>JAYESD010000011.1:151264491-152742651 GCA_036927565.1 Tuctoria greenei
CTTGAATTTTCTCGGTTCCTGTAGCACTTCAACAACAAGGTCAAAACCAGATATATCGGACTAGTCCGGTAAAGTGCGGACTAGTCCGGATTTCACGGACTAGGTTGATCAAGTTAGGTCAATTTGATTGTTTCGTTGACGTTTGCAGCGGAAATATAAACTTCAATAACAGTTCAATGATTGTATGTCAAGTTCTATTGCAAGTATGATTCTTGTTCAACTATTTAACTTAAATTCAACAAGATGAATCAAACCCTAGATAATGTTGATCAACTAGAATGATGAACACAAACGAACAAGACACAAAATTTATCCCATGGTTTGGTTACCACGAAGGCAACCTACATCCACGTTGAGGAGCCCACAAAAGGATCGGGTCTTCACCAACCCTTCCCTCGTCGGATCGCCACGAAGGCCAATCCTCTTCCACTAAACACACAGGGGTAAATCACCAAGTTGAAGGGGCGATCTCACAAGTTGAGAGCTCCCTTGATTACAAGTTTCAAGACCACCAATAACACACTTCGAAGTATACAAATTGAGATGCAAGAGTGTGTTAGAGATTCAAACCAAGAGCTCAATCGTGTGCCAAGTGCCTCTCCAATGATCTACAAGTGATCTTCAATGGATTGATTGATCTTGCACTTAATTTCGTGGAGAGAGATGGTTTTTGAGTCTCTTGGGAGGTGTGACGGCGCTAGGGTTCGAGAGATTGTGAAAGTGGGCCGTGCACCTCTATTTATATGGGGTTTCTAGAAGTTACCGTTAGGGTTCAGAAAGATCGGACTAGTCCGTGGTGGTGACCGGACTAGTCCGGTGTGCTGTGTGAAGCAAACCCTAAGTGTCCAAGAATCTCGGACTAGTCCGGTTCAAAACGGACTTGTCCGATTTCGCTACTGGAAAGCTTCGGACTAGTCCGATTGTCATCGGACTTGTCCGGACACATGAAACCCTAAGTGTTTAGGATGACAAGTCCGCACTTGGAGGACTTGTCCGATTTAGATCAGGGTGTATATCGGACTAGTCCGTGTAAAACCCGGACTTGTCCGAAGTGGATCAGAAAGTATATCGGACTAGTCCGGGTCACAACGGACTTGTCCGATTTTGTGAGACTTGTGCATTGTTTTGTGGACTAGTCCGCACTGGGGAGGACTAGTCCGAAGTGGAACAGAAAGATATCGGACTAGTCCAGTGCTGACCGGACTTGTCCGATCTGGTGCAGAATGGGATATCGGACTAGTCCGGCTGATATCGGACTAGTCCGGTCCTGTATAGCTTTGTGCATTGTGTGTGTGTGATTAAATGAGATTGAGCTCTTGGGTGTGTTTCCTTAACACACTCCATGCATACTAAACTACTAATTTCTTCTCCTTGAGCTCAAATTCATTTTCCTTCTCAATTTCCCTCTTTTTGGTACTTTGCTCATTTTTCATCATTTTCCTGCATTCATCTCAACAAAAGGATTAGGATCCCAATTGCTTGTCATAAATCATCCAAAACCCACAAGGGAGTCCTAGATGCACTTTCAGGTAGCTCCAGCACTAACATATGTAACATAAGGCCGGACTAATTCCCTTCATAGGGAAGCTCTGGTCTTGCCATGTGTCCGGTGACCCCGAACTTAACCCTCAGTAGAGGAAAGCTCCGGTGTTGCCACGTGTATAATGGCTCCGAGCCTGCCTCCCCATGATGGGAAGCTCCAGAGCTTCCACGTGTCGAACCTCCAGAGCTAGGACTCCAACGGAATACTGGGAGATCTTGAACGGCTCGAACTTTCAAGGGACAGTTAAAGCAACAGTTACAGGACCTGATTACGTGTCATTAATGCTATATTAATGACCCATGATAAGTGGACTGTTAATAGGGGTAACACCATCATTAAGGCGCGGTATCACTCTATTAACCACACTTAATACTCTCGATTGTGTATTAGACAGTTAACTACACCAGGGCCACATGTCGGGCCAGGCCAGTGATGTAACGGTCAGTCCTTAGACTATAAAAAGGATGCACCGCGCGATTCATGGACGAGCAAGCACAGATGCTCACAAGCGCCACACAGATTCATACATACAACACACAACCCGTGAAGTAGGGTGTTACGCTCAGGCGGCCCGAACCACGTAAAAATCCTCGTGTCATCATCTTGTTCATAATCTCACTTACATCTCAACTGATTAAGAACCTCCGCGGGCTATGATCTAGTAGTACCGGGGGAAGTGTTGATCGCACACTTCAACATACGCCAAGACAAAAGCTTTTGTAGAACGAGCTTTTTCATTGTCAAATATCGATAAGGTGTGATGCCCATGTACGAAATGCCAGAACGGGACATTTTTGGACAAAGTGGAACTTCCGATGCACGTGTGTCAAAAAGGTTATGTGTCACATTATAAGTTGTGTACCTTCCATGGCAAGACAACTTCTCAAGTTGTACAAGAAGTGGAAGCGGACAATGATGATAACACGGGGTTTGATATGATGGATGAGATGTTGGAAGATATACAATCAGAGCTTACGGAGGATCCTTCTATAGCGGAGGTTAAAAAGTTCTTCGACCTTCTCAATGCTTGAGAATAGTCGCTGCATGGACACACTGAAATGATCCTCCTCACTTTCGTGACTAGACTTATATCAATTAAGTCTAAGTACTTCTTCTCTATAAACTGCTACAATGCCTCATCAAATTGTTCATCGATGTCGTTTCACATCCCCACAAAGTGCCCAAACATATGTATCAGGCGAAGAAAATTCTTTCTTGTCTCGGTATGAACTACGAAAAAATTGATGTGTGTCTGGACAACTACATGCTTTTATGGAGAGAGCATGCCAATGGGAACAAATGTTTAAAATATGGTCAGCCGAGGTTTGTCGAAGTTGTTAATAACGATGGTGACACTGTGACGACAGAAGTCGCACCTAAGCAGTTTCGTTACTTACCCGTGATACCAAGGTTGAAGTGGTTATTCCTTTCAAAAAAAACCGTTAGACACATGAGATGGCACAAAGAAGGTGTACATCAGAACAATGGAGTCATTACACACTCGTCTGATAGTGAGGCATGGAAGGCGCTGGACCGGTTCGATCCAGATGTCGGCCGTGAAGCGAGAAATGTTCGCCAAGGGTTGGCGACAGATGGATTCCCACAAGAAAGAGATAGATGCATTTGTAATATGTATAACTCTAATGTTCTTTTGCAGGGATCAGCGATAGATGCGCGAACTCCTTCGGCACAGGTACCGGCACCCGAAGGGACACGTGGAGATGAGCTTTTCGGCTCCGGAGGTAGTCGAGAGGCTAGTGTGTAGCCCATTTGTAATGTTTTGTAGTGAATGTACCCAAAACAATATATATTGCTATTGTGTTGGCTATGCTATATATTGTTGTTGTTTGTTTGAATCTGTGAGCTCGCCCTCAAGCGAGGCGGGCAGTTTCTGTTTCTTTTTAAAAAAAATTACAAACTTAACTTACGCCGGTTATAGCATTGCTGACGTAAGTTAGCCCAAGTTAACTTACGTCGGCCATGCCATACTGACGTAAGTTAGCTCATGGTACTTACATTGGCCTCGCCATAGCCGACGTAAGTTAGCCCATATTACTTACATCGGCCTCAGAAGGCCGAGTAAGTAACCTGGCCCAGCCCGCAGTCCGGCCTAGTAACTAACATACGTCAGTTGTGTACCTTAATTATGATCAAACGCAGCGTTAGCCGATAACCGATATAATTAAGAGAAAAAAATGTAATTAAGTAACTTATGTCAGTTTTAGTCTTAATTATGTTGGCCCCGGTCTACATAATTGGTCGGGATTCTTGTAGTGTATATGCTCGCCATGTTTGAGAGGAAGGCGGTTCTAGTGGGGGCGAGAAAGCAAGAAGCACCGCCCTCACCGTTATCGGCAAACACCTGGCGACCGCACAACAGCTGCTGCTTTTGTGCGTGTTTTCTCCTTCATATATTAAGGGCTCAGACGTAACAAAGAAAAAGAAGAAGGTTAACTCACGGTGGAGGGCAGATGAAACTTGACCAGCCGTTGTTGCTTGGTGAGTTGAGTGAAGGAAAGGGTAGTTGCCATTCAATTCTGAAAACATCCAAAAGAATAGGACTCCCTCCATCCAAAATGTCATATACTCCTTCTTTATCTTTTTAATTGACGTTCGGACAGCAAGTGCTAGTTCATTTTTAGTTGATATTTTTGTCGAGAACGACAACTAAAACAATAAGGAGGGAGTATTTGAGAATGGGGAAGTACTAGCTAGTATTATGTACCATAAATTTCCTCAACAGTATCTTTAGATGTGAGCATGTTTGATGAAAACTCTAAGAAGTAGTAATATTTTGGCACATGATGTTCTTTAAGATGTAAGCAGGGGGAAAAGTTTCCCAAATTGCAAAACACTATCCTTGATCTTCAGCCACTGTTGGAAGTGGAATATAATTTCGTATGCAAAAAAATAAATTTCCTCAACAAATAAATTGAATTAGTGTTAATGAATAGAGTTAATGTAATGTATTGATTCAAGATTATATCTGAAGCAGAATATTCAGTTCAACCAGGAAATGTAATTAAAAGCCAAAATGCATGCAATGAATGGAAACAACCTGTACCAAAAAGCAGAATGGATCTTTTCGTGTTCTCCGCCAGCGTAACTTATTTTATTAATTTTGAGAGAACGTACATGAAGGTAAGATGATGGAATTTCGATGCAGCAATCATCATCGGGTAAATAAACCCATGCCTGCTCCCAAAGTACGTTTAGACCCATATTAAGCTGGGTTAGCGTTAGGCATTATAGACCTGCAGAGACAACAATGTCATTATGTGTTGTACATTTCTTCCGTATTTTCCCTGTTCTTTTCAAATGTTGAACGTGATCAAAATATCCTTACCGCTCCGCCAATATCTATGCTAAAAATGAGAGATTTTTAGTTCAGTTTTGTTTTGTCCAGCAGAATAGCATATTGCTAATTGATTATTATATATTCTAGAAACATGCCATATCTTTTTTCTTTACCGGAGAGACCTTTCACAATTTTGACCAATCAGTAGTGTTGGTGGTCCACTATTATTGGGATTTTCATGCTCTCTATTTAGCTAAAAGCATCCTGATTCCTTAAACAGCACGACGGTGGAGCTGATGACATGGATTCACATCTCATATCCTGTTTCATGTTCTTGGCAACTCCCTCAACTACACACTGCCACCCATCACTGTCGACAGTTAGGCGATCTGGTTCTTATGGCAGACATGCATGTGCATGTTAAGGAAATCAATATAGGTGACCGTGCGAAGCAGAGGCCGAATGGGCATCTTTGCATGAATGATATTCTCTTGATGCCTCGCAAAACTAAAACTATAAAATTGTGATAAAAATGCATCACATGCCTGGCGGCCGCGAGCGTGCGTGGTGCCTCCGCCTGTGTCTCCTTCCACTGGCTTGCGTTCCTCGGCAGCATGCGCAAAAGCTGGAGGCCATGATAGATGGGTTGTAAAAGGTATGTGACGTCGTCATCAAATGAAACATCGGCTTCAAAGAGGTGCGCCGGTGGGATTAGGTTTTTGCCTTCCAAAAATGCATCTGCTGTTGTAGATTAGAAAAAAAATTGGCTAGCTGAAATCTACCGTAGCACAATGAAAAAGTTGAAATATGGCTCTATTTTTGCCTCTTATCGTTGCAGACAACTTAAATGAGCGACCAAGTGGGTATCTTGGCGTGAATGGTCTGATGACTCACAAACCTAAATTTGTGCAATTATGATAGATATGCACAAAACATCTACCTACCACACAACAGCTGTTGCTTTTGTGTGTGTTTTCTCGTTCATATACTAAGGGCTCAGAGGTAACAAGAAGAAGGCTTAACTCCGGTGGACGGCAGAGGAAACTTGAGCAGCCGTTGCTGCTTGGATGAGTGAAGGGAGGGGTAATTGTAATTCAATTCTGAAAAATATCCTACAGAATAGTACAATGTACTAGCTAGTATTATGTGCCATAAATTTGCTCAACAAATAAATCGAATTAGTGTCCATGAATAGAGTACTTAATGTAATGTATTTATTCAATATTATATCTGAGTTCAACCTCGGAATATAATTAAAAGCCAAAATGCACAATGAAGGACTGTACTCTCACCTCACAAATCCGTGCTACTACCGACTCTCTCTACATTGATCTATGTCACCGGTCATATGCAATATATGTGGAGTCACGTTCCTACCAAACGCCTCTGCAGTCTATCCTTGTTCCAAAAATCTAGAACTACCATTGAACCATGTCAAACGTAGCCTATGCTACATGATTGGCTTCTATCCGCTTCTATTACAGTTGTGGTTTGATGTTCCTAACTCACAAGAATCACTGAAAGCAAATGACGCAACAAATGATCACACTTATGTCCACACACTAGCTACTATGTGACAACTGGAAGCCGTGTGAGGAGCAGTAGCACTCCTGTGCGCGCAAAGACTGTAAGATCTACTCCCAATGCCTCACAAACCTAGTTTTTTTGAATGGTCATAGACAGACATAGCAGCCATGTGTTCTCTCTATGCAAATCCACTATCGCTATATACGGTGGTGAACAAACCAAGCATAGAGATTCCATAGACAACACATGAAACATTTTTTTTTCTTATACGAGAGAATTTCCTTGATGCTACTTTTCCATCCGATTCTTCTTTACATTTAGTTGCTAATGTATATACTACCGATGCTACCCTAACTTGAGCTATTGAGAACATTTATGGTTCTTCTTAGGAGCAACCAAAAAGTTGTCTAGCTTTATTAGCCATTGATTTTGACTTTTGTTCCATTACAAGGGCCTATGGTGTCATATGGAACTTGCCCCTGGTAGAATTGTTTTATAAGTTTACTTTCCTACAAGGAAATTAATTGGCGAATTAAATATTAGCAAAAGCAATTGAAATAGAGGATTGTGTGTTTGGTTTGCATAAGACACTCATCTAAAATGGATTGGTTTGAATAAACTCCATTTGGAAATAAATGATGCTTGAACTAACCGGTGTCATTTATTTCAAATCAAGGGAATTTGTATAACAATGTTAGCTGATGCATAGTTAGCCGTTTGGCTCAGCTGGAGCAGGTCAGCGTGGGCAGAGACTCCTGCCATTTTTGCTTCAGTAAGGACTGGTTAGGATGGGCCCCTGGACCGAGTTCCATTAGCAGGTGAAACGGCACGTTGGCTCATCTCCTTGACGAAAGCCAGCTCACACATCCCTGATTTATCCATGATATATTTTTCCTTATTGCTTTCCAAGCTTAGGTATTTTTTAGATCATGGGTAAATTTTTGACCTTTTGTTCCAAAGAGGTTATATGGTCGGTTTATTGAAAACTATTACAAATATAAATACTTACAACCAATAATCTGTAACACCCGTATTTTTAAATAAAGAAAACTAAAAAAAAAAAATTATAGGTTGACTAATAAATAAATATAGGTAATTAATGTAGAATTGTATAAATAATTTATATATCTTTTGAATAGGGTATTAATTTGCTTGAATTCAGAATCTGATAGAAAAAAAAATCATTTGGAATTTGAGAAATTAAATCAAAAGAAAAAGAAAAGAGAAAGAAAAAAAAGGAAAAGGAAATAACAACTTGTCTGGGCCAAATACCCCAACCTGCGGCCCATCCTCTATTCCTTTCCCCTCTACTCAGCCCAAGCCCAACCGAGCCCCACCTCCCTCTCTCTTGCACGTGCGGGCCCGCATGTCAGGGTCTTCTTCCACCAACTGCCGCCTCTCTCTCGTGCGCACTCGCGCCCGCCCGCATGCGCGACAGCGCCGACAACCGCGCGCCCCTTGCCCCGCGCCCGAACCCACGTCGCCATGGCAACTGCTGGACGCTCCTCCCCTTCAAATACTCGGCCTCGCGCTTCATTTTCCCCATTTCCAAACCCTAGCCGAGAGCACTACCATGGCCGCCCCCATCGGGTTTGGCATTCCGCTGCAAGGAGGCCGCCACGCCACCCTTGACCGGATGCCAAGCACTGCAGCGTTGCACCTCCCCCGTAGGGCTTCCCCTCATCGAGCATCGACGCCCGCAATCACCGCACGACGGCGCCGAAGTCGGAGCACCAAACACTGCCGTTGAGCCCCCGTTTCCGACCATCTACACCGCATAAAATACACCCAGTAAGCTTCCCTGCGTCTCCCTCTACCTCTCTATATTTTCCCCATCGAGTTTAGGCCACCGGAGCGCCGAATCCGGCCAACTCCGGCGAGTCTTGGCCGCCGGCCATGGAGGCGCCACCGCCTCTGGTGGCTCACCTCACTGGGGCGACGTGGCCTGTTCGTGGTCGTCCATCTGGACCCAACGGCCCGGATTAGAAGACCCATACCCCTTCGGTTTATTTAAATCCAAGCCATCAAAATCAAATCCAACGGCTCCAATTAGATCAACCTTACTCCCTTTGTCTTTTTGCAGTCTAGCCCCTGGAATCTTACGGTCTAGCCCCTGGCCTTTAAACTAATAATGTGTTAGCCTCTATTTTAACAAATAAAACCTTAGAATTCGCTGGAATTATTATATATCAAGAAGATAACGATTTAGGCCCCTTAACTTTACTTTAATTGGTGAATTAGACTCTGATTCATAACAGGAAATGATATTTAAGTCCCTGTATTATTATTTAATTGCTGAATAATGTTTAAAATGCATTTAGTTAGTGGAAATTGTTTATAAATGATAAAATAAATATAGAAAATAGGGGAAAATTAGTTATAAATCATTTTAGGCTGAAATAAAATTGTAGGTGCACATAAAATATATTTTATCATGGAAAAATTTAATATAAATACTTTTAGCTATAAATAAATACTAAAAATAGAGAATAAATGTAGAAATAGTAGGTAAATTATTTATAAAATCTTTTATGCTGAAATAAAATTTATAAAATACATATAAAATATATTTTGGCTATAGAAAACTCATTAAAAATGTTTTTAGCTTGTAAATAAATACTAAAAATGGAAAATAAATGGTAAATGCATTTCTTTAGCTATGAAAAATAATAAACTACTCGTAACTCCGATTTAAATCATAATTATAACATATTTCAATCATAATATTTGTATTGCTTGTATGGTGTATTGTTCTTGATTGTTTTTATTTCTCTTTTGCCGGTAGTTTATACGCACTCGTATTTCTACGATCAAGAAGCTACATGAAGATGTGAAGATCAAGAGTTCAATGAAGAAGAACTGAGCAGCTATTTATACAAAGGCAAGTGTCCTTGACCATCTTGCACCTTTTTAAGGGTTTAGTTAGTTGCATGCTAATTAATATGAATCCTATATCATGTCCTGTTGTTGTATCCTCATTACCTTGTCGCATGGGTCATGGAAGGGTGATAAACGGGATTTACTTTACGCTTAGCCATGCATAATAGTTGGGTGAGAATACATTTAACTACACTTGTTACTCATTACTTATTATCATGATTATGACTATGATGTTGGAATATGAAGTGTAGTAAATAGGAATCTGGCGGGTTGGTTGAATGGTATGGTGCAGTACGCACGAGACCCGGGATTGGGGTTGGAACCTTGCCGGATTCTAAGGACCGGTTTATGGAGTAGCCACTAAGCTATACAGTATCGCCACGAGACTGAGATGGGGCAGCTTGGTCAATTAATTAGGTTTCTCCCGATGAAATGCTAGTAGTTGGATGGTGCGGGGAATGATGCGGGTGATCTGCTCTTGGATCCGCAAGGCTCAAGAGGGGGCTCTGGGGCGGAGGGTTACTCCGAGAATCCCCAGTGGTGGAAACCTTAGAGGGCTAGCACTAGTCGGGAGTACCTTTGTAAAGACCTCGTAGTGATCTCCTGGCCGCACACCTATGGAAGTGTGAAATGTGGTTGATCACCACTGGCATCAGGGAGGTTTGCTTAGTCCACCTGGCAACAGGGGATGAAATCACGGCTTGTGGGTAAAGGATACATTCTCTGCAGAGATTGAGAAACTGTCATGACAGCCGTGCTCACGGACAAGAGCGGCTTGGTGTCGAATTCATAATTAGTCAATGGTTGAAATGGTGGTTGGGATAATGTTTGGAATTGATGCGGATATTATTATAATTACTATTACTGTTATTATATTACGGTTGGGATTACTCACCTAGAGGTAGGTTGCTAATGAAAGCTAAGGTTAGGTTTAATGCTTAGTGCTTAAACAACTATCAGCCTTCTCCGTTGATTGGCCTTCATGTCATTTATTTCCCACACTTGCTGAGTACCACGGGATGGTACTCACACTTGCTTTGTTGTATTTTTGACATGCTGCTCAGTGAAGAGAAGACCTATTGAGAACCGTGACAAGTGAAGACGGTGTATAGGTCGCGTTGCTGCCAGTCAACTTGCCTGTGGTTGCCCTAAAGTTTTCCTCTTCCGCTGCTACTTCAAAACTCTTTTAAAGATATAAATGTTGTTTGCATGCGATATGGAACTGTTTATCACTTTTGTCGTACATGTATGGTGAAACTGATCCTGGCATACATGTACTTTGCAGCTGGTTTTATTTCTAATAAAACCGGGTGTGACAAAGTGGTATCAGAGCCAGGTTGACTCTAGGCACGTGACCTTAGTGAGAATGGACCTCTTAGATTCTCCTTTGACCTTTCTCATGAAGACGAAGATTCGTATCGATGGACAGGAGCATGAAGATCGACATATGAGGACAATGCGAAGGAAGAAGAAGACTCTTAAAGATTACCATACATCACTTGCTTAGTTCCCCTTTGTTTAGCAAGTGAAGTCCATGCCTTCTTCACAGCGAATTAGAACCCGTTGATTGATGTATTGCAATAAATTAATAATAACAACAACAATAAAATTATAGCATTTGTCTGTTTAAGGGGGGTAGCCGACCCACTTAACCCTCATAATTACCAAAAAGGAAAAGGAAATAATAATAATAAATATAGTAATAATGACAATGCATTTGAAATAGAAGACTTTAAAATTAAAATCGTAGTGCACATTTAAGTCAAGTTCAAAATAATAATAAGAAGAAGAAAAATAAGAATGTAGAAGTACATAAAAATATGTGTGTTGTTGTGTAATAATACTTTAAATTTAACTAAACAACATATTTCATCGTAAATGCCTATTTGTGAAGAATGCAAATTTCAACTTTTAAAGAATAAGTTTGAATTCAAATGAAATTAAGGCATCACAAAGAAAATTCAATCAGGGCTCATAACACTCTGTTAAAAATTAGAATACATTGATAATGAAGTCTACATATAAAATAATAATAATAATAATAATAATGATGATGATGATAACAGAATAAGATATACATTTGTGTGTGGTGATAAAAATTTTCTAAAATCAATTTAGGACAAAAATAAATGTTTTTATACATTCAGCTGTATGCACTCCTAAACTTATAAAAGTGTTAGAAGATCATTATAAATAAGACAAGAAGTAAATTATTATCAAAACAATAATCATGATAACTTATTGATGAGTAAAAACCTAATCTCATTCTTTACCTAACCTTAAATCTCGACAGCAAGATTCCTTGTAAGTGGGATGAAATTATAACACCTAGAGAATAATAATAATTATATAATAATAAACGAATTTACTCAATTAATAGCAACAACATAATAAAGAAAGAAATAAATAAATCTAGGCAAATAAACAAATAAATAAATAAACAAAGTCTAAATGAAGGAAAATAAAATTAATGTGTTGTATCAAATGCTAAATAATCAGAACTAATATATTGAGGTGCTTTGGTTGGAAAACAAATTTTCAATTGCTAAAGAAGACTTTTAAGTTCAAATGAAATAAACCAACGTTCAAGCCCTTGAACCTTTCATTCAAACAATAATAAGAAGAATAATGATAGTAAGATGAGAAACTAAACACCATGAAGAGGAAGAAGAAATAGAACTTTAATGTACAAACTTTCGTAGTATTGAAAGTTAGTTTTCCTTAAAATTAATTCAGACTAAATTATTGCATTGTATTTGTACATCTGTGTAACATTTTGTAACTTCCAAAATAACTTAAGATCAAAACTGGAAATAGAAAGAAAAGATGTATAATAATATTTTCAAAAAAAAAAAATTGTAATTAATTGATTTAGCAAAAAAAAAAAAAAAATCCCGTCCTAAACTTTACGCAACCCAGAATCTCGGGGCGAGATTCCGTTTAAGGGGGGTAGAATTGTAACACCCGTATTTTTAAATAAAGAAAACTAAAAAAAAAAAAAATTATAGGTTGACTAATAAATAAATATAGGTAATTAATGTAGAATTGTATAAATAATTTATATATCTTTTGAATAGGGTATTAATTTGCTTGAATTCAGAATCTGATAGAAAAAAAAATCATTTGGAATTTGAGAAATTAAATCAAAAGAAAAAGAAAAGAGAAAGAAAAAAAAGGAAAAGGAAATAACAACTTGTCTGGGCCAAATACCCCAACCTGCGGCCCATCCTCTATTCCTTTCCCCTCTACTCAGCCCAAGCCCAACCGAGCCCCACCTCCCTCTCTCTTGCACGTGCGGGCCCGCATGTCAGGGTCTTCTTCCACCAACTGCCGCCTCTCTCTCGTGCGCACTCGCGCCCGCCCGCATGCGCGACAGCGCCGACAACCGCGCGCCCCTTGCCCCGCGCCCGAACCCACGTCGCCATGGCAACTGCTGGACGCTCCTCCCCTTCAAATACTCGGCCTCGCGCTTCATTTTCCCCATTTCCAAACCCTAGCCGAGAGCACTACCATGGCCGCCCCCATCGGGTTTGGCATTCCGCTGCAAGGAGGCCGCCACGCCACCCTTGACCGGATGCCAAGCACTGCAGCGTTGCACCTCCCCCGTAGGGCTTCCCCTCATCGAGCATCGACGCCCGCAATCACCGCACGACGGCGCCGAAGTCGGAGCACCAAACACTGCCGTTGAGCCCCCGTTTCCGACCATCTACACCGCATAAAATACACCCAGTAAGCTTCCCTGCGTCTCCCTCTACCTCTCTATATTTTCCCCATCGAGTTTAGGCCACCGGAGCGCCGAATCCGGCCAACTCCGGCGAGTCTTGGCCGCCGGCCATGGAGGCGCCACCGCCTCTGGTGGCTCACCTCACTGGGGCGACGTGGCCTGTTCGTGGTCGTCCATCTGGACCCAACGGCCCGGATTAGAAGACCCATACCCCTTCGGTTTATTTAAATCCAAGCCATCAAAATCAAATCCAACGGCTCCAATTAGATCAACCTTACTCCCTTTGTCTTTTTGCAGTCTAGCCCCTGGAATCTTACGGTCTAGCCCCTGGCCTTTAAACTAATAATGTGTTAGCCTCTATTTTAACAAATAAAACCTTAGAATTCGCTGGAATTATTATATATCAAGAAGATAACGATTTAGGCCCCTTAACTTTACTTTAATTGGTGAATTAGACTCTGATTCATAACAGGAAATGATATTTAAGTCCCTGTATTATTATTTAATTGCTGAATAATGTTTAAAATGCATTTAGTTAGTGGAAATTGTTTATAAATGATAAAATAAATATAGAAAATAGGGGAAAATTAGTTATAAATCATTTTAGGCTGAAATAAAATTGTAGGTGCACATAAAATATATTTTATCATGGAAAAATTTAATATAAATACTTTTAGCTATAAATAAATACTAAAAATAGAGAATAAATGTAGAAATAGTAGGTAAATTATTTATAAAATCTTTTATGCTGAAATAAAATTTATAAAATACATATAAAATATATTTTGGCTATAGAAAACTCATTAAAAATGTTTTTAGCTTGTAAATAAATACTAAAAATGGAAAATAAATGGTAAATGCATTTCTTTAGCTATGAAAAATAATAAACTACTCGTAACTCCGATTTAAATCATAATTATAACATATTTCAATCATAATATTTGTATTGCTTGTATGGTGTATTGTTCTTGATTGTTTTTATTTCTCTTTTGCCGGTAGTTTATACGCACTCGTATTTCTACGATCAAGAAGCTACATGAAGATGTGAAGATCAAGAGTTCAATGAAGAAGAACTGAGCAGCTATTTATACAAAGGCAAGTGTCCTTGACCATCTTGCACCTTTTTAAGGGTTTAGTTAGTTGCATGCTAATTAATATGAATCCTATATCATGTCCTGTTGTTGTATCCTCATTACCTTGTCGCATGGGTCATGGAAGGGTGATAAACGGGATTTACTTTACGCTTAGCCATGCATAATAGTTGGGTGAGAATACATTTAACTACACTTGTTACTCATTACTTATTATCATGATTATGACTATGATGTTGGAATATGAAGTGTAGTAAATAGGAATCTGGCGGGTTGGTTGAATGGTATGGTGCAGTACGCACGAGACCCGGGATTGGGGTTGGAACCTTGCCGGATTCTAAGGACCGGTTTATGGAGTAGCCACTAAGCTATACAGTATCGCCACGAGACTGAGATGGGGCAGCTTGGTCAATTAATTAGGTTTCTCCCGATGAAATGCTAGTAGTTGGATGGTGCGGGGAATGATGCGGGTGATCTGCTCTTGGATCCGCAAGGCTCAAGAGGGGGCTCTGGGGCGGAGGGTTACTCCGAGAATCCCCAGTGGTGGAAACCTTAGAGGGCTAGCACTAGTCGGGAGTACCTTTGTAAAGACCTCGTAGTGATCTCCTGGCCGCACACCTATGGAAGTGTGAAATGTGGTTGATCACCACTGGCATCAGGGAGGTTTGCTTAGTCCACCTGGCAACAGGGGATGAAATCACGGCTTGTGGGTAAAGGATACATTCTCTGCAGAGATTGAGAAACTGTCATGACAGCCGTGCTCACGGACAAGAGCGGCTTGGTGTCGAATTCATAATTAGTCAATGGTTGAAATGGTGGTTGGGATAATGTTTGGAATTGATGCGGATATTATTATAATTACTATTACTGTTATTATATTACGGTTGGGATTACTCACCTAGAGGTAGGTTGCTAATGAAAGCTAAGGTTAGGTTTAATGCTTAGTGCTTAAACAACTATCAGCCTTCTCCGTTGATTGGCCTTCATGTCATTTATTTCCCACACTTGCTGAGTACCACGGGATGGTACTCACACTTGCTTTGTTGTATTTTTGACATGCTGCTCAGTGAAGAGAAGACCTATTGAGAACCGTGACAAGTGAAGACGGTGTATAGGTCGCGTTGCTGCCAGTCAACTTGCCTGTGGTTGCCCTAAAGTTTTCCTCTTCCGCTGCTACTTCAAAACTCTTTTAAAGGTATAAATGTTGTTTGCATGCGATATGGAACTGTTTATCACTTTTGTCGTACATGTATGGTGAAACTGATCCTGGCATACATGTACTTTGCAGCTGGTTTTATTTCTAATAAAACCGGGTGTGACATAATCTAGAACAAGACAACAATAGATGACTAAGCACACAACACACAACACTATGAATCGAAGTCAGAATCTGAATAGTACTGCTCAAAGTACTTAACAACTAGGCTAAGCCGACGCATATGCAGAGTTGCACAAAAACCGTTTCCTCTAACATGTTTCCTCAAAGCATCACCGCTGCAAGACCACAGAGCAAAAAGAACCAAATTAATTGACTGATCACATGATTCAGAGTGGAAACAATAATTAACTGAACACGCTTTAATTGAGTTATTCTAGTTGGTTGAATGCTATGGAAAAATACAAAACCTTTAAGGTATAGAATTCAGAAACATTATTTCTCAAACTTTGAGGAGAATTTTAATCCTCAACCATGGAACTAAGCATTTTTACTATCATGATCTTTTGCACTCACATGGGTTGGTTCCCGCTTCTTACAACCCTAGTCATGCTATCCAGTACACACTAGTAGCATGTAGTATGGTGTTTTTGTAATTGTAGACCACCACAAACCCTCATGCTTTGAAGTTCTGCACCGTCACCACTACCGACTCCCTGTAATGATCACTGATTCATATCACTGGCGATATGCACTCTTCGTGGGGTCACGTTCTTGGCAACCGCCATTGTAGCCTATCATTGTTGTAGAAGTGCACAACTATCCTTGCACCGTGCTAAATTGTGCTTAGGCTACACAATTTGCTTCTATCTGCTTCCATTACAGTTGTGGTTTGAAGTTCCTAACTCACAAGAACCACCGGAAGCAAGTGACATGACAAATGGTCACACTTTTGTCCACACACTTGCTACTATGTGACAATTGGAAGGGTGATGGCGAGCGGTAGCACTCCTATGCATACAAGGACTGTACGATCTAATCCCAAGGCCTCGCAAACCTGAATTTTTCGAATAGTGATAGACAGAAATAGCAGCTATGTGTTCTCTTTATGCAAATCCATTATTGCTATATATGGTGGTGAATAAATCAAGCACAGGGATTCCATGGAAAACACATGAAACAATTTTTTCTTACATTGAGAGAATGTCTTTGCTGCTACTTTCTCATCTGACTCTTCTTTACATTTACTTGGAAATATGTCAGGACCCGCCTTCTGTGAGTCCACTTGTGCATTCCGTACCAATTCTGGATCAGTAGTTGGTACGCACAACAGAATAGATCGAGTTCCATACAACGATTAATTATTTATAAACAATATAAGTCCTACAAACATGATCTATATTACATTGGACGTAGTTGTGGCTGACCACCAAAACCGATGAGCAGAACGGCGCCATGTCCAACAGGCATACTTGGGAAGTAGGACTAGACCTAACAGTCATCCTCACACGCTTCAACTTCTTTGTCTTCTGATAAACCACATATAAAGCAAGAGTGAGTACATAAGGTACTCCACAAGCCCTAACACTACTCAAGGGGAGGTGTTTCATGCATTGGGGCTTGTAGCAAGGAGAGGCTGTCGGTGGGTAAATCCGGCAGATCTCCCGGCACTACTGTTAGTAGTCTGTGGAGTTTGTAGTTCGGTAATGGGCGCACAAAGATTCAAGAGATGGTGGCAAATTGACACAGAGGTTACGTGGTTCGGGCCGCCTGAGCGTAATACCCTACTCCACGGGTTGTGTTGATGTTGTATTGAGCGTAAGTGTCTCCAGAGCTCAGAAAGAGCGTCTGAGTGTGTTCAAAGAGTCCCCTTGTGTATCGTCGACCAGTCCTTTTATAGTACAAGGACCGGTCGTTACACAGTTAGCCTGGCCGATATGTGGCCCTGACGGTTACTAATGTTCAATACAAAATAAATGAGGTTAATTACCCTTAATAGAGTGGTAACGGGCATTAAAAATGCCGTTACTAGTATTAAGGGCCTTCCAATTAAGTGTCATTAATATGGTATTAATGACACTTAATCGGGTCTTGAAGTCTTTGATTGCCCCTTGAAAGTCCGAGCCATTGGGGGTCCACCAGCCTGATTGTTGAGATTGAAGGTTCGGCAGTTCGTACACGTGGCAGCTCCAGATCTTACCGTCGTGGACGGGTAGGTCCGATGCTGTTGGACACGTGTCGGTACCGGAGCTTCTCTCTGCCTGGGGTTAGGTCCCGGGGTGCCATACTGGTATTCAGTCCAGAGCTTTCACATGTGTGGGTGATAGCTCCGGTCTTATGATACACGTGGCGGCTCTGGGACTAACCATGTGGGGGAAGCAGGCCCGGTTACGGCTGACATGTGGGGCCTTCGGAGGTCTTCAAATCTGGTAGATGGAGTTTCCTGGTGATCTTTGCAATCCCAAGGGGTATCCTGTACACAGGGTACCGACAGCGCCCCCTGGGCCCACCTCTGGGAGTGACCTTTTGGATGAAGTCATTCTGCCGGAGGTGGGTCCATTCTTCGATTTTTGAGCCGTGTCTTCAAGGGTCTTCGGATGTGCCGTTGGCGGTAGTTCGCAGTTAAACCACCGCCGCGTGGCATATCCTGGATGCGGCAGGTGAGATCTTAGCGTGCGGATCTCACGCAATTGAAGGTTGCTGGTTCCCGATACGAAAATCGTATCGGTTCCGCGCGCCCTGTCAGGCCGCCACCTTTAGGTTTCCCGCCTTTCATGATGACAGCCGTTCGCCTGGGCTAAGGACATCGACTTGATCGTCGGGGTGGTCCCGGGCCCCCTTGTCATTGGGAGGGTGAAGTTTTTGAATGGTATCGTCGGCTCCTCTGCAGTTTCCATCCAAGCATTGCGGGGGCTTACTTAAGAAGGAAAGCACGCACTGTTTGGGGGTTCTTTATGCCTTTCATTCGAACTTGCGCTCAAACCCTCCAAACTTTCGCTTGCTTTTCATCTCTTGCCTCACTGTGCTGCGATGGAGTTGGTTCTTCGCCAGAGCCGACTGAAGACTTATGGTGATTTGAAGAAGGTCCGAGCCCTCATGGGGTGGTCCCCTGACTTCTTCGACCACCTGGTGTAACACCCTCATTTTCATGCATCATGCCTTGCATACACTCATATACATGTTTAACATTAACCCATAACAAGAGGAACAAGTTTAAAATTGATTTGGAACAAAACCGCACTTAAAAATGTAGGAAAGTGCGGACTAGTCCAGTTTTGCTGAGGACTAGTCCGATTTCTCTCTGTCTAAAAACGGACTTGTCCGTTTTTTCTGCGGATTAGTCCGATAATTGCCCCTGGAAAACTTCGGACTTGTCCGATCTTGTGCGTACTAGTCCGATGTTCCATGAATCCTTGAAAATTTGCTAAGTCCCTGGACTTTTTCGGACTAGTCCGGTGTTCCAGCGGACTTGTCCGTTTTGTTTTCTGACTAAGATCGGACTTGTCCGATTTTTGGCCAGACTTGTCCGATTTTCTCTCTGGACGACTTCGGACTAGTCCGGTCCTGTCCGGACTTGTCCGATATTTCGTGACTCCGAGATTGACCTTTTGTTTTACGACTTGTTTCTTGGGTTTCACGTTAAGTGGGCCTAGGGACGTCGTGCCCAACTCTTTTAGAGCCCATGTGGGACTCTAAACCGGCCTCTACTCATCCCAAAACTCGAAATCCATCTAACCCTAGCCTCCACCTCTATATAAACGACCCCACCCCTTGGTTTGACCTCTATTTGCCACTTTTCCACCCACCCAAACCCTAGTTCGTGGGGAGCCACCATCAAGGAGGGAGGAGAAGATCCCAAGCAAGAGGAAGAAGAGGAGGAAACTAAGGAGGATCAAGATCTCCACCAAGTTTCGTCCTTCACCACCAATTCATCTCCAAGTTCATCACCAACCCTAGATCATCAAGATCCAAGTGTTACCTCCAAGTTTCTTGGTTCATTGGAGTTCTAAACACCTGGTATACCTTCTATTCTCTTTTCCTTACAAGAATTCAACCCCTAATCTCCAAATTCACGTCGATCTAGAAAACCCTAATCTGCTGATCTCGTCAAGTGCGGACTTGTCCGGTCCCTAGCGGACTAGTCCGATCTTCCTGGTTACATTGTGTTGAATTGGTTCTAAAATTTGATCTAATCGAATCCAAACCTGTATAAACTTGTTAAAAGCTATTAGAGCTGGTTAGTGATCATTAAAAGCAATCTAGTAACAAGTTCTACCTTGCATTTGCATTAATCATGCATGTCATGTCATATTGAGTAATATTTGTGCACTCTTTGATTGTGTTTCTTGTCTTGTATGTTTATTGTGTGGATTAGACGGATTTGCGCTAGAGAGTGCCGCGGAGGATCTACAACATCAAGAGTTTGAAGGCTTTGACCCTAATCAACAGCAAGAGCAAGGCAAGTGTCCTTGAAGCATATTGATCCTGTTTTTTTTTAATAAATGTTTTGTTTGCAAAACTGCATGCTTGTGTCAAATTGATGGGAATCCTACGGTAGGAAGTTCACTAGTTTTGTTTGACCACCCTTGTCACCTGGAATTTATGGTAGAGTGTCGGGAAGGGTTTTTACCTTTTTGCTTCGCTTAATCAACTGGGATGGGAAACAACTATATCACTCAATTTAATTATGCATGGATGAGATTATGGTTAACATGAACTGGTTAAACATGGTATGGTAATGGATGATCTAAGCAAGCCTGGTATGTGGATGGGTTGGATGTTATGGTGGTTTGCTTGCTTTAGATCTAAGGACCGGTTCATGCGAGAATAAGCCAGGACTAAAGTGCCACCATGAGGCCAAGTATGGGTGCGGCGTAGCTGATTAATTAGGGCTTTGCTAGTGCTGTTTGGACCATTGTGGATGCTCGGGGAAGGGGTAGTCGGATTGGGTTTGTTGATGATTGGTGGGACTACCCTGGGATCCGAATGGCTCAAGAGGGGACCCTTGGTTGAAGATGTGCTCAGTTGGAGGCATCGCCACCGGTGAAACCTCAGTGGGGTCTGAATAGACTAGTAAACCCTTTGTAAAGGCTATTTTGTGATCTCTTGGCCACACACCAACGGAAGTGTGTAATGTGACCGACGGGTCATGGGCATAAGGGAGGTTCTTAGTCGCCGAAGGGTGATGAAATCACGAACACGTG
Organism: Tuctoria greenei; assembly: GCA_036927565.1. Taxonomy (NCBI): domain Eukaryota; kingdom Viridiplantae; phylum Streptophyta; class Magnoliopsida; order Poales; family Poaceae; genus Tuctoria; species Tuctoria greenei. The sequence goes on from JAYESD010000011.1 coordinate 151,284,915, forward strand.
GGTAAAGAGGTACAAACTCTGCAGAGTGTTAAATAAAACTATCATGATAGCCGTGCTCCCGGTTATGAGCACCTGGACAACTACCATGATTAGAGGCAAATTGGAATTTGGGATGGTTATGGTTTGGTAATGGTTATGGTTTGGTAATGGTTATGGTTTGGTAATGGTTATGGATTTAATTTCTGGTATTGAATATGGTTATTGACAATGGTGAAATCTGGACTCATTGATGATGGTAATGAATTCAGTTTGGTATTATGGTATTACTCGTGATTATGTTGGGATTACTTCACATACTTATACTATATTGCTTTTCAAATGTTTTAATGTACCTTTCAGCACTTTACCATTATTATTGTAGTCATTTGAATCAGCCACATGTCATACTTTCCACACTTGCTGAGTACGACATGTACTCACTCTTGCAATTCCCCCCAACAGTTGCAGGTCAGGATTGGGAGTTTAATGGCGATAATGCGGAGTTCTAGGCCGTGTCTACCGTCAGCTTTGCCTGTGGTGTTGATTGGAGCTGCGCATATATACCCTATTGCTTATGCTGCATAGTTGCTTAATTAGTTTATTTCCGCTGCATTAGTCGAACTTGTCATTAATAGTCATTAGAGCTTGTATTCGAGGATAATCTGGTTCGTGTAATAAAATTTGGTTAATTAATCTTGTCTTGTGGTAATTTTCTGTATACTCTTTTGTGATTGCACTCGTGTATGTGTGATGAACATCCTGGGCACACATATGTGTTAGCTTGGTTCATTTTCGGAACCGGGCGTCACAGATTGGTATAAGAGCCACAGGTTGACCGTAGGGTGCAGCCTAGATAGAATGGACACTTTAGAGAACATAGGAGCACTCAGGAATCGATGTGTTTTTGCTTGGAGTGCTGCTTGCTATATATATTGGTTGCTTGTGTGCTTAATAGAGGATTTTGGGATGCCTTAGCATTGCCATGTCCACCTAGGCTAGTGTAGCTAGTTGTTTAGTTTCATATCCCTTGATGCATATAGTTGGGGACGTTTTCTAATTCTTACCTACTGCTTTTCTTCAGATGGTGAGGGCTCGCAACCAGAGGGATGGCAATGATGAAGAGGAGAACAATGGAGTGCCTCAGAACGACAATGGGCAAGGATCTACTCAGGGAGCTATCAACATCGAGCAGCTATTGGCCATGCAAAACCAGCTCATGCAGACCATGATACAAACTATGGGACAGCTGCAGGCTGGCAATATCAACAATCAGCCCCACATGCCTCCACCGCCACCCCCACCTCCTCATAACCGATTGGGAGAGTTTATGAGGACCAGACCGCCAACCTTTGCTCAAGCTGCTGACCCTATGGATGCTGATGATTGGCTCAAGTCCGTGGAGAAAAAGCTAGCCATTGTCCAATGCAGTGACCGGGAGAAGGTGCTATTTGCTTCTCATCAACTCGTTGGAGCAGCTGCAGATTGGTGGGATGCCTATTGCAATGCTCATGAGAACCAAGAGAGAATTACCTGGGCAGAATTCAAGGAGAATTTTCGTTCTCATTATGTGCCGGAAGGTGTTATGCTCTTGAAGAGGCAAGAATTTGAGAATTTAAGGCAAGGAAGATCAAGCGTGAGTGAATATCTCAATAAATTCACTCAACTCTCAAATTATGCGCCTGAGGATGTTAGCCGGGACAGCCAGAAGCAATACTTGTTCATGAGGGGATTGAACAATACGATCCAAGTGCAATTGCTCAACTGTGATTATGTCAATTTCCAGAAGCTTGTGGACAGAGCAATTGTGGTTGAGAACAAGATCCGTGAGATGGAGCAAGAAATCAAGAGGAAGGCGCCATATCAAGGACAACAACAAGGAAGTAATGTGCGCCCTTGCTTTGCGCCGCCCAATGCGCCTCATTACAGCTCCTCTATTCCTGCTCAGCGCCCTGGTTATGCACCGCGCCCAACTCGGTTTGTGCAGCAGCGCCCTGTCATGCAAGCACCTAGGCCTCCGATGCCTTATGCACCTCGTGCTGATTTTCCTGGAGCCAATGTTCAAAACCAAGCTCGTCCCAATAATTCTGGTGGAGTTAAGAAGTGCTATACTTGTGGAGAAGCTGGACACTTTGCACATCAATGTCCTAAGTCGGGCCTTGGTCAAGGAAGCAATACATCGAGGCAAAACCCAAGACCTAATGGAGGACAGCCACAAGGAAGCCGTGGACAGCAAAATTTTGCTCGTGGCAACGTGAACCATGTCTCTACGGAGGATGCTCAACAAGCGGATGACGTGGTCATTGGTATGTTTCTCGCCAACTCCAACCCCGCGACTATGTTATTTGATTCTGGAGCATCGCATTCATTCATTGCATCGAAGTATGTTGCCAAGTATAGTTTTCCTATCTCTCATATGAAGTTTACTCTGTTGGTTAAGTCTCCTGGAGGAGAGATGAGGACAAATATAGTATGTCCAAAAGTAAGCCTTAGAATAAGGGGGGTAGATTTCTCCGCCAACCTCATTGTTTTAGATTCTCAAGGGTTGGATATTATACTTGGTATGGACTGGTTGAGGAAGCACAATGGAGTTATTGAATGTGCCACAAAGACGGTGAAGTTGACTAATGAAGAAGGGATCACCGTAGAATTTGAAGCAACCCAACATGCACCGAAGCAATTAGAGCTGAATCATATGGACGGTGTCGCAATTGAGGAGATTCCGGTGGTGTGTGAATTTTTGGATGTTTTTCCGGACGAGTTGTCAGGTATGCCACCTGATCGAGACATTGAGTTTGTTATTGATTTAATACCTGGAACTGCACCTATATCTAAGAGGCCGTATAGGATGCCTCCTATGGAATTAGCGGAGCTCAAGAAACAAATTCAAGAGCAATTAGAGAAGGGTTTTATTCGCCCTAGCTCTTCACCTTGGGGAGCGCCCGTTCTATTCGTGGTCAAGAAGGATGGATCCCAAAGGATGTGCGTGGATTACCGAGCTCTCAACGAGGTAACAATCAAGAACAAGTACACCTTGCCACGCATAGAAGACTTGTTTGATCAGATGAAGGGTGCTTGTGTCTTCTCTAAGATTGACTTGAGGTCGGGATACTTTCAAATGAAGATTAGACCATCGGACATACCCAAGACAGCTTTTAGGACACGATATGGATCATATGAGTATATTGTGATGTCTTTTGGATTGACGAACACGCCTGCGTACTTTATGTACCTCATGAATAAAGTCTTCATGGAGTACTTAGAAAAGTTTGTTGTGGTGTTTATCGATGATATTATGATCTACTCGAAGGATGAGAGGGAACATGAGGAACACTTGAGGCTTACGTTGCAGAAATTGAGGGAGCATCAATTGTATGCCAAGTTAAGTAAATGTCAATTCTGGTTACGGGAAGTTTCCTTCTTAGGCCATATTATTTCCGGAGGAGGAGTATCAGTTGACCCAGGGAAGGTGAGAGATGTGTTGAAGTGGGAACCACCGCAAAACGTCAAGGAAATAAGGAGTTTTCTTGGGATGGCTGGATATTACCGTCGGTTTATTAAGGATTTTTCCAAGATAGCCAAGCCTATGACGGAGTTGCTAATGAAGGGAAAGGCATTCCAATGGACTAAAGCCTGTCAGAATAGTTTTGAGGAGTTGAAGAAGAGGTTGACAACAGCTCCAGTTTTGGTACTGCCGGATGTAAGCAAGAGTTTCGACATCTATTGTGATGCATCAAGACAAGGGCTTGGATGTGTATTGATGCAAGGAGGTCAAGTGGTCGCCTATGCGTTGAGACAATTGAAGAAACATGAGCAGAATTACCCCACGCATGATCTTGAACTAGCAGCCGTGGTACATGCATTGAAGATTTGGAGACACTATATTCTTGGACATAGGTGTGAAATTTACACGGATCATAAGAGTTTGAAGTATATTTTCACACAGACAGACCTGAATTTGAGGCAACGAAGATGGTTGGAGCTCATCAAGGATTATGATGTGGGAATCAACTATCATCCGGGAAAAGCCAATGTAGTGGCCGATGCCTTGAGTCGGGTAAGCCATCAACTTACAGTTCGAGAGTTGCCGTCCGAGTTATGTAAGGAGTTTGAACGGTTGAACCTCGGGTTTGTAAACGAGATGGAGGTGATGAAGTTAAACCCAACCTTGGAGCAAGAAATTCGAGAAGCACAAACCACAGATGAGGAGATCAAGGAAATCAAGGAAAGAACCGAAGAAGGGAGAGAATTCAGATTTGACAAGGATGAACATGGTACCTTATGGCTTGGAAAGAGGATCGTTGTGCCTAATGTAAAGCATATTCGGGAGACAATATTAAAGGAGGCACATGACTCGCCTTACTCGATTCACCCCGGTTGTACGAAGATGTACAAGGACTTGAAGACTTGCTATTGGTGGAATAGCATGAAGAAGGACATAGCTGAATACGTAGCACTGTGTGATGTGTGCCAACGAGTCAAGGCGGAACATCAAAGGCCAGCCGGATTATTGCAACCGTTGAAGATTCCAGAATGGAAGTGGGAAGAAATTGGAATGGACTTCATAGTTGGGTTACCCCGTACTCAGTCCGGGTATGACTCAATTTGGGTAATTGTGGATCGCTTAACCAAGTCAGCTCATTTTGTCCCTGTGAAGACCAAGTATACAGCTGCACGATTGGCCGAAATATACATGGATCATATTGTGTGTCGACATGGAGTCCCTAAGAAGATAGTCTCGGATAGAGGTTCTCAATTTACCTCCAGATTTTGGCAAAAATTGCATGAAGCTTTGGGAACGAGGTTGAATTTTAGTTCAGCATATCATCCCCAAACGGATGGACAAACCGAGAGGACCAATCAGATTTTGGAGGATATGTTAAGAGCTTGTGCATTAAAGCATGGGAAAGGTTGGGACAAAAGCTTGCCATACGCAGAATTTTCATACAACAATAGTTACCAATCAAGCTTGAAAATGTCACCAAATGAAGCGCTTTATGGGAGGAAGTGTAGGACACCTTTATTCTGGAATGAGGCAGGAGAAACTCAAGTATTTGGTCCGGACGTGTTGCAAGAAGCCGAAAAGCAAGTTCAAATAATTCGTGAAAACTTGAGGGCTGCCCAATCAAGGCAAAAAGGCTATGCGGATAATAGGAGAAGGAAATTAGCCTTTGAAATAGGAGATTTTGTTTACCTCAAGGTGTCACCAATGAGAGGTCATAAGAGGTTTAACATAAGAGGCAAGCTCGCACCTCGTTATATTGGACCATTCAAGATTTTGGACAAAAGGGGAGAAGTAGCATATAAGTTGGAGATGCCAGCTCATCTTTCAGACGTACATGATGTGTTTCATGTTTCCCAACTCAAGAAGTGTCTCAGGGTACCGGAAGATCAAGTGCCAATGGAAGAATTGGAACTAGAGGAAGATTTGACGTATGCCGAGCAACCGGTCAAAATCTTTGAAACCAAGGAGAGAGTCACAAGGAACAAGGTGATTCGATGGTGTAAAGTCCAATGGAAGCACCATACCGAAAAAGAAGCAACTTGGGAGCTAGAAGATGATCTCAAGAAGGAATTTCCCTATCTCTTCTCTTCCGCGTCGAATCTCGAGGGCGAGATTCATTTTAAGGGGGGTAGGATTGTAACACCCTCATTTTCATGCATCATGCCTTGCATACACTCATATACATGTTTAACATTAACCCATAACAAGAGGAACAAGTTTAAAATTGATTTGGAACAAAACCGCACTTAAAAATGTAGGAAAGTGCGGACTAGTTCGGTTTTGCTGAGGACTAGTCCGATTTCTCTCTGTCTAAAAACGGACTTGTCCGTTTTTTCTGCGGATTAGTCCAATAATTGCCCCTGGAAAACTTCGGACTTGTCCGATCTTGTGCGGACTAGTCCGATGTTCCATGAATCCTTGAAAATTTGCTAAGTCCCTGGACTTTTTCGGACTAGTCCGGTGTTCCAGCGGACTTGTCCGTTTTCCTTTCTGACTAAGATCAGACTTGTCCGATTTTTGGCCAGACTTGTCCGATTTTCTCTCTGGACGACTTCGGACTAGTCCGGTCCTGTCCGGACTTGTCCGATATTTCGTGACTCCGAGATTGACCTTTTGTTTTACGACTTGTTTCTTGGGTTTCACGTTAAGTGGGCCTAGGGACATCGTGCCCAACTCTTTTAGAGCCCATGTGGGACTCTAAACCGGCCTCTACTCATCCCAAAACTCGAAATCCATCTAACCCTAGCCTCCACCTCTATATAAACGACCCCACCCCTTGGTTTGACCTCTATTTGCCACTTTTCCACCCACCCAAACCCTAGTTCGTGGGGAGCCACCATCAAGGAGGGAGGAGAAGATCCCAAGCAAGAGGAAGAAGAGGATGAAACGAAGGAGGATCAAGATCTCCACCAAGTTTCGTCCTTCACCACCAATTCATCTCCAAGTTCATCACCAACCCTAGATCATCAAGATCCAAGTGTTACCTCCAAGTTTCTTGGTTCATTGGAGTTATAAACACCTGGTATACCTTCTATTCTCTTTTCCTTACAAGAATTCAACCCCTAATCTCCAAATTCACGTCGATCTAGAAAACCCTAATCTGCTGATCTCGTCAAGTGCGGACTTGTCCGGTCCCTAGCGGACTAGTCCGATCTTCCTGGTTACATTGTGTTGAATTGGTTCTAAAATTTGATCTAATTGAATCCAAACCTGTATAAACTTGTTACAAGCTATTAGAGCTGGTTAGTGATCATTAAAAGCAATCTAGTAACAAGTTCTACCTTGCATTTGCATTAATCATGCATGTCATGTCATATTGAGTAATATTTGTGCACTCTTTGATTGTGTTTCTTGTCTTGTATGTTTATTGTGTGGATTAGACGGATTTGCGCTAGAGAGTGCCGCGGAGGATCTACAGCATCAAGAGTTTGAAGGCTTTGACCCTAATCAACAGCAAGAGCAAGGCAAGTGTCCTTGAAGCATATTGATCCTGTTTTTTTTTAATAAATGTTTTGTTTGCAAAACTGCATGCTTGTGTCAAATTGATGGGAATCCTATGGTTGGAAGTTTACTAGTTTTGTTTGACCACCCTTGTCACCTGGAATTTATGGTAGAGAGTCGGGAAGGGTTTTTACCTTTTTGCTTCGCTTAATCAACTGGGATGGGAAACAACTATATCACTCAATTTAATTATGCATGGATGATATTATGGTTAACATGAACTGGTTAAACATGGTATGGTAATGGATGATCTAAGCAAGCCTGGTATGTGGATGGGTTGGATGTTATGGTGGTTTGCTTGCTTTAGATCTAAGGACTGGTTCATGCGAGAATAAGCCAGGACTACAGTGCCACCACGAGGCCAAGTATGGGTGCGGCGTAGCTGATTAATTAGGGCTTTGCTAGTGCTGTTTGGACCATTGTGGATGCTCGGGGAAGGGGTAGTCGGATTGGGTTTGTTAATGATTGGTGGGACTACCCTGGGATCCGAATGGCTCAAGAGGGGGCCCTTGGTTGAAGATGTGCTCAGTTGGAGGCATCGCCACCGGTGAAACCTCAGTGGGGTCTGAATAGACTAGTAAACCCTTTGTAAAGGCTATTTTGTGATCTCTTGGCCACACACCAACGGAAGTGTGTAATGTGACCGACGGGTCATGGGCATAAGGGAGGTTCTTAGTCGCCGAAGGGTGATGAAATCACGAACACGTGGGTAAAGAGGTACAAACTCTGCATAGTGTTAAATAAAACTATCATGATAGCCGTGCTCCCGGATATGAGCACCTGGACAACTTCCATGATTAGAGGCAAATTGGAATTTGGGATGGTTATGGTTTGGTAATGGTTATGGTTTGGTAATGGTTATGGTTTTAATTTCTGGTATTGAATATGGTTATTGACAATGGTGAAATCTGGACTCATTGATGATGGTAATGAATTCAGTTTGGTATTATGGTATTACTCGTGATTATGTTGGGAGTACTTCACATACTTATACTTTATTGCTTTTCAAATGTTTTAATGTACCTTTCAGCACTTTACCATTATTATTGTCGTCATTTGAATCAGCCACATGTCATACTTTCCACACTTGCTGAGTACGACATGTACTCACTCTTGCAATTCCCCCCAACAGTTGCAGGTCAGGATTGGGAGTTTAATGGCGATAATGCGGAGTTCTAGGCCGTGTCTACCGTCAGCTTTGCCTGTGGTGTTGATTGGAGCTGCGCATATATACCCTATTGCTTATGCTGCATAGTTGCTTAACTAGTTTATTTCCGCTGCATTAGTCGAACTTGTCATTAATAGTCATTAGAGCTTGTATTCGAGGATAATCTGGTTCGTGTAATAAAATTTGGTTAATTAATCTTGTCTTGTGGTAATTTTCTGTATACTCTTTTGTGATTGCACTCGTGTATGTGTGATGAACATCCTGGGCACACATATGTGTTAGCTTGGTTCATTTTCGGAACCGGGCGTCACACCTGGTCCTCGCCGGCAAGCTTCCTTTCGTGAAGGAACACGCCAGCGACATTGTGTACTTCTCCGCGTACGCCATGGTGGGACTGATCCCACCTTTCTCCTCTTTCTTCTTGATGCTGCTAGACTTCTATGGTCTACAGCTATACCACCTTGGCCCCCACTCCATTCTTCTAGTGTCGATCTTTGTCGACTTTTGCGAGATGTGGGTGGGCACTCGCCCCCCCCCCCCCCCCACGTTGAGCTCTTCCACACCTTCTTCACTGTCCAGACCACCGGCAAGGGTGACGAGTACCTTGGCTTCTATTATTTTGTGAAGCGCAAGAAGTCCCCGTACAAGTAATTGCGGTCGTTCCCTTCTAGGAAGTGGGACGTCAGGAAGAAGGATTGGATCGTCATCAGGGTGGAGGAGCATGAGAATCTGGAGTTGCCCGAAGGCCTCCACAACGTCGACACTGCAGTTTGGAGTGAAGCTCCGGTGTTATCGGAGGCCTTCAAACCTGCTCTGACCAGGATCCGCCAGTGCATGGAAGGAGGGGTGACTCCTCAGGCGGTATTTTGCAACTTTTTGACCAACAGGTGGGCTCCGCTGAAGAAGAGGGAGAAGCTTGCTTGGGCTCTCAACAGTGTGCTAGACAGCGACCGGATTGAGACCGGTTTGAAGTCCAACATGGAGGGTGCAACTTTGGAGTTTCACCTCAATAAGTTTCAGCACGACATCGACGTCGAGGGTGACGACTTGACTCCGCCAGCTGCTTTTCTCCCTCTGAACATGGAGGCGGAGTTCAGCAGGGAGCTCTGGCGGACGATGCCGGTGCTTGACAACTTTGGTGTCATTGAGAGGCGTTCGATCACTGGGTTGGCGATCTTCGGAGCTTCCGAGGGTGGTCCCCCTTCCGTCCCGGAACAGAGAGTTGAAGTCGTGGGCAAGGGAGAAAAGTTGGCCGAGCCCTCGAGCCGCAAGAGGAAACTGGAGAATGCTGACGGGAGGTCCGTCAGGCCTGCTCCTTCCGCAGCGACTCCTTCTCCCCGGAGGGGAAGGTCTTCATCGCCGACAACTAATCCAGCATCAGCATATCCCAGGGGTGCTAGCTCCGGCCATGCGGCTCCAGTACCAGGGCCAGCTAAAGGCTCTGGGTCCGGAGGTCCTTCCCGGTCGAGGGGGGCCTCAACCCGAGTGATGCCAACAGCAGCGAGCTCCAGCGAACCTTCCGGAGCCACCGCATTAGTGGCGACAGGGTCCGGCTTCGAGCGTCCGGAAAAGAGGTTTCGTGCTAACTGGTGCAGAAGCCTTCCGAGGTAATTTTTGATTTTTTTTCCTCAGTTGATTATTTTTTTTGTTGTAACTGCATTTTGAGTTTCTTCGTCCTTCATCCACAGAGTGCCCAAGAAAGGGGCTGAAGCTCCGGTTCCTACAGCAGCAGTTGAGGCTGTGCAGGCGGAAGCTCCAACTCCAATTCTAGCGCCGCCCCAAGAGGTGGCTGAGGCTGCGGCAGCTCCGGCGCTGGCTGTTGTGGTCTTGGACCTCGACTCATACCCAAAAGCTCCCGTGGTAGCGCCAAACCACGGGAATGAAGATGTATCAGCGGCACTAGCCCCGGTTGTTGAAGCTCCGGGCTTGGATGCTGAAATGATGGACGCTCCAGCCTTAGAGCCGGAGGCAGCTGTGATTTCGGCCCTAGAGCCGGATGTTGTTGAAGCCTCGGCAGTCGAGCCGGTGGTTGATGAGGCCCCGGCGGTAGAGCTGGGTATTGATGAAGTTCCGACGCTTGAGCCGGTTGTCGAGGAAGCTCCGGTGGTAGAGCCGATTGCTGTAGAAGTTTTGGCGGTAGAGCTGGTCATTGAAGAAGTAATGGCACCTGAGCCAGTTGATGTAGAGGTGCCAGCGCTCGAGCCCATGGTGGTCGAAGTGTCAGCACCAGAACTGGCGGTGGAGGAGGCGCCAACGTCGGAGCCAAACGTGGCTTCAGCTCCGGCAGAATCTTCTACGCCCGCCCCGGAAGCAGTGGTCCCGGAGGTGCCCCCACCTGAGCCAGGGTGCCAAGATGAAGCTGTCGGCCCCCCGCCTGAGGGGCGAGTTGTTGATGACCCTTGCGGCGGGATCTTCAGAGCCAATTCCGGAGGTCGAAACTTCTATTGCAGGACCTTCCTCGGCGGCGGTCGAGGCTATCCCGAAGGATGGCCCTAGTGCCGTGGAAGCTCAGGGGACCGCTCTTGTAGAGTGGGACCCGATTTTTGTCACAGAGAACCCACTGGAACCGGCGGAGATGACCCCGGCAGGTCCTGACCCGATCCCCCTGTCGTTGTCTATTGACAATGCCTGCTCCAGTCTTCGTCAGGTCCAGCTTGCTTTCTACCACGATAGCAAGGCCCTCGAGGAGGAGCACCAAACTCTTAGGAGGTGGCGCAACCGGCTCCATTTCGAGACCAAGCTGGCACAGTCGAGGATGGCTGATGACAAGGAGTTGGTGCAGAGGGAGAAGGTCCGCCTGGAATACTGGGGTAAGCTGCTGGATGAGAGGGAAAGCATGACACGATCCCTAGACAACCAGTCCCGGGCCATCTATGAGCAGGCCAAAGCTGCTAATAGTGCAGCGGATGATCGCCAGGAAAGGCTTGATGCCATCCACGCTAGTCTCGTCAAGCGCCGGGAGGCTCTTGAGGAGCGGGAGAGAAAGCTCGAGAATGAAGAGCAAAAACTCCTGGAGCTGCGGGATGACATTGTGAAGAGGGAAGAAGAGCTCACTCAGAGGCTAACTTAGGGTGACAAGAGTCTCGAGGAGCGCACCAAGAAATTGGAGGACCGCTGCGAGAGAGAGGTGAAGAAGGCCTGGGAGCGAGGGCAGGAACTCCACCGAAGGGAGAATGCCGTTGCTGCCAGGGAGAAGAAAGTGCGGGGCCGGGAGAAGGACCTGGTCGACCGCTGGAACAAGATCCACCTCTGGGAGGAAGAGCTCGGGAAACTCAAAAGGCAAGTTGCTGAAAAGATTCAGCAGAACGCCAAAGAGATTGAGTGCCTTGCCCGTGAGAATTCGGAACTTGCGGCGACAAGAAGATCCTTGGAGGAGATGCGAGGCTCGAAGGACTATGGGGTCCCTACAAGTTTGGGACTTCCTGGGCAAAGCCGACGACGCGCTGATGCCAATGGGTTTTAGTCCCGTGCGTCCAGATGATCTTGAGCCAGAGCTAGACCTGGCATTGCAGGTGTTGGGTTCGGCAGGCAACAAGCTCACCAAGATGGGCGATGTTATCACGGACCAGCTGGAGACCGAGGGACAATCCTTGGCGAAGGACGTCGCATAATTCGTACTGACGTGCTACACATGCCGAGGCCCTCAATTCCCCCTGGACCCGGTGCTTGAAGGCCCCATCGAAGGAAAGGGAGAAGCTGCCCAAGCCAGCGTATCGGAGGCTGCCCAGAAGGTCGCCTCGTTCTTCCATAGGGTCTAGGACCATCTCCTTGTAGCTCCCACTTGTATCCTCTCTTCTTTTTCTCCAATTTTGTAATCTCTTGTCTCCAGATGAATGAAATCCAAGTTTTTTGTGAATTTCATTTTTTGTCTTCAACACCTTTTGTCCCACTTGTGACACCTTTTGTCCCACTTGGCCCCCTGGTAGATGTACACAATTTGATTGTGAACATGTACCAAGAGGATGTAATAGTTGTTGAATACTTGCGCGCTTCGAACTTGTAGAATGTAGGTCTAAAGTCTTCGATAGTGAAGGCCCCCTGAAGTTGTCGGAGCTTAGTGGCTTCGGCATTGCCCATCGTCGGAGCTTAGTAGCTCCGGCAGTAGTCTCCATCAACGCGTAAAGCATCGACGGTTAGTCCTCTGCGGTGTCGGAGCTTGGTGGCTCCATCAGTGACCTCTGTCAACATGTGGTGTATCGACAGCAGACTCCGCTATAGAGTCTTCCCACCATCTTTTCTTCACGTTGACGGCTGGCCCCCTAGCTTTACCGGAGCTGAGTAGCTCCAACGACGCTCGCTATCAATGTTTGAACATCGACCACAAGCCACCTAGAAGATGTCGGAGCTTTGGTAGCTCTGGCTTCATTCACCATCATTATGAAATATTTATTTTTCCTACACACTGAATTCAAGAAAAATAGTAAGATCCATTTTCCTATCTATAACTTTATTGTGACTTACTATTCCCAAAATTTTTTTGGTCGAACACAATTCTAAATACAATCAAGTGCACTGCCTTGTTTCCTTCAGATCCGATCGTTTCTGGACTCGCCTTACTTCGGCTTGTCGGGGTGTAGGTAGAGTGGCATACTTAGGGTGCATGACCAGGCTAAGTCGATAGCACACTCCAGCCCTAGATTGGCTTGGCGGCATTCAGATGAGTATAACATCAACAATGTTTGGACCCAGAAGAATAGACAATGCAACTCGAATTCTACATGAACTGGTCGAGCTAGAGTTTCTTAAGAACTGCACAACTTTGTTATAGACAAGAAAGAGAAAAATAAAAAATGTTGAGCCTGTACAAGATAAATACACGTGGAGTCTGTTTCACACAATGATGTCTTTCTTTATAGGTCCGGGGTACAGGGAAACAAGTACACTCTTAGGGAACAGAACCAGGCTAATTGTGTTTTCTTTCTTGTTTGACCCAAGGTAGCTAGCTACACTTTTAGTTCTGAGACTGTGACAAGTGTTGCATGGACGTTGCGGACCTAACGAGGTAGGTCCGGCTGTCCTCCCAGAGGATCTACCCGACTCTGTACAATGACTCTATAACATACATCACATGTAATTACAGACTCACCTCTGTGATATTAAGCGTAGAACTGACAGAGGTGCTCGATGTTCCAAGGATTAGGGAGAGGTGTCCCATCCTCGGTTGCCAAGTGAACGCATCCAGGACGGGATACTTTGATCACTCGGAAGGGTCCTTCCCAGGTGGGGGAAAGTTTGTTTAACCCTTCTCTGGATTGTATTCTCCGTAGCACCAGATCGCCTTCCTCGAGCTGTCGGCTGTGAACATGTCGTTGGTGATAGCGCCGAAGAGCTTGGCGGTATCGGGCATTATGAACAGCTGCTTGGCACCTTCCCTCTTCAAGGAGGCCAAGGTCTTCACGCCGGAGCTGGTCCTGCGTGGCTTCGTCGAAGGTCCGGACCCAGAGCGACCCCAAGGTGATTTCCGAAGGAAGGACTGCTTCAGCTCCGTACACCAGGAAGAAGGGTGTCTCTCCAGTTGACCGTTTTGGAGTTGTCCTATTGGCCCATAGAGTGGGCGGAAGCTCTTCGATCTAGTTGGCTCCATGTTTTTTTAGGCGCTCATAAGTGCACGTCTTGAGTCCTTTTAGGATTTCTGCATTTGCTCTCTCGGCTTGGCCATTGCTTGCCGGGTGAGCTACGGAAGCGTAGCTGACTTGGATGTCAAGGTCTTCGCAGTATCCTTGGAACACAGAGCTTGTGAACTGGGTCCCATTATAAGTTATGATTTTGTTCGGGACACCAAATCTGCATACGATGGACTGCAAGAAGTTGATAGTTGATTGCTTGTTTATTGTCACAACTGGAGTTGCTTCCGTCCATTTGGTGAATTTGTCAATGGCAACATATAGGAACTTGTAACCTCTGAAGGCTCTTGGGAAGATCCCAAGATGTCCATCCCCCACACAGTAAAAGGCCATGTGAGGTATCATTTGTAGAGGCTGAGCCAGTGTATGAATTTGTTTCGCATGAAACTGGCATGCTTCACATTTCTTCACCAGCTCAGTTGCATCCTGGAGCGCTGTAGGCCAGTAAAAGCCATGCCGAAAGGCTTTGCTGACCAGCGTGCAGGAAGACGCGTGGTTCCCACACTCGCCTCCATGGATTTCCGTGAGGAGCTCATGGCATTCTTCCCTTGTGATGCACCGCATTAGGACATCATTGGCACTGCGCCGGTAGAGATCCCCTTCTACCAACGTGTATCTTTTAGCCAATCTGACTATCCGGTCAGCGGATACATCATTGTCAGGAAGGATATTGTCTTTCAAGTAGCTCCGGATCTCTGAGATCCATGCATCGGAGCTTTCTTGAGCATTTGAGTCTTGCGTGCTGGGTTGCTCGAAGCTTCCGGCAGCACCTACAACCCTTGATGGCTGCCATGGTAACAGCGCCATCGGGACCGCCAGCTTCGGGATGCTAGTATCGCCCCCTTCGCTCAGTTCGACAAGCTGAGCTGTGGGTTTTGACAACCTCCGGATGAAGGTTCCGCCGGGAGCCGAACGTCCGGTTGACGCTTTCGTCGAGAGTTCATCAGCTTCAGCGTTATGGAGACGCTGGACATGGTGGAGGTCCAGGACTTCGAACTCCTTCTGAAGCCTCTGGACTTCAAGGAGATAAGCAGCTAGTTGGGGATTGTTGCAAGAGCATTCACCCTTCACCTGTTTAATGATGAGCTGCGAATCTCCCTTGACCAACAGCTGCTTGACACCATATGATAGTGCCACCTTTAGTCCATAAATGAGTGCTTCATACTCCGCCATGTTGTTGGTCTCCTTGAAGTCAAGGTGCACCATGTATTTAACCTTCTCCCCGGTCGAAGCGAGGAGAAGGACTCCAGCTCCGGACCCCTGCTTCTGCATGGAGCCGTCGAAGTAGAGGGTCCAGTGAGGCTCGGTGAAGACCGGAGCCTTGAGTTCCGGCTTCTGCTCACTAGGGCCCCCAGGGTTTGATGGAGACGGGGTCCATTCCGCCACAATGTCCGCCAGTGCTTGACTCTTGATCGCTTGTCTTGGGATGAATTCAAGATCAAATTCGGCTAATTCTGCTGCCCACTTTGCAATGTTCCCAGTGGAATTGGGATTATGTAAGATCACACATAGTGGATAAGAGGTCACCACTGAGATCTTATGAGCTTGGAAGTAATGGCGAAACTTCCTGGAGGCGATAAGAACTACATAGAGCAGATTATGCACCTCTAGGTATCGAGTCTTGGTGTCATAGAGTACTTCGCTGATGAAGTACACTGGGTGTTGGGTTGTCCGGACCCTCCTGGAGGGGCCCGGAGGTTCCTCGTCATCGACCCGGACCCTCATGGAGGGGTCCGGACCTTCTTCGGGGACCTCTAGGTCCTTGTTGAAGGAACCCGAAGCTTCTTCTGGATGACCCGGAACATCCCGGAGGGGTCCGAATCCTCTTGTTCAACAAGAGTAACTCCTTGTAGATCCAAGTCTGGGGGCTGGGACCCAGACTCGCCTTCAGGAACCTCCTGACCCTCCCGGAGGGGTTTAGATTCCTGAGCTTGTGAGGGTTCTGGTCTCTCCGCAACCAGGACCATGCTGACAACTTCATCAGTTGCCAAAATGTAAAGCAGTAGAGGATCACCAGGGTTCGGAGCTACCAAGGTTGGTAGTGTGGTAAGGAGCTGCTTCAGCTCTTGGAACGCCTTTTCTGCTTCTTCAGACCATTGGAATGGTCCGGACTTCCTCAACGGCTTGAAGAAGGGAAGTTCCCGTTCTGCCATTCTTGAGATGAACCGGCTAAGAGCGGCTAGCCATCCAGTCAGCTTCTGGATGTCCTTGATGCGGGCTGTTGGCCGCATATCTTCAATGGCATTAATCTTCGCCGGATTTGCCTCTATGCCCCGGTGGTTTACCAGGAAATCAAGAAGCTTTCCAGAGTTAACCCCGAAGACACACTTGTCTGGGTTCAGCTTTGTGCGGGTGATCCGCAGCTTGTCAAAGACAGCTTGCAAGGTGTCAAGAAGTGACTCCTTGTCCTTGATTTTGATGACGATGTCATCAACATACACTTCCACTACATCTCTGATGAGCTCTCCAAAGTTTTTGTACATAGCTCATACAAATGTTGAGGCTGCATTCTTGAGACCAAATGGCATGGCAGTATAACAATACAATCCATCTACTGTGATAAAAGTGGTATGCTCTTCATCTTCCCTAGACATTTTGATTTGATGGTACCTAGAATATGCGTCTAGGAAACACAGTAATTCACACCTGGAGGTGGAATCCACTATCTGATCTATTCTAGGTAGTGGGAATGGATCTTTTGGACATGTCTTATTCAGTGTTGTGTAGTCAACACACATCCGAAGCTTCCCGCCGGCCTTGGGTACAATGACTGGGTTTGCCAGCCATTTTGGATGGAAGACTTCTCGGATGAATCCAGCTTCGAGCAACTTCTTGACTTCCTCTCTTATGATGTTCTGTCGCTCTACTGATTGCTTCCGAGGCTTCTGATGTACAGGCCGAGCATCTGGATAGATCTTCAGATTATACTCGATCACTTCCCTAGGGATCCCAGGCATTTGCGACGGTTGCCAGGCAAACACGTCAATGTTAGCCCGGAGGAAAGTGATGAGCACGAGTTCCTATTTGTCATTCATACCTCCCAATATACGGGTGGTCTAAGCGGCGTCGGAACCAACTTGGATGACTTTGACAGGGATGTCGGTGTCACCGCTTGGTTGCACGCGAGGTGCGGAGGTTGAGCCTCGTTGACGAATGATCGGGGGTTTCGGAGCTTGTTCCAACCTGGACTCTTCCTCCTGCGCTGTAGCAAGCGCATGAAGTTCTTCTAGAGCAGTCACTCCAATGGTGCGATCTCCGCGGATCCGGAGAAAACCAGCTGGAGTTCCCACCGTCTTCAGATGACGGTTGAGGTTGTTTCTCGGGGCGTGGCCCCCGACCACCCGGAGCTGCAGCAGCTGCAGCAGTAGGTGTGCCAGCCGATGACTTTTTCTTGCCGTTGGACTTTTTCTTCTTTTTGCCACTCCCGGAGGTAGTGGCTTCACCCTTGGAGGATTTTTTGTTATCCTCCGGAGGTGGTTTGGAGTGCATTTCACGGCCCTCTACGGCTTTAGCACACTTGTCTGCCAAGCTGAAGAGCTCTGTGACGCTGGTGATCTCCTTGATCGCCAGCTTCTCCAATATCTTCTTGTCTCGTACGGCCTGGCTAAATGCCACAATAACAGAGGCGCTGGAGATAGAAGGAATAGTGTTTCGTACCTGGGAGAACCTCTGGATGAAGGAACGCAGGGATTCTCCCCCCTTCTGCGTTATAGCAAAAAGGTCCAGTTCGGTGCCTGGTCGGGTGTATGAACTCCAGAAACTAGCGGTGAACTGTTGGCACAATTCCGCCCAACTATTGATGGAGTTGGGTGGGAGGCTCATGAACTAGGACCTGGCAGTCCCAGTTAAAGCCACGGGGAAATAGTTAGCCATTACGACCTCGTTACCTCCGGCTGCAAGGATTGCAGTGGAGTAAATCTAGAGAAACTCAGCGGGATTAACAGTCCCGTCGAATTTCTTCGGCAGGTGAGGCTGGAACTTTTGTGGCCATCAGACCATGCGTAGGTGCATGGCCAGGGCAGAACAGCCTCCTCCTATTCCCTTAGGAATAGGACTATCTCGAGCTTCTCGCCTTTCGCGAGCACGCTCGATATGGACGCGGCCGTCCTGTTGACGGTAACGGCGATCAAGCTCCGCCTAGAGGTCGTGAGTTGGGAGCCTTGTTACCGTATGGGTGTGTCGCGCCCCGAGAGGTAACAACGTCACTTGTTGAGATGCAGCACGGCTCCTATTTTGGGAAGCATGCGGACCAAGTCTACCCGACAAAGTCCGATGCTGCGATGGGGCCCGCCCTAAGGGGGGCGGGCTTGGTTGCTGATGCGATCAGCTGCTGCTGCAACCGAGTGTTCCACGTCATACCTCCACTGCTCCATTGCACCCTGGGATGCACCCGGAGGTGGTGGGCGTTGGAGAAGGGCACGCGCTGCATGGAGTGTGTGTTCGGGGTTGTTGTTATTCGCCGACGCCGTGACTGATGCGGAAGCTCCGTCCCGTTGTCCAGCTTGATTTGCTGGTGCACGCGGTTGCGGCGGAGGCAAGACTCCTGCCGGAGCCACGGCACCAGCTGGTTGTTGCATGTTGGAGGGATTGCCTCCAGCTGGTTGCGCAACGAGGTTGCCGTTAGACGATCCAGCGGCTGAGTTCACCATTCTTGAAGTCTCGGGCACCCCCTACCTGGTGCGCCAACTGTCGGTGGGTAAATCCGGCAGATCTCCCGGCACTATTGTTAGTAGTCCGTGGAGTTTGTAGTTCGGTAATGGGCCCGCATAGATTCAAGAGATGGTGGCAAAGTGACACAAAGGTTTACGTGGTTCGGGCCGCCTGAGCGTAATACCCTACTCCACGAAGTGTGTTGATGTTGTATTGAGCGTAAGTGTCTCTAGAGCTCAGAGAGAGCGTCTGAGTGTGTTCAAAAAGTCTCCTTGTGTATCGTCGACCAGTCCTTTTATGGTACAAGGACCGGTCGTTACAAAGTTAGCCTGGCCCGACATGTGGCCCTGGCGGTTACTAATGTTCAATACATAATAAATGAGGTTAATTACCCTTAATAGAGTGGTAACGGGCATTAACAGTGTCGTTACTGGAATTAAGGGCCTTCTGATTAAGTGTCATTAATATGGTATTAATGACACTTAATCGGGTCTTGAAGTCTTTGATTGCCCCTTGAAGGTCCGAGCCGTTGGGGGTCCACCAGCCTCATTGTTGAGGTTGAAGGTCCAGCAGTTTGTACACGTGGCAGCTCTGGATCTTACCGTCGTGGACGGGTAGGTCTGGTGCTGTTGGACACGTGTCGGTACCGGAGCTTCCCTCTGTCTGGGGTTAGGTCTGGGGGTGCCATACTGGTATTCAGTCCAGAGCTTTCCCATGTGTGGGCGATAGCTCCGGTCTTATGATACACGTGGCGGCTCTAGGACTAACCATGTCGGGGAAGCAGGTCCGGTTACGGCTGACATGTGGGGCCTTCGGAGGTCTTCAAATATGGTAGATGGAGTTTCCTTGTGATCTTTGCAATCCCAAGGGGTATCCGGTACGCGGGGTACCGAAAGAGGCCATATGGCTTAGTTTTGCCGAAAAGCATTTTATGTAAGGTTCTCTTTGAAAAGAGTTTTTGCAATAAGAGGGAGAAATAGTTGAATCAGTATTATTATAGTTGGCGGGCCCTGGGGGAGTTTCAGACCATCTCGCTAGTT
Source organism: Tuctoria greenei (assembly GCA_036927565.1). Taxonomy (NCBI): domain Eukaryota; kingdom Viridiplantae; phylum Streptophyta; class Magnoliopsida; order Poales; family Poaceae; genus Tuctoria; species Tuctoria greenei. Next base: position 151,304,379 of record JAYESD010000011.1, read on the forward strand.
CCCTCACTTTTATATGAGTCTTTGGACCCATGGCCCTAACGACTCCGGCACGCATGCCAACACTTTCCCAAAACACGACAGCCTTGACCACCCACATACACACACACTTCAAGGAGATGCACTAATGCTAATCAATAGGAGACCATAGCATAGTGTGCCAAGACTGTGACAACAACTATTCTGATAGATTAAGACTTTGCAGAGTTTGTACACTTTACCCATAGGCCATGCACACTTTGCAAGGGCATGACATGACACTCATCCCATCTTCCCCGAGTAACCCCACAATCACACCTCGGCCCGACGCAGGGGCTAATCGGGCTTTCACTACCCAGCTAGACAACAGACGACCCTCAGTCTCTGTGCCATTTCCTAGTCCACCGTGTCCTCCATGGCTCTCCAATTTTCTCGTGTGGCAGTTACCAGAAAGGTAGGGCGAGTCCCTCCCATATAGGTTCTGTGGTTGTACGAAATCACTATGTTGTGGTGAAATGAACCGGTCCTTATATTGGTGAGGCATCTCCATCCGTCCTTCGCGGGAGGACTAGTTCGGAACAGATAGCTTCGAACTAACCTGAAGTACTGAACATAAGTCTAGTCCGAAAAACATGGTCATCGGACTATTACTGAAGCGTTCAGCATCGATCGGTGGGTTACACCGAAAATACATCCACAGCTGGTATACCTTTTAGGGAGCCCGCGGCATCCCATCACCATACCCGCCTCGACCACCCTTCCCCTTCACACACACAGTTGATTAATCACCCTTCCATATCCCAACTCACACCATCGAACACCTTTTAACACATTTCACAATCATGTATACAGTGTGTAGTGGTTTGCGCTGTGAACATCGCTGGGGCTCCTAAGCATAGTACTAACAAGGAGGTGCTCGCATCACTACTATAGCGCAATGATGAAGCTGTTAGGTAGTCAAGAGTTAGAGTTGTCAAGGTCAAGGGGGGGGTGATAGTCAGTGCTATTATTGTAACTGATGTAGTGTCTTGTTTCAAGTCGTTGATAGCAAGTAACTATTGTATTACTGTTTATCGTTGGCTAAGAGCTAACACTGATATTCAGTCTTCAACATAGCTCATGCTACCACATGTCAAGTGGTTAATAGCATAGCAACATTTTAAAACATACACAGAGTTATGCAGTCAAAACAGGCCAATAGGTGCAATTGCAAAACATAGGTGAAATATGATCAAGGACTTAGAGCTTGCCTTTATGGTGGTTTATCAGAGTCTTTGTTCTCTTCTTCGTCGTTCGGGTCTTGAATATTTCCTTCTCGAACTCTCCGATTACTAAGTACATTGCTACGCGGATAAAATACGAATCATCAGTAAAGATCCAAGAAATCTAAATAAAACTCCAATAAATACCAACAATCATTTAATAACGCGTTTTCTAATATTCTTAGAAGGCTCGTCAGTGAATACGATATTCCTCTGGTGGGTTATTTGAGTACATTACTATTCGTCGGTCAACCAGTTGGTTATTGAAAGGTTTAACAGTATTATCGGTTTTCTTAGTTATTTACAGGGTTTATGACTATCGTGGTTAATTCACCAGTTTATACTTATAATTTACCTTTCTTACGATCGACAAGTTAACCATAATCTCTATGAGTCTTCTTTATAATTATCTTATCTTCACATTAGTATATTCACTTAAGTTCTGCTAATGTAAGACCCACTTATTTTAGAGTCCTAGCATTGGTTTTGTTATTCTCGAGCCAACTCAATATTTTTAACAACGACTAGTGTATGACTCGTTAACTTACATCATTTCTTAATCTATTGTTTTCACAATGTGTTCTAAAAGTCATGAACTTGGTTTAGAACTTCTTTAAAGTATGGCTACTTTATTCAGGGCCTGCATGTGAGTTTCTATTATTTACTAGTTCTCTAATTGCTTTCTGTAATGGCAATGACAATTAGTCAGTTATCCTATAACTTATTGTAATTATTTACTATTCTAAAAGTCCTAATAATATATCCTTAGAAATATTTAAAAGGTCATTTGTAGAGAGGTCATTCAGTTGGGAGTTTCTATGTGCATTTTACTAATAATGCATATTCACTTGATTTTGCTAGGGGGATGATAATGAATTCTCTATACTATCATTTATATTAGCAAATTTCTACTTACATTATAATATATATGCCTTGCAGTATTTTCTAGAATTTTTCGGTAATTATATGTGAAGGAGTTTGTTTATTTAGGTTTTCTACTAACTATCGGTGATTTAATCAATTTCCTATAAAGAGGATAGTTATTTTACTACTTTATATTTTATATTGGTTGAATACTACTTTTAGTTACATTGTATATGCTGATTAATATTCATAATACATTTTAGATATTCACTTGTGGTGGGTTTATCAGGCTGGGAGGCTAAATATTTGACTTTTCCAATTTCTAGTTAATCAAATGATTTTCATTAGTTAATAATAAGTATAACATTTCCTACATATTATTTGTGTCACTAATTATTGGTTTATTCCCTAATAGTCACTAAATAATTTTTAGGAAATTCCTAGAAAGTTGTTAATAAGGGGTTTATCATTTTAGAGCCTAAACATAATTCCTCATCAGTCTTCTAATTGATTAATTCATTTTGTAAACTAATAATATTTAACACAATATCTACCAGCAATTCATACCATCAATCAATCCTGTTATGTTCCAGAAGCAATTAAGAATTTTTAGGGGATTTTCCAGAATTTCTAATACAAGGAAATGCGATTTATTCGTTTCTGTGTACGAAACCTGGGTAGGCTTAGCGTTTTGTCGGTCAACTGGAGACTGACCAGTGGGCCAATACTGACAGTTAGCTTGTGCGTGCACCCGAACCAATTTAGCCTGCGCACAGTGGAAGGCAAGGGGGCCCACACATTAGCCATACTACTGTACCAGGTTGTGGACCGAGGGTCTGGTCCATAAGCTGCTAGGTGAATGGTCTACGTGAACTGACTCCACCGGAGAGGGAACCAACCTATGTGCCAAAGTGGCGGGGTGTGGTGAGGGGGCGCCTAAGTGGCAGCCACGCGTGTGCCATGTGCACGCCACACAGTCACCACTGTGGCCAAACAGGGGAAGCGGCAGCGGGCGGCCACGGGAGCTCGTCGGCTGCGGCTTTGCGCGGAAATGTGCGGCACCCTTCCAACGGAGCTGTCGGGCGTGTGTTCTAGGGCGTGGGGATTCCGTCCGTTGGCACGGTCGGGCCGAGGTAGCGCCCACAGTGGCCGGCGACGAGCCGCCGTAGAAAGTTGGGGCGGCGCTCAGTGAAGGAGGCGGTGGCGCAGGTTTTTGAGGCGGCAAGTTCACAGAGATGTGCGCGATAGTTCAAGAAACACGTCGGGTGGCTTGGCCGGGTATGGATGGCACCAACGGCGACTGGCGGTGGGTCGTGGCGGCCACGGCGGCAGCGCGCAGGCGATCTACCCGTGCGCGCGAGTCCTCACGGAACTGTTTCGTGGGTGCATTCCAGGGTAAGTGGATAGTTCTAGTGTGCTCGGCCTGGCCAGGGTGGCGCCGAAGGCGGCCGGCGACAGTAAAAATGCGGCGATGGCGGCACACCTAGGTGTTATGGTGCTATCTTGCAATGGTTCATTTTTTCCACGATTTAACGCGCGTTCTAGCTATATGATGCGACAACGGAGCTGTGCGAGGAATGAATCAGGGAATGGAAGCTCACCTCTGTGGGAATGGACTCGACAGCCAGAGTTGGGGGAGGACAGAGGGAGCTCGCATACTCAGGGGAACAGGGGCTCGGTCGCCTCGGTTCTTTGCACGAATAGGTGGAGAGAGGTGTGAGGGTGGTGTTGCGCGCAAAATGGAGACGAGAAGCCGTTTTATAGCCCGAGAAGGTGGTTTGCGGGGTGGGACACGAGAGGTGACTAAGGTGGTGGCGTGTCTTGCTTGGCGCATGCGTTTCGTTGAGGCCATGATGGCAAGGTGGGGAAAAAGGAGGAGGCGACATCGTGACAGACCTCAAGCTAGGTGACGCGACGGGGAGATGACGACTTGGGCAAAAAGGTGAGCATCCGGCGTCGGCGGGTTTTCTGGGAGCAGGTGGCGGCGCCAGAGCCAGAAGATGGCGGTTCATCGCATGGGTCGGGCCACGCGCATGGGAAAGGAGGTGTGGGCCGCGAGAGAGGGGCGCTGGCCGCGCGCGCAAGGGAGAAAAAGAGAGGGAGTTGGGAGAAGTGGGCCGTGTGGAAAAGAGGAGTGGGCCGTTCGTGCCGGCTGCGGTGGGAGAGAAAACAGGTTGTGCTGGCCGAAGGGAGAGGAGGGAAGGAGCGGGCAGGATCACGGGAAATGGGCTTTGCTATTTCGTTTTTATTTCTTCTTTTTTTATTTGTTTTCCCCATTTCATTTAATTTTGAATTTGAATTCCGATTTGATTTGTTTTGGTTTATAGTGGATAATTCATATTTGAGTGCACTTATATTCCGGTAATTTTTGTTTCTCATTTGGTTAAATATATAGTTGTATGTTTGTTCATTAAAATATTTATTTCGTATATATATATATATATATATATATATATATATATATACCTACATGTATTATTTAACTATTGTCTCTCGTTTTAAAATAGATTCCAGTTGGGTTTGCGCTTAAGCAAACCCCCTTTATTTATTTGAATTTTGTTTAAACTTAGCATATCACCTCATCTTTTGAATGAGGGTTTTCTAACTCTATTTATTTGTTCACTTTTATTTTAATCCCTATAACTTAAGTTTGTAACTTGAGTTGAGTTCATGTTTTATTAGTTTCCGTTTCATATTTTGAATCACCGTAAAATTCTATGATACTTTTTCAATAGATTGTTCCTCTTTACCGCCCTAGTTTTATTTAGTGGTGGGTTCACCTTTACATGTGTATGTGTTTTTATTTGTACACTCGTTCGCCCTGATTTTCTATTGACATTATTTCTTTCTCACAACTTGTTCAAAAATTTTAATTTAGAGTGATTTTTATCTTTAGTGAAAATTCGGGCTGTGACAAAATATATATACCATCGATGCTACCCTAACTCGAGATATTGAAAACATTTATGGTTTTTATTAGGAGTAACCAAAAAGTTGTATTGCTCTATTAGCCATTGATTTTTACTTTTGTTCCATTACAAGAGCAAACAGTGTTATATGGAACTTGCACCTGGTAGAGTTTTCATAAGTTTACTTTCCTACAACAAAATGAATTAACCGATTAAATATGAGCAAAAGAATCAAAATCGAGGGTTGTGAGTTTGATCTGCATAAGACACTCAATTAAAATGGATTGGTTTGAATAAAGCCACTCTCTCTTATTCAAAATAAATGACATTTGAACTAACTGAAATCATTTATTTCAAATGAAAGGAGTAATCAATTAGCTTTTGTATAAGGATCAGACTTCAATTGACTGCATGGTTAACCGTTTGTACAACAGGAAAATGAATTACTTTTATGGGCCAGAGGCCCATGAAGATAGACAAAAAGTCCGAGAAAATAATTATTTTCATGGGCCAAAGGCCCATGTCCGTAACCCGTCAAAATGGATGTACTTCATGAATTGTCCAAAAAAATATAACTATTATCGTTGGCCATATGTGGCCCACAAAAATAAGTCAGTTTTAGCTACACAATAGTCCACAAAAATAATTTAGCACACACTACAGAAACTCGACCATTTGCGACGGCCGGATTAACTTGTGACGGCCCTAAACTGGTTGTCGCAAATAAACAATGCCGTCGCAAATAGACGGCTAAATTGTGATTGCAGGACCGTGAGCCGTCGCAAATAGAGTTTATTTGCGATGGCCTGTTCCCAAGGCCATCGCAAACAAGGTTAATTGTGACGGCTAACCCTAGGGCCGTCACAATTTACTAGACCGTCGCAAATTAAAGTCCTATACTCGTCGGGATCACTCTTTTCCAAATCGAGCGCCGCTTGCCTTCGCTTTCGCTGCTGCCACCGCCGCCTGCTGCCGCCACCTCAAGGAATGGTCGCTTCCTTCCTCTTCTCCCTCCCCTTCATGGCCGCCCCCTCCCTCTTCCCCCATCCATGGTGGCCCCCCCTTCCATGGCCTCTGTCGGTGGTTTGGAACCGGCAGATCTCCCGACACTACTAAAGTGTTATAGGAGTTTGAAGTTCGGTGTGGGCGCGCGGAGATTCAAGAAGGTGAATCGTAAATGGCACAGGAGACACAAGAGTTTACGTGGTTCGGGCCGCCTGAGCGTAATACCCTACTCCACAGGTGTGTTGGTTCTGTATTAGCTGTATGAGCTTGTGTCGAGCGTCTATGGTGCGTGTGTCTATCTCTAGCCCCCTGAACGTGTCGTAGGCCTGTCCTTTTATAGTACAAGGGCAGGCCGTTACAAATTAGCCTGGCTCGACATGTGGCCCCAGCGGTTACTAGTATTGATACTTCTTCAACACGTTTGATGGCCCTTAATGACCGTGTAATGGGCTTTGACAGCACTGTTACTGGTAATTAAGGTCATCCGACCGTGTGTCATTAATATGGTATTAATGACACTTAATTGGGTCTTGAAGTCCTTGATTCCCCTTTGAAGATCCGGAGCCGTTGCGGGGTCTTCCGGAGGTCAGAGGCTGAAGCTCCAACGGGTTGACACGTGGTAGCTTTGGAGCATACTGTGGGAAGTAGGCAGCTCCGGAGCTACCCGACACGTGTCAGGTCCGGAGCTTCTCTTGGTCTGGGGTTAAGTCCGGAGGTGCCCTCTCGGTACATGGCCCAGAGCTTCCCCCTTGTGGGCGGTAGCTCCGGTTTGATAGTACACGTGGCGACCCTGGGATTAACCATGCTGGAGAAGCGGGTCCGGTTATATCTAACATGTGGGCCTCCAAAGGTCTTCAAATCAAGTAGATGACTTTCCTTTGAGATCTTTGTAACCTCAAGGGGTGTACGGTTTCCAGGGTACCGACAGTGGCCCCCTGGACCTACCTCCGGGGAAGACCACTGGGGTGAAGTCATTCCGCCGGAGGTGGGTCCATCCTCGCGACTTTTGAACTGAGTCTTCAAAGGTCTTTATAGGTGCCATTGGCGAGGATTTGGAGTTAAATCCCCGTCGCGTGGCGCATCCCGCGTGCGGCAGATGATATCTTTGGTGTGCGGATCTCGCGCAATTGAAGGTCGCCGGTTCCCGATACAAAAACCGTATTGGTTCTGCGCGCCTTGTCAGGCCGCCGCCTTCGGGTTTCCCGCCTCATGATGACAACCGTTCGCCTGGGTAAGAACCTCGACTTGATCGTCGGGGTGGTCCCGGGCCCCCTTGTCATCGGTTGGGTGGAATTTTTGAATGGTATCTTCGACTTCCTTGCGGTTTCCATCCAAGCGTTGCGAGGGCTTACTTAAGAAGGGAAGCGCACACCGTCGGGAGTTCTTTAAGCCTCTCATCTGTTCTTGTGCTCAAACTCCCAACCTGTACTTCGCTTTTCCTCTCTTGCCTTGTTGTGCCGCGATGGAGTTGGGTCTCCACGAAAGCCGTTTGAAGACTGTTGGCGATCTGAAGAAGGTCCGGACCCTCATGGGATGGTCCTCGGACTTCTTCAACCGCTCAGTCCGCGCCGGTGGAGATCTCCCGTTTGAGAAGGAGCACTCCGGCGAAATGGTGTACTTCTCCTCGTACGCCATGGTGGGGTTGATCCCACCTTTTTCTTCCTTTTTCTTGATGCTGCTAGACTTTTATGGTCTGCAGTTGTATCATCTCGGCCCCCACTCCATTCTCCTTGTGTCCATTTTCGTCCACTTCTGTGAGATGTGGGTGGGCATCCCCCCCTGCATTGAACTCTTCCGGACCTTCTTCACCGTCCACACCACCGGCCGGAGCAATGAGTACCTTGGCTTCTACTACTTCGTGAAGCGCAAGAAGTGCCCATTCAAGTACCTCCGGTCCTTTCCCTCTGGGAAGTGGGATGACTGGAAGGACTGGATAGTCGTCAGGGTGGAGGAGCACGAGAGGCTGGAGCTGCCCGAAGGTCTTCCCAGCATCGACACGACGATCTGGAGTGAAGCTCCGGTGCTGGCGAAAGCTTTGAACCCTGCTTTGACCAGGATCCGCCAATGCGTGGAGGGAGGATTGACTCCTCAGGCAGTATTTTGCAACTTCTTGGTCAACAGGTGGGCGCCACTGAAGAGGAGGGAGAAACTCGCATGGGCCCTCACAGCGTGATGGACGATGACCGGGTTGAGACCGGGTTGAAGTCCAACATGGTGGGGAAAACCTTGGAGTTCCACCTCAAGAAGTTCCAGCACGGCATCAACGTCGATGGTGATGACTTGACTCCACCATCAGCCTTTCTCCCTCTGAACGTGGAAGTGGATTTCAGCAGGGAGCTCCGGCGGAAGATGCCCGTGCTTGACGACCTTGGTGTTGTCGAGGGAAGATCAACCACCAGGGTGGCGATCCCCGGAATGCCCGAAGATGGCTCTGACCCTACCCCAAAGCCGAGGGTCGAGGTCGTCGGCAAGGGCAAGGAACTGGCGGATGAACCCGAGAGCTGGAAGAGGAAGCTGCAGTATGCTGACGGAAGGTCCGTCAGGCCCGCTACTTCCGCGTCGGCTCCTTCTCCCCGGAGGGGAAGGTCTTCTACAACTGTGGCGACTGTTCCCGCAGTGGGGTCCTCCCGGGGCGCGACTGTTCTCGTAGTGGGGTCCTCCCGGAGTGCGACTGTTCCCGCAGTGGGATCCTCCCAGAGTGTTAGCTCCGGGCATGCAACTCCAGCACCTGGGCCGGTGGAGGCCTCCAGGTCCGGGGGTTCTTCCCGATCGAGGAGGGCCTCGACTCGAGAAACACCTGTGGCCGCGACTAGTTCCGGGGGGCCTTCCGGAGCTTCCACACCGGCTATGACCAGCCCAGAACGCCCGGGAAAAAGGTTCCGCGCAAGCTGGTGCGGAAGCCTCCCAAGGTAATTTTTAATCTTTACCTTGGATAGTTGTTTTAATTGTAGTGACTATTTTTTAAGTTTCTTCGTTCATCATTTGCAGCGTCCCCAAGAAGGGAAGTGAGGCTCCATCCTCAACCACAGTGGCTGAAGCCCTGAGGGTGGAAGCTTCTGCTCCCGTCCCGGTGCCGCCCCAAGTGGTGGATGCAGCTGCGACAGCTCTGGCGCCGGCTGTCGTGGTCATGGACCTCGACTCATCCCCAGGGGCTCCTGTGGTAGCGCCGGACCGCGGGAGTGAAGATGTGCCAGCGGCACCTGTCCTGGAGGTTGAAGCTCTGGGTCCTGGTGCTAGGATGATGGAAGCTCCGGCTGTTGAGCCGGAAGAAGTTGTGATTCCGGCTCTAGAGCCGGAAAGTGTCGAAGCTCCGGCGGTCGAGCCGGAGGTGATTGAAGTCTCGGCGTGCGCGCCGGATGTTGAGGAAGTTCCGGCGGTTGAGCCGGCTACCTCAGAAGCACCGGTCGCAGAGCCGGTAGTTGTTGAAGCTCCGGCTGCAGGGCCGATTGGAGATGAAGATCTTCCAGCTCCCGAGCCGGTTGATACAGAAGTGTCGGAGCTCGAGCCCCCATCGGAGGAGGTGCCAAGGCCGGAACCAGAAGCGGCCCCTGCTCCGGAAGTGACGACGTCGGAGGTACTCACGGCTGAGCCGGAGTGCCCCGGAGAAGTCGCTGGCCCCCTGTCTGAGGGGGTGAATGAAGACCTGGTGGCGGGGCCCTCCTTGATGGCGAAGGAGGCCATCCCGGAGGACGGCCCTAGTGCCATGGAGACACAGGGGACCACTCTTGTGGAGTGGGACCCAATTTTTGTATCTGAAAACCCGCTAGAACCAGCAGAAGAGACCCCAGCAGGTCCGGAACCTATCCCGTTGTCACTATCCATTGACAACGCATGTTCCAGTCTGCATCAAGTCCAACTGGCCTTCTTCCACGACAGCAAGGCTCTTGAAGAGGAGCGCCAAACCCTTAGGAGATGGTGTAACCGGCTCTACTTCGAGACCAAGCTGGCGCAGTCAAGGCTAGCGAATGACAAAGAGTGGATCAAACGGGAGAAAGACCGCCTGGAGTATTGGGGTAAATTATTGGATGACAGGGAGAGTATGACTCGCGCCCTCGACGCTCAATCCCAGGAGATCTACAATCAGGCCAAAGCAACCAATAGTGTGGCCGATGAACGCCACGAAAGGCTTGAGGCCATTAACACTACACTCATCAAGCGCCGAGAGGCACTTGAGGAGAGGGAGAAACGACTCGAAGATGAAGAGCAGAAACTCCTAGAGCTGCGGGATGACGTCCTGAGGAGGGAGGAGGAGCTCTCCGAGAAGGTGGCTCTGGCTGACAAGGGCCTTGAGGAGCGCACCAAGAAATTGGAAGAGCGCTGCGCAGAGGAGGAGAAGAAGGCCTGGGTGCGAGGACAGGAGCTCCATGAACGGGAGTGTGCTCTCGTTGCCAGGGAAAAGAAAGTAAGGGGCAGGGAGAAGGACCTGGTCGACCGCCGGAACAAGATCCACCTTCGGGAGGAGGAGCTCGGAAAACTTGAGAAGCGGGTTGCTAAGAAGATTCAGCAAAACGCCAAAGAAGTTGAGCGCCTCGCCCGTGAGAATTCCGAACTAGTGGCGGCCAGAAGATCCTTGGAAGAATTGAAAAGCTTGAGGACTGCGGACTCCCTACAAATTTGGGAGTTCCTGGGCAAGGCCAACGACGCGCTGACACCAATGGGCTTCAGTCCCGTGCGCCCGTATGACCCGGAGCCGGAGCTGGACCTAGCGCTGCAGGCATTGAGCTCGGCAGGTAGCAAGCTCTCCAAGGTGGGCGATGTCATCGCGGACCAATTGGAGGTTGAGGGGCAATCCCTGGCAAAGAACGTCGCAGAATATGTGCTGACATGCTACACCAGTCGGAACTCCCAATTTCCTCTAGACCCGGTGCTTGAAGGTCCCGTCGAAGGAGAAGGGGAAGCTGCCCGAGCCAACGTGTCGGAGGTTGCCCAGAAAGTCGCTCAATTCTTCCATAGGGTCTAGGACCATTTCCGTAGCTTTCACTTGTATTTCCTCTTCTTCTTCCTCAATTTTGTAATCCCTTGTCTCCAGATGAATGAAATCCCCAAATTTTTGTGAAATTTTGTGAATTTCACTTTTTGTCTTCAACACTTTTGTCTTCACATGGCCCCCTGGTAGATGTACACATTTTGGTTGTGAACATGTACCAAGAGGATATTACGCTTTGTTGAAGACTCATTTGCTCCGAACTTGTAGGATTTAGGTCTGAAGTCTTCGATAGTGAATGCCCTTTGAGGTCAAACTGACTACCGCCGGAGCTTAGTAGCTCCGGCAATAGTCTCTATCAACGCATAGAGCGTCGACAGTTAGTCCTCCGAGGTGTCAGAGCTTAGTAGCTCCGGCACTGACCTTTGCCAACACGTAACTTGTCGACAGCAGACTCCACTTGTGGGGTCTTCTCACCATCTTTTACGTCGACGGCTGGTCCCCCTAGCTTTACCGGGGCTTGGTTGCTCTAGTGATGCTTCTTAACATCGATTACAAGCCATCTAGAGGGGTCGGAGCTTTGTTAGCTCCGGCTTTTCTCCATCAACGTGTATTTTATTTTTCCTGCACACTGAAGTCAAGAAAAATAGTAAAATTCGTTTCTTGCCTATAACTATGTCGCGGCTTACGATTCTCGAGAAAGTTTTAGGTCAAACGCGATTCTAAATACAACCGAATGTGTTGTCTTTTCTTCCAGATCCAACTGTACATGTACCTGCCTTACTTCGGCCTGCCGGGGTGTAGGTAGAGTGACGTACTTAGGGTGCTTGACCAGGCTAAGTCGATAGCACACTCCGGCCCTAGATTGGCTTGGCGGCATTCAGGCGAGTAGGCCATGAACAATATTTGAATCCAAAAGGATCGACAATACAACTCGAGTTGCATATGAACCGGTCGAACTAAAATTTCTTTGGAATTGCATGTCTTTGTTATAGACAAGAAAGAGAAAAAATAAAAATGTTGAGCCTGTACAAAATGAATGCACGTGGAGTCTGTTTCACCTGAAGATGTCTTTCATTATAGGTCCGGGGTACAGGGGAAACAAGTACACTCTTAGGGTACGGAACCAGGCTAAGTGTGTTTCATTTCTTGTTTGACCCAGGGTAGATAGCCACACTTTTAGTCCTGAGACTGTGACAAGTGTTGCATGAACTTGGTAGACCTTCCGGAGAAGGTCCGGTTGTTCTCCCGGAGGAACTACCCGACTTTGTACAATGACTCTATAACATACATCTCAAGTTACTCAAGACTCACCTCCGTGGTATAAAGTGTAGAACTTACGGAGGTGCTCAATGTTCCAAGGATTTTGGAGAGGTGTCCCATCCTCAGTAGCCAAGCGAACGCTTCCGGGACGGGATACTTTAATCACTCGGAAGGGTCCCTCCCAGCCGGGGGAGAGTTTGTTTAACCCTTCTCTGGATTGTATTCTCCGTAGCACCAGATCGCCTTCCTCAAGCTGTCGGTTGTGTACATGCCGCTGATGATAACGCCGTAGGGCTTGGCGATATTGGGCATTCCGAACAGCTGCTTGGCACCTTCCCTCCTCCAGGAGGTCTAGGTCTTCACGCCGGAGCTGGTCCTGCGTGGCTTCATCGAAGGTCCGGACCCGAAGTGAACCCAAGGTGATTTCTGGAGGAAGGATTGCTTCAGCTCCGTACACCAGAAAGAAGGGTGTCTCTCCGGTTGACCGGTTTGGAGAAGTCCTGTTGGCCCATAAAGTGGGCGGAAGCTCTTCGATCCAGTTGGCTCCATGTTTTTTCAAGCGCTCATAGGTGCGCGTTTTGAGTCCTTTAAGGATTTCAGCATTTGCTCTCTCAGCTTGGCCATTGCTGGCTGGGTGAGCTACAGAGGCGTAGCAGACTTGTATGCCGAGGTCTTCGCAATATCCTTGGAATGCAGAGCTTGTGAATTGGGTCTCATTATCAGTGATGATTTTGTTTGGGACTCCATATCTGCATACAATGGACTGCAAAAAGTTGATAGCAGATTGCTTGTTGATTGTCACAACTGGAGTTGCTTCCGGCCACTTGGTGAATTTATCAATGGCGACGTACAGGAACTTGTAACCTCCGACGGCTCTTGGGAAAGGTCCCAAGATGTCCATCCCCCACACAGCTAAAGGCCATGTGGGAGGTATCATTTGTAGGGGCTGAGCTGGTGTGTGAATTTGCTTTGCATGAAATTGACATGCTTCGCATTTCTTCACCAGCTCAGTTGCATCCTGGAGTGCTATAGGCCAGTAGAAACCATGCCGAAAGGCTTTACCAACCAGCGTGCGGGAAGACGCGTGGTTCCCACACTCGCCTCCATGGATTTCTGCGAGGAGTTCGCAGCCTTCTTCCCTTGTGATGTAACGCATTAGGATGCCATTGGCACCAAGCCAGTAGAGATCCCCTTCTACCAACGTGTATCTTTTAGCCAATCTGACTACCCGGTCAGCGGATACATCATCGTCAGGAAGGATGTTGTCTTTCAAGTAGCTCCGGATCTCCGAGATCCATGCATCGGAACTAGCTTGAGCTTTTGAGTCTTGCTTGCTGGGTTGCTCGGAGCTCCCGGCAGCGCCTACGACCCTTGATGGCTGCCATGGTAACAGGGCCATCGGGACCGTCAGCTTTGGGATGCTGATCCCGCCGCCTTCACTCAGTTCGGCAGGCTGAGCTGTTGGTTTTGACAACCTCCGGACAAAAATTCCGTCGGGAACCGGAGCTTCGGTTGACACTTTTGTCGAGAGTTCGTCAGCTTCAGCGTTATGGGCACGCTGAACATGGTGGAGATCTAGGACTTCGAAGTCCTTTTGAAGCCTCTGGACTTCAAGGAGGTAAGCAGCTAGCTGGAGATTATTGCAGGAACATTCACCCCTCACTTGCTTAATGATGAGCTGTGAATCTCCCATTACTAGCAGTTACTTGACACCATATGATAGTGCCACCTTTAGTCCGTAGATAAGCGCTTCGTACTCTGCCATGTTGTTGGTTGCCTTGAAGTCAAGGTGTACCATGTATTTCACCTTCTCCCCGGTCGGTGCAAGGGGAAGGATTCCAGCTCCGGCCCCCTGCTTCTGCATGGAGCCGTCGAAGTAGAGGGTCCAGTGAGGCCCGGTGAAGGTTGGAGCTTGATGCTCCGTCTTCTGCTCATTGGGGCCCTAAGGGTTTGATGGAGAGGGAGTCCATTCCGCCATAAAATCTGCCAATGCTTGACTCTTGACTGCTTGCCTTGAAATGAATTCAAGATCAAATTCAGCCAATTCCGATGCCCACTTTGTAATATTCCCAGTTGAGTTGGCATTATGCAAGATTGCTCGAAGTGGGTAAGAGGTCACCACTGAGACTTTGTGAGCTTGGAAGTAATGGCGAAGTTTCCTGGAGGCAATAAGGACTGCATAGAGCAGCTTATGCACCTCTAGGTATCGAGTATTGGCATCATGTAGTACTTCACTAATGAAGTACACCGGGCGCTGAATGGTCTGGATCCTCCCGGAGGGGTCCGGAGCTTCCTCTTCACCGACCTGGATCCTCTCGGAGGAATCCGGATTTTCTTCAAGGACCTCCGGGTCCTGGCTGGAGGGACCCAGGGCTTCTTCAGAAGTGACTTGGACCCTCCCGGAGGGGTCTAGGTCTCCTGAAGTGACTTCTTGTGGATTCGAGTCTGGGAGCTGGGACCCAGGCTCACTTTCAGGTACCTCCGGACCCTCCCGAAGGGGTTGGATTTCTGAGTATGAGGTAGCTTTGGTCTCTCCGCAACCAGAACCATACTGACGACTTCGTCAGTTGCTGAAATGTAAAGCAACAAAGGCTCACCAGGGTTCGGAGCTACTAGAATTGGTAGGGTGGTGAGGAACTGTTTCAGCTCCTGGAATACCTTCTCTGCTTCTTCGGACCATTGGAATGGTCCAGACTTCCTCAATAACTTGAAGAAGGGGAGTGCCCGTTCCGCCAGTCTTGAAATGAACCGGCTGAGGGCTGCTAGACATCCAATTAACTTTTGGACATCTTTGATGCGAGTTGGTGGCCGCATGTCTTCAATGGCCTTAATCTTCGCCGGATTAGCTTCTATGTCCCGGTGACTTACCAGGAAACCGAGAAGTTTTCTGGAGCTAACCCCGAAGACACACTTGTCTGGGTTTAGCTTTGTGCGGGTGGCCCGCAGCTTGTCGAAGACAGCCTGTAAGGTGTCAAGGAGTGACTCCTTGTCCCTGACCTTGACCACGATGTCATCGACGTACACTTCCACTATGTCTCTAATGAGTTCTTCAAAAGTTTTGTACATAGCTCGTACAAAAGTTGAAGCCGCATTCTTGAGACCAAAGGGCATGGATGTATAACAGTACAATCCATCTACTGTAATGAACGAGGTATGCTCTTCATCTTCCTTAGACATCCTGATTTGATGATATCCGGAATATGCGTCTAGAAACACAGTAATTCACACTCGGAGGTGGAATCCACTATCTGATCTATTCTAGGTCGTGGGAATGGATCTTTTGGACATGCCTTATTTAGTATGGTGTAGTCGATGCACATCCGAAGCTTCCCGCCGGCCTTGGGCACAACGACTGGGTTTGCCAGCCATTTTGGATGGAAGACTTCACGGATGAATCCAGCTTCGAGTAACTTCTTCACTTCTTGTCGGATGAAGTTCTGTCGCTCTACGGATTGCTTCCGAGGCTTCTGATGCACAGGCCGTGCGTCGGGGTAGATCTTCAGATTGTGCTCAATCACTTCCCTGGGGATCCCAGGCATTTGTGATGGTTGCTAGGCAAACACGTCGACGTTAGCCCGGAGGAAAGTGATGAGCGTGAGTTCCTATTTGTCGGTCCGTCCCCCCGATATACGGGTGGTCTGAGCGGCATCAAAACCAATTTGGACGACTTTGACGGGAATGTCGGTGTCACCGCTTGGCTGCACATGAGGTGCAGAAGTCGAGCCTCGTTGACGAATGCTCGGGGGTTTTGGAGCTTGCTCCTGTCTGGAGTCCTCTTGCGCCGTGGTGAGTGCATGGAGTTCTTCCAGAGCAGTTACTCCGGCGGTACGATCTTCGCGGATCCGGAGAACGTCTACTGGTGTTGGCATCTTCAACACCAGATAACCATAATGAGCAGCTGCCATGAATTTGTACAGGGCAGGCCTACCCAAGATGGCATTGAAGGGTAAGTTGATCTGAGCGACGTCGAAGACGAACTTCTCAGTGCGGTACTTCTCTCGTGTCCTGAAGGTAACGGGGAGAGTAATAGCTCCGAGTGGGGTAATGGCCCCCGGACCTACTCCGGAGAAAGGTCGAGAGGGGTGGAGATCTGAAGGTCGGAGTTGAAGCTTAGTAAAAGCTTCGAAGCTTATGAGGTTAAGCCCCGGACCTCCGTCTACCATGACTTGGTGGAGCTGGATGTTGTTGATGGTAGGAGATACCATCAAAGGTAACTGACCTGCTCCAACCATGCTCCGAGGGTAGTCCGAAGCATCAAAAGTGATGGTTGTGTCCATCCACTTCCGATGAGGCTCCGGCCTGACTGTAGGAGCTACAACAGCCATATCCCGACGCATAGTCTTGATGACGCAGCGGGAGGTGATGTCCCATGATCCACCAAAAATGGTGTTCATGGTCTTCCGACGCTCGTTGTCAGAGACGTCAGAATCATCGTCGACGGAGGTGTAAACGGCCTTAAGGACCTTTTTGGGATCCTGAAAACCTAACTCCTCTTCAGCTGGAGCTTCGTCGACTTTTTGCTTTCCTTCCCTCTGTCGGAAAGGAGATTCTTCCCGGCGCTTGCTGTAGCGCTCGGCAAGGTTTTGGACCTCCTGGCAGTCTTCCAAACTATGGCTGCCCGTTTTGTGAATTGGGCACCACACCTTGGGCTTGCCATCGTCTTCAGAAGATGGTCGAGGTCGCTTTTCGGGGCATGGCCCCCGGCCACCCGGAGCTGCAGCAGCTGCAACATTAGATGTACCGGCCGACGGCTTCTTCTTGCCGTTGGTCTTTTTCTTCTTCTTGTCGTTCCCGGAGGTAGCGTCTTCTTCTTTGGAGGATTTCTTGTGACCCTCCGGGGTTGGTTTGGAGTGCATCTCACGGCCCTCCGCAGCTCTGGCACATTTGTCAGCCAAGCTGAAGAGTTCCGTGACGCTGGTGATCTCCTTGATCGCCAGTTTCTCCAGCATCTTCTTGTCCCATACACCCTGTCTGAATGCCACAATGACAGAGGCGCTAGAGATAGAAGGAATAGTGTTTCGTACCTGAGAGAACCCCTGGATGAATGATCACAAGGATTCTCCCCCTTTTTGCACGACTGCAAAAAGGTCCAGTTCAGTGCCTGGTCGGGTGTATGAACTCCCAAAGTTGGCGGTGAACTGCCGGCACAGCTCCTCCCAACTGTTGATAGAGTTGGGTGGAAGGCTCATAAACCAGGACCTGGCGGTCCCAGTTAAGGCCACTGGAAAATAATTGGCCATCACGGCCTCGTTTCCTCCAGCTGCCAAGATTGCAGTGGAGTAGATCTGAAGAAATTCGGCGGGATTGACAGTCCCGTCGAATTTTTCCGGCGGATGAGGCCGGAACTTCTATGGCCACCTGACCATACGCAGATGCATGGCCAGAGCTAAACAGCCTCCTCCTACTCCTTAGGGAGCAGAAAGGCCCTGAGCTTCCCGTCTTTCACGAGCACGCTCAATATGGACTCGGCCATCTTGTTGGCGGTATCGGCGATCAAGCTCCGCCCGAAGGTCATGAGTTGAGAGCCTGGATACCGTGTGAGTGTGTCGTGCCCCAGAGGTCAATGACGTCACTTGTTACGATGCAACACGTCTCCTGCTATTGGAAACGTGCGGACCAAGTCTACCAGACAAAGTCCATCACTACGACGGGGCTCGTCCCAAAGGAGGAGGACCCTGGTTGCTGAGGCGTTCGGCTGCTGCTGCAACCAAATATTCCACATCGGCTCTCCACTGTTCTAGTGCATCCCTGGATGCATACGGAGGTGGTGGGCGTTGGAGAAGAGCCCGCGCTGCATGGAGCGCGTGTTCCGGGTTGTCATGATTTGCCGATGCAGTGATTGACGCCGGCGCACCATCGCGTTGCCCAGCTTGATTTGCTGGTGGAGGCAGTGGTGGTGGAAGTGTGACTCCTGCTGGTGCTGAGGCTCCTTCTGGTGGCTGCATATTGGGAGGATTGCCCCCAACAACCTGAGCAGCAGGTTGATCATTAGATGATCCAGCAGCTGAGTTCACCATTCTCAAAATCTCAGGCGCCCCCTACCTGGCGCGCCAACTGTCGGTGGTTTTAAACCGGCAGATCTCCCGACACTACTAAAGTGTTATAGGAGTTTGAAGTTCGGTGTGGGCGCGCGGAGATTCAAGAAGGTGAATCATAAATGGCACAGGAGACACAAGAGTTTACGTGGTTCGGGCCGCCTGAGCGTAATACCCTACTCCACGGGTGTGTTGGTTCTGTATTAGCTGTATGAGCTTGTGTCGAGCGTCTATGGTGCGTGTGTCTATCTCTAGCCCCCTGAACGTGTCGTAGGCCTGTCCTTTTATAGTACAAGGGCAGGCCGTTACAAATTAGCCTAGCCCGACATGTGGCCCCGGCGGTTACTAGTATTGATACTTCTTCAACACGTTTGATGGCCCTTAATGACCGTGTAACGGGCTTTGACAGCACCGTTACTGGTAATTAAGGTCATCCGATCGTGTGTCATTAATATGGTATTAATGACACTTAATCGGGTCTTGAAGTCCTTGACTCCCCTTTGAAGATCCGGAGCCGTTGCGGGGTCTTCCGGAGGTCAGAGGCTGAAGCTCCAACGGTTGGACACGTGGTAGCTTCGGAGCATACTGTGGGAAGCAGGCAGCTCCGGAGCTACCCGAGACGTGTCTGGTCCGGAGCTTCTCTCGGTCTGGGGTTAAGTCCGGAGGTGCCCTCTCGGTACATGGCCCAGAGCTTCCCCCTTGTGGGCGGTAGCTCCGGTTTGATAGTACACGTGGCGACCCTGGGATTAACCATGCTGGAGAAGCGGGTCCGGTTATATCTGACATGTGGGCCTCCGAAGGTCTTCAAATCAAGTAGATGACTTTCCTTTGAGATCTTTGTAACCTCAAGGGGTGTACGATTTCCAGGGTACCGACAGCCTCCCTCCCTTCCTAACCTCCCCCTACCTCCCCCCATGTCCATGGCCGCCCCTCCCCCCTCACTTTCCTCCTAGCCGACCCCCCTCCCCACCTTCCATGGCCGCCGCCCCGCCTCCATGGCCCCCTCCCTCCCCTCCTCCATAGTTTAATTCGTTTAATTATGGTGAATTATGTGTTGAATTTTTGCTTAATGTGTTGAATTAGGGAAGTTAATTGGTGATTAGTTGATTAAAGGATTGAATTGTGTAATTTGTTGGTTAAATTGGTGATTAGTTGATTGAATTGTATAATTCGTAGACTAAATTGTTGATTAGTGGAAGAATTGTTCTATTAAATTGATAGTGCTTATGTCTATGTAAATCATGCTTAGCTAGGTTTAGATTTAATTATGTTTATTTATGCCTATTTTCAATTTTTTGTTAATTGAGATTAAGTTTGCTAAGCTAGGTTTAGGTCAATTCTTATGTCTATGTTTATAATAAAATTGTTTATGTTTAGGTTTATATTTGAAATTTGTTACACTTAATTGAATTGATTTATTTTTTAGATTATGGTTATAATTTTTAATTTGATTGATTGAGTGTTACTATATGTACAAAAAAAGAATCCGGGATAGGGGGTGTAGTGTTAAATAGGCAGACGGGTGGTTGTTCGGATTTAGGTTTGGTGTCTTGTCAAAAGCAAGATAAATCCTGCATACATTAACGATAATTTGTTCCGCTTTAAACTGCAGAGTCAAACATGGGAGAAGACTACAGTTGGATGTATACTGGTTGAAAGAGCAGAACTGGTGGTCACTTGGATGAGTGGTACATCAAGTAAGATAAATTTTTGGATCGAGCATTTTCGTTGTCAACGGAGGATATGATGTGGTGTCCATGTACAAAATGCCGGAACACCAAGTTTTTGAGAAGATTGGATCTTTCGTTTAACTTATGTCGAAATGGTTTCACTCCACATTATAAAGTGTGGACCTTCCACGGCGAGACTAAATCTCAAGTCATAGTAGAAGTGGATGAGGATGATGATATAATAGAGGTTGATAGGATGGATGAGATGCTAGAAGCTCTAGAAGCGGAGGATCCTCTTACAAATGAGGCAGAGGAGTTCTTCGAGGAGCTAAAGAAATCACAAGAGTCATTGCATGAACACAAGGTTGTGACCGTACTTGCTTTCTTGACCAGATTTCTGGCAATCAAGTCCAAGTACATTTTTTTCCATCAACTGCTACAATGATCTCATGAAATTGATCTGCGATATCCTTCCACAACCTCACAAAGCGCCTAAAGATATGTATTAGTCAAAGATCATGATATCTGGCCTCGGTATGAACTATGAGAAAATCGATATGTGCCCACACAACTGCATGCTATTCTAGAAAGAGCACGCTAATGAGAACATGTGCTTGAAATGTGGTAAACCGAGGTATGTCGAAGTTGTTAATGATGATGGCGATAATGTGATGATAGATGTCGCACATAAGCAGCTTCGTTACTTGCCTGTGACACCTCGATTGAAGCGGTTGTTTCTTTCAAAAAGAACCGCAGGACACATGACATGGCACAAAGAAGGTAAACGTGAGAACAAAGAATTCTTTACGCATCCATCCGACGATGATGCATGGAAGGCGCTAGACCATTTCGATCTAGATTTCTCTCGTGATGCGAGAAATGTTCGCATCGGATTAGCGACAAGTGGATTCTCACCGTTCAGTACAAACGCCACGCCATACTCCTGTTGGCCCATCTTTGTCATTCCATACAACCTACTACCGGCTCTCTGTACGAAGAACGAGTTCATGTTTCTCAGCCTCATTGTACCTGGACCTGATCATCCTGGGTCACGTCTCAACATGATGTAGAAACTACTGATCGAAGAATTGAAAGTCTTGTGGACAGGAGTCGAAGTGTACGACAGTTACAAGAAGCAGAAATTCAACCTTCGAGCTTCTTATTTATGGTATGTCCATGATTCGCCGGCATACGACATGATTTCTGGATGGAGCACTCACAGTTGTTTGACGTGTCCGATATGTGCTTCAGACTTAGATTGCTTTCGACTAACTCATGGAGGAAAAATATCTTAATTTGATTGTCACAGACGTTGGCTGCCTCCGAATCACATATTTAGGCAACAGAGGCATGTCTTTAGAAAGAACACCGTTGTCAATAAAGGACCACCAAAACGTCTCAACAGGTCAGAAATTTCTAATATGATTGACAAACTGGTGCCAGATGAAGGTCATCCTGGATATTTTGTAGGTTATGGAGAGGAACACAATTGGACTCACATATGTGGACTTTGGGAGCTACCGTATGTGAAGTCGTTGACTCTAATGCACAACATTAATGTGATGCATCAGGAGCGTAACATGAGTGAAAGTATCATAAGCACTTGCATGGATATGCCTGGCAAAATGAAAGACAATTACAAAGCTAGACTAGATTTGGCAGACATTTGTCACCGTCCAACTCTTGAAATCTCTAAAAGTGGTTGTAAGCCACATTCTTCTTTCTGTCTTTGATCTAAAGAAAAGAAAGAAGTCATGAAATGGATGAAAACTTTGAAATTCCCAGATCGTTACGCAGCTAGCCTGAAACGAGCCGTGAATGTGAACACAAGAAACCTCACTGGATTGAAGAGTCATGATTATCACATTATAATCGAAAGACTCTTACCTGTTATGTTTCAAGGCAATCTAGATGATGTGGTGTGGAAGGTTTTAGCTGAGCTCAGCTATTTCTATAGACAGCTTTGTGCTAAAGAATCAAGATAGGGATGATAGAGAACTTAGAGAAGGAGATACCCATACTTTTATGTAAGATGGAAAAAAATTTCCACCGGGTTTCTTCAATCCAACGCAACATCTGTTTATCCATCTTCCATTCGAAGCTAAATTTGGAGGTCCTGTGCAATACAGGTGGATGTATCAAATTGAAAGAGCGCTACGATATCTGAAACCAATGGTTGGCAATAGGGCAAGGGTGGAAGGGTGCATCACTGAAGCATATGCTCTTAAGAAAGTTGGATACTTTTCAAGTGTCTACTTTGTAGAAGAAAACAAGATCAATACTTTGGCGATGCGGTACAATGTGGACGAAGCACTCCAACCTCTCCATTTTTCAAACGAGAGGCACTACTGTTGGTAGCTACACAACCTACGTGCTATCCGAACGTGACAGGACTGTTGCTTTACTCTACATCTACGCAAATATAAAAGGCATGCAGGAATACTTTGAGTAAGTGTTTGTCCTACATTTTTGTTAATCGACATATTTTTCTACACATATATTCTAAAAGATGTTTTTTCATGTTCAACGAGTTCCACAGACAATGTTGTCCACGTAGGCATCAACCTACTGCCCAACAAGTAGAAGGGATGCAAAAAGAAGGAAGAAATGGAGGGTCGGGTTTCCTATCTTGGTTTCGAGATTATGTAATATTCTCTCGTCTTCTATATATTATAAGTTACTATTATTAAAGAAGTGTTATTTAACTTATGATCAACAACAAAAGATCACGGCGGAACAACAAAGGATCGCGGTGGAGGCCACGATCTCTTCCCAGGCAGCCTGGATGGCGCAGATGCGGGACACAATGGAGGTAACAAAATGAAAACTAAAGTTCTCATTAATTCAGCGTAAATGACTTACTAATATGTAATATTTAATGTTTGCAATGACAGACTATGACTCGGGCGCAAGGTCTGGGGATCCAGCTACTGCCACTACCGGTCCTTCCAGGCGCTCCTTCTTCTGCGGGTCAGGTAATTTTCTATGTTAACTTAACAATTCTAGTTTTAACTCAACTTTCCAAAATAAAGCGAGGAAATAGAGTGAGAGTGAGAGATAGTTAGATAGAGTGAGAGATGGAGTTAGAAGAGGAAGGAAGATAGAGAGAAAAGGATTGAGATAGAAGAAAGAGGGAGATAGTTAGATAGAAGAAAAGGATTAAGATAGAAGAAAGAAGGAGATAGAAGAAAGAGTGAGAGATAGTTAGATAGAGTGAGAGAGGAATGAAGAGAGAAAGGGAGATGTAGATGGAGATAGAGGGAGAGGAAGATAGAGGGAGAGAGGGAGATGTAGATGGAGATAGAGGGAGGAAGATAGAGGGAAAATGATAGCAACAGAGAGATAGAGTGAGATAGATTGAGATAGAGATAGAGGAATGAAAAGAGAGAGGGAGAGAGGGGATCTAGATGGAGATAGAGGTAGAGGAAGATACAGAGAGAGAGAGAGAGAGGGAGGGAGATGTAGATGGAGATAGAGGGAGAAAGATAGAGGGAAAAGGATAGCAATAGAGAGATAGAGTGAGAGAGAGAGAGATTGAGATAGAGAGAGAGAGGAATGAAAAGAGAGAGGGAGAGAGGGGGATATAGATGGAGATAGAGGGAGACGAAGAGAGGGAGAGAGATTTTGATGTATTCATATTCTAACTCTAAGTTTCGTTAATTGCAGGGATCTACGACGGCTGCTCAAACTCCATCGCCGTCGTTGCCGCCACCTGGAATGAGGTGCGACGGCGACTTCGATGGCTTCAGAGGTCAGACGGGCAAGTGAGCCATTGTTTGCTTTGTTGATGGTGATGTTCGATGTATCAACAATATATTGTGATGTTGTTTGTGACTGTGATTTATTGTGTTGTCTGTTATGTGATTCTGGCCATCGAGTCGGGTAGCATTTTCTGTTTTTTAAATAAAAAACCTTATTTGCGACGGATTTTTATACAGTACCGTCGCAAATAAGGCTCCTGGCCGTCGCAAAGTAGCCTCTGTTATTTGCGACGGTCGTGCTGTCGCAATTAAGTTTTTATTTGTGACTGCCGGACTATCGCAAACTAGCCTCTGTTATTTGCGACGGTCGTGCTGTCACAATTAAGTTTTTATTTGTGACGGCCAGACTGTCGCAAATGGTCGCATGGGTCCCGTCGGATGGCCGCGTGGGTCCCATCGGCTGGTCTTATTTGCGATGGCCCGACAGTCGCAAATAAGGTCATAATTGTGACGGCCAGGCCGTCGCAAATAGCCGAGTGGGTGCCACCCACCCCTGGCAATAACTTGCAGCGTCTGCAGCCAGCCATCGCAAATAGCCTTATTTGCGACGGTGGCCATCACAAATAAGCTTAATAACTTGTGATGGCCAAAAACCGTCGCAAATAAGAGAAGCCGTCGCAAATAGCTTATTTGCGACGATTTTTCTCTTATTTGCGATGGCACTGACCATCACAAATCATTGGGATTCCTGTAGTGACATGAGCCAGACTAAGGCCCACGATAATATGCGTGTGTTATTTTCATGGACCAACTTCTGGCTCACGAAAATAACCGGTTGTATTTCCATAGGCTAGCTTCAGGCTCACAAAAATTATCTATTGTATTTTCGTTGGTCAGCTCTTTGCTCACGAATATACCCAGGTTGTATTTCCATGGGCCAGCTTCTGGCTCATGAAAATTATCGGTTGTATTTTCGTTGGCCAACTCTTGGCTCACAATATACTCGGACTTGGTTGTATTTTCATGGACCTAATCCTAGCTCATGAAAATAACTAGGTGAAGATATATTTATATATAAAGAACAAAGGTGATTTTAACTGCAGTGCTAACAAAATAAAATAGTGCAAGACACATAATACATCACTACTATAAAAAGCATTTTCATAGGCGCCTCGATTTTTCAAACACGGGCGGTCCGTAAAAAAATACGACTGTGATGAGGAATGATACAATAACTGCCTGTGATGACTGATAATCACAGGCGGATTTTAAGAAACAACCGCCTCAGTAAGTACATTAATTACCCAGGCGGTTATTAATTAAGAACCGCCTATGATGTATCAAACATCACGGGCAGTTCTTAATTAATAACCGTCTGGGTAAATACATGATTTTCATGGACGGTCATTGTTTAAAAAATGTATGTACTCGTTCAATCATCACAAGCGGTTTTTATTGAAGAATCGTCTGGGGAAAGTCATTGTTTTCATAGGCTGCTTGTTAATTAAGAACCGCCTATGATGCTGATAAGCTAATCCCTTCACGGCAAGCTCTTGTAGATGCAAGTAACATCCATGGCTCATCATTTGGATTGTTGAAAGCATCAATTTGAAGCCGTACGATCCTTGGAAGGATTTTCTCATCCATTTGAAGGATTTCTTTCCCTCTTGTCCATTTGAAAACTTAGGAAATGTTCCTTACTCAGTTTTAATGCATAAATATATTGACTAAAAATCAGTACCTCCTTTCTTAGTGCTTCACACAAGCGAGGAAGCGAACAACTTCAATCACAAATCTTGTTTTTATACTTTCATAGGGATTTAACCTTAATCACTAATTCAAGCATAGATTTATCAAATAAGTGAAGCTTCCTTATCACACATGTTAATGGCAGTTATAAGTGAAGGATGTGCTGAAGCTAACAAATCTGAATCGGACTGAAGATAAAGAGATCTGCATATGAGTGGCAATGTTCAGGTTAGACAGCATGAAACTATGATGACAAACTTTAACAACATGAAAAGTGATGTTAAGGTTATGCTTGCATCAACCAAGGCATGTTGTGAGGGTATAACACTTGTTGGGGCAAGCATAACCGTTATGCTCCAACAAGTGTTATGCCCTCACAACATGCCTTGTTGATGCAAGCATAACCTTGGCATCACTTTTCATATTGTTGAAGGCTGCCATCATAGCTTCATATTGTCTAACCTGAACATTGTTACTCATATGCAGCATCTCATTGTCTTCAGTCCCGTTGAGATTTCGTTAGCTTTGACACACCCTTCACTTGTAACTTCCATTAACATGTTTGATGAGGAAGCTTCAGTTATTGATAAATCTATGCTTGAAAGATTAAAGTCAAATTCCTATGAAAAGGGTAAAAACAAGATTCATGATTGAAGTTGTTCGCTTCGTCGCTTGTGTGAAGCACTAAGAAAGATGGTACTGATTTGTAGTCAATATATTCAGCCATTAGAACTGATAAATTAGCATCTTTGTAAGTTTTTAATATGGAGAGAAGAGAAAGAAATCTTTCAGGGCTTGTTTGGGTGTATTCAATCTAATTGGATTGAAGTGAAGAATGAACTAATTTTCTCCTCAGTCCACCTCAAACCACTTA
Organism: Tuctoria greenei; assembly: GCA_036927565.1. Classification (NCBI taxonomy): domain Eukaryota; kingdom Viridiplantae; phylum Streptophyta; class Magnoliopsida; order Poales; family Poaceae; genus Tuctoria; species Tuctoria greenei. The sequence goes on from JAYESD010000011.1 coordinate 151,330,611, forward strand.
TATTGAAGTGGATTCACTCCTATCCAAACAAGCCCTCAAATGGATGGTAAGTGTCGACAGACTTCAATTGAAGCTTTTAACAATCCAAATGATGAGTCACGGGTGTTACTTGCATCTACAAGAGCTTGATGTGAAGGGATTAGCTTGACAGGAGCTTCAAGAGTTGTGCTTCTAGATGTTGTTTGGAACCAAGCTGTTGGAAGGCAAATCTGATCATCATAGGTCAGTAGAAATTTATATACACATACAATTTGATAATTTGTGGAACAGGTGAAGGTGATAAATATAATAATGTAATAATGTTCGAAAAAGAAGCTGAATTTAATAATGTTCGAAACATGCTATCTAAAGCTGAAATAGAGCGTTGTTCTAAGTTCATTTCAGAGGATACAAATATATACAATATATATCATACATTTTTTCTAGCATTGACATCTTCTCACATATAGGGTTTCAAATCCTTTTTAACGCTTCTCTCTACGCACTTGATGTTTTCTGGTTCGGTGAAAAGTACATCTCTTCATACTGATTATATTCCTCTTCATTATCTCCTACATTCTCAACCCCAACAATATTTTGCTTTCCAGAAACAACTATGTGCATCTTCTCAGTTTCTAGATCTTGAACATAAAAAACTTGTGCAACACTATCGGCGAGAACCCACAGGTCATCTTTATAACCCACTTTATTCAAGTCTACCAATGTCAGCCCGTAATTGTCCACTTTTACACCATCAGGATGTTTGACCCATTGGCCCTTAAATACGGGTATTACCATTCTTTCGCCATAATCGAGCTCCCATATTTCCCCTATGAATCCGAAGTATGTGGTATTTTGCCCTTCTGAATCATAAGCCTCAATACGAACACCACTATTTTGTGCAACACTCTTACCGTCTTTTTCTTTAGTGTAAAATATGTAACCATTGATGTTATATGCTTGCCATGATGTCACCAAAGCAGATGGGCCAGAAGCTAACCTCTTCATTGTTGCCTCTTCTATAGAGTTTTCATATGGTATATTTTTGTCCATTAACCATTCCGTGAAACATCTTCTATGCTCTTTCATGATCCAGTCCTCTGTGCGGTCTAGGTTTTTTCATGAAGCTCAATTTGGTGTTCCTCAATGTACGACTCAGCTATTGCGAGCTGTTGTAGTACACCAAAATGTGCACGGTGCACATTCTTATAATCTTGAATGATAAAAGTTTTTTTAGCCACTTTGCCTCTCCCTCGTAGTCTACCATCATGTACTGGTATAGGCACACCTATCGATTTTCCATCTTTGATGTAATCAGCGTAACCCTCAATCACTTCTTCAGTGGTGTATCCTTCCATAATTGAACCCTCTGGGTGAGCACGATTCTGCACATAACCTTTTAATACTCCAAAATATCTCTCCAACGAAAACTTATGATGTAAATATAGTGGCCCCAATGCTTTTATCTGATCAAGAAGATGTATGATTAGGTGTACTTGCATATCAAAAAAGGATGGTGGGAAACACATCTCAAACTTGCACATAGTCTCGACGATGTATGTTTTAAGATAGTCTAAATCTTCACATGATATCACCTTTTGCGATATTGCATTGAAGAAGTAACACAAACATGTGATGACAACTTTTATATGCTCAGGTTTGATGACTCTTATTGCAATGGCAAGGAACATTGTCATCATCATGTGACAGTCGTGAGAATTATAACTGAATAAAGACAAGTCTTTCATCGAGACTAGTTTGCGGATATTGGATGAGAAACTCGTGGGCACTTTGATCCCACGCAAGCATTCGAAAATTGCTTTTTTCTCTTCTAGCGTCAAGTTGTAGCTGGCTGGGGGAAGGTAATGCTTCCCGTTCGCCTTTTCTACTGGATGAAGCTCTGGTCTCAAATCAAGATTTACTAGGTCCATACATGAATTTAATCCGTCCTTTGTTTTCCTCGGCTTGTCCAGCAAGGTCCCATTGATGCCATCAAATTCATTCCTTGTAATGTGCATCAAGTCAATACTATGGTAAAATTCCAGATTCTTCCAATACGGAAGATACTTGAAAAAATTGATTGTTTCTTGAAAGCCATGTCAGTTGTATCACCCGAAGATGTACTTTTCTTTCTCTTGATTCCTTTACATTTTTTGCCTTTACCAAAAGCAATATGAATGTTCTTGACCATTTCGAACACAAGTTCTCCACTGTAAGGTTTTGGTGCGGTATCTTTTTCGATTTTGTTATCAAATTGTCATGTTCCTATACTTGTGTGTATCTGTCAAGAACCGTCGGTGTCTCATGTACACCGTCTTTCTGGATGAAGTGAGGTATAGAAATCCAGTTCTATCCACGCACCTTACACAACCTTTCTTCCCATTCATTTGTCCCGATAATGTAAACAGTCTAGGGCAATCATGCATGATAACTAATATCATTGCTCTTAGCGTGAAATACTCACGCTTGTACTCATCCTATGTACTTACCCCTTCATTCCACAATTTCGCCATATCTTCCATTAAAGGTTCCAAGAACACATCAATTCCGATGTCGGGTTGTTTTGGACCTTGGATAAGAATAGATAACAAGATATATTTCCTTTTGTGACACAACCACGTCGGTAGGTTGTACATCGTTAAGACCATGAGCCATGTGTTGTGTATGCTCCTTTTTTCACCGAACGGATTCATTCCGTCTGTACCCAAGGCAAACCTCACATTTCTGATTTCCTTTGCAAATTTTGGATACTGAATATCAAAATTTTTCCACTGTGTTGCATCACCAGGGTGTCGAATATTTTTTTCATTCTTCTTGCGTTGCTCGGAATGTCAACGCATAAGTTCAACCTCCCAGGGTTTGAGAACAAATGCTTCAAGTGATCAATTACCAAAAGGTACCACATCACCAAGGCAGGAATTTTTCTCTTATTCTTCCCGTCTGCATCGCCAAAAGTATCGTCATCGTAACCTTCAGGACCAATAATAAACTTCTTATTCTTCTGAGTCTTTTTCATGTTGGTAACACACTGGTGATTGTAGTCATTATTATATCTACTGACACCACGGATGGGGCATCTAGTTGCGAGCTCATGCTCTTTGCGATACAGAATACAATGGTTCACACAAGTGTGTATTTTTGTCACACCTAGTGCCATCGGGCAAATAGGTTTCTTCGCTTTATAACTGCTTCTAGGCAGTTTATTTGGATTTGGAAGAATTTTTGCCATAAGATTCAAAAGATCAGAGAAACTACAATCGAACCATTCGTGTGTGGCTTTCAACTATAGTAGTTCTAAGACTACACGCAATGTAGTAAACTCTTTATCACAATCGTTTGATTCATCATCTAAAAGCCTCATCGCCGCATTCTATAATATCTCCATTTTACTTAAACCTTTGCTTGCTCCCATAAAAGTCAATACATATGGTTCAATGTGACACAACATCTCCCCACAATCGAACTCATCATCATCATCATCATCTTGATTGTCACTACCATCATTGATATGAACATTATCGTCATCTGAACCTCTCTCATCATCTTTATCCACATCATGTGTATCTAACTCACTATGCTCTATCCATATTGTGTGGTTTTTTGAAACCTCTTTTCACCAAATGAGATTGGACTACTATAGTATCCGTCCAAGCAATCTTATTTTCGCAGTCGATGCATGGACATAATATGTCATCTATATTTTGCAACTTCGCATGTCTCTTGGATGCTTCAATGAAATTTGCAACATTATGAATGTACATAGGATCGGGTCATGGCATGTTATACATCCACACTCAATGGTCCATGCTTCAATAACAGATTTTTTGTAAGATTTACAAAATTTGGCCATAAATACTCCCTAATGGTCTTCTATAAAATGAATTTACAAACACATAACAAGCCTGTATCATATGAGTGAATATTGGTATCATGTAGGTCTGTTCATAAGGTATCCAAGCAATGTTTTCAAGTCGCCTAGTCGACCCTAGTCGCCTAAGGGGCGATAAAGATGACTAGGTCGATTAGTCGTCGACTAGGGCGACTGATCGCCCTCTAGTCGACCCTAGTCGTCCTCTAGTCATCCACTACTTTTTTTATGGCAAGAAAACTAGTCGACGATATATATATGTATATATATATATATCTAGTATATAACTATATATTGTTATATGCTCCTAGACTGAATTAAACAGGTGAAAACAGCACTACATGCTTCATATTGGTAAAAACCAGAGCAAGGAGAGAGCATAATTGGAGGAGCAGAGACTTATTATCAGAGTCAGAGTGGCCATAATGGATTTTTGAAGTTAGGCTTATTCATTGAAACATTTCATCAAACACGTCATGTGCGTGTATTCATCTTCAACCTTTAATCCTTCAAATCTATTTCTTGTTCTGTAAAATTCATGGGTGAGCTCAAGAGAAGACTAAACTACATCTTTCATCCTTTAATCATTCAAATCTACTACAAATCTCAAGTGGTTGGGAGGGGGGAGGGGGGCTGGACGCATATGCAAACACAACAAAACAAAACTGTGAAAAAAGAACAAATTAAAAACATGACAGTGAAGAAGAAGTCTCTTCTAACCTTTTCTCTGTTCGAAATCAACTAATGAATGTCCGGTGCACGGTTCAAATTTTTGGCAGCCTGGCGGCGTCGATGAAAAATCTCCAGGGTTAGATTTTTTGCGGTGCCCGAGGGGTACCTTTATGTAGGTGTCGGTTTTCACAGACGTTTTTTAACGAAACAACCGCCTGTGATAAAAATTAATAAAGTTCAGGTGGTTTTTTCAGGCGGTTTTAACTGTTTCATAGGCGGTTGGTACTTACTGACCGCATGAGATAATTGCCCGAGCCTATTCTTCAGTTTTCTTTTCCCTTGCTTCTTTTTTTATTTAGATTCCAACATAAATAATCAAACATGTATAGGTTCTGCAAATTGAGTCCAAATTCGATGATTCTTTCTTCTATATTTTTCAAAAATTAACATCTACCATCACCTGAACCAAATTTTTTAAAACTTGTATAGTTGACATTGTAATGTTATGGTAAATATCAAATTAATTTATACTTACATATTATTCAGATTTGTGTATCACCTAAAAAAAGGATCCTTTACTAAAATTGGTTTGTATGAACATATTTGTATTATTTATACATTTATGAAAAATTTTAATTTTTTAAAGCATTCCAACATGTCAAAATTCAAATTATCCATCATTCTAAGTAAATGCTCATATACATATGAGGCATTCATCAAATTTTGAACACACATTAATTCAAAAAAATCTGAAAAAATTCATAGAGTTTGGTTTGATGACTAAAAATGTCCACTAAAAAAATAAATGAAAAATCATTATATTCATCAAGATAGAAAAATGACAAATAGCAATTGTTATATGTGTTTTATGTTATGACCAATTTCAAAGGCTTTATGAAGTAAAATTTAATGGTAACCTCTAATAATCAATCATATTGCAAGAAAGTGGAATTTGGGCTTTTGAAAGGCCCCACATTTAATCAAAAATATTAATTAAGAAGAAGAAAAGATCTTCTCAGGCGGATGGTATTGAATAACCGCCTGAGAAAAAGCTTATCTCAGGCGGGTATTACTCACCGACCGGCTGAGATAATTGCCCAAGCCTGTTCTTCAGTTTTCTTTTCCCTTGTTTCTTTTTATTTAGATTCCAATATAAATACTCAAACATGTATAGATTCTGCAAACTGAGTCCAAATTCGATGATTCTTTCTTCTCTATTTTTCAAAAATTAACATCTACCACCACGTGAACCAAATATTTTATAACTTGTATAGCTCACATTGTAATGTTTTGGTAAATATCAAATTAATTTATACTTACATATTATTCAGATTTGTGTATCTCCTAAAAAAAAGGATCCTTTATTAAATTGGTTTGTATGAATATATTTGCATTATCTATACATTTATGGATTTTTTTATTTTTTTAAAGAATTCCAACATGTCAAAATTCAAACTATCTATCATTCTAACTAAATGCTCATATATATATATATATATATATATATATATATATATATATATATATATATATATATATATATGAGGCATTCATCAAATTTTGAACACACATTAATTCAATAAAATTCAAAAAAATCTGAAAAATTTCATAGAGGTTGGTATGATGTCTAAAAATGTCCACTGAAAAAATAATTGAAAAAATCATAATATTCATCAAGATAGAAAAATGACAAATAGCAATGGTTATATGCTTTTTATGTTTTGGCCAATTTCAAAGGCTTTATGAAGTGAAATTTAATGGTAATCTCAAATAATAAATCATATTCCAAGAAAGTGGAATTTGGGCTTTTGAAAGGCCCCACATTTAATCAAGAATATTAATTAAGTAGAAGAAAAGATCTTCTCAGGCGGTTGGTACTGAATAACTGCCTGAGAAAAAGCTTATCTCAGGCGGGTATTACTCACCGACCGCCTAAGATAATTGCCCGAGCCTGTTCGTCAGTTTTCTTTTCCCTTGCTTCTTTTTTATTTAGATTTGAATATAAATACTCAAACATGTATAGATTCTGCAAATTGAGTCCAAATTCGATGATTCTTTCTTCTATATTTTCAAAAATTAACATCTACCACCACCTGAATCAAATATTTTAAAACTTGTATACTGACATTATAATGTTTTGGTAAATATCAAATTAATTTATACTTATATATTATTCAGATTAGTGTATCTTCTAAAAAAATGGATCCTTTACTAAAATTGGTTTGTATGAACATATTTGTATTATTTATACATTTATGAATCTTTTTAATTTTTTTAAAGCATTCCAACATGTCAAAATTCAAATTATCCATAATTCTAACTAAATGCTCATATACATATGAGGCATTCATCAAATTTTGAACACACATTGATTGAAACAAAATTCAAAAAAATCTGAAAAAATTCATAGAGGTTGGTATGATGACTAAAAATGTCCACTGAAAAAGTAAATAAAAAAATCATTATATTAATCAAGATAGAAAAGTGACAAATAGCAATTGTTATATGTTTTTTATGTTCTGACCAATTTCAAAGGCTTTATGAAGTGAAATTTAATGATAACCTTTAATAATAAATCATATTACAAGAACGTGGAATTTGGGCTTTTGAAAGGCTCCACTTTTAATCAAGAATATTAATAAATGAAAAGAATATTTATTAAGAAGAAGAAAAATTCTTCTTAGGCGGTTGTACTGAATAACCGCCTGAGAAGATGGTTATCTCAGGCGGGTGTTACTTACCGACCGCCTGAGATAATTGCATCTTCGCACGCGGTTGGTAATTACCACCTGCCTGAGATAACTATCTTCTCAGGCGGTTGGTACTTAAAATCCGCCTGAGAAGATAGCATTTATATATACCCCTCGACTGCATGGAAAAACCTAACCCAGGCAAAATCACTTAGACGCCGTCAGGCTGCCAAAATTTCGTTTGCTGCCAAGTCTTCGCCGCTCTCGTCGCCGAGCTTCGCCATCGCCGCCGAGCTTCGCCGTTGTCCGTTTGCTTCGCCATCGCCACTTCCAGGTACACCGAGCGAAGCCCTTATTGTCGCCGCTGAGCTTCACGGTAAACCCTAAACCCTTAGACCTTCCCTCCTCTATCCCCGTGCCGCCTCCCTCCTTGGTTAGGATTCGTTGGTTAGGGCGTGTGCACAGATTTTGGTTCGTTGGTTAGGGTGCATGCACAGATTTTGGTTCGTTGATTGCAAAGCAGTTGGGCCAAGTAATAGCACCTAATTACGTTCGGTTAGTTATACTACACCCTGCCCTGACCTATCTAGCGAACTGAGCTTATACTCCACTTTGTTAATGTTATTTACTTGGATAATGATGGTTTAGTACATATGCGCTTGTCAACCAATTTATAACTGTTGATCACAGTTTTGTAACTTAAGGAGATTTAAATGCCCTTAAGTTTCTCAAAAAGTTTTTGAATTCTTATTTACTTTTGAAGCAATACAATTATTGGATAACAAGAGCTTAAAATTTTCTTGTGATAATTTAGAGGTTTCCCTTAAAAAATTTAACGATAGATGTAGTTAAAGTTTCAAGTAACACTACAGAAATTATGTTTTGTTCAAATAAACATTATGCATAAAGATTCAAGAGACATGAGTTTAACAAATAGAAATTTTTTTATATAAGTCATTATAGATTTTCAGTCATTTTTATATAAAATAAACTCTATCTTAATATTCAGTACAGGATCTCAAATTTAGCTTGCCCGGCCCTGCCTAAACTCTCTTACCCCCTTTACAAAATACCAACGAATGTTAAGCACAGCTCTTTAGTTAAGTATGATACAAACCTATGTTTTTTTGGGTTTTTAAACCCATAGCTACTGCAAACAATCCCTTTCATTTTTAATTATGTTGGTCTTAACCCCCCCCCCCCCCCGGTGCTTCTGCACCTACCTGGACATGAAGTCGATCCAGCGCTAAGATCACAACGATCATCGTCTTGATCCATTACTTCCACCATCATGTCTCCACATAAGTGATTAAGAATAAATCTAACTCGTTCTCCTGATGATAAGCGCTTCCATTCTTCCAAACACCAGTTTCTTGCTTGCCTTCTCCACCATGTTTCCTTGGTTAGGGTTCCTTGGTTAGGGCTCCACTTTTTCAATTCCTTTGAACAGTTTCATGAACTTGTTAGATATGCTAACTATGTCGGATTAACAGATTGGTTTGTGCAAACCAAATTGTGTATCATGTAGTAGGAGTAGCTGATTGATCAGTTGAATAAAGTTAGTTCTTCATTACTAGTTTGATCATAATTGATGAGCTAACACATCAATCGATATTGATAAATTGTTTGACAAGCACAAGTGGTTGATGGTTCCGCGGGACACTTCATGTAGAGTTAATATGCCATTCATTATATTTTTGTCTTATTAGTTCTAGCATGGAAAGCCCTAAGAAGACTGGTGCTGGTAGTAACAATAAAGAATACAATATGGAGTTTACTGACTCTATCAGTTCAGGCTCCTTTCACAGTCCATCAAATCCTTTTCCTAATATAAAAATTAAAAAGACTTCAGGGGATCTCGACCCGGAATATGATCATGTCGACGAGATATGGATCACGAATCTTAACTTCAGCAGTTCAAGTTAATGTTGGTTGTCAAGTATACAAAGTCTTATAATTTTTTTCTACCTAGATTACTCGCAAAGACAACGAGGTGACTTTGGCTCCTAAAACCGCAGAGGTTCTCCAATGGATGAATCCTTAGCTTCACTCAAGCGGAAACAAGGGCAACGAGGTCCCAATAAGGGTCCATTGGACTGCATCATGTACATAACAAGGGTCAGTCCAGGTGGGCTTCCCCAAGAACCACTGGATTCAGTTACAAAGTACCGAAATGCATGCGGTTTTCTTGTTAGGGAGCTCGTGCCGATCACAACCAAGAATTGGAGAAAATTACCTGAGGAGACCAAGAATGAGTTGTGGGAAAGGATAAAGAAACAATTCAAGTTCCCAAAAGGCACGGAAGAAGCTGTAAACAAAGCAACATTGGTCTCTTGCGGCAAGAAGTTTTGTGGCTGGAAGCGTGAAATGAATTCTTATGTTAAGGCCGATAAGTTCCCTAGCGTGAGGAAGATGTAAAAAATCACACAAGCTCAGTGGCAAGAGTTTGTTCGTCAAAAGACCACACCTGATGCTAAAGCTCTAAGTGCAACTAGGTCAGAGCTTGCCAAAAAGAACAAATACCATCATCGCTTGGAGTCTGCCGGATATGCCCCCAAAGTCCAGAAATGGAATAAGATATTAGACAAAATTACCAGTAAGGGCAATCCTTACCTGTTAGAAGGCTGCGATTAGAGAACTCAGCGGTGGGTCTTTGCTCGGTCAGGTTTGACCAGCGAGGGCAAACTTGAAAAGCCCGACTCTGTGAATGAAGTAGAGGAAAAAATGAAAGAAATAATTGAAAAGCAACAGAAGGGTATCTTCAAGCCAAAGAGGGAGAATGACCAACTTACTGCTATCTTAGGAGACCCTGAACACAGCAGACGGGTTCGAGCAGTCTCTTCTCAAATGTCTTGGCTAGATGGTTTCCCTAAAGATAAAGACACATATAGAAGACATGAGAAGTTTAAGAAAGCACTTGATGAAACGATTGCTCAAAAGGTCAAAGAAAATGTGCAAGAAATAATGGAACAACTTAGACAATCAGGACAATTAGTGGCACCGAGTACAGCGATGGTTCCCGTGCCAAAGGAGCAATTGGTATCTCCAACTGCCTACCCTAGCAGCGTTGGTTCTGTGCCAGGCTCAGGGTCAACCCATAAGTTCGCTGTCGATGACATTGCTAATGACAAATCTTGTCGTCTTCTTGTCCCGATTGGCAGAGCAGGGAACAAAACCAAACAGGTTGCCACTGCTATGGCAAAGCTTGATCGTGACTTCAACGGGAATCCACTTCCGTTGTATTATGTTGTGGTGCAAGTTCTTCAGATCATTGATAAGGATTATGAAGATTATGAAATAGACCACATCACACATGAGGGGATCGCGACTCCGGGGCAAACTGTCAACCAATTAATCCTTTGGCACCGACGTGATATCTCGTTGGACGATGAGCCAATTTCTAGCCTCGTCGCATCTCGAAATACTGCAACCCCATCTTCTAAGGCGAAAGTGCAGAAAGATCCACCCCCAGTCTAGGAAGATCCAATCCCCCTATGTCTCAGCAAGGATGATAGTAATCTTGCTAGTAAAGATATCCAAGAGCAACAAATTGGATAACAGCTTCAAGCAGTACCAGAGCAAGCTGTTGCTAGTAAAGAGCAACCAGTTGAGCAACAGCTTGAAGTAGTACTAGAGTCAGCTGCTGGGAGTAAAGAGCATTCAGTTGAACAATAGGTTCAGCAACAAGCCAGTGTCCAACTTCCGACGACTACTCCTCGATCATCAGTGCCTATCAAAGTTAGCTCATACGAAATTAAGAAACCTTTATCAGAAGTGTCAAAGTATTTGGAAACTATGAAGGAAAATATTAGAAAATTGGGTGCATCTCATTCTTCTCATGAGCTAGCATTAGAAGGTATCGAGGAGTGGGAAGAAGATGGTGTCATGTATAATCGGTGGACAACTTTCGTTAAACCAGGAGTTCCAATATACAAGCTTGAGGATGTTCCTCCTAAATTTGAGAATGGGAAGCTGTTCATGACATCCGTACAACTTAGCAAACAACCTGCCCCGCTCAAAAGAATGCATTAGTGGTACATCCTTGCCAGCATAAAATATGATCCTTCTTGCGTCACATTTCATATTCCAAAAGATGCATTCTGGAGCACTAGAGCAGATAGACAAGTCATTTTATTTGAAGAGATGCATACCCTTTTCCATCAGGGCATGCTCGAAATCAACCTGCTACTCATCTGGTGCTTGTAAGTGCCTCCAATATTTTGCATTTGCTTTTCTTACTACACGCATACACATTTCATGAGATTATAACAATTTTGGACTTCTTTAATAGGATGCAATACATGGATAATGAAAAGATGAAATGTAAGATAGGTATCCTTGACCCTACACGGATTGCAAAGACGCTATACGACGTCAAGGCGGATCGAGACTCAACACAGTTCAAGCATATGAAAAAAAAAAGAATTTGAAAAAGCAACTGCAAAATTTAAGAAGGATAGAAGGATAGAAGTTGCAGCTTACATAGGACGTGCAATGTTTAACTTTGTCAGAGATGACAAAGACCTCATAAAGGCTCAGTGCCACTTCAAGTAAGTTCGACACATAACATTAAAATAATAATTATTGCTAATTGTTAAGACGTGTGTTTGTATGTTTGCAGTAATCACTATATAATGATCTTCATCAAGCCAACGCAGGGTTTGGCAACGGTCTTAGACTCGGCCAATTACCCACCAGATCTTTACAAAGATTTCCTTTCCATTTTGAAATTGTACGTTTATTCAATAATTTTAATTTACACACATTTAGAATGTGTTGACAAGTTTTATATGATATTTCTTGTATTATAGCGCTTGGCGATTTTTTGCGGAACAGTTTGGCGGTGAGAGACCTTCTAATACAAATGCATTGGACATTAAAACATATTATGCCTGTCCGAAGTAGCCTGTTGAGAGTGTCTTATGTGGGTATTATGTATGCGAGCATCTTCGGACTGCCAGCGAATATAGAGTGAATCGTGAGAATGTAAGTTATCCTTATTGTCGATATCTTATTTTCTTACTTTTGAGTTTCATTTTCATTGTAACTAGCATAGTTTAATACTTATATTCTCTGTTGTTCATTATTATCAGAAACATTATTTTCATATTTTGATTCCAACTTCAAAATTTAATTGCTCATAGTACAACTACTCCAAAAATACCAAATAAATTCTTGTATACTCTCACTTTGATCCATACTTTGAGATTGTTCAAACCAACATTCTAAACCTTGTAATGTGTTTCATTGCAGCACACGGAGAATGTGAACGAAAAATGGCCGATTTGTAGAAGTATTCCTGGTGGAGGAACCAACAAGATTGCTGATGAACTGTGTCAATTTGTGCGTCGCGAAATTTTACACAAAAGAGGGGAGTTTTTTTATGAGAATGATGCAATATCTGATGTTCCAGAACTTTGCGACTATGCCAATAGAAGCAGTTTTTAGTGAAAACTTGTAAACTATGAGATGAATTGTATGTGTAACTTGTACATATGTATATTGTTTTAGTAAAATTGACTTCTGTGATGGTATTGTTGACTTCTGTGATGATATTGTTGACTTCTGTGATTATATTGAATTGACCTAGAAATTAGAAATAACAGCAGCTAGTACTGCATAGGTTATACCTTATCACAGTCGGTTATTTACCAACGGCTAGACCTGCCTTTGAAAAACAATTATCACAGACAGATAGATATAGGTAAAGAACCATCTGTGATAACCTAATTATCAGAGACGGTTACTGTTATGGTACAAACCGGCTGCGATAAACTGTCTTCATAGGCGGCTTGACTTAGGTCAAGATCCGCCTGTGGTAACATAATTATCACAGGTGGTTATATATGATGCACGACCTGTCTGTGATAACATATCTTCACGGGCGGCTAGCCTAACTAAAGAACCGCATGTGATAATGTGTCTTCACAGACGGTTTCACTTCTCTGCCTTTGTAATTGCAGATTATCACATACTCTTCTTTTCAGGCAGTTTTAAAAACCTTGTGTGATAATAAGTTTGGAGCCACCTGCGATGAGGCTTATTGTAGCAGTGCATTGTTTAGGGAAATACAATAAAGGATCATAATGAATGCCCCTTCAGTGCCAGTTACAAAAAGAACAAATTAAGGTGAGCCATCTCATTGAAATTTGCTAAAATCTGTGAGCATGTGTTTGAAAATAATAAATGCTCCTTCAATCCCAGGTACACAAAGAACCTGATGTGGAAAAGTAGCAGAAGTAACTTTCCCGGTCTTCACTCCATCTTCCTGCAAGAAGCTGCATGTTAGGTGAAATATACTGAAGCTACAACAAATAATCATCAAACAATTATTATTCGCATCTGGTATGAAATGATGGTATCAAAGTGGAAACATATAGTTAACGTGGTATGCGAGTCTTAAGGTAACCCCATCAACATCCTCAAACCTTACCAAGGGATAAATATAATGATCGCGGTATGATATGCCATGCATGTCTAGAGACATAAAGCTTACACTATAAAAAAGTAAATCTATTACTGTATCTATTTACTTCCAGGATACAGAAAGTAAATATTTTACATGACCTAGCTACTTAAGTTGTTTTATAGCGTATAGCAGCATTCTTTTTCTTTTCATAGTTTAATTTAAACAGAGACTCCTTGCTTCAGTAAGGGCGGGTTAGCATGGGCTTCCATTAACAGGTGAAAGGGCCCGTTGGCTCCATCTCCTTGACGAAAACCAACTCACACATTCCTGAGGTATCCATGATCGATATATTTTTTCTTATTATTGCCTAGAAACCCGTCATAGTTATATACCTGCAAAACTCGTATATATGCAATCGTAAGCACAAGGCTTAGCAAGACTTATTTGTCTCACCTAAGAACATGAAACTCTACATGCTGAGAACGTAAGACTTGAATTTAAACTCTAGTAAGTAAATGTTCACTATTAGTATATCATGTTTCAGGTATATAATAGCATGTGTCATTCTTGGGCGCGAGAACCTCATGAACTCCACAATCGAATAAGAAACACTACATCCATGATGTTGCAGGACCCAATGTTACACAGGTCTTAGCAAGTTAATTTCTTAGAATCATAACTTTATTCTTCTAGCAACTACCTCAACCATGTTTAACCAAGTTGCTTAACCATCCAGCAGGTTCCACCCAGTTCCAATTGTTTACTATGTCATGGCTATAAGAACAAGTATGCTCCCTTCCGCGAGCGACAGTGATTTGAATCGTGAAACACCCAGCTTGCACGTCACATACACCAGCATAGAAGAGACTTACAGTCCTCCCCCGTGGCACCATAAGTGACAACCTTTCACAGGACACCCAAATGTCAAAGTGATCCCACCGTCCCGGAAACATGCCCCACATACGGGATCGCCGCAGTGGTCACTACTATCCGTTGTCAGCTACTGGCCTAGGAAAGTGGGGATCACCTCAACAACTAGGTTAACAAGTTACATCGGTTTCTTGGATCTCATATATCTAGTATGCATCTAGTACAAATTCAAACTTGTCCAGCAAGGCCACATACGAAACGGGCATTAATCGACACGGACAGGAACTATGCCCACAGGACCACGTCCTTGAGCGCCCTAGCCTTCCTGCTGGGTCTCCAGATCCCCAATTGATCCCACTTATTACTGTTCCCGAATAGAATCTGTCTACTCGAGCCATCCCACTTAATCTTCTTTCCATATTAAGAATCATATTAACAGTTATGTAAAGTTCTATACTACCCAACCTCCAGGAATTCTTGGGTCATGCATGTGGAGTATCATACATTTCTAGACTTAATCCACAATTACCATCATATAGATTATCGAAGTAAAACATTTTAATAACTTAAATGCAAATCAGGGCTTGCCTTAGGTTGCGACTAAGCAAATGTCAATAGTCAGGGCTTGATCTTCTAGATGAAGCTTCTTGTCATTCTTCTCCTTTTCTCATTGTCAGTACCATGTTTACCGGATAACCCTTGGTACCATAAACAAAGCCATGGAGTTCCTATATCCAAATGATTGACGTCCGAAGGAGATACACGTCTCGCAGTATAGGATTTGCCTCCTTCATTAGAGCGACTTCGGTGTTGCCACGTGTCCATAAGGGTCAGACTTGCCTCCCTCATTCGTGTAGCTCCGGTGCTGCCACATATCCTGCAGGGCCGGACTTGCCTCTATCCACAGGGAAGCTCCGGCACTGCCACATGTCCAGTAGCACCGGACATATCCTCCAATAAAGGGAAACTCTGGCATTGCCACATGTCCAGTAGCACCGGACCTATCCCCTAGTAGAGTGAAGCTCCAGAGCAGCCACGTATCACTCGCTCGTACCTAAGTCTGCAACGGGAAGACAACGGGATCTCAAATGGCTCGGACGTTCATGGGCCATCCATTGGCCGTTACAAGACCTGGTTAACACGTCGTTAGTGCTATATTAATGATGCACAATTAGAAGGCTATCAAGACCGGTAACGCTGCTATTAAGGCACATTATCAGGCAATTAATCACCCTTAATACCATAGAATGTGTATAGGGCAGTGATTACAGCCGGGGCCACCTGTCGGGCCAGGCACACCCTGTAATGGACAGTCCTTGGCATATAAAAGGGTTGCGCTACACGGTAGAAGGACAATTGATCTCATACGCACTCAAGCTCAGATATATTCAAACAATCTAAGCACACCGTGGAGTAGGGTATTACGCTCAGGCGGCCCAAACCACAAAAAACTACCTGTGTTCATTTCTTCTCCTTGATCTTGACTAGCGCCCCAGCCAAATACGAACCTCCGCGGACTACTTCTTTGTAGTACCAGGGGAAGTGTCCTAGTCCACACTTCGACATTTGGTGTGCCAGGTAGGAGCGTTTTCAAGATTTAAAGATGGCGAACTCCATCGCCGCTTCATCCAACAGACCAGCTGTGCAATGCGTCAGAGAAAATCCCTCCAATGTGCAGGAGCCGGCCAATGTTGTTGTTCCAGCGGGCGTCATTCCTCCACCACCACCACCATCTGCTGTAGCAGCCAATGCTGCACAGCAGGACGGTGTATTCGCTTCGGTCACTGCATCGACAAACAATCTGGAGATCGCGCTTAACACAGCACAAATCTACTGCAGCATCATCCAGCGTTGGGAGCTCCTCCGATCACGCAGGAACAATGACACGCTGATGTTGAGCATTTGGTTGCAGCAGCAACCAATGCGATTAGCAGCCAAGGTCTGTCCCATGCAGGGCAGACACCTTCTCGGAACAGAACCATGTCTGGTAGACTTGGTCCTCAGGTGTTGCAGCTCAGGAGATGTGTGTCCTCCCAGCAAGTGACGTCACTGCCCTCCGGGGCTCGCTGTACTCACACGGTGATGAGCCTCCCAACTCAGGACCTTAGTTGTCAACATCAAGCGTGCTCGTGAGAGCCGAGCTGCTCGAGAAAACCCTTCTCCTCTAGGAGTTGGGGGCAGTTGTTTGTCTCTCGCCATGCATCTTCGTATGGTGGAGTGGCCACCTATGTTCAAGCCTCATTTACCAGAGAAATACTATGGGATAGTCAACCCTGTCGAATTTCTTCAGATTTACTCCACTGCCATCCTTGCGGCTGGAGGCAATGAGGCTGTGATGGCCAACTACTTTCCTGTGGCTCTAACTGGGATGGCAAGGTCTTGGTTCATGAGCCTACCCCCAGATTCCATCTATAGTTGGGGGGAACTCTGTTGCCAGTTAACTGCCAACTTCGGGAGCTCCTACACTCGGCCTAGCACCGAGCTGGACATGTTTGTCATACAACAGAAGTCAGGAGAATCGTTGTGAACCTTCATCCAGCGGTTCTCTCAGGTACGGAACACCATACCTTCTATCTCGAACACTTCTGTCATCGTTGCATTTCAACAGGGAGTTAGAGACAAGAAGATGCTGGAGAAGCTGGCAACCAAGAATGTGAGCAGCATCACGAATCTCTTCAACCTGACTGAAAAATGTGCCAGAGCTGTGGAGGGTCGTGAGATGCACTCCAAACCATCTGCGGTGGCCAAGCAATGTACCTCCAAAGTTGAAGCTACTACCTCCGGCTGTGGAAAAAAAAAGTCACTTATCGGTACACCTACTGTTGCTGCTGCCGTAGCTCCTGGTGGCTGGGGGCCACGCCCTGACAAGAGACCTTGACCATCATCTGAAGACAGCAACAGTGAAAAGATGTGGTGTCCAATTCACAGATCGACAACCCACAATCCTGAACATTACAGCAAGCATCAAGACGAGACCCCTTTCAGTATACAAGAAGGGAAGCAAAAAGTCTATGAAGCTCCGTCTAATCAGGAGCTAGGCTTCCAAGACACCAAGAAGGTGTTGAAGGCGGTCTACAACACCGTCGATAATGATTTTGACATCTCCGACAATGAGCATCGGAAGACTCTCCATATGATGTATGGAGGGTCCTAGGATATCACCTCCCGGCGCATTCTCAAGACTATGCGTCAGGAGATGGCTGCCGCTGCTCCTACTGCCAAGGCAGAGCCTCATCAGAAGTGGATGGGTACCTCCATTACTTTTGATGCTTCGGACTGCCTGAAGAATATGGTGGGAGCTAGACAATTGCCCATGATGGTCTCCCCGACTATATACAATATCCCGCTCTTTCATGTCTTGGTTGATGGAGGCGCAACACTCAACCTCTTCAGCTTCGCAGCTTTTGTGAAACTACAACTCAACCTCTCGGACCTAAGACCCTCACGCTCATTCTCAAAGGTAGGTCCGAGAGCTATTATGCCTCTTGGATCCGTGACCCTACCTGTGACCATCGAGACATGGGACAACTACAGATCCGAGAAACTGGTCTTTCATGTGGCTCACACCAATCTACCCTTCAACGCAATCCTAGGCAGGTCAACCCTGTTTAGGATTATGGTTGTGGTCCACTACGGCTATCTTGTGTTGAATATGCCAACTCCTTCAAGCGTCCCCCGGATCCGAGGAGACCGCACTACTGGAGTTACTGCGCTGGAAGAACTTCATGCGCTTTCTATAGCGCAAGAAAAAGAATCCGGCAAGGAGCAAGCTTCTCAACCACAACCGAGCTCGCGCCAGCGCGGCTCATCCTCTGCACCTCATGTGCAACATATCGGTGCCACTAACATTCCCGTCAAAGTCGTCCAAATTGGTTCTAATGCCAACCAGATCACCCGTATATCAGGAGGTCTGGGTGACAAATAGGAACTCATGCTCGTCACCTTCCTTCGGAAAAATGTCAACGTGTTTGCATGACAACCGTCACAAATGCCTGGGATCCCTAAGGAGGTGATCGAGCACGGGTTGAAGATATACCCCGATGCACGACCTATACAACAGAAGCCCCGGAAGCAATCTGTTGAGCGGCAGAACTTCATCAGATAAGAAGTCAAAAAGCTGCTTGATGTTGGATTCATCCGGGAGGTTCATCATCCACTGTGGCTGGCAAACCCAGTCGTTGTGCCGAAGGCCGGCGAGAAGCTTCGGATGTGCATCGACTACACCACCTTAAATAAGGCATGTCCAAAGGACCCATTTCCACTACCAAGGATAGATCAGATAGTGAATTCTACCTCCGGATGTGATTTATTATGTTTCTTAGACGCTTATTCTAGATATCATCAAATTCCAACGTCTAAGGAAGATGAAGAGTATACTGCCTTCATAACAGTAGATGGGTTGTATTGTTATACTGCCATGCCTTTTGGTCTTAAAAATTTTGTCTCAACTTTTGTTCGAGCCATGTATAAAACTTTTGGGGAGCTAATTAAGGACCTGGTGGAAGTCTACGTCGATGACATCGTCTTTAAGGTGAAGAACCAAGATTTGCTCCTGAACAATCTTCAAGCATTCTTCGACAAGCTGCGCTTGAATCGCACGAAGCTCAACCCAGACAAGTGTGTTTTCGGGGTTAGCTCCACAAAGCTCCTTGGTTTCTTGGTGACTCACTGAGTAATTGAGGCAAATCCGGCCAAGATAAAAGCCATCGAGGAGATGTGTCCTCCAGCCCGCATCAAGCACATCCAGAAGCTTGCTGGATGTCTAGCTTTGCTCAGTTGATTCATCTCAAGACTGACGAAGCGAGCGCTTCCCTTCTTTAAGCCATTGAGGAAGTCCAAACCAGTCCATTGGTCTGAAGAAGCTGAGAAGGCATTCCAAGAGCTCAAACCGCTCCTCGCCACACTGCCAATCATGGTAGCTCCGGAGTCTGGTGAGCCTCTTCTTCTTTATATCGCTGCAACTACGAAGGTTGTCAGCATGGTTCTGGTCGCAGAAAGACTAGAAGAATCTTCAACTCAGGAGATTAGACCCCTCTGGGAGGGTCCGGATCTACCTGAAGACGAGTTTAGGTCCCAGTCCGCAGGCACAGATCCTAAAGGCAAGATGTCTGTGGATCAACTTTGAACCCCTCCGGGGAGGGGGGGGTCCAGACTGTCCAGCGGCCGGTGTACTTCATTAGCGAAGTACATCACGATGCCAACATTCGGTATATTGGGGTGCATAAACTGCTGTAAGCAGTCCTTATTGCCTTAAGGAAGCTTCGCCACTACTTCCGGGCCCACAAGATATCGGTGGTAACCTCTTATCCACTACAAGCAATTTTACATAATCCCAATTCTACTGCAAATATCGCCAAGTAGGTTGCGGAGCTAGCAGAATTCGATCTCGAATTCCTGCCTCTACATGGTATCAAGAGTGTGGCGCTGGCTGACTTCGTGGCGGAGTGGACACCTTCTTCAGGGGGCCTCAATGAACAGAAGTCGGTTCCGTGCAAAAGCAGGGGGCCGGAGCTGAAATCCTTATCCTCGCTCCGACCGGGGACAAGGTCAAGTACATGGTGCGTCTCAACTTCAAGGCCACCAACAACATGGCGGAATATGAAGCTCTCATCTTTGGACTCAAGGTGGCGCTATCATATGGTGTCTGGCAGCTCCTGGTGAAGGATGATTCACAACTCATCATCAAACAAGTCCAAGGTGAATGCACTTGCAATAACCCCCAACTTGTTGCTTATCTACTTGAAGTCCATAAGTCGCAGAAGGACTTCCACGTCCTTGACCTCTGCCATGTCCAGCGTCTCAACAATGTTGAAGCTGACGACCTCTCGACGAAGGCTTCAACCGGGGCTCAAGCACCCGACAAGGTTTTTGTCACGAGATTGTCATCACCTGCCACTTAGCCTACTGAACTGAGTGATGGGGCGAGTCCAGCACCCCGAAGCTGGCGTTCCTAGTAGCCCTGTTACCATGGTGTCCACCAAGGATCGTATGCGCTACAGGAAGCTCCGAGCAACCACGCATGCAAGATCCAGAAGCTGAAGTCAGCCCCGATGCAACAAGGCACGACTTGTGGACAAAGGGTACTCACAAGTCGAAGGTTTGGATTTCGATGAGACTTTTGCTCCAGTAGCTAGGCGTGAATCTATTAGAATATTACTTGCATATGCTACTCACAACGATTTCAAGCTGTATCAAATGGATGTGAAAAGCGCCTTCCTCAAAGGACCGATCATGGAAGAGGTGTACCTAGAGCAACCACCCGGGTTTGAAGACGAAAAGTTCCCCGACCACGTATGCTTGGAGGTCCTGGACTACATGAAATACAACATCCTTCCTGAAGACGGTGTATATGCTGAGCGAATTATCAGATTGGCTAAAAGATACACGTTGGTGGAAGGGGATCTCCACCGACGTGGTGCCAATGGCATTCTAATGCGGCGAATATCCTGTGAAGAAGGTTGCGAGCTCCTCACAGAGATCCATGGAGGCAAGTGCGGGAACCACACATCTTCCCGCACGCTGGTCGGGAAGGCCTTACGACATGGTTTTTACTGGCCTACAGCACTCCAGGATGCAGTTGAGCTAGTCAAGAAGTGTGAAGTGTGCCAGTTCCATGTGAAGCAGATTCACACAACGACGCAGTCACTGCAGATGATTCCTCCCACGTGGCCATTCGCTGTGTTGGAGATGGACATTTTGGGACTTTTCCCAAAAGCTGTCGGAGGTTACCAGTTCTTATATGTCTCCATCGACAAGTTCACGAAGTGGTCGGAAGCAACTTTAGTTGTTACTATCAACAAGAATTCAGCCATCAAATTCTTGAAGTCCATTGCCTAGATCTTTGGAGTTCTGAACAGAATTATCACTCACAACGGAACCCAATTCACAAGTGCAACTTTCCAATAGTACTGGGAAGAACTTGGCATACAAGTAAGCTACGCATCAGTAGCTCATCTCGGCAAGTAATGTCCAAGATAATAGAGCAAGCGCAGAAATACTCAAGGGACTCAAGATGCACACTTATGAGCGCTTGAAGAAACAGGGAGCCAACTCGATAGAAGAGTTTCCGTGTGCACTGTGGGCAAGCCGGACAACACCCAGCTAGGCAACAGGAGAGACACCCTTCTTCTTGGTGTACGGAGATGAAGCAGTCCTTCCCCCGGAGGTCACCATGGGTTCTCTCGGAGTCCAGACCTTCGACAATGCCAAGTAGGACTTCGGCACTATCATCAAAGGTATGTGTGCAACCGGCAACTGGAGGAAGGCGATCTAGTGCTACGGAGAATACTCACTCGTGAAGGGATGAACAAACTCTCCCCCAGCTGGGAAGTTCCTTTCCGAGTCATCAAAGTTTCTCGTCCTGGATGCCTCCTCTTGGCAACAAAGAATGGGATACCACTTCCCAATCCCTGGAACATTGAGCACCTTTGTAAGTTCTAAACTTAGTTGCACGGAGGTAAGTCTGTATTTGTATAAAGTGTATTTCATAGAGTGTATGAACAAATTCGGGAGGGTCTTAGATCAAGAGCACACTTAACTTGGTTCTCTACATTAGGTGTGTCTTTACTTTCCCTGAGTAGTAAAAGATGAATAGCACACTTAACTTGGTCCTGTACTTTAAGTGTGTCCTTGTCTCCCCTGTTATTCGGACTTATAATGAAATACATTTGTGCAAGCAGATTCTACGTGCATTTATTTTGCGCAAGATCATTATTTTTATCATATTTTACCTTCTTGTCAAT
The DNA here is from genome assembly GCA_036927565.1 of Tuctoria greenei. NCBI lineage: Eukaryota > Viridiplantae > Streptophyta > Magnoliopsida > Poales > Poaceae > Tuctoria > Tuctoria greenei. Next base: position 151,352,841 of record JAYESD010000011.1, read on the forward strand.
AGCAATTTTGTGCAATCCATTTGAAATTTAGTCCTAGAGATTCATATGATATATAAGTCTTATTGGTAATCTTCTATCATATCTTAGTATTGCTCGATGGCCTACCCATCTGAAAACCAGAGCCACTGACAGGTCCGGAGTGTGCTATCGACTTAGCCTGGTCCAGCACCCTAAGTACGCAACTCTACCTATTCTGGTGGGTCTCGATAAGGCGGGTCCGAATGGCAGTTGGATCTAAGGAAGGCTAATCAGTATATTTATAATATCATTTTGAATTTGTTAGGACCTAAAATTCAAAGAAGGGTAATAAGCTATAAATAAGCTATTGGCAATAAGACGAATTTTACTACTTTTCTTGTCTCTTATGCGCAGGAAAAATCAACAATTGATGGCAATTTGCACAGATGATGGTAGATGTTGCCGAAGCAATAAGCTCCAACAACCCCCAGGGGGGCCACCATCGACGTTACATGCGTTGACAGTAAGCGCCGTCGAAGCTAACAAGCTCTGACAACCCCAGGGGCCCGCCGTTGACGTTTAATGCATTGACAGTGGGTGTCATCAAAGCTAACAAGCTCCGACAACCCCCATAGGCCACGCTGTCAACGTTTCATGCATTGATAGTGGGTGCTGTCAAAGCTAACAAGCTTCGACAACCCCCCGGGGGCCCACCATCGACGTTTTGTGCATTGACAGTGGGTGTCGTGAAAGCTAACAAGCTCCGGCAACCCCAGGGGGGCCGTCATCGATGTTTCATGCATTGACAGTGGGCACTGTTGAAGAAAATAAGGTCTGACAACCCCCAAGGGGCCCACCGCTGACATTTTATGCGTTGACAGTGGGCGCGGTCGAAGCAAACAAGCTCCGACAACTACCAGGGGGCCCTCCGTCGACGTAACAAAGGGTCCTTAGAGATTTCGGAAGCAAGATTCGGACCTCAGAGCTATCATTTTGGCTACGAGTCCAGATCAATCAAGTTTTCAAGACATTCTCAAAATCCTTATGGTAGATGTTCTCAATCAAATGAACACATCCACCAAGGGGCCAACAAGATGAAGGGCAATGTATTGAAGGCAAAAATGGAATTTGAAAGGTTTTATTCATTCAAAAGTGGAGATTTACAGGGTGAAGGTACAAAAATAAAGGTCCTAGCTACTTGAGTTCCTCATAAAGAGTGAAGGAACTTTCTCGACGGCTTCTTGAATGGTAGCCTTGGCAGCTTTCTCCTCCTCGATGATGGGTCCTTCAAACACCAGAGCTAGAGACATTGAGGAGTCTCGGCTTCAGAAGCACATCAGCACATACTCTTCAACATTCCTAGCTAGAGATTTACCTTCTGTCTCAATCTCGTCGATGACCACATCACCCAGAGCCTCTAGCTTTGTGTCAGCATAGTTTAGTGCCACTAGTGCCTTGTCCATCTCTGGCTCCGCAACAGCCGGTTGGACCGGGCATAATCAAAAAGATACCATATCTTCATTCACCAGCCCGAGAAAATCCCTAACTTGCTGGGACTCGATTACTCTCGCACTTCAGAGCTCCTCCAGTGACCTCCTTTCGGAACAGAGCTCCGCAAAACCCTCTTTCAAGAAGCACTTGACCTCCTTGTTGTGCTGCTGGATTGCTTCAGACAGCAACTTCTCTTGGTTATTAACATGCTTCTCTTCGAGGTGAATGTGACCTCGCCTTTCTACAAGGTCCTTCTCCTTTGTCGTAACTCTATCCTCCCTGGCGGAGACATCAATTTCTCTTTTGCTGACTCCTTCTCCTGCCAGCCGCAATCGATGCTTCTCTTGTTGGCACCAAGACTTGAATTCTTCCACGTGGTCAGTCAATTCTTGCTCGCTGTGTGCCGGCTTCTTAGCAAGTTCGTCCTCCCTCTGCTGGATCTTATCTTCTTTCTCTTGGATATTAACCTCCTTATTATCAAGCTCGTCCTGGCGCTTGAGGAGATCTTCACTCAAAGGCTCGAGACTCTCCGAGCGGTTGTAGGCCAATTCATGGACCTTCTGGGCGTGCTCGTAGATCTTCTGGGTCTTTTTGTCAAGGTCTTTGATAGCAGCCTCACGTTCATCCAGTGCCCTGTTCGGGCGTGACTGCCGGTCTTTCTCTGATGCCACCCATTCCTTCTGGTCCACCAACTGAGACTGTGTCACCTTCGTCTCCAAGTACAGCTTTTGGCGCCAATGCCTCAGTGTGGTGCACTCTTCTTCCAGAGACTTGCACTCGTAGTTGAAGGCAAACTGGACTTGGCGGTGACTGGAGCAGGCATTGTCAATCGACAACGCCAGGGTGATTGGCTCCGGGCCTGCTTGAGGTCCATGCTCCGGTTCCTCCGGGTCTTCAGGGATAGTCGTTGGATCCCATGGCACGAGCATGGACACCAACAGCTCGATGTCGGCGAGGCCAACCTCCGGCAATTCATTCATCTCCAGTGCAGGATCGCGCATGGTCACCTTCGGTGCTGTCACCTCTAAAGCTGGTGTCGGGACTCCCGTCGAAGCTTCATTGATTTCCAACAATGATGTCGGAACCTCCGCGGCTAGCTCTGATACAGCTGTAGCTTGCTTAGGCATTTCTTCCTCGTTGTCCGGCGCAACTATGAGTTCTTCGGTCGTCGGTGCTGAGTTCGTCTCCACGAGAGGCGGCGCTGGAGCTGTTGTGTTGTACGCCACAACCATAGGAGGAGGGGTCGGAGCAGTAGCAGAAGCTTCAGCTGACGCAGTCTCTGAGACTACAGTTGGCACTGGAGATGCCATTCATGTTCTCAATACTCTGGAAATAGAGAATTCAAGAAAAAGCAAGAAATAAAATCAAGACACAAGCTAAAGAGATGGCCCTCACCTAGGGACATTGTCGCTCCAGTCAGCACGGATTTTCTTCTTCGAACGCTTGGAGCTAGAGCTCGCCGTCGTCGGAGTAGCGGAAGCTCTGGGCTCTGTACCAGGCATTGAGGCAGCCGTCGGCACTGCCTCAGCTGGTACCTCCGTCGTAGGGGGATTTACTCTGGACCCAGAGCCCTCTGCTGGCACCGGGACCAGAGTCGACTTGTCGGACCTAGCACCCTCTATGGACACTAGATCCGAAGAATCTGCCCAAGATGGAGGCACAACCAACACCGACTTCAACCAAGGTTGAGGGGTCGCTTCTCTCGGGGCGTCCCTCACATAGTTCTCATTGCTTCTAGCCAACTTCCGGTTGCGACTTGGGGTGACAACGGGATCTTTCCCCTTGCCTCGGCTTGAGGTCGACTCTTTGGAAGATGGAGCTGTGGAACCCTTGCCTTTGTCGTTGACTGGCACAGGATTGGAGCTTCCCTGGGGACAAGGAGATCCAGAGATCACAATCCCTGCTGGAGGAGTGTTCCTATGCCTCTCGACAATGCCTAAGTCGTCAAGCACTGGCATCTTCTTCTGCAGCTCTATCATGAACTCTGGAACCATGTTCAGGGGCAGGAACTCCATCGAAGGAGTCAGGTCATTATGATTGATGGTTCCATGGTGCAACTTTTGGAGATTAAGCTTCAAAGCCTTTTCATACAAATTTGACCCGAGATCGACAACAATCCGGTATGGGTCCATCTCTCCACTGAATGCCTATGCAGGCCATTCCCTCTTCTTCAGCAGAGCCCAACGGTTGGTCAAGAATTTTGTGATCACCATCAAAAGAGTCACCCCTCCTTCCACACAACTTCGGATCCTTGATAAGATCAGGTTATACTCCTCTGACAGCTTCGGGAGCACCTCCCAGGCGTTGGTGTCCGTTTTGGAAAGGCTTTCAGGTAGCTCCAGCCTGTCATGACGATCCACCCTGATGATTACCCAGTCTTTCTTCCAGCTATCCCACTTCCTAGAAGGAAACGTCTTCAAGTACTTGAAGAGAGAATTCTTGTGCTTCACAATGTAGTAGAAGCCAAGGAACTCATTTCCTTTCCCGGTTGTGTGGACCGTGAAGAAGGACCAAAAGGGCTCGATGTAGGGAGGCACACCCACCCACATCTCGCAAAAATGGACGAAGGTCACCAACAGCAAGGAGTGGGGGCGGAGGTGGTGGAGCTACAACCCATAGAAGTCCAGCAACATCAACAACAAGCTGGAGAACAGCAGGATGAGCCCCACCATGGTGAATGCTGAGAAATAGTCCCCCTAATGTTGTCCAACATGTCTTTCTTCGCGAAAGCAATAAATGCATCTGCCCCTTGGATATATTCATTGCAAAGGCATGGCCCATACATCCAACTTCGATCCAACGACATCTACGTGCAAAAAAAGAAGAGCAAAATCAAAGAAATTTGAAGCCACTGATAGTCAAGATCTAAAGGTAAAAAAATAGTAAGGAACAAGAGAGGGGGAGGACTAACCCTTTATTTTAAGATCTACTGATAATCACCGCAAGACTTTTAGAATGAATGAGGGAAAGAACAGGGCAAGAACAGGGCAGATCTAGTAGCCACTTGTTCTGCCACAGCAGGTCGTAGAAGGGCAACAGAAAATCGAGATCGGCCGATATAAAGCATGTCTATCTATAGAAGGAATGGGAGACGGGCCCTCTTCCACAACTAAAGGAGATGAGCCAGACCGACAGTTATGGGAGACACGCCTTATTCAATTATGAAAGGAAATGAGCTGCAACCAAAGTCCGTCTCAGTTACCTAACAGATATGAGTCGTGCTTAATGAAAGCGTGTTTCCCGTTTGTCAGAGAGGAGGGCTCGTCTCGGATACCTACTTGACTGAGACAGGTTGTATTGTAATGCGCCTCCTTGTACGTTCAAAAACTTGATTGACCGGACTTATCCGATTGCATGGGTGGACTAGTCCAGTGTGCCTGGTGTGTACCGATTTGATTAAGTATCTATACAAGACTTAAATTCTTTTAAGCAGCAGAAATGTAAACGACAGATAAGATTACTTGAATTCGTAATTGATGTCGCAAAGTTGCACATGAAAAACAATTAACAATCAAATTACGATGTTGATCAACTATGTGCCCTAATCAAGACGCAAAAATAAAGAAGCACACGAGACACTGATTTTTACTAAGGTTCGATCTCACCAAGGAGATCTACTCCTCGTTGAGGAAGCCCACACAGAGTCGGGTGTCTTCAAACCCTTTCCCTCTTCAAGTCACCACAAAAGGCCGACTTGAATCCACTATCACGGGCAATCACCGAGTTTATGGGGCAACCTCACACGTTGAGGGCTCCCACGAAAATTACAATGAAAGGATGATCAAATACACTCAAAAAGATTACAAGAAAGAGCAAGCATGTAAAGAGATCAAACCCCAAGAGCTTGCAACGTGTAGACAACGATCTCCCAATTCCAAATCTAAGTGTTCAATTGGCTTTTCACCTTTTTGGACTTTAGATGTGTAGGGAGATGTGTTTTTAGGCTCTTTGGACAGGTGGCGGCGCTAGTGTTTATGATTTTTATAGTAGGAATCTAAAGTTATGTTTGTGGGGCCGTGGATCTCCTATTTATAGGGTTTTCAAAAAGTTACCATTGGAAATCCCGGGGATCGGACTAGTCCGTACTGGGTATCGGACTTGTCCGGTGTGTTGTGTAAAAGTCGGCGTCGAATGCTCACTAGGAACCCAAATTGTGTGAGGTATACCGTACTAATCCGGTGAATGTGAAGACTTGTCCGGTGCCAATGTAATTCAACTCCAGAGAGTTGAACGGACTGGTCTGATCCAAGAACGGACTTGACCGGTGCTAAGTGTAATTGGACTCCAGAGAGTTTAACGGACTAGTCCTGTCCCTTGGACGGGCTTGTCCGGAGTGAACTGAACAGGATTTACAAATACTTGAACGGACTAGTCCGGTACATGATCAGACTATTTCGGTGCACTGTGTTATTGGATTCCAGAGTGTTTAACGGACTAGTCCGGTCCATAGACGGACTAGTCCGATGCACAGTTCAATTGAACAACAGAGAGTTAAACGGACTAGTCCGGTCCATGAACGGACTAGTCCGGTGCTCAGTGAGTTTTTAGGTGTTCTTAAGCCCTTACCCCTACGCAAAGACTTGAGCTCTTGGGATGTGTCTCTCACACACATCCTATACATTTAAATCTACTTTGCACTCTAGTTGACAGTTGGGCTTTTCTCTTTTGTACACCACTTCATTTTTCACCTTTTTGAGTGCACCAAACTATCTCATTTTGCTTAACCTGCAGCCATCTTAATAAATTCATTAGGATCTCATTTGTTTGTCATCAATCATCCAAAACCCACAAGGGATTGCCTAGATGCACTTTCAGTCTCCCCCTTTTTGGTGATTGATGACAACCAATTGAGATTTTACAATTAATAGTAAAAATTTGATTTTCATAAAGTGTGCATATATGAGAATAATGAATAATAACAAAAAATCTTCTCACATATATGCACTCTTTATGGTGGGGTGCCTAACACATGTGTGTGGCCAACAAATGTAATGGGCAATAGATAAGCATTTGACAGTCATTGCAATAATCATCACATTAACATCAACTAAGCATCACACATTGAGGAAGTTTAGCACATCCAAAATAAATTACAATAATTTGAAAATGAGTACATGTCCTTGATCATAGGTCCTTAATGGCTTATCCTAGATAACTAGTCTCAATCTCTCCCGCTTTGGCATCAAGGCATCAAAAAGGGAAAAATTGAGTGGAATCACTCATCGTCACTGCCTCTCTCACTCTCAGTCCTCTCTTCATCTTCTTCTTCGTCTTCAGGTGCTTAAGGAGGAGGAGGAGGAGGAGGAGGAGGAGGAGGAGGAGGAGCAGAGGTACCAACTAGTCCGAGTAAGGCCAACTCTTGCTCAGTTAGAGGAGGCATTTCAGTAAAATCTTCTTCCGAGTCCTCTGAAATCTCAAGTGACCCCACTGGTTCCATCTCTAGCTTGTCACAGATGGCTTTGATATTGGACTTTACATATCTTTGATGCTTCTTCCTAGCCAGACTTTCCTTGTGCTGCTTGATTTCCATTTTGCGACAAGAGGATGATAGCATTTTCAACACTACACTGAATGACTCTCTAAGAGGTTGAGGGGTAGGAGCAGCAGCCTCAGATCTTGTTCCCTCTTGAGCCTTCTTGGATCTTCGTTCTTCTTCCGGTGAGTTGGGGGCAGAAGGAACAATGTAGATGGTAGGCTTCTGGGGCCTAAGTCTGGTATGAGGCACATCCTTCACAAATTACAGTCTTGTCACCTTCTCAATCATATACATGATGTAAGGTGCATAGCCACAGGACCTGTTAGGAGTGATGGAGATGTTGACAATGTCATTGTATATGTACTCAAAGACAATGAAGGTCCTTTTCCTGCTTATCACCTTCATCAATGTTCTAAGGGTGCCCTAAATGGTCCCTGCATCTCCCTCTTTGGGAGCAATGGTCTTCCTCAGAATCCTGTTGAGAACAGTGAAGAAGGGCTTCAGGTACTTCGTAGTTGGAGGCTTGAATGGCATTTTTGTATCATAGAGAAAGTCAAGCTGATCTTTCTCCAGAGGCTTTAGATTGTGGATAATGATGTCATTCTCCAGAGAATCTTCCAAGTGAAGAATTCTTGCAAACTTCTCATAGGTGACACTGTACTATGCACCATGGGTCATCCAAATCATCCTATCACTATCATCACGAGCAAAATAGAGATTAGAGTAGAATTGAGTGATGACCTCAATGTTCCAGTCCCACTGAAAAGAGACTAGATCCCTCAGCCCATACAGCTCTAAGGTTTCCAGAACCTCTTGATAGGCTTGACATCTCTTGGACTAAAGGTGAGTGATGTCTACCCATTGGCTTTCAATAGTTGGGGTCTTCATCTTCAGATACACATGCTCATAGTAGTCAGCATGGAAATTGCTCCAGAATCTGGGATCAGCTGACTGTTTGGCTTGACATAGGCTTCTACCTTCCTGAATTTGTCGGCGAGCTCACCACCTTTGCCAGTGAAATCAGCACTAGAGGGCTGCCTATTGCAATGAGTGCGAGCTTTCATCTTCAAGGGGCCAATGGGGCCACTAGCAAGTCCTTTGCCCTTATTCAGAGTTCTCTTGGGCCCCAAAGAGCTCTCAACAGCATTCTTGCCTTGAGCCTTTTTCACTACCACTCTCCCCCTCTTAGGAAAAGAGTCGTCGGAAGGAGGAGAGTGTACATTTACGTCATGTCTTTTCTTCATTACCCTCTCCTTGGTTCTTTGCACTCGAGCACGTTGTATCTCTTCATCATAGTGAAATGAATTGTCCTCGAAACTTGAAGACATCGTGCCTGACAAGGAGGATCAAGGTTTAGATAAGAATGAATTGAAGGCTTAGTACAAATAGGAATTTAGAATCTCAAATGTCAGATGTCGAACTTGTCCACTTTCAGAGTGCGGACTTGTCCGGTATACCGGACTTGTCTGCACATGAACACCGGACTAGTCCGGTCTGGCATAAGAACCCTAACTTTCCTATTTGAACCAAATCTAGCTCGAATTGATGCATAAGGACTAGGAAACAGTAGGAGTACATCTAGAGAAGTAATGTGTGCCCTAGGAATGAAAGGAAACAAGCTAGAATCAAGAAAAGTTGAGGGCTAGGGTTTGAGGGGAATTTTACCAAAAGGTCAAAGATTCATGTTGAAGGAGCGGACTTGAGGCCAGATTAGTTCGGAGTGGACAAGCTCCACGCCGAGGAGGAGATTTCTCTTGGAGAAATCCGCGTTTTTGGTGGCTAGATGTGGAAATCGCCCTTGGATCTCAAGGGAGAGGAGAGAGAATGCGAAGGACGTTATGCAAGGTGGAAGATGAGCTCCTGGCGGCAGATTAGGGTTAACCCCGACGAAACCGGATTAGTACGGTGGACCCCGGACAAGTCCGATGCAACGGACAAGGTCCTGACTAGTCTGTATCAATGGACTAGTCTGGTGCTGACCCCGGATAAGTCCGGTGTCAACAGAACAAAACTGAGCTGAAACAACTGGATTTTGGTTGTTTGATCTAATAGTGATCTAAGGGACATTATTTCACAAATAATCTTGATGAACATCATACAATGGCTATAATTCACCAAGATTTACTCATTTAAATAGTTTTCTAGAGAAAATCGAGATAAGGGGGAAATTTTGGCAAAAATGAGTAAACTTTGAAATCACAATCAGATGTGCAGTGTTTCAAGCCACGTTTCGAGAGTCAAGTATATTTAGCTCATTTCTTAGCTCACAAAACCTTTTCTCATCTAATGGCTTGGTGAAAATATCTGCTAGTTGTTTTTCAGTCTTAACATATGAGATTTCAATATCACCTTTTAATGAATGATCTCTTAGGAAATGGTGACGAATATCAATGTGCTTAGTTCTTGAGTGCTCTACTGGGTTGTGTGCAATTTTTATAGCACTCTCATTATCGCATAGGAGTGGAATATGGTTCAGATTGTAACCATAGTCTCTTAGAGTTTGTCGCATCCAAAGTAGTTGTGCGCAACAACTACCGGCTGCAACATACTCTGCTTCGCCTGTGAAAAGAGCAATGGAGTTTTGCTTTTTAGGGTACCATGAAACTAGGGAACTGCCAAGAAATTGACAAGTCCCCGACGTGCTCTTTCTATCGACTTTGCATCATGCTTAGTCGGCATCAGAATAACCTATCAAGTAAAACTTGGATCCTTTGGGATACCAAAGGCCCAAGTTTGGTGTGTGCACAAGGTACCTTAAGATTCTTTTTACAGCTATTAAGTGGCACTCTTTAGGTTCGGCTTGAAACCTTGCACACATGCATACACTAAGCATAATTTATGGCCTAGATGCACACAGATAGAGTAATGAGCCAATCATAGACCGATATACCTTTTGATCCACATTTGGACCATCTTCATTAAGGTAGAGATGTATGTTAGTTGCCATGGGTGTCTTGATGGGCTTGGCCTTGTCCATATTGAACTTCTTGAGGATGTCCTGCGTGTACTTGGTTTGGCTTATGAACACGCCTTCTCTTAATTGCCTCACTTGGAATCCCAAGAAGAACTTCAATTCTCCCATCATCGACATCTCGAACCTATCTGTTATGATCTTGCTAAACTCTTCACAAAAAGACTTATTAGTAGAACCAAAGATAATATCATCAACATAGATTTGACATACAAATAGATGATCATCAAAGTGTTTTGTGAATAGTGTATAATCAGATTTTCCAATTTTAAAGCCATTTTGAGTCAGAAAATCTCTAAGACACTCATACCAAGCTCGAGGAGCTTGTTTGAGGCCATAGAGAGCCTTACGCAGTTTATAGACTTGGTTGGGGTACTCTTGATCTTCAAATCCTGGTGGCTGCTCCACGTACACTTCCTTCTTAATTGGACCATTGAGGAAGGCACTTTTGACGTCCATTTGATACAACTTGAAATTATGGTGAGTAGCATATGCCAATAAAATACGAATGGACCCAAGTCTTGCTGCGGGAGCAAAAGTTTCATCGAAGTCCAAACCTTCGACTTGTGAGTAACCTTTATCCACAAGTCTAGCTTTATTTCTTGTTACCACTCCATGTTTGTCTTGTTTGTTCTGAAAGACCCATTTGGTTCCAACAATGTTCGCCTTTGGTCTTTCCACCAGTTCCCACACTTCATTTCTCTTGAAGTTGTTCAACTCCTCTTGCATTGCAATCACCCAATCTGGATCCTTTAAGGCTTCTTCTATCCTGTATGGTTCCAGAAAAGAGACAAAGGAGTAATATTCACAAAAATTTGCAATGTGAGATCTAGTAGTTACTCCTTTAGCAATATCTCCAATGATGTTGTTGACAGGATGATCTCTTTACACACTCTGATGTACTCTTAGATGAGGGACTTGTGAAGTTGCTAGCTCTTCATTGTCATTGGCTCCCCCTAAATCATTGCTTTTCTGGTTGTATTGATCTTCCTGATTTTGATCTTGTGCATGAGCTCCTCCTTGATCATTGTTTCCTTGTTGAGGTTCATCTTGTGCACTTGAGTCTTGTGGTTGCTCTTGAGGTAGAGTATGACCAAGTGTCATTCTTCTCAATGCTTCACATGGGGCTTCTTCTAGATCTAGCACACACTTATCAACTTGCTCCACTTGGGAGCCGTTAGTCTCATAGAACACTACATCACGTGCTACTTTAACAAGGCCAGAGACTTTGTTGAAGACACAATAGGCGTAGGCATTCGAATCATAACCGAGCAAGAACCCTTCATCAGATTTTGAAGCAAACTTTGAAGTCCTTGGTTTCCTGTTCAAAATAAAACACTTACAACCAAAAACTTTAAAGTTGAAACGTTTGGCTTGTTAAGAAGCTCATATGGCATTTTCTTCAAGAGTCGGTGAAGATACAAACGATTTGTGGCGTGACAAGCGGTGTTCACCGCTTCAACCCAAAACCGATCTGATGTCTTGTATTCATCCAACATTGTCCTCGCCATTTCAATTAGTGTTATGTTTTTCCTTTCGTCCACCCTGTTTTGTTGAGGGGAGTAGGGTGCCGAAAACTCATGTTTTATCCCTTCTTCATCAAGGTATTCTTCAACTTGTGTATTTTTGAATTTTGTCTTGTTGTCACTTCTAATATTCTTCACAGTTGATGAGAATTCGTTTTGAGCTCTTTTCAGGAACTTCTTTAGGATTCTCTGAGTTTCTGATTCATCATACAAGAAAAATACACAGGTGAATCTTGAAAAATCATCAACAATAACTAAATTGTATTTGTTACCGCCGATGCCTATGTAAGCAATTGGACCAAAAAGATCCATGTGGAGAAGTTCTAGGGGTCTTGTAGTAGTCATCACATTCTTGGCAGGGTGTGGTGCTCCAACTTGTTTTCCCGCCTGGCAAGCGCTGCACGGCCTGTCTTTCTCAAAGACAACATCCTTTAGACCTCGGATGTGACCACATTTTAGAAGTTTTGCAGATTTCTCATCCAAACATGGGCTAGCAGTTTATGCCATAGCCATCCCATGTTAGTTTTAGCAACCAAGCAAGTTTTGAGTTTGGCTTTATCTTTACTGAAGTCAAAAAGATAAAGCTTTCCCTTCAAAATTCCCTTGAATGCAATTGAGCCATCGCTTCTTCTAAAAACGGTCACACCCTCATTAGTGAATAAACAGTTATAACCTTTGTCACATAGCTGAGATATAGATAGAAGGTTATAATCTAAAGAATCTAGATGCAAAACATTTGAGAGAGTGTGTTGAGAGGAGATTTCAATTTAACCGCTACCAAGGACCTTCCTTGGCTGTTGTTACCAAAGTATATGCCCTCACTTGGATCTGTGTTGTGCTCATACTCCATGAACATATTCCTCTCTCCGGTCATGTGATTGGTGCATCCGCTGTCTAGCACCCATTTTGATCCACCGGAGTAGTAGGTCTGCAAAACAGAATCATCCCTTGGTTTTAGGTACCCAAGATTGCTTGGGTACTTTCAGGTTAGTTACAAGAGTCTTGGGCACCCACACACAAGTTTTTGAATTCATGTGGCGTGGCCCTGCATATTTGGCAAACACATTTCCAACTTCATAAGAACATAGGAAGCATCAAAGGTATGAAACAATACTTGCAAGTCAGATTCATTCGATTTTTCCTTAACAAAAGTGATTCTATTCTTAGCATGGACATTAGTGGACATGTGTTTATTCTTGTCAAACCCAATACCATCTTTGACGTTAGGAGGTCCAGTGACCATATATGCACTACGTGCATATTTGATCTTCTCCTTGTCAAAGATGCCAACTTTGGAAGGATGCATTGCATGAGAAGTAGAAGAACCAGGTTTAACAATATTTTTCTTATTAGAGAATGTGCAAGTTGCTATAGTTGTCGAACTTACACCTATGGAAGGTGAGCTTTTGGAGGAAGAGGGGTCACTTTGCTTGAGCGACTCAACTTGCACCTCAAGAATTTTGTTAACTTTTGAGAAGTTAGCAAGTTCATCCTTGATTGCAATGTGTGAGTCTTCTAGCTTTGAGTAAGTTTCCTTACTGAAGGCTAGCTCATGCTCAAGTGACTTGTTCTTCTCTCTTTCGAGCTCAAGGAGTTTCTCAACCTCTTGGTATCTCTTCCTTTCACGGATGAGCATATCTTCTTGTCAGTTGACAAGCTCCTCCTTCTCAAAGATTTCATCTGACAACATTTTCATTTTCTTTAGTGTAGTTTTACTTAATCACCTAAACATCTCCTCATTTTCACTAGAGCTATCAAAATCATCAATAGAGGAATTTAGCGAATGGGGGGTAAGTCGAACCTTTTTCTTGCCCTCTTTGGCCATAAGGCAAGTGCGATTGTGTGTGTCCCGTCCTCCCATGTTCGGGAAGAGTGTAGATCTCTTGGTGGGTTTCTTAATGGCAATGGTGGCCATTTCCTCTTCTTCATCGGAGGAGGACTCGTCGTTTGAGTCCCATTCCTTGCCAATATGCGCTTGGTGAGCTTGCCGCCTTTTCCTGAAGATCTTCTTTTCTTGAGGCTTTGATTCTTTCTTCCTCTTATTTGTTCATAGGTGCAGTCAACCATGAAGTGTCCATACTCGCCACAGTTATAGCAGGTGCGTCGAGCCTTGGATTTTCATTTTTCCTTGCTCTTCCCTTCATTTGAGTTGCTGCCATGTCTTCTTTTCATCATGTGCTTGAACTTTTTGATGAAGAGTACCATCTCTTCATCATCTAGGTCAGTGCTCATGTCACTTTTATCTTCTTCATCATCATATGGATTTTCTCTTAGTACATCGAAGGCTTTAGTTTCTTGCTCTTCCTTAGTGTTGAGCACCTTCGGGATCTCGTTGTTCTTCTCAGAGGCCATTGATCTTTCCGAGCGGTGAGTCTCGTTGATGGAGAACCTGCTCTGGTACCAATTGAATGTGGCCTAGAAGGGGGTGTATAGGCTTTGAAAATTCCCTGCACACTTAATCAAACAGTCAAAAACATGATTGACCAGACTTGTCCGGTTGTGTGGGTGGACTAGTCCGGTGTGCCTGGTGTGTGCCGATTTGATTAAGTATCAATACAAGATTTAAATTCTTTTAAGCAACGGAAATGTAAACGACAGATAAGATAACTTGAATTCATAATTGATGTTGTGAAGTTGCACGTGAAAAACAATTAACAATTCAAATTACGATGTTGATCAACTATGTGCCCTAATCAAGATGCAAAAATAAAGAAGCACACGAGACACCGATTTTTACCGAGGTTCGATCTCACCAAAGAGCCCTACTCCTCATTGAGGAAGCCCACATAGAGCCAGGTCTCTTCAAACCCTTTCCCTCTTCAAGTCACCACACAAGGCCGACTTAAATCCACTATCATGGGAAATCACCAAGTTTATGGGGCAACCTCACACGTTGAGGGCTCCCACGAAAATTACAACGAAAGGATGATCAAGTACCTCGAAAAGATTACAAGAAAGAGCACGAGTGTAAAGAGATCAAACCCCAAGAGCTCACAACGTGTGGACGATGATCTCCCAATCCCAAATCTAAGTGTTCAATTGGTTTTCACCTTTTTGGACTTAAGATGCGTGGGGAGATGTGTTTTTGGGCTCTTGGGACAGGTGGCGACGCTAGGGTTTATGATTTTGACAATAGGAATTGAAAGTTATGTTTGTGGGGCCGTGGATCTCCTATTTATAGGGTTTCTAAAAAGTTATCGTTGGAAATCCCAAGGACCGGACTAGCCCGTACTGGGTACCGGACTTGTCCGGTGTGCTGTGTAAAATTCAGTTTGGAATGCATCACACTAAAAACTCTATTTGTGTGAGGTATACCGGACTAATCCGGTGAATGTCCGGACTTGTCCGGTGCCAGTGTAATTCGACTCCAGAGAGTTGAACGGACTAGTCCGATCCAAGAACGGACTTGTCCAGCGCTAAGTGTAAATGGACTCTAGAGAGTTTAACGGACTAGTCCTGTCCCTTGGACGGACTTGTCCGGAGTGCACTGAACAGGATTTACAGAGACTTGAAGAGACTAGTCCGGTCCATGATCGGACTAGTCCAGTGCACTGTGTTGTTGGATTCCAGGGAGTCTAACGGACTAGTTCGGTCCATAGACGGACTAGTCCGGTGCACAGTGCATTTGGACAATAGAGAGTTAAACGGACTAGTCCGGTCCATGAACGGACTAGTCCAGTGCTCAGTGAGTTTTTAGGTGTTCTTAAGCCCTTACCCCTATGCAAAGACTTGAGGTCTTGGGATGTGTCTCTCACACACATCCTATACATTTAAATCTATTTTGCACTTCAGTTGATAGTTGGGCTTTTCTCTTTTGTACACCACTTCATTTTTCACCTTTTTGAGTGTACCAGACTATCTCATTTTGCTTAACCTACAGTCATCTCAATAAATTCATTAGGATCTCATTTGCTTGTAATCAATCATCCAAAACCCACAAGGGATGGCCTAGATGCACTTTCAGTTCAACCGAGCCATGTCAGATCCTCGCTGAAGTGGGCTCATCTCGCTTAATCTTATCAATGACGTTCTTCTTTTAGCACGTCGCCCATCTTTGTCTCCTATTTGGGTTTCTTATATAGTGAACTGTTATATACCAATGCAATCATACATTGTACTCACCAACTAGGCATGGATTAGCCATGATATACTAAATAAAAAGGGATGAGGCATGTGATTGAGACTGAAAACAGTCAACACTGGAGTCAATTAACGCTGAAATTACCCTAGAAAACTCCAGAGCAGCATCAGATTTTCTGAATATTCCATCAACATATCTGGGATGTCTCAGTCCTAGGGTTATACTATGCCATAAACCAAGGTGAAAACAAAACAGCATAACAGATTTGGGCCTCTGCACCAAGATTCCATTGCTGTTGAGCTTCCGTAGCTGGCGTTGGCTCCAAGATGAGTGAAGGAAGCGCTGCCGTCTGCCTCGCATCTGTCAACGAAGGAAAATAACGGAGTAAAATACCGGTTGGTGGTAACTGACAGCGCCCGTGGGGTGCCTTCGCGGGCGTACGCCGGCAGAGCTGTCCGGTCAATTTCTTCGGATGGCCTCATTCAGCATCTCACATGAATATTCTCTATTTGGGATTACTATCAATCTTAACTGTGAAACAAACATTGGACTGGATCATCCCATTCAAGTCAATCTAGCCAACCAAACACATCCTTAATGAATTATAGAGTGGTCAAACTAAAAAAAACATCATGGTTATTTCAATGATATTATTATGTGGTATAAGACAGATTTAATGATTTTATAATGAAACAAAGTAAGTCACATGGTCTGCCTCTAATATAGTACAGAATTAACTCGGGAATACCTCCATATGGTTGGTGTTGGTATTTCAAGGAACACCAAGCTTATCACCCTGTCACTCAGTGTGATCGTCCCCCTTTGCCCGAACACCTCCATAATATCTCAGAGAACATGGACATGAAAGTCTCTTTTTCCCGCTGATTGCTCCAAAACCCAAATATTCATACTTGACATACTATTGTGTGGTAATACCAGAGGTGTTTATTCAGGCATCCCTAACCTCTCGGTTTTCTTGCTAAGCGAAGTGGTCGATGCTAGCATAACTGCTAATAAGAAAACAACAAGCAAGAACAAGGGTCTCCACTCTGTTACATATCCATCGAGCTCCACAGTAGAGAGAAAACAGCTATATATGAATCACTCTCACTTGAGACACCTATACAGCCAATAGAGGTCAGGAGAATTGAAATATGTCATAAGTTTAACATGCAATGGCTGGTGTTTGAGTTTAACTAAGAATTCATCTACTATGTGAATGATGTAGAGAGAGAAAGAGAGAGAGAGAATTATATATCAATATTCTGTCTCAAGATACTTGTACACCTAATAGAGGACAGCAGAATTGAAAGATACCATAAGTTTAGCAAAAACAAATTGTAGGTGTGGTGTGGCTGGTGCTTTAGTATTATTAAAGAATTTGTCTACTATGTGAAAATGGTCCATCGTCAAAGAATAATAAAATTATGGCAAGTTTAGTAATATGAAAGTATTTACCTAATTTTATCACAAGTCATGTGATATGTTTATCCCTTCAATCCTTTCCGTGCATTTTTAAAAGACGTGTCTTTTAACCTCTCTTCATTAGAGACATATGAGGCCAATCACGTCCAGAGATTCTGACGCACACCACCTTTTCGTGCATTAACTATAGTTTTATGTTTTTTATTTCTATAACTCTGTACTGAATGTGTAGCTTTGTACTGCTTTCAAAACATTTATTTTGTTGCTGAGATTATAATTTATGACCAGTCATGCTTTTCTAAAGCATAGCTTGTACAGTCACTAGAATGTTTCATCTGATGACTACAAGTCTACAATTGCCAACATGTGAGCTCGAGCCCAACACGTGTCTACGACGTGCAGTACCTCAGACAAGCATGCCCCTATTTAGTTGTGCGTCATTATTTGTTGATTAGTAACAATGCTATTTGTTCACTTCTATTCCATGACCCCAACTTCCTTATTGTAAAATTTCATAAATTCACATCTATTCGGCACACCAAAAAAAAACATCAATCATCGAGTGCACTCTAACCTAATCAACGATTTAATTTACAGTAATGCAAGAAATTAGGTGCTTGAAATCTTCTTTGATTTCAAGCAACCCTTGATTATAATTTATGATTCGTGTAAAGTAAGTTTATTTTTGATTATTTCTTTATTTTATTAATTGTCAGTCCGTAATTTGTGAATTTTTTTATTAGCTGCTTATTTTAACATATTAATAAAAATAGCCACCAATTAATTTTTTTTTGCAAAACTGGCGACTTTGTCCCTCTAAAGAAAAGTGAGTCGCCCATTAGCCGAGCAATGAAGTGCTACGGCAGCACCACACCGGCAAGTGACAGACCGAAAATTCTGTCCAGGGCGAGTTGCCCATTAGAGGGGTGACTCGCCCGTTAGAAAAGCGATTTTTTCCTCTGAAATTTTTTTGTACCAAATTTCCTTCGCGCATCTATTCCCAACAACTCCATCGGGATCCTAGGGCGTAGAGTAGGTAGCTCCTGACCTCGAATCACAATCAGGTACGAGCGGTGACGAAAGTCCAACAAATGAGGGTCCAGTAACTCTAGACAACCACTACCTCCTGCACCCATAGCTGCAACAATAGCAAATAGTTTGTACGCACAGTCCTCATAAATTACATAAATCATAACATAGTTAGTACACAATTCTCATAAATACATAGTTCATAATTAGACCATAGTACATTACAACAAAGTTCTCATAAATTACATAGTTCATAAATTACAAATCAGTAGCAACAACACCACCAACATACTGATCCTGCCCATCTTGTCCCCTAGGTGCATGACGAGGACGAGGGCGTCGACCGTCTTGCATATTTCCAGAAGGTCCCACTTCAGCGGCACCGCTAATATTTCTTTGAATGCAATTTTTTGTAACTATGATCAATTTCTTTGCAAGTGCTGCATTATAACTTGAAGTATTCACTACGGGAATCGCCATAATAGACGACAGCCAGAAACCAACGTCTATAAAGACAATACCGTCGTCTATAACTTAACAACAGTATAAGCTTATAGACAATAGTTTACGGCCATCTACGATTATTAGTCGTCTATAAGCTTATAGACAACGGTAATCGTCGTCTATAAATTAATTGACGACGACCAAATTTAGTTGCCATCAATAAGTTAAATACATCCACGTGACAGCTGGGGAACCTTATTGACGACGGTAACCCGAATCGTCGTCTATAAGAGTCCTTATAGACGACGGCCTACGATAAACCGTCGTCCATAAGAGTCCTTATAGACGATGGTAGACGAGAAACCGTCGTCTATAAGACTCTTATAGACGACAGCCTGTCGGGAACCGTCGTCTATAAGGACTCCTATAGACGACGGCCAGAAGAAAACCGTCAACTATAAGGTTTGCATTAAAAAAATAGAAAATTCTGCCCTGGCTTCGAGGTCAGCCCTGGCTCGATGGCCAGCTTACGCAGGCATATGAAAACTGGCATCACAAGACATATATATCACAATAGACATTGCAAAAACTATACACACATCACAATACACACTTTGCGAGTTCGTGAAGCCCAAACCCCAAAGACAACCAACATACGAACACGATTCTTGGGAAGACCTGCAAAACATTAAGAGTGTCAGAAGCAAGAAAATGACTCAATATTTTGGCAAGGAACTAGCATGTTGGGAAGGAACGTCACTTGTCTACTGAACTACTGCTACCCTCAATGGGAGCAAGTTTTTGTCTTTAGTTGAGAGACACCTTGTGAAAGGATCTGTAAACTTAGATTCATGTTTCATGTGATTTTGAATGTAAAGCGAAATCTTAAGTCAGTACAAGTTTTTGTTTGCTCTATTTAGAAAGACAAAAAAAACAGAACACCCGTGCGCTGGTGAAATTACAGATAGAAGAATACAGACCTGACTATCACATGCTACCCCATCTGCTGCCATCGGAGTTCGGAAAGTCATCCTCCTGCAGTCGTCCAAGCGCCGGAATCTAGGGCTATGGAGTTTAAGCCTCCGTCCCCCATCCATGTGATGTGCAAGTGTGGTTATGCAAGCTATAACTATAAAAATGCATATTTTATAAAATTTGAACAAATTTAACTAGTTTTAGCTATTTTGAATAATTTTGTACCTGTGCTCCTGTCGTCGGCACCCATGGCAGCTCCATCGATGGTGGCGCCCACTGCGAAAGATAGTCTGCGGTCCTGCGGTCATTGCCTGCAAATACAAAGCAAATCATTATACATGTCATTTATATATTAAAAATGTTAAGTACAACATTCAGAACTTACCTGCATGGCAGCTTGCCACTATCGCATGTACGACTTTTGATACTCGTCTCTAGCCTTAAGCGTCGCTGCCTGCATCACATCCGTAACCCTGAGCGCCTTGTCTCTAGCACTGAGCGCCTCATCCCTAGGCATGAGCGCTTCTTGCATCCTCTAAAGCTCCTCCCGAACACCCTGAAGCTCCATATCTCAGCCCATACGGCTGCTGCTGGACCCGCCCTGCTGCGATGAAGAGGCTCTCGAGAAAGCCCGCGCCTACCTCGAGTTGACCACTCAATCAAAGATGGCTAACCTGCACAACAAAGTAAGATTATTAAATTTTTGTATCTCAAAGTTTGTGAAAATAAATTAAAAATAACAAAACTCACTGTCCGTGAGGTTTCCCACCACCGCTTGCATGCGTGGCTTTGAGGATGATTGATGCGCTCTACCAATCGTACTTTTTGCCTCGAAGCATTCGCGCCTCCTGCCTGTACTTTGCCTGGAAATACAAAAAATAAATTCATCAAAATTATTCATGAGAATTCAATTCACTATGTAAGAAACCCAAATAGGAGACAAAGATGGGCGACGTGCTAAAAGGAGAACGTCTCTGATAAGCTTAAGCGAGACGAGCCCCCTTCAGTGAGGATCTGACATGGCTCGGTTGAATGTAGAAGGAGACGCATTACAATATAGCCCGTCTTAGTTAAGTAGGTATCCGAGACGCGCCCTCCTCTCTGACAAACGGGAGGCGAGCTTTCATTAAGCACGACTCATATTTGTTAGGTAACTTAGACAAAATTTTGTTGCAGCTCGTCTCGTTTCATTATGGAATAAGGCGCGTCTCCCATAACCACCTGTCTGGCGTGTCTCCTTTAGTTGTGGAAGCGAGCCCGTCTCCCATTCCCTCTATAGAGAGACATGCTTTATATTGGTCTGTCTTGATTTTTTGTTGCCCTTCTACAACCTCCCTGCTGTGGCAGAACAAGTGGCTATCATATCTGCCCTGTTCTTGCCGTGTTATTTCCCTCTTTCATTCTAAAAGTCTTGCGGTGATTATCAGTGGATCTTAAAACAAAGGGTTAGTCCTCTTCTCCTCTCCTGTTCCTTACTATTTCTTTTACCTTTAGATCTTGACTATCATCTGCTTCAAATTTCTTTGATTTAGCTCTTCTTTTCTGTATGTAGATGTCATTGGATCGAAGTTGGATGTATGGGTCGCGCCTTTGCAATGAATATATCCAAGGGGTAGATGCATTTATCGCTTTCGCGAAGAAAGACATGTCAGAGAACATTAGAGGGACTATTCGTTGTCCTTGCAAACACCGCAAGAATGAGAAGAGATATCGCACAGATGAAGTGTTGAGGTCACATTTGATCACGCATGGATTCATGGTGGATTATCGATGTTGGAACAAACATGGGGAGGAGGGGCTTAATGAAGCAGAGATGAGAAATTCATATCTGGAGAGGGAGGTCCCTACCAGTGTTGAAGAAGATCACGACGAGGATGTGAATGAGCCAGATATATCAGGGTTCACCGATGAGGACATTGAGATTCAGGTGCATAACATAGAGGAGATGGTACACAATGTCGAGAGACATGGCGACGATGATCGGTACAATAATGGCGAACTTGCAAATTATAAGAAGATAATCAAAGACTCGAAGAAGCCATTGTATCATGGTTGTGCGGCTAAGTACACCAGACTGTTTGTGATGGTAAAACTTTTCTAGTTGAAGGTGAGCAACTGATGGAGTGATTGTAGTTTTAAGGAGTTTTTGACGCTTCTTAAGGACATGTGACCCTAAGGCAACACAGTCCATGCGATAGTTTGTGAGGCAAAATAGATAATCTATCCACTGGGTTTGGAGGTGGAGAAAATCCACGTGTGCAAGAATGATTGTATTTTATATCGTGGACCTGAGTACGAAAACCTCGAGAAATTCCCTATTTGTAGAGTGGACAGATTCCATCATAGAAAAGACGATAGTGATGACGAGAACTGCAATAGAAGAAAAAGAGGGCCTAAAAGGTGTTTTGGTACTTTCCTATCATTCCTCGTTTGAAGCGTTGGTTTGCAAACAAGAAGGAGTCAGAATTGTTGCAATGGCACAAAGAGAAGCATAAGCATGATGTTGGAATGATAAGACATTTTGTTGATGCCAAACAGTGGCGAAACATTGATTCACGAAATCCTTAATTTTCCATTGATTTGAGGAATATTAGGATCGCAACAAGAACCGATGGCATGAATCATTTTTTTAACAGTAGCACACATAGCACATGGTCAATTGTGCTTACAATTTTGAACCTTCCTCCTTGGTTGTGCAACAAACGAAAATATATTATGATGTTAAGACTGATACCAGGGCCACAACAACCTGGGAATGACATCGACACTTATTTCAGGCCTCTGGTTGAAGATGTGAAGCAGTTGTTGTACAACGACAGAGTGCGGGCCTGGGTTGACCACAAGCGTGAGTACTTTCGCCTCAAAGCCATTTTATTTGCGATTGTTAGTGATTCTCTAGCAGTACGTAACTTGTCCGGACAGGGTAAGAAAGTAGGTTGCAGATGTCCACATTGTTTGAAGAAATAGACTCACAGTACTTGAGCGAGTCATGAAAAATAGTGTACATGGGACATCGACGCTACATTCCAATGAAGCACCCGTTTCGGAGTATGAAGGAAAATTTCAATGGTGACACCGAGAAGAGGCGGCCTCCACCTCATCTCATGGGTCATGAAGTCTATGAAATGGTCAAGTGTGGGGACCGGAGTCCACACATCCGAGGATCTCATTGGGTGGTACCGTGCGATGCGGCACCTAACAGCACACACAAAAAGGATACCAAAACATATAAAGTTTTCATTTCATAATAAGAAGAGTTTACAAAAGAGTGTACAACAAGGGTACACACGCAGCGGAAAATACATACTCAAAATCTCACCTAACTAAGCAGGAGAGAAGGCGTCCATGCCCTAGGACGATTCTCACTAGCAACACGAAGAACATACAGCAGCGGCGTGGCGCACATGAGATTTATCTCGACACCTCGAGTCTCATGTACAACCTGAACAGCAGAAATAAAACTAATACCTGCAAAAATCGTTAAAGCGCAAACGTGAGCATAAGGCTCAGCAAGACTTAACCGTCTCACTAGACATATGCAAGGGGACACTAAACATAGGTAAGGAGTAGCATAAATGACCCGCCTACAAGTGGATCCTTATAATCAAGTTTTAAGTAGCAAATGACATTCTCTGAGCACGGCACATCATGGGCTCCACAATCAAACAAGAAACGCTTTACCGATGATATGACATGCCCAAAGCACATAGTGCTATTACAGCTAAAGTATGGGGAAATTGAAAATCTTTAGTTATACTATCTCTAAATCATACAAGGTTGCAAAGTAATTATAATTCAATACAATATGATTTTCTGGCTTCTTTAGTATTTACTACGTCACCGCTCAGTGAACAAGTGGTACTCTATTACTGCGAGGGACAGTGATTGCAATCAGGACACACCCGGACAACACGACACATACGCACTTTCGGAAATGCCAGCGAGCACTTCGCGCAGTACCTACGTAGCACTTCAGTACTAGTCGTATATGGCAACCTTTCGCGAGACACTCAAATGCCGAACCGGTCGATCCGTCACGGGCAGGAGGTCCCTGCGTGGGGCGTACTCTGACGTGCCCACCAGCAGATTTACACCTTGCTACCCTCAACCCACACCTATAAAACGGAACGGTATGCCTCGACACCCAAGTGACCAAGCTACGTCAGTTTATTGGATCCCATATGTCCATTATGTTGCCGGTACAATTCAAGCTTGTCCGAAGGGGCCGCACACGACGCGGGCCTTAATCGACACAGGCAGAGCTATGCGACCGAGACTCACTTCTCGCCGCTTCCTAGCCATTCCCTGCCCGGTCTCAATTTCATTATATTAAGCCATTTTCTATATAACCAATCCTGTGAGATACATCTCTCGCGAGTAGATTCCAACCACTCGACTTCTACCGGATTTCCTATGCATTAGCAAAGCAGTTACTACAGGTCAACTGTGACTCGTGCCAAATAAACCCCTGGGATTTTTGGTCATGCAAGTGGAGTATCATTCACCCTAAACGTAATGCACAATTCATATACTATTCGACATAGTGATAAAGCAAAAGCTCATAAACGGCTTAAATGCAAACCGGGGCTTGCCTTAGTTTGCGACTGAACAAATGTCAATTGTTAGGGCTTGATCTTCCTCCGGAGAACCTGCCATGGAACCTCAGTGGAAACACCTTGGCCTTCTCCTCCAAGCGAAGCTCCTCGTCGATCACCTACCATCACGTTTCCTATCGACATGATATGCATATAAGTAATTAAGTAATTAAGTAATTTAAGAAAAGACTCCACAGGGTTGTGTAAACTCTAAGAATGAGGAGTTCGACTAGGAAGGACAAATATGCCTTTGTTGTGTGAATGAACAAAGGATGAAGTCAAGTGGTCATAGTAGTGTCGAGATGTGAATTGAAAGGTGCAATGTAAGCACACATTGCAACCTGTCACTCAACACTCGACGTTATGCCACTCAAGGACGATACAGCTGAATGGTGTGAAAGTGTTGGACTGGTAGTGTAAGGATGACCTAAGTGTCAAGGTGGCATAGTAGTGTCGAGATAAGCACTGAAAGGTGCAATGTAATGACACATCGCAATTTAGCACTCGACACTTGGAGCTATGCCGCACAAAGAGTGATAAGGTAGAATGGTGAAGAAGCATTACTGGACTGTGTGATGTAAGGAAGACTAAGCGATCAAGGTGGAGCATTGAAAGCTTAAGGCATGAGTGAACTGTGCCACAAGAGGTTGTGACTTAGAAGTCAACCAATGAAGTTACACAACTCATTAAGGAGTAAACCTAATTACGTGACAAGTGGGGTCGCAGGGTTCTGCTAAGGATGAACCAGGGTGAAACCCTAGCGACACTTGGGAGTGAAGTGAGGTCAACATTCTTTGGACTTAAGACATCATAACGAGCCTTGTTAACCTAACATGAGTATTGAGACAATGTTCAAATGACTTTTAGATAAAGTAGTTTCTACAGCAAGCTTCTCGAGCATCGTTCAAGTGCTTACGTGACACTATTGCAGTGTCCTTTGCAAGATTGTCCAGATGAGCTCGGTGAACTCCTAGAACTCGAACATGATGCAAGACCTTGTCGTGACGGTCATGCTTTGCCATCTCGAGAAGATCATCTTAGCGACGTCCACAACAACCCGGACTCGTCAAAGGGGTGAGCGGAATCTCGAACACCACCTTGTGAGTCTTAAGGCTAGTGATGTCGACTCGGTTGTTGATGAGCGACTCGACGAACCTGCCGTCGATGAAGTGGTACACCAAGTTAACCAATCCTGTGATCGGTTAGAGAACATCCTCGACAAAACCAAGGAACTCTTATCCAAGGTTCCACTTGGACTAGTTCTCCTCGTCGGTCGCAACGTTCTCGCAGTATTCTACCATAGGTCATCGGTGGTCACCAATACACTCGGTTTGACCTAGAAGGCATTTCATCTAGCATCTAGGCTACACCTAGGACTCGACGAGTCTCGCCTTGACCAAACCCTAATTTGGCTAAACGACCATCGACTGATGTGTCGTGGTCGTGTTCCAGTACCACGTACATCACATGTATCCTTCACCTCGATGCCAGGACACGATAACGGCTCGGAGCGTCACGACGACGTCATATGGTCAACGACGTCGACGCGGCTCATGGTGGAGCATCACGAGCACGCACGGACAGGCCAACGTGGTACAAACGACAAAGGAGGTCGACTTAGGGACTTCTATAGAAATGATATCAATGCGAAAACTGGATGTACGACTTGACGACACATGAGTAACCTTAGCGATCACGACGAACGGACGTCGGTGACGTCAAGCAAGGTATTTCAGGGTAAGGCTCACCTTGTAGGCATTTCGCCGAACATCTTGGTGTGTACTAGAGTTCCATCGCGTCATCACCATTCAAAGGGTATCTTGGCACTTGGGTTTGTCGAGTTGCCACATCACCATACCCCTGCATCAAGACCAGCTCTGAACATCAACGAAGTTGGTTCTTTTCTTGTAAGCATTTCAGCGAATAGGTTGACTGCAGTCACTGATTCAATCACTCTTGCAAAATAAGAGCTAACCTTGGATCAATTGTTGATGCCATTTTGTCAAAGGTGTGTTCCTGCATATCCTCTATCACTCATATCATTTTCTTCTCTGCTAGGACACGACCTATGAGCAGAACGCCTCGACGACGGAAGGTAGGCGACGACGTCGATGCATAGCGGATGTGGCCTAACTTCGAACGCGGGCATAGGCTTGCCGGATGCCTAGAGGTGGACTTGGAACATGCTGTAGCAGTGCCGTGAGGTGGAGATACGACGGCGACGACGCGAAGGATTGGCACCGCGGAAGGAACGGGCCTGGACAGCAAGGGCCATGGCGAGCGGGCGGCTTGGAGCGGCCATGGCCACGGCATACGGAGCTGGAACGGCGCTCGCAAGCGCGGCTGAGGTGCTGCACGGGACAGGGCGGCGGCAAGGAGTAGAGGGGACGGCGGCATGCAGAGAAGCATGTGGCGGCGGCCAGGCACTACCGTCGCTGGCCAGGGTCGGGACATGGCCATGGCGCGGCTAGCGGTGGACGGCGGTCATTGGGAGCCGAGACGGCGGTTGGCTTGAAGCGGCGCCGTGGGCGGCCGGGCACCAGGGAGGTGCGGCGACGGGGAGGCAGGGCGAGCGGCGTGGTGGTCGGGCGTCGCGCGGGTCGTGCGGCGCCGGGATGGCACTGGAGACGACCGGCAGGGAGCGAGCTCGGAACCAAGGCGGCCGTGGAGCGCGGACCTGTGGCCGGAGGCGAGGAGGCGGCCGTTGGGGCGGACTGAGCGCGCGGCGTAGGGAGGTGGAGCGCCGGCGTCGGCGGCGGCGCAGGTGGTGAAGGGAGGAGGTGGCGCGCGGGCATTTGGACGCGGGGAGGCGGCATGGCGCACGGGCATCGCGCGGCAGGGGGAAGCTAGGGCGACGCGCACCGCCGGCGGCGTGCAGAGGCGGAACGCAGCCAGGGGCAGCGGTGAGCAGGGCGGCGTGGCTGGGAGGTCGGGCGCGGGAGGCAGGGGCCGGCTTAGATATGGCGATATTTACACCTCCGTGGCACATGCAGCGCGCTTGCGTGGGGGGAGGGGAGGAGGTGCCGACCTGACTGGTGGGGCCACTTTTTCCTAGTACTGAGGATAAGTATGACATGTGGGTCCCACTTTCTTCTCCCTTCTCTTTTCAAAATTCAAATAGAGCTAGCAGACATGCTTCAAAAATAGTCATCTTTGGCCCAGTGACTAAATAAAATGTGGAGAATTTTATGGTGCAATCAGATTTCAAAACTGAGCAAGTTGAATTTGAACTCAGATTTGAATTTGAATTCAAGTGGTGATACTTGACTCAAGGAAATAAATAGTAGATTAGGTTCAAAAATCCTGAAACTTTGAGGTTAACCTTTTTGAACCATAAGGGACCTCAGGAAAAATTTGGAGTTGATTTGGACAAGGTTGAGCACAAAGTTTAAATTTGAAGTCGACGTTGATTAAACTCTCAGTACGTGTCCAATAAATGGGAAACGTGCTTCAAAAATTTTTGAAACTTTTCCGAGAGTCTAATTGGAATATTAGAAGGTCATGGAAAAATTTACGGCATGAGATTTGAATATTTTTGAATGTCCCATTTTAGGGTTGATATAATTCCTGTTAAGATTTTAAGTTTTAACAAGTCCATATTTGTAGTGAACATGGGTTAACTCATATGGCTCATGTGAGTTTGGATTTCCAAGTCTATTTTCAAAATTTTTAAGTTCGCATTTTTGCGTTTTTGTTCTTCCGAAAAACGGGCGTTTACAATCCTTCCCCCTTAAAGGAATCTCGTCCCGAGATTCTAACAGGTAGAATAACAGAACGATGAGGGAACGATCCGTAAAAGAGGGTCATTGACTAAGGAAAATGGCAATGCCCTTAAAAACTTGGGTTCTACGAAATAGTGATTATCTTCAGGCATCTTAAGAAATTCTAAAGTCTGCTTCAGGAGATTTCAGTCTTTAGGTTAATAGCCTTGACAGGATGCTCGACATGACAATATCACATCGTAAAACTTTCATGTCTGTTACTGATCCTTTATTGTTGTACTCTTGCACTGACATGACATCTTGTCCTGTCCTAGTCTTGATTTGAAGAATTTGCACTTGTTCTTTGCTTCTCTAGGTCACCTTGATAGTTTGAAACTTTTCTTGCATTGATTCTTGGTTGCTTGCTTGGTTTTGCATAGGTCCTTTCAACTTAATGTGGTATTTCCCTTGACATGAGTTAAGATGGTTTACAAGGTTAAACAACAATCACTAACTTCTTTTGATGTTTAGTCAACCATAGGATTCCTTAGCCGTAGCATAAGAGTAGCAAGACACTCAACACTCTTATGTGATCAAAACAGCAGGAATATTGAAGATATGACGACTACAAGGTTTCTGGGTATATCAACGTCTTCAGACAATAGAAGCAGAAGATGAAGACCTTTTTGCGGTGGCACATGAGGATGTAAGGATTCAGTATCCTCATATGTTTCAACACAGCAAAGAACTCAATCATATGGTAATTACAAGGTAACTAGTGTAGCAAGGTTACCATATAACAACGTAAGATCTTAGATGGACCCAAAGAGTTTCACGAGGTTGACAAACGAACGGTGTCCTCGCGAGGAAGGAGATTTCATGGATTTTACAAGGTTGATCATCGAACTGATGACTACTCGATGAAGAACAGTATAGTTGCAACAATCAAGGTACTTGAACCTAACAAGTCAAGGATGGAAGTCCAAGTGTTTGTTTAATTGCAAGTGAGGTTGAGTGATCGGTTGCCCAGGTATCACTCAATGGAAAGAAGATCAACAATGTAAGAAGTCAAATGAATATAGCGAAATGATCATAGTCATTAGACACTTTAGAATAGTTTGAATGGGGTACACAGTCTTGCTCTAAATTTTAGTATTATCATGCATTCCATCAGTGGTGTTATATTGGTAATGATGCTTCATGATGCATCATATGTTGTAATGTGCAATGAATATGCATATGGTATGGTGCAAATGATGCATATGTATGGTGCAAATGATGCAGATGTATGATGCAAATGGTGCACATGCATGGTGCAGTAGCTTTTATAGTTTGAGCAAGATTAAATGAACCACACCCACAAAACTCAAGTACTGTCTGATGATTTGCAAGGATTGGAAACCGTGGCCGTGAAAGACGCTCAATGAGTAGTGTTGCTTTCATGACTCGACCACAGTTAAGGAATTCATAACAGAACGATTGACAAGGAATGTGGGAAATATACCACGTTACCTCGACCTTTCGAAAGCTTGATCATGTTCTACTCAACTTGATTGTATCTTCATCAGGAGAAAAACAACTAACTATAGGTCTCTAGTGATGCTTCACTTAACCTTCGCTTCGATCTGGCAAGAGGAACTGATATCCTTAGTGATCACTTTAGTGGAGTTGAAGTCACACTTCTTCTTTGAGTAACTCAATCTGGTGGTGGATGTTGGATCCTCTTGAAGATGTAATCTTACTTGATCGTCTTCTTGTTGACACGACTCGTTGTAACCAAGGTTGATGGTTGAATACCACCATTACTTGAGTGCTCGCCTTCCCCCTTAAAGTTCCAAACCAGGATGTTGAAGCGTACTCCAAACAATCCTTCTGGGAAGACGAGATGCAACTCGAGTAATTGCGATCTGCGTTCAACATCACAAGATGTGATGTGGCAAGTCACATAAATCAAACACTAGTATGCCTATCCAAGGGAAAAAGGCTTCGAATGAGTTTAACACTCCATTCGACCTGGTAAATAGTTAAATCCCAACTCTTGGTCGGTTATAACATTCCTCGAGTTAAAATCGAGAACGGAATGCCTAACAAAACCAAAAGTTCAAACTGGCCAGACTATGGTGACAAATGACCAGTCTGGACGCAAACTCGATTTTGATCCAGTTAATGGTAAAATCAGATCTTGAGGTGAATAACAAAGTTAAAGTACACATCAAGACCTTTCCAAAAAGTATTGGTTTGCCTCTAGATCATCTCTGGTTTGCAAGTTATGCTATTTTAAAGTCAGCAGAATTTTTCTGCACTTTCAGCAGAACCTGCTTAAGAAGTAACAGTTTTGATCTAAAGTTTTCAGGCTGTTCTGATGGAAATCTGGAAATATTCTTATTGACGAAGTTGTATCCAATGTAATAAGCTTTCCAGAATGTACTTACTTGTCTTCGGATCAGTCTTGGTTTAAGAGATATGCATTTTTGAAGTTGGGTAAAATTTCAGCATTCAGAATTGAATTCAGTTCAGATTGACCACTCTGTATTTAAACTCGATTTGGAATAGGTAGATGACCGATTCAGGTCTGGAGCCAATTGCAAAAATTGTAGCTGACTCTCTAACCTCTCCAACGGTTACTCGCGTGACACCATTGGATCAAAGGTCTGCGAGTTATGGATTAAATTCAGAGGTGTACAGATTGCTGTCCAGTTTGGGTATGCCTGGACAGTCTCTGCGATTATCCAAATTTCACCCATTTAGAAAAGGATTCTGGTCTGATGTTGAACAGAAAACATGTAGAGGACTTCCAAATATTTCTAAAGAGTATTTACTTGCCCTCGTAGCATTTCTGGTTGAGAAGATACGGCATTTGCAAGTTGACAGTTTTTCTGAAAATTTGGACAGCACCTCCTTTGTTTAAGGCTGATTTTGTCCACAAATTTCAGATATACAAACATCAATATTTGCAAAAGTAATACATAGAAAACATGTTGCATACATTCTCAAGATTCCAGAAATGTAAAATACGAATCCATTCGACAATTCTACTAGGAATTATAATCGAAACAGTAACTGAATAGGTAACGGTCCATATTCTGAACTGTTTCGACACCTTAAACGATACTTCAATTTAGACTTGGTTATTGCGAGTTTTAGCCTTCGTGTTGATTAGGAAGTTGGTAGAGGACTATTTAAGCTTTCCAGGCATGTATAAACATGCATAGTTTGTATTTCTAGTTTAAGAGTTATGTCCGTTCAAAGTTCAGAATTTTTCCGACTGTTTCAGATAGCACCTATATACATGTATTATCTTCAACTGTGTTTTCTAATTAGTTATAAGCTGAATTTGAGGTATCACTGAATAACAAAGTTGTAGAATAGCTTTTCCACTTTCCAGAAATGTATCATAATGGAATAGAAGAGCTTTCTCCAAGGAATTATGACAAAAGTTCAGATGCTGGTCCGTGTAGTTTCAGAACAGCAGCTGCTGTGATAATGGTGCATTTTCATCACCATAAAAGCATCTTTTGGCTTGGAGGTCAATAGGAAACTATTAGAAGACTTCAAAAGCTTTTCAAAAAGTATTCACTTGCCTCCAAAGCCCTCCAGGTTGAAGAGATATGGAATTTCAAAGTTAGGTCCATTCTGTTCGAAAACAGAACTCACCGGCTTCGAAACACATGAATTTGGGAACAAACTCAAATTTTGAAACTTAGCTCAAAACTTAAGTCTGATGGCTAGAACTTGATTCACAACTAATCATTTTCTTTAGAACCAAATGGAATCTTAAAAGAGACTTGACGACCTCCTTATCCATAGCATATCAATATGGATCTTCAAACTTAACCAAAATCTCAACCCAGCGAAGTCGAGCTAAACTCTCGCCAGGAGCAAAGGACTTTGGTTCACCTACTCTTGAAAAGAAAAATTTTACTTCGTCCACAAGATATCAGCAACTGATACTTGGACTTAATATGAATATGAAGCCATTTCTTTCGTGGGGGATGGTCAAAGTATCAATTGTGATACTAATGGTACTACGTGCCTTACCAAAAGAAAAATCTAACCCGGTACATCCGGATACGTCTAGAGGTGGTCCTACTATCGATCACTCGCAAACGTATTCTACACGGGTCGCTACCGGAGTTAGTGTACCTGCAGAAAACAAACAATCCCCTTTTACACCTTCGCACCTCAAGGGTGGCACGGGGAAACATGGCAGGCAGTCACAATAATATATAACTAAAAGTAAATGCATACGACTCTGGCGTGAGTCGTCCTCGAGCGAGGCCATGTCTCGAGGTACATGGCTGTAAATACGTCTGTACAGCAAAGACTCCCGTACGATCCGGCTTATACACGCTCGGGCATACGTGTTCGCATGTTCTCATAGATATGAGATCACACTATCGGGTTACATACCACCCGACGGGGTTTCCCTCTAACTTTGTGTCACGCTGGGGTACCGCGTGTCATATGTTCTTAGAAACATGGAAAGTTTCAAAGACTCATATTGACTTTCCGTGCCAAGCCACGGAAAATTTTTTTTTTTTTTTTACATACCACCTCTCGTATGCTGAGCTTACCGAGATTGATCCGCTCTCGGTGGCGTACCTTACCTCTTACCTGATGTCGGAGCGTCGTTACAGAATATAATAACACATAGTTAGTTTACCACCTTTAAACTTATACTAGTAATAGTCCTTAATGGGCATATAGCTAAACCTCACTCGACTACTTCGGAGTTTTCGAAAATAGGCTCTTTTCGAGCGTGCTATTCCCAATGAAGCTCTGATACCATGTCTGTGGGGACCGGAGTCCACACATCCGAGGATCTCATTGGGTGGTACCGTGCGATGCGGCACCTAACAGCACACACAAAAAGGATACCAAAACATATAAAGTTTTCATTTCATAATAAGAAGAGTTTACAAAAGAGTGTACAACAAGGGTACACACGCAGCGGAAAATACATACTCAAAATCTCACCTAACTAAGCAGGAGAGAAGGCGTCCATGCCCTAGGACGATTCTCACTAGCAACACGAAGAACATACAGCAGCGGCGTGGCGCACATGAGATTTATCTCGACACCTCGAGTCTCATGTACAACCTGAACAGCAGAAATAAAACTAATACCTGCAAAAATCGTTAAAGCGCAAACGTGAGCATAAGGCTCAGCAAGACTTAACCGTCTCACTAGACATATGCAAGGGGACACTAAACATAGGTAAGGAGTAGCATAAATGACCCGCCTACAAGTGGATCCTTATAATCAAGTTTTAAGTAGCAAATGACATTCTCTGAGCACGGCACATCATGGGCTCCACAATCAAACAAGAAACGCTTTACCGATGATATGACATGCCCAAAGCACATAGTGCTATTACAGCTAAAGTATGGGGAAATTGAAAATCTTTAGTTATACTATCTCTAAATCATACAAGGTTGCAAAGTAATTATAATTCAATACAATATGATTTTCTGGCTTCTTTAGTATTTACTACGTCACCGCTCAGTGAACAAGTGGTACTCTATTACTGCGAGGGACAGTGATTGCAATCAGGACACACCCGGACAACACGACACATACGCACTTTCGGAAATGCCAGCGAGCACTTCGCGCAGTACCTACGTAGCACTTCAGTACTAGTCGTATATGGCAACCTTTCGCGAGACACTCAAATGCCGAACCGGTCGATCCGTCACGGGCAGGAGGTCCCTGCGTGGGGCGTACTCTGACGTGCCCACCAGCGGATTTACACCTTGCTACCCTCAACCCACACCTATAAAACGGAACGGTATGCCTCGACACCCAAGTGACCAAGCTACGTCAGTTTATTGGATCCCATATGTCCATTATGTTGCCGGTACAATTCAAGCTTGTCCGAAGGGGCCGCACACGACGCGGGCCTTAATCGACACAGGCAGAGCTATGCGACCGAGACTCACTTCTCGCCGCTTCCTAGCCATTCCCTGCCCGGTCTCAATTTCATTATATTAAGCCATTTTCTATATAACCAATCCTGTGAGATACATCTCTCGCGAGTAGATTCCAACCACTCGACTTCTACCGGATTTCCTATGCATTAGCAAAGCAGTTACTAAAGGTCAACTGTGACTCGTGCCAAATAAACCCCTGGGATTTTTGGTCATGCAAGTGGAGTATCATTCACCCTAAACGTAATGCACAATTCATATACTATTCGACATAGTGATAAAGCAAAAGCTCATAAACGGCTTAAATGCAAACCGGGGCTTGCCTTAGTTTGCGACTGAACAAATGTCAATTGTTAGGGCTTGATCTTCCTCCGGAGAACCTGCCATGGAACCTCAGTGGAAACACCTTGGCCTTCTCCTCCAAGCGAAGCTCCTCGTCGATCACCTACCATCACGTTTCCTATCGACATGATATGCATATAAGTAATTAAGTAATTAAGTAATTTAAGAAAAGACTCCACAGGGTTGTGTAAACTCTAAGAATGAGGAGTTCGACTAGGAAGGACAAATATGCCTTTGTTGTGTGAATGAACAAAGGATGAAGTCAAGTGGTCATAGTAGTGTCGAGATGTGAATTGAAAGGTGCAATGTAAGCACACATTGCAACCTGTCACTCAACACTCGACGTTATGCCACTCAAGGACGATACAGCTGAATGGTGTGAAAGTGTTGGACTGGTAGTGTAAGGATGACCTAAGTGTCAAGGTGGCATAGTAGTGTCGAGATAAGCACTGAAAGGTGCAATGTAATGACACATCGCAATTTAGCACTCGACACTTGGAGCTATGCCGCACAAAGAGTGATAAGGTAGAATGGTGAAGAAGCATTACTGGACTGTGTGATGTAAGGAAGACTAAGCGATCAAGGTGGAGCATTGAAAGCTTAAGGCATGAGTGAACTGTGCCACAAGAGGTTGTGACTTAGAAGTCAACCAATGAAGTTACACAACTCATTAAGGAGTAAACCTAATTACGTGACAAGTGGGGTCGCAGGGTTCTGCTAAGGATGAACCAGGGTGAAACCCTAGCGACACTTGGGAGTGAAGTGAGGTCAACATTCTTTGGACTTAAGACATCATAACGAGCCTTGTTAACCTAACATGAGTATTGAGACAATGTTCAAATGACTTTTAGATAAAGTAGTTTCTACAGCAAGCTTCTCGAGCATCGTTCAAGTGCTTACGTGACACTATTGCAGTGTCCTTTGCAAGATTGTCCAGATGAGCTCGGTGAACTCCTAGAACTCGAACATGATGCAAGACCTTGTCGTGACGGTCATGCTTTGCCATCTCGAGAAGATCATCTTAGCGACGTCCACAACAACCCGGACTCGTCAAAGGGGTGAGCGGAATCTCGAACACCACCTTGTGAGTCTTAAGGCTAGTGATGTCGACTCGGTTGTTGATGAGCGACTCGACGAACCTGCCGTCGATGAAGTGGTACACCAAGTTAACCAATCCTGTGATCGGTTAGAGAACATCCTCGACAAAACCAAGGAACTCTTATCCAAGGTTCCACTTGGACTAGTTCTCCTCGTCGGTCGCAACGTTCTCGCAGTATTCTACCATAGGTCATCGGTGGTCACCAATACACTCGGTTTGACCTAGAAGGCATTTCATCTAGCATCTAGGCTACACCTAGGACTCGACGAGTCTCGCCTTGACCAAACCCTAATTTGGCTAAACGACCATCGACTGATGTGTCGTGGTCGTGTTCCAGTACCACGTACATCACATGTATCCTTCACCTCGATGCCAGGACACGATAACGGCTCGGAGCGTCACGACGACGTCATATGGTCAACGACGTCGACGCGGCTCATGGTGGAGCATCACGAGCACGCACGGACAGGCCAACGTGGTACAAACGACAAAGGAGGTCGACTTAGGGACTTCTATAGAAATGATATCAATGCAAAAACTGGATGTACGACTTGACGACACATGAGTAACCTTAGCGATCACGACGAACGGACGTCGGTGACGTCAAGCAAGGTATTTCAGGGTAAGGCTCACCTTGTAGGCATTTCGCCGAACATCTTGGTGTGTACTAGAGTTCCATCGCGTCATCACCATTCAAAGGGTATCTTGGCACTTGGGTTTGTCGAGTTGCCACATCACCATACCCCTGCATCAAGACCAGCTCTGAACATCAACGAAGTTGGTTCTTTTCTTGTAAGCATTTCAGCGAATAGGTTGACTGCAGTCACTGATTCAATCACTCTTGCAAAATAAGAGCTAACCTTGGATCAATTGTTGATGCCATTTTGTCAAAGGTGTGTTCCTGCATATCCTCTATCACTCATATCATTTTCTTCTCTGCTAGGACACGACCTATGAGCAGAACGCCTCGACGACGGAAGGTAGGCGACGACGTCGATGCATAGCGGATGTGGCCTAACTTCGAACGCGGGCATAGGCTTGCCGGATGCCTAGAGGTGGACTTGGAACATGCTGTAGCAGTGCCGTGAGGTGGAGATACGACGGCGACGACGCGAAGGATTGGCACCGCGGAAGGAACGGGCCTGGACAGCAAGGGCCATGGCGAGCGGGCGGCTTGGAGCGGCCATGGCCACGGCATACGGAGCTGGAACGGCGCTCGCAAGCGCGGCTGAGGTGCTGCACGGGACAGGGCGGCGGCAAGGAGTAGAGGGGACGGCGGCATGCAGAGAAGCATGTGGCGGCGGCCAGGCACTACCGTCGCCGGCCAGGGTCGGGACATGGCCATGGCGCGGCTAGCGGTGGACGGCGGTCATTGGGAGCCGAGACGGCGGTTGGCTTGAAGCGGCGCCGTGGGCGGCCGGGCACCAGGGAGGTGCGGCGACGGGGAGGCAGGGCGAGCGGCGTGGTGGTCGGGCGTCGCGCGGGTCGTGCGGCGCCGGGATGGCACTGGAGACGACCGGCAGGGAGCGAGCTCGGAACCAAGGCGGCCGTGGAGCGCGGACCTGTGGCCGGAGGCGAGGAGGCGGCCGTTGGGGCGGACTGAGCGCGCGGCGTAGGGAGGTGGAGCGCCGGCGTCGGCGGCGGCGCAGGTGGTGAAGGGAGGAGGTGGCGCGCGGGCATTTGGACGCGGGGAGGCGGCATGGCGCACGGGCATCGCGCGGCAGGGGGAAGCTAGGGCGACGCGCACCGCCGGCGGCGTGCAGAGGCGGAACGCAGCCAGGGGCAGCGGTGAGCAGGGTGGCGTGGCTGGGAGGTCGGGCGCGGGAGGCAGGGGCCGGCTTAGATATGGCGATATTTACACCTCCGTGGCACATGCAGCGCGCTTGCGTGGGGGGAGGGGAGGAGGTGCCGACCTGACTGGTGGGGCCACTTTTTCCTAGTACTGAGGATAAGTATGACATGTGGGTCCCACTTTCTTCTCCCTTCTCTTTTCAAAATTCAAATAGAGCTAGCAGACATGCTTCAAAAATAGTCATCTTTGGCCCAGTGACTAAATAAAATGTGGAGAATTTTATGGTGCAATCAGATTTCAAAACTGAGCAAGTTGAATTTGAACTCAGATTTGAATTTGAATTCAAGTGGTGATACTTGACTCAAGGAAATAAATAGTAGATTAGGTTCAAAAATCCTGAAACTTTGAGGTTAACCTTTTTGAACCATAAGGGACCTCAGGAAAAATTTGGAGTTGATTTGGACAAGGTTGAGCACAAAGTTTAAATTTGAAGTCGACGTTGATTAAACTCTCAGTACGTGTCCAATAAATGGGAAACGTGCTTCAAAAATTTTTGAAACTTTTCCGAGAGTCTAATTGGAATATTAGAAGGTCATGGAAAAATTTACGGCATGAGATTTGAATATTTTTGAATGTCCCATTTTAGGGTTGA
Source organism: Tuctoria greenei (assembly GCA_036927565.1). Taxonomy (NCBI): domain Eukaryota; kingdom Viridiplantae; phylum Streptophyta; class Magnoliopsida; order Poales; family Poaceae; genus Tuctoria; species Tuctoria greenei. Next base: position 151,390,325 of record JAYESD010000011.1, read on the forward strand.
TATAATTCCTGTTAAGATTTTAAGTTTTAACAAGTCCATATTTGTAGTGAACATGGGTTAACTCATATGGCTCATGTGAGTTTGGATTTCCAAGTCTATTTTCAAAATTTTTAAGTTCGCATTTTTGCGTTTTTGTTCTTCCGAAAAACGGGCGTTTACATCAAGGAAATCCATGTTGTCCTTGGTAAGCGGAAAAGGACTTGCAAAAATACTAGCAAAGATGATATGTGGAAGAAGCAATTGATTTTTTGGGAGCTACCATATTCGAAAGACTTAGACGTCCACCATTCAATTGATGTCATGAATGTTGATAAGAATGTGTGCGAGAGCCTACTTGGAACATTGCTTAACACGGATGGGAAAACTAGGGACCATAGACGTACACGGGAAAATCTAAAGAAAATTGGAATTAGGTCTAAGTTGTGGATCGATGACTCGGTAAAAGGAACAGAACTACCCACATGATGCATCACCCTTTCAAAAAATGAAAAAAAAAAAGAGTTTTGTGGGTTCTTAGAAAATGTGAAAGTACCATCCGGCTAATCGACGTACGTCTCAAGGCTTATTTCATTTCCAGATCTAAAAATAGCTTCCAATATGAAGTCTCATTATTACCATGTATTGCTTACACAGATGATTGTTGTTGTAATTTGGAATATCCTACCGGTCAATGTTCAGGAGGCTATAATCAACTTTTGCTTTTTATTCAATGCAATTGGTCAAAAAGTACTATGTGAAGAAGATCTCGAGTCAGGGCCGCGTGTGGAGCAGTGAGTGACATTGATGGACGCAAGTTTAAGAACTCGATGCTCTGTAATTTTCTACTAACATATGGCGTCTAGTTATGCATGTCTTGTTCATATACCTCCCCTCAAAATGGCAAGGCAGAGCGCATGATTCGTACCACTACTGATGTCATGTGCTCCCTGATGTTTCAGGCCTCTATTCCTGCTCGGTACTGGGTAGAGGCCCTCCACACTTCCACTTTCTTCATTAATCGCCTTCCCACCAAGGCGATTCGGGCACCTACCCCATACTTTGCCTTGTATAGCACCACCCCTCTTTACGACCACCTTCGAGTTTTCGGGTGCGCATGCTACCATAACCTTTCCGCCATAGCTCTACATAAGCTTGTGCCTCGCTCTACTCGGTGTGTCTGTCTTGGGTACTCTCTCCATCATAAGGGGTATCGGTGTCTGGATCTTACTACTCACCGTATTTTGATCTCTCGACACGTCGTCTTCGATGAGTCCTCTTTTCCTTTCTCCACGTCCTCCTCTATTTTAGCCATAGAGTTGGACTCCCTATTTTTTTCTACTAACACCGAGGCTTCCACACCACAGCTGCCTTGGCTTTTTCTGCAGGTACGACACCTGCTGCCCCACATGTGGCCCCGACGTCCTCTACATCGGTTGTTGCACCGCGTGCAGCCTCAGCGCCATCAATTTCACTCACTGCTCCACACGCGGCCCTGGCGTCGCCGATATCGACTGCTGCAACCCGTGCAGTATCGGCACCTCGGGCGTCACCCGTGGCCCCGGCGTCTCGGTTCACTGACCCTCCTCTCGTCTACCAACAACGAGGGTGGGCTGGTGCTCAGGCTCCAGAAGCCTCGTCGTACCCAGTGCTCCCAGCTATGCCACGCGCGGCCACGACGTCTCCAGCCCCCTCAGCCGTGCCATGTGCGGCCCCGGCGCCTCCGACCCCCACGGTTGCACCACACGTGGCCCCACCGTCTTCGACCTCCACGGGTGCGCCAAGCGCGGCCCCGGTGTCTCCGATGCCACGTGCTGTGACACGCGCCACCACAATACTATGATTTGCTGACCCTGCTCCTGTCTACTAGCAACGAGGGCAAGTTGGTGACCCAACGCCTGGTCGTACTAAGCCCCCGGTGTACCACCCGCCTTTGCTCCACCGGGACCCAGGGCATGTTCACCCGATGGTGACTTGACATGCAGTTCGGGTCCTCTGGCCTGTTCAGCATTTCTCCGGGATTGCCCTCTCATCGGTGACGCCTCCATCATCCGCCTCCCCTTCGATATCACCTATACCGTCTTCCGTCCGTAGCGCTTTCGCCGACCCTCACTGGCGTCGCGCTATCGAGGAAGAGTATGTGGCCCTACTTGCCAACCGGATTTGGGACCTTGTTCCTCGTCCTACTCGTGGAAATGTTGTCATAGGCAAGTGGGTCTTCACGCATAAGAGGAAGGCAGATGGCTCCCTGGAGAGATATAAGGCTTGATGGGTACTTCAGGGCTTTACTCGGTGCCTTGGTGTGGACTACGACGAGACCTTTAGTCACGTGGTGAAGCCGGCAACGGTTCACACCGTACTGTCATTGGCTCTCTCGCGTTCTTGGCCTGTCCACCAGCTGGATGTCAAGAACGCCTTCCTTCACGGTACTCTGACAGAGACGGTGTACTGCAGTCAGCCGACAAGGTTTGTTGATTCAGCTCATCCAGATATGGTATGCAAGCTGAACAGGTCCTTGTATGGCCTGAAGCAGGCATCCCAAGCCTGGTATAACCATTTTGCCACCTTCCTGGTCTCGTTGGGCTTCATTAAGGCCAAGTCTGACAACTCGTTGTTTGTCTATCAATGGGAGGGTGACACTGTCTACCTTCTCCTCTACGTCGATGACATTCTGCTAATAGTGTCCAGCCCGGCTCTCCTTCAACGTACTATCTCCGCCGCACAAAAGGAGTTCACTATGAAGGACTTGGGCCAGCTTCACCACTTCTTGATTATTGCGCTCGAGGACCAACCAAGTGGTCTATTTCTTCACCAGCGGTAGTACTGTTTGGACATCTTCGAGCGAGCGGGCATGGCTGAGTGTAAGTCGTGCTCCACGCAGGTGGATACCCAGGCAAAGATCTCTTCTGCCGACGGGACACCCGTCAGTGACCCGGCCGCCTACAGGAGTCTTGTAGGTGCACTTCAGTACCTCACCTTCACCAGGCCGGACATCTCCAACGCAGTTCGGCAGGTGTGCCTTCACATGCATGACCCACGGGAGCCGCACCTCATCGCTGTGAAGCGGATCCTTTGGTACCTGTGCGACACCCTCGACTATGGCCTCCTCCTTCGACGTGATTTGGCCTCCGAGTTGGTCATCTACAGCGATGCTGACTGGGCAGGCTGCCCAGACACTCGTCGTTCCACCTCTGGCTACGTCGTTTTCCTAGGCGGGAACCTCATCTCTTGGTCCTCGAAGCGGCAACCCGTGGTGTCACGCTCGAGTGCTGAGGCAGAGTACCTGGCCATGGCTAACGGCGTGGCTGAGGCTTCCTGGCTTCAGTAGCTACTTCATGAGCTCCACTTCCCCGTCACCTGGAGCACGCTGGTCTACTGTGATAACATCAGCGCCGTCTACCTCTCTACGAACCCCGTCCAGCATCAGTGCACGAAGCATGTGGAGATTGATCTCCATTCTGTTTGTGAGCGGGTTGCACATGGCGAGGTCCGGATTCTCCACGTCCTGACGACATTGCAATTCGTTGATATCTTCACGAAGGGGCTCCCGTCATCGCTGTTCTCAGAGTTTTGGTCCAGTCTCAACATCTATTGTGGCTAGATGTTGAGACTGCAGGGGTGTTGGACTGCGTGTTTTGGACTGCATTTAGACATTAATGTTAGCCTTTGAATCTGTGTAGTGTGAAAGGGTTTAGCTTTTGTTTCACACTAGTGTAGTGTGAAAGAGTTTAGCTTTTTTCACACTACACTAGCTAGCTTATATAAGGTGTACCATTTTCATTGTCTGGTAATACAATCACGTCATTCTCCTCATTCTTCTCTAATAATTCACATCTGGATATATTGCACGGACTGCATATTCGCTACTGTCAAAATACTTCCCACTCCATATTTTCTTGGAACAATGGTACGATATGTACCTATTTTGCAGATGAGTAATTTACTCCTCACCATTGCTTACTAATAATCTAGAAAGATGTTTGCATGGTGACCTAGCTAATAAGAAGAGAAAAGGTTCACTTTATATGTAGTTTGTTTTCGGGAATACCGTAATAAACATGAAAAAGCATGAGAACCTCCATTGTTCATGTATACATGAGGGAGTTGGATTCTTCGTGTGGTTCAATTTTGTGTATGACACCTCTTTGTGTTTGCACAAAGATGTGCAATTGAGTAGAAATGTTAAACATTATAATAAAATGATGCACGGTGTTATTCGATCAATATTGTCAATGTTATGTTTATTCCTAAGGAAAAAGTCTATTTTACTACCCTCAAGTATAAGCGTTGTTCACTTAACCCCTTAAAGAAAATTTTAGTTCGGTTTACCCCTCAAACTATTTACATTGGTTCAATTCATCCACTAGTAAATTTTTTTATTTTTGTTTCTCTTTGTAAACATCATTTCTAAAGGTAAAATTCTATGAGGCTATATGTTACAACAGAATATACATTCGAAAAATAGTTTCAAAATATTTTTATATTATTTTGTATTTTTAAACTATGTAAACAAATCTCCTTTGGAAGATGAAATAATACATGAAAAAGTTAATAAAAATTTATAAATTTTTTTACATAGTTTATGATATCTTCTACCATTCCACAAAATTTTTACTTCAAATATAACTCATACATAGAGAAACAAGAAAAGAGAAATTTCAGTAGGAAGTGAATTAAACCAATCTAAATAGTTTAGCATACATAGAGAAACAAAAAAGAGAAATTTCAGTAGGAGGTGAATTAAACCAATCTAATATTTTAGGAGGTAAACTAAACCAAAAAAATATTTTAAGGGATTAAGTGAACAAAACTGATACTTGAAGGTAGTAAAATTGACTCTTTCCTATTCCTAAGATAGATCCATTCACCTATTCAAATAACAAATATCAATCGGCTTACATATATCATCATTTATTATCAGGTATGCACTTTTAATCTTGGCTTTTAAAATTGTAATGATAGTATTTTCACAAATCACATTAGTTATTTGTATCATTTATGGTTGAGGATCATAAACCTTATTAGCATCTTAACTAAAGGAGTAAGTGATATCAGAAATAAACTTATTAAAGATAATTCTAACAACATAAATATTAAGTATAAATGAGTGTATTGATAATTCTAACAACATAAATATTAAATATATGGTAATTCAACCTATTATCAAAGAACAAAGTATTGTGGACTGAAATCATTCACTTGCCAACTCAATAGCCCCTGCTTGTCCAATTGAAAAAGTCAGCTTGATCAACGGGAGGGGGCGCCGGGGACGGGTGCCGTGGAGGGGGTGGCGGAGAGAGGCGGCAATTATTGTGAGGTATAAGAAATGAATAATATCTTTTCAAGCATTTACGGTTAGCACTTTATTTGTTGTTTCATGTATGTACCTTACCAAAGATAAAAATTCATTAAGTAACAACTTTAAAACTATACTAAATCCTAAAGTTATATGAATTATGAAGTATCTCCGTATACAGACATTAGAAGTATATGAGCTGCTGATCACATAATTAGGACATATTTAGAGTACCTTAAGCTTTGCTTTCTGTTGTGCCTTATTTAATGTTTCGATGCTACTTCTGTTCAGTAAGGAGACATTTAATGGCGGGCTTGCTGTAAATAGAAAAAGAGACGAGAAAGGGTTGCCACTGTTGAAGGTGTGTTCATCCTGTCTTCTATTTCTCCTTGCGTGGCGGTGCGGCCGCGTCTCCGCTGCTTCGGCGGTGGGGCGATGGCGAATAGTGGCTAGGTGGAGGAAGGGAATCGGGGGGCAGGCCGGGAGGAGTAGAGTTCTCTAGCGTTTTATATGATAGAAATTGCGGGTAATTTCTATTCAAGTCGAGGGTAGTTTCGTATCTCTAGTCCGTAGAAGTGATCAAAAGCTGGTGTCCATGTAACTTTTTCACCAAACTGTCTGCTAATTCATTTAGAGAATCGCTTTTGTGAGAAGTGGATCGGAAATCTAGGCATTTGGAGACCTAAGTGCTTAAATTTGTTTAGAAGTTGGTTTAGAAGCTATGCTAAACAGAGCTTACATCATGAACCACTAAGTAATCTGCTTGATACTAGTTTTACTCATAATTAATTTTTCCATTGCATCAGATTTGCACAAATATTTTGTTTTCTGTTAATATTCATTGGCCCGAACCCTGAGCTTCTTCATTGCGGATGGTTAATCCTGATCTACTAGTTAGAAGGAGAGTGAAGGGGACTGCTGGCTCCAAAACTCACCACCTCCAACAAAAATCGTTGCAGTGGGTTTCAGTCACCTTGATGTTCTGACACACCTAGATATAACTTGATCACACTTGGCACTCCTCCGTTTCCAGTTCCTGCACGAGCTTTTTCCAATGCCTCCCAAACCTATAGTTTGGCAATGAACACATAAATCTAAGCAATGCTATAACCAGAACAACAAATTTGACTGGAAGGCCTACACTCATTGTTGTCCACGTCCAACTCTACCGTTTACCAAGGAAAATTGCCCGCTTGCTTCTTCAGCGTGCCCATATAAATCACCAGTAAAAAATATTTTGATAACAAATAAGGACGGTGAGCATCAAATCAAATCTGAGGTGGTATATATATACCTGGCCAAATTCAAATACAGAGTTGCAACAGAGGGCCCCATCTTGTAATGATACAGAGTTACGGGCTGGCGCAGCATGTAATTGATGAGTCAGTTGTTGAAGTATCGTTGAGTTTCTTTTAGCTAATCACGTACTCCCTCTGTCATAAATTTTTTTTCACGTTTTAATTCATTTTTGAATTAAAAGATAAAAAATTTGAGGACTGAGAGGGAGTATCGCATAGTCCATGCCTGAATTTTGAGCTCGCCATTGGCCCTCTGATCTGGCTCTGTCCGTCGCCAGACTCTCCCGATTGCTACAACCGTGCGTTCTTGCCTGCGGTCTACACATACGGTATGCAGATGCGAGGTGCTCTCCTGTGGTTTGTTGCTCTCCATGTTACTGCAGGTGCTTCGTCTTGACGTCTTCTGATAATTAGACCCTTTGTGTTCGTTTTGGTACTGCTGCGCTCCTTCCTGGCCGCTTTTGCACGCGATCTTCCGTCAGATACTCGTGGAACGTTGAGCACTGCTTGAAAGTGTGCAGAAGAAAGACGATGGAATTCCGATACAGCAATCGTCATCGTGTAAACAATAAAACAAACCCATGCATGCTCCCAACTAACGTACGTTTAGACCCACATTAAGCTGGGTTAAAGTTGGGCATTATAGACCTGCAGATTCAATGTCATGTGTTGATACGTTTCTTCCATATTTTTCCTGTTTTTTTCAAATGTTGAACGTGATTGAAATATCCTTACTGCTCCTTCAATAGCTACGCTAGAAAAAATAGACTTTTTTAGTCCAGTTTTGCTTTCTCCAGCAGAATAGCAAATCGTTAATTCATTATTATAATCTAGAAACGGGCCATATCTTTTTTTATTGGAGAGACCTTTCACAATGTGAAGCTATGAGTAATGCTGTTGGTTAGAGATGACAACAGGTCGGGTTTGAATCCGGTGTAGCGAAACCCGACCCAACATAAAAATTGCTCGGGTAAGATTTCTTACTCGAACCCGCACCCGTGGATCCAAAATGATATCCGAACCACACTCAACGGGTTTTCAACGGGTTTCGGTACCCGAGGGTACCCTACAAGCCTAAGCAAGTATGAAGCGGGGAGTGCCCTCCAGCCTCCTTTTAAGCTTGCGAGGTGGTCCACGTTTACAGCTAGCAGTGCATTCCGACCCGGTTGCATTCCCTGCGGCTATGGTTAGGCGAAGGCCACTATTACCCCGCGGGGGCACGGCGACAGGGGTGGCTGCTTTGCGGTGCTGACGGCGATGGGGGTGGCAGTGCTGCAGTGCTGACAACAACAGGGGTGGCGGCGCCGCGGTGATACAGTGGATGCGGGGGCGGGGATCAAGCAGCGATGGCGGCAGATGGGATACGCATTATTGGCTTTTCGCGAATGGGCGTGTGGCGACTGGATGCGGGCGTCGTCGACTTATCCCGTGCGGGCGTGTGGCCTGCCAATCATGGTAGCTCTGAGTCAGGTGAGCTTTACTGCTTTACATTGCTGCAACGGCAGAAGTTGTCAGCATGGTCCTGGTCGCAGAGAGGTTAGAAGCATCTCCGAGTTCCTCTTCACAAAGGCTCGGACCCCTTCGGGAGGGTCCGGTGCCACTTGGAGGAAGCAACAATCAAGGCGAATCTAGGTCCCAGATCCTAGACATTGAAGAAGGTCCTGAAGGTCGGGGGCCTCCGGACCTTCCTCTACAAGAAAACATGTCGGACCCCTCCGGGAGGGTCCCGACTGCACATGAAGAAGACCCGGACCCCTCCGGGAGGGTCCAGGTTGATGGAGAAGACATGTTGGATCCCTCCGGAAGGGTCCGGAATGTCCAGCGACCTGTCTACTTCATCTGCGAGGTCTTCCATGACGCCAAGACAAGATATCTTGAAGTACATAAGCTTCTATATGCAGTTCTTATCGCGTTAAGGAAGTTGCGTCATTACTTTCAAGCTCACAAGATTTTAGTGGTAACCTCTTATCCACTGCGGATTATACTCCATAATCCCAATGCAACAAGAAATATTGCCAAATGGGCTGCAGAGCTAGCAGAGTTCAAGCTTGAATTTTTGCCTCGCCATTCTATCAAGAGGAGGGCGCTAGCTAACTTTCTGGCGGAGTGGACTCCATCTCCATCTAGTCCAAGAGGCCTCAACATTGACATGCCGGAACCCAAGGTCCCGATCTTCATCGAGCCTCACTGGACTCTCTTATTCAACGGCTTCGTGCAGAAGCAGGGGGACGGAGCAAAGACTCTACTCCTCGCACCAACCTTAGCTTTGTGTTTTGGGTCCTAGTTATCGTGTTTCGTCCTTGTTTTCTTGCTGTTCGACACCTATTCCACAATCCCTAAATAATAAACCGATCTAGTACGTTCATCGGTTTTCCCTAGCTAGCCGCCTTGTGTGAACTCCCGCATCGCCAGCCCTAGATTAGGTGGCAAACCTTTGTGCCACTCATCCTTGAATCATCACACACCACCCATTAGTTGTTGTGCAAATTCCCGATCGTTTCCATATCCGATTGCGAGTTCTGTTCTCAAACCGAGTTGGAATCAACATCCAAAAATCGTAACTCGGGCAGTCTACCTTAAAACGGCCATAACTTTTGCATACGAACTCGAAATTGGGCGATTTTTTTCAAATTCATATACGCGAAATTTCACATCTGATTTTCCGTCGCGTAGCCGCGTTCGACAAAATTAGATTGCCCAAATTCCCCTCGGAAAATAGGCTATCCGGCCTCCGAAGTTTCAGCATGAATTTTAAAGAATATTCTTGATTTTCTATAGGCTCCATATTACATCCAATTGAGCTGCAAATTTGTGTGCTTCCTTTTTTCGTGCACCTGAGTAAAGAAAAATACCAAAAAAATATTACAAAAAAGAAAAAAATAGTGAAGAGCACGCATATTAAAGCAATTGGCCTATACCACTTGGTGTTGTTTTGTTAGTTATATCATTCTGTCTTTTATTTGCCTTGCTACTTCCTTGTGTTGTTCTAGGCCCTAGAGCACTTGGTTGACCAGCAACAGTTTTCTACATTGAATACTTATTCAGCTTTGTTTACTGTTAACGATTTTCTGCTTATTAGCCACCATATTGTGCCATCCAAGCTCCACCTTTCTCTTGAGCATAACAGGCACATTTGTAATCACCCCACGCTTCATTGGTTCATCTCACCGTCCACACCACCTGCTGTGTTGATAAGAACACTTGTAAGAACGTGGTAAGATGCTTGAGCAAGAGAGATTGTTTTCTTCCACCTTTCACATTGTCACTGTAGTTGATAGGGATAACAATTTTCGTTGTCTTTTGTTTCCTACTAAAAATGGCAGGAGAAGACAATGATGACGAATATGTTCAGCGTGCTGAGTTACGTGATATGATGAAGACCATGACAGATATGTTCGCCAAATACAACGCATCAACGGAGTAGTCATTGGCGAAATTGACTCGCCAACTTGATGACCTTGCTCTACGGATGAATACTTTTGAGGCTCAGTTGCCTCTCGCTGGAATATATGAAGACAACCTTGATATGGAAGATCACAACAATCATCCAAGACTGCAACTGTATCGTAGAGGTATGGGAGGTAATAATCATAACAATTATAATCGTCCTCCTGATGATCCTTTTGCTAAAGTGAAATTTACTATACACTCTTTCTCTGGTGCTTATGATGCTGAGGCTTATCTTGAATGAGAGATGACAGTAGAGCAAAAATTTAATGCTCATCTTGTTCGTGAACAACATAGAGTTTGTCAAGCCACTAGTAAGTTTAAGGACTTTGCTATCATATGGTGGAATGAACTTGTTAAAACTAGAACTGATCCTCCAATATGGAATAGATTAAAGGAAGCTATGCGTGTTCGATTTGTTCCTCCATCTTTTCAGTGAGACCTTCGCAAAAAATTGCAGCGCTTAGACCAAGGTAACATGTCCGTAGAGGAGTATTATCAAGAGTTACAAAAGGGTATGCTGCGTTGTGGGGTAGTAGAAGACGTGGACGATAAAATAGCTCGTTTTTATTGGGGGTTGAGGCGTGAAATTCAGGACATTGTTGATTACAAAGAATATGATACTGTTAACAGATTGTTTCAGCTTGCTATGTTGGCAGAAAAAGAATTGCAGGGGCCGACAACAATAGCAACAACGCACAAGGAGCAACTTCACGCCGCGTTCGACGCCCACAACATCCAAAACAGCACCATATTCGACCCCCCCCCCCCCCCCCCCCCCGTGCAGCGATTACACCATCCATTGGCGGCCAACGAACTATACCTGCTGCTCTATCTTCTCGCGTGCCGGAGGGCAGCAAGGCGACATCATTCAAGCTTCGTCGTCCACTCCTTCTACCAGTCTTACTTCCAACATTATGTGTCACTGCTGCTACGGACTTGGTCATATGATGAGATATTGTTCGAGAAAACGAGCATACATAGCACGCGACGATGGCGGGTATGATAGTACTTCAGATGTTGAAGATGAATATTCTCTTGTTACTGAATTTATAGATCCAAATTATGAACACACCGAAGAAGAGGTACTTGGTACAGCAGTGACGGAGAACTATAGGAGCATCATTGTGCAGCTTGCCTTGAGCTCCAAAGTGGAGACCGACGACAAGCTACAACGACACAACCTCTTCCACATGTTTCTCGTCGTCAAGGACTGTCGTTTACACACTATAATTGATGGAGGTAGCTGCAATAACTTGGTGAACACGGACGTTGTCAAGAAACTTGGTTTGACAACAAGAGCACACCCTCATCCATACCACATTCAATGGTTCAACAACAGCGATAAGGTTCGGGTAACACAAACAGCGGGAATACATTTTTTAATTAGTTATTACCATGATTTTGCTGATTTTGATGTCGTTCCTATGGATGCTTGTTCTCTTTTATTGGGTCGTCCTTGGGAATTTGAAACAGATGATATTCATCATGGTAGAACTAATAAATATACTATCATGTTTAAGGGAAAGAAAATCACTTTGCTCCCCATGACTCCTACTGAAATTGTACATTTTGAGAAGATTAAAATTTGTGATGACAAAGCAACAAAACTAGAATCTAAAAAACAGCAAGTCATTAAGCTAAAATCACCATCGTTGCTCGCAACTAAATCTGACCTTGCTGATTTATTTGATGCTAAGGGGATGTGTTATGCTTTAGTATGCAAAGAAGCCATGTTTTCACTTCATGAATTGTCTATTGCATTGCCCTCTGCTGTTGCTAACCTTTTGCAGGAGTTTGAGGTTGTGTTTCCCTCCAGGATACCCCCTGGTTTACCACTGATGAGAGGCATTGAACACAAGATCGATTTGATTCCAAGAGCAAGTTTGTCAAATCGCGCAGCATACAGGGCGAATCCAGAGGAAACTAAGGAAATTCAGTGACAAGTCTAAGATCTTTTGGACCGCGAGTACATTCGTGAAAGCCTTAGCCCTTGTTTCGTTCCTGTTCTTTTGGTTCCTAAGAAAGATGATAGTTGGCGCATGTGTGTTGATTGTCGAGCGATTAATAACATCACCATTCGATATTGTTATCCTATTACTCGCTTAGATGATATGCTTGATGAATTGAGTGGTGCTATCATCTTCACAAAAATTGACTTGCGTAGTGGTTATCACCAAATTAGAATGGCACTAGGAGATGAGTAGAAAACTGCATTTAAAATCAAGTTTGGATTGTATGAGTGGTTAGTCATGCCTTTTGGTTTAACTAATGCACCCAACACCTTTATGCGTTTAATGAACGAGGTTTTACGTGCTTTCATTGGACAATTTGTGGTGGTTTACTTCGATGATATCCTCATTTACAACGAGTCATATGATGAACATCTTGATCATTTATGTGCTGTTTTTACTGTTTTGAGAGATGCACATTTGTTTGGTAACCTTGAAAAGTGTGTCTTTTGCACCAATCGAGTCTTGTTTCTTGGCTATGTTGTTTCCTCGCAGGGAATTGAGATGGATGAGGCAAAAATTGAAGCGATCACTAGCTGGCCAGTCCCAACAACCGTCACGCAGGTTTGTAGTTTTCTTGGTCTTGCAGGTTTTTATCCCCGTTTTGTGCGGGATTTCAGCACCATTGCAGCACCTCTACATGAGATAACGAAGAAGGGAGTGTCGTTTCAATGGGGCGAACAGCAGCAACAAGCTTTTGATGCTCTCAAATTGAAGCTTATACAAACACCATTGCTACAACTTCTTTATTTTGACAAGACCTTTGAGCTAGAATGCGATGCAAGCGGCATTGGTATTGGAGGCGTTCTCATACAAGGAGGTAAACCTGTTGCTTTCTTTAGTGAAAAACATCATGGTCCTTCTCTGAATTATTCTACTTATGATAAGGAATTGTATGCCTTAGTGCGAGTATTACAAACTTGGCAACATTATGTTTGGTCTAAGGAGTTTGTCATACATTCCGATCATGAATCATTGAAGTATCTTAGGTGTCAAACCAATCTGAATAAACGACATGCTAAATGGATTGAGTTCATAGAGTCGTTTCCATACATCATTAAGCATAAGAAAGAGAAGGAAAATGTCATTGTCGATGCATTATCTAGACGTTATATCATGCTGTCCCAACTTGATTATAAAATCTTTGGTTTGGAAACAATAAAAGCATTATATCCTACTGATTTGGACTTCAAAAATGCTTTTGAAAATTTTAGAGAAGGAAGAACTTGGAATAAATATGTGCTGCAACAGGGTCTCCTCTATTGTGCTAACAAGCTATGCATTCTAGCTAGCTCTGTTCGCCTATTACTTTTGCAGGAAGCACATGGAGGGGGTTTGATGGGATATTTTGGAGTGAAGAAAACTGAATATGTGTTGTCCACACACTTCTTTTGTTCGAAGATGAGGCGTGATGTCGAGAACTACTTGCAATAAAGCTAAGTCTCGTCTTAATCCACATGGTCTTTATATGCCTCTTCCTGTTCCTAGTGTACCTTGGGAGGATATTTCTATGGACTTTGTTTTGGAATTGCCTAGGACTAAGAGGGGGAGGGATAGTATTTTTGTAGTTGTTGATCGTTTTTCTAAAATGGCACACTTTATACCTTGTCATAAGAATGATAATGCCTCACACATTGCTGATTTATTTATAACGGAAATTGTTCGTTTACATGGTGTGTGCCACGCCCGGTCATCATGAAGATGAACAGACGCTAATCACATGTACGCCAGGATCAGTTGAATCATACATGCGTTGACGAAAGTGAAATATCATTACATAGCCATGTTCGAGTACATAAATAGTCTTACAATACGACCCGAAGGTCTACAAATACACACCACAACCTATTTACAACATCTAAATAGTTCACAAAGATTAAACTACAGCGGAAGGCTAAATAGATAAGAATGGCTCCATCTCCACAGGTAGTCGCGCGAAGGATCGCCAGCCTAGCCCAAGTCTTCCGGGTTGATGAAGAAGTCTTCTGGTGCCGCTTCTTCTTCATATTCTAATGGAAAAGTAAACGCTTGAGTACATAGAGTACTCAGCAAGTGCGGGAAGTGGATGACATGATTGGCTAAAGCAAGGGAAGGCCAATTATGGCTTAAGCACTATGCTTAGAACCTAACCTTAGCTTTCAATTATCAATATCGTAATTCAAGAAGTAATTCAACACATAATTAAAGATGATGAATGTAACTTGAATCATAAATAACCACCATTTCCCAACCATAAGCTAATTATGAATTGGCCCCAAGCCGCTCTTGTCCGTGAGCACGGCTGTCATGACAGTTTTACCAAATCTCTGCAGAGAGTGTACCCTTTCCCCACAAGCAGTGATTTCATCCCCTGTTGCCAGGTGGACTAAGTGAACCTCCCTGAATGCCCGTGGTAGCTAACCACATTACACACTTCCTTTGGTGTGAGGCCAGGAGATCACAACATGGTCTTTACAAAGGTACTCCCGACTAGTGCTAGCCCTCTAAGGTTTCCACCACTGAGGCATTCCCGGAGTAACCCTCCGCCTCAGAGCCCCCTCTTGAGCCTTGCGGTTCCCAGAGCGGTACCCCTGCATCATTCCCCGCACCATTCAACTACTAGCATTTCATCGGGAGAAACATAATTAATTGACCAAGCTGCCCCATCTCAGTCTCGTGGTGGTACTATAAAGCTTAGTGGCTTCCTCCATAAACTGGTCCTTAGAATCTAGTGGTACCAAACCCAATCCCGGGTCTCGTGCAAATTGCACCATACCAAATCTATCCAACCACCAGATTCCTATCCACTAGTATAGTGTATCCACCACAATTAAAGTAATCATAAAGTTTAACATGTCACAAATTTTATGAAAACCCATTCCCAATGTCTAAGCATGGCTAAGCATAATTAATACCTATCTACTTCCCAATCCACATCAGGTGACAAGGAATTATATGGAACAAGGCATATAACATGAAATAGGACATCAATTTAATTTAGCATGCATCTAACTAAAATCCTAAAATTGGTACAAGATGGTCAAGGGCACTTGCCTTCTTCGAAGACTTGATTGTTGGTGAAGTCTTGGTCTTGGAGATTGAAGTTGGGGTCGTAGTACGACTCTAAATATATTACCCAAGGCATGGCAAAGAGAAATAAAGGCTAAAATAAGTAAAGAGCACACAACACATGGCATCAAACATACACATAGGCATAAAACTCTATACTAATGCATCCCTACGAGGTATTTATTATTTTACATAGCCAAAATATGCATTTTATATTTATCTCACATTTTTAGGATTTATTTATGGCCCAAAATCATTTTTATTGAATTTTCTATGGTCGAAATGTATTTTAAACATTTTTAATAAATTTTCCATGGTCAAAATATATTTTATTTGAACTCTACAAATTAATTACAGCATAAAAACATTTTATACAAATTTTCCTACTGTTTTTATATTTATTTACCATTTTATCTAATTTCTACACATTAAATACACCTATAAACAATATTCAGCAATTAAATAAAAGTCCAGGGACTGGTTAATAAGTTTCCTACACCATACAAGGGCTAAATCCATAATTCTACAATTTTCCAGGGGCCAAATTGATTATTTAAGTGATTAAATCCAATTTCAGAGAGTCCAGGGGCTTGATTGCTAAATCTAGGGGCTAGACTAGAATTCCAGCAAAGGTCTGGGGGTAGCTCGCAAGATTCCAGGGGCCACGGTGTAAATCCAGCGGCGGGAAAGGGAATTTGAATGCGGGTCGCCAGATCCGAAGTGAACGCACGGGATTTAATATAGCCGAACCGATACGCACGATATAATCTCGGCCGTTCGGTTTGAACCGAGGGCCGAGATGCGGCCACGTCTGCGCAGCGGCGCTGACCTCGCGTGCGCGCGGCAGCGCTCGGCACCCGCGGCGGCGTCCTCGCCGGCATTTGGCCAAATCGGCCAAACATCGCCTAATCTCATGCGTGCTATACACTAAACGTAAGAGAGGAGAGAGTGGAGCATACCTCAGGGGGTCTCGGGGTCCGAAATTGGTCGGAGATGAGTCGGCGACGAGGGATGGCGGCAACCAGCGTCGGCTTTCGATGAATCCGGTGAAACCATGGCCAATTCCCCACACAAACTTGCCCGGCGTGCTCCTGACGACAAGGCGGCACGGTTAGAGAAGGAAGGGGCGAGGATTAGGCAATGGATCGTCGGGAACGCGCGCAACATACCAAGAATGGAGGTTGGCTAGGGTTTGGGCGCGGGGAAGAAGAAACAGAGGGGGAAGGGGAAAATTTATAGCGGGGGAGCGGAGGCGGTTGAGGGCGCGTGCGTGGGGCAGTTTCCCGGGGGGATTCGACGTGGGGCGAGGCAGATGGAAGGGGTGTGTGGCGTGGTGCGGTGCGGGAAGTAAAAAGAGCGGCGGTTGCCCAGTGGAGGTGATGACAGGTGGGGTCCCGGCGGCAGAGAGAGAGAGAAGAGGGGGTTGCTGGGCTGCGGGTGAGGGGAGGGGAATTTGGGCCGAGGGTGAGGTTTTGGCCCAAAAGGGGTTTTATTTGTTTTTCTTTTTCTTTTTCATTTCCTTTTCTTTTGATTTGATTTCAAATTCAAATTTCAATGTTTGCTACTCGTTTGAACTTCAAAATTCACACAAAAATGCAACACACAAATGCACCTTGGTTTGATCAAATTTTATTACATAAAATATGGGTGTTACAGTGTGCCAAATGCCATTGTTTCTGATCGTGATGCAAAATTTTTATGTCATTTTTAGAGAACTTTGTGGTATAAATTGGGAACCAAGTTGCTGTTTTCAACTACATGTCATCCACAAACGGATGGACAAACCGAGGTAGTTAATCGTACTTTATCCACTATGTTGAGGGCTGTCTTGAAAACATATTTGAAGTTGTGGGAGGAGTGTTTACCACATATAGAATTTGCTTACAACATATCCGTTCACTCCACGACAAAGGTAAGTCTATTCCAAGTAGTGTATGGTGAAAGCATCTAGGCCCCCGTGAGGTATGGTTTTGGTGATTAATGACAACCATTCGTAATTACTAATGAGTTTGTGGATGCAAGGTTTCACATATATCACATCAAGCGTTAACGACTATCTATTCAAATTATCTACCACTCATTGGATACGAATGGAGACCCCTCAAACAACCTATTCTAAGGGGGTTATTCAATTCTCATGAAGGCTAAATGAAGAACTCACACAACGACTCTATTCTATCAAAATTGGCAACACAAGAAGATCAATATTCATCAGAACATTATTTGCAACAAGTGTCAAAGAGGTCACTCGAGAAGCTTCTAAAAGTTCAACTCGAAGCAAACAAATTACACTCACCGGATCGTCCGATGGTCTGGAAAATGCACACATCGGTCGATTGGGGCTCAACAGAAGAAGAAGACCTCAGAATGAAGTGCACACCGGATCATCCGATGATAGAGACAAGTGGACATCGGTGAAGTTCAACAGAAAGATTAATTTGTCTCAACAATTCTGGAGAAACACTCACCGGATCATCCGATGCAGAAGCAAAGTGTACATCGGTCTAATTCAACAGAAACATTATTTCTGGACCAAATCTGAAGACAAAGCTCACCGGATCATCCGATGATTGAGAAGGGGTAGCATCGGTCGAATAACGGTCACTTCTGACACAGTGACGTCAGCTAATCTAATTACACCGATGCTCAGAAAAGGTGGTCATCGGATCATCCGATGTACACAGAAAAAGTAATCAGCCAACTTTTTCAACGGCTAATTCAGTTGGGCTGGCTATTTAACCCCCTTCCACCAGTCATTTCGACAACACTTGACAACCAGAGCATGCCTACACATCCTCAAGTGTCCAAGACCTAGAACAATCACTTACACACTCTTTCCGTCCATCTACACCTCAAGATATAGGCTAGACCTAGCTAGAGAGAAGCTTGTGTGCGTCCTCTCTGGGTGAGTGGAGTCTCTAGACCAGTGAGAGACGTGAGGGAGTGCATTCTTGGTGATTGCATTCACCTTGTATCAAGAGGAGAGTAGAGAGATTGCTCCGGAGCTTGCCGAGACAATTGTGGAAGCCCGGAGGATCGAAGTTGTACAAGGCTTGAGCTCCACCTTGCCGGAGATGGCGAACGGAGAAAGTTAGTGGATTCCCTCGTCTTGGTGACTTGGGAGTGGCAATACCCTTTGGTGGGTGCCACAACGTGGATGTAGGAATATCCTAGTGATCTTACCGAACCACGGGAAAAATCGCCGTGTCTCCGCGTCTTCGAGCGTTTGCATTCCTCTCCCTACCCCTTTACGATTACATTTTACTATTCCGCACTTAACTCTCTTGATTGCGTAGTTGACTTGCATAGGGAATTGGGATTAACAATTAAAGTTTTAAATTGCCTTAAAATTTGAAAAAGCCCAATTCACCCCCCCCCTCTTGGGCGTTTCGATCCTTACAATTGGTATCAGAGCAAGGTTGCTCATAGGATCATTCTAGCTTCACCGCTAGAGAGCTTAAATGGCCAAGAATGGGGGTTCGGTTCCCACCTTCGAGGGCAAGAACTTTGCCTATTGGAAAGCACGCATGCGTGCCTATCTAGAGGCTATTGCTCCCGAAGTTTGGGAAGCGACCCATGCGGGATTTGGAGATCTCAATTATGTTGGTGATCAACTAAAATGGGATGCTAAGGCTAGAAATGCTATCTACGAATGCATAAGTCAAGACGTATTTGCTAGAATTGCTAGTAAAGAGAAAGCATGTGAAATTTGGGCATATTTAATTGAAATACATGAGGGCTCATCTCGTGTCAAAGAACTCAAATATCACTTGCTTAAATCCAAGTATGATGAATTCAAAATGCTTCCTCATGAGAATGTTAACCAAATGTTTTCCCGTCTAAATGTACTCATTGAGGAGATTAACGCACTTGACATTGCCTCTCTTGGTAAGGGACTTATTAACCGCAAGATCCTCATGCTTCTACCCAAGCCCAAGTACAACATCATCAATTCAATGCTCCAAAAGGAATCGCTTGACAACATTGAAGTCTCGGAGCTTATTGGAGAAATTCATGCTCATGAGATGAGCGTTCTTGGAATGATGGAGGAGTCATCGTCAAAGACCATTGCTCTCAAGGCCTCAACCAAGAAGAAAACTCCCAAGAAGAAGAAAGTAGTTGAGCCTAGCTCAAGTGAAGAAGAGCAAGCAACAAGCGAAGAGGATGATGATGAGCTTGCATTAATGATGAGAAAATTCTCACGGTTAAACTCCAAGATTGCAAAGAAGGGTTACTCTTTTGATCCCAAGAAGAAAGCCTTCCTTCCAAGAAAAGATGAAAACAAGATATGCTATAATTGTGGTGATCAAGGCCACATATCGTATGATTGTCCAAAGCCGGACAAGAGGAAGGACAACCACAAGGGAAAGCATCGAAAGCTAGAAGAAAGTGATGAAGATGAAGAAGAGGTGAAGCCCAAGCGCTCCTTTGGAAAGAAGAAATTTGACAAAGGCAAGAAGACCAAGCTCTTTCCAAAGAAGAGAAGAGGGCCTCAAAAGGTCTTCATGTGCGAAGCCAATGAGTGGGTCACCGATGAGGAAACAAGTGACGATGATAGTGAAGATGAGGAAGAAAACTTGGCAAGCCTCGCTATCGTCAACAAGGATGACTCACCTCTTCCCCCACCGCCCATGTGTCTCATGGCGAAAGGTAACACCAAGGTATGTGATGACTCTAGTGATGATGATGAACTTTCTCCCGATGAATTAGCATCTATGATTAATGAATATCATGTCATCATAAAAAGGGAAAAGGGCAAGGTTAAGGCACTTGAACAAGCTAGTGCTAAGCTTGAGAGTGCTAACCTCAATTTGAATGACAAGTATGAAAGCATACTTAAGGAGCATGACATGCTCAAGTCTCATGTCAAGCAAATTGAGGAAGAGAAGGCTCAAATCAAGCTTGATCACCATGAGCTTGACTTAGCTCATCAAGCACTCTTGGGCAAGCACAATGAGTTGGTTCAAGAGCATCAAGTACTTAACCTTGCTTATGAAGCTATTGAACTAAAATTAAAAAACTTGAAGAAATAAACCCTTGATGGCAAAATATCCGCTAGTTCACATGCCACTAACAACTTGCATGAGTCTTTGCCGTTGAAAGCAAATGCTAGGGAGAAGGAGCTAATGGACGAGATTGAAAGTCTCCATGCTAGCGTGGCAAGACTAACCAAGGGAGAGGACAAGCATAAGGAAATCCTCTTCCAACAAGCCAAAGTCTTCAACAAGAGAGGACTTGGATCCTTCCCGGTGCCAAACAAAGGGAAGGTGCCCTCACAGGAGCTTAGGACAAGCTTCATCAAGGAAGTTGGTTCCTATTGCCAACACTGTGAGGTCACCGGACATCACACAAGGGAGTGTCCTCTTCCTAATCTTCCTTCTCCCAAATTGCCTCCTAACTATACATCTACCTTTGATAATCACTATTATCTATTGAGCAAAGTAGGTGGGAAGGTGAAGGCAAAGTTCATCG
This sequence comes from Tuctoria greenei, assembly GCA_036927565.1. Taxonomy (NCBI): domain Eukaryota; kingdom Viridiplantae; phylum Streptophyta; class Magnoliopsida; order Poales; family Poaceae; genus Tuctoria; species Tuctoria greenei. Next base: position 151,410,874 of record JAYESD010000011.1, read on the forward strand.
GCAAAGACATCAAGGGCATGAAGGGGAAGCTCCCCAAGCAACTTTGGGTCCCAAAATCACTTGTATCACACATACAAGGACCTAAGTTGGCTTGGGTTCCTAAACTCAAAAACTAACTTCATGTGTGTAGGTGAACTACAAAGCCGGAGGAAAACATTGGGTACTCGATAGTGGGTGCACTCAACACATGACCGGCAATGATGGTATGTTCACCTCCATAGAGGACCCCAGAAATCACGAACAAGTCACCTTTGGTGATAACTCAAAGGGGAAGGTAATTGGTTTAGGTAAAATTGCTATTTCTAATGATTTGTCTATCTCTAATGTGCTTTATGTTAAGTCTCTTAGTTTCAATTTACTCTCTATTGCTCAATTGTGTGATCTTGGACTAACGTGCACATTTGACAAGAATGGTGTTGTGGTGTCTAGTGAGTCTAGCAAAGAACTAATCTTCAAGGGGTTTAGGCATGGACATCTTTACTTGGTGGACTTCTCCAACAAGAACGCTAGCTTGACCACTTGTCTTTTCACCAAGACAAGTTTGGGTTGGCTATGGCATCGACGCATTGCTCACATAGGGATGAGCAAGCTCAAGAAGTCATTCAAGCTTGGGATGGTGACCGGCGTGAAGGACATCACATTTGAGAAGAACAAGCTTTGTAGCGCATGTCAAGCCGGGAAGCAAGTTGCCTCGCACCATCCGATGAAGACAATGGTGTCAACCTCCAAGCCACTTGAACTGCTTCACATGGACCTCTTCGGACCGTCCACATACCAAAGTCTTGGCGGTAACCTCTATTGTCTCGTTATTGTTGATGATTATTCTCGATATGCTTGGACTTTGTTTCTAGGTGACAAGGGTGAAACTCCGGAAGTCTTCAAGACCTTTGCAAAACGAGCTCAAAGGTAATTTCAACTTCCCATCATCAAGGTCCGGAGTGACAATGACACCGAGTTCAAGAACTACAACATTGGGGAGTGGTGTGACCGTGAAGGCGTGAAGCACGAGTTTTCGGCCACATACACCCCTCAACAAAATGGAGTCGTTGAGAGGAAGAACAAGACTCTCATCACCCTTGCAAGAGCAATGCTTGATGACTATGGCACGTCGGAGAAGTTTTGGGCCGAAGCAATCAACACGGTGTGCCATGCCGCTAATAGGATCTATCTTCATCGACTACTTCAAAAGACCCCCTATGAGCTCCTCATTGGGAGAAAGCCCAACATCTCTTACTTCCGAGTCTTCGGATGCAAGTGCTACATCTACCGCAAGAAGAGGCTCGGTAAGTTTGAAAGAAGGTGTGATGTTGGTATTTTTCTTGGTTATGCATCAAACTCAAAAGCATATCGAGTATTCAACCAAACCTCCGGGTTAGTTGAAGAAAGTTGTGATGTTGAGTTTGATGAGACTAATGGCTCCCAAGAGGAGAGTTTTGGTCATGATGATATAGATGATGAGCCTCTGCGAGAAGCCATGAAGAACATGACCATTGGAGACATCATGCCCGAAGTTGAAGAGAGCCATGATCAAGGGGGAGCCTCAAATGCTAACACCAACACCTCCATGGTGCCTCAAGGAGACGAAGAAGAAGAAAAAGATGATCCATTGTCTACGCAAGATTCACAAGTCCTACAACATCAAGATGAAGAAGAAGAAGTCCAAGATCAAGTCCATCCACAAGACGAGCAAAACGCATCACCACCGCCAAGTGCTTCACAACCACTCATGAGGCATGGGCGCATCTCCAAGGCGCATCCGATGGATCAAATCATCGGAAGTCCGTCACGGGGAGTAAGTACTCGTTCTCGCCATGTCGCTTCGTTTTGTGAGCACTACTCGTTTGTTTCGTGTGTAGAACCCACTCGCATCGAGGAAGCACTTCAAGATCCAAATTGGGTGATGGCAATGCAAGAAGAACTCAACAACTTCACCCGCAACGAAGCTTGGGTGTTGGAGGAGCGACCCAAGGACAAGAACGTCATCGGAACGAAGTGGGTGTACCGCAACAAGCAAGATGAGAATGGCGTTGTGGTCCGCAACAAGGCAAGACTTGTGGCCAAGGGTTTTGCGCAAGTTGAAGGACTAGACTTTGGAGAAACATTCGCTCCGGTCGCTCGGTTAGAAGCTATTCGTATACTCCTTGCTTTTGCTTCACATCATAACATAATGCTTTATCAAATGGATGTGAAAAGTGCCTTTCTTAATGGCTATATTAACGAGCTTGTTTATGTTGAGCAACCTCCCGGGTTTGAAGATCCGAGGAATCCTAATCATGTGTATAGGCTACACAAGGCGCTCTACGGACTCAAGCAAGCACCTAGGGCGTGGTATGAACGACTAAGGGATTTCCTAGTCATGCAAGGATTCAAGATCGGGAGGGTGGATACTACACTCTTCACCAAGGACATCGACGGAGATTTATTTCTTTGTCAAATTACGTTGATGACATTATTTTTGGCTCAACTAACAAAGCTCTTAGCCATGAGTTTGGCAAAATGGTGTCTAGGGAATTCGAGATGTCAATGATTGGAGAGCTCAATTTCTTCCTAGGATTTCAAATCAAGCAACTTCAAGAGGGGACCTTCATCTATCAAGAGAAGTACACAAAGGACCTCTTGAAGAAATTTGAGATGGGAGATTGTAGCTCAAGAAGCACTCCAATGGCGACGAATTGCCATCTCGACGCGGACATGGACGGTAAACCTATTGATCAATCTCATTACCGTTCCATGATTGGCTCATTGTTATATCTTACCGCATCTAGGCCCGATATTATGTTTAGTGTGTGCTTTTGTGCTCGCTTTCAAGCGGCACCTAAAGAATCGCACAAGAAGGCGGTCTTTAGGATACTCCGGTATCTCAAGCATACCCCAAGTGTAGGTTTGTGGTACCCCAAGAACGCTAGTTTTCATCTCTTAGGCTACTCGGATTCGGACTTTGCCGGATGTCGTGTGGACCGCAAGAGTACCTCCGGAGGGTGCCACCTACTTGGGCGTTCCCTAGTATCTTGGTCTAGCAAAAAGCAAAATTCCGTGGCTTTGTCCACCGCGGAGGCGGAGTATATAGCGGCCGGTGCATGTTGTGCCCAAATTCTATATATGAAGCAAACCCTTTTGGACTTTGGAATTAAGTTTGGTTGTGTGTCTCTCCTTTGTGACAATGAAAGTGCGGTTAAGATAGCTAAAAACCCCGTTCAACACTCCCGCACCAAGCACATTGATATTCGCCATCACTTCTTGCGGGACCATGAGGCTAAGGGAGACATCTCATTGCAAGGTGTTAGGTCCGAAGAACAATTGGCGGATATCTTCACCAAACCACTTGATGAGAAAACTTTTTCTAGGCTTAGAAGTGAATTAAATGTGCTAGATGCATCTAATGTCATGTAAGTTGCCATGTTCATGTAAGATTGCATATCATATAGGTCTTGCCTAACTCCCAAAGGATAGGGGCGAGCTAGAAATAGTTTTCCCTGAGGAAGCCTTTGGAAGGCTTAAACTTGGCAAGATAGATTTATCTTATGCCTTGCATGATTCCTGCCATATAAACTTGCACTCATTTAATATCTTGCATTAACTTGTTTGGCATTGCATACGGTAGATTGTCACAAAGGGGAACCCACATCATGAGAAGAAGACTTGTTTGAAATGCAATATCTTAACTCATATGATGTGGAAAGAGCAAAACTCTAAAGGAACATGCTTTAAAGAGATAGAAGTCTCCATACTCTAGCTCACAAAGCATGGACCTTACATTTTCTTGGTTTTTCCCTCCTAATTTTCCTTGCGTGCTCTATTTGTTTAAGGGCTTAGCCAATATGTGGCACTATATTGAAAAGCCTATTTTTAGGGGTTAGGAGGTGCCCAAAAGGTCCTAAGACTTGTTTTCTCTTTGTGTGTTTTAAGTCAACGGACATATATGGGCATTCTTAGGTTTTCTGTAGTCATCGGACTATCCGATGCTAGGGTCAGCAGCTCATCGGATCAATTGATGCTTCAGTTCTTCGAACAGATCAGTCAGAACCAAGAAATCGACCGATGGGTTCATCTCAGGAAACATCGGAGCATCCGATGTTCAATCCTCTGTTACCCTGCAGAATTCGACCGATGATCGACGTAGCAACGTCGGATCATCCGGTGTTCAAAGAAAGTTTTTGGACCAACTCTCTGTTGAACTCGACCGATGACCCCACCCGATGCGCATCGGTCGATCCGGTGTTCGCGTAACCGTTAGGTCATCGGGTTCCCATTTAAAGACGTACGACGCTTCGTCTTCCTCCTCTCGCGCCGCCATCTCCTCGCACCGCCGCTGCACCTCCTGCCGCCACCGCGCCTCGCGCCGCCACCGCGCCTCGCGCCGCCGCCGCGCCTCCCGCCGCCGCCGCGCCTCCCGCGCTGCCACCTCCTCGCGCCGCCGCGCCTCCCGCCGCTGCCGTGCCTCCCGCCGCCGCCGCGCCTCCCGCGCCGCCACCTCCTCGCGCCCCGCTGCGCCTCCACCGCCGCCGCGTCGCCACCGCCACGCCTCCATCGCCGCCGCCTCAGACCACGCCGCCGCCGCCGCCTCTTCAGTGTGCCGCCTCGTCGTGTCTCCACCTCACCACCAGCAGCCCTACGACTTTCATCGCTAGGGTTCCCACGAACCGCGCGACATCATTCCGATCGCTGCGTCGCCGTTCATCGTTCGCGTGATCCTTTTCGTCGCTAAGGTTTGTACCGTACCGTGCGAAATCCATCCTTATTTCTCGTCGATCATGTTTCCACTAACCCTAGGCCTCTCTTTTGCATCAAGATGGGCCGTGATCGCAATGGAAAAGGCAAGGCCATCGAGGAGCCCGCAGCGAAGAAACAAAAGCTCTCGAAGGAAGCTCGCCGGGCAGAGTTGGCCGCTCGCGCCGCCGAGGAGCGTGAGCGCGGCCATCGCGGTTCCTTGCGGCTCCGCGAGTCTCGGCAGAGGCAGCAGCGCCCCACAGTGCAGCCCGTGCCGCCCGACGACTCTGAGGATGAGGAGGAGACTGAGGTGGCGCCACTGGTTCGCCGACGCACTGTCAGGACCCGAGGGGGAGGTCAGACCCCCACCGCGAGTCAGCGCCCCACTGCTGTCGACCGTGCAGAGGACAGAGAGGCCCAGAGGGCCATCTACGAGATGGATACCGCTGCCAGAGTTGCTGAGGATGTCAGGCTTACAGACTACCGCAAGTTCAAGGCAAAACAACTGAAGAAGCTCAGATGGACAGCGTTGCCAGAGGAGTGGTTCCCGCAGCCCAGGGACACTAGGGTTGATCCCCGCTTTTGGACCCTGACACAGGCATCCCTGTACGAGACGTACAGGCGTCGGGGCCATAAGCTGTTCCAGCACACTTACATCGACTGGAATCAGCTTGCAACAGCAGTTGGACACGGGATCAGGCCATTCTTCGAGAGGTACAGAGGCCTTGTGGAGCTGCTCTCATGCCAGAGGAGCGCTTACGTGGAGGAGTGGGTTCGAGTCTTCTACGCCACACTCTATATCTCAGAGGGTCGGCGCTCGATCCACTTCATGTTTCTGGGGCAGCAGCACACCGTGTCTCGAGAGCGACTGGCACAGCTGCTTGGAGTGGACACACACCTCACTTGTCTGCACGAGGTGGTCTACGGAGGAGCCGACCCGCCGAGGAGGCCGCTGACAGGGGGAGTGTCACCGCCGTTTGAGGAGATCAGAGGTCTGTTCACCCCTCCTTTCACGCCAGACCAGCCGAGGGTGCCAGCTCTCCTCACTCCAGCCGCTCGGACAGTTCACCACATCCTCAGGCGTACCCTTCTACCGAGGTCCGGCTACCTAGAGGGCTTCACGAGCCTCCAGCAGACCATCCTGTTCTATGTGATGAACGGGATGGAATTTGATATCGTGGACATCTTAATCTGCGAGATGGAGGACGTGATCACTGACGGAGTCGGGATGTTGAGGCAGTTGGTCTACGGGCATTGGATCTGCCGTCTGCTGTTCCTGCTAGCACCTGAGGACTCGCCAGCCATTGCTCCTTTGACAGAGCTCCATGCCACTCGGTTCGGCCACTACCGAGTGCCTACTCCTGGAGACCGCCGCCTTGGCCGTCCAGTCGAGCGTCAGGTCAGAGCCCGTCTCTCCGAGGAGGACTGGACCGAGCTAGCCCCGGAGGACGAGGCGCTCGCCCAGGCAGAGGCACAGGGTGAAGGACTGGAGCACGTCTGGTCGGACAGCGACACCAGCGACAGCGTCGAGGAGTACTTCCCTCCTCCGCCTCCTTCTCCGAGGCAGCACGACGCGGAGGCGGGAGGTTCGACTGCTCCACCACCTCCAGTGTCCGAGGCTCAGGTGTCACAGCCGTCAGAGCTCACCTCGCTGCTCCAGCAGATGGTCGAGCAGCAGCGCCAGGACAGGCTTGCAGCTGAGCAGGCCCGAGCGGAGCAGGCTGCTCGGCTCGCGGAGCTACAGAGACAGCAGCAGGAGATGCAGTTGGAGATCGCCCGCCAGAGGCGAGAGGACACTGACCGCTTCACGAGCCTGGTGGATCAGATGCACCGGAGGACCCTGGACCAGCAGCAGCAGACTCAGCAGGCGATGATGGGCATCCTGGGGTTGATCACCAACCTCTACCAGCAGACCGGGATAGCCCTTCCGCCTCAGCAGCCGGGTCTTGGTCAGGCTCCAGCAGCTTCTCCACTAGCACCTACTGCAGCTCCAGCACCGGCGTCGCCTATACCAAGCTTCAGCATGTCACCTCTACTAGCCTCGATAGTGCCATTCCAGTTCTCACCTCCACCGGCAGTACCTTCTCCGCTGGCGCCAGCAGTCCCAGCAGATCCCCCAACAGCGTCAGCAGCTCCAGCTCGTCCCGCTCCAGCGCCAGCACCTGCGACCTCCACCTCGAGCAACTCCAACGACAGCACCGCCGACGTCGATCGCTTCACCGTCGCCCCGAGTGCTCCAGAGTCCTAGGTACTCATCTTCCCTTTTTGGTGTCTTGATGCCAAAGGGGGAGAAGAGTTAGAGTCAGGGGGAGTTTAGCTCTAGGGGGAGTCAGTCTTGGTCGAGTCAGTCTTGGTCTTAGGGGGGGGGTTTGGGGAGTTTTACCTTTATCTATTTGGACTTATTGTCATTTGCTTCTATTGTAATTCAGTGTGCTATTTCATGGCTTATTTGATCACTGTTTGAGCCTTCGAGCTCCTTGTGTTGCATTTTGTTCCAGTTACAATCTTTATGAGCATTTCGTTATTAAATTCATTTACTTCTATGCTCTACTCGTTGTGTTGTCATCAATCACCAAAAAGGGGGAGATTGAAAGCATCTAGGCCCCCGTGAGGTATGGTTTTGGTGATTAATGACAACCATTCGTAATTACTAATGAGTTTGTGGATGCAAGGTTTCACATATATCACATCAAGCGTTAACGACTATCTATTCAAATTATCTACCACTCATTGGATACGAATGGAGACCCCTCAAACAACCTATTTTAAGGGGGTTATTCAATTCTCATGAAGGCTAAATGAAGAACTCACACAACGACTCTATTCTATCAAAATTGGCAACACAAGAAGATCAATATTCATCAGAACATTATTTGCAACAAGTGTCAAAGAGGTCACTCGAGAAGCTTCTAAAAGTTCAACTCGAAGCAAACAAATTACACTCACCGGATCGTCCGATGGTCTGGAAAATGCACACATCGGTCGATTGGGGCTCAACAGAAGAAGAAGACCTCAGAATGAAGTGCACACCGGATCATCCGATGATAGAGACAAGTGGACATCCGTGAAGTTCAACAGAAAGATTAATTTGTCTCAACAATTCTGGAGAAACACTCACCAGATCATCCGATGCAGAAGCAAAGTGTACATCGGTCTAATTCAACAGAAACATTATTTCTGGACCAAATCTGAAGACAAAGCTCACCGGATCATCCGATGATTGAGAAGGGGTAGCATCGGTCGAATAACGGTCACTTCTGACACAGTGACGTCAGCTAATCTAATTACACCGATGCTCAGAAAAGGTGCTCATCGGATCATCCGATGTACACAGAAAAAGTAATCAGCCAACTTTTTCAACGGCTAATTCAGTTGGGCTGGCTATTTAACCCCCTTCCACCAGTCATTTCGACAACACTTGACAACCAGAGCATGCCTACACATCCTCAAGTGTCCAAGACCTAGAACAATCACTTACACACTCTTTCCGTCCATCTACACCTCAAGATATAGGCTAGACCTAGCTAGAGAGAAGCTTGTGTGCGTCCTCTCTGGGTGAGTGGAGTCTCTAGACCAGTGAGAGCCGTGAGGGAGTGCATTCTTGGTGATTGCATTCACCTTGTATCAAGAGGAGAGTAGAGAGATTGCTCCGAAGCTTGCCGAGACAATTGTGGAAGCCCGGAGGATCGAAGTTGTACAAGGCTTGAGCTCCACCTTGCCGAAGATGGCGAACGGAGAAAGTTAGTGGATTCCCTCGTCTTGGTGACTTGGGAGTGGCAATACCCTTTGGTGGGTGCCACAACGTGGATGTAGGAAGATCCTAGTGATCTTACCGAACCACGGGAAAAATTTTCGTGTCTCCGCGTCTTCGAGCGTTTGCATTCCTCTCCCTACCCCTTTACGATTACGTTTTACTATTCCGCACTTAACTCTCTTGATTGCGTAGTTGACTTGCATAGGGAATTGGGATTAACAATTAAAGTTTTAAATTGCCTTAAAATTTGAAAAAGCCCAATTCACCCCCCCCCCCCCTCTTGGGCGTTTCGATCCTTACATATGGTTTCAATCCCCGTGCTCCTATTGATTTACTACCTTTGCCTCCTTCTAAAACTATAAATTTGGATGCTACACAACGATCTGAATTCATTCTTAAGATGCATGAAACTGCAAAGAAAAATATTGAAATGATGAATGAGAAGTATATGATTGCAGGTTGTAAAGGTAGAAAAGAAGTAAAACTTGAATCGGGTGATTTGGTGTGATTACATTTGAGAAAAGAGCGATTCCTCGACTTGAGAAAATCTAAGCTTATGCCACGAGCTGCTGGTCCTTTTAAGATTGTTGAAAAGATTAATGATAATGCATATAAGCTTGAATTGCCTCCCGATTTTGGGGTTAGTCCTACATTTAACATTTCAGATTTGTGACCATACTTGGGAGAAGAAGATGAACTTGAGTCGAGGAAGACTCCAATTCAAGAGGGGGAGGACGATGAGGACATCACAACAACAGAGACACACATTGAAATGCAAGGACAAATCACAAGAGCACGAGCACGGTTAATAAATCAGCAAGTGAACTCGCTCCTAACTTCTTTTGCATGTGAGTTTGAGAATAGATTGCTATGTGATGATTTTATTGTTATTAGGAATAATGGAGAAGATCAACAAGTGAAGGAAAGAGGCCTTGGGAGTGTGGAGAACCAGCTAGTACGTCCACAAGTTGATGGAAGCAGTTTACAACTCGGAGTCCAGGAGCAGTCCACCTTAAAACGGACGCCCAGGAGGCATACGGACTCCATTTTTGACGTTCTATATATGCACGGAAAGAGGAGAAGATAAAATTTCCAATGGTTCTTGTCCCACCTCAAAATTCCTCTAGAGTCATCGGGAATCGTCGAAACAATTCGAGTCCAGATTTCTGTCCGGTGCTGCGCCACCGAATCAGGCCTTTGGGCCTTGTATCCCGTATGAGTCCATTAAGGACGCGTCTAATAGTGTTTTGGTAGAACCCTAGCCTTTAAATATTGCATCTGCTGGTAATATTTGGTTGGTTTTTCTTAGAATAACAATTTTTTTGTTCTACGGTTTGTGAGACCCCAACTTCTCAATTTCAGATCGTGTCTTCTACGTTCTTACTTGTGTTCTCTGTTCACTTGTAGAGATTAACCTTCTTGGCGAGGTCAAGTGTGTGTCGCACGGTTGATAACCAACGGAGCAGTGGTGTAGTGATTGCAGAGGTATTCGAACTGCTCGAGTGCCGCGGATCATCAACGTCGAGTTCTCCACCCCAATCGACTTACCTTTCAGAAGATCGGGCCTAAACCTACTCATCATGTTCTTTGATGAGGATGGTGTAATAGATGATGTGCCAGAACTTTGCGACTTTGACAATAGAAATAGTTTTTAGTGAAACTTGTAAACTATGAGATGACTTGTATGTGTAACTTGTACATATGTATATTGTTTCAGTAAAATTGACTTCTGTGATTATATTGTTTACTTTTGTGATTATATTGTTGTCTTCTGTGATTACATTGAATTGACCTAGAAATTAGAAATAATAGCAGGTAGTACTGCATAGGGTATACTTTACCACAGGCGGTTTTTTACCTACGGCTAAACCTGCCCGTGAAATTATATTATCACAGGCGGTAGATATAGGTAAAGAACAACCTGTGATAATTCTGTTGTCACAGGTGGTTTCTATTATGGTAAGAACTGGTTGCGATAAATTATCTCTACAGGCGGCTTGCCATAGGTAAAAATATGCCTGTGATAAAATGATTATCATAGGTGGTTACCTATAATGTACGACCCGTCTGTGATAATGTGTCATTACAGGTGGCTAGTCGTAAGTAAAAAACTGCCTGTGATAAAGTGTCTTCACAGAAGGCTAGTCGTAGGTAAAGAACCGCCTGTGATAAAACTATCTCACATGCAGTTTTACTTTCCACCTGTGAAATTGCATATTATCACAGGCTCTTCATTTCAGGCAGTTTTAGAAATCGCGTATGATAATACGTTTGGAGCCGCCTGAAATGAGGCTTATTGTAGCAGTGATAAAGGGGTCACATGTCATGAACCGCATGATGAAGGAAAGTGCGTGTTGTCTAACTGGTTAATCCGTGTATGAAAATATTAAATATGTAATGCTACCGAGGTAACTCTATAAGATAGATAATTTGCTCTTTAATATTGTCACATAAGGAGATTGGATTTGGATGCTATGGAGCCTCATGTGAAACTCTACTATGAGACACACATCTTTATATATAGGGTTCTTAGATCATCACAAGTCACACTAAACATTCTCTATCTGTTGCATATTGACTTTCTAGTGCACTTTCTATTCTCGCTCCATGTGTGCATGTTATATAAGATCAATCGGGCAACCAAGTATGTGTTGTTTTTCATATGCTTCCCAGTCCCTAGCTAGACAATACACGTGTCATCCTCTATTTCAAAGCAATGCAATCCAAGTTGAGGAAATGAGAAACACTGTTAGGAAATGAGAAACCACAACAGTGGGTTCAAGATTGTTATATATGCTCACTAACGTCAAAGAGGCTGATTGATTTTGTCTTGTTTGCGTCATCCTGTTAGGTACTCTTCATGTGCCCAAGGAGAGGTAGGTGAGTTAAAATAGGGTCATAAATTACATAAGAGTGTACTAGTTGGATTTTATCCCGACTTGGTCCCAACAACAGTGCGTCTCTGATTGGAAGCAACTTACCAAACCAACAAAAATAGCTTCATCCCATGCCCCCACACATTTCTAAGAAAGGAGACCTAGCCTAATTAATGATGATGATTAGGGGAATTAACACTTAAACGAGGCCAACCTTAATCCCTACCAATCCAGAGAGACGTGCAAGGGAGTTCTGAAGGCCGGTATCCAGGTTGCCACTGTACGTGAAAGAGTCACAGATAGGCAACAACAAGGACGCCAATGTCTGCATCATCAGGCAGGCATTAACTAAATTGGTGATTAGCATGTTCATTTGTTTAGGCTAGTAGAACCTATTGAAATAATGATGGTTAAGCTTTGACATTTGGCATCAAGAGTCATTTATTAGCCTACATCTTGAACCACTAAGTAATATGCTTGATGCTAATTACTCATAATTAATTCTTACATTGCATCAGATTTGCACAAATCTTTTGTTTTCTGTTAATGTTCATTGGCACCAATGATGAGCTTGTTCATTGCAGATGGTTAATCTTGTTCTAGACTTCTGTAAATGCTTTTGTGCCCAAATTTGTTGATTAGCTAATCTTGTTTCTAAGAGTTCAAGTTCATGTGGTGAGTAGCTTCATATTACCGTCAATTAGTCATCATGTTCAAGTTTATATTCCTATTTTGCAGTCGAGGGTAGCATATAGATAATGTTTATGGAAGTTGGGGTGCCTTGAATTAGTCAGTTGAAGCAAGGAGAGGAACTGAGGCAAGAAATCATGATGTCTTTAGCAAATTCTACATTAATTATTCCTCTCCAGATCATAAAACTATTTCGAAACCATCCGAATGACACAAACCACTGGAAGTAGAGTGAAGTGAACTGCTACCTCCAAAACTCACCACCTCCAACAAAATTACTTTCAGTGGGTTTCAGTAGCCTTCAGTTACGAACAGGGCTAGATATTTTTCGTTTCGAAAGTTCTGGATCAGCGGTCCGGCTTATATGTTCATAAGAAGGTAAAAAATGTTAGCATCCAATAGACTGCCGAATAAAAACAGCATATTGCAATTAGCTCCTCACGTCCTACAAAACTGAGCTACGACAACTCTGCTAATGTGTCACCCCGCTTCACCAAGCAGAGGGACCTTAGCGTCGTCAGCTTGCTTCCAAAGTAGCAGGTCATCGTGAACATCGTTGAAGAGATGTTCCAAGCTCCGCTCTTGCTCCTCGAACACTCGTCTGTTCCTTTCATCCCAGATGTGCCAGCAAACCAGGATAATCAGCATTCACAGTTTCTTGTGAGTTGAACTTCTGAGTTCATAGTACGAGCTCTGTAAATCTAGGCTTGACGACGAGGTAGATGGTAGCAGTACATGAACACCCACCCATTGCGCCACATGCGTCCATAGGGGTCTCGCAACAGGGCAATCTATGAATAGGTGTTCCACGGTCTCTAGATTTCAGCGGCCGAGCATGCAGAAGTAAAAATTTGGCCAGCCCCTCAGTTGAAGGCGTGCCATTGTCCAAATTCGGTCTTGACAGAGCTAGATATAACAAGGTCACCCTTGACACTCCTCCATCTCTAGTTCCTGCACGAGCTTTTTCCAATGCCTCCCATTCCTATACTTTCGCAATGAACACATAATCTAAGCAATGCTATATCACCAAAACAACAAATTTGACTGGAAGGCCAACACTCATTGTTGTCCACGTCCAGCTCTACCATTTAGCAAGGAAAATTGCCTGCTTGCTTCTTCACCGTGTAACATGAGTGTGTATATACTGCCCATGCAAATCACTAGGAAAAATATTTTGATAATAAATATAAGGTCAGTGAGCATGAAAGCAAATCTGAGGTGGCACATATATACCCGGCCAATTCAAATACAGAGTTGCAACTGAGGACCACATCTTGTAATGATACAGAGTTACGGGCTGGCGTAGCTTGTAATTGATGAGTCAGTTGTGGAAGTATGGTTGAGTTTGTTTTAGCCAATCACGTACTCCCTCCATCTTGAAATTTTTGTCACGTTTTAATTCATTTTTGAATAAAAATATGATAAATTTTGAGGACGGAAAGAGTATTGCATATAGTCCATGCCTGAATTTTGAGCTCACGATTGGCCCTCTGATCTGGCTGTCTGTCGCCAGACTCTCCGTGATTGCTACAACCGTATGTTCTTGCCTGCTATCTACACATACGGTATGCAGATGCGAGGTGCTCTCCTGTGGTTTGTTGCTCTCCATATTACTGCAGGTGCTTCATTGTCACACCCGATTTTATTAAGGATAAAACCAGCTGCAAATACATATATGTCAGGAGACAAATAGTGATAAAACAGTTCTATATCGAATAGAAACAACTTTAATACCTTGAAAAGAGTTTAGAATAGCAGCGGAAGAGACAAATCTCTAAGGCAATCACAGACAAATTGACTGGCAGCAACGCAACCTATGCACCGTCTTCACTTGGCACTGTCCTCATTAGATCTTGTCTTTACTGAGCAGCATATCAAAAATACAACAAAGCAAGTGTGAGTACCATCTCGTGGTACTCCGCAAGTGTGGGAAATAAATAACATGAAGGCTAATCAAAAAGGAAAGGCTGATAATGGTTTAAGCACTATGCATTAAACCTATCCTTAGCTTTCATTAGCACCTACATCTAGGTGTATTCCCAATCATAACAGAATGTTAATAATATTAATGATAATGAATCAATACCAACATCATTCCCAAATCATCATCTCAACCATCAACTAATTATGAACTGGCCCCAAGCCGCTCTTGTCCGTAAGCACGGCTGTCATGACAGTTTTCCAAATCTCTGCAGAGAGTGTACCCTTTACCCACAAGCAGTGATTTCATTCCCTGTTTTCAGGTGGACTGAGTAAACCTCCCTGATGCCCGCGGCGGCCAACCACATTATACACTTCCTTTGTTGAGGCCAGGAGATCACTACATGGTCTTTACAAAGGTACTCCCGACTAGTGCTAGCCCTCTAAGGTTTCCATCACTTAGGCATTTCTGGAGTAACCCTCCGCCTCAGAGCCTCCTCTTGAGCCTTGCGGTTCCCAGAGCAGTAGCCCTACATCATTCCCCGCACCATCCAACTACTAGCATTTCATCGGGAAAAACCTAATTAATTGACCAAGCTGCCCCATCTCAGTCTCGTGGTGGTACTATAAAGCTTAGTGGCTTCCTCCATAAACCGGTCCTTAGAATCCGGCGGTGTCAAACCCAATCCCGGGTCTCGTACAAACTGCACCATACCATAACCATCCAACCGCCAGATTCATACCAATTACTTCATCACTTTCCAATGTAACATAATGATCATAATTAATAATATAATCATAAATCCAGATTTCAATGTCAACTACTAAGCATGGCTAAGCGTGATTATAATACCCAAAACCTCCCAATTTAACCTGGGCGACAAGGAATTGTATGGAACAGATAAATGAATAGGATTCCCATTAATTAAGCATGCAACTAACTACAATTCCTAAATAGGTACAAGATGGTCAAGGGCACTTGCCTTTTATTAAATAGCTGCTCAGTTCTTCTTGATGAAATCTTGATCTTCGGAGTCTTCGTGTTGCCTCTTGATCGAGATACGAATGCGTATAAGCTACCGTCAAAACAGAAATAAAATATTTAAGAACAATACACCAAAACATACACATAAGCATAAAATCCTATATTAATACATCCTACATAGTACTTATTATTTTTCTTAGTCAAAGAAATGCATTTACCATTTATTTTCCATTTTTAGTATTTATTTACAGATTTAAAACGTTTTTAATGAATTTATCATAGCCAAATTATATATATATATATATATATATATATATTTTAGCATAAAATATTTTATAAATAATTTTCCTTCTATTTTCACATTTATTCTCTATTTTTAATATTTATTTATAGCTAAAAACATTTTTAAATAAATCTTTATAGTCAAAACATATTTTATATGTATTATACTATTTTATTTTAGCCTAAAAAGATTTATTACTATTTTTCCTAGACTTTCTATGTTTACATTATTATTAAAAAACATTTTCCATTCATTAAATATAATTTCTTGGAATTAAATTCTATTTACTGGAGTTTTCCTATAATACAGAAAATAAAATAAAGTTTAAACTAAATTCCATAAAGTTCAAGGACTGTTTTGCAATTTTTCCTAACAGAATAGAGGCTAAAAATAATATTTATAAAAGTTACAGGGGCTTAATTCATTATGTTTATCTATTTACATAATGATGCATAATTAAAATAAAGTTCAGGTTATTTCTGTGAAACTAAGGGCTTATGCGCAATTGGTTATAAAAGTCCAGGGACCTAGCTATAATTATATATTTCCTATTTCTTTTGTGATTTATTTTTCTAAAGAAAAAGCTATGAAATGGGTCTACGGTCCTGTGGACTGGGGTTAGGGGTGCGGTCCATGGTCCACCGTGGACCAGGGGGCGTACCCCTTCGATTCTTTTAATCTGGACCGTGGATTTGAGATCCCACGGTCCAGGGAGGGCCAGCGGGCGAGCGGCGGCGGCGCCGCCGTGGGCTCACCGGATTGCGCCTAAACGGCGCTCCGGTGGTCTAACCTCAACGCTAATTGCATGGGAAGTAAGAGAAGGAGATGGAGAACTCACCCGAGGGAGTTTCGGAGGCCGGAACGGAGCAGTGAGGCGGCTGCGACGACGAAGGGCGGCGGTTGGAATCGGTGATGTAGGGGGAGGCGCCTCGGGCGTCGATTCCTTGCGCCAGCGGGCCAATTAGCGGCGGTGCGATGTTGTGGTGCTCGTCGGCTCGTCGGGGACGGCCGGGACAGCGTGGAAACGCGGAGCGCCGAGCTCCAAGCGGCGGCCATGGCGGCTAGGGTTTCGGGGAGTGTGGGCGGGGAATGGAGAGTGGGGGGGGGGGGGGGGGGGGCGGTCGGGTGATTATTTGTGGGGGCGGGGTTGGGCTGAGGGCGGCGGTTGCCGGCGCTGCCGTGCGTGCGGGCGGGCGCGAACGGGGAGGCGGCGGTTTTGGGAGAAGAAGGCCCTGATGGGCGGGGCCCGCATGGCAGCGAGAGGGAGAGGGAGGGAAGTGGTGGGTTGGGCCGGCTGGGGAAGAGAAGATGGGCTGTTGGAAAGGATAGATGGGCCGAGGGGAGGGGTTTTGGCCCATGATTAGGTTTATTCCTTGTCCTTTTTCTTTCTCTTTTCTTTTCATTTCTCTATTCCTTTTTATTTATTTACTATGTAATTAGATTATGCATTTTCTTGTATTTTAGAAAAATACGGGTGTTACATTCATCTTCTGATCATTAGCAAATCTTTGTGTTCGTTTTGGTACTGCTGCGCTCCTTCCTGGCCGCTTGCACGCGATCTTCCGTCAGATACTCGTGGAACGTTGAGCACTTAAAGAAAGTGTGGGAGAAGAAAGGTGATGGGATTATGATACGGCAATCATCATCCGGTAAATAAACTCATGTGTGCTACCAAACGTACAGTTAGACCCATATTAAGTTGGGTTAGAGTTGGTTATTATAGACCTGCAGAGACAATGTCATGTGTTATACTCCATCCAAAAATATTTATTACTTTCTAGTTCAAAAATGAACTAGAAAGTGAGAAGTATTTTGAGATGGAGGGAGTAAGTTTCTTCTGTATTTCCCCTGTTTTTTTTTTAATGTTGAACGTGATTGAAATAAATATCCTTACTGCTCCTTCAATAGCTAAAAGCATCCTGATTCCTTAAACAGCACGACGGTGGAGCTGATGACATCGATTCACATCTCGTTTCCATTGTTTCATGTTCTTTATGCAACTCCCTCAACTACACACTGCCACCCATCACTGTCTGATTCCAACAGCCCATCACTATCCGACTCCGACAGCAACGTGGTTTGGTTCTCATGGAAAGCATGCATGTGCATGTTAAGGAAATCAACATAGGTGGCAGTGCGAAGCAGAGGCCAAATGGGCATCTTCGCGTAAATGATATTATCCTGATGCCTCGCAAAACTAAAACTATGGAATTGTGTGATAGAAATGTACCACTTGCTCCGCGGCCGCAAGCGTGGTGCCTCCACATGTGTCTCCTGCCACTGGCTTGTGTTCCTCGGCAGCACGCGCAAAAACTGAAGGCCATAATGGATGAGTTGTACAAGGTATGTGATGTTGTCACGAATGAAACATTGGCTTCAAGGAGGTGTGCCGGCAGGATTCGATTTTTGCATTCTAAAAATGCATTGGTTGTTGAAGACTAGAAAAAATTGGTTAGATGAATTCTCCTGATGACTTACAAACCTAAATCTGTGCATTTGTGATGGATATGCACCACATGCTCTGCTTTGTTTGGAGAGAAGGAGGTTGGATGTGTGTGTGTGTAGCACCATCCTCACCGTTAGGGCAAAACATCTAGCTACCACGCAATAGATGTAGCTTTTGTAAAAGCGTGATTTCTCCATATACTAAGGGCTTAGAGATAACAAGAAAAAAAGGCTTAACTCCAGTGGAGGGCAGAGGAAACTTGAGCAGCCTTTGCTACTTGGATGAGTGAAGGGAAGGGCAATTGCTATTCAATTCTGAAAATATCCTACAGAATTGTACAGAGTACTAGCTAGTATTATGTGTCATAAATTTCCTCAAAAAATAAATCGAGTTAGTGTTCATGAATAAGAGTACGTAGTGCAATGTATTGATTCAAGATCATATCTGAAGCAGAATTTTCAGTTCAACCAGAAAATAAAATTAAAAGCCAAAATGCACAGTGAATGGAAACTACCTGTACCAAAAAGCAAATTGGTCTTTTTCGTCTACTCCGCCTGCGTAACTTATTTTATTAATTTTGAGAGAACGTACCGGAAGGCGAGCCCCCTATGCTTAATTTTATCAAACTAGTAGGTTGGCCTACACATTTTTGTGGTCAGTATTACTAATCTACCTATAGCTTATCTCGGATAGCTCATCAAATTATTTTTCTATTACCCATGTATTATGATTTAATTACCTAGTAGCCATAGTGGGTAATTTATAAATTTATATGGATATTCTAGACATTTGTTTAATAATAGTGATCATGGGTAATTTAAAAGATTTAGTGTGGGGTATGTTTCATCATATTATCTTAAATATTCTTATATTGATCTTGCATGAATAAATATCTCATTATATACAATGTGTCAATATTAGTATATACAAATTACAAATGTATATATGAAATTATGTTTAACTTTGTTAGCACACATAAAAACGTGTGTAAAATGATAGTTGTGTAATATAAATACAACTATAAAAGTGTGTGTAGACATGTATCTATCATCTCTATAAAAAAAATATTATGTATGCAAGACATGCTTTTTGAGATTAGTCTGTACAAACACATGTATGGCCCAATCGCCGGCGGAGATGCCTCAAGACGCTTCATGAAAGTGTCTCCAACTCTTCATATTCCAATAAGGATGATATAAACGTATGAAATAAATAAATAAAGTGAAATAGAGAATTTTTTTGAATCCTCAACCATGGAACTAGGCATTTTTACTGTCATGGTCTTGGGCACTTACATGGCTCGGTTCCCGCTGCTTACAAGTTACAACCTCGGTTCTGCTTTCCTGTACACACTAGAAGCATTTAGTAGGGTATTTTTGTAATTGAAATAGACCACCGGAAACCCTCATGCCTTGAAGTACTGTACTGTCACCTTGCAAATCCGGGCTACTATCGACTCTCTCTTCGTTGATCTATGTCACCAGCGACATAAAATATTTGTAGGTTCACGTTCCTGCCAACCGCCTCTGCTGTCAATCCTTGTTGCAAAAACCTACAACTATCATGGAACCATGTGTCAAGCTGTGCTTAGGCTACACGATTCGCTTCTATCCACTTCGGTTACAGTAGTGGTTTGATGTTCCTAACTCACAAGAATCACTAGAAGCAAGTGACATAACAAATGATCACACTTTTGTCCACACACTAGCTACTTTGTGTCTGCTGGAAGCGGCGTGACGAGCGGTAGTACTCCTGTGCGCGCAAGAACTGTACGATCTACTCCCAATACCTCACAAGCCTATTTTTTAATGGTCATAGACAGACATAGGAGTCATGTGTTCTCTCTATGCAAATCCACTATCACTATATATGGTGGTGAACACATCAAGCACAGGGATTTTAAGGACAACACATGAAACATTTATTTCTTATACAAGAGAATTTCCTTGATGCTAATTTGCTAATATATGTACTATTGATGCTACCCTAGCTTGAGCTATTGAAAAAATTTATGGTTCTTATTAGTAGCAACCAAAAAGTTGTCTAGCTTTATTAGCCATTGATTTTGACTTTTGTTCAATTACAAGGGCATACGGTGTCATATGGAACCTGCCCTGGTAGAATTTTTTTGTAAGTTTACTTTCCTACAACGAAATTAATTGGCGAACTAAATATTAGCAAAAGATATTGAAATAGAGGGTTGTGTGTTTAGTTTGCATAAGACACTCAATTAAAATGGATTGGTGTTGAATAAAAATTTATTTTCAAATAGATGACGCTTGAACTAACCGGTGCCATTTATTTTAAATCAAGGGAGTAATTAGTTAGCTTTTGTATAACAATGTTGACTGCATAGTTAGCCGTTTGGCTCAGCTGGGAGCAGGTCAGCGTGGGCAGAGACTCCCGCCCTTTTGCTTGAGTAAGGACTGGTTAGGATGGGCCCCTGGACCGAGTTCCATTAGCAGGTGAAAGGGCCTGTTGGCTCATCTCCTTGACGAAAGCCAGCTCACATGTCCAAGCTTAGGTATTTTTTAATAATGAGTAAATTCTCGACCTTATCTTTCAAAAAGGTTATGGTCCACTTATTAAAAACGAATACAAATACACACACTCACACTGCTACAATAAGCCTCATCATAGGCGGTTCCAAACCTATTATCACATACGGCTTTTAAAACCGTCTGAAACGAAGAGCCTGTGATAATCCGCAATTTCACAAGCGGAGAAGTGATACCGCCTGTGAAGGCACATTATCATAGGCGGTTCTTTACTTAACTTAACTGTAGTTTGTTTTTCCGTCTTGTTTTTTTTTGTATTTTCAATTTCTCCGTGTAGAGTTTCTCTGCGAAGCCTGAATCGGGAGATTTATTGAAGTGGCAGTGCATCGTCCCCGATAAAGAAGGGGTAAGTCATGAAGAACAAGCACAATATGAGTTTAACCATCGCCTTCCTATTAATAAATTTCTTTTGTAGACTGAATGGGAAGATGGTTACTACCCCCTGACAATCTCCTTCTCTTAGGACTATCCCTTGGTGCCTCCAAGATGCGCCTTTCCAATTGGGTTCTTCCACCCAAATGTCCATCGTTCGGGAGTGTAACACCCATGATTTCATGTACAAAAATTTGCTCAAACCCTTGATCATTGTTGTATGCATTTTTGGGTGATTTTTGATGTTCAAACGAGTAGCATCCGTTTAAAATTTGAATTTGAATTCAAATCAAAAGAAAATAAAGGAAAAAGAAAAAGAAAAAGAAATAAACCCCCTCCCTGGGCCGACTTCTCCCCTGGCCCAATTCCCATTCCTTCCCCCGCCAGCCCAGCCCCGCCCTCCCCCTCCCTTCTCTCTCTGCACAGCGGACCCCACCGGTCATCTTCCCCAGGGCGCAACCGTCGCCTTCTCTCCTTCCCGCGCGCAACTGCCGTGCCCACCCCCGCGCCCACTTCTCCCCCCTCCCTCGGAACCACTCTCCCCCGCTCCAATTTCGGCCGAGCGCCACAACCGCACCCCCCTCCGCGCTTAAGAGGAGCCGGCGCCCCCATTTCCCCCCTCACCCGAGCCCCCCAGAACCCTAGACCTTCATCGCCGGTGAGTCACCTCGGCGCTCGCGTTCCCGTCGCCGCAGCCCCCCTTCTCCCCATTTTCTTGGCCTGACGTGATCGCCGCTTCACCAGGGACACGTTGGACGTGTTGACTTGGGTAGATCGCCACTGCACCGCCGGATCATCGAACTCCGACGAGCACCGCTGCCATTCTTCGTCGCCGGCATCTTCCTCTCCTCCCCGAGCCCGATCAACGCCTCTGGTGAGATCGCCATGCCTCCCTCTTCATTTCTATGCGCTCTGTTCCTAGAATTAGGGTGTATTTCACGTTTTGGGACGATCTCCGGCGAGATCGTAGCCGGCAGCCGTCGGGCGCCGCCGCGCGCCGCGCTGGCGTCGGTTGGGCCGACGTGGCTCAACCAGAGCCGTCCATTCCCGGCCAACGGCTGAGATTATAACATCATACCGATTCGTTTGATTAAATCTCGTGCGTCCATTTTAAAACTGACGGCCCACATTGAATCCCCTTTTTCCCGCCGCCGGAATTGCACCCAGGCCCCTGGAACCTTGCTACCCCCTGCACTTCTCTGGATTTAAGGTCTAGCCCCTGGAAATTGCAGACTAGCCCCTGGAACCCTAAAAATTGGATTTAACCATTTAAATAGTCAATTTAACCCCTGGAAATTTATAGAATTGTAGATTTAGCCCCTGTACAGTGTAGTAATCTTATTTTCCAATCCCTGGACTTTTATTTATTTGTTAAATATTTTTTATAGGTGTATTTAATATGTAGAAAATAGATAAAAATGGTAATTAAGTGTAGAAATGTTAGGAAAAATTGGTATAAATTATTTATGCTGTGAATAAATTGTAGAGTTCATTTAAAATATACTTTGTCCATGGAATATTTATTATAAATGTTTAAAAATACATTTTGGCCATAGAAAATTCAAAAAATGGTTTTAGGCTATATTTAATTCTCAAAAATGTAGGATAAATCTAAAATGCATACTTTGACCATGTTAAGTAATAAATACTTCGTAGGGACGCATTAGTATAGGATTTTATGCTTATGTGTGTGTTGTGATGCATTGTTTTGCGTACCCTTTACTTATTTAGCTTTATTCTATTCTTGCCATGCTTGGGTATATATCTAGAGTCGTACTTCGACCCTAATCTTAACCTCCAAGACCAGGACTTCGCCAACACTCAAGTCTTCAACGAAGGCAAGTGCCCTTGACCATTTTGCTCTAGTTCTAGGGATTTAGATAGATGCATGCTAATTAAATTGATGTCCTACTTCATGTTTACATGCCTTGTTCCATATAATTCCTTGTTACCTGAAATGGGTTGGGAAGTAGATAGGTCATAGTTATGCTTAGCCATGCTTAAACATTGGGATTGGGATTTCATACAATTGTGCTACATTAAACTTTATGGTTACTTGAACTTGTGGTGATTACACTATTGTAGTGGATAGGAATCTGGTGGTTGGTTAGTATTGGTATGGTGCAGTTTGCACGAGAGCCGGGATTGGGGTTTGTTACCACCGGATTCTAAGGACCAGTTTATGGAGGAAGCCACTAAGCTTTATAGTACCACCACGAGACTGAGATGGGGCAGCATGGTCAATTAATTAGGTTTCTCCCGATGAAATGCTAGTGGTTGGATGGTGCGGGGAATGATGCGGGTGATCTGCTCTGGGATCCGCAAGGCTCAAGAGGGGGCTTTGGGGCGGAGGGTTACTCCGAGAATCCCCAGTGGTGGAAACCTTAGAGGGCTAGCACTAGTCGGGAGTACCTTTGTAAAGACCATGTAGTGATCTCCGGGCCACACACCTACGGAAGTGTGAAATGTGGTTGATCACCACGGGCTACATGGAGGTTTACTCAAGTCCACCTGGCAACAGGGGATGGAATCACTGCTTGTGGGGAAAGGGTATACTCTCTGCAGAGATTTGGTAAAACTGTCATGACAGCCGTGCTCACGGACAAGAGCGGCTTGGGGCCAGTTCATAATTAGTTTATGGTTGGGGAAATGGTGGTTAATTATGATTCAAGTTACATTCATTATCAGTACTCATGTGTTGATTACTTCTTGAATTATGATATTGATGAATGAAAGCTAAGGTTAGGTTCTAAGCATAGTGCTAAGCCATAATTGGCCTTCCCTTTTGCTTTAGCCAATCATGTCATCTCTTCCCGCACTTGCTGAGTACTCTATGTAATCAAGCGTTTAATTCTCCTTTAGAATATGAAGAAGAAGAAGCGGCACCGGAGGACTTCTTCGTCAACCCGGAGGACTTGGTCTAGGCTGGCGACCTCACGCGCAACGGCTGCCTGTGGAGTTGGAGCTGCTCTTACCTATTAGCCTTCTGCTGTAGTTTGAAATTTGTTAACCTTGTTGTTGATGTAAATAGTTGTGGTGTATTTGTAGACCTTCGGGTCGTATTGTAATACTATTTATGTATTCGAACATGGCAATGTAATGATATTTCACTTCCGTCGACGCATGTACGATTCAACTGATCCTGGCGTATATGTGATTAGCGTCTGTTCATCTTTATGATGACCGGGCGTGACAAAGTGGTATTAGAGCCGTGTTGCTTGTAGGACGCAAGCCTAGTTAGAAATGGCCGAAAATTAAGGACTATACTATTTTCTTATAAAATAGTATTTCCAAAAACTTTGTGCTTCCCATCTCAAACCTTGTGCTTCTTACCTTGCTGCACTTATTGATTTATTTCTAATTTAATTTATTGATTAATTGATCTCACTCTCTTCTTTTCAAATGTTTGTAGATAGCGCGAACCAAGCATACGGCTCGTAAGTCGACTGGGGGTCGTGTTCCTCACCACGCCCTAGCCAGTCGCTCCGCACCTCACACCCCCAGGAGGGAGACGACGCTGTTCTCCACTGGGAGTGCTGCTTCGAGGATGTGTGTCCGTCTTCGCTCTCTTCTTCGAGCTGCGGGGTACCGTGAGTACCGTGTTCGCCTAGTCTACCACACCACTAGGGTCTTTGCGCCCTATACTGGTGGACTGGAGTGGACTTCTCAGCTGGCCGTCTACTACGACTCGGAGCTGCTGCACTCACACTTCTCTCCGGCCTGGAGGAGCTCCCAGCGTGCGGCTGAGGAGGACGCCACGTGGGAGGCGACTACCTACTGGAGTCACGCCCACAGGTTCCGCCTTGGGTGCACGGAGCACGTGTACACCCCTCAGCGCCCTAGTGGCACGGCCGCCTTCACTGTACGTGACGTCGAGGGGCCCTTGACTCACCCTCAGTGCGAGAGGCTGGTGGACGATGTTGTGGAGTTGTCTTCGCGACTCCAGCGTTGTCAGCAGGAGCTTCAGGACAGCAGGGACCTGGTTGACCGCTACGAGCGACTTCGCCGACGCTACGCGAGGATCACTGCAGCTGATCCTAACTCTCCTCAGTACGCTTCGGACGTTGAGCCTTGGGACTCGAACTCTCCAGATCGTCGCATGAACTCCCCCCAGGAATCAAGAGAGGACTCAGAAGAAGAAGACCCGGAGATGGAGGTTGAGGATGACTCCGATGAGTAGGAGTGGACATGTTTCCCCGCTGGACGACTCAGGACAGTTATCCTTAGTGTGTAGGAGCGTGTAGCTACGCCCTCTTTAGTCTTGAGTTGTGTTGTTTATGTTGTTATGCTAGTAGTTTGCTTTATGTTGTGTGTGTGTGCGACATGAGTTGTGGAATGCTTCGGCATCCTGTCCACATCCATGTCATTTGTATATAGGCTTGTTAGTGTGTCGTGCGAGTTGTGGAATGCATTAGCATCTTGTCCACATCCGCACTAGTTGGTTAATGAATTTGCTTGCTTTATATATATGTTTCCCTTGATGCATGTAGTTGGGACCGTTTGCCATAGCGTACCCTTCTATATCTCATCTGTTGTCCTAAAGTTTCAATTATTCCCTATACAGATGTCTGGAAGAGGTAGAGGTAGAGGTCGTGGAAGGGGTGCTGTGCCCCAAGATGAAGGACTTGGAGGTGTGCCAGGATGGAATGGAAGGGGTGCCCGAGGGGCCCCAGCCGCGCAGCAAATGCAGCAGATGATGGCCATCCAAACCCAGCTGCTTAATAACCTCACTCAGATCGTCACCAACCTGCAACAAGCCCCACCCCCACCACCACCAAATTACAACCTTCCGCCACCACCACCTTTTCCACCTAGGTCCTTCCTAAGGGACTTCCTGAACACTCATCCACCCACTTTTGCCACAGTCACCGAACCCATGGATGCCGATGATTGGCTCCGAACCATTGAAAGCAAGTTGAGGCTCATCCACTTTGAAGGAAGGGAGAAAGTACTATTAGCCTCCCATCAACTCCAAGGACCGGCAGCCGACTGGTGGACTGCCTTTACTGAAGCTCACCGGGACCCAAAAAACATTACCTGGGAAGAATTCAGGACCAACTTCCGCAATCACTTTGTGCCAGAAGGAGAAATACAAGCAAGACGTGAAGAGTTCCTGATGTTAAAGCAGGGTCGTATGACTGTGAGGGCCTATTTGAATGCATTCACCCAGTTGTCCCGCTATGCTCCAACCGATGTGGATACTGACTTCAAGAAACAGTTCCGCTTCAAGAATGGATTGGACAAGGAGTTAAAATTCGCCATGTCTTCCAGCGACTACGGCGACTTTCAGAAGCTGGTTGACAAAGCTTTTGAAGTGGAGAGGACTAAAAAGGAACTGGATGATGAGGAAAGAAAGAGGAAGTTGACTATAGCACATGCCTCTAGTAGCAATGTGCGCCCCCGTCTTAACACTCCGCCTGCAAACCAGATGACTTGCCCTACGAACTACTCGGGACAGAGATTTCCCAACTCTAACTACAGGCCACCCACTCCCTACAACCAGCAAATGCGCCAGCAGCAGCAGCAGCAACCACCACGCCAGCCAATGCAAACCCCACGTCAGCAGATGCAGCCACCCCACCCTTCAGCTCCAGCTAACCGTTCAAATGGCCAACCCCCAAGAAACCAATCAGGAGGCAACAAGGGCCCAAATAATGTTGCGGGAGTACAATGTTACAAGTGCGGAGAATGGGGACACTATGCCAGCAGTTGTCCAAAGAAGCAACAGAACCCATCTGGTCGTGTCAACCATGTGACTCTCGAACAAGCACAGGAAGCGCCTGATGTGGTGATCGGTATGTTTTCTGTTAACTCACACCCCGCCACCATATTGTTTGATTCGGGTGCTACACATTCATTTATATCCAAGGATTTCATAAAGAAGCATGACATGGTAGTTACATTCTTGAATGGGCAATTATTGATAAACTCTCCTGGAGGAGAGATGGTGGCAAGGCATCTATGCCGAAAAGTGAGTATAAACATAAGGGGGGTAGTCTTTTGGGCCAACCTAATAGTGTTGGACTCACAAGGATTAGATATCATTCTGGGAATGGACTGGTTGACGAAGAATCAAGGAGTAATTCATTGTGCAACCAGAACAGTTTGCTTAACACACCCAGATGGCACTACAGTGGAGTTCAAGCCAGATCAGACACAAGAGGCAGTAGTACAACTCAACCATCTTGAGAGTACCGAAGATATCAGGGTGTGAAGGAATTTCCGGATGTATTCCCAGATGACTTACCAGGTATGCCCCCTGATCGAGAGATTGAATTTATCATTGAGTTAGTACCTGGGACGGCCCCAATATATAAGAGGCCATATAGAATGGATGCAAAACAATTAGCTGAACTAAAATATCATATTGAGGAGTTATTGGCAAAAGGATATATTCGTCCTAGCTCATCGCCTTGGGGAGCACCAGTTATATTTGTACCTAAGAAGGATGGAACCCAAAGATTGTGCGTGGACTACTGTGCCTTAAATGAGGTAACAATCAAGAATAAATATCCACTACCAAGGATTGAAGATTTGTTTGATCAGTTGAGAGGAGCATGTGTGTTTTCCAAGATTGACCTTCGTTCGGGCTACCACCAGCTGAAGATTAGACCATCAGATATTCCCAAGACGGCATTTGTCTCTCGATATGGATTATATGAGTATACAGTTATGTCGTTTGGATTGACCAATGCTCCGGCATATTTTATGTATCTGATGAACAAGGTATTCATGGAGTACTTGGACAAGTTTGTAGTGGTATTCATCGATGACATACTTATCTACTCCAAGACTGAAGAAGAGCATGAGGAGCACATCAGGATGGCCCTACAGAAGCTTCGCCAACATCAACTGTATGCCAAACTTAGCAAGTGTGAGTTTTGGCTAAAGGAGGTATCATTTTTGGGGCATGTCATATCCGAAGGAGGTATAACACTGGATCCAGGCAAAGTGGCAGATGTTCTTAAGTGGGAAACACCCGAGAGTGTGCATGATATACGAAGATTCTTGGGTATGGCTGGTTACTACCGTCGATTCATCGAGGGATTTTCAAAGATCTCTCGACCACTAACCAAGTTGCTTGAGAAAGGAGTTGCTTTCAAGTGGACCCCCGAATGTGAAGTAAGCTTCGCCGAGTTGAAGAAGAGGTTAACCAGCGCACCGGTATTGGTAATGCCTGATATGCAGAAGGAGTTTGTGGTTTATTGCGATGCATCTGGTCATGGTTTAGGATGCGTCTTAATGCAAGGAGGACATGTTGTGGCCTATGCTTCAAGACAGCTTCGGAAACATGAGAGGAACTATCCAACAATGATTTAGAATTGGCAGCTGTTGTTCATGCTTTGAAGATATGGAGACACTACTTGATGGGAAAAAGGACTGAGATATACACCGATCACAAGAGCTTGAAATACATATTCACACAACCGGATCTTAATCTCAGGCAACATCGTTGGTTGGAGTTAATAAATGATTTTGATGTGGGAATCAACTACCATCCAGGCAAGGCTAATGTGGTCGCTGATGCTCTAAGCAGGAAGGAACAAATCAATAACTTGTCAGTACAAGCTCTTCAACCCCAGCTATGTGAAGAGTTTGCAAGGTTAAACCTATGTCTAGTGTCTAGCACTGAAGCAGTTGCTATGGAAGTGGACTCAACCCTTGAACGTGATATACGAGAAGGACAAAAGAATGATGAGAAGGTCAAGGAGATCAAGCAGTTGATGAAGAAAGGGAAAGCTCCGAACTTTAGAGAGGATGAACAAGGAACCTTATGGATTGGAAAGAGGATTTGTGTTCCAGATATCAAGGAGATTAAAGAGTTGATACTAAGGGAAGCTCATGACTCATCATACTCTATTCATCCCGGAAGCACAAAGATGTATCAAGACCTTAAAGATTGATATTGGTGGCATGGAATGAAACGGGATGTAGCAGAATATGTGGCCATATGTGATACATGTCAATTGATTAAGGCGGAACATCAAAGACCAGCAGGGTTATTGCAACCAATCAAAGTGCCAGAATGGAAATGGGAAGAAATTAGTATGGATTTCATTGTGGGACTACCAAGAACACAGTCTGGATATGATTCTATATGGGTTATTGTGGACCGTCTAACTAAAGTGGCTCACTTTATTCCTGTGAAAGAGACCTACAATGGTCCCAAGTTGGCGGAACTGTACATCTCCAGGATTGTATGCTTACATGGAGTTCCTAAGAAGATCATCTCAGACAGAGGCACCCAATTCACCTCAAGATTCTGGCAGAAGTTGCATGAATCAATGGATACCCGTCTAAATTTTAGTTCGGTGTATCATCCTCAAACTGATGGTCAGACAGAACGCACCAACCAGATATTAGAAGACATGTTGAGAGCGTGTGCTTTAAAGAATAGCAAAAGTTGGGACAAGAATCTGCCATATGCCGAATTCTCTTACAACAACAGTTATCAAGCCAGTTTGAAGATGTCTCCTTTTGAAGCATTGTATGGGCGAAAATGTAGGACACTGTTGTTTTGGAATCAAACTGGGGAAAGTCAAGTCTTTGGGCCTGACGTGTTACAAGAGGCTGAAAGACAAGTACAAGAAATTCGGAAGAATCTAAAGGCAGCTCAAACAAGACAGAAGAGTTATGCGGATACTCGAAGACGTGATCTCACATTTGAAGTTGGTGACTACGTGTACTTGAAGGTGTCACCTATGAGAGGATTGAGAAGATTTAAAGTAAGAGGCAAGTTGTCACCACGCTATATTGGTCCGTTCAAGATACTCGAAAGACGAGGTGAAGTAGCATATCAGCTTGAGCTTCCCCCACACTTGTCAGATGTGCATAATGTGTTCCATGTATCACAGCTTAAGAAGTGCTTAAGAGTGCCTGAAGAGCAATTGCCTATGGAAGCCGTGGATGTACAGGAAGACTTGTCTTATGTGGAGCAGCCTGTCAAGATACTTGAAACACTGGAAAAGGTCACAAGAAACAAAGTCATTTGCATGTGTAAAGTGCAATGGAGACATCATTCAGAGGCAGAAGCAACATGGGAAAGAGAAGAAGATCTCAAGGCGGATTTCCCTCATCTATTCTCTTAGGACGTCCGAATCTCGAGGGCGAGATTCCTTTTAAGGGGGGTAGAGTTGTAACACCCATGATTTCATGTACAAAAATTTGCTCAAACCCTTGATCATTGTTGTATGCATTTTTGGGTGATTTTTGATGTTCAAACGAGTAGCATCCATTTAAAATTTGAATTTGAATTCAAATCAAAAGAAAAGAAAGGAAAAAGAAAAAGAAATAAACCCCCTCCCTGGGTCGACTTCTCCCCTGGCCCAATTCCCATTCCTTCCCCCGCCAGCCCAACCCCGCCCTCCCCCTCCCTTCTCTCTCTGCACAGCAGACCCCACCTGTCATCTTCCCCAGGGCGCAACCGTCACCTTCTCTCCTTCCCGCGCGCAACTGCCGTGCCCACCCCCGCGCCCACTTCTCCCCCTCCCTCGGAACCACTCTCCCCCGCTCCAATTTCGGCCGAGCGCCACAACCGCACCCCCCTTCGCGCTTAAGAGGAGCCGGCGCCCCCATTTTCCCCCTCACCCGAGCCCCCAGGAACCCTAGACCTTCATCGCCGGTGAGTCACCTCGGCGCTCGCGTTCCCGTCACCGCAGCCCCCCTTCTCCCCATTTTCTTGGCCTGACGTGATCGCCGCTTCACCAGGGACACGTTGGACGTGTTGGCTTGGGTAGATCGCCACTGCACCACCGGATCATCGAACTCCGACGAACACCGCCGCCATTCTTTGTCGCGGGCGTCTTCCTCTCCTCCCCGAGCCCGATCAACGCCTCTGGTGAGATCGCCATGCCTCTCTCTTCATTTCTATGCGCTCTGTTCCTAGAATTAGGGTGTATTTCACGTTTTGGGGCGATCTCCGGCGAGATCGCCGCCGGCAGCCGTCGGGCGCCGCCGTGCACCGCGCTGGCGTCGGTTGGGCCGACGTGGCTCAACCAGAGCCGTCCATTCCCGGCCAACGGCTGAGATTATAACATCATACCGATTCGTTTGATTAAATCTCGTGCGTCCATTTTAAAACCGACGGCCCACATTGAATCCCCTTTTTCCCGCTGCCAGAATTGCACCCAGGCCCCTGGAACCTTGCGGGCTACCCCCTGCACTTCTCTGGATTTAAGGTCTAGCCCCTGGAAATTGCAGACTAGCCCCTGGAACCCTAAAAATTGGATTTAACCATTTAAATAGTCAATTTAACCCCTGGAAATTTATAGAATTGTAGATTTAGCCCCTGTACAGTATAGTAATCTTATTTTCCAGTCCCTGGCTTTTATTTATTTGTTAAATATTGTTTATAGGTGTATTTAATGTGTAGAAAATAGATAAAAATGGTAATTAAGTGTAGAAATGTTAGGAAAAATTGGTATAAATTACTTATGCTGTGAATAAATTGTAGAGTTCATTTAAAATATACTTTGTCCATGGAATATTTATTATAAATGTTTAAAAATACATTTTGGCCATAGAAAATTCAATAAAAATGGTTTTAGGCTATATTTAATTCTCAAAAATGTAGGATAAATCTAAAATGCATACTTTGACCATGTTAAGTAATAAATACTTCGTAGGGACACATTAGTATAGGATTTTATGCTTATGTGTGTGTTGTGATGCATTGTTTTGCATGCCCTTTACTTATTTAGCTTTATTCTATTCTTGCCATGCTTGGGTATATATCTAGAGTCGTACTTCGACCCTAATCTTAACCTCCAAGACCAGGACTTCGCCAACACTCAAGTCTTCAACGAAGGCAAGTGCCCTTGACCATTTTGCTCCAGTTCTAGGGATTTAGATAGATGCATGCTAATTAAATTGATGTCCTACTTCATGTTTACATGCCTTGTTCCATATAATTCCTTGTTACCTGAAATGGGTTGGGAAGTAGATAGGTCATAGTTATGCTTAGCCATGCTTAAACATTGGGATTGGGATTTCATACAATTGTGCTACATTAAACTTTATGGTTACTTGAACTTGTGGTGATTACACTATTGTAGTGGATAGGAATCTGGTGGTTGGTTAGTATTGGTATGGTGCAGTTTGCACGAGACCCGGGATTGGGGTTTGTTACCACCGGATTCTAAGGACCGGTTTATGGAGGAAGCCACTAAGCTTTATAGTACCACCACGAGACTGAGATGGGGCAGCATGGTCAATTAATTAGGTTTCTCCCGATGAAATGCTAGTGGTTGGATGGTGCGGGGAATGATGCGGGTGATCTGCTCTGGGATCCGCAAGGCTCAAGAGGGGGCTCTGGGGTGGAGGGTTACTCCGAGAATCCCTAGTGGTGGAAACCTTATAGGGCTAGCACTAGTCGGGAGTACCTTTGTAAAGACCATGTAGTGATCTCCGGGCCACACACCTACGGAAGTGTGAAATGTGGTTGATCACCACGGGCTACATGGAGGTTTACTCAAGTCCACCTGGCAACAGGGGATGGAATCACTGCTTGTGGGGAAAGGGTACACTCTCTGCAGAGATTTGGTAAAACTGTCATGACAGCCGTGCTCACGGACAAGAGCGGCTTGGGGCCAGTTCATAATTAGTTTATGGTTGGGGAAATGGTGGTTAATTATAATTCAAGTTACATTCATTATTAGTACTCATGTGTTGATTACTTCTTGAATTATGATATTGATGAATGAAAGCTAAGGTTAGGTTCTAAGCATAGTGCTAAGCCATAATTGGCCTTCCCTTTTACTTTAGCCAATCATGTCATCTCTTCCTGCACTTGCTTAGTACTCTATGTACTCAAGCGTTTAATTCTCCTTTAGAATATGAAGAAGAAGAAGCGGCACCTGAGGACTTCTTCGTCAACCCGGAGGACTTGGTCTAGGTTGGCGACCTCACGCGCAACGGCTGCCTGTGGAGTTGGAGCTGCTCTTACCTATTAGCCTTCTGCTGTAGTTTGAACTTTGTTAACCTTGTTGTTGATGTAAATAGTTGTGGTGTATTTGTAGACATTCGGGTCGTACTGTAAGACTATTTATGTATTCGAACATGGCAATGTAATGATATTTCACTTCTGTCGACGCATGTACGATTCAACTGATCCTGGCGTACATGTGATTAGCGTCTGTTCATCTTTATGATGACCGGGCGTGACAGGGAGCACTCTGCATCGGGGTTCTTGATCAAGAGACTGTAAGATAGACCTATTTTGTTCATATAATTATTACTTATAATTGTTGTCGAACTTATTTGAACTGGTTTCTTATATTGCTTAAATTATATTTCGTAGGGGTGGTGCAGTGCTTTTACAATCAAAACTATACTACTTGAAGTTCAGCGTTTGCTGCATCAGTCAAATGTGCCTGATGTTGAAAATGATTGCTATAACCTACTTATCAAGGTTAGATGACACTTTGACTTAGTGACCAATGTAGGTTATTTATTCCTCCTTCGATATTTGTTAATTTAAATAATGTTAATATTTTCAGGATCCAGCGGAATATAAGAGACGTGTTCGGGAGCAAGCAGGACGGTACAATTTAGATTGATCGATGGGAGCTTCATCATCGATCTACAGTGAATGTAGCATGATTTTTGTTTTCAGTGTGTAAAGAAATTATCTTTGAACAATTGTAAAGCCTCTAATAGTGTATTATCACAATTAAGCCAGACTCACTGGTGATCGAGCATTTCCTATAATGCATTAATGTACTAGTATCCGCTTATCTGTGTTTTTTTCCTGATACAATTTTCCCTGCAACGACTACATACGGTTGTGATAATTGCAACGACTACATCCCTGTAATTTCAATGAAAACTGCTTGTGATAATTGAACAATGACCGCCACTGAAAATACATGATCTTCTCAGGCCGTTGTTAATTAAGAACCGTCTGTGAAGTTCATTACATTACATACGGTTCTTAAACAATGACCACTACTGAAAATACATGATCTTCTCAGGCCGTTGTTAATTAAGAACCATCTGTGAAGTTCATTACATTACAAGCAATTATTAATTAAGAACCGCCTATGAAGATCATGTATTTACCCAGGCGGTTGTTTCTTAAAACCCGCCTGTGAAGTTAATTGCATTACAGGCGGTTCTTAATTAAGAACTGTCTGTGAAGATCATGTATTTACCCAGGTGGTTGTTCTTTAAAATCCGCCTGTGTTGTTCTTTCATCACAGGCGGTTATTATATCATTCGTCATCACAGTCACATATTTTTAAGGACCGCCTGTGTTTGAAAATTTGAGGCGCCTGTAAAAAGGCTTTTTGTAGTAGTGTCAAAACATATTATCTAGAACAAAACGACAATAAATAACTAAGCACACAACACACATCATCATGAATCAAAACCTTAGTAGTGCTACTCAAAGTACTTAGCCACTAGACTAAGCCTAAGCATATGCAGAGTTGCATGAAAACCATTTCCTCTAACATGTTTCCTCAAAGCGTCACGGTTGCAAGACCAGAAAGCAAAAAAGAACCAAATTGACTGATCACATGATTCAAAGTAGAAACTATAATTGATTGAATATGCTTTAACAGAGTTATTCTAGTTGGTTGAATGCTATGGTAAAATACAAAAACTTTAAGGTACAGAATTCAGAAACATTGTTTCTTTTAAGAGAATTTTAATCCTCAACCATGAAACTAAGCATTTTTACTATCATGATCTTATGCACTCACATGGGTTGGTTCCTGCTGCTTACAACCCTAGTCATGCTTTCCCATACACACTAGTAGCATTTAGTATGGTGTTTCTGTAATTGTAGACCACCACAAACCCTCATCCTTTGAAGTTCTGCACCGTCACCTTGTAAATCCGGACTACCGACTCCCTGCGATGATCACTGATCCATGTCACCAACGATTTGCACTCTTTGTGGGGTCACGTTCCTGGCAACCGGCTTTGTAGTCTACCATCATCGCAGAAGTACACAACTATCATTGCACCATGCTAAATTGTGCTTAGGCTACACAATTTGCTTCTATGCGCTTCCATTACAGTTGTGGTTTGAAGTTCCTAACTCACAAGAACCACTGGAAGCAAGTGACATGACAAATGGTCACACTTCTATCCACGCACTTGCTACTATTTGACAACCGGAAGCGGCATGGCAAGTGGTAAGCACACAAGGATTGCACGATCTACTCCCAATGCCTCACAAACCTAAATTTTTTGAATAGTGATACACACACATAGCAGCCATGTGTTCTCTTTATGCAAATCCATTATCACTATATAGGATGGTGAATAAACCAAGCACAGGGATTCCATGGACAACACGTGAAACATTTTTTTCTTACATCTAGAAAATGTTTTTCCTGCTACTTTTTCATTTGACTCTTTACATTTAGTTGCAAATATATACACTATTGATGCTACCCTAACTTGAGCTATTGAAAACATTTATGGTTTTTATTAGGAGCAACCAAAAAGTTGTATTGCTTTATTAGCTATTGATTTTGACTTTTGTTCCATTATTACGGCACACGGTGTTATATGGAACTTGCACCTGGTAGAGTTCTTTTATAAGTTTACTTTCCTACAACGAAATGAATTGGCCGATTAAATATTAACAAAAGGATCAAAATAGAGGGTTGTGTGTTTGATTTGCATAAGACACTCAACTAAAATGGATTGGTTTGAATAAAGCTACTCTCTCAGTTTCGAAATAAATAACACTTGAACTAACCAACATTATTTTTATTTTAAATGAAGGGAGTAATCAATTAGCTTTTGTACAATGATCAGACTTCTATTGTCTGCATAGATAACCGTTTGCACTACAGGGAAATGAGTTATTTTCATGGGCTAGAAGCCCATGAAGATAGACAAAAAAGTCCGGGAAAATAATTATTTCTACGGGTCAAAGGCCCATGTTTGTAACCTGTCAAAATGGATGTATTTTCGTGGATTGCTCCCGAAAATAAATTTTTTATCGTGGATCAGATGTGGCCCACGAAAATAAGTCTGTTTTAGCTACACAATAGTCCAATAAAATAATTTGGCATGAGCCAGACTGAGGCCCATGACAATATGTGTGAGTTATTTTCATAGACCAACTTCTGGCTCATTAAAATAACCGGTTGTATTTTCATGGGCTAGCTTCTGGCTCACGAAAATTATCGGTTGTATTTTCATTGGCCACCTCTTGACTCACGAATATACTCGGTTGTATTTCCATGGGCCAGCTTCTGGCTCACGAAAATTATCGGTTGTATTTTCGTTGGCCAGCTCTTGACTCACGAATATACTCGGTTGTATTTCCATGAGCCTAATCCTGGCTCACGAAAATAACTGGGTGAAAATATATAAAAAAGAGAACAAAGGTGAGTTTAACTGCAGATAATGCTTAACAAAATAAAATAGTGCACGACACATAATACATTTTTTTAGGGAAACACAATAAGGAATCACAATGAATGCCCCTTCAATGCCAGGTACAAAAAGAACAAAGGTGAGTCATCACATTGAATATTGCTAAATCCTGTGAGCATGTGTTTGAAAATAATGAATGCCCCTTCAATGCCAGGTACACAAAGAACCTGATGCGGAAAGTAGCAGAAGTAACTTTTCCCGTCTTCACTCCATCTTCCTGCAAGAAGCTGCATGTTAGGTGAAATATACACTAAAGCCACAACAAATAATCTTCAAACAATTATTTGTTCGTATCTGGTATGAAATGATGGTATCAAAGTGGAAACATATAGTTAACATGGTATGCGAGTCTTAAGGTAACCCCATCAGAATCCTCAAACAGTACCAGTGAAGGGATAAATATAATCATGGAAGTATGATATGCCATGTCTAGCGACAAATAGCTTACACTATAAAAAAGTAAATCTATTATCTATTTACTTCCAGGATACAAAAAGATAACATTTTACACGACCTAGCTACTTAAGTTGTTTTATAGCGTATATATAACACCATTCTTTTTCATAGTTTAATTTAAACAGAGACTCCTTGCTTCAGTAAGGGCGTTTTAGGATGGGCTTCCATTAGCAGGCTAAAAGGCCCGCTGGCTCCATGTCCTTGACTAGAGCCAGCTCACACATCCCTGATTTATCCATGATATATTTTTCCTTATTATTGTCTTCCAAGCCTAGATATCTTGAAATGCATATGCAGAGTTGCACAAAAACCGTTTCCTCTAACATTTTTCCTCAATGCATCACGATTGCAAGACCAGAAAGCAAAAAGAACCAAATTGACTGATCACATATGATTCAAAGTAGAAATAATAATTGACTGAACATGCTTTAATTGAGTTATATTCTAGTTGGTTGAATGCTATGTAAAAATACAAAACCTTTAAGGTATAGAATCTAAAAAAATAGTTTCTCGAACTTTGAAGAGTACCTTCACGCATAGAATGAATTCTTTAGATTGGCTCACATCACGTTGTAGGTGTCGATATGACATTCTCACGTGCTAATTAAGAAACTGGAGTTAAAAAACCTCTTATTTTCAATATTAATGTAACGAGGAAAAGCTATGGTTGCCTTTTTACGAGAATCGATGTAATTGGCTTTCTTAATAATTAATTAGGATTAAAGTGAAAAATAATGAGGACACCATGACGTAATCGTATTGGTGGTGCATTGTTTCACGTGGATCAGATGAATCGGAGGGATTAACTGGTAAGATATAAACCAGATGTTGGTTAGATAATCTTTCATTGATGAAGTAGTGCAGTTCTATGGAGAGAAGGGAAGTTTCTCTCATTTACAACTTCTCCTTTATCGTGAACATTCATGCACACATATGCATGCTGCTACTGGGTCAGAACAAAGGAAGTCTAACAAGACAACCTAACTGACAGACATGAAATGGAGACTCATGAGTGCCCCTAGACAACTTAGATAATACATTAGGACAGGACGATGGTCGAGCGGATGATGTCAAGTGGTAGATGAAGATGTAGTAGTTCGAGCATACGAAGTGAATGGAGACAATGAAGTAGAGGAAGTGGAAAGTCAAATAGTGTACATAGGTTTAGAGCTATCACATCGAACGAGAAGACTCCGGGTGGTTAAGATACTTCACAGACAAACTAAAAAGGTCAAACTCCACGGAACACCAATTGTCAGTGGTAAATTGATGAACAGAATTTTCAGTGGAGCTTCTTAGGATGTGTTTGGTTTGACTCAACGTTGAATTGGATAGAATCATCCAAGTTTTCGTGTATTGGACCATCCAAATTGATGTTTGGTTGCATGGATTGGAAGATCCAGTTTTTTGTTTAGTAGGTTGGATGAAAGACGGATTGGATGATCCAAACCAATGTTTATTTGCATGGATACGAGGGACAAGCAAAATATAAGGACCACTTTAAAATTATGGTGATCTTACCTGCTTGATGAACATGTGTAATGCTTGAGAGAGACGATACAACAGTTTGTATTACATAATAGAATCAGGTATACATTGGCAGGAGCATGCCGTCAGCTGGCCACCGAGCCCGGTTCCTGCGAAGCATTAGGCTGCATCCAGCAGCATCACTTCTTTGCAATGTATTGTATCCTTCAAACAAAAAAGAGTTCTAGGTCAATAGTACAAACAATCAATACAACTCAAAGCGACAGCTATATTTCAATATAGATGTCAGTTTGGAGGAAGCTAGGAGTCGCAAACACAACAGTTATATACCAATGCAATCATGCATTGTACTCACCAACTAGGCATGGATTAGCCATGATATACTAAATAAAAAGGCATGAGGCATGTGATTGAGACTGAAAACAGTCAACACTGGAGTCAATTAACACTGAAATTACCCTAGAAAACTCCAGAGCAGCATCAGGTTTTCTGAATATTCCATCAACTTATCTGGGATGTCTCAGTCCTAGGGTTATACTATGTCATAAATCAAGGTAAAAACAAAACAGCATAACAGATTTGGGCCTCTGCACCAAGATTCAATCGGAGGGGAAGAATCGTACCTGAGCCTCTGCTCCAAGTTTCCGTTGTTCCGTAGCTGGCGTCGGCTCGAAGATAAGTTAAGGAAGCGCTCCCGTCTGCCTCGCATCTGTCAAAGAAGGAAAAGAATGGAGTAAAATACCGGCTGGTGGTAACTAATAGCGCGCGTGGGGCGCCTTCGCGGGCGTACGCCGGCAGAGCTGCCCGGCCAATTTCTTTGGATTGCCTCATCTAGCATCTCACATGAATATTCTCTATTTGGGATCACTATAGATCTTGACTGTGAAACAAACATTAGATTGGATCATCCAATTCAAGTCAATCCAACCAACCAAACACATCCTTAATGAATTATAGAGTGGTCAAGCTAAAAAACATCATGCTTGTTGTAATGACATTATTATGTGGTATAAGACGGATTTTATGATTTTATAATGAAACAAACTAAGGCATCATGGTCTGCTTCTAATATAGTACAGAATGAACTCGGGAATACCTCCATATGGTTGGTGCTAGTATTTCAAGGAACACCAAGCTTATCACCCTGTCACTCAGTGTGATCGTCCCCCTTTGACCGAACACCTCCATAATATCTCAGAGTACATGGACATGAAAGTCTCTTTTTCCCGTTGATGCCTCCAAAACCCAAATATTCATACTTGACATAATAGTGTGTGGTAATACCAGAGGTGTTTAGTCAAGCATCCCTAACCTCTCGGTTTTCTTTCTAAGCGAAGTGGTCGATGCTAGCGTAACTTCTAATAAGAAAACAACAAGCAAGAACAAGAGTCTCGACTCTGTTACATATCCATCGAGCTCCACAGGAGAGAGAAAACAGCTATATATGAATCACTCTCACTTGAGACACCTATACAGCCAAGCCAATAGAGGTCAGGAGAATTGAAAACATGTCATAAAATTAATATGCAAAAAATAGGTGTGGCGTGGCTGGTGTTTGAGTTTCACTAAGAATTCATGTACTATATGAATGATGTATAGAGAGAGATAGAGAGAGTTATATATCAATATTTTGTCTCGAGATACTTGTACACCTAATAGAGGACAGCAGAATTGAAAGATACCATAAGTTTAGCAACAAATAGTAGGCGTGGTGTGGCTGGTGCTTTAGTATAATTAAACAATTTGTCTGCTATGTGAAAATGGTCCATCGTCAAAGAATAATAAAATTATGGCAATGTTAGGTTGATCCCGGTCCCACCTGTTGGGCAACAACCAACGGGCAGGGACTTAGTCGCCCTCTCCCCAAAAGAATCGGACGTGGGGTAACAACCCCACACCGAGAGCTTCTCAGGTGCGCGGTGCAACTGGGGGCGCAACGGACTCGATCCGTTGGGCCCCTCCCTAGCACGCGTGTATAAGAACAAGGGGGGCATCAGGGCATTGGGATATGAGAGTAACACACGTTCCCGAGGCCCCCGCCAAACCTAAACAAACTTGGGTCACCTCCACCGTCACTGCATCGCCTCCTATCGTCGCCAGCCACAGCTTGAACCAATGGCGTCAAGTGGCCCCGTTGAAGGTAACATACATCACTCACCGTACCCCCTTTAGTCCTAATATGTCTATTATGATCATAGGTTGCCTGCTAGATTGATTGTTTAAGTTGATTGCAATTAAATTAGAACTAAGTGCACTCGGTTAGATGTTTATAGTGTAGATCCTAAGACAGATCAGAAACTACATTGGCATCAGAGCCACACTATTGAACTTCTAATCGGAGAATTAAGGTCTCATTAAGTCTAATTATTTTCTAATCATTTTATTTAGTTAATTGATTTCGGCTCTGTTGATTAAGATTAAGTTCAAATTAGTCTTAAGTATAAATTAAGAAATCAGAAGGAGGGGATTTTGTTTCTTAGTCCTAGATCAATCAGACATGAACTTAGAGATAAGGAAAGAAAGGCGAATCAAATCATGCATAAGGAAATTAGAAGGGGTAAAGACTTATCTGGGCAAGGTGGTTTGCACCACCGTCGTCCTCCTCAGAGCAGGGTTAGGGGAAACCCTAACCCTTGCGACCTTCTTTCCCCATCGACGGCTGTCTGTTCAATCTCCCAACGGAGGGGACAGCAGCACCGTCGTCCTCAGGCGCAGTGCTAGGGTATCGGGCCCAATCCGTAACCCTAATCACGCACTCCTTCCACCGCCGCCACATTAGAGTCTCGGGTTGGGAACCCTAACCCTAGGGAGCCCTCTCCACTAGCGACACGACGTGCGCGCCATGGAGGTGGCTCTTGGCGGCGCTGAAATACCTGCAAACAACAAACACTCAGAACCCTCACCCCTCAGCGCTCGCCGGGCAAGGGTTACCCTAACCCTAGCCTCGGGTTTCCTTTGACGGCTGACCACACGCACCACGTCGACGACAATGATGCGGCGGCGCTGGAAGTCCCCGGGCGGCGCACTCAGAACCCTCCACTCAGAGTCGGCGCGCGAAGGTTTTCCTCGACGGAAACCGACCGCCGCCGTCGACACCGGCAGAGAAGCACCTCGAGGTGCTTGACCCTTGCCGGAGACGATGGCGCAGCGACGCCGGAGGTCCCGCGTGGCCAGCACTCGCTCGCCACCGCTCTCACTCGCTCGCCCCGAAGAGAGAGAGAGAGGGAGTGGAGAAATGAGCTAGGGTTTCGAACCCCCCGCGGCGGCGAAAGCTTAAGTACCCCCGATCTAAGCGCTGAACCGTTCGATGGGTGATGGACGGCTCGGATCAGCCCAAGTGTTAAGCCACCGTTAGATCATGGCCGTTGGATCCGGATCCAACGGCCCACGTCACGCGCCACCCGCCGCCTCGCGCTAGCAGGCCCGGAGCCCATGCGGGAGTGCGAAATGGGCCAGCTGGGCTGCCCTTTCGAATTTCCCTATTCTTTTTCAGTTTTTAGATGGGCTGTTTTCTGGTCTGGGCCAAATGCAAATGGGCTGCGTGTATAAGGGATTTTTTCCATTTTCTGATGGATTTTAGCTGATGGGCTGGGCCAAAATATTGCTCAGTGGGCTGAATTTAGGGTTTTAAGCCCATTTAGTCTTTTAAATGTTTTCTGATTTTCAGAATAAGTTTAAAATGGAAAATAATTTCCAGAAATTAGAAAAATGATTGGAAAATTAAGTAAATAGCTGAGAAAATTTTAGATATTTTTGTGTGATGTTCTAAAATATTTTGATTGCATATATTCTGTATTTTTATGTCATTAATTGTCAATAAGAGCATTTTATCAGTTATTTAAATACTATTAAGTGCTTTTTCAAGCAATTCTCATTAATTAAGAAATTAAGTTTTAGCTTCTACTGTAATTAAGTGATAAATTAATTGAGTAACCAAAGTGAAATTTTGATTTATCAAATTTTTTTGAGTTTAAATTAAGTTATGTTTATAAGTGGTAATTTGAATGAGTAACCAATGTGAAAGTTTGAATTTTGCCAATTAATTTAAGTGTATTTATTTGAGCTTATGGTTAAGTTTTTATTTATGATTATTTAAGGTTCATTGAGTAACCAACGTGAAAAATGATGTGTTAAGTTAATTATGCATGGAATTTGAAAGTAACCAACGTGAAATTGAATTGCCATGATTAATTTAAGTTTGTTTTTGAGTTTATCATATTAAGATTTGTTATCATGCTAAGTTTTAATGTTTAAGGGCATTTTTGCTAAGTAACCAACGTGAAAAAGCAAAAATGCCATTCTTAAGTCATGATTTATTATAAGTTTTTGTCATTAATCCTCAAATCTTTATTTTTTGAAGGATCAGGCTTGTCCTCAGCACTTAGCTATATCTCCGCAATTGAGACCCTCAATGGTCAAAATTACGGGGTTTGGAAAGAGAGGCTCCAGATGGCTCTAGTAGTCTCTGACCTCAATTTTGCGATTACGTCGCCTCGACCCACTGAGCCACCTGTCCCCATTGCTAAGACTGGGGAATCTGAGGAGTCTTTCGCTACGCGGAAGGCCAAGTACCTAAGCTTGAAGGATCAGTATGAGAAGGATCTCCCTAAGTGGGACACTTCCAATAGGAAGTGTCTCGTGATCATTAAGAGCACCATAGCTGACTCAATTAAGGG
Organism: Tuctoria greenei; assembly: GCA_036927565.1. Taxonomy (NCBI): domain Eukaryota; kingdom Viridiplantae; phylum Streptophyta; class Magnoliopsida; order Poales; family Poaceae; genus Tuctoria; species Tuctoria greenei. The sequence continues at coordinate 151,453,484 of JAYESD010000011.1, forward strand.
AGGAATCCCTGATTGTGACACAACCTCTGAGTACTTAGAGAGAGTCCAGAGTCAGTTTACTGGCTCCACTAAGGCAAGTGCAAGCACTCTCATGAGAAAAATTGTCACTGAGAAGTACTCTAGAGGTGGTGTGTGTGAGCACATTAATAAGATGAGTCACTATAACTCTAAGCTTAGGGAGCTAAACATTGTGATGCCAGATGAGATGCTCATTTACTTCATCCTAAGTTCTCTTCCTAAGGAGTTTGAGGCCTTTGTGGTCAATTATAACTCACTCCCTGAGACCTGGAACATTGATAAGATTGTTGCTATGTGTGTTCAGGAAGAAGAACGCATAAAGAGCTCTAAGAATGGTGATTACATCAATCTGGCTGACACTAAGGGTAAGGGAAAGGCAAAGAGATACTTTTCCTCTCCCAAACCACCTTCCTTCAAGGTTTCAGGCTCCAGTTCTTCAGCAAATAAGTTCAAAGGCAAGTCCTCTCAAAAGAGGGATAAGGATAAGTGTCACTTTTGTGGCTCAGATGAACATTTTCAGGAGGATTGTGTTGCATTCATTAAGTGGTGTGCTAAGAAAGGTAATGATATAATTACTTTTGTGAATGAGGCCTTATATGTCAATTATTCACGGTCCACTTGGTGGATTGACTCAGGTGCCACTGTGCACATTTGTAATTCAATGCAGGCATTAAGTACAACGAGAACTATAAGAAGAAGGGAAAGAGTGATTAAGGTGGCAGATGGGCGTGAAGCCGAAGTTGAAGCCATTGGAGACTTATCTCTTAGATTACTTAGTGGATTTGTACTTAGGCTAAATAATGTTCTTTATGTCCCTTTATTAGAAAGGAACTTGATTTCAGTTTCGTGTTTGGATGATTCAGGATACATTTGTCATTTTGGTAATGATAAGTGTTCTATCAGTTATAATAATGAGATTATTGGTCTTGCCTTCCGACAAGACATGCTTTACTTATTGTCCACTCACGAGAATGTGTTTTCTATATGTGATCAAGTTTCATCTAAGAACGACTTAGGACGTAATAAGCGCAAAAGAAGCGATTTAGATACTTCGACGAAATTATGGCATTGTCGTTTATGCCATATTTCGAGGGAGAGGATCGAACAATTAGTATCTCAATCGATTCTTCCACACTTAAACTTTTCAGATTCTGAGGAATGCATTGATTGCATCAAAGGAAAATTCTCCAAAACTATTAAGAAAAACGCCAAACGTAGCTCGGGGGACTTAGAAGATATTTGTGGACCTTTTCCCGTGACATCGGTAGATGGTTATGATTCCTTCATAACATTTACAGATGACTTTAGTCGTTATGGATATATTTATCCAATCAAGGAGCGATCCGAAGCATTGGATAAGTTTAAGATATTTAAGGCTGAAGTAGAAAAGCAGCACGATGTTAAGATTAAGGTAGTAAGGTCTGACCGTGGAGGTAAGTACTACGGTCGACACACCCCTTATGGCCAAGTCCCTGGACCTTTTGCGAGGTTTTTACAGGAAAATAGCATAGTAGCCCAATATTCTACACCGGGCGAACCTCAGCAGAATGGTGTAGCGGAACGGCGAAACCGTACGCTTATGGACATGGTGAGAAGCATGTTAAGCTATTCTACGCTACCAGTTAGTTTATGGATGGAGGCCCTAAAGACCGCCATTCACGTACTTAACCGTGTTCCATCTAAGTCAGTACCTAAGACACCGTATGAGATGTGGACGGGACGTAAGCCCTCGCTAAACTATCTACATGTGTGGGGATGTCCAGCTGAGGCTAAGATGTTCAACCCGAACTTAAGCAAACTGGATTCTAGAACAATTAGTTGCTATTTTTTTCTCTATCCTGAAAAGAGTAAAGGATTTAGGTTCTATTGTCCAGGTAGACACACTAAGTTTATGGAGACTAGACATGCTATGTTTTTAGAGGACACTATGATCAGGGAGAGCACCGTACGACGTGAAATAGACCTTGAGGAGGAACGGATTAGTCTACCCATTCCGATGACTCAAGAGCCTTATTTCACCCTACCTGCTGTCGCCGTGCCATCCGCACCTGGTGCTAGTGACACAACGTCTGCCATTGCACCTCCGTCGGCCACAACAGAAATAAGTGAGGTTCCACCTCCTCAGCCTGTTGAAGATGTGGTCGAACAAGATGAGGTTCAACAACAGCCTCAACCCTCAGATGATGCACAAATAAGAAGATCACAAAGAGTAAGACGATCGGAAATTCCAAGTGATTATCAGTTATACTTAAGTGAAGAAATTCATATTGAGGATGATCCCACCTCTTATGAAGATGCCATGAGTAGACCTCAGTCATCCGAATGGCATAAAGCCATGGAAGATGAAATAAGATCTATGAGTGCCAACAAAGTGTGGGACTTAGTAGAGATTCCTAAAGGAGCCAAAATGGTAGGCTGTAAATGGGTCTACAAGATTAAGCGTGACTCCAAAGAGAAGATCGAAAAGTATAAGGCTAGGCCTGTGGCTAAGGGATTCACACAATGGGAAGGTATTGATTATAATGAGACCTTCTCTCCTGTGTCGTCTAAGGATTCGTTTCGAATCATCATGGCATTAGTAGCGCATTACGACTTAGAATTGCATCAAATGGATGTAAAGACGGTGTTCCTCAATGGGGATCTTTATGAGGACGTCTACATGGCTCAACCAAATGGTTTTGTCATTGAGGGTAAGGAACACATGGGGTGCCACTTGAAGAAGTCTATTTATGGACTTAAACAAGCTTCAAGGCAATGGTACCTAAAGTTCGATGAGACAATAAGAAAGTTTGGGTTTAAGGAGAATGAGGAGGATAACTGCATTTATGCTAAGTTCAAGAATGGGAAATTTATTTTCCTCATACTATACGTTGATGACATACTACTTGCAAGTAGTGATATCAACCTACTCTTAGAAACTAAGAAGTGTCTGTCCTCAAACTTTGAGATGAAGGATTTAGGTAAAGCTTCCTATGTACTAGGAATTGAGATTCACCGAGATCGAAGAAAGGGGATATTAGGATTATCTCAGAAGGCATACTTAGAAAGCGTACTCAGAAAGTACGGTATGCAAGGTTGTAAGCCCTCGCCTGTCCCAATAGTTAAGGGTGACAAATTTTCACAATCGCAATCACCTAAGAATCAGTATGAGGTTGATCAGATGAGAGGAATTTCGTATGCTTCTGCTATCGGAAGCTTAATGTATGCTCAAACATGTACGCGCCCTGACTTAGCTTTCGTGACTGGGATGCTTGGCAGATATCAAAGTAATCTAAGCTTAGACCACTAGAAAGCACTTAAGAAGGCTCTAAGATACATTCAGGGTACTAAGAACCTCATGTTAAAGTATAGTAAGTCAGACCCATTAGAAATAGTGGGTTACTCAGATTCAAATTACGCGGATTGTATGGATACTAAGAAATCCACATCAGGCTATATATTCACCCTCGCGAATGGAGCTATATCATGGAGAAGCTCTAAGCAAGTCATAATTGCATCGTCCACAATGTATGTTGAGTTCATAGCTTGTTATGAGGCCACTGGACAGGCATCTTGGCTTAAGAAATTTGTTTCCGGTCTAAGAGTGGTAGACAACATTCATAAATCACTTAAGTTATACTGCGATAATGAGCCAGCAGTGACATACTCTCACAACAACAAGTCGAGTGGTGCTGCCAAACACATCGACATTAAGTATTATGTTGTAAAAGAGAGAATCCAGGATAATTCAATTAGTCTCGAGCATATAAGAACTAATCAAATGCTTGTGGATCCGCTAACCAAGGGTCTCCCTCCCAATATGTTCAGAAAACACGTAGCCGACACGGGATTAGGAGAGAGCATGTGAAACAAATCTTGGATACTAAGGGGACACCTAAGCATAAGGTTATTTCTAATTATGAGACATATTGTGGTCTTCGAGTCGAACAGTATATAAATGGTTGTTTCTGATGCGTCGTGCTCCTTATGTCAAAGAAAGAAGAAATACACATAAGTTTAGTAGTTAAGAATAAGAATAAGCTAAGTGAGAAATAAGTTGTCCCGAGATCAAGGGGGAGAATGTTAGGTTGATCCCGGTCCCACCTGTTGGGCAACAACCAACGGGCAGGGACTTAGTCGCCCTCTCCCCAAAAGAATCGGACGTGGGTTAACAAACCCACGCCGAGAGCTTCTCAGGTGCGCGGTGCAACCGGGGGCGCAACGGACTCGATCCGTTGGGCCCCCTCCCTAGCACGCGTGTATAAGAACAATGGGGACCTCAGGGCGTTGGGATACGAGAGTAACACACGTTCTCGAGGCCCCCGCCAAACCTAAACAAACTTGGGTCGCCGCCACCGTCACTGCATCGCCTCCTGTCGTCACCAGTCACAGCTTGAACCAATGGCGTCAAGTGGCCCCGTTGAAGGTAACATACATCACTCACCGTACCCCTTTAGTCCTAATTTGTCTATTATGATCATAGGTTGCCTGCTAGATTGATTATTTAAGTTGATTGCAATTAAAATTAGAACTAAGTGCACTCGGTTAGATGTTCATAGTGTAGATCCTAAGACAGATCAGAAACTACAGGAAAGTCTAATAATATAAAAGTATTCACCTAATTTTATCACAAGTCATTAATATGTTTATCCTTTCAATCCTTTTCGTGCATTTTTAATAGATGTGTCTTTTAACCACTCTCTTCATTAGAGACATATGAGGTCAATCACATCCAGAGATTCTGACACACCCCACCTTTTCGTGCATTAACTATAGTTTTATGTTTTTTATTTCTATAACTTTGTACTGAATGTGTAGCTTTGTATTGCTTTCTAGACCTTTATTTTGTTGCTGAGATTATAATTTATGACCAGTCATGCCTTTCTAAAGCACAGCTTGTACAGTCACTCTCTTTAGTGGAATGTTTCATCTGATGAACTACAATTGCCAACATGTTTCATCTGATGAACTACAATCGCCAACATGTGAGCTCGAGCCCAACACGTGTCTACGACGTGCAGTACCTCAGACAAACATGTCCCTATTTAGTTGTGTGTCATTATTTGTTGATTAGTAACAATGCTATTTGCCCACTTCCATTCCATCACCCCAACTTTCTTATTGTGAAATTTCATAAATTCACTATCTATTCGGCACACCAAAAAAAACATCAATCATCGAGTGCACTCTAACGTAATCAACGATTTAATTTACAGTAATGCTAGAAATTAGGTGCGTGAAATCTTCTTTGATTTCAGGCAACCCTTGATTCAACTTTAAGATTCGTGTAAAGTAAGTTTTATTTTTTGATTATTTTTATTTTATTAATTATTAGTCCCTAATTTGTGAATTTTTTATTAGCTGCTTATTTTAACATATTAATAAAAATAGTCAATTTATTTTTTTGCAAAACTAGCGACTTTGTCCCTCTAAAGAAGAGTGAGTCGCCCATTAGCCGAGCAATGAAGTGCCACGGCAGCACCACACCGGCAAGTGATAGGCCGAAAACGTTGTCCAGGGCAAGTTGCCCATTAGAGGGGTGATTCGCCCGTTAGAAAAGCGATTTTTTCCTCTGAAATTTTTTTACCAAATTTCCATCGCTCATATATCCCCAACAACTCCGTCGGGATCTTAGGGCATAGAGTAGGTAGCTCCTGACCTCAAATCACAATCAGGTACGAACGGTGACAAAAGTCCAAGTGAGGGTCGGTAACTATAGACAACCACTACCTCTTGCACCCATAGCTGCAACAATAGCAAATAGTTTGTACGCACAGTTCTCATAAATTACATAAATCAAAATATAGTTATTACACAACTATCATAAATACATAGTTCATAATTAGACCATAGTACATTACAACAAAGCTCTCATAAATTACATAGTTCATAAATTACAAATCAGTAGCAACAACTCCACCAACATATCGATCATGCCCATCTTGTCCCCTACGTGCATGACGAGGACGAGGGCGTCGACTGTCTTGCGGATTTCCAGAAGGTCCCGTTTCAGCAACACCGCTAATATTTCATTGAATGCAATTTTTGTAAGTACGATCAATTTCTTTGCGGGTGCTGCATCTAACTTGAAGTCTTCCAGTTTGATACTTATTCATATCATTTCTTAAATGATGAGTCCTACGATGTCCCTGCTTCTACTTCAACCTTATAGTATCAGGACCTCTTTCAAAATTAGCTCCTGTGTCCATAGTGAAAGACCCAACAATACGAAAACCAAAGATCTCGCATTCCATGTTGTCTTCAAGTTCTCCTTTAAATAATATTGGGATATATATATATATATATATATATATATATATATATATATATATATATATATATATATATATCACTGAAGATGGCTTCGTTGAAGAACATGCTACAATAATATGAGAACACGGTCTATGTAAGTTGAGGCTGCATGCATGTGCATACGCAGTAGTTATCATAGAGAATACACTCTTATGTTATACCGTTCCGATTGCCAGCACATCTACCTCTATCTATGCAAAAAGTCTCAAATCTGTTCTGCTTTGTTCCCATCTACCTTACACAATGTAAACCAATTTTTTTATTTTTCATCCATGTAGTTCGATATAAACTTTGAGTACAACTGGTTCGAGTCATTGAAAAAAGGACATGCCTTTGTGAATTGCTCACCGAAGAAAGTAATGGTTCCATTCAAAATCTCTTCAACAATTGCAACCAGTGATAATCATCTCAAACCACGTATGATCCAGTTATACACTTACATTCACATAATAACAATTTAGCATCACATTAATACAACCGTATTTCATAGGTTGTCAATTTTTATTGAAGGGAGAGAGGTCAAGAAGGAGACAAATGTGTCATTGATCATCCCAGCTGCACATCAGTCAATCTGGGCCCTCCATCTACGGACACAGCGGCAGGAGATGCCGTACGGTCTTCTTCTTCCCGAGAAAACAACAAAAAGCTAAAAAAAAAGAGAGAAAAATGATCGCATCCCCCGACGACGGCGCGGACCCGGCCCCGGCCCCGGCCGGAGCGCCGCCGCCGCCGCCAGCTTCGGAGGAGGCTGCAGCCCCAGCGTACGGGTCAGTGGTCCTCGGCGGCACCTTCGACCGCCTCCACGACGGCCATCGCCGCCTTCTCAAGGTGCCGTCTTGCTTTTCCATTGCGACGAGCTGTCCCGTACTTGAATGAGTTAAATCTTGCTTCTTCGTGTCTGTGATTCCTGGTACGTAGGCATCCGCGGATTTGGCGAGGCATCGGATCGTGGTGGGCGTCTGCACGGGCCCTATGCTCACCAGGAAGGAGGCAAAAATCTCGCCTTTGTCTTCCGGAAAGAACTTGAAAATTTCTGATGATTCATGTTTTTATTCGTGATGTTCTGTGTGCAGTACGCCAAGCTGATTGAGCCTGTGGAGAAGCGCATCAAGGCTGTGGAGGATTACATCGAGGTCGTGCTTACCCTGTCTCCATGATTCGTGTGATTTCTGTTGGTAATGAAGTAGATGGATAGGGGATGACTGGCGGGGAGGAGACTCGCTTAGTTATTGGCTTGGTTTGTTCCTGTTTGCGTGATTTTGTGTACATCAAAGCTATGGTTTACACTTGTTCATAAAAGGATGCACATGTAGGAGTGTTTGTTCTTTTGAGATCGATTGTAAAGAGGAATTAGTTTTAGTTTATGCATGTCTTTGTTCTTGTTATTTGATTATATATTTCAGATGAGAAATGAGTTGGTCTACGCGGAGTTTGGTACGGAATTTTCTGAAATATTCAGAACCAACTTGTTTTGAATGTGATGGAATCTTTGCTGTATTAACTATGGTTCTAGAAAATCATCCTATATTTTAATTTTTAAGTCTGAAGATCTTTATATAATCTTCTTGCAAAGAATTTCTGGACAGAATAGGAACAGCTGAACATTTAGAGACATGCGTCGGAATGATTAGGGGTTCACTTCCATGTCTTCAATTATGCATGTTCATATAATAATATGACTCTTTTCTGGGGTATTGGAGGAATTATAAAATGTGAAGATACATTTCTAAGTTTGTCTAAATTTAATTTTTTGACAGAAACTCATGGTTTATTTTTCAATTGTCATTATGTGCAGTCTATAAAGCCAGAACTGACAGTACAAGTGGAGCCTATTGAGGATCCTTATGGCCCTTCCATTACTGATGATAAGTTGGATGCCATTATCGTGAGGTATCAGAAATGAATAATATTTTCAAGCATTTACCGTTAGCACTTTATTTGTTGTTTCATGTAAGTGACCTTACCAAAGATAAAAATTGATTAACTAGAATAACTAACAACTTTAAAACTATACTAAAGCTTAAAGTTATATGAATTCGGAAGTATCTCCGTATACTGACATAAGAAGTATATGGGCTGCTGATCACATAATTAGGACATATTTAGAGTACCTTAAGCTTTGCTTTCTGTTGTGCCTTATTTGATGTTTCAATGCTTTTTTGTTCAGTAAGGAGACGTTTAATGGCGGGCTTGCTGTAAATAGAAAAAGAGACGAGAAAGGGTTGCCACTGTTGAAGGTGTGTTCATCCTGGCTTCTATATCTCCTTTAACTGACATTAGTCTACTAGTGGCTGGACATATAACTGATGGAGATGCGGGTGGTCTTAATTTCAGATTGAGGTTGTTGATCTCCTTTCTGGAAGCGTGGAGGGGCAGAAACTGAGTTCATCTGCTCTAAGGAAGCTTGAGGCAGAGCAAGCTCAACAAAACGAAGCAAAAAACTGCCAGTTGTGAAGCGCTATGTGGAGGAAAAGGAATACTTGAATCTGGCTAGCTAAATTAACAAATTTTGGGTGGTCCGCCCCAAGTTCATTTGAAGAGCTGGCAGTTTTTTTATCTTTCTTGATGAATAATCTTCAAAAATTGGCCCATGGCTGTATTCTAACCTGATAGCTCAATCTGAGGAACGTGGACCCTTCCTGCTAACAAAACTTAACAGAGTGTATGTCATTATCAGCTGAATGTAAAAAGGAAAGGAAGTCCTCTTGCGGTTGTCTGGAACTTTGACAAAACTACAGATGAATATGGTGCAACCGTGCACTTCATATATATTTGTGCAGTAAAACTAGCCATTATGCTCCTGGGCCTCTTGGGAATGCGCATTGGTCTTGCAGTAAAACTAGTGTTTGTTTTGATAAAACTTGTACAGCTCTTGCAAATTTCAAATACATCACTACATGGGATTCTCATCCAAAGATGCACATAGCCCCTGCTGCCATGTCTCCATCAATGGAGAAAACTCGTGGAGAGAAAAAAGTTATAGACATTCAGAGCCTCAAGTGGGTTACGATTGTTGCCGAATGACCAGAACCATCAAAGCCTCTTGCTGCAGACCACATGACATCTGTCACAAAGCACAGACAAGCTTGCTCACATGGCTGCTGCTAGTTCTCAAGTTTTCCGTGGCCTGGAATTGGTCTGGGCTTGAGAGCTGTGGTGGTCAAGGCTGAGAGCTGGCATCCTTCCTCACCTCACAACAGCACTGGTGTGTTATCACTATGAGTGATATCTATTTATATCCTTGTCAATGTGTCAATCTGGTTCTACGTACAGGCTCCTTTCCATAGTGTATGACCATGTCATCAACCCGTGCCACTGGACCGAGGCCATGACATGAGGGACGATGCACTGGAGCCTGCTGAACTCTGTCAGCATGGACTCATGGTCGTCGATGTAGGTGCCGGAACCGCGGAACCAAGTTTACCACATTGGGCATTGTCAAGCATGTGGACGACAGTCAGAACATCACCCTGCTGGAGCTGGACCAGTCGCCGCATCAGCTTGCGGAGGCCCGGCTGAAGGAGGCGCTGAGGGGGGTGATCGTCATTGAAGGCGACGCTGAGGACCTCCCCTTCACAACCGACACGTTCGATCGCTACGTGTCTGCTGGAAGGTGATGCTCTGACCCTCAACGAGGAATCAAGGAAGCTTACAGGGTCCTGAAACCCGGTGGAGGAGTCGCCTGTTTGATCGGCCCTGTTCACCCGACCTTCTGGCTGTCCCGCTTCTTCGCCGACATGTGGATGCTCTTCCCCGAAGAAGAGTAGTACGTGGAGTGGTTCCAGAGAGCAAGCAGGGTTCAACGACGTCGAGCTCAAGAGGATCGGGCCCAAGTGGTACTAATCGAGGCGTTCGACGGCATGGCCTGATCATGGGTTGCTCTGTCGCCGGCGTCAAGAGAGCATCCGGTGATTCCCCTCTGCTCAGTTCATTCATCAGTTCAGAACCAATGTCTGTAGTTCAGTCATTCATCAATGTCAGTCAGTGAGCTCTTTTACACCTTCCTGCAGCTCGATCCCAAGGCTGAGGACGTGGAGAAGCCAGTGAACCCTTTCACCTTCATCCTTGGCTTCGTCATTGGGAGCATATGCGGTTCCTACTACGTCCTGACCCCTATCTACATGTGGATCAAAGATCAGGTCGTGCCCAAAGGGTTACCGCTTTAAACGACGAAGGCGAAGACGCTTAAGATGGTGATCTAAACAGAGTGATAGCGAAAGCTATGTCGAGTTGGCAGCGAAACTTTATTTGGATCATGCAATTTTCGCTCTGCTGTTTCATTGTCCAGCGCTTCACAATGTTTCCAGTTCGTATCTCCTGCATTCCCAAGTGTATCATCACCTGCATTGACATAGATGTCACTTCTGAAACCTGTCGCTGTTGCATCAAGGAAGAATTTCATATCACAGTCCGACAGACAACAGCATCTTACCTTCACCCCTGGATCCACACTCACGGACAACAGCACCATCTTCAGCCCTAATGGTAAAACTGTGCCGAGAATCATAAAATTGTGAAATAAATCGTACGCACGTGAATCAATGAGGCACATATAGAACATATGAACCATACACTATTTATAAGGTGGGGTTTCATATCCAACCAAACTGTGACTAAATTCGGTCCAACTGCCCCAAATATGACTGCTTTGACAGCCCAGAGTGCGTTTAACTACAAAAATGTACAGTATCAGGCGAGCAGCTAAGACTGACTGATACGTTCAATACCAACCCCCACAAATGGAGAAGTTACACCTGCGAAGGCTTCTTATTTTGAATGTCGATAAAGATCTGAAAAAATCTTGGCAACATAACGAGCCAAAAAATAAAAGATTGTTCTCTAAACATTTGACATTCGAAACATTTTCAAGGTACAAGCAGTTTGTCCAAACGCACAAGTACATAAAATGCAAGTCTAGTTCACACAAAAAAACGATTACACACTTCAGCATCCCATGATACCAGCAAAATACTACATAATAGAGTACATAACATGCATGAAACGCGAGTTCCCAGCACCAGGAAATTCGGAATCATCACATCTTAGTACGAAACCAAGCCTTTGTTTCCATCATCAGGGCTGCTGGATCTTGAGGAGCTGCTGCGCCTGCGGTTGTATTTTGAGCTCCCCCTCTTGGCCGGGGCAGGGTCAGGAGATCTGGATCTCAAGGGATCCCTGCTCTTCGACCGGGACCTCGACCTTCCTCTATTGGCAGGGGGGCTGCTGCTGTGATGATTGGAGTCACCTGCGACACGGCCTGAACGAGGCTTGTTGCTTACATCCCGCCTCAGTTGTTCTGCAGGGCTGCGGCTGCGTCTTGGGCTGGGACGGCGGTATCCTCCACGATCATAGCGTCTCACCGGACTGCGTGACCTGCTCCTGCTTCTGCCTCTCCTTGAGAATCTGAATATTGGATAAGACCTTTAGTCCACCTGGCATTGCTAAAGCAACATGACCTTTGCACAAGAACGCAAGAGAATATGGAGCATGGAAGCAGAAGCAGAAGCAGCTTAAAGGTCAATACAGTTGCCCCATAAACAGTGGCGTTGTGTAATTAGTCGCAAGAGTTTGGCTATATATAACGTATCTGAGGCATACACGCAGGGAAGAAGTGTTGTGTCAAACTGTCAACAATACCAACAAACTTGGGGATTTGATCATACAAATTAAATCCTAATTATTTTGGTGCCAGACAGACTTCCATGGCTGCATTGATCCGTCAAGAGAAACTAAACTCGAAGAAATGCCAAATTCATCTAGATCCAATATGACAGTCTACTCCATGATGATACTCTTATAACAAGTTATGTAAGATCAAAAGCTTTTAGTTTGTATAAATTGAACATTGTAACCAGTTATTGATGCCTACAATGTTCATCTGCGATATCAAACTGGTGTTCCTATCAATCAACTTAATTATTATAATAAATTGCAACTAAAACAAATTAAATAAGCATAAATAAAGATAAAAATTAAAGTCACAAAGTTGTTACATTCAAGTCTGCAAAATAAATTCTAACCTGGATGGGCTAGTGGCACCTGGGGAGCCACGATACCTCCTTACTGGCGAGCGTCTACCGTATGGACCATTTCTTCCATACCTGAACAAAATGGGCAACCCCGTAAAAATGTCAAGTACTCCAATCCATCAAAGTTTGCTAAATGTTCTAATTTCAGTACCTATTGAAATTATTCCAGCTATCATTCCTTCCACCATTGTAGCGGGGCCGAACAGGCGGGCGCTCTGGAGATGGTGTCCTGTATCGACGCGCAAATGCATATTCTTTTGTAAAACCACGCCCTTTCCTGATGCGCTGAGGCTGTCCATTATCTGCAGCAAGCATTGCTGAACCTTTACCATTTGTGGCTACAGGTTCACTGCTTGCCGGGTTTTTTTCGGTGCCAGCCCCTGCAGTATCAGTGCCACTGTTGCCATTTGCCTTTCCTGGCTTTGTCAAATTTTCATCAACCAGAATGGGGTTGATCCTGGAGCTTGCACCTGGGTCATTCCTGCATTGAAGCATTCATTTCTATATTAGTCATCTAAATAAGAGCTAGTCATCTCAAAAATACATCAGGACAAACTTTGTACTATAGCCGGGCAGTAAAAAAATCCTGATATAAAACAATGTGTGCTAACAAATCATACTGAGGCAGTGCATCTATCCTCTCAACTTTATTTCCAGACCTGTCAGCAGCCACATTTTCATCATGTGGCTTATTGCTAATAGCAACAGGTCCTTTGCATTTGTCAAAATCTTCAGAAGTTTTAACTTGTTCAGAATATGATGTTTTGGTATTCTCTTGATCTGCAGCTGTTATTAACAAAAGCTTGTTATCACGTCAAAATTGTAGATAAAAAATAGTAAGGAACGGTCATCCTGGTATATTAAAATGCATAAATAAACACAAATAAACTGCAAAGCATCAAAGACAGTGGCAGATGACATAATATCTAATAAACAGTTGTTTTTGGTTTGGAGAAAGGGCAGTAAGATGATCAAAAGAGTAGTTTTCAGTTACAGAAGGTAATAATGTCACCAGCATTAACAGTGTCCACGTTTTTCAACTCCATGTTTACCATATTGAAAAGCAAAACATGAAGTATCATGGATGGATTATGTGATCAAATAAGAATGGATGGACAATCACAATTTTCCTTTTTTCCTAAATAAGGATGCCCAGAGACTGAATGTTTCAGGCACGTTCAAGTTCAATGGAAGTAACCATATAGTCCCAGCAAATATTAGGCATGGTAATGTGGCAAACAGAAACCAAAAAGCACATAAGAACTCAAAATATTTTAGCAGAACGGAGATATGGACTTGCATTCTCCGCTAGAGTATGTTGATAGCAAATACTAAAGACGCACAGAATCCTAAATTTATTAATTTAATGATGTTAGTTCTATTACCTTTCGGCAAGGAACGCTTTGTTCGATTTCCTGCACTTTCACTGTCAGAACTGCTGGTATCTGTCTTTGAACTTTTTGAGTCCTCACTTGAACTCTCATATCTCCTAAAAGATAGAAGAGCACAAACAGGAGAAATTTCAGTTAGAAGTCGTTCCATGCTAACAAAGTAGTGAGATTGTTAGGTTAAAGTTGTGCATACCGTCTAGATTTCCTTTTTGATCCTCTAGTCTTCCTCTTACTCTTCGCATATTTACCCTTCCCCTTGGTGGACTTGCGTTTATCCTTCTTAGACCCTTTTCTTCTCTTACGCCTACGATCACTGGATGAGCTAGTGTCCGTTGAAGATGAAGAGTATGATTCTGACTCAGATACACTATATGAGGACCGTGAGTCTGAAGTATCTGAGCTATAAGAATCAGAAGAATAGTGCTTCCTCTTTTTGCTTCTCTTAGTATTCCTAGATGCATTTTTAGTCTGGACTCTTTGTTCGCCATCAGAGTTAACATCAGCTTTTTTTAGCTTCTCTGCAAAAAACAGGTACTCAGCATGAGCAAAATAAGCAGTGTACATGCGTCATGCAACATTTCCCCAATCGTAAATTCATCACTTTATACCTTTCTCTCCTTGCAGCTTATCTTGAGTGTTTATACTAGAGACTTCACCACAGTCTACAATTTTCACTTGACAAGAAGGCACACCACTTTCACTACCTACTGCTTCCAGCTTCTTCAGCAAATCTACTCCGCTGATCACCTTTCCAAAGACCACGTGTTTGCTATAAAAAAAATGAAATTTGAAATCATTTAAGGTTGCAATACCTTGAAGCAATTAGTAAGAAATCAATTTATGGGAAATTCATTGGTGTCCAGGGGTAAAGGGACTTGAGGGTTATGTAATACGCAATCCAAGTCGACATCATAACATACTCCAAACGTTATTTGACACGACGCCGTCAACAAATTTTGTCACAAAGTACTAGTTTTTGCTCTGGTACATGGAACTAAAAATCCAATAGGGCCAAGTGATAAATGGAAAGAAAAAAATACCCATCAAGATGAGGCGTAGGCTTGAATGTTACGAAAAATTGTGATCCATTAGAGTCTGCTCCAGAATTTGCCATGGACAGGAGTCCAGGCTTATCATGCTTTAGCTTGAAGTTTTCATCTGTACAACACAAGCATATAAAGTTTCAGCAGAAGCTTAATACCATACTTATCAATGGGCAACAAATCATTTCTACAACAAAACAAGTTTCAATATAGCCATTAACCTGGAAATTTTCCACCATATATGCTTTCTCCACCACGTCCTGGAAATAGCATGCAATGTTGAGCTTATAAAGTACACTACAGCAAGACGTAAGTTGAAAGAAGAAGCCTGAGCTAACAAAGCAATACCATCTCCCTTTGAAAAGTCACCACCCTACAGGAAATAAAATTGATTCGTTTAGTTTGAGAGAGAGAGGGTGACATGGAAATACAATTGAGTGAATATATGTCTATCAGAAAATAAGAACTCTGTAGTTAGCATTAAATGTAGAATAGAAGATGCCCAAACCATATCAAACCCCATAGAGCCTAGCAGTATAATCCCACAAAAGGGCAAGACACACAGTCACTAGTTAAGAAATATGCAGTAATCAGAAGAGCTGCCGGCCGTCTTCTGGTACCTGAGCAACAAACCCTGGAATGATTCGGTGGAAGTGTGTTCCCTTAAAGTAAAGTGGCTTCTTTGTAGATGCTCCGAGACCTCTTTCGCCTACATGTTCATCAAGGCAAATAAGGCCTTGTAAGCTATAAAGATAACGCAGCTTGCAACTCCATGCTGTACCAATATCTCCTTCATCACACACATAGAGCAAGGAATCGGAATTACCAGTACATAGAGCTCGGAAGTTCTCTGCAGTCTTCGGGACTACATTAGCAAAGAGCTGAAACCAAAGGTAATACAAGTGAATCAGCTTCGCGCCACCCATGACCTCCATGGACAAACAAAACAACAATTACTCAAAAAAAAAAAAAACAATGTCCCGCATGCTGCCACAGGCTTCACAACCTCGAAAGTAATCCTCTCAGCTTTGGCTCGGTCGATGGATACGTCCAGGAAAACCTGCGGGTTCTTGACCTTGGGCATGGTTGCCCCCGACGGCCCTTAGGGGTCACCTGCACAAGCGACACGCGAAGATTATCAGCAACACCACCAGGAGAAGAACAAGGCAATGCGAAACTGCTGCATGTTAAAAGTGCTCCGGCAAGGTTATTAGGTTACAACAGGATCCACAGAGCTCGAGCTCGCGCTGGAGAAAAGCGGAACGGAATCGAATCTAACCATGGATGAAGGTGTTCCGCACAGCAAGAGTAGCGACCCGAAACTAACCGGATGGATCGGACACTGGAGTAGCGGAGGATTTGGTTGTTCGTCTAGGGTTTGGTCTGGACTCGGGATCCAAGCAAGGTGAGAGAGAGGGAGGGGCTTACCGGTTAGCGTCGATGGATCTCCACCCGGCGCCGTGGCGGAAGGCGGGGCAGGGAGAAGGACAAGGAAGCGCCGGCGAGGGAGCGAGGAGGTGGAGGCGTCGTGCTTCGGCGGCGCGCGCGTGCGTGCGTGCAGACGAAGAAGACGTGGCCAGGGTTCCCTGTTGTTGGCGGCGGTGTTCGGGTGACAACGAGTTGGGCCGCTTCTGGCCCGTGGGCCCAGACAGGTTCGGCCTGCTTGCTGAGAAGTCAGAGCGAGCCTGCTGGGGCCCTCCAGATGTTTTCCTTACAAATTTTTTTTTTGAGAGATTAACTTTTTTTTTTCAAAAGGCAAGTCCCAGCCAACTCATACATAGTTTTCGCAGCCTCGACTAGGAACCACCCACCTATGGTCATGAAGGCAAAGAGCACCACCAAGTCATAGAACATAAAGTAGATCTTCATGTTCTACCTTATGTATCGAAATTTTTTCTGCATTGCATCCATCATAAAAATCTGAGACCCTCACCCGTACAATAATGAGAAAAATTAGTGGGAATGAAAAAATTGAGAGACAGTTTGTGTGTGGAGACTTACTGTTTCATTGTTGGTAGGTTCCGTACGGAGGTCAGTATGATCTTGTTTCTCCTCATAATCTCCTCCTACTAGGAGCGAAGAGATCATTAGGAGAAATGAGGTTATTTTGAACATCCTTAGAGACCTATCAAAAATGCAACAGTAAGCCTTCGTTCTCTCTTTTTAGTTTTTCATTCCCACTATTTTTTCTCATTATTGTACTAGTGTGGTACGATATTTGTCATGGATGAAATGCAGGAAAAACTTCTGTCGGTACTCTGCGTATCGGATAACCCACGATATCGCAAAAAAGCTACGGAATTTCATTTGCCTGAGTTGAAGACCTCCAAAGGCTCCACGTGTCCTGCAGCACTGTGCCGCCTCCCTCGTTTGGATAGCTCCGGTACCACCACGTGTAACACAAGGCCGAACTTAACTCCCTCTATAGGGAAGTTCTAGTCGTGCCACGTGTCCAAGAGCCCCAGACCTAACCCCAATAGAGGGGAGTTCCGGTACTGCCACGTGTATAGCAGCCCCGAACCTGCCTCCCCACATAGGGAAGCTCCAGAGCTGCCCACGCGTTGAGCCTCCAGACCTAAGCCAGCAACGGGAAGATAGACGGATCTTCAACGGCGCAAACATTCAAGGTGCAGTTAAAGCAACTGTTACAAGACCTGATTACATGTCATTAATGTCATATTAATAGCACACGATCAGAGGACCTTTAGTACCGGTAACACCGCCATTAAGGCGCGTTATTACACTGTTAAATGTACTTAATAATACCGATCGTGTATTAGGTAATTAAACACCATCGGGGCCACATGTCGGGCCAGGTTGACAATGTAACGGTCAGTCCTGAGACTATAAAAGGGTTGTGCCGCATGGTATAAAGGACAAGTCCAAGCAAGCGCTCACAAACACATACTCATACATACAACAACCACCCATGGAGTAGGATATTACGCTCAGGCGGCCCGAACCACGTAAAAATCATCGTGTCACTATCGTGTTCATAATCTCACCCGCGCCCCAACCAATTACGAGCCTCTGCGGACTACGATCTAGTAGTACCGAGGGAAGTGTCGATCACACACTTCGACATTTGACGCACCAGGTAGGGGGCCTGAGATTTTGAGATGGTGAACTCTACGGCAGCATCGTCCAACGGCAACGTCGGACAGGCTGATGGAGGAAATCCCTCCAATGCCCATCAGCCAGCTGGCGCTGTTGTCCCGGCGGGTGTTGCTGCACCACCACCACCACCACCTACTCTGGTTGCCAACACCAGACAATAGGATGGTGCCCTCGTGTTGACTGCATCGACAAACAACCTGGAGGACGCGCTAATCACTGCGCGTACTCTGCTCCAGCGTCCTCCAGCAGCTGGAGCTCCTTCGGCAGCCATGGAACAATGGCGTACTAATGTCGAACATCTAGTTGCAGCCGCAGCCGATGCCATCTGTAACCAAGGCCCGCCCCCTGCTGGGCAGGCAACTTCACAGTGGAGGACCTTGTTAGGTAGACTTAGTCCTCAAGTTTTACAGCACAGGAGACGTGTTGTGTCCCAACAAGTGACGTCGCTGCCCTCCGAGACACGTCGTACTCACACTACGTCGAGACTCTCGACGCATGATCTCGGTCGGAGCTCGACCGAAGATACAGGCAGCAGGACGGCCGAGTCCACATTGAGCATGCTCGCGAGAGGCGAGAGGCTCGGGAAATCCCTTCTCCTTTGGGAGTAGGGGGCGGCTGTTCGGCCCTGGCCATGCACCTTCGCATGATCCGATGGCCGCAAAAGTTTCAGCCTCATCTGCTGGAGAAATACGACGGGACTGTCAATCCCGTCGAGTTCCTCCAAATCTACTCCACCGTCATTCTCGCGGCAGAGGGCAATGAGGCTGTGAAGGCCAACTATTTTCCTGTGGCTCTGACTGGTACAGTCATGTCCTGGTTCATGAGTCTTCCGCCTGACTCCATCAACAGTTGGGCGGAGTTATGCCACCAGTTTACCGCCAATTTCGGGAGCTCCTACACCCGACCTGGCATAGAACTGGATCTGTTCGCCATACAACAGAAATCGGGGGAGTCGCTGCGATCATTCATCCAATGTTTTTCCCAGGTACAAAACACGATTCCTTCTATCTCCAATGCATCTGTCGTTGTAGCATTTTGACAGGGCGTCAGAGACAAGAAGATGTTGGAGAAGCTGGCGACGAAAGAAGTCACCAGCATCACAGAACTCTTCAGCCTAGCTAACAAATGTGTCAGGGCTGCGTAGGGCCGTGAAATGCACTCCAAACTAGCTCCGGATGCTAGTAAAAAGCCCTCCAAGGCTGAAGCCACTACCTCTGGTAGTGGAAAAAATAAGAAAAGGTCCAACAGCAAGAAAAAGTCGTCGGCCGGCACACCTACTACTGTAGCAGCTTCAGCTCCGGGTGGTCGAGGGCCATGCCCCGAAAAACATCCTCGACCATCGTCTGAAGACGGCGGCGGTCAGAAGATGTGGTGTCCAATCCACAAAAGGGACACCCACAATCTTGAAGATTACTGCGAGGTCCAAAACCTTGTTGAGCGCTTCAACAAGCATCAAGAAGAAGCTCCTTTCCGCCAGCGGGAAGGAAAGCAGAAAGTCGATGAAGCTTCGGGTGATTCGGAGCTAGGCTTCCAGGACCCCAAGAAGGTCCAGGCTATGTACAACACCATCGATGACAATTCTGACATCTCCGACAACGAGCGTCGGAAGACCCTCAATACCATCTATGGAGGGTCCTGGGATATCACCTCTCGCCGTGTCCTCAAGACTATGTGTTAGGAGATGGCTGCCGCAGCTCCTACCGCCAAGGCAGAACCCCATCGGAAGTGGATAGACACTCCCATCACTTTCGATGCTTCATACTGCCTAATAAACATGATCGGAGCTGGACAATTGTCGTTGATGGTGTCTCCTACCATCAATAACGTCCAACTCTACCATGTCTTGGTGGATGGAGGGTCGGCACTTAACCTCCTCGACTACAAAGCATTCGTCAAGATCCAACTGAAACTCTCGGACCTTCGCCCCTCACGTCCTTTCTCTGGGGTAGGTCCATGGGCCATCAGTCCTCTCGGCTCAATTACACTCCCGGTGACCTTCGGGACTCGGGAGAACTACAAGACCGAGAAGTTGGTCTTCGACTTGGCGCACATCAGTCTACCCTTCAACGCTATCCTAGGCAGACCAGCCTTGTATAGGTTCATGGTCGCAACCCACTATGGCTACCTGGCGTTGAAGATGCCGACACCTTTAGGCGTTCTCCAGATCCGCGGGGGTCGTACTGCAGGAGTCACCGCGCTGGAAGAACTCCACGCGCTTACAACAGCGCGGGAGGAAGCATCTGACAAGGAACTAGCTGCTCAACCTCCGAGCACTCGTCACTGAGGCTCAACCTCTGCACCACTCGTGCAGCCAAGCGGCGACACCGATATTCCCGTCAAAGTCATCCAAATTGGTTCTGATACTGCTCAGACCACCCGTATATCAGGAGGTCTGGACAACAAATAGGAACTCATGCTCATCACTTTCCTCCGGGCGAATGTTGACGTGTTTGCCTGGCAACCGTCACAATTGCCTAGGATTCCTAGGGAGGTGATTGAGGACAGCCTGAAGATACATTCTGATGCACGGCCAATACACCAGAAGCCCCGTAAGCAATGAGTCGAGTGACAAAACTTCATTGGACAAGAAATCAAGAAGTTGCTCGAAGCTGGTTTCATCCGAGAGGTTCATCATCCATGATGGCTGGCAAACCCAGTCGTTGTACCCAAGGCCGGCGGGAAGCTTCAGATGTGTATCAACTAAACCACCTTGAATAAGGCATGTCCAAAAGACCCATTTCGACTACCTAGGATAGACCAGATAGTGGAGTCCACCTCCGGGGTGCGAGCTATTGTGTTTCCTAGATGCATATTATGGATATCATCAGATCCAAATGTCTAGGGAAGATGAAGAGCATACTGCCTTCATAACAGTAGATGGGTTGTATTGTTATACTGCCATGTTTTTTGGTCTCAAAAACGCTGCTTCAACTTTTGTGTGAGTCATGCACAAAACATTTGGAGAGCTCGTCAGAGACTTGGTGGAGGTCTACGTCGATGACATTGTCGTGAAGGTGAAGAACAAGGAGTGACTCTTTGACAACTTGCAAGCCGTCTTCGACAAGCTGCGCATTACGCGCACCAAGCTAAATCTGGACAAATGTGTCTTCACGGTTAGCTCCGGGAAGCTCCTCGGTTTCTTGGCGACTCACCGAGGAATTGAGGCAAATTCAGCGAAGATCAAGGACATTAAAGACATGTGGCCCCCAACCCGCATCAAGGATGTCCAGAAGCTAACCGGATGTCTAGCTGCGCTCAGCCGGTTCATCTCAAGACTGGCAGAACGGGCGCTTCCCTTCTTCAAGCTATTGAGGAAGTTCGGGCCATTCCACTGGTCTGAAGAAGCAGAAAAGGTGTTCCAAGAGCTCAAGCAGCTCCTCACCACACTACCGATCCTGGTAGCTATGGACCCTGTTGAGCCTCTTTTGCTTTAAATTTCGGCAACTACAGAGGTTGTCAGCATGGTCCTGGTCGCGGAAAGGCTAGAGCCATCTACAGTTCAGGAGCCAAGACCCCTTCGGGAGGGTCCGGAGCTACCTGAAGGTGAGTCTGGGTCTCAGCCCCCAGGCATGGATCCTCAAGGCAAGCTCCCCGAGGATCAACCTCTCTCAACTGAGGGAGTTCACATGGCTGAAGAAGAAGTTCCAAACCCCTTCAGGAGGGTCCGGGAAGCTCAAGAAGAAGGTCCAGACCCCTCTGGGAGGGTCTGGGTTGATGAAGAAGAAGCTTTGAGACCTTTAGGGAAGGTCTGGACTGTCCAACGACCAGTGTACTTCATCAGCGAAGTACTCCACGATGCCAAGACTCGATACCTTGAGGTGCATAAGCTGCTCTATGCAGTTCTCATCACCTCAAGGAAGCTTCATCATTACTTCCAAGCCCACAAGATATCAGTGGTAACCTCCTATCCATTGCGTGCTATACTGCATAACCCCAATTCTACGAGAAATATTGCAAAGTAGGCAGCGGAGTTGGCAGAGGTCGATCTTGAATTCTTGCCTCGACATGCTATCAAGAGTCAGACATTGGCTGATTTCGTGGTGGAGTGAACCCCTTCTTCATCAAATCCAGGAGGGCCTAGTGAGCAGAAGTCAGAACCCAAGGTCCCGGTCTTCACTGAGCCTCACTAGACTCTCTACTTCGACGGCTCCATGGAAAAGCAGGTGGCCAGAGCTAGAATCCTTCTCCTCGCTCCGACCGGGGAGAAGGTCAAATACATGGTACACCTTGATTTCAAGGCAACCAACAATATGGCGGGGTATGAAGCTCTCATCTACGGGCTCAAGGTGGCACTATCATATGGCGTCAAGCAGATGCTAGTGAAGGGTGATTCGCAGCTCATTATCAAGCAAGTCAAAGGCGAATGCAACTGCAACAACCCACAACTCGCTGCTGACTTCCTTGAGGTCCAGAAGCTCCAGATGGATTTCCACGTCCAGGACCTCTCCCATGTCCAGCGTCTCAACAACGCTGAAGCTGATGAACTCTCGACGAAGGCTTCAATCGAAGCTCAAGCTCCCGACGGAGTTTTTGTAAGGAGGTTGTCAAGACCTATCGCTCAACCTACTGAACTGAGTGAAGGGGGTGATACCAGCACCTCAAAGCTAGCAGTCCCAGTGGCCCTATTACCATGGCGTCCACCAAGGGTCGCAAATGCTACAGGAAGCTCCGAGCAACCCAGTGCACAAGATCCGGAGGCTCAAGTAAGCTCCAATGCATGGATCTAGAAGATATAGAGCTACTTGAAAGACAACATCCTTCTTGAAGACGGTGCATCCGCTGACCGGATTGTCAGATTGGCTAAAAGATACACATTGGTAGAAGGGGATCTCTATCGGCGCGGTGCCAACGGTGTTTTAATGCGGTGCATTTCCCGGGAAGAAGGTCGCGAGCTCCTCGTGGAAATCCATTAAGGCAAGTGTGGGAACCACGCGTCTTCTCACACATTGGTCGGTAAAGCCTTCCACATGGCTTTTACTGGCCTACAGCTCTCCAGGATGCAGTAGAGATGGTAAAAAAGTGTGAAGTGTGCCAGTTCCACACAAAATAAATTCATACACCGGCTCAGTCACTGCAAATGATACCTCCTACATGGCCATTCACTGTGTGGGAGATGGAATTTTTGGACCTTTCCCAAAAGTCGTCGGAGGTTACAGGTTCCTGTATGTCACCATCGACAAGTTCAAGAAATAGTCGGAAGCTACTCCAGTGGTGACAATCAACAAATAATTAGCTATCAAGTTCTTGAAGTTCATAGTCTGCATATTTGGAGTTTAGAACAAAGTCATAATTGATAATGGAACCCAATTCACAAGTGCAGCATTCCAAGAATATTGCGAAGACCTCGACATTCAAGTCAGCTACGCATCAGTAGCTCACCCGGCAAGTAATGACCAAGCCGAGAGAGTAAATGCAGAAATACTGAAAGGACTCAAGACGCGCACATATGAGTGCTTGAAGAAACACAGAGCCAACTGGATAGAAGAGCTTCCGTCTGCACTGTGGGCGAGTAGGACAACACCTAACCGGTCAACTGGATAGACTCTTTTCATCCTGGTGTATGGAGTTGAAGCACTCCTTACTCCGAAGATCACCATGGGGTCACTCTGGGTCTGGACCTTCGATGAAGTCGCGCAAGACAAGCTCCGACGTGAAGACCTTGACCTCGTCGACGAGGGAAGACGTCAAGCAGCTGTTCGGAATGCACGATATTGCCAGACGCTCTAGCGCTATCACCAAAGGCATGTGCGCAACCGATAGCTTGAAGAAGGCGATTTGGTGCTGCAGAGAATACTAACTCGTGAAGGGATGAACAAATTGTCCCCTAACTGGATAGAAGATCTTGAAGAAGGTGATTCCGAGTGATCAAAATATCCCGTACCAGATGCGTTTGCTTGGATACAGAGGATGGGACTCCGCTTCCCAATCCATGGAACATCGAGCACCTCTGTAAGTTTTGTACTTAGTTTCACGGAGGTGAGTCTGTAATTACACATAATGTAAGTTATAGAGTCCATACACAGAGTGGGGTAGGTCCTAAAGGATAGCATCCGGACCCCTCCAGGAGGGTCCAGGCAGTTCAAGCCCACCTAACTTAGTCCTTGTACTGAAAGTGTGTCTTACCTATCCAGGGTTAGAACAAGATGAATAACACACTTGGCCTGGTTCCGTACCCTAAGTGTGTTCTTGTCTCCCCTGTAATTCAGACCTATAATGAAAGACATTGTTGTGTGAAAGCAGATTTCCATGTGCATTAATTTTGTATAGACTCATTTCATTTATTATTTCTTTTCCCTCTTATCTATAATGAAGTTGTGCAATTCTTTTTGAGATTTAGTCCAAGTTATTCATTTGATATACAAGTTATATTGTTGATCTTTTTTGGATCCAAGCATTGCTAGATGGTCTACTCGCCTGAACGCCAAAGCCAATGACAGGTCTGGAGTGCGCTATCGACTTAGACTGGTCCAACACCCTAAGTATGCCACTCTACCTATATTCCGGCAGGCCTTAGTAAGGCGGGTCTGGAAGGCATTTGGATCTGAAGAGATTACATAAATTTACTTGTTATCATGTTGAGTTCCTTCGGATCTAAAGTTCAAATAAGAATGGTAAGCCACAAATAACTTAAAGACAAGAGGACGAATATTACTATTTTTCTTGTCTTCAATGCGCAGGAAAAATAAAAAACTCATGGCGATGGTGGACGATGCCAGAGCTCCTAAGCTCCGACAACCCCTAGGGGGCCCGTCGTCGATGTTTCTATATGTTGAAAGTAGGCGTCCTCGGAGCTACCAAGCAACAACAACTCTCAAGGGGGCCCGCCGTTGACGTGAAGAATTAACGGCGATCTAAACAAAGATGGTGGAGAAATCACCCCGAGGGGGTTCACCGTCAACGTATTATAGGTTGACAAGTGGACACCGTCGAAGCCAAGAAGCTTCGACGATTCCAGGGGGCCCGCCGTCGACGTTTCTAAGGATTGGTGGTGGGCACCATCGGACCTACCAAGTTCTGACACCTCCCAGGGGCCCGCTGTCGACGCTTTAAGTGTTGGCAGTGGGTGCTGTCGGACCTACCAAGCTCCGACAACCCCCAGGGGGCCCGTCGTCGACGCTCTACGTGTTGGCAGTGTGCACCGTCAGACCTACCAAGCTTCGACAACCCCTAGGGGGCCCACCGTCGATGTTCTATGTCTTGGCAGTGGGTGTTGTCAGATCTAACAAGCTCTGACACCTCCCAGGGGGCCTGTTGTCAACGTCACAAATGAAAGTGCATCTAGGCATCCCTTGTGGGTTTTGGTTGATTTATGACAAACAGATGAGATCCTAACCAAATTGCTGAGATGAGTGCAGGTTTTAATAAAATTATTAAGAAAGCACAAAAAGAAAGGAGAGTGGGGAATCAAGTTGAAAAGAGCTCAAGAGATGAATAGAATACTCTTTGTGTATGGAGTGTGTTGGAGAAACACACCCCAAGAGCTCAAGCAAAAGAAAACACTCTCACTGCACAAGTTTACATAGGTCCGTACTAATCCGATGTTCCCTGGACTAGTCCGATAATCCCCCTATCCAGGATCGGATAAGTCCTCTCAGTGCGGACTTGTCCACAACGGACTAGTCTGATAAAGTATGGACTAGTCCAATAATGCCTCTGATCAATATCGGACAAGTCCGATATTCCACGGACTAGTCCAGAATCCTCACTGACCAACTTCAGACAAGTCCCCCCCCCAATTTAGCCCCTCAAAATTCCACGACACCGGACTAGTCCAATATTATCCGGACTAGTCCGATAACCTCTCTGACTAAAATTGGACAAGTCCTCCAAGTGCAGACTTGTCCTCAATTCACTAAGGGATTCACCACGTCGGACTAGTCCGAACATCTCCAGAGAAAAAATCGGACTAGTCCGCCAATTGCTGGACAAGTTCGATATTTCAGGACACTTAGGATTTCCCACACGCCGCACACCGGACTAGTTCGGAGTCTACCACAGACTAGTTCAGACTTTACAAACCCTAACGGTAACCTTCAGAAACCCTAGTATAAATAGAGGTGCACAGCCCTACTATGATCTCTCTCAACCCCCTGCGCCGTCACACCTTCCAAGAGCCCAAAAAACACGTCTCTCCACACAATCCAACGCAAGAAGGATCAAATCCTTGAGGATTAACCATAGATCAAAGGAGTGACACGTTCTTCACGTCTTGTGCTCATGGGTTGGATTCTCTCACACACTCTCATTGTTTTATTGACGATCTTTCGAGTGTGTTTGGTGGTGTTTTCAGTTGTAAATCTTGGGGAGCCCTCAACTTGTGAGAAGGCCCCTTGAACACAGTTATTTACCCCTTTGTGATTAGTGGAAGAGAATCGTCCTCCATGGCGATTCGACGAGGGTAGGGTTGGTGAAGACCCGATCCTCCGTGGACTCCTCAACGTGGACATAGATTTCCTCTGTGGAATCGAACCACGGGATAAAATTTATTGTGTCTTTACTTTTGTTCTTATTATTCATTACAATCTAGGGTTTGCTCGATCTTGTTCAACTTACGTTAAAACCTTGAAACTAAAGTTAACTTGTGCCATATCTAGTTTCATTGAAGCAATACATTCAAGTTACAATTCAATTTCTGCTGCATAGATTAATTGGATCTGAATGTAGGCCTAGAGGGGGGGTGAATAGGCCTTCTTGATTTTTCTCGGTTCCTGTAACACTTAGCAACCAGGTCAAAAACCAGAGATATCGAACTAGTCCGGTAAAGTGCGGACTAGTCCGGTTTTCACGGACTAAGTTGATCAAGTTTAAACAGTTTGATTGATTCATGAGTGTTTGCAGCGGAAATATAGACTTGAATGACAGATTAATGGTAATGTATCAAATTCTATTACAATTAAGATTCTTGATCAACACTTTAACTCAAATTGAACAAAGTAAATCAAACCCTAGATTAAGTTGATCAAATTAAATGAAGAACCCAAAGAAGACAAGACACACGATTTATCCCGTGGTTCAGCTACCACGAAGGCAACCTACATCCACGTTGAGGAGCCCACAAAAGGACCGGGTCTTCTCCAACCCTTTCCTCGTCGGATCGCCACGAAGGCCAATCCTCTTCCACTAATCACAAGGGGTAAATAACCAAGTTGAAGGGGCGTTCTCACACGTTGAGAGCTCCCTTGATTACAACTCACAATGACACCAATAACACACTCGAGAAATACAAATTGAAACGTAAGAGTGTGTTAGGGAATCAAACCAAGAGCTCAATGTTGTGTGCCAAGTGTCTCTCCAATGATCTAGAAGTGATCTTCAATGGATTGATTGATTTTGCACTTAATTTCGTGGAGAGAGATGGCTTTTGAGTCTCTTGGGAGGTGTGACGGTGCTAGGGTTCGAGAGAGGGTGAAAGTGGGCCGTGCACCTCTATTTATATGGGGTTTCTAAAAGTGACCGTTAGGGTTCAGAAAGATCGGACTAGTCCATGGTGGTCACCGGACTAGTCCGGTGTGCTGTGTGTAGCAAACCCTAAGTGTCCAGGAATATCGGACTAGTCCGGTTGAAAACGGACTTGTCCGATTTCTCTACTGGAAAGCTTCGGACTAGTTCGATTGCCATCGGACTTGTCCGGACATATGAAACCCTAAGTGTTTGGGATGACAAGTCCGCACTTGGAGGACTTGTCCGATTTAGATCAGTGTGTATATCGGACTAGTCCGTGTAGACTCCGGACTTGTCCGAAGTGGATCAGAATGAATATCGGACTAGTCCGAGTCACAACGGACTTGTCCAATTTTGTGTGACTTGTGCATTGTGTTAAGGACTAGTCCGCATTGGGGAGGACTAGTCCGAAGTGGATCAGAAAGATATCGGACTAGTCCGGTGGAGACCAGACTTGTCCGATCTGGTGCAGAATGTGATATCGGACTAGTCCGGCTGATATCGGACTAGTCTGGTCCTGTATAACTTTGTGCATTGTATGTGTGTGCTTGAAAGTGATTGAGCTCTTGGGTGTGTTTCCTTAACACACTCTATACATGATAATCTACTATTTTCTTCTTCTTGAGCTCAAATTCACTTTGCTTCTCATTTCCCTTCTTTTTGGCATTTTGCTCATTTTTCATCATTTGCCTGCATTCATCTCAACAAAAAGATTAGGATCCCAATTGCTTGTCATAAATCATCCAAAACCCACAAGGGAGTCCTAGATGCACTTTCAATCTCCCCCTTTTTGGTGACTGATGACAACCAATTGGGATTTCACAAAATAAGGCAAAAAATGGGGTTTTCATAAAGTATGCACATATGACTCAAAAATACATCAAGCAACAAGAGAATTATCCATATGTGCATTCTTTATGGTGGGATGCATACTAAGTGCATGAATACATTGAGAATGACAGAATTTGCATTAACCAACTGATATCAAATGCATATGACATTCCAGGGGCAAAAACACAGTTTTCATCACACACTCCAAATAAATTAAGCAATTCATCACAGGACCAAATTTAATATGAAAACAGAGTTAAGCTATTACAACCACAAATAAAAGATAAAGAGAAACTCTCTCCTCGCACCCTAACACAACTAAAGCTAAGACTCCCCCTCAATCTCCCCCCCTTTGGCATCAAGACACCAAAAAGAAGGAGATGAGGGTCCTAGGGTCTTCACTCTTCACTGTCGGTCCTCTCGTCATCGTCTTCATCTTCTTCACTTTCTGCTTGACGAGGAGGAGAGGGAGGAGGAGGAGCGGAGCTGCTCGAGCCCCCAATGCCAAAATAGGCAAGCTCGAAAGGGGTCAAGGGCCCGAGCTCGGTGAAATCCGGATCAGACTCCTCAGATATCACTGGAGATCCAATGGGATCGATCTCCAGCTTCCGACAGATTTGCTCCACATTGGCCTTTAAATACTTCATGTCCTCCTTTCTTTTCTTGTTGAGTTTATGGACCTTCACTTCGGTCTTTTTGCAGGAGGAGAAGATGGCGGTCAGGTACTTTGGGATCCCACTGGCTGATCCTCTCTGAGGGGCTTCCCTAGAGGTATGGATAGCCCTAGCAGTATCTCTTCCTCTTGCCGGTGCCTCGGGACTCGAGGCCGGCGAGGGAGCAGCCTGGACACTCACAGGCTGAGGCTTCTGAGGCCTCAGAGGAGTGTGCTCCACATCCTTCACGAACTCAATACCTGTGACTTTCTCAATCATAAACATCAGGTAGGGAGCATAGCCACAGGACCGGTTGGGGGTGCTTGAGATGTTGACCATATCGTTCCAAATGTAATCTGCAACATCAAACTGTCTCTTCTTGCTTATGACCCTCATTAGAGTCCGGAGGTAGCCCTGTACACTCCCTGCATCCCCATCCTTGGGGGCAATGGTCTTCCGGAGAACTCTGTTCAGGACCACAAAGAAGGGCTTCATGTTCTTTGTGGAGGGAGGAACATACTGAGAGTTGGGCTCATACATGAACTTCATTCCGTCCCTCTCAATGACCCCTATGTTGTGGATGATCATGTGGTCATTTCCAGCAGAGTCTAAATGGAGCAGGTTTGCAAAATCCTCCTGAGTGATGGAGTACTTGGATCCATGGGTCATCCAAGTCACACTTTCTTCATCTTCACTCGAGAAGTGGCACATTGCATAGAATTGTGCAATCACTTCATCATTCCAATTGTGTCTGAAGACAAACAGATCCTTCAGCCCATGCCTCTCTGCTGCTGCAATGACTTCATCAAAAGCTGAGCACTTCTTCTTCTCTAGGTAGGCCCAGTCAATCCACTGACGGCGCATCACCGGAGTCTTCATTGGCAGGTAGACCAGCCTGTAGAAATCTGCATGGAAGTTTGTCCAAAACCTTCCATCAGCTGCCTGCTTTGGCCTCCCATAGCAATCAATGCTCCTGAGCTTCACTGCCACATTACTGCCTTTCCCATTGAATCTCTCTTCATTGGGGTCCCGGACCCCTTCCCTGGGAGCGTGTAGCTTCAAGGGCCCAACTGGCCCCGTTGCTACTCCCTTGCCTTTTCCTTTTGCTTGGCGAAGGCCGCTTGTAGACGGAGCAGCCTTCGAGGCAGGCTTCTTGACACAGACCTTCCTCCGAACCTGGGGAGGGGAAGTAGTAGGCTCGAAAGGTCTTTCTTGGCGTTTCTTGCCAAGACCCGCCGAGGACCGAGATGCCACCTCGTGGTCCAACTCGGCCTCAAAGTCGGAGATTTGGTTGTCGGAGCTCGACATGATCTGAGAATAAATGAGCAATAACAATGACAAGTTCTGCAAGGCATAGGTGAGACATGATAGTTATGGATGGCATTAGGGAATTAAGGAAGTAGGTTTTGGTTCAGAAACATCGGACTTGTCCGGTGCCTGGGCACGGACTAGTCTGCGGTACCGGACTTGTCCGTGCATGGACCGGACTAGTCTGGTGTTCATCCGAAAAAACCTAACAGATTGAACTGTACACAATCCCTAATGCAATTCTAGTCTAGCATACACGTAGTACATCAGATAAACATGTAACTAGTGCAGGATGCTAGGCCAAACGATCAATTATTGAGAAAAATACGATTTCTAGGGTTTTGAAGGTTTTTACCGAAGAAATCGTTGGAGACTTGAAGTGTTGGGGGTTTGAGGCCGGACTTGTCCGGTGGAATCAATCCCCAAGTCTTCAAGCTTGATCTCCATCCAAACTTTTGGCTTTTCGACGGAGGACGCAAGAGATTGCTTTGGGAGCTCGAGCGCAAGAGAGAGAAAGGCGTGAGCAAATGTGGGGATGAGTGGATTAGGGTTTGGTGGCGGCTAGGGTTATGGACACGAAAAATCGGACAAGTCCGGACTCGACCGGACTAGTTCGAAGTCATCCAGAGACCTATATCGGACTAGTCCGTGGTCTGTCGGACTAGTCCGGCCTAACCGGCACTCTGCGGACTAGTCTGCATGGGCGGACTTGTCCGGATAACCATGGACTAGTCTGTGGTTACCAGGAAAGAATTGCATAGCCCATTCATATATATTTGAAGGTTCAATAATAGAGAATAGAGGGGCAAAACAATTCAAGCAATCTTGATAAATTTGACCAATAAGCATACAACAATCATACAATGATCAAAATTCATCAAGATCTAATAATTGACATAGTTTTTCGAGAGAAAAATGGGGAGGGGTAATTTTCACAAATCAATCAACATTTTGAAGTAAGCATACAGGTATGCAACTTTTCAAGCCACACTCCGAGAATCAAGAATATTTAGCTCATTTCGGAGTTCGCAAAAACGCTTTTCATCAAGTGGCTTGGTGAATATGTCGGCCAATTGTTTTTGTGTGTTGACATGTGAGATGGTTATGTCTCCTTTCATGGAATGGTCTCTCAAGAAATGATGTCTTATGTCTATGTTTTTAGTCCTAGAGTGCTCAACTGGATTGTGGGCTATTTTAATGGCACTCTCATTGTCACAAAGGAGAGGAATATGGTTCATATTGTAACCGTAATCCCTTAGAGTTTGTCGCATCCAAAGAAGTTGTGCACAACAACTCCCGGCTGCAACATACTCCGCTTCGACTGTGGATAAAGCAATGGAATTTTGTTTCTTAGATGACCAAGAAACTAGAGATCTTCCTAGGAATTGGCATGTGCCAGAGGTGCTTTTTCTATCAACTTTGCACCCGGCATAATCTGCATCGGAGTAACCGATGAGATTGAATTTGGATCCTTTTGGGTACCACAGACCAAGGTTGGGTGTATGAACTAAATATCTCAAGATTCTTTTTACGGCTGTCAAGTGACATTCCTTAGGGTTGGCTTGAAATCTTGCACACAAACATACACTCAACATAATATCTGGCCTAGATGCACATAAGTAAAGTAAAGATCCAATCATGGAGCGATATACCTTTTGGTCGACGCTCGGTCCATCTTCATTGAGATCCAAGTGGCCATTTGTAGCCATGGGAGTCTTTATGGGCTTTGCCTTGTCCATGCCAAACTTCTTGAGTATGTCCTGCGTGTACTTGGTTTGGCTTATGAATGTTCCCTCCTTTTGTTGCCGCACTTGGAATCCCAAGAAGTACTTCAATTCTCCCATCATTGACATTTCAAACCTGTCTGTCATAATTCTACTAAATTCTTCACAGAAAGATTGGTTAGTTGACCCAAAAATTATGTCATCAACATAGATTTGGCAAATAAAAAGATCATTATCTAGGTTTTTCATGAATAGTGTATAATCTACTTTGCCAATCTGAAAGCCATTATCAATTAAAAAATCTCTAAGACACTCATACCAAGCTCTAGGAGCTTGTTTGAGGCCATAGAGAGCCTTACGCAGTTTATACACGTGGTCGGGGAACTCTTCGTCTTCAAATCCGGGTGGTTGCTCCACGTACACCTCTTCCTTGATCGGTCCGTTGAGGAAAGCGCTTTTCACGTCCATTTGGTACAGCTTGAAATCATGGTGAGTACCATATGCAAGTAATATTCTAATTGATTCAAGCCTAGCTACTGGAGCAAAAGTCTCATCGAAATCCAAACCTTCGACTTGTGAGTAACCTTTGGCCACAATTCGTGCCTTGTTTCTTGTCACCACCCCGTGTTCGTCTTGTTTGTTGCGGAAGACCCACTTGGTGCCCACTATGTTTGCATTGGGTCTTTCCACGAGTTCCCAAACCTCGTTTCTCTTGAAGTTGTTCAACTCTTCTTGCATTGCCACCACCCAGTACGGATCCTTCAATGCATCCTCAGTCCTGCGTGGTTCCAAAAAGGAGACAAACGAGTAATGCTCGCAAAAATTAGCTATACGAGATCTAGTGGTTACTCCCTTTTGGATATCACCGATGATGTTGTCGATTGGGTGATTCTTTTGAGTGCGTTGGTGTACTCTTGGGTGTGGCACTTGGGGAGTTGAGTGTTGGTGATCATTTTCTTCTCCCCCTGAGTGGTTGCCCTCGTTGATTTGTTGATCATCTTCATATTCTTGTGATTGATCTTGTATCGAGACTCCCCCTTGATTGTTGATCTCCTCTTGTGGTTCACTTTCCTCTTGTATTTGTGATGGTGACTCTTGTGGACGAACTTCGCCTAGAGCCATTCTCTTCAATGCTTGGTAAGGAGCTTCTTCTTTACCTAATTCACATTGATCAACTTGCTCCTTTTGGGAGCCATTAGTTTCATCGAACACTACGTCACGTGCCACTTCAACAAGTCCGGAGGCCTTGTTGAAAACACGATAGGCGTAAGTGTTCGAATCATAGCCAAGAAGGAAACCTTCATCGGACTTCGAAGCGAACTTTGAAGTCCTGGGTTTCTTGTTCAAGATATAACATGGAGAGCCGAAAACTCGAAAATATGAAATGTTGGGTTTGTTACCGGTGAGTAGCTCATAAGGAGTCTTCTTGAGTAGTCGATGAAGGTAGAGTCGATTTGCGGCGTGGCAAGCGGTATTAATCGCTTCCGCCCAAAATCGATCCGAAGTCTTGTATTCATCGAGCATTGTTCTTGCCATCTCTATGAGCGTTCGGTTCTTCCTCTCGGCGACTCCATTTTGTTGTGGAGAGTATGGTGCTGAAAATTCGTGCTTGATTCCTTCCTCATCAAGGTACTCCTCCACTTGTATGTTCTTGAACTCCGTGCCGTTGTCGCTCCGAATACTCTTGATCGATAGTGAGAACTCGTTTTGAGCTCGCTTGAAGAATTTCTTGAGCGTTCCTTGTGTTTCTGACTTGTCATGCAAAAAGAACACCCAAGTGAAGCGGGAAAAATCATCAATAATGACTAAACCGTATTTGTTACCGCCGATGCTTATGTAAGCAATTGGACCAAACAAGTCCATATGAAGTAGTTCGAGCGGTCTTGTCGTAGTCATAATGTTCTTTGCAGGATGATGTGCTCCTACTTGCTTCCCGGCTTGGCACGCGCTACAAGGCCTGTCTTTCTCAAAAACAACATCTTTCAAACCTCAGATGTGATCGCCCTTGAGGAGTTTTTGAAGATTCCTCATACCAACATGTGCTAGCCGTCTATGCCACAGCCAACCCATGTTGGTTTTTGCAATCAAGCATGTGTCGAGTTCGGCTTTATCCTTGTTGAAGTCAACAAGGTAAAGCTTTCCCTTTAACACACCCTTGAATGCAACGGAACCATCACTCCTCCTTGAGACGGTCACACCCTCGTTAGTAAACAAGCAATTATAACCTTTGTCACATAATTGAGATATGGACAGCAGGTTATAATCTAAAGATTCAACATGTAGAACATGAGAAAGAGTGTGTTCAGAGGATATTGCTATTTTACCGGTACCGAGCACCTTTCCTTGACTATTATCTCCGAAGTAGATGCCTTCGTTTGGGTCCTCGTTTTCTTCATATTCCATGAACATCCTCTTTTCTCCGGTCATGTGGTTGGTGCATCCACTATCTAGCACCCATTTGGATCCACCGGAGGAATAGGCCTGCAGAAACAAATTATTCCTTGGTTTTAGGTACCCAAGCTTGCTTGGGTCCTTGGAGGTTAGTTACAATACATTTGGGCACCCACACATGGGATTTTGTGTTCCCATGGCTCGGCCCAGCATAGTAAGCATAAACTTTACCAATATTGTTTCTCATTAATACATAAGAGGCATCAAAGGTCTTGAACAAGAGTTGTTGTTGTTTATGGATCGGACTAGTCTGGGTAACCGGACTTGTCCGAATGACCGGACTTGTCCGGGCCTCCACCGGACTAGTCCGATGTTTATGAGAGTTCAGATTCTTAATTTTTGAGTTACCAGGTTGTGAGGGTCCTCCCTTCACAAAGGTAATCCTTCCCTTGTTATTCTTATGACTTCCAGCATTTTGCTTTCCATCGTAAGAGTAACCAATGCCATACTTGACGTTAGGAGGTCTTTGGACCAAGTATGCACTACGTGCATAGTTGATCCTCTCCTTGTCAAATATTCCACATTGGGTAGGATTTTTATCCTTTGCGGAGATAGACTTTTCCTTCAAGCTGATATCGACTTTGCCACATTTGCACATATGAACAGGATTAGTTGAAGTGTGTTGAGAAGGCAGACTTGAAGAGGAGGAAGGTTCACTTAGCTTGAGTGACTCAACTTGCACTTCAAGGATCTTGTTGACCTTGATCAGGTCATCAAGTTGATCCTTGATTGCAACGTTTGAGTTGGTTAATTCCAAACAAGTTTTCTTGCTTGAAGCTAGCTCAAGCTCTAGTGAGTTGTTTTTCTCCTTTTCAAGAGCTAGAAGATTGTCAAGTTCGACATGCCTCTCCTTTTGGGAGATAATCATGTCTTCTTGACGATCAATTAGCGATTCCTTCTCAACAAGTTGGGCAAGTAAAAATTTCATTTTAGCAGCAGTTTTTCTATCTAATCCAGTTAACATATCTTCATCATCACTATCTAGTTCATCATCACTTGAGTACGAATGCATGGAAGGAGTTTTGATGTTTACCTTGCGTTTACCTTCCTTTGCCATGAGGCAAGTGCCATGTCCCTTCTTTGCACCTAGTGTGGGAAAGAGTGTGGGCTTCTTGGACGAGCTTTCAATGGCTATGCTAGCCATCTCTTCTTCATCGGATGATGAGGACTCATCGTTTGAGTCCCACTCTTTTCCAATGTGTGCTTGTTCAGCTTGTTTCTTCTTTTTGAAGAATTTCTTCGGTTGAGGCTTGGTTTCTTTATTCTTCTTCTTGTTGTCCTCATACGGGCAATCGACTATAAAGTGGTTATACTCACCACAATTATAGCACGCCCGCCTCATCTTCGGCTTTGTCCTTTCCTTGTACTTGCCTTCACCAGATTTTGTTCCTTGTCTTTTCTTCATTATTCTTTTGAACTTTTTCATGAACAAAATCATATCC
This sequence comes from Tuctoria greenei, assembly GCA_036927565.1. Taxonomy (NCBI): domain Eukaryota; kingdom Viridiplantae; phylum Streptophyta; class Magnoliopsida; order Poales; family Poaceae; genus Tuctoria; species Tuctoria greenei. The sequence goes on from JAYESD010000011.1 coordinate 151,489,223, forward strand.
TCTTCGTCCAGCTCACTACTTTCGTCATCGCTATCCTCCTCAAACTGAGCTTCTCTTGCTTCTTTGGATAGAGGTTTGAGTGTGGATTTTAAGGCAACTCCCTTCTTCTTGGCCGATGTGAGGTCGGCTATTTCTTTGACGTGCTTGGCTTGTTTCTCCATCATTTCAAAATTGATGATTTTGCCAAGCAATTCATCTGGAGTCATCCTCTTGTACCCGGGACTTTCTCTGATCATAGTGCATAGTGTGACATTGCGAGGCATAAAGGCTCTAAGGATGAGCTTTACACCCTCGTGGTCATTCCACTTCTTGCTCCCATATGATCGAACCTTGTTTACAAGTGTCTTCAAGCGGTTGTACATTTCCTGGGGAGACTCGTCTTCGTCAATTGCGAACCTTCCTAGTTCGCCCTCAATCATTTCAATTTTGGCCTCCCGCACATGCCGGTCACCTTCATGGGTTGTTTGTAGTGTGTACCATATTTCTTTGGCAATCTCCAGTCCGTCCACCTTTGTGAATTCATCTCGACTTAGAGAGGAGGTGATCACGGCTGCGGCTTGAGCGTTTCTGTGGATGGCTTGTTCTTGACTTGGAGTGAGCTCTTCGTCGTCATCTGGGATGTCTATTCCTGTGCACACAATATGCCATAAACTTGGGTTAAGGGAAATCAAGTGCATCTTCATATTTTGCCTCCACATGGAGTAATCACTCCCATCAAAGTGTGGGGCTTTTCCAAGAGGGATAGATAGGTAATGGCTGTTGTTAGAATTTAAACGATCATAGTTGAAAGGATATCGGGAGTAGTCGGTGTGACTACTCCCCTTCTTCTTTTCTTCAAATTTAGCTTTCCCCTTGGAAAGTGCTTTCTTTCGGAGTAGTGCTTTCAGCTCCAGCGTCTCCTCGTCATCATCATCGAAGTCTTGAATTGCTTCGAGATACTTTTCCAGCTTTTGGTTCTTGTCTTTGTTTACTTCTTCCTGGTTGTTGATTTTCTGAACATCTTTCATGTCCGACATGATCTCTTCGAGTGGTTTCACTCTTTCTTGAAGAACCCGCTCTGATACCAATTGAATGTAGGCCTAGAGGGGGGGTGAATAGGCCTTCTTGATTTTTCTCGGTTCCTGTAACACTTAGCAACCAGGTCAAAAACCAGAGATATCGGACTAGTCCGGTAAAGTGCGGACTAGTCCGGTTTTCACGGACTAAGTTGATCAAGTTTAAACAGTTTGATTGATTCATGAGTGTTTGCAGCGGAAATATAGACTTGAATGACAGATTAATGATAATGTATCAATTCTATTACAATTAAGATTCTTGATCAACACTTTAACTCAAATTGAACAAAGTAAATCAAACCCTAGATTAAGTTGATCAAATTAAATGAAGAACACAAAGAAGACAAGACACACGATTTATCCCGTGGTTCAGCTACCACGAAAGCAACCTACATCCACGTTGAGGAGCCCACAAAAGGACCGGGTCTTCTCCAACCCTTTCCTCGTCGGATCGCCACGAAGGCCAATCCTCTTCCACTAATCACAAGGGGTAAATAACCAAGTTGAAGGGGCGTTCTCACACGTTGAGAGCTCCCTTGATTACAACTCACAATGACACCAATAACACACTCGAGAAATACAAATTGAAACGTAAGAGTGTGTTAGGGAATCAAACCAAGAGCTCAATGTTGTGTGCCAAGTGTCTCTCCAATGATCTAGAAGTGATCTTTTTGATTTTGCACTTAATTTCGTGGAGAGAGATGGTTTTTGAGTCTCTTGGGAGGTGTGATGGCGCTAGGGTTCGAGAGAGGGTGAAAGTGGGTCGTGCACCTCTATTTATATGGGGTTTCTAAAATTGACCGTTAGGGTTCAGAAAGATCGGACTAGTCCGTGGTGGTCACCGGACTAGTCCGGTGTGCTGTGTGTAGCAAACCCTAAGTGTCCAGGAATATCGGACTAGTCCGGTTGAAAACGGACTTGTCCAATTTCTCTACTGGAAAGCTTCGGACTAGTCCGATTGCCATCGGACTTGTCCGGACATATGAAACCCTAAGTGTTTGGGATGACAAGTCCGCACTTGGAGGACTTGTCCGATTTAGATCAGTGTGTATATCGTACTAGTCCGTGTAGACACCGGACTTGTCCGAAGTGGATCAGAATGAATATCGGACTAGTCCGAGTCACAACGGACTTGTCCGATTTTGTGTGACTTGTTCATTGTGTTAAGGACTAGTCCGCATTGGGGAGGACTAGTCTGAAGTGGATCAGAAAGATATCGGACTAGTCCGGTGGAGACCGGACTTGTCCGATCTGGTGCAGAATGTGATATCGGACTAGTCCGGCTGATATCGGACTAGTCCGGTCCTGTATAACTTTGTGCATTGTATGTGTGTGCTTGAAAGTGATTGAGCTCTTGGGTGTGTTTCCTTAACACACTCTATACATGATAATCTACTATTTTCTTCTTCTTGAGCTCAAATTCACTTTGCTTCTCATTTCCCTTCTTTTTGGCATTTTGCTCATTTTTCATCATTTGCCTGCATTCATCTCAACAAAAGGATTAGGATCCCAATTGCTTGTCATAAATCATCCAAAACCCACAAGGGAGTCCTAGATGCACTTTTAGGATCAAAATCATTGACCAAACTTGATCGATCTAGTCCGCACACACCGGACTAGTCCGCACACTATCAGACTAGTCCGATTTCTCTATGTTTGATCAGGTTGCTAAGTGTTTCAGGTTCCAACAAAAGATCAAAAACCTATTCACTGCCCCCTCTAGGCTACATTCAATTAGTATTAGAGCGAGGCTCTTCAAAAACAGACTAATCGCTCGAAGAGAAGATGTCGGACATCAAGGATGCGCACAAGAACTTCAACCAATACAAGGTTGAAGATGAAAAGACAGAAGGCAATGTTTTTTTTTCATTTTTGCGTTTAAAACGATGTGGTAGAAAGCAATGTGCGACTTGAAGGAGATGATCGATTGTGGATTTTGCTATCCATCGTTCTCCATAGAAATGAAAATGCTCTGGAGAAGCTCCTCAGCGCCATTCGAGACTTCGAGGATGATGATGAGGAGACGCTTGAACTCAAGGCACTCCTAAGGAAGAAGGCACTCCTAAGGAAGATAAAGATCAAGGATGAGAAGAAGAATAAGAAGGGGAGTAGTCACACCGACTACTCTCGATATCCTTTTAACTATGATCAATTAAATTCAAACAATAATCATTATTTATCAATTCCTCTAGGAAAAGCCCCATACTTTGATGGCAATGATTATTCAATGTGGAAGCAAAATATGAAGATGCATTTAATATGACTTAACCCCAGCTTGTGGCATATAGTGTGTACAGGGATAGATATCCCTGATGACGATGAAGAACTCACACCAAGCCAAGAACAAGCTATCCATCGGAACGCTCAAGCTGTAGCTGTGATAACATCATCATTGAGTAGAGACGAGTTCACCAAGGTGGATGGAATCAAAATTGCAAAAGAGATATGGGACACATTACAAACTGCACATGAAGGCGATCGTCATGTGTGAGAGGCCAAGATTGAAATGATCGAAGGCGAATTGGGAAGATTCGCCATAGAAGAAGATGAGTCACCGCAAGACATGTACAATCGGTTGAAGACTCTCATCAATAAAGTTCAAGCCTATGGAAGCAAAAAGTGTAATGATCACGAGGTGGTGAAGCTAATTCTCAGAGCCTTCATGCCTCGCAACGTAACCCTATATTCGATGATTAGAGAAAGCCCCGAGTATCAGAAAATGACCCCGGATGAATTGCTTAGAAAGATCATCAATTTCAAGATGATGGAGAAGCAAGCAAAACATGTCAAAGAGATTGTCGACCTCACCTCGTCAAAGAATAAATGAGTCACTTTGAAGTACACTTGCAAGCCTATGTCAAAAGAAGCTTGAGAAGCTCAACAAGAAGAGGACAATGACAATGAAAGCAGCGATATAGATGAAGAAGATATTATCCTATTTATGAAGAAATTCAAGAAGATGATGAAAAGAATACAAGGTGGTAGATCAAATGAAGGAAGACACAAAGACAAATCAAGACCAAAGTTCAGACGCGCTTGCTATAACTGTGGTGAATACGACCACTTTATAGTTGATTAGCCTTATGGAGAAAACAAGAAGAAGACCAAGGATACAAAGCCTCAACCCAAGAAGTTGTTCAAGAAGAAAAGTCAAATTGGACAAGCGCACCTATGAAAGGAGTGGGACTTCAATGATGAGTCCTCATTCGAAGAGGAAGAGGAGATGGTAGCACAACCATCAAGAAGACAACCAAGAAATCCACCCTCTTCCCAATTATTGGCGCAAGGAAGGACAACGACACATGTCTAATGGCGAAGGAAGGTAAAGAAAGGTAACAACTAAATCTTCCTATTCACATTCTTTCTCTAGCGATAGTGATATTTATAGTGATGATGAAGATATGCTTGTTGGCTTAGATAAGAAAATTGCTGCAAAAATGAAATTATTAAAAGATAAGCTTATTGATAAGGAGGAGCTTGCTAATCGCCAAGAAGATATGATGATCCTTCAGAAGGAGGAATATCTTAAGGTCAAAAAGCTCCTTAAACTTGAAAAGGAGCAAAGCAAGTCACTAGAACTTGAGTTAGCTTCAAGCAAGGAAGCTTGTTTGAAGTTAAGCGACTCAAATGTAATCATCAAGGATGAACTTGCTAACTTAACCAAAGTTAACAAGATCCTTGAGGTACAAGTTGAGTCACTCAAGCAAAGTGACCCTTCATCCTCTTCAAGTTCACCTTCTCAACACTTAAAATCTGAAAGTACTATTACTTGTGCATGTGCAAAAATTGACACTAACTTGAAGGAGAAATCAAACTTGACAAAGGACAAGCACCCTTCCTGAAGTGGCATATTTGACAAGGAGAAGGTCAAGTATGCATGCATTGCATACTTGGCCACAAGACCTCCTAATGTCAAATATGGCATTGGGTATTCTTATGGTGATAAGCAAAATGCTAGAAGCCACAATAATAACAAGGAACACATCGCTTTTGTCAAGGGAAACTCCTCTCAAGCTAGAAAGCTTAATAATGTTGATAAGTCCAAAAATGTTAACACATATGAACAACAACTATTGTTTATAATCTTTGATATCATATGTTCTCATGAAAAGTAATATTGGTAGAGTTTATACTAAATATGTTGGGCCACGCCATGGGAACACCAAGTCTCATGTGTGAGTGCCCAAATCACTTGTGACTAACCTCAAAGGACCCAAGCAAGCTTGGGTACCTAAGACCAAGGCGTGATTTGTTCTTGCAGGCCTATTCCTCCGGCGGATCGAAATGGGTGTCAGATAGTGGATGCACCAACCACATGACCGGAGAAAGAAGGATGTTTGTTGAATATGAAGAAAATGAAGATCCAAGCGAAGGCATGTACTTTGGAGACAACAGTCAAGGAAAGGTGCTCGATACTGGTAAAATTGCAATATCGTCTCAACACACTCTTTCTCATGTTTTACATGTCAATTCATTAGATTATAACCTACTGTCCATATCTCAATTATGTGACAAGGGTTATAATTGCTTGTTCACTAATGAGGGTGTGACCGTCTCTAGAAGGAGTGATGACTCGGTTGCATTCAAGGGTGTGTTAAAGGGAAAGCTTTATCTTGTTGACTTCAACAATGATAAAGCCAAACTTGACCCATGCTTGATTGCAAAGACCAACATGGGTTGGCTGTGGCATAGACGTCTAGCACATGTTGGTATGAGGAATCTTCAAAAACTCCTTAAGGGCAATCACATTCGAGGTTTGAAGGATGTTGTTTTTGAGAAAGACAGGCCTTGTAGCGCCTGCCAAGCCGGGAAGCAAGTAGGAGCACCCCATCCCACAAAGAACGTCATGACAACGACAAGACCGCTCGAGCTACTTCACATGGATCTATTTGGTCCAATTACTTACATAAGCATCGGTAGTAACAAATACGGTTTAGTGATTGTTGATGATTTTTCGCGCTTCTCGTGGGTTTTCTTTTGCATGATAAGACAGAAACTCAATCAACCCTCAAGAAGTTTCTCAAGCGTGCCCAAAATGAATTTTCATTGAAGATCAAGAACATACAAAGTGACAATGGCACGAAGTTCAAGAACACCCAAGTTGAGGAGTACCTAGATGAAGAAGGGATAAAACATGAATTTTCAGCACCGTATTCCCCTTAACAAAATGGAGTAACCGAAAGGGATAACCGAACCCTCATTGACATGGCAAGGACAATGCTCGATGAGTACACGATTTCGGATCGGTTTTGGTCTAAAGCGGTTGATACCGCTTGTCACGCCATAAACTGACTCTATCTTCATCGCCTACTCAAGAAAATGTCATATGAACTACTCACTGATAACAAGCCGAATATTTCCTATTTTCGAGTTTTCGGTTCTAAATGTTATATTCTGAACAAGAAGCATAGGACTTCAAAGTTCAATTCAGAGTCCAATGAAGGTTTCTTGCTTTGCTATGATTCGAACTCTTACGCCTATCATGTCTTCAACAAGGTCCCCGGAGTTGTTGAAGTAGCACATGACGTAGTGTTTGATGAAACTAACAACTCTCAACATGAGCAAGTTGATCAATGTGTGCTAGATAGAGAAGAAGCTCCATGTCAAGCGTTGAGAAGAATGGCGTTGGGTGATGTTCGACCACAAGCGCCACCTCCAAATGCCAATGAAGAAGATGAACCACAAGTGGAGGTAAATGATCAAGGGGGAGCTTCTACACAAGATCAACCTCATGAAGATCAAGGTGACCAACAAATCAATGAGGACAACCATCTAGGGGGAGAAGAAGATGACCATGAAGATTCAAGACCACAAGTGCCACATCCAAGAGTACACAAATGCATCCAAAGAGATCACCCCGTCGACAACATAATCAGTGACATCTAAAAGGGAGTAACAACTAGATCTTGAATTGCTAATTTTTGTGAACATTAATCGTTTGTATCATTTTTGGAACCACACAGGGTTGAAGATGCATTGAAAGATCTGGATTGGGTGGTGGCAATGCAAGAATAATTGAACAACTTCAAACGGAACAAGGTGTGGGAACTTGTTGAAAGACCCAAGTTCAACGTCGTCGGCACTAAATGGGTCTTTTGCAACAAGAAAGACGAGCACGGGGTGGTGACAAGAAACAAGGCGCGACTTGTGGCCAAACGGTAATCACAAGTCGAAGGTTTGGATTTCAACAAAATTGTTGCTCCCGTAGCTAGGCTTGAATCGATTAGAATATTATTTGCATATGCTACTCACCATGATTTCAAGCTCGATCAAATGGATGTGAAAAGCGTCTTCCTCAACGGACCAATCAAATAGGAGGTGTACGTGGAGAACCCCCCGGATACGAAGATCAAGAGTTCCCTGACCACGTGTTCAAATTGCGTAAGGCTCTCTATGGCCTCAAACAAGCTCCTAAAGCTTGGTATGAGTGCCTTAGAGATTTTTTGATTGAAAATGGATTTAAGATTGGCAAAGCTGATTACACATTGTTTACCAAGCACTTTGACAATGATCTATTTATTTGTCAAATTTATGTTGATGATATTATATTTGGTTCAACTAACAAATCCTTTTGTGAAGAATTTAGTAAGATTATGACAGATAGATTCGAGATGTCCATGATGGGAGAATTGAGGTACTTCTTGGGATTCCAAGTGAGACAACGAAAGGAAGGGACGTTCATAAGCCAAACCAAGTACACTCAAGACATACTCAAGAAGTTTGGAATGGACAAAGCAAAGTCTATAAAGACTCCCATGGCAACAAATGGACACTTATATCTCAATGATGACGGACTGAACGTGGATCAAAAGGTATATCGTTCCATGATTGGATCCCTGCTTTACTTATGTGCATCTAGGCCTGATATTATGTTGAGTGTATGTTTGTGTGCAAGATTTCAAGCCAATCCTAAGGAGTGTCATTTGACAGTCGTAAAAAGAATCATGCGATATTTAGTTCATACACCCAACCTAGGCCTTTGGTATCCTAAAGGTTCCCCGGATGCAAAGTAGATAGAAAAAGTATCTCCGGTACATGTAAATTCCTAGGAAGATCCCTAGTTTCTTGGTCCTCCAAGAAACAAAACTCCATTTCCTTATCCACGGCCGAAGTAGGGTATATTGCAGTCGGGAGATATTGTGCACAACTCCTTTGGATGCGACAAACTCTAAAGGATTACGGTTACAATATGAGCCATATTCCACTCCTTTGTGATAATGAGAGTGCTATTAAAATTGCCCATAACCCCGTTGAGCACTCTAGGACCAAACACATAGACATCTGACATCACTTTTTGAGAGACCACTCAATGAAAGGAGACATAGCCATTTCCTATGTCAACACAGAAAAACAACTAGCTGATATATTTACCAAGCCACTTGATGAAAAACATTTTTGCGAGCTCCGAAATGAACTAAATATCCTTGATGATCGGAACGTGGCTTTAAAACTTGCATACCTGTATGCCATCTTCAAAATCTATTGACTGTGTTATGAAAATCATATCTCTCTATTTTCTCCGAAAAAACTATTTCAATTACTTGATCTTGGTGAATTATGGTCATAGCTTGGCTGTTGGATGTTTACTGATCATATTCATCAAGATTATTTGTGTGTTTTGCCCCCTATTTTCTTTGTAAGCACCTTCGAATATATACGAATGGGCTAAATGCTTCTATTCTGGTGACCACAGACTAGTTCGTGGATACCCAGACTAGTCCGCACACTGCATACTAGTCCTAGGGCCGCCAAACCCTAATCCACTACGTCCTCACAATGTTCCTCACATTCTCTCTCCTCACTCGAGCGCCCCCAAGGTGATTTGGCGATTTCTCCACCAAATCTCTTCAACTCTCCGTGGAAAATGATCTTCATCACAAAGGGATCGAGGTCCATGGACTAGTCCGCAACAATAACTCCTCCAACCTCAAGAATCGAAGGATTTTGGTAAACTTTCTCTAAAACCCTAGAATCCTTTATTTCTTGTGTTATGGATCAAATTGCTTAGCTCCACTAGTTAATACATGACTCCTTGTTGTATTACATCTACCTTGAGATATTTTTGCATTGAGAAACAACATTGATTTGCTAGTTAGGGTTTGAACAGTTGAACACCGAACTAGTCCGCACTTGAGCACCGGACAAGTACGATTTTTCACAAACTCAACACTAAATTCCAACTACTCAATGCATTTCCTTACCATCAATCTTCATCCATGTATTGTGTAATCCTCTTGTCAGGACCATGTCAAGCTCCAATGATGAGATCTCCGACTATGAGGCCGAGATGGACCAAGAGTCATTGCTTAGGTCCTTGACGGGGCAAAGCAAAAAGCGGCAAAACCGTGCCGCTGAACCGTCGCCCACTCCACCTCAGGTGCGGCGAAAGGTCGTGGCCAAGAAGCCCACATCCAAAGAAAAGGATGCAGCTGGCCCTAGCTCGGCAGCTCCTCGCCAAGTTAAGGGCAAAGGGAAAGGGATCGCCACCGGTCCGATTGGCCCTCTTCGGATGAGTGCACCAAGACAGGGGAACAGAGACCCCTCTGAAGAAAGATTCAATGGCAAAGGAAGCGATGTAGCTTCAATGCTCAGGACGATTGACTGTTATAGCAGTTCCAGAAAGCCAGCAAATGCAAGGTTCTGGACCAACTTCCACGCGGAGTACTATAGTTCCGTGTATGTCACGATGAAGACTTCGGTGGTCCGCAACCAGTGGATTGACTGGAGCCACTTTGAGAGAAAGAGCTGCCCAGCCATTGATGATGTGATTGCAGTCATAGCGAGGCATGGTCTGAAGGATCTGTTTGCCTTCATATACAACTGGAATGATGAAGTTATTGCTCAGTTTTATGCTACCTGCTATTTTGCCAATGATGAAGAGGAAAGGGTGACTTGGATGACTCACGGATCCAAGTACACTGTGACTTATGATGAGTTTGCGAGATTGATTAACCTAGAAGACACTGGCAACAATGAGCTCATCATCCACAACGCATCCTGGAGAAGGACAAGATGGAGTTCTTATATGACACCCGCCTGAAGTACAACCCACCATCAATCAAGAACATGAATCCTTTCTTCATTGTTCTCAACAGGGTGCTGAGGAAGACAATAGCTCCAAAAGATGGAGATGCAGGAAGTGTTCAAGGTTACCTGAGGACACTAATGAAGGTGATAAGCAAGAACAAGAAGTTTGATGTCTTCGACTACATCTGGAACAACATGGTGAACATCTCTTGCACCCCTAACCGTTCCTATGGCTATGCGCTCTATATCATGTTTATGATAGAAAAGGTCACATGAATCGAGTTTGTGAGGGATGTTGAGCACACAACTTTGAGGTCTCAGAAGCCATCTCAATCAGTGCTTACCACTGCTCCATCATCTGTATATAGTGAGGAGGCTCCCAGGAGGGCCCAAGCTGAAGCAAGACCCCCATCAAGTTCAAGAGCTACTACTTCCAATAAGGGGTCTCCAAGTGGCATCTTGAAGTACTTGTCCGCCATATTTGGCTCCTGCAAAAAGGTTGAAGTGAAGCTTCATAAGTTGAGCAAGGCAAGGAAGGCAGACATGAAGTACATGAAATAAAATGTCAAGAATATTTGTCAGAAGCTGGATATCGAGCCTGTTGGATCTCCTATTATCTCTGATGACTCAGCTTCAGACTTCTCTGAGCTACCACCTCTCTCTCCCTCCAAGCTCTCCTATTTTGGTATTGGGGGCACTTAGAGTGGATCCGCTCCTCCTCCTCCAAGATGGAGACGATGAGAGGACCAACAACGAGGAATGAGCCTGCGGCAATTGCTAGATTCCTCCCCTCCTTGTTTTTGGTGCCTTGATGCCAAAGGGGGATAGATTGAGGGTGAGTCACTAGGTCTAGCAGTAGGTTGAGAGATGAGAGCTCCAATTGTGGTTCTTTTGAAATTCTGCTACTTTTGGGTTGTAAAACTGCTGTTATGCTCTTATTATGGTTTTAAGTTATGTTTATGGAGTTTGTGATGATTCTGTGGTACAATCTATGTTTAAGCTTTGAAATTGGCATATATGCTTGTTGTTGTTATGATTACGCTTTTACCTCATCATCATCACGATTATTGCTCACACACACGTAGTATTGCACCACACCATAAAGAGTGCACATATGTCTTATGTTTTCATTGCTTAACTTGTTCCAAGCTCATATGTGCACATTTTATGAAAATCTGGATTTTTAATCATATTTGTGAAATCTCAATTGGTTGTCATCAATCACCAAAAAGGGGGAGATTGAAAGTGCATCAAGGCATCCTTGTAGGTTTTGGTTTATTTATGACAAACAAATGATATCCTAACCAAATTGCTGAGATGAGCGCAAGTTTTAATGAAATTATGAAGAAAATGCAAAAAGAAAGTAGAGTGAGGAATCAAGTTGAAAAGAGCTTAAGAGATGAATAGAATACTCTTTGTGTATGGAGTGTGTTGGAGAAACACACCCCAAGAGCTCAACCAAAAGAAAACACTCTCACTGCACAAGTTTACACAGGTCCGGACTAGTCCGATGTTCCCCGGACTAGTCTGATAATCCCTCTGTCTAGGATCGGACAAGTCCTCCCAGTGCGGACTTGTCCGCAATGGACTAGTCCGATAAAGTCCGGACTAGTCTGATAATGCCTCTGATCAATATCGGACAGATTCGATATTCCATGGACTAGTCCGAAATCCTCACTGACCAACTTCGGACAAGTCTCCCCCAATTTCAGACTTGCCCTTAGCCCCTCAAAATTCCACATCACCGAACTAGTCCGATATTATCCGGACTAGTCCGATAACCTCTCTGACTAAAATCGGACAAGTCCTCCACGTGCGGACTTGTCCTCAATTCACTAAGGGATTCACCATGCCGGACTAATCCGATATGTGCCAGACTAGTCCGAACATCTCCAGAGACAAAATCGGACTAGTCCTCCAATTGTCGGACAAGTCCGATATTTTAGTACACTTAGGATTTCCCACACGCCGCACATCGGACTAGTCCAAAGTCCACCACGGATTAGTTCGTACTTTGTAAACTCTAACGGTAACCTTTGGAAACCCTAATATAAATAGAGGTGCACGGCCCTACTATGATCTCTATCGACCCCCTGCGCCGTCACTCCTTCCAAGAACCCAGAAAGCACGTCTCTCCACACAATCCAACTCAAGAAAGATCAAATCCTTGAGGATTAACCACATAGATCAAAGGAGAGACACGTTCTTCACGTCTTGCGCTCTTGGGTTTGATTATCTCACACACTCTCATTGTTTTATTGCTGATCTTTCCGATGTGTTTGGTGGTGTTTTCAGTTGTAAATCTTGGGGAGCCCTCAACTTGTGAGAAGGCCCATTGAACACGGTTATTTACCCCTTTGTGATTAGTGGAAGAGAATCAGCCTCTGTGGCAATTCGACGAGGGTAGGGTTGGTGAAGACCAGGTCCTCCGTGGACTCCTCAACATGGACATAGATTTCCTCTATGGAATCGAACCAAGGGATAAAATTCATTGTGTCTTTACTTTTGTTCTTACTATTCATTGCAATCTAGGGTTTGCTCGATCTTGTTCAACTTACGTTGAAACCTTGAAACTAAAGTTAACTTGTGTCATATGTAGTTTCATTGAAGCAATACATTCAAGTTACAATTCAATTTCCGCTCCATAGAGTACTTGGATCGAAATCATTGATCAAACTTGATCGATCTAGTCCGCACACACCGGACTAGTCCGCACACTACCAGATTAGTCTGATTTCTCTGTGTTTGATCAGGTTTCTAAGTGTTTCAGGTCTACAAGATCAGAGCCTATCACCCCCCCCAAGCTCACAAAGCCTATTCAACCCCACCCTCTAAGCTAACACTTCACCTAAGAGCTCCTGGAGATTTCGAAGCTAAATTGGACCTAAGAGCTACATCGTATCGCACAATCAAATTGTGTACATGTTCGCAATCCAATTGTGTACATCTACCAGGAGGCCAACAAGATAAAGGACCATGCATTGAAGACAAATACAAAATGGAATTCATTCAAAAAGATCGGATTTCATTCATCTGAAGGATTGGATTACAAAATGAGGATTACAAGGGAAAGGAAAAATAAAAAGGTCATGTATACAGGAGGTCCTAGGTCATACGGAAATACAAGGCAACTTTCTGCGTAGGTTCTTGAATGTTGGCCCTGGCGGCATCTTCCTCTTCAGCAATGGGCCCTTCGACTACCGGATCTAGAGATAGTTGGGGGTCTTGGTTTTTAAACACGTCAGCACATATTCGGTGACGTTCTTGGCCAGAGACTTCCCCTCTGTTTCCATTCGGTCGACGATGACGTTACCCATTACATCCAACTTATTGTTGGTAGAGCTCAGCGCCACTAGTGCCTTGTCCAGCCCCGGCTCTGGGTCATCCGGACGTACCGAGCTGAAGCCAAGTGGCACCAGAGCTTTATTGGAATCACCCAAAAAATTCTAAACTCAATGGGACCCAGTCGCCCTCATACTCCTCAGTTCCTCCAGTGACCTCCTTGCGGTCGCAAGCTCCGAACTCTCCCGGACGATGTGTTCGACCTCTTTGGCATGTTGTTGAATACTCTCAGCCACCTGCTTTTCGCGGTCGGCAAGCTCCAACTCCCGGAGGTGGATGCGGTTCTGGTGATTCGTCAGGTCCCTCTCCCTGCCTTTCACCTTCTCCTCCCTGGTGGCGACATCAGCTTCTCTCTTGGAGAGCTCCTGTCCCATCTTCCAGTTCTTCTTCTCCTCTTGCTTGCAACCGACATTCAATTTTTTTTGTGAGGTCAGCTAAGCTCTGCTCTCCCAGAGATAGTCTCTGGGCGAGCTCCTCCTCTGTCTTCATGATATCCTCTTGCTTCTCCAGGAGCTTCTCTTCCCTCTCATTAAGGTCTCCTCGACGCTTCAAGAGAATCTCATTAAGCTTGTTGAGACTGTCTTGACGATCGTCAGCACCCTCACTGCTATTCCTAGCATGATCGAGAATCTCCCGACTCTTCACGTCGAGGGCCCTGATGGAAGCCTCCCGCTCATCTAGTAAGCGACCCTAATATATCAGTCGGGCCTTTTCCTTCTCGATCCATTCCCGCTGGTCAGCAAGCCTTGTTTGCGGCAACTTGGTCTCGAAGTGAAGTATGTTGCGCCAACACCTCAATGTGTGGCGCTCTTCTTCGAGGACCTTGCTGTCATGGTCGAAGGCGATCTGACCTTGACAGAGACTGGAGTAGGTGTTGCCAATAGACAAAGCCAAAGGAATTGGCACCAGACCATCTGGGATCTCCTTCGCCGGCTCCAAGGGGTCTTCTAACACAAAAATTGGGTCTCGCGGCACAAGCGTAGTCCCCTGCAGTTCTGCGGTGCTTGGGCCACCCTCTGGGAGTTCTTCTGCCTCCATCGAGGTCGGGGAAGGTCCCACCGAGGGAACTTCAACCTCCAGGCTGACGACGAAGGTCCCTGTGTTGGATCTTCAACCATCGGCTCTATGGGTGGAGGGCCTGCCGCCGATTCTTTTGGGTGCTCCGGCTCAGACATGAGCGTCTTTGGAGTAATCATCTCCGGGGCCGGTGTTGGAGCTTCGCCCGGAGTCACCATCACCTCTAGCTTAGAGGACGGGACCTCAACCATCTCCGACTCGGGGGCCAAAGCTTCAACTACTTTTAGCAAAGGTACCGGAGCTTCGGTTACCTCCGACTCAAACGTTGGAGCTTTCGCCATCTCTGCCTCCTACACTGAAACTTCAGCTGCCGGCTCTGAGACCGATGACGCTTCATCACGAACATCTCCCCCGTGGTCTGGCGCTACCACGGGAGCTTCAGACATCGTCTCTAGATCCAGGTCCATGACAGCTAGCACTGGAGGTGTCATGTCATTAGTCACCACTTGGGAAGGCACAAGGGTTGAAGCCGGATGAAAGTGCATCTAGGCATCCCTTGTGGGTTTTGGATGATTTATGACAAGCAATTGATATCCTAACCACATTGTTGAGATGAGCGTAGGTCTTATTGAAAGAATGAAAAGAGCACCAAAAAGAAAGGAGAATGAGGAGCAATGCGTAAAAGAGCTCAAGAATAAATTGTGTAGATCTTTGTGTATGGAGTGTGTTAATGAAACTCACCCCAAGAGCTCAAGCACAAATTAACACACACACATTGCACAAGTTTATACAGGTCCGGACTAGTCCGACTGACCCCAGACTAGTCCGATTTCTTTCTGTAACCAATCAGACAAGTCCTCACAATGCGGACTTGTCCACACAGTCCAGTTTTCACTGATCGAACTAGTACGATATCACCACGGACTAGTCCGATATATCTCTGAGAATCGGGACAAGTCTGACGATTATCAGACTAGTACAAAGATTTTCAGAACTAAAATCGAACAAGTCCGCTTTTAGCCGGGCTAGTCTGATATTTCGGGACCTCAGGGTTTACTACACGCATCACACCGGACTAGTTTGGTGTCCACCACGGACTAGTCCGATCTTTCTAAACCCTAACGGTCACTTTTAGAAACCTCATATAAATAGATGTGCACGACCCAACTTTTAACTCTCTCGACTCCCAGCGCCGTCGCACCCTCCAAGAGCCTAGAAAACACCTCTCTCCATGAAATCTAACGTAAGAAAGATCAATCCCTTGAGGATTCAATTTGGATCAAAGGAGAAACACGATATCACTCAATTTAGCTCTTGGTTTGTTTTCTCAACACACTCTTATTGCTTTATTGTAAATCTTTCGAGTGTGTTCTTGGTGGTGTTCATATTGTAATCTTGGGGGAGCCCTCAACTTGTGAGAAGGCCCCCTTGAACTTGGTTATTTTGCCCCTTTGTGATTAGTGGAAAAGGATTGGCCTCTGTGGCGATCCGACGAGGGTAGGGTTGGAGAAGACCCGATCCTTTTGTGGACTCCTCAACGTGGATGTAGGTTGCCTCTGTGGGAACCAAACCACGGGATAAAATCTTGTGTTCACTTGTTCCTAACTTTCATATCATATTCTAGGGTTTTGTAGAACTCGCATAATCTAAGTTGAATCATTGAAAGAAAAATCAATTTGTTGTACACTTAACATCTTTGAATCAATACTTGCAAGTTATATTTCATTTTCCGCTGTACAATTCACTTGTATTGAGTTCACTGATCAAACTTGATCAATTCAGTCCGCACTCAACGGACTAGTCCGTACTTCACCGGACTAGTCCGATATCTCAGGATTTGATCTGGGTGTTAAGTGTTGCAGGTTCCAACAAATTTCAAAAAGGCCTATTCACCCCCCTCTAGGCCACATTCAATTGGTATCAGAGCAAGGTTCTTCAAGAAGGAGACTAATCGCTCAAATAGATCATGTCGGACATGAAGGATGTACACAAGAGCAACAACCAAGAGAAGGTTGATGAAGACAAGAACCAAAAATTGGAGAAGCTCCTCGAGGCAATTCTAGACTTCGAGGATGACGATGAGGAGACGCTGGAACTCAAGGCGCTCCTAAGGAAGAAAACCCTTTCCAAGGGAAAGGTGAAAATCGAAGATGAAAAGAAAAAGAAGGGGAGTAGTCACACCGACTACTCCCGATATCCTTTCAATTATGATCGCCTAAATTCTAACAATAATCATTATCTATCTATTCCACTTGGAAAAGCCCCACACTTTGACGGCAATGACTACTCAATGTGGAGGCAAAACATGAAAATGCATTTGATTTCTCTCAATTCAAGTTTGTGGCACATAGTATGCACAGGAATAGCTCACACCTAGCCAAGAGCAAGCGATCCATCGAAACACCCAAGCTGTTGCAGTCATTACTTCATCGCTCAGTCGGGATGAGTTTACAAAGGCGGATGGACTCGATATCGCTAAGGAGATATGGGATATGTTGCAAACCGCACATGAAGGCGATCGTCATGTGCGAGAAGCAAAGATCGAGATGATTGAAGGCGAGCTGGAAAGATTCACCATCGAAGAAGATCAGTCGCCACAAGATATGTACAACCGACTAAAGACGCTCATCAACAAAGTGAGAGCATACGGAAGCAAGAAATGAAATGACCATGAGGTGGTGAAGCTCATTCTTAGAGCTTTCATGCCTCGTAATGTCACTTTATGCTCGATGATACGAGAAAGGCCCGAGTACAAGAAGATGACCTTGGATGAGCTACTTGGGAAAATCATCAACTTTGAGATGATGGAAAAACAAGCCAAACATGTTAAGGAAATTGCCGACCTCACCTCGACAAAGAAGAAAGGGGTCTCTCTAAAGTCCACACTTAAGCCCTTGTCTAAAGAAGCTCGAGAAGCTCAACTATAAGAAGACAGTGACGATGAAAGCAGTGACTTGGATGAAGATGACATGATACTGTTCATGAAGAAATTCAAGAAGATGATGAAGAAGAGATAAGGCTCTAAAAGAAGTGGAGGAAAGTACAAGGAGAGATCAAAACCAAAATTGAGGCGGGCATGCTATAATTGTGGTGAGTATAGACACTTTATAGTTGATTGCCCATATGAAGAAAACAAGAAGAAGACCAAAGAAGCAAAGCCTCAACCCAAGAAATTCTTCAAGAAGAAGAAACAAGCCGAACAAGCGCATATAGGGAAAAAGTGGGACTCAAATGATGAGTCCTCATCATCATCAGAAGAAGAGATGGCTAGCATAGCCATCGAGAAGACATCCAAGAAGTCCACTCTCTTTCCTACTCTCGGCGCATGGAAGGGGAACGGCACTTGCCTCATGGCAAAGGAAGCTAAATGCAAGGTAACAACAAATTCCTCTTCCTTGCATTCCTATTCTAGTGATAGTGAAATTAATAGTGATAATGAAGATATGCTAATTGGCTTAGATAAGAAAATAGCCGCTAAAATGAAATTTTTACTTGATCAACTTGTTGAGAAGGAGAAGTTGATACATCGTCAATAAGACATGATTATCTCCCAAAAGTAAGAATATGTTGAATTTCACAAGCTTTTAGAACTTGAAAAGGAGCGAAGCAAGTCACTAGAGCTTGAGATAGCTTCAAGCAAGGAAGCTTGCGTGGAGTTAAACGATTCAAATGCAACAATCAAGGATGAACTTGTTGACCTAATCAAGGTTAACAAGATCCTTGAAGTACAAGTTGAGTCACTCAAGCAAGGTGACCCTTCATCCTCTTCAAGCTCACCTTCTCAACCACTTAAAACTGAAACTATCATTACTTGTTCATGTGGTAAAGTTGACACCAGGTTGAAAGACAAGTCAACCTCTACCAAGGATAAGCATCCTGCCCAAAGTGACATATTTGACAAGGAGAAGGTCAAATATGCACGTAGTTCATACTTGGCCACAAGACCTTCTAATGTCAAATATGGCATTGGGTATTCCTATGGTGGAAAGCAAAATGCTAGAAGCCATGAGAATAACAAGGAAAGCATTATCTTTGTAAAGGGAAGACCCTCTCAAACTGGAAAATCCAAAGTTAATGCTTCCAACACGCATGATCACCAGATTAGTCCGGTCGGGATTCGGACAAGTTCGGTCCTCCGGACAAGTCCGATCTCCCAGACTAGTCCTGAATATAAACAACAAAAGTTACTATTTAGAACTTTCGATGCATCTTATGTCCTAATGAGAAGTAATTTTGGCAAAGTTTATGCTCATTATGTTGGGCCACGCCATGGGAACAACAAGTCTCATGTGTGGGTGCCCAAATCCCTTATGACTAACCTAAAAGGACCCAAGCAAGCTTGGTTACCTAAAACCAAGGCATAATTTGTTTTTGCAGGTCTATTCCTCCGGTAGATCTAAATGGGTGCTAGACAGTGGCTGCACCAACCATATGACCAGAGAAAGAAGAATATTCGTTGAGTATGAAGAAAATGAGGATCCAAACAAGGGCATCTATTATGGAGACAATAGTCAAGGAAAGGTGCTCGGTACCTATAAAATTGCCATATCATCTAAACACACTCTTTCTCATGTATTACCTATTGATTTCTTAGATTATAACCTGCTGTCCATATCTCAATTATGTGACAAAGGTTATAATTGCTTGTTCACTAACGAGGGTGTGACCGTCTCTAGGAGGAGTGATGTTCCATTGCATTCAAGGGTATGTTAAAAGGAAAGTTTTACCTTGTTGACTTCAACAAAGATAAAGCCGAACTTGACACATGCTTGATTGCAAAGACCAACATGGGTTGGCTGTGGCATAGACAGCTAGCGCATGTTGGTATGAGGAATCTTCAAAAACTCCTCAAGGGCGATCACATCCGAGGTTTAAAGGATGTTGTTTTTTAGAAAGACAGGCCTTGTAGCGCGTGCCAAGTCGGGAAGCAAGTTGGAGCACCTCATCCCGCTAAGAACGTCATGACTACAACAAGACCGCTCGAGCTACTCCACATGGACCTATTCGGTCCAATTGCCTACATAAGCATCGGAGGTAACAAATATGGTTTAGTAGTTGTTGATGACTTTTCTCGCTTCACTTGGGTTTTCTTTTTACATGATAAGTCAGAAACACTAGGAACACTCAGGAAGTTCTTCAAGCGTGCTCAAAATGAATTCTTATTGACAATCAAGAACATTCGAAGCGACAACGGCACGGAGTTCAAGAACACACAAGTTGAGGAGTACCTAGATGAAGAAGGCATAAAGCATGAGTTTTCAGCTCCTTACTCCCCTCAAGAAAATGGAGTTGTCAAAAGGAAGAACTGAACCCTCATAGAGATGGCAAGAACAATGCTCGATGAGTACAAGACCTCATATCGATTTTGGGCAGAAGCGGTTAACACTGCTTGCCACGCCATAAATCGACTTTATCTCCATCGACTACTCAAGAAGACATCTTATGAGCTACTCACCGGTAACAAGCCTAATATTTCATACTTTTGAGTTTTTGGTTCCAAATGCTATATTTTAAACAAGAAGCCTAGGACTTCAAAGTTCGCTTCAAAGTCCGATGAAGGTTTATTGCTTGGTTATGATTCAAACACTTACGCCTATTGTGTTTTCAACAAGACCTCCGGACTTGTTGAAGTAGCACGTGACGTAGTGTTCGATGAAACTAATGGCTCCCAAAAGGAGCAAGTTGATCCATGTGTGCTAGATAGAGAAGAAGCTCCTTGTCAAGCATTGAGAAGAATGGCGTTAGGCGAAGTTCAACCACAAGAGCCACCTCTACATATGCATGAGGAAAATGAACAACAAGAGGAGGCCAATGATCAAGGGGGAGCTTCCACACAAGATCAACCTCAAGAAAGTGAAGATGATCAACAAGTCAATGAGGGCAACCACTTAGGGGGAGAAGAAGATGATCATGAAGACTCAAGACAGCAAGTGCCACACCCAAGAGTGCACCAATGCGTCCAAAGGGATCACCCAATCGACAACATCATCAGTGACATCCAAATGGGAGTAACTACTAGATCTCGCATAGCTAATTTTTGTGAGCATTACTCGTTCGTGTCCTTTTTGGAACCGCGCAGGGTTGAGGATGCATTGAAGGATCTGGACTGGGTGGTGGCAATGCAAGAAGAATTGAACAAATTCAAGCGGAACGAGGTGTGGGAACTCGTCGCAAGACCCAACGCGAACATTGTCAGCACCAAGTGGGTCTTCCGCAACAAACAAGATGAACACGGGGTGGTGACAAGGAACAAGGCACGACTTGTGGCCAAAGGGTATTCACAAGTCGAAGGTTTGGATTTTGATGAAACTTTTGCTCCCGTAGCTAGACTTGAATCTATTAGAATATTACTTGCATATACCACTCACCATGATTTCAGGCTTTATCAAATGGACGTGAAAAGTGCCTTCCTCAACGGACCAATCAAGGAGGAGGTGTATGTGGAGCAACCCCCCAGATTTGAAGATGAAGAGTTCTCCGACCACGTCTTTAAATTGTGTAAGGCTCTCTACGGCCTCAAACAAGCACCTAGAGCTTGGTATGAGTGCCTTAGATATTTCTTAATTGAAAATGGCTTTAAAATCGGAAACGTAGATTATACATTATTTACAAAGAATTTTGAAAATGATCTCTTTATTTGTCAAATCTATATTGATGATATTATTTTTGGTTCAACTAACAAATCCTTTTGTGAGGAATTCAATAAGATTATGATAGATAGGTTTGAGATGTTAATGATGGGAGAGCTAAAGTACTTCTTGGGATTCCAAGTGCGGCAATAAAAGGAAGGGACGTTCATAAGCCAAACCAAGTACACACAAGACATACTCAAGAAGTTTGGAATGGACAAGGCGAAGCCTATAAAGTCTCTCATGGCAACGAATGGCCACTTGGATCTAAATGAAGATGGACCTAGCATCGATCAAAAGGTATATCGCTCCATGATTGGATCTCTACTCTATTTATGTGCATCTAGGCCAGACATTATGTTGAGTGTATGTTTGTGTGCAAGATTTCAAGCCAATACTAAGGAGTGTCACTTGACAGTCGTAAAAAGGATCTTGAGATATTTAGTTCATACACCCAACCTTGGTCTTTGGTATCCAAAAGGCTCCAAATTCAATCTCATTGGTTACTCCGATGCAGATTATGTCGGATGCAAAGTAGATAGAAAAAGTACCTCCGGTACATGCCAATTCCTAGGTAGATCCCTAGTTTCTTGGTCCTCCAAGAAACAAAACTACATTGCCTTATCCACAGCCGAAGCGGAGTATGTTGTAGCCGGGAGTTGTTGTGCACAACTCCTTTGGATGCGACAAACTCTAAGGGATTATGGTTACAATATGAACCATATTCCACTCCTTTGTGATAATGAGAGTGCCATTAAAATTGCTCATAATCCAATTGAGCACTCTAGAACCAAACACATAGACATCCGACATCACTTCTTGAGAGACCACTCCATGAAAGGAGATATAGCCATTTCCCATGTCAACACCGAAAAGCAATTAGCCGACATATTCACCAAGCCACTTGATAAAAAACGCTTTTGCGAGCTTCGAAATGAACTAAATATCCTTGATGCTCGGAATGTGGCTTGAAAATTTGCATACCTGTATGAATTCTTCAAAATATGTTGATTGGATTGTGAAAATCATCTCTCTCAATTTTCTCTGAAAAATTATGTCAATTACTAGATCTTGGTGAATTATGGTCATTGCTTGATTGTTGTATGCTTACTGATCATATTCATCAAGATTATTTGATTTGGTTTGCCCTCCTATTTTCTTGATATGTACCTTTGAATATATACGAATGGGCTAAGCATTTCTTCCCTGGTGACCACAGACTAGTCCGTGGTTGCCCGGACTAGTCCGCCCATGCAGACTAGTCCGCGAAGAGACTACAGAACTGGACTAGTCCGACTGTCCTCAGACTAGTCCGATATAGGCTCTGGAAAAGTTCGTACTAGTCCGATCATTTTTGTACAAGTCCGATTTTTCATGTCCTTAACCCTAGCCGCCACCAAACCCTAATTTCCTCACCCCCACACTTGCCTCAAGCTTTCTCTCTCCATGCTCGAGCTCCCCAAGGCGATTTGACAACTTCTCCATCAAAAAGCTCCAAGTTTGGGTGGAAATCAAGCTCCTTCGCTTAGGGATTGAAGTCCACAGACTTGTCCGCCCTTCAACACCCTCCTCTCCGAGATTCAAGCAATTTTTTGGGCATGTCAAACTCTCGCGATGAAGTCTCCGACTTCGAAGCCGAGATGGACCAAGAAGCCCTGCTTCGGTCCTCGAAGGGCCAAAGCAAGAAGCGCCCTTTCGAGCCAGCCCCCTCTCCTC
Source organism: Tuctoria greenei (assembly GCA_036927565.1). NCBI lineage: Eukaryota > Viridiplantae > Streptophyta > Magnoliopsida > Poales > Poaceae > Tuctoria > Tuctoria greenei. The sequence continues at coordinate 151,512,009 of JAYESD010000011.1, forward strand.
CTCAGTCTCAAAAAAGGGTGGCTCGACGTAAGATGCTTACTTCCAGGGCTTCCGCTGGTGGTGGCCCTAGCTCGGAAAGTGCTCGCCAAGCAAAAGGGAAAGGCAAAGGGATCGCAACGGGCCTGATTGGCCCTCTAAAGATGTCAGCTCCGAAGCAGGGGGCTCGGGATCCCACAGAGGAAAGGTTCAACGGTAAGGGCAACGACTCAGCTGCAAAGTTCAGGAATATGGATTGCTACAACCAATCCAGGCATGCTACAGATGGAAGATTCTAGAGCAACTTCCATGCATACTTTTACAAGTCTATCTACCTCCAGATGAAGACCCTAGTGGTGCACACTCAGTGGATAGATTGGGCACATCTTGAGAGGAAGATATGCTCCGCCTTTGATGAGGTGGTCGAGGCAGCTGAGAGACATGGCTTGAAGGACCTCTTCGCCATCAAGTACAACTGGAATGACGAAGTGATAGCTCAGTTATATGCTACTTGTCACTTTGCGAATGATGAGGAGGAGTGGGTGACTTGGATGACTCACGGGTCCAAGTACACCATTACCTATTATGAGTTTGCCAGTCTCCTCCACCTCGAGAACACCAACAACAACTCACTGGTGATCCACAACATTGGGGTCTTGGAAAAGGATAGGATGAAGTTCCTATATGACCCATCACTGAAGTTCAATCCTCCCTCCACAAAGAACATGAAGCCCTTCTTTGTGGTGCTTAATAGAGTGTGGAGGAAGACAATTGCCCCGAAGGATGGGGATGCAGGGAGTGTACAGGTCTATCTCCGGACCTTGATGAAGGTCATAAGCAAGGACCACAAGTTTGATGTGTTTGACTATATCTGAAACGATATGGTCAACATCTCTAGCACTCCAAACAGATCCTGTGGCTATGCCCCCTACCTCATGTTCATGATTGAGAAGGTCACAGACATCGAATTCGTCAAAGATGTGGAGCACACACCATTGAGGCCTCAGAAGCCTCAACAAGCAAATGTTCAAGCTGCTCCCTCTCCTGCTTCTAGTACAGAGGCTCCGACGAGAGCGAGTGGAGATGTCAGGGCTGCCCCTGCCACTAGGGAAGCTCCTCAAAAGGGATCTACAAGTGGTATCTTCAAATACCTGGTAGCTATTTTTGCCTCCTGTAAAAAGGCCAAGGTGAAGGCCCACAAACTCAACAAAAGAAGAAAGGAAGACATGAGATATGTCAAGGAGAACATGAAGCAGATTTGTCAAAAGCTAGAGATCGAACCCATTGGATCTCCAGTAATTTTTGATGACTCCGACTCTGATTACACCGAGATCGGGCCCTTGACTCCCTCTGAGCTTGCCTATTTTGGCATTGGGGGCTCGAGTGGCTCCATTCCTCCTCCTCCTCCTCCTCCTCCTCATCAGCCTGAAGATGAAGATGAAGACGGTGAGAGGAACGACAGCGAGGCTTGAAGACTTTAGGTCCCTCCTCTCCTTCTTTTTGGTGTCTTGATGCTGAAGGGGGAGAGATTGAATGGGAGTCATAGGCTTTAGCTATAGGCTGTGAGGAGAGCTCTCTTTTACATTCTTTTCACTCCTTTGGGTTGTAAAACTTTAAAATTATGCTATTGTGATAATTTTAGTCGTGTGATGAAATGCTATGAACTTGTTATGCTTATATTGATGAAATCTGTGTTTTTGTCCAACATTACCTTTGATGCTTATTGTTGATACATCCATGTCAATTACATCATTATCATCACAATTGTTGCTCATACTCGTTGAGTTTTGTATCCCACCATAAAGGGTGCACATATGCTCTTTTTTTCATTGCTTAATGTGTTTCGAGCTGATATGTGCACACTTTATGAAAATCTCAAGTTTTATCATATTTTGTGAAATCTCAATCGGTTGTCATCAATCACCAAAAAGGGGGAGATTGAAAGTGCATCTAGGCATCCCTTGTGGGTTTTGGATGATTTATGACAAGCAATTGAGATCCTAACCACATTGTTGAGATGAGCGCAGTTCTTATTGAAAGAATGAAAAGAGCGCCAAAAAGAAAGGACAATGAGGAGCAATACGTAAAAGAGCTCAAGAATAAATTGTGTAGATCTTTGTGTATGGAGTGTGTTAATGAAACTCACCCCAAGAGCTCAAGCACAAACTAACACACACACGTTGCACTAGTTTATACAGGTCCGAACTAGTCCGACTGACCCCGGACTAGTCTGATTTCTTTCTGTAACCAATCGGACAAGTCCTTACAATGCGGACTTGTCCACACAGTCCAATTTTCACTGACCGGACTAGTCCGATATCACCACGGACTAGTCCGATATCTCTGTGACTAGAATCGGACTAGTCCTCCCCAGTGCGGACTAGTCCTCAAAACACTTCACAAGTTACACAAAATCGGACAAGTCCGATCACACAACGGACTAGTCCGATATCTTTCTGATGTCAATCGGACAAGTCCGATATTAGCACGGACTAGTCCAAAAAACCCTCTGACCTAAATCGGACAAGTCCTCCAAGTGCGGACTTGTCCCCAATTCACTTAGGGTTTCACTTATTCAGACAAGTCCGACGATTATCGGACTAGTCCGAAGATTTCCCGAAACAAAATCGGACAAGTCCGCTTTTAGCCGAACTAGTCCGATATTTCGGGACACTTAGGGTTTACTACACGCAGCACACTGGACTAGTCTGGTGTCCACCATGGACTAGTCCGATATTTCTAAACCCTAACAGTCACTTTTAGAAACCCCATATAAATAGGTGTGCACGGCCCAACTTTTAACTCTCTCGACTCCCAGCGCCGTCACACCCTCCAAGAGCCTAGAAAACACCTCCCTCCACGAAATCTAACGTAAGAAAGATCAATCCATTGAGGATTCAATTTGGATCAAAGGAGAGACACGGTTTCACTCAATTGAGATCTTGGTTTGATTTCTCAACACACTCTTATTGCTTTATTGTAAATCTTTCGAGTGTGTTCTTGGTGGTGTTCATATTGTAATCTTGGGGGAGCCCTCAACTTGTGAGAAGGCCCCCTTGAACTTGGTTATTTTGCCCCTTTGTGATTAGTGGAAAAGGATTGGCCTCCGTGGCAATCCGACGAGGGTAGGGTTGGAAAAGAACCAGTCCTTTTGTGGACTTCTCAACGTGGATGTAGGTTGCCTCTGTGGGAACCGAACCACGGGATAAAATCTTGTGTTCACCGGTTCCTAACTTTCATATCATATTCTAGGGTTTTGTAGAACTCGCATAACCTAAGTTGAATCATTGAAAGAAGAATCAATTTGCTGTACACTCAGCATCTTTGAATCAATACTTGCAAGTTATATTTCATTTTCCGCTGTACAATTCACTTGTATTGAGTTCACTGATCAAACTTGATCAATTCGGTCCGCACTCACCGGACTAGTTCGTACTTCACCGGACTAGTCCGATATCTCAGGATTTGATCTTGGTGTTAAGTGTTGCAGGTTCTAACAAATTTCAAAAAGGCCTATTCACCCCCCCCCCCCCCCCTTAGGCCACATTCACCAGAGCTTTCGCCTGCACAGCTACAGTTGCTGCAGCAGGAGTCAAAGCTTCGGTCTTCTTTTTCGACACCATGGAAACAAAAGATTGGGAAAATTAAAGACATGATAAAGACAAAATTAGCATCTCAAGGTGAGATGACAATGATTACCTTGGTATGCTACTGCTCCAGTCAGCGCGGAACCTCTTCATCGGGCGTCCAGAGCTAGAACCCACCGTCGCCGGTGTGGTGGAGGCTCCAGACTGCTGCCCAAAACTTGCCGCAGTTGCTGGTGTCACCTCTACCGGGACCTCCCTCAGTCGGGAAGGACCTCTGGACCCGAAGCCCGCAACTGGCACTAGAGTCAGGGTCGATCTGCCAGAGCTTGCCCCTCAAGGACGCTGGCACCGAAGGAGGCGTGGCCACTGAAGCTCTGCTCGACCGAAGGGAAGAAGCTGCTGAAGATGGAGCTGACCTGAGAGAGCTCTCATCAGCATGTCTCGGCTTCCTCTTCAGGGTGGAAGATTCGGCCGGCTCCTTGTGCTTGCTCTTGCCGACGTCATCAACCTTCTGGCTTGGAGCAGGGGGGCACCCTCTCTGAAGCTTCGGGGATTGCAACAACGGAGGTCTTGCGTCTCTCAACCACATAGAGGTCGTCCAACTCCGGCACTCTCCTACGGATCTCCCTACTAACCTCTGGAACCATGTTCAAAGGGAGGAAGGCAGCCGACGGGGTCAAGGCGTCGTGGGAGATAGCTCCGTTCTGAAACTTCTAGAGATGGAGCTTCAAAGCTTCATCATCCAAGTTGGTATTTAAGCCGGCTTCAATCCAGTTATGATCCATTTCATTGTTGAAAGACCTTGCAGACCACTCTATTGTCTTTCGGAGCCCATCTGTTCACCAGGAAATTGCCGAAGACCATTTGAGGGGTCACTCCACCCTCGACGCATTCCTAGATCCTTGTTGGGATGGGCTTGTACGCTTCGAATAGCTCTGGAACTGCATTCCAGGCGTCGGTGTCGACATTGGGGAGGCTCTTGGGCAAGTCCAACCTCTCTTGCTCCTCCATTGCGATGATCACCCAGTTTTCTTCCAGTTGCCCCACTTTCCGGAGGGGAAGATCTACAAGTACTTGAATGAGTAGTTCTTGCGCTTCACGAAGTAGTAGAAGCCAATCAACTCTGTCCCCTTCTCGGTAGTGTGGACCGTGAAGAAGGTCCGGAAGAGCTCAATGCACGGCAGAACACCCACCCACATCTCGTAAAAGTGGACAAAGGTCCCCACAAGCAAGAAAGAGTGTGGGCCAAGGTGATGAAACTACATACCATAGAAGTCCAAAAGCATCAGCAAAAAGCTTGAAAATGGTAGGATCAGACCCGCCATGGCGTACACCGAGAAGTATACCATCTCTCCGGTGCACTCCTTCTTGTAGGGGAGCTTGGCGAAGCGGATGTCATTGTTAAAGGAGTCGCTGGACCACCCCATGTAGGTTCGGACCCTTGACAGATCTTCATTACTCTTGATCTTGCTGCGGGGAAGACCAACCTCCATCGCGTCAAAGGGGAGCAAAGGACGGCAGGGCTATTCAAAGGTTGGGAGGCTCTGAGCGCAAGTTCGAATGAAACCGTAAAGTGTCCTCAAACCATGTGGGCCTTCCTTCGTAAGTAAGCCTTCGCAATGCTTGGATGGAAACCACGACAGGATCAAGATCACACTTCAAAAACCTACCCCGTCAATGACAAATGGGCCCAGGTCCACTTCGGCGGAAAAGTCGAAGTTATTATCCCAGGTGAACTGTTGTCATGATGGGAAGTTGGAAGCCCGAGGGCGGCAACTTGACATGGCACGCGAAACCGATACGCACTATGTAAGAAACCCAAATATGAGACAAAGATGGGCGACACACTCAAAGGCGACGTCTCTGATAATCTTAAGCGAGACGAGCCCGCTTCAGCGAGGATCTGACATGGCTCGGCTGAAAGTACAAGGAGACACGTTAAAACAAAGCCCGTCTCAGTTAAATTGGTATCCAAGACATGCCATCCTCACTGAAAAGTGGGAGATGCACATCAAATAGAGCGCATCTCCAATATGTGCAAGAATGAGACGTACTCCACACAAAGCCCGTCTCCTTTGTCTTCGCTTACAGACCCTCATCACCGAACGTTTAATTCATTCATTAACTCACAGTTAAACACATATAACACAGATGAACACACAAACAGATGAACATATATATTCATTAACAAAATATATACAAAACACAAGAAAAAAGTACAAGACACAAGAAAATAAAAACAACATCAACTAAAAAACAACAAAAGAAAACCTAAATCCTACTCCTCCCCCTCCTCCTCCTCCGACTGCTCCGTCAGTTGCTCCAGCTGGTCTGAATCGGCAGTGCAACCTCGCGAGTGAGGTTCCTCACCATTGCCGCCACTAGGATATTGCAGCCCTCGGCGCCGAGCACCTCGGCCATCGTCTCGAGCAGCCTCTGTAACTGGTCGAACACCCTGTTGAACAACATCTTGAGCAGCTCTTTGCCGAGCCTCTCGGGGGAGCGACAACACTGTTTCTTGCAGGGTGGCTCCCTCGTCGGGCTTGGCGGCGGAACGTTGGCCGTGGTGGGTTGTCTGAGTGGAAGCGAAGAGGAGAGACTAATGGCACCTTATATAAGGTATGTGTCGTAACACAAAATGGAGACGTGCTTCCCAGTGAAGCGCGTCTCCTATGATCAACGTCTCCCTCTCCTCCGCTAAAAGAGAGACGCACTCTAATGGAAAGCGCGTCTCCGATTCCACACGTCACCTTTAGCTTTGTGATTTTATCCATTTTGCTTCGGTTCACCGTTGATATCACACATCACTGAACTCAGAGCAAATTCTCACTTGATACCTGAATATAATCAAATCCTTCCTTATGATACCTGAGGAACACGATGACACATCACACACTCATTCATTCACACAGTTGAAGAACACACAAGATAATATTCAATCACATAGATAAACAAAGATAGAATTCATTCATTAACAATATTTACAAAACAGAAGCTTCTAAAAATACCAAAGAAAAACTAAATCCTCCTCCTCCTCCTCCTCCTCCGGCGGCGACGACTCCGACGCCGGTGCAACAGGAGCCTGGGCCCGCTGCTCCGGCTGTGCTGGCTGCACCGGCTTCACCGGTGGTGCAACCCCGAGAACGAGGTTGCTCTCCATCACCTCCACCAGGTTTCTGCGGCCCTCGGGGCCAAGCACTTGGGCCATCGTCTTGAACAGAATGTCGAGATGATCGACCACCCCTGTGAGGGCGAAGAGGTAGTGACCGATGGTACCTATTCCAGTAAACTGGGGAAGGGTACCCAGACCCAAGGAACTCATGGCTTGAGACGTATTGTTGTACGCCTCTTGCACCATAAGGAGGTGTTGCTCGGTTTTGAACCTCTCGGGGGAGTTGCATCAAAGTTTCTTGCACGGTGGCTCCCTCAGAGGGCTTGGCGGCGGAAGGTCGGCCATGGTGGTGGTGGGTCATCAGGGCAGAGAAGACGAAGAAAAAAGAGGATTCAAAGTGAGTGATGCGCTTGTGGAGAACTCACTGGTGATGGCGCGTCTTAAAAAAAGTCCGCGTGGAGTCATCGAGGGAGCGGTTGGTTTTCCGCACATTGATGGAATGATGGGACGCATCAATACCGCCTCGGGGAAACGAAAGGTCGCGCACGGACGATGCACGCGTCTCTGCACCATGCCGCCGAAATTAAGTTCTCCGCAGACCTCATTTTGCGCGTATCTCTTTCGACAATGGAAGACGCGCTTTTGATTAACGCTTGTATCTCTTTGTTATAGTGCATCTCGCATTTATCTCCCTCGTCTCTTCGTCCCTTCAATAATGGAAGACACTCTTTAACTTAACGTGCGCCTTGCATTTATCTCCCTTGTCTCTTCTTCGCCTCCAGTGCTCCTTTATTACTAATCAACCAACGATCCTTTACTAATTGACCAAATCCAGTGTGACTGCCTCCTCTGTTCGCTATTGTCTTTGTCGTCGTCGTCACCATCCTCATCATTGTCGTCCTCCTCGTCGTCGTCACTGTTCATGGCTGGTATCGGCTTGGCGCATAGCCGACTGAAGGAGGAGTGCTTGGCATGGCGCAAGAACCATCCCCATGTGTGTACATATGGCACACCGGTCGCATGGTTGTATATATGTAGATCTGCAATGGACTGATGAACTTCACAGTTCTGTTTTTCCATCTGCGTAGGGTTTCTCTGTGAACCCTGAATCTGGAGATTTATTGAAGTGGCAGTGCATCATCCCCGGTAAAAAAGGGGTAAGTCATGAAGAACAAGCACAATATGAGTTTAACCATCGTCCTCCTATTAATGATTTTCCTTTGTAGATTGACGGGGAAGGTGGTTACTAGCCCCTCACAATCTCCTTGTCAGAGGACTATCCATTGGTGCCTCCAAGATGTGCCTTTCCAAGTGGTTTCTTCCACCCAAATGTCCATCACTTATCAGCACTCTGCATTGGGATTCTTGATCAAGAGACTGTAAGATAGACCTATTTTGCTCATGTAATAAGTAATTGTTGCCGAACTTATTTGAACTGGTTTCTTATGTTGCTTAAATTGATATTTCGTAGGGGTGGTGCACTGGTTTTACAATCAAACTATACTACTTGAAGTTTGGCGTTTGCTCCATCAGCCAAATGCGCTCGTTGTTGAAAATGATTGCTATAATCTACTTATCAAGGTTAGACACTTTGTGTTAGTGACCAACGTAGGTTATTCTTTCCTCATTCGACATTTGTTAATTTAAAGAATGTCAATATTTTCAGGATCTAGGGCAATATAAGAGACGTGTTCGGGAGCAAGTTGGACAGTATAGTTCAGATTGATCAGTGGGAGCTTTAGGAATAAGTTTAGATTCAAAATTAGTTTACGGGGCACACAATGTATGAACTATGAAATTCATTGAGTTGCAAATCATCTCTGAATTGCAATGTTATTGCATTTTCTTATCCCTGAATTCCAATTAATCCATGAATTGCAATGTCATTGCGTTTGTTTATCCCTGCAACGGATGTTCACGATGTCGTGCGAATGGCAATAGGGTGAACAGTGCATGAGAGACGAACTTTGGAAAGATGTGTCTTAGATACCTGAGATCCGGCAAAAGGGAGACGAGCCTTACTCGGGCTCGTCTCCGATTTGTTCCGAAGATCTTTTATCCCACCTCGTAAAGTTAAGCACGTTGCAATGATTGTATAAGAAATTGCGTATAGTTGCCAGTTGTAAACGCGAGAATGTCCTGGATGTTGTTCTGGCTTCATCATACCGTGGCGCATCTAGAGCAGTCCAGCGTTTCCAGGGCCACAAAATAATGTGAGACGTGCCTTTCAGTGGCATGTCTCCGATTTACGCCAAAGATATTTTTTCCCACCTTAGAAAGCTGAGTGCAATGCAACGATCATATCAGGCATTGCGCACAATTGTCAGTTGGACACGCCGTAATGTCCTGGATGTTGTTCCTGGCTTCAGCACACCGTGGAACATCTAGGACACTGTGGTGTGTTCGGGGCCACAAAATAATGAGAGACACGCCTTGCATTGGCTCTTCTCTAATTTACACCGAAGATCTTTGGTGCCACCTTGGAAAGTTGAGTGCAATGCAACGATCATATAAGGCATTGCGCACAATTGCCAGTGGTACATCCCCGCATGCGAAAGATGTTCCCGTCTTCAGCACACCGTGGCTCGTCTTTTGCATGCGGGAAAATGCCCTGATGCGAAAGATGATCATGTGAGACGTGCGTTATATATGTGCGTCTCCAAGATTTATTTTAAACTCTCTCGACCAAAGAATGTTGAAATGTGAGATACGGGTGCTATTTTTATCCATTGCGCGCTCTCTACCAACATTAGGCGAAAATTTTTAGCTCTCGCGCGCTCTCTCGACCTAGAAATCGCAGCTCCTAAGCATGATGCCGTCGTCGACCCCGACCTTTGCATCATCAAAGAGTTGAGCACGCTGGAGAACATCGGCTCGTCCCCTGTCCCCAGAGCACGCCGCCGTCGTCCCTCCTTCTCAACTCCCTCTTCGTCATTGTCTCGCTGCCGCCGTCGATCCCTACCCCATCGTCAACCCCGACCTTCATCATCAGAGAGTTGAGCACGCTGGAGCACACCTGAATGTGGGCTAGAGGGGGGGTGAATAGGCCTTTTTAAATTTTGTCAAAACCTGCAACACTTAACAACCAGTTTAAAACCAGAGATATCGGACTAATCCGGTAAAGTGCGGACTAGTCCGGTGTGTACCGACTAGGTTGATTAAGCTTGATCGATTAATTTGATTCTTCGATGTATGCAGCAGAAATATACAATCAAATGAAGTGTTGCAAGGTTATGGACTAGGGTATATCACAATTCAATCTTATATTTAATGATTCAACATAAAGTAAGCAATAATGATTGAAACCCTATATTATTGTGATGAATAAGAACGATGAACACAAAACAAGACACAAGGATTTATCCCGTGGTTCGGCTCCCACAGAGGCAACCTACGTCCACGTTGAGGAGTCCACAAAGGATCGGGTCTTCTCCAACCCTACCCTCGTCGGATCGCCATGAAGGCCAATCCTCTTCCACTTATTACAAAGGAATGAATAACCGAATTCAAAGGGGCCTTCTCACACTTTGAGGGCTCCCTTAGATTACAACACGAAATACCACCAAGAACACACTCAAAAGATTACAATGAAATCACAGGAGTGTGTTAGAGAATTGAACCAAGAGCTCAATGAGTGTTGAACGTGTCTCTCCAATGATCTAGAGTGTATCCTCAAAGGATTGATCTTTGTTGCACTTAATTTCGTGGAGAGATGTGTTTTTGAGGCTCTTAGGAGGTGTGACGGCGCTAGGGTTCGAGAGATGTGTGAAATATGGCCGTGCACCTCTATTTATATGGGTTTCTAAAAGTGACCGTTAGGGTTTAGAAAGATCAGACTAGTCCGTGGTGGTCACCAGACTAGTCTGGTGTGCTGTGTGTAGCAAACTCTAAGTGTCTCGAAATATCGGACTAATCTGGCTAGGAGCGGACTTGTCCGATTTCACTTCTCAAAATCTTCGGACTAGTCCGATAGTCATCGGTCTTGTCCGGACATGTGAAACCCTAAGTGAATTGGGTGACAAGTCCGCACTTGGAGGACTTGTCCGATTTAGGTCAGAGGGTTTTTCGGACTAATCCGTGCAAATATCAGACTTGTCCGATTTAGATCAGAATGAATATCAGACTAGTCCGATGGTGATCGGACTTGTCCGATTTTGTGTGACTTGTAAAATGTTTTGAGGACTAGTACGCACTGGGGAGGACTAGTTCAATTCTAGTCAGAGAGATATCGAACTAGTCCGATGGATATCGGACTTGTCCGATTTTGTGCAGAGAAGGTATCGGACTAGTCCGACGTCTGTCGGACTAGTCTGGTCCTGTATAACTTTGTGCAATGTGTGTGTTTAATTGTGATTGAGCTCTTGGGGTGTGTTTCCTTAACACACTCCATACACAATGATCTACTATTCTTCTTCCTTGAGCTCATTTCCACTTTGCTCCTCATTCTTCCTTCTTTTTGGCACTTTGCTTATTTTGCTATTAAAACTTGTGTTCATCTTAACAAAGAGGTTAGGATCTCATTTGCTTGTCATAAATCATCCAACACCCACAAGGGATTCCTAGATGCACTTTCAATCTCCCCCTTTTTGGTGATTGATGACAACCAATTGAGATTTCACAAAATATGATAAAAGTTGAGATTTTCATAAAGTATGCACATATGAGTTTAAAATACATCAAGCAATGAAAACATAATCCATATGTGCATTCTTTATGGTGGAGTGCATAACTAAGTACATTGAAACAATGAGAATGACATAATTGACATTAATCAACCATAAGCAAGCATATATGTCATTCTAGGAGCAAAATCACAGATTTCAACAAATACTTCTCAAAAGATCATAACATTGCATCACAGAACCATAATTAACTTAAGAACATAGTTAAAGCTTTACAACCCACAAAATAGTCAAAAAGCATAAAAGAGACCTCTCTCCTCGCATCCTACAGCTAAGGCTAAGACTCCCCCTCAATCTCTCCCCCTTTGGCATCAAGACACCAAAAAGAAGGAGAGGAGGGACCTAAAGTCTTCACTCTTTGCTGTCAGTCCTCTCATCATCGTCTTTGTCATCTTCATCTTCATCCTGATGATGATGAGGAGGAGGTGCGGAGCCACTCGAGCCCCCAATGCCAAAGTAGGCAAGCTCGGAGGGGGTCAAGGGCCCGAGCTCGGTGATGTCAGGGTCGGAGTCCTCAGAAATCACTGGAGATCCAATGGGGTCAATCTCCAGCTTCTGGCAAATCTATTTCACATTGCCTTAACATACTTCATGTCTTCCTTTCTCTTCTTGTTCAGCTTGTGGGCCCTCACTTCGGCCTTTTTGCAGAAACTGAAGATGGCAGCCAAGTATTTGGAGATCCCACTGGCGGATCCCCTTTGAGGGGCTGCCCTACTGGTTGGGGTAGCTCTGGCATCTTCAGTTCTTCTTGTCGGTGCCTCAGGACTAGAGGCCGACGAGTCTTGAGGAAGACCATCGCTCCCAAGGATGGAGATGCTGGGAGTGTGCAGGGTGCGACTTCAGTCCACATCCTTGACGAATTCAATCCCGGTGACCTTCTTGATCACAAACATTAGATATGGGGCATACCCACAAGATCTGTTGGGTGTGCAGGATATGTTGACCATGTCATTCCAGATGTAGTCCGCCACATCAAACTGGCGGTCCTTTCTTATGACGCTCATCAATGTTCGGAGATAACCCTGCACACTCCCAGCATCTCCATCCTTGGGAGCGATGGTCTTCCTCAAGACTCGATTGAGCACCACAAAGAAAGGCTTCATGTTATTTGTGGATGGGGGGTTGAACATGGAGTTTGGCTCATATAGGAACTTCATCCTATCCTTCTCAATGACACCTATGTTATGGATGATTAAGCTGTCACGTCCAGAGGTGTCAAGATGAAGCAGACTCGCAAAATCTTCTTGAGTGATATTGTACTTGGATCCATGAGTCATCCAAGTAACACTTTCCTCATCTTCACTTGAGAAATGGCATGTTGCAAATAATTGTGCTATGACCTCATCATTCCAGTTGTTCCTGAAGGCAAAGAGGTCCTTCAGGCCATGCCCCTCAATAGCTTCCACTACTTCAGTGAACGGGGAGCATCCCTTCTTCTCAAAGTGTGCCCAATCAATCCATTGACTGCGCACAACCGGTGTCTTCATTGGGAGATACACAGATTTGTAGAAATCTGCATGGAAGTTGCACCAAAATCTTCCATCGACAGCTTGCTTTGGTCGGCCATACCAATCAATGCTTCTGTACTTTGCTGCCAAATCACTGACTTTCCCGTTGAACTTCTCTTCAGTAGGGTTCCAGACCCCTTCCCTCGGAGCATGCAGCTTCAACGGCCCAACTGGACCTGTTGTGATTCCTTTGCCCTTGCCCTTGGCTGGGAGGGCACTTGCCGAGCTAGGGCCACCACTGGTGGTAGCCCTAGAAGCTGGCACCTTGGAGGCCGGCTTCTTCGCTAGCACTTTCCTCCGAGCCTGTAGAGGAGACGGAGCTGGCTCGGAAGGTCTCTCTTGGCGCTTCTTGCCAAGAGTCGTCGAGGTCCGAGGTGCCACCTCGTGGTCCATCTCGGCCTCAAAGTCAGAAACTTCGTTGTTTGAGCTCGACATACCCTGATAATGAGTTGAGTAAGGCATGAAAGAGAATGAATGATACAAGGCATAGGTGTGAAATGGATAGCAAGGAATTACATTGAGGAATTGAAAAGTTAGGTTTTGAGTTTAGAAAAATTGGACTTGTCCGGTGTACAGGCACGGACTAGTCCGGGGGACCGGACTTGTCCCTGGATGGACCGGACTAGTCTGATATTCATCCTCAAAAACCTAAGCGACTAGACAAATGGTGATTCCTAATGCACAACTAGCTTAGCATAAATGTAATACATCAAGGAGGCATGTATATAGTGAAATATGCTAGGCTATTCGATCAACAATGATGAAATTTGGAATTTCTAGGGTTTGAGTAAAAATTACCGAAGAAATTGATTGGAACTTGGAGATGAGGGTGTTGAAGGCCAGACTTTTCCGAGAATTTCAATCCTGATGCGATGACAATCAAATTCCACCCAAACTTGCGAAGTTCCGATGGAGAAATCAAGGAATCGCCTCGGGAGCTCGAGTGTGGGAGAGAGAACGCGTGAGGCAGGAGTGGAGGATGAACGGATTAGGGTTTGGTGGCGGCTAGGGTTAAGGACACGAAAAATCGGACAAGTCCGGAGATGACCGGACTAGTCCGAACTTTTCCAGAGGCTATATCGGACTAGTCCGTGGTCTGCCGGACTAGTCTGGCCTAACCGGCAATCCGCGGACTAGTCTGCATGGGTGGACTAGTCCGGGTAACCACGAACTAGTCCGTGGTCACCAAGCAAGAATTTCTTAGCCCATTCATATATATTTGAAGGTACATATTTAGAAAATAGGGAGGCAAATCAAATCAAATAATCTTGATGAATATGATCAGTAAGCATACAACAATCAAGCAATGATCATAATTCACCAAGATCTAGTAATTGACATAGATTTTGGAAGAAAATTGAGAGAGATGATTTTCACAATCCAATCAACATATTTTGAAAAATTCATACAGGTATGCAACATTTCAAGCCACACTCCGAGCATCAAGGATATTTAGTTCATTTCGGATTTCACAAAAGCATTTTTCATCGAGTGGCTTGGTGAATATGTCGGCCAGTTGCTTTTGGGTGTTAACATGGGAAATGGCTATGTCTCCTTTCATGGAATGATCTCTCAAAAAGTGATGTCTTATATCTATGTGTTTAGTTCTAGAGTGCTCAACAACTCCCGGCTGCAACATACTCCGCTTCGGCTGTGGATAAGACAATGGAATTTTGTTTCTTTGAGGACCAAGAAACTAGGGATCTACCTAGGAATTGGCATGTGTCGGATGTACTCTTTCTATCTACCTTGCATCCGGCATAATCTGCATCGGAGTAACCAATGAGATTGAATTTTGAGCCTTTTGGGTACCAAAGACCAAGGTTGGGTGTATGAAATAAATATCTCAAGATCCTTTTTACGCCTATCAAGTGACACTCCTTAGGATTGGATTGAAATCTTGCACACAAACATACACTCAACATAATATCTGGCCTAGATGCACATAAATAGAGTAGAGATCCAATCATGAAGCGATATACCTTTTGGTTGATGCTAGGTCCGTCTTCATTGAGATCCAAGTGGCCATTTGTTGCCATGGGAGTCTTTATAGGCTTCGCCTTGTCCATACCAAACTTCTTGAGTATGTCTTGCGTGTACTTGGTTTGGCTTATGAACGTCCCTTCATTTTGTTGCCGCACTTGGAATCCCAAGAAGTACTTTAATTCTCCCATCATTAACATTTCATACCTATCTGTCATGATTTTACTAAATTCCTCACAAAAAGATTGATTAGTTGATCCAAAGATTATATCATCAACGTAAATTTGACAAATAGAAAGGTCATTGTCAAAATTCTTTGTAAATAGTGTATAATCTACTTTGCCAATCTTAAAGCCATTTTCAATTAAGAAATCTCTAAGACACTCATACCAAGCTCTAGGAGCTTGTTTGATGCCGTAGAGAGACTTACGCAATTTAAATACGTGGCCGGGGAACTCTTCGTCTTCAAACCCGGGGGGTTGCTCCACATACACCTCCTCCTTGATTGGTCCGTTGAGGAAGGCGCTTTTCACATCCATTTGATAGAGCTTGAAATCATAGTGAGTAGCATATACGAGTAATATTCTAATAGATTCAAGTCTAGCTACGGGAGCAAAGGTTTCATCGAAATCCAAACCTTTGACTTGTGAATACCCTTTGGCCACAAGTCGTGCCTTGTTCCTTGTCACCACCCCGTGTTCATCTTGTTTATTGCGGAAGACTCACTTGGTGCCGATGATGTTCGCATTGGGTCTTACCACAAGTTCCCACACCTCGTTCCGCTTGAAGTTGTTCAATTCTTCTTGCATTGCCACCACCCAGTCCGGATCCTTCAATGCATCCTCAACCCTGTGTGGTTCTAAAAAGGATACAAACGAATAGTGCTTACAAAAGTTAGCTATGCAAGATCTAGTGGTTACTCCCTTTTGGATGTCACCGATGATATTGTCGATTGGGTGATCCCTTTGGACGCATTGGTGTACTCTTGGGTGTGGCACTTGAGGAGTTGTATCTTCATGATCATCTTCTTCTCCCCCTAAATGGTTGTCTTCATTGACTTGTTGATTATCTTCGTATTCTTGTGGTTGTTCTTGTGTGGAAGCTCCCCCTTGATCGTTGACCTCCTCTTGTGGTTCATCTTCCTCATGTACGTGTGGAGGTGACTCTTGTGGTCGAACTTCACATAGAGCCATTCTTTTCAATGCTTGACAAGGAGCTTCTTCTTAACCTAGCTCACATGGATCAACTTGCTCCTTTTGGGAGCCATTAGTCTCATCAAACACTACGTCACGTGCTACTTCAACAAGTACGGAGGTCTTGTTGAACACAAATAGGCGTAAGTGTTCGAATCATAACAAAGCAAGAAACCTTCATCGGACTTCGAAGCGAACTTTGAAGTCATGGGCTTCTTGTTTAAAATATAACATGGAGAACCAAAAACTCAAAAATATGAAATATTTGGCTTGTTACCGGTGAGTAGCTCATAGGATGTCTTCTTGAGTAGTCGATGAAGATAAAGTCGATTTACGGCGTGGCAAGCGGTGTTAATCGCTTCCGCCCAAAATCGATCCGAGGTCTTGTACTCATCGAGCATTGTTCTTGCCATCTCTATGAGTGTTCGGTTCTTTCTTTCGGCAACTCCGTTTTGTTGTGGGGAGTACAGAGCTGAAAACTCGTGCTTTATGCCATCTTCATCAAGGTACTCCTCCACTTGTGTGTTCTTGAACTCCGTGTTGTTGTCGCTTCGAATGTTCTTGATTGTTAATGAGAATTCGTTTTGAGCTCGCTTGAAGAACTTCTTGAGTATTCCTTGTGTTTCTGACTTATCATGCAAAAAGAAAACCCAAGTGAAGCGAGAAAATTCATCAATAATTACTAAACCATATTTGTTACCGCCGATGCTTATGTAGGCAATTGGACCAAACAAGTCCATGTGAAGTATCTCGAGCGGTATTGTTGTAGTCATGACGTTCTTGGCGGGGTGAGGTGTTCCAACTTGCTTCCCGGCTTGGCACGCGCTACAAGGCCTGTTTTTCTCAAACACAACATCCTTTAAACCTCGGATGTGATCGCCCTTGAGGAGTTTTTGAAGGTTCCTCATACCAACATGCGCTAGACGTCTATGCCACAACCAACCCATGTTGGTTTTTGCAATCAAGCATGTGTCAAGTTCAGCTTTATCCTTGTTGAAGTCAACAAGATGGAGCTTTCCCTTTAACATACCCTTGAATGCAATGGAACCATCACTCCTCCTAGAGACGTTCACACCCTCGTTAGTGAACAAGCAATTATAACCTTTGTCACATAATTGAGATATGGACAACAGGTTATAATCTAAGGACTCAACATGTAATACATGAGAAAGTGTGTGCTTAGATGATATGGCAATTTTACCTGTACCGAGCACCTTCCCTTGACTATTATCTCCAAAATAGATGCCCTCATTTGGATCCTCATTCTCTTCATATTCAACGAACATTCTTCTTTCTCCGGTCATATGGTTGGTGCAGCCACTGTCTAGCACCCATTTAGATCCACCGGAGGAATAAGCCTGCAAAAATAAATTATGCTTTGGTTTTAGGTACCCAAGCTTGCTTGGGTCCTCGGAGGTTAGTCACTAGAGATTTGGGCACCCACACATGAGACTTGGTGTTCCCATGGCGTGGT
Organism: Tuctoria greenei; assembly: GCA_036927565.1. Lineage (NCBI taxonomy): Eukaryota > Viridiplantae > Streptophyta > Magnoliopsida > Poales > Poaceae > Tuctoria > Tuctoria greenei. The sequence continues at coordinate 151,529,524 of JAYESD010000011.1, forward strand.
TAATGAGCATAAACCTTTCCATAATTATTTCTCATTAAGACATACGAGGCATCAAAGGTATTGAAAAGTAACTTTTGTTGTTTATACGCAGGACTAGTCTGGAAGGCCGGACTTGTCCGGACCCCCACCGGACTAGTTCGACGGTCATGTGTTTTGTACTTATTAATTTTTGATTTTCCAGCTTGGAAGGCTCCTCCCTTTACAAAGACATTGCTATCCCTGTTATTCTTACGGCTTCTAGCTTGTTGCTTTTCACCATGAGAGTAACCAATGCCATATTTGACATTTGGAGGTCTTGTGACCAAGTATGCACTACATGCATATTTGATCTTCTCCTTGTAAAATATGCCACTTTGGGTAGGATGCTTATCTTTTGTAGAGGTTGACTTGTCTTTCAAACTGGTGGCAAGTTCATTACATGTACAAGTATAAGCAAACTAAATTTTAGTGGGTTGAGAAGGTGGACTTGAGGAGGATGTAAGGTTCACCTTGCTTGAGTGACTCAACTTGCACTTCAAGGATCTTGTTAACCTTGATCAGGTCAGCAAGTTGGTCCTTGATTGTAGCATTTGATTCAGTTAACTCCAAGCAAGTTTCCTTGCTTGAAGCTAACTCAAGCTCTAGTGAATTGCTTCGTTCCTTCTCAAGTTCTAGAAGCTTGTCAAGTTCAACATATTCCTCCTTTTGGGAGATGATCATGTCCTCTTGATGATGTATCAACCTCTCCTTCTCAACAAGTTGATCAAGTAGAAATTTCATTTTTGTGGCAGTTTCCCTATCTAGTCCAACAAGCATATCCTCATTATCACTGTTGATTTCATCATCACTAGAATAGGAATGCACGGAAGGGGGTTTAGTGGTTACCTTGCGTTTACCTTCCTTTGCCATAAGGCAAGTTCCATCTCCCTTCCATGCCCCGAGTTTAGGGAAGAGAGTAGACTTCTTGGATGTCTTCTCGATGGCTATGCTAGCCATCTCTTCTTCTTCGGATGATGAGGACTCATCATTTGAGTCCCACTCTTTCTCTATGTGCGCTTGTTCTGCTTGCTTCTTCTTCTTGAAGAATTTCTTGGGTTGAGGCTTGGCTTCTTTGGTCTTCTTCTTGTTCTCTTCATATGGGCAATCAACTATAAAGTGGCTATACTCACCACAATTATAGCATGGCCGCCTCAACTTTGGCTTTGCTCTTTCCTTGTACTTTCCTTCGCTTGATTTAGCACCTTGTCTCTTCTTCATTATTCCCTTGAATTTCTTCATGAACAATATCATCTCTTCTTCATCTAATTTATTGCTTTCATCATCACTGTCTTCTTCTACCTGAGCTTCTCAAGCTTCTTTAGATAGGGGCTTGAGGGTGGACTTCAAGGCAACCCATTTCTTCTTTGCCGAAGTGAGGTCGGCAATTTCCTTGACGTGCTTAGCTTGTTTTTCCATCATCTTGAAATTGATGATTTTTCCAAGTAATTCATCCGGAGTCATTTTCTTGTATTTGGGGCTTTCTCTTATCATTGAGCATAAGGTGACATTGCGAAGTATGAAAGCCCTAAGGATGAGCTTCACCACCTCGTGGTCATTCCACTTCTTGCTTCCATAAGATCGAACCTTGTTGACGAGTGTCTTTAATCGGTTGTACATATCTTGAGGTGACTCGTCTTCTTCAATTGCGAATCTTCCTAATTCGCCTTCGATCATTTCGATCTTTGCTTCACGCACATGTCAGTCACCTTCATGTGCAGTTTGCAGTGTGTCCCATATCTCCTGAGCAATCTCGAGTCCATCCACCTTGGTGAACTCGTCCCGACTGAGCGAAGAGGTAATTACGGCCGCGGCTTGAGCATTTCAGTGAATTGCCTGCTCTTCGCTTGGTGTGAGCTCTTCATCATCGTCCGGGATATCTATTCCTGTGCACGCAATATGCCATAGACTTGGATTGAGAGAGATTAGATGCATTTTCATATTTTGCCTCCACATTGAGTAATCACTTCCATCAAAGTGTGGGGCTTTTCCAAGTGGAATAGACAAGTAATGATTATTGTTGGAATTAAGACGATCATAGTTGAAAGGATATCGGGAGTAATCGGTGTGACTACTCCCCTTCTTCTTTTCTTCGATCTTCACTTTCCCTTTGGAAAGTGTCTTCTTTCTTAGGAGCGCCTTTAGTTCTAGCGTCTCCTCATCGTCATCCTCGAAGTCTTGAATGGCTTCGAGGAGCTTTTCCACCTTTAGGTTCTTGTCATCATCAACCTTTTCTTGGTTGTTGCTCTTGTGGATGTCTTTCATGTCCGACATGATCTTCTTCGAGCGATTAGTCTCTTTCTTGAAGAACCTGCTCTGATACCAATTGAATGTGGCCTAGAGGGGGGGTTAATAGGCCTTTTTGAATCTTGTCGGAACCTGCAACACTTAACAACCAATTTAAAACTAGAGATATCGGACTAGTCCGGTAAAGTGCAGACTAGTCCGGTGTGTACCGACTAGGTTGATTAAGCTTGATCGATTAATTTGATTCTTTGATGTATGCATCGGAAATATACAATCAAATGAAGTGTTGCAAGGTTATGGACTAGGGTATATCACAATTCAATCTTATATTTAATGATTCAACGTAAAGTAAGCAATAATGATTGAAACCCTAGATTATTGTGATGAATAAGAACGATGAACACAAAACAAGACACAAGGATTTATCCTGTGGTTCAGCTCCCACAGAGGCAACCTACGTCCACGTTGAGAAGTCCACAAAAGGACCGGGTCTTCTCCAACCCTACCCTCGTCGGGTCGCCACGAAGGCCAATCCTCTTCCACTTATCACAAAGGGGTGAATAACCGAATTCAAAGGGGCCTTCTCACACTTTGAGGGCTCCCTTAGATTACAACACGAAATACCACTAAGAACACACTCAAAAGATTACAATGAAATCACATGAGTGTGTTAGAGAATCGAACTAAGAGCTCAATGAGTGTTGAACGTGTCTCTCCAATGATCTAGAGTGTATGCTCAAAGGATTGATCTTTGTTGCACTTAATTTCGTGGAGAGATGTGTTTTTGAGGCTCTTGGGACGTGTGACGGCGTTAGGGTTCGAGAGATGTGTGAAATATGGCCGTGCACCTCTATTTATATGGGTTTCTAAAAGTGATCGTTGGGGTTTAGAAAGATCGGACTAGTCCGTGGTGGTCACCGGACTAGTCCGGTGTGCTGTGTGTAGCAAACCCTAAGTGTCCCAAAATATCGGACTAGTCCGGCTAGGAGCGGACTTGTCCGATTTCGCTTCGAGAAATCTTCGGACTAGTCCGATAGTCATCGGACTTGTCCGAACATGTGAAACCCTAAGTGAATTGGGTGAAAAGTCCGCACTTGGAGGACTAGTCCGATTTAGGTCAGAGGGTTTTTCAGACTAGTCCGTGCAAATATCGGACTTGTCCGATTTAGATCAGAACGAATATTGGACTAGTCCGGTGGTGATCGGACTTGTTCGATTTTGTGTGACTTGTGAAGTGTTTTGAGGACTAGTCCGCACAGGGGAGGACTAGTTTGATTCTAGTCAGAGAGATATCGAACTAGTCCGATGGATATCGAACTTGTCCGATTTTGTGCAGAGAAGGTATCGGACTAGTTTGGTCCTGTATAACTTTGTGCAATGTGTGTGTTTAATTGTGATTGAGCTCTTGGGTGTGTTTCCTTAACACACTCCATACACAATGATCTACTATTCTTCTTCCTTGAGCTCATTTCCACTTTGCTCCTCATTCTTCCTTCTTTTTGGCACTTTGCTTATTTTGCTATTAAAACCTGTGCTCATCTCAACAAAGAGGTTAGGATCTCATTTGCTTGTCATAAATCATCCAGAACCCACAAGGGATTCCTAGATGCACTTTCAACACCGCTGCCTCGACGCCGACCTCGGTCATCGATATGAGCACGTTGCAACCTTCACATAAGTGGAAATGTTCTCCTTGTCCCCGGAGCACGCCGACCTGATGTCATCAGAGAGTTGAGGAATCGCCACTCTGGCGCCTCTGCCAGCTCGTCCCGGAGCACGCCGCTGCGTCTCGTGTGATTTTATTGAATTTGAGGATGTCAAATGATGGCTCATCATTAATGAAGTCATTGATCCAGAGGAAGAATTTTCATTACGATATACATTCATCTTTATTATTTATGTCCAATGCAGAAGTAATGTTTTTGTTTTGACTACCAATGTATATAATGAATTCTGATTCGCAAACCCTTGAAACTGCAGGAACTGTGGTTGACACTAGCATTTGCCATCCCAGTGAGTTTGATTTCTACCTGGAATCAAGGTATCTATGCTAGAATCAGGCTATAAATGCATCAGTGGATTGTAAATTGTTTTTTTCAAAGGACAAGCACACTAGCTCATTACGATGTCCTTTACCATGACAACAATTTCTCTGCTGATGCTTTGCAGATGCTCACCAACTGCCTGTGCTACAAGTAAGCTCGGTTCTTCATTTACTAACAGATATTTGCTACCTTATGTGACTGGTTAAGCGAATGTGACTGCAATTTGATAATGTTTTATATGATTTTAGTGATTTTATTGAATTAGAGGATGTCTCAGTCGGAGCATTAGAGGCTATGAAGGCTCATCGTTAATGAAGTCATTGATCGGGAGAATTTTCATTACAGTATATAGGGTTAAATGATGACAATTATGATGTGTGTAATTAGTTACATTGTAATCAGGATGAACAATCTTTGTTGTGTAATTATTATACATGATAACCACGATTGACACTTTGTTAATATTTGATTGGTCAATATAATTTAACATGTTATCTTTTTGGTTGTACATATGTTCATGAACAGTATGTTGCTAACACTAGTAATACATCTGTAAAATCCTGGCTAGCTCCAGAATGCAGCCAGCAATCAGGATAGTCAGGGGTGGGGGGCACCTAATAGGCGACTCTGCCTGTAAACAATCTGCGACGAGCTATAGCAGAGAGCGCCTCGGATAACCTACATAAAGGAGATAAGCTTCCAAAAAGTTTGTCTTGGAGAAGATAATAAATCTGCGATGCACTACAATATAGACGGTCTCAGATCAGCCAATATATGTGTGACGCGCTTCATAAGGGCCTGTCACGCATGTATGCTGATGGACGATGCGCGCCATAAGCATCTCCGGTGACCCTGTAAAGTTCGTCTGTTATGACACAAAGAAAGGAGACACAATTCTTTTAAGCATGTCTCAAACCTAATCTGATCGGCGAAGAGCCTTGCCGCCCGTCTTTGATGACAACGTAATGCGAGACACGATGACAAAGACGCACAGTTTGTTCGTCTCCCTTCTTCTTTCGGGCGCGTCTCGTATGAGCCTTTCTTACGTAGTGACGGTTTTCGTATTGAGAACTTGCGACCTTCAATTGTGTGAGATCCGCACGCTGGGATCTCACCCGCCGCATCAAGAGAAGCCACGTGGAGATGGTTTAACTACTAACCATCGCCCCAACAGCCCATGAATAAACCTTTGAAGCTGCAGTGCAGGAATCAAAGATGGCCCCACCTCTGGTAGAATAACTTAACCCAAAGGATTTCTCCCAAAGGTGGACCCGAGGGGCCACTGTCAGTACCCTGCGTACCGGGTACCCCACGATACTGCAAGAAAAGCTACGGAGTTCCATTTGTCTAAGTTTAAGACCTCCGAAGGCTCCACGTGTCCTGCAGCACTAGGCCCGCCTCTCTCGTTTGGGTAGCTCCGGTACCGCCACGTGTAACACAAGGCCGAACTTAACTCTCTGTATAGGGAAGCTCTGGTCATGTCACGTGTCCAGGGGCCCCGGACTTAACCCCCAGTAGAGGAATGCTCCGGTGCTGCCATGTGTATAGCAGCCCCAGACCTGCCTCCCCACAGAGGGAAGCTCTGGAGCTGCCACGTGTCGAGCCTTCGGACCTAAGCCAGCAACGGGAAGATAGATGGATCTCCAACGGCGCGAACATTCAAGGGGCAGTTAAAGCAACCGTTACAAGACCTAATTATGTGTCATTAATACCATGTTAATGACACACGATCATAGGACCTTTAGTACCGGTAACGCCGCCATTAAGGTGCGTTATCACACTGTTAAATGTACTTAATATATACATATCGTGTATTAGGTAATTAAGCACTGGTGTGGGCACATGTCAGGCCAGGCTGACAATGTAGCGGTCAGTCCTTGGACTATAAAGGGTTGTGCCACACGGTACAAAGGATAAGTCCAAGCAAGCGCTCACACACACATACTCATATATACAACAACCACACATGGAGTAGGGTATTACGTTTAGGCGGCTCGAACCACGTAAAAATCCTCGTGTCACTGTCTTGTTCATAATCTCATGTGCGCCCCAACCAATTACGAATTTCCGCAGACTACGATCTAATGTATCAGGGGAAGTGTCGATCGCATACTTTGACAACTTCAAACACACAAGATGAAGATTTACCTTGTGTTCCATGGTTATTTGCGTTGGCGATACTCCTTGCTTTCATGAGCATGGGTGAGTGGTTCCTCGTCCAGGTGACAAATCTATGTACTAGGAGTCCCCTCACATTCATCGAGGGTCTTGCCTCCGAGAAGAAAAAAGTCGATGTTTCCACTGGTAAGGACAAGAAGGAAAAAGTTGATGTTTTCCTTACAAATTTGTAGCCTGGAAGTTATTAACAGGCATCCCCTCGTTTCTTTCTTATAGAGCATACTACTTGCTTGTCGTGGAGAAGATAAAGTGTATAATGAAGTGGTAGCTGAGAATATATATAACCACTTTGCAAACTTATATTAGCTTGTGTGAGGCATATTTGCATTATTGGTTTCTGCAAGGACTCTTGGAGAAAAATAAATACTAAGTATATGTAGCACAAAGGGCATGGTGAACTGAGGTATGAACACCAGCTACTCACTTTGTTCTCAAATGTTTATCACAGGTTAGTTTAAAAGTGAACTATTCAACCGACAAATATTTAGAGATGGAAAAAGTATGTAATTTGGACGATACGTGCATGCATGTTACTCCCAGACAAGTACAACTGCACAAGCCATGATTGTGATACCTAACTTGGTATCGGTACAGATCAACAGGACTGCTAACGACCTTACACGGATTGACTACACGTACATATACGGTACAATAATTTACAAAAACACGTTGCAATGAACATTTGATCAGCTAAATCCTGACAATTAACGAGAGAGATGTGGACTTGCATGCACACAACGTAACTATGTACGTATGTATATCGCACACATTCTCTTTCTCGAGCACTGGCGGCATTGCTATACGACAGACAAAGGTGCATGTCCACATCAATAATCTTTGCAGTAATGCCACAGATCATACATGTTCAATGCCACAGGCCCACAGATGATACATGAACAATGCCAGCTATCACACAGATGACAGAATTCAATCTATAGGCATGCATATATCGCTTTCTGGTTGCTTGAATTATCGTTCGCGTGTGACCACCACCACGAACTTCGTGTCGAAAAAGGAAAACAAAAGGAAGATCACCACCTCTATTTTTGTGTTTCAAGAGTTGTGATTCACCTCTTAATGAAATATCTTATCACTGCAAAAAATTTTAAGGTAGAAGAAAATGATATAAAGTTCAGTACAAATAACTTATTACATACTCTCTTCATTCATAAATACATGTCGTCTTCTAGTAAAAAAAATAAGCAGACGACAAATCTTTTGGGGAGAGTAGAATACGAAAGCATCATCTCAACACCAACTCTACCATCCATCTTGAGGTACTCCTCCCAGTGGTTCAGGTTGCCGTAGGCTAGCTCTCCTCTTCTTCATCTACTCTTTGATGAGTCTGAACACTTGGTGTGGTGTCGTCTCTTGGTGATCGAAAATCGTCCAGTTCCTTTCTTTCCAAACTTTTCAAAAATTGTGTATATGATGATTCCAAAATGTTCCAAGTAAAAAAAGGTGTGCCTTTGTATTGTAGTTTTTCCTACTCCCATGGTAACTGTAGTGGTCTAATAACTTTATTTCTTAGACTTACTGATGCTAAAATCCATGCGCCTAGCAGTGTTAAGAACTATTGGGAAGAAATGAATGTGATGGGTGCAATTGTTGTTGAAGGTCGGCACATTGCAAGTCTTAACTAGAAGTCCACAAATCCATAATAAAATTAAAGTAAAAAAGAACTGGTTAATCGAAGTACCAGTTACCAGTTGGTTGGGAATTGGAACTCAAAAGTCTGTTCATGCATGATTCAGATACATGCAGGATATATGCAGCAAATATAATAGAGCTAATATGTACCCTATGTACATCTAGAATCATAGAGCTAATATGCAGCAAATAGAGCTAATATGTAGCCTATGTGCATCTAGAATCATAGAGCTAATATGCAGCAAATAGATTTCGTAAAGCCTAACAAAAAGGTGGTGGTTAGAGGGGGGTTTGATAGCGACACAATGTATTGTTCTCGGGACCACCGCATTAGTTAGTTGTTATATCAATCTAGCTAGAGCTAACTAAGCAATCCTTCAACATAACCACCAATACCAAAGACCTAGCCAATCGCATGGTTTCGAGACACTGCTATATATAACCATACCTCTCACCTGCAGCCTTCGTGGATCTTCTCTCTCTCTCTCGCTCACTCTCTCTCTCCCTCAATTTTTGTGGTGCATCCTCTAGGAGCTGAAGCTGCCAGCATGATCTGACGAGTGTCTAGTTGAACGCATGCAGCGTTGAGGATCCAAGTTAACCATCAGATCATGCTGTGCAGTTTCATCTGCTTGTGGATGCACACCAGTGCTTCAGCGTGAGGGATTCATTGGGAATCCTTCATATTTGTCTACGGAGATTTCATCGAGTTTCACGGTATCCTTGGCGCACCACCAGACGAAAAAGTCAATAACTGAAGGTGAAAACTAGGAGCTACCTGTAAGCAAGCTTAGTTCTTGAATTCAATTCTATTTTTGCCTTTATTAATTGCATTATCTGTCCATGGCTGTTGGCTTTCCCCAGCAAGTCGTTTTTCTTGCTTTTGCAGTATGCGTGATTGCAGGTGTTGCAGTGGTCCAATTTTATCAGTGTCCTGGAGAAGATATAAGAAATGGGATCATTAAGAATCTGAACCTGTTCTTGGAAATTTAAAAGATCCATGATGCAAAGGAATACTCAACTGAGGAGTGTGCTGAGTCATAAAGAGGCATTTGATTTGAACAAAACCATCATGGGAAAAATATAAATTCATATACTTTATTCTGTTTATCTTACTGAGGATTTCATGCATACTTTGTGTGATTCGTGGTAGAGCAATATATGTAACTTGTATTTCCTCCTTCCCCAAAAGTTTGTCGTTTTTTATTTTAAAAATAAATTAAAACGTGACAAACTTTTGGAGATGACGGAGGGAGTATTATATACATATGCTTGCATATGCTAGCTTCCAGAATTTGTCTTTTTATTTTTTTTCTTTCAGTTACATCACTAATTTTGTGAATTAAATAGATGCGCAGATTAAATAACAGTAGTTGATGATGATTGATTGATCAGTCGGTTGATTGGCGTGTACAACATTTGATTCTCTGTCCCTTTCCTCTACAGCCGAAAGTTGGGTGTGCTCTTAATCTCACATAATAATGCCAGTCCTAATCAGTGGCATGTGAAGGAGATCCGTGAGACATTTGGTTGTGTACGTGCATATAAACAAATGAAATAGAGAGGAGAAAGATGATTGATGATGAAAGGGAGAGGAAATTATTGTGGCACAGGTTGCTCACGTGTACTGCATGCGGCCAATATATAGCTACTTGTAATCATATGTATTGTCTTAATCGTACTGTATAAGCGCAAAATATAATGAGAAAATATACCTCAATTATTTATATCAGAGGAAAAGATTTGAGAATACTAGTTTACGTTGGTGGTATTTACTACCCATGGACTATAGGTATAATTAAAAAGAGTACCATAGATATAATTAAAAAGAGTATACACAGTAGCTAGCTTTAATTTCTACGTACATGTTAATGTAAATCTCCAGTGTAATCCCAACTTGGAAGCACTAGTGTGTTTTCTCCTTTTTTGCTTCCATTTTTTACCTGTGGATTCTATGAAAAGCTTATTCTAGATTACTACCCTGATAATGAAATTTATTCTCCAAATATTAGAAAAATAGGAGGCAATTTACTGAATAATTCCGGAACACACGAGAAAACAGCAGCGATCGGCAGACAGACGGGACGAGAAATAACGCGTACCAATTTGAAGCCACCGATGTAGATCCGACGGCGAACAGCCGCTGCAGGCGTTGGTGACGACGTTGAGCCGCAGCGCTCGATCTCCTCGGTAGACGAGCCGTGGTGAAGAACGCGAGCAGTCGTGCGGAGCGCTTCCCAAAAACCTTATTCGCCATCTCCCGGTAGAGGATCGCAAGGGGGAGCGGTTCCGGAGACCTGCTCTCCCGATCGCCGGTGCACGCCGGCGCTCGGGATGGAGACGACTAGAAGGCGGCGCAAGGAACGCGAACGTGAGAACGATCTGATCGTGGGATACCCTGTCATACCGCGGACGCCCGTATTTATAGAGTCCCACGGAGGCGGTTCGTATGCGATCCGGAGGGTCCGGATCCGAACTGACTCTGCAGTCGTAGACGTGTCCGTCTCTAACGACTTGGACTCTGACTCGGTAGCCCCAAAAATTAGGAAGCCCAAAAGTTCAAAGCCCAATTTAATTTTCTGCAAAAATATAAAATTTGGGCTCGGCTCGAGGCTCGAATTCACACGAACACACGCGCGCGCGTGCGTGTGCGGGGCGGGGCGAGGCGAGGCGAGGATGAGGAGGAGGAGGAGCGCGCGTGGGCCACCCCTCTCTTCCTCTCTTCTCTCTCACTCAAGGAGTGGAAGAGCAACCTCCCTTATATGTAGGGGTTGCTCCACTTCCACTTCCCATGTGGGACTAAACACTTAGCACCACTCCCTCTTGCCCTAATGGGCCTTTGAGATTTTCTAGGATTTATTTCTGAATTAGTATTGGCTCAAGCCTATTAATTCCAACAATCCCCCACTATATCTCAAAGCCATTAGGAGAGAGGTCATTCTCGTTCCTTGTTTGATATACTAGTGTTTTCGGCAGAGACTGTGAAGTTGAACTTTTGCCTAGATCCTCAAGTTTCATCAGGTCACAACTTGAACAATGGACTACGCCTTGAATTGCAAGTTTTGTGTGAACTGACTTCACCCAAAGACCATAATCAGTACTTGACTGTCACTAGTCTACCCCGCGAGTGGAGCATATGTGTCGTACTCCCTGATCTCTTTCATGAGCTTTCCAGAGATCACCCAAATCTCACAGATTGCGACGTTAGACAGTCGGAGCTCATATAGGTGTGTTTCCTTCAAGACTGCCCTGTAGGACGGCATCTTTGCTACACATAGCCAACAGAAACACATTAAGGCAATTTGCCAACCTGCCTTACAGTTTGAGAGTACAAGTGTGCATCTTCACATAGAGAGTGTATAAAGGAAGTACTCTCCTCGGTGAACCACTAGCTTGTTTTCCCATGTCCTAATTCACGGGATCTCCGATCACATAGGTTGGGTTACTACTATGGTGTCACATCAATGGATCTCAAACCCATCTCTCTCGATGCACTTTCTATCACATTACGTGATAGACCCTTCGTAAAGGGATCTGTCAGGTTTTTGTCTGTTTGTATGTACGAAACAGTAATAACTCCAGAGTTTCTCATTTTCCTGACAGATTTTAAACGTCTCTTGACGTGTCTTGATGATTTTGCATTATCCTTAGAACTGGTCACTTTGGCAATCATCGTCTAATTGTCACAGTTCATAAGGATTGCCGGCAATGGTTTCTCAACTATAGGCAAATCCATCAAGAGCTCTCGTAGCCATTCCGCCTCTGAAGTGGTTGTCTCTAAAGCAGTGAGTTTTGCTTCCATGGTTGAACTTTTCAAAATGGTCTGTTTGCAAGACCTCCATGATATAGCGCCACCAGCTAGAGTGAACACATATTCACTCGTGACATAGAGTTCATCAACATCAGAGATCCGATTCGAATCACTATAACCCTCAGGCACGGTCGGATGCCCAGTATAGTAAATTCCATAACTCATTGTACCTCTCAAGTAGCGCATAACCCTTTCAAGTGCATGCCAATGATCTGTACCTGGGTTTGACATGAACCTGCTCAGTTTGCTCACAGCAAACGAGATATCAGGACGGGTTGCGCTAGTTAAGTACATGAGTGAACCGATCATCTGAGAATATCTGAGTTGATCTCTTGACTCTTTCTTGTTCTTTCTAAGTATCACGCTGGGATCATAAGGCGTTGGGGAAGTCTTGCTATCCATAAAGCTGAACTGACTCAAGATTTTCTCAACATAGTGGGATTGACTTAAAGTAATTCCACTCCCATCCTTGTTCAGCTTAATGTTCAAAATAACATTAGCTTCTCCCAGATCTTTCATATCAAAACACTTTGATAGAAAAGACTTGACCTCAAAAATTATATTAATGCTCGTACCAAAAATGAGTATATCATCCACATACAAGCATAATATAACGCTATCACCCCCACCATGGCGATAGTACGGGCACCGATCAGCCTCATTAATGACAAAGCCCGCAGACGTCAAAGTACCGTCGAACTTCTCATGTCATTGCTTAAGTGCTTATTTCAGGCCATACAAGGATTTCAACAATTTGCACACCTTTGTCTCTTCACATTTTACTACGAACCCATCAGGTTATTCCATATAAATTTCTCTTCCAACTCTCCGTTCAGGAAAGCTGTCTTTACATCCATTTGATGGATGATTAGACCATAACAGGCAGCCAAAGAAAGTAGTACACAAATTGTCGTCATTATGGCGACAGGTGAATAGGTGTCAAAATAGTCTTCACCTTCCTTTTGAATATAGCCCTTTGCAACTAGTCTTGCCTTATACTTTTCAATAGTACCGTCAGGCCTGAGCTTCTTCTTGAACACCCACTTGCAGCCTACTGGTTTGCACCTGTATGGACATTCAGTTAACTCCCAGGTTACATTGGAAAGAATTGAGTTCATCTCACTATGAACTGCTTCTTTCCAATTATCTGCATTAGGTGATGCATATGCCTCTGCTATGGATCTAGGAGTATCGTCCACAAGGTACACAATGAAATCATCACGAAGGATTTTGCAATCTGTGATCTCTTACTACGCTGAGTTATTTCATTACGTTCCTCCTCTGGGATATTCTCAAACGGTGTATCAAGAAACTTGCTAGTTGTGGTGGATTCAGGACAAATTTCAGAAGAGATCCTAGCAGTGTTATGCATATCTTTCATAGGAAAAATATTCTCAAAAATTGTTGCATCACGAGATTCCATAATAGTATCAACATGCATATCAGGTACCTTAGATTTAACTACTAAAAATCTATATGCGATGCTCCGATGAGCATAGCCTAGAAAGATACAATCCACTGTCTTTGGTCCCAGCTTGCGTTTCTTGGTAATTGGAATATTGACCTTTGCCAAACATCCTCAAGTACGCAAGTATGAAAGTGATGGTTTTCTCCCAACCCACTCCTCATAAGGAGTTTTCTCTTTATTCTTGTTTGGAATGCGGTTTAGGACATGACATGAAGTCAATAGAGCCTCCCCCCATCATGCCTTAGATAAACCGGACGTGTCTAACATGACATTCACCAAGTCACACAGGGTGCGGTTTTTCCTCTCGGCTACCCCGTTTGATTGGGGTGAATAGGGAGGCGTCCTCTCATGTATAATACCGTGTTCCGTACAAAAATCATCAAATATTTTGGAAAAATACTCACCACCATGATCTGACCTAAGACGTTTGATCTTTCTCTCTAATTGAGTTTCTACTTGAGATTTATAGATTTTAAAGTAGTCTAAAGCTTCATCTTCAATTTGCAACAAGTAAACATAGCAGAATCTAGTAGAATCATCTATTAATGTCATAAAATATTTCTTTCCACCTTTTGTCAACACACCATTCATCTCGCATAGATCAGAATGTATGAGTTCTAATAGTGCCAAGTTTCTCTCCTCGGCTGTCTTGTGAGGCTTTCGAGGTTGCTTTGACTGCACACAACTATGGCACTTAGAACCTTTGACAATAGTGAATTCCGGAATTAATTTGAGACTAGATAGCCGATTCATTAAACCAAAATTAACGTGACATAAACGAGAATGCCAAACACTTGCATCATCATTAATACTGCCAGAAATATAGTTTACTGACTTATTATTAAACTCCGAAAGAGAAAAGCGGAACAGGCCTCCGCATTCATAGCCTTTACCAATAAATTGTCCATACTTAGACACAACTATTTTATTGGACTCTAAAACTACTTTAAACCCTTCTCTGCATAGAAGGGTACCGCTAACAAGATTCTTGTTCATAGTAGGGATATGCTGCACGTTCTTCAGCTGGACAATCTTTCCTGAAGTTAACTTCAGATCGATCGTGCCAACACCACGAACAGAAGCATGTTACTCATTCCCCATTAGGACGGCGAAATCCCGGACAAACTGGTAAGAAGTAAACATGGACATGTCAGAACATACATGAACATTAGCACCCGTATCAAACCACCAAGATTGTGTTTGAGAAACAGGAAGAACAGTAAAGGAATTACCGTACCCATCTACATTGTTGGATGTCACGATGTTGACATTCTTTTTCCCTTTGTGATCTGTCCTCTCAGGACAGTTCTTAGAAATATGTCCCTGCTCCCCACAGGTGTAGCAGCAGCCATCATTGGCTTTGTTTGACTTTTTTTTCTTAAAAGCAATAGTTTTGTTTGGCTTGAATAGAGACTTGTTCCCTTTGTTCTTGACATAGGGTTTCTGCACCATATTAGCATTGGCGCAAGATTGACCCTCGCCTCCTTTCTCTGTAGCGTCCTTAGCCCGAGCCTTCTCCTCAACATCAAGAGATGCTATTAGGTTTTCAACTGATATTTCCTGTCTCTTGTGTTTGAGGGTTGTGGTGAAGTTCCTCCACGATTGAGGTAACTTTGCAATAATGCACCCAGCCACAAACTTGTCGGGTAAAGGACACTTAAGGAGATTGAGCTCTCTCGCAAGGCACTGTATTTCATGAGCTTGTTCAACTACAGGGCGGTTGTTAACCATCTTGTAGTCATGAAAATTCTCCATGATATACAGTTCACCGCCTGCATCGGCTGCACCATACTTAGCGTTAAGTGCATCCCAGAGCTCCTTCCCATCTGTGACTGTCAGATAGACATGACATAGTTTATTATCAAGAACACTTAAGATGCATCCTCTCAGCGCAGAATTGGCTTCCTCGAACTTTGTCTGTTCTTCAACGGACAAAGGACCTTGAGGCCTGCCCTCGGTTACCCAAAAGATCTTAAGCGATTGGAGCCAAAGCGTGGCCTTAACTTGCCACCTCTTGAAGTGCACGCCAGAGAATTTCTCCGACCTCGGTGCATCGGCTAGAGTCATCATGTTCAACTCACGAAATTGTCTAATAAGGTTTTTGGATTGTTAGAAAAATAGGAGGAAATTTACTGAACAATTCCGGAAAACACGAGAAAACAGCAGCGATTGACAGACAGACGGGACGAGAAATAATGCATACTAATTTGAAGTCGAACGCACCGCTGTAGATCCGACGGCGAACAGTCGCTGCAGGCATTGGTGACGACGTTGAGCCGCAGCGCCCGATCTCCTCGACGGACGAGCCATGGTGAAGAACGCGAGCAGTCGCGCGGAGCGCTTCTCAAAAACCTTATTCGCTCTCTCCCGGTGCAGGATCGCAAGGGGGAGTGGTTCCGGAGACCTGCTCTCCCGATCGTCAGTGCACGCCAGCGCTCGGGGTGGAGAAGACTAGAAGGCGGCGCAAGGAACGCGAACGTGGGAACGATCTGATCGTGGGATACCCTGCCGTACCGCGGACGCCCGTATTTATAGATTCCCACGGAGGCGGTTCATATGCGATCCGGAGGGTCCGGATCCGAACTGACTCCGCAGTCGTAGACGCGTCCGTCTCCAACGACTTGGACTCTGACTCGGTAGCCCCAAAAATTCGGAAGCCCAAAAGTCCAAAGCCCAATTTAATTTTCTGCAAAAATATAAAATTTGGGCTCGGCTCCAGGCTCGAATTCACACGAACACACGCGCGCGCGTGCGGGGCGGGGCGGGGGCCCACCCGGAGCGAGCGAGCGAGGAGGAGGAGCGTGCGTGAGTCACCCCTCTCTTCCTCTCTTCTCTCTCACTCAAGGAGTGGAAGAGCAACCTCCCTTATATGTAGGGGTTGCTCTACTTCCACTTCCCATGTGGGATTAAACACTTAGCACCACTCCCTCTTACCCTAATGGGCCTTTGAGATTTTCTAGAATTTATTTCTGAATTAGTATTGGGCCAAGCCCATTAATTCCAACACCAAAAGCGTATTATCTAAAGTTATAGCTACTTTTTGGCATCCTAAATCTTGTATCGATTTCAATGTTAAGCATGTAAACGTGGTCTCTCTAAAAATACGAATGAAAAGCTAAGTACTTGAACAAGAACCTTGAGAACATAATATGGTTTTTATGTTAAGCCTAGACGTCTTTTGGAGTTTGAGGCTTCCTTTGGAGCGAAGGAATGACAAAGTAATTTTGAAGGATAGGATTTGTAAATGTTTTTTTCTACTTGATTATTTGGCTCACAGAAAAAACAAAGGATAGTTTCTATAGGAATGGATTCCTTTGCTAAATTTTGTAGAAAATCTAACATGAGCTTGTACCTTTTTTCTTTCTTTCCTGGCTCATGTTACAGGTTCCCTTGTTTTTTCTATGATGCTGCCAAATGGCTTCTCATCTCAATTCATATATTTTCAATTTTTATAGAATTGCAAAGACATACAATTTCAATTCCTATATTTTTTTATTCCCGTGTTTTTTAATTCTTTCAATCCAAAGAGAGCCCGAAACCTATTAGAATCGTTACTCTGTTCCAGCTTTGGGTCGTGGAGATCAAATCCCGAAGGAGGGGCTGGAGCACTACATGCCCTATAATAACTTAATGGGGCCTAGGAACATAGAAAAACATGCCGATCAATATTTTTAAATATATGCTTATAGTAGCTAGCAATCATAGACCTGAATGCCGACGCACTAGGTCGATTATTTGTTTCATAGTGATAAGTGCATTTTAAGTTCTTAAACTTTTAAAGCCGTTTGCACGGTTCTAAAACATATTAGATCAGGTTAGCATGCCCCCACGTCAATGGTGTTAAAAAGCCTCAACCCTGCCTAACTCACCCGTGTTTGGTCGGATAAGCTTTCGAGTCTTGAGTACGTACACCTTTTCATCCAAGTTTGAGGTATTTTTATCTTATAAATTTCGTTTGGTGAGGCTCAATTTATAAACGTTTCCGTTGCAACAGGACCCTAGTGGATAGACCCCATCCATCTTTTTGGCTTCTGCTGGCTGGATATGCTAGCTACGCCTACGCGTGCATGCACCTGATGATATATTCTCTGCAGCGAAATGACACGCTCATGAATCCATAACGATGCATCAACCTCCCAACGTCGTCGCCAACAGTGCCCTACCAATCATTGCTTCCTGTTAAACGCTAGCTAGGGTATATCAAATAAGCACCAAAATTTTCAGAAACAAATCACGTGGTCATCCACTTGGCACTGCTTTGCAAACCAAACGTGTTGATCGCTACCTGTTGATAGCGTGTTGGTTGCGCCTGATTTAGCAAACGTTCCCTGCCAAATTAACCTGTGGTTCAAGTGGCTCCATCGTCTTTCCAGCACAGAACGCCATCCAAAATCCTCGATCACCTGATGATGACAGGATCGTCATCACTAAATCAACAACGAAACAAAAAGACCATAACAGTTGAGGATTGTCCCAGGCACAATAAAGAGCCGGGTCCCAATGACCCATCATCCAGACAACCACAGCGTCCATCCATACTCAGCGAATTATTGGTTGCAATCAAGAGGAATGTGCACAAACATCCACAGCAACATATCGGCATCACGGTACATTAACGGTTGTGCCTAACACTGTGCGTGCGCCAACAGTTAAGCCCATGTCCGGGACGCGGCAGCTTGGCTCCAGCTTTCGCTTCAAAACCACGCTGCGAAAGACGACGACAGATGTTCAGTACCCTCCTCATCCCAAGCATATAAGGTTATGTGAAAAATGACGATATGTCAGTTGCTTGACTATGATGAGATGGGCAAGCTACTGCACAGATAGTTTGTCTTATGGGGTTGATGACCTAGGTGTTTTAAGAGCTTGGCCAGGCCAGGGGTAACCGGGTAAGCAGTCTTGGAAATACGAAAAAACATGATGGACAAAACGTATGGGTCTTACAGGAATTTCTAGCTTACCTTATGTGGTCACCACACGGATTCATTTTGCTGTCAAGTGAGCAGCCATAATTTTTTTTCTTCCACATAGTCCAGGGGATGCTCAAACTGTTGAGGTTGTTCGGAACAAGCAGCCTGATAAAAGTCATAGACTCATAGGTGTAAGAACTGGTTGGTACCTTGAAACTGTAGCGACACAATCAGATGGCTAACTGCTGGTCCCTACCTTTATGCGGATGGAGCAATAGAATCTTATTTCAACATCCCATCTTTGGAATTCAACCTCCACAGAAAAGACAAGGTGCCATGTGCAGATGTGCTCGGCAGTATATCTGGGGTGCTACCATTATCATCCTGAAAGAAGTTGAGAAAAAACTGTAATTCACATCAGTAACGCAGTGTCAAAATGTAGACCAGGATCAAGGAAGCAATCTTCGGTGCCTGCTACAGAGCACAATACACTCTCCCCCCTCCCCTCTTGTAGCGCAAGTGTCAACATGGGATACAGGGATAAACAGTACATGGGCAAGGATGGGTAAAATACTGAAGCACCGCTACACAAAAAGGTTCTTAAACTCCATTAACCTAATGGATTCCAGCATTTTAATCACATAATACTAAAAGATGTTCATTTGAGTTACAATATCAGCCTTAGTGACGTCGCTAACTCTAGAACTTCTAGTCAAACCAGCACATCACCGTCGCTGCCCAGCAAACCGGATACCCTCGCGCACAGTATGAAAATGCCTAAGTGCCCTGCCTCCCCGCCGAGGCAGGGTTCGGTGGTGCCACGTGTCCGGCAGTCTCGGACCCCGTCCCTCCTCAGGGGCAGGGTCAGACACTGCCACGTCGACTTCTACATGGGACCCGGCTCCCCCAAAGAGGCGGGCTTCAGGCTGCCACGTATCCAGCGGGACGGGACCCCGCTCTACAGGAGTAGGCTCCGGTGCCGCCACATGGCCCGAAGCTCCGGGCTGGCCTCTCCCACAGAGGAGGGCTCCGGAACCACCACATCTCCAGCAGTCCTAGACCCCCGACTCTCCCCAGAGTTGAGTTCCGGAGCTGTCACGTGGCCCGCAGCGCATAGCTCGACCTCCCACGCAGAGGCGGGCTCCGGTGTTTCCACACGTCTTGCAACTTGTCCTGACCGGTAGGTTGCTGGAGTAATGGACGGTGCGCCTTGTCCAAGTCGGGCTTTGAAGGCACGCGCCTTCCCCAGACACACGACGTGGCGCACACCCCATGTCAGGTACCGCTGCGATCAATCACATTAGAAGACGTCGTAGGGCTACCCCACGGTACCAAGTGGGTAGCTTGTGGAGACAAGACGGACGGAACATTCCCTATCATCATCAACGACTACGCCTGACCACTGGCGTCCGACGCGGCAAGACGGCGAGTCTTCAAGCCGCGGTCAGGGGCAGCGTACGCAACAAGCCATTAGATCTTGTAGAGACATAAGATCACCCCAGAGCCACCTGTCGGGCCCCGGACTACACTTGTAAGGTATTCGGCCTTAACCTTACTATAAAAGGATCGGGCAACCACCGACTCTAGACGGACTCACATGCTCACTCACATACGCCATTCAGACAAACTCAAACCCTCGCCAACTTCCATAGCTCACAAGACTCAGACAATACAACTCTCACCGTGAACGTAGGGTGTTACGCTCCAACGGCCCGAACCACTTTAAATCACCGTCTCACCGTCCTTAATACGCGCAACCTCATCGGAGACTAGCCGCCGCCTAAAAAAGAACCTCCGCGGGCTGCGACTAAACATGTTCGGGGGAAGTGTCGCAAGAAAACTTCGACAATCACATATTAACCAATAATAACATGAAGGTTTTAGATTGTAGTATATTGGTGATTCTAGCAATTGCAACAAAAAATGATTACCTATCTAGAAATCTAAAGCCCAGGTTACCAAAGAACATATAGTGACTAAATGAAACAATACATTGATCAGTGTTATCCTAAACGGTAAACGGTAGATAGTCGGTGAAGCTCTGTTTACCGTTTAGAAGGTTTAGACGGCGTTTAAACGGTGTTTAAAC
Organism: Tuctoria greenei; assembly: GCA_036927565.1. Lineage (NCBI taxonomy): Eukaryota > Viridiplantae > Streptophyta > Magnoliopsida > Poales > Poaceae > Tuctoria > Tuctoria greenei. The sequence goes on from JAYESD010000011.1 coordinate 151,549,937, forward strand.
GGATTACACGGTGTGTACTGTAGCAGTAAGAAAAAAATATTTTTTGCTGTCCTGTGCTACGGTAGATATTCAAATCAAGTTCAAACTCATATTTTGGATCAATTTAACTTTAACATCATATAAAATTAAAGAGACGATCACAATACCACACCACCAAATAATAATATTGAGACTGAAAAAAGTACATGTTGTGTCCTAAACAAATATTTTAAACTTATGCTGCTAATGGTTGTTTTATTATATTTTTTGAAACACGAGTAATATTACTTCTGATGTGTTTAAGTGAAACATAGAAAATATATTGATTTTAATCAATTTGGTGATATTAATTTTAAACTTGCATATGACTTAGAAGTGTAAGTTCACTTTGTCTAAACGGTTATAAACACGTTTAAACATGTTTAAAATCCGTTTCGTTTAGCCTGTTTAGCCCGTTCAAACGGGTGTTGACCCGTTTAAACGAGTCAACCGTTTAATCCACCGTTTAGGGGCTAAACTGTGCAGTTGCCCTCTGTTTAGTGTTTAAACGCGTTTAAACATACCGTTTAGGCCGTTTAGGATAACACTGACATTGATTCATGTAGTTGATAGGTCCATCATAGTTTTTTTTTCTATTTTGCACGTGTAAAACATAGAGGTAAAAGGATAAGAAATACAGTGACAAGATGAAGCTCCAGAAAATGACTAGACAACTATAATTGACTTAATCAAATACAGTTTAGTTGGAGATGTTACAGACCAAATAAATTGGTTTTACCTGTAGGTTATAGGTTCTGTTTGGCACAGCTTCTGCTGCAGCTTCTTCATAAAAATAAGCTGAAAGTGTGCCAAACAGGAAGCTTCTGTAACAGCTTATTAGTTCAGCTGCTTCTCAGAATGAACTAAAAGCAGGACATAAGCAGAAGCTACTTTCCACCAGCTTTTCAAATAATTTGTTTTTGTTACAAGTTCCAGCTGTGCCAAACAGGGGCTTAAAGTTCTGCTATTATGTTGACTTATCCAACATGTCTGAAACAATTGAAATAAATTAGCAATGACAGATCAAACACTAGAGCGAATTGCTCTATTTTTTCATCGAGTACTAGGAGCACTAGGAACTGGATCTTGACACTGAGAAAACAAAAAAGCATATAATGCATCCTTTTGTTAAAGTAAGGGACCTATAAGTAATCAATGTGTGTAGACTGTATATTTTCACTTTTCAACTACTTCATATTTAAATGATTTTCTATAAACACCAACTAGATTGCTTTTGATCATAGAACATGGACCAAAAGCTAGACTTGGTGAACCGATAGCCAAACTCATCCTCAGCTCCGCTCCTATCTTAGCTACAGTCTATCTGTGCAACTGCACATTTCTACTACATGAAGAAAGTGTTGCTCTTCACTGTGACATACAAATCGAAAAGGTGTTTTCTTCAAAGACCAGCTTGAAAAATATAGCTAGAACCAAACTCTAAGAACACATAACTTGGAATGATAAATAGGTATAAAGACATAAACCATGGTTAACTAAATCTTCCAGCTCTTTGCAGGGAATTATTGAATGCCACGTTTTGTAACTCTCCAAAAAAGGTTAAACAACTTGCTGAGTGGTTATACTGGTACAAGCAATGCAACATTAAACTCAAAGGATATGGCATTATTTCGAATTTACAATGTAAAATCAGAAGTGAAGTGAAGCTGATAGTACCAAGTAGCTGCAAAATTGTTCTTTCAATCAATTCTGCTTCTCCATTTCAATTTCGATTCCAGGTCAAAAAACTTCAACCCAGATATCACCAAGTCGGCAGTGACATTCTTCAGGTGCTCATTAAGCGTGTCCTCGTAGATAATGAAATTGGCTTCTGATAGAATTTTTCGATCTCTCATAATAGCAAATACCTTTCTTGCCTCAGTTGAACTTGCATACTTGCAGAAGCCATAGATGATAGCAGAATAGATAATATCTTCCATAGTACAGCCTACTTCAAGCATCTCATCCACAACTTTCATGACTTTCTCTGGGCTTTTTGACCCGCATGCTTCCAGAATAGTCAAGGTGTATTTGAATTCAGTTGGCCCATTTTCTACATTTCCAAGACAGTCTTTAACAAGTGAAATGGCTGCACTGATCTCCCTAATCTTGCAAAGCCCATTTACAAGAGCACAATATGCTGAAATACTTGGTATCCAATTAGCCTTCATCAAAGAGTTGTAGCATGAGCAAGCCTCTTCAATGTTTCCTTCATCCACAAAACACGGGATCAAATGACTATATGTACATGGATCTGGCTCATAGTCAACTGAACCTTGCATTTCTTCAAACAGCGAAACTGCTTTCTTCCTCGCCGTGACCTTCAGCAGGTTCTCAATAAGAATGTTATACATGCTAACACTACAATACTGCTTTTGTCTCAAAGCCTCGAACACTTCCATAGCCTTTAATTCCCTTCCGTTCTTGCAAGCAAAGCGCTTGAAAAAGTCCTCTAAAATTTCAACAACAGGCAACTTCAGCTCCACCAATTTGTCAACCAATCCAAAATATGTAACCATTTCACCCTTATCAGCATAACAAACTAGCAAAGGTGAAACAGTCTCAGAGCTTGGCACGAGCTCCTCCTGAAGGACAATCTGAAACATCTTGTGTGCCTTATCTTCCCGACCTACCCCGCACAAACCACCAATGAGTGTGTTATAGATTCCCAGGTCAGCCCTGTAGCCAGCATCCACCATCTCCTTCAAAACCCTGCACCCATCTGCAACTTTCCCAGTGGAAACGTACCCATCAATAAGAGAAGCATAAACCATCCTGTCCACCAACAAACATTTGCTCCTCATCTTGTTGAACAACTTCGCTGCCTCCTCCACCATCCCAGCCTTGCAAAGCCCCCCAACCATCGTAGTGTATGCCATCATGTCAGGTTCCACCCCATCCTTTTCCATCTCCTCCCACACGCTGATGCAACCCTCCATATACCCCCTCCGGACCATTGTCTTCACCAGTGCGGTGTACACAAAGACATCAGGCCGGCACACCTCGTTCCTCATCCTCGAAATCATCTCCAGGAGCCTCTCCGTCATCCCTGCGCCTGCCAGTGCACGCACCATGATGGCAAACGTCACTGGCATAGGCCGCACACCGCCCTCCGACATTTCATCGAACAGCTTCACCGCGTCATCAACATGGCCCGCGGCAGCCAGCGCACTAAGGACGCGGTTGCACGCGTGGACCTCCATCCGGACGTCGAACTCGTGGCGGAAGCGGCGGAGCACGTGCAGCGCGCGGAGCGGGCGGCGCGCGGCGGTGTGGAGCCTTACGAGGAGGGTGAGCTGCGGCTGGGCCACGGGCTTCCCGTGCGCGCGCATGAGGTCGGGGAGCTGGTCCGCGGCCGCGGGGAGGCCCGCGGCGGAGAGCAGCGAGGCCAGGGCGTGGAACGCCGGGAAGCAGTGGCGGAAGCCCTTCTGCCGCCCCGCCCAGTGGAAGAACGGCAGCGCTAGCGGCGGTGGCGGCGGCGGCCGCGCGCCGAGTACCTCCGCGACGAGCGTGGGCGGCACGCGGCGGAGCTTGGAGAGGTCGGCGACGACGGGCGGCCCCCAGCGCTGGTGCCGCCGGAGCGCGTCGAGGAGGAAGCGCGCGAGCGGGGAGAGCCGGCGCGCGGCGGCGGAGGCGGACGAGGAAGCCGACGGAGTAGATAATGATGATGAGGCCGCGGAGGAGGATTCGGGGTCCCAGTCCGCGAGGCGGAAGGGGGCGGCGGCGGCAGTAGCAGCGACGGAGGGACCGGAGGAGGAACGGGAGGGTCGTGCGGCGGTGTCGCGGAGGCCCGTGAAGACGCCGCCGCGGACGGTGGGGCGGTGCGGCGACGCGCGGCGGTGGCCGTGGTAAATCGTGTGCCTGCGGCGGCGTGCGTCGCCGGCGGAAGGGGATGGGGACGCCATAGGCGCGGCGGGCGGCACCGTTGAACGGAGCAGTGTGGACTGTGTAAGTAAGTGGACTCGTATTGGACCGGGCCGCAGAATTGCAGGACTCGAAATGATGATGTCACACTTGAATGGGGCCGGGCTGGGACGGGCCGCAGACATGTAAGATGGGCCACACAGATATGATTCATCGTTGGATTAGCTTTATCTCTCGCTGAAGAACTCACTGGTCAGTGGTATAGTGCGCCAAATGGGCCGCCCGGCACGGCCCGGATGTGGCCCGGCACGAAGTGGCCCGATCCTTTATCCGTGTCGGCCCGGGCCGTGCTCCCGGGCCAAGTCAGCGGCCCAGGCACGGCACGGACCTCCTTTTTCTGTGTCGGGCCGACACGACGGTCCAGTGGACGCGTCCGTGCCCGTGTCGGGTCAGGCACGGGGCGGCGGCCTCCAAGGCGACGAGGCAAGCATGCGACCCACAGGAGGCGAGCGTCGAGCGCCGAGCGGCGCCTCGGTCGCGGGGCCGGCAGGAGGCTGCGGCGCCGACGCCAGGGCGCGGTGCCGGCAGGAGGTGAGCACGAGCGGCGCCTCGGGCGCTAGCGCGCGAGCAGATGATTGGGACGGGAGCAGCGCGGGTAGGGATTGGGGATGGGGGCGGTGGGGATTGAAACGTGGATGGAGGTGGCGGGGATTCAGGACGGGGATGGGAGCGGGGGCGGCGGGGATTGGGGACGTGGGCGGCGCAGATTGGGAACAGGGACGGGGGGCGGCGGGGATTGGGGACCGAGGCGGCGCGGGTGGAGACTAGGGACAGGAAGCTAGGGTTTGAGAATAATTGGCGGCTGTATGTTTATATGAGTTTAATCCAAAACGCTGATCTAACGGTTGGAGTCCATCTACTTAGAAATCAACGGTTTAGATATTCGGGCTAGCATCGGGCCGACCGATTTTTCGTGCCGGGCTCGGGCCGGCACGCCGTGCTGAGATAGCGGCCCAAGCACGGCACGGCTATCGGGCCCGTGCCGGCCCGGCACGATTCCCTTCGGGCCGGGCCCGTACTCGGACCGGGCTTTTTAGTGCCGGGCCACGGGCTGTCCGATGGGCCCAGCCCATTTGGGGATCTATAGTCAGTGGTCACTGGCCACACACTTGTGTTCTAGGCTTAGCTACAACTACAAGCGTGGTTCTGGAATCTTCTGCCACTCTTCAGGCTCGAGGCAACCAGCCAGCATTGAGTCTCCTCTCCAACTTTCGCGAGCCTCCGATGATGTCCCGTGGACGTCCACGTCGACGGCGTGGCGACCAGGTCACCCAGAGTCCGTCGTTACCTAGGCTGTGTTTTCTGTGAACCCGCCGCCGCCCACGTCGGGGCATGTACTAGGCTGTGTATTCCCCGGGGACGTGGCCACTCTCCCGGCCACCTGACCACCACCGCCGTGACCCACTGACGCTGACGCTGACGCTGGCGATGGCTTCCTATAAATCCGGAGCCGGCCGCCTCCTTAGTCGTCACTCAAACGCAACGCACTAGCAACAAACTAGCAGAGAGCAGCAAGTCACTCACCGAACAGAGCGAGCCTAGTGCAGCGACGACAGCCACAGCCACCCCGTACGATTCCGGTAACGATGGCGACCACAGTGATGGCTTCCATGAGTTCGATCGCCTTCGCCGCCGGTGCCGGTGCCAGTGCCGCCCGCGTGGCCCCGGTGTACGTCCTCGCGCCGCGCCGTCGCGCCATGCAGGTCGTCCGGGCACAGACCGAGGTGAGTGAGCATCGATGGTGTTTATCATTAGTTAGTTAAGTTAAATACGATTTTATTTTACGCGCTAGTTATGATTACAGTACAGACAAATGACACCACCGCTGTCTCTGTGCAGCCGGACGTTCAGCCGACGAAGGAGACGACCACCTCATCCTCCACTTCGCCGTCTCCGATCCCGGCGGCAGCGGCGCCGAAGCCGAAGCCCAAGGCGGCGAAGCCCAGCCTCTGGGACGTGCTGGCGTTCAGCGGGCCGGCGCCCGAGCGCATCAACGGGCGGCTGGCCATGGTCGGCTTCGTGTCAGCGCTGGCCGTCGAGGCGTCCCGCGGCGACGGCCTGCTGTCGCAGGCCGGCAGCGGGTCCGGGCTGGCCTGGTTCGGCGCCACGGCGGCGGTCCTGTCCGTGGCGTCGCTGGTGCCGCTCCTCCAGGGGGTGAGCGCCGAGGGCAGGAGCGACGGGCTCATGAGCGCCGACGCCGAGCTCTGGAACGGCCGCTTCGCCATGCTTGGCCTCGTCGCGCTCGCCGTCACCGAGTACATCACCGGCGCCCCGTTCGTCAACGTGTGAATATATACGTCGTGGTCTGGTCTGGTCCCAAGAAATTTTGCAGATAACCAGCCCTGACCACAGTGTTGGTAGCTTTTTGTCAGGGAAATAGTTCTGTAATTGTAACTGCTAATATCAGAAGTGAATTACGGAACTGAACTTTCATGAATTAGGATGTAAACGTAACATGGCGTCCTTTCAAATTACATACGTGCATTTCAGAGCGGGACAAGCTAAACTAGGGTCCAAGTCCAAGCGAGCTAAAGCTACCGTTCATAGCGGTTGACGCTTACGCTTCACTCCCCGTTCCCACTGCCTTGTTTGGTAGCTACCCATCCAGCTCGTCGGCCGTGTCCGCAGCGGAGCTCTCAACGCACGGCGGCCGGGCCGTCCGCGTCGACGGCGACGCCACGGCCAGGCTCGCTCCACGGTGTGCACGTGCAACTAGTAGGCAGCCTCGCCGACGACAACACAAGTCGGAATCGCTTCTGTTCTCACGACGGCAAGAGATAAGGAACCACTACTACTAAAAAAGTATTTTCAGAGGCGCCTCTGTCCAAGTGTTTGTAACGACACTTCTCCCGGGCAGGATCAAATGAACAAGAGGGGGTGAATTGGTTTTTTTTCAAAAATTAAAGCAATAAAACTTAATTATTAAAAGTCCAATTCCCTATGCAAACAACTTATGCATTCAAGTGAATAGTAATTTTGCGTTATATGAAATGCATAAGTATAGGAGGAGAGGAAGAAAGCGCAAACTTTCGAAAAGACACGAAGACACGGAGATTTATCCCGTGATTCAGCAAGATCGTTAAGATCTTCCTACATCCACGTTGTGGCACCCACCAAAGGGTATAGCCACTCCCAAGTCACCGAGATTAGAGATCTTCAACATACTTCTCCGTTCGCCAACCTTGGCAAGGTGGAGCTCAAGTCTTGTACAAGTTGGATCCTCCGGGCTTCCACAACCGTCTTGGCAAGCTTCGGAAGGCTCTCTCCAATACAATCACCAAGAGACACTCTCTTACAGCTCTCACTACACTAGATACTCCAATCAACAAGAATGGAAGCACACAAGCACTATCTTTAGCAAGTTCTAGCCTATCTCTTGGTGTGTAAGTGGTGTAGATGATGTAGAAGTGGTAGCTCAACGTCTTGAATGCTTGAGAATGTGTAGAGTAGCTCTGATTGTCAAGACTTGACGAATAGACTGGTTGAAGGGGTATAAATAGCCAACCTCCACAAAATAGCCATTGGAAAAGTAGGCTGACATCACTGTTCTACGAACACCGGATGATCCGATGTTCTCCCTTCAGTTGTCATTGGTCGAATCCAAATTAGCTGATGTCACTATGTCAGATATGACCGTTGTTAGACCGATGTTACACTTGTCTCATCATCGGATGATTCGGTGGCACTTCATCCAGAATTGGTTCAGAATTAATGTTTACTGGAGTGGTTGACCGATGTGTTTATAGTTGTACATCGAATGGTCCGGTGTTACACTTAGTCCAGGGAGATTGCTTACTGTACTAATGGACCGATGTAACATTCCCTTCATCATCGGATGATCCAGTGAGTACTTAGTTCTGAGGTCTTCTTCTTCTGCTAAACCAACTCGACTGATGTATTGTCTCCTGGAAACATCGGTGGATCCGGTGAGTTGATTTTGTTTGCTTCGAGTTGTTGTAAGTGATTCTTTTGGAATTTGCTCGAGTGACCTCTTATACATTGGTTTGAAATATTCTTCTGATGATTATCAAGCATTTAGTGCTGTCAATTTTGGTTGAATAATTTTGACATATGAGCTTTTTCTTCTAATCTTCATAAAAAGCGATTGACCTCATAGAATGATTTGTTAAGGAGTCTCCAATTATATCCAATGAGCAGTAGATGATATTCATATAGATTTCATTAAGCATGATGAGATAAATGAGAGACCTTGCATCCACAAACTCATTAGTAATATCTAACGGTTGTCATTAATCACCGAAACCATACCTCATGGGGGCCTATATGCTTTCAATCTCCCCCTTTTTGGTGATTGATGACAACACAACAAGTAAAGCATAATAGCAATGAATTTAAGAATACGATACTCAAGAGGATATGCAATAAGTACAAAAATTTAGTACACTTAAACTTGAAGGCTAAAAAAAACGATCAATAACTCAAAATCTCAACGATCAATAACTCAAGAGAATTAAGTGGCACACGAATGCTCAATAAATAGCAAAAGAGTAGGACTAAGCTAACCCTCCCCCTGACTCTTCTCCCCCTTTGGCATCAGGACACCAAAAAGGAAGCCGAGTGCCTAAGGATCCTGAGCGCTCGGGGCGATGACGAACTGGTCACCGTCGGGGGTGCTGTCGTCGGAGCTGGTGCCTGCTGCTGCCGAAGCCGGAGTGGAGGTGACGGGAGTTGTAGGAGCTGCTGTCGGTGCCTGCTGAGTCTGGACTGCTAGCAACGGGGCACTGACAACGGACGCCGGTGTCTGCTGGAAAAGCGTTGTAGCCGGCAGAGGAGAGTGGATAGGAGCGCCTGGAGCTAGCAGAGGTGACATGCTGATCGTCGAGATCGGCGTAGTCGGCACTGGAGCTGAAACTGTAGCTAACATAGGCGGACCTGGAGCTAGGCCTAGAAGCTGCGACGGTAGGGCAATCCCGGTCTGCGTGTAGAGGTTGGTGATCAACCCCAGGATGCCCATCATAGCCTGCTGCGTCTGTTGCCGCTGGTCGAGAGAATGCTGGTGCATCTGATCAATCAACCCAGTCAGCCTGTCAGTGTCCTCTCGCCTCTCACGGGCTATCTGTCGTTGCATCTCCTGCTGCTGCTGCTGCTGGAGCTCCAAGAGACGTGCAGCCTGCTCAGCTCAGGCCTGCTCAGCTGCAAGCCTATTCAGACGTTGCTGCTCAACCATCTGCTGAAGTAGGGAGGTAAGCTCAGATGGCTGAGAGACCTGTGCCTCTGACACCGGAGGTGGAGTAGGAGGTGGTACAGTCGAGCCTCTAGCCTCCGCGTCGTGCTGCCTGGGTGAGGGAGGAGGAGGGAAGTACTCCTCGACGCTATCACTGGTGTCACTCTCGGACCAAATGTGCTGTAGATCCTCACCCTGAGCCTCAGCCTGTGCTAGTCTCTCATCTTCCTTCTCCAAGTCTGACCAATCTTCCTTTGAGAGACGGGCACGGACCAAACGCTCAACTGGACGGCCAAGGCGGCGGTCTCCAGGAGCTGGAGCACGGTAGTGCCCAAACCGTGTGACGCTCTCGTCGATGAGACTGTCACGAACGGCGGACCCCTCTGGAGCTATCATGTAGAGCAAGTGACTGATCCAGTGGCCAAACACAAGCTTCCTCATCATCCCAACTCCATCAGTGATGACGTCCTCCATCTCACATATAAGGATGTCCGCAATGTCGAACTTCATCATGTTCATGACATAGAACAGGAGAGTCTGCTACAAGTTGGTGAACCCCTCAAGGTATCCGGACCTCGGCAAAAGTGTGCGGCGCAAGGCAAGGTGCACAGTGCGCGCAGCTGGAGTGAGAAGAGCTGGTACCCTTGCCTGGTCAGGAGAGAAAGGCTGAGCGAACAGTGAGCGTATCTCCTCAAACGGTGGTGCCACACCTCCAGTGAGTGGCCTCCTCGGTGGGTCAGCCTGTCCATACACTCTCTCATGTAGGCATGGGTCGTGAAGATCCACTCCTAGCAGCTGTCCCAAAGTCTGCCTGGTCAGATGGTGATGCTGGCCCATAAACATGAAGTCAATGGATCTGCGGCCCTCAGAAACGTAAAGTGTGGCATAGAATACTCGGACCCAGTCCTCCACGTAGGCACCCCTCTCGTAAGACATCATCTCCACTAGCCCTCTATACCTCTGAAAGTAAGGGCGTGTCTCTGTCCCGACTGCAAGAGCAAGCTGATCCCAATCCAAGAAATTATGTTGGAAGAGCTTATGGCCCCGACGTCTGTAGGTCTCGTACAGTGACACCTGTGTCAGGGTCCAAAAGCGACTGTCCACAAGTGCCTCTCTGGGCTGCGGGAACCACTCCTCAAGCAGAATACTCCATCCGAGCTTCCTGATCTGCTTGGCCTTCAACTTCCTATAATTGGTCAGGCGGACACCCTCACCAACACAGACGTTGGTGTCCATCTCATAGACGGCTCTCTGGGCCGCCCTGTCCTCTCGAAGGTCAGCTGCTGACGGTCTCGGTCTCGATGCTACAGCTGGATGACCCCCACGAGTCCTGGCTGAGCGCCGGTGAACTAGCGGCACTTCGGGCTCCTCTTCCTCCTCTGACTCCTCAGGCACCGGAGGCTGCCTCTGTCGGGCCTCGCGGATCCTCAACGTTCCTCCTCGGCCTCGCTCTCACTCCTTAGCGGCGCGAGCGGCCATCAAAGCTTTCTTCGCCTCCTTTGACAACTTCTGCTTTTTGGCGGCCGGCTCCTCAATAGCCTTGCCCTTTCCCTTCTTGTCACGACCCATGACAACGACAAAGACGGGGTCGCGGGACACGAAACCGATCGCACGAGATGGCGACGCAAAGAACGACGCGGCCGGCGAACCCTAGCGGCGGTGCGACGGATAGCACGGCGACCGGAGGGCTGCAGTACAGTGGCGCAGAGGGCGGCGGCACGACGCCTAGGACGGCAGCGCAGGGCGGCGGCGGCGCTGCGTGGGGGGACGGCGGCGGCACTGTGTGGAGTGGTGGCAGCAGCGCTGTGTGGAGCGGCGGCGGCGGCGCTGCAGCGGCCGGAGGCGGCAGTGGCTGGAGGCGCGGAGTGGCGGCGGTGGAGGTGAGGCATCGGGCTCTGAGTGGCGGAGTCGGGGAGAGAGAAAAGAGAGGTGAAGCGGCGCGCTAAGTAGGTGGGGTCCGAACCCTAGCTCCAAATTTAACATCGGATGAACCGACGTAAGATGAGGGCTGCATCGGTCGAATGATACAATAAGGGTATTCCAAAAGTACCATTGACATCGGATGCTCCGACGATGAGAGTATTAGCATCGGTTGATTTTGGCACAACTCCACAAATGTGAACATCGGATGCTCCGATGTTTCTCAGAATGAACTCGTCGGTTGATTTGACTTTCTGACTGAGTTGACTCTTGGCACTTGAACACAAACTGATCCAATGATGATTCTGCCTTAAGCATTTGATAATCCGATGACTACAAAACAGCAACATCCCATATATGTCCTTTGACTTAAACAAACAACGAGAAACACAAGTCTTAGGACTTTTGGACAACCCCTTACCCCTCAAAAATACTAATTGCCAATAACATGGCTAAGCCCTAAAGCAAATAGAACTCCGAAGAAAATAAGGAATAAATCCAAATAAAATGTAAGGTCCATGCTTTGTGAGCTAGAGGATGAAGACTTCTATCTCTTTAAGGCATGTTCCTTTAGGCATTAACACACCTAACATTTTGTTCTTTCCACATCATATGAGTTGAGATATTGCATTTCAAACAAGTCTCTTTCTCATGAAGTGGGTTTCCCTTTGTGACAATCTACCGTATGCAATGCCAAACAATTTATAATGCAAGAAATTTAAACATGAGTGCAAGTCTATATGGCAGGCATCATGCAAGACATAAATTAAATCTATCTTGCCAAATTTGAACCTTTCAAAGGCTTCTTCAGGGAGAGCCACTGTCCAAGACTTGGGGAAACCCAAAGGAACCTCCATCCCAAGCTAACCCTTGCTCACCCCTATCCTTTGAAAGTTAGACAAGACCTATATGAGATGCATTCTTACATGATCATGGCAACTTACATGAAGTTCGATGCATCTAACACATTTAATTCACTTCTTAGTCTAGAAAAAGTTTTCTCATCAAGTGGCTTAGTGAAGATATCCGCCAATTGTTCTTCGGACCTAACACCTCGCAAGGAGATGTCTCCCTTAGCTTCATGGTCCCTCAAGAAATGATGGCGAATATCAATGTGCTTAGTGTGGGAGTGTTGAACGGGGTTCTTAGCAATCTTAACCACACTTTCATTGTCACAAAGGAGAGGCACACAACCAAGTTTAATACCAAAGTCCAAAAGGGTTTGCTTCATATAAAGAATTTGGGCACAACATGCACCGACCACAATATATTCCGCTTCCGCCGTGGACAAGCAACGGAATTTTGCTTCTTGCTAGACCAAGATACTAGGTGTGACACCCGGTTCCGAATATGAACCAAGCGTAACGCATATGTGTGCCCAGGATGTTCAACACACATACACGAGTGATTCACAAATGATAAACAGAATTTAACCACGTCTTAACTAATAAATAAGTACTTTATTACAATAATCCAATAGTTCACGAATAATAAAACTCTAAATAATTGCAGCGGAAAATAAACTAAACAGCACGACTCCAATCCACAGGCAATTGACGGCAGTACGCAACCTAGTACTCCACGTGATCCTCAGGGTACTCCCAATTGTCTCCAGTAGCTGTTGGGGGGGATTGCAAGGGTGAGTACATGTCGTACTCAGCAAGTGTGGAAAGTATGACATGTGGCTTATTCAAACGACGAATGTAATAATGGCTAAGTGCTGAAAAGTACAGTAAAACATTTGAAAAGCATTATACTATGTCTATGTGAAACAAATCCCATCATAACCATCATATTAACAAAATATAAACCATATCCAATTATTGCCAACATTACCATTATCCATGTCCAATTACCATAACTCAAATTCATATCCATGACCATAATCCATAAACCATAACCATTACCAACCCATAACCATAAACCAATCATAACCATTAACCAACCATAACCATCCCAAATCCCAATTCCAACTCTAATCATGTAGGTCATCCAGACGCTCATAACCGGGAGCACGGCTATCATGATAGTTTTAAACACTCTGCAGAGGTTGTACCACTTTACCCACATGTTTGTGATTTTATCACCTTTCGATGACTAAGAAACCTCCATTGTGCCATCTCACACTTCCGTAGGTGTGTGGCCAAGAGATCACAAAATAGCCTTTCAAAAGGGACTACTAGTATGTACGGGCCCACTAAGGTTTCACCGGCAGGCTTGAATCTCTATTCTCCCACCCACGGGCCCCCTCGTGTGCCATGCGGATCCCAGGGCAGTCCTCCTCGACTCCCATTCCCCGCGCCATCCAATGGTCCATACAATACTAGCAGCGCTCCTAATTATTCAGCTACGCCGCACCCATACTTGGCCTTGTGGTGGCACTGTTGACCTGGCATATTCTCGCATGAACCGGTCCTTAGATCTAAAGCAAGCAAACCACCATAACGTCCAACCCATTCACAAAACCATGCTTGCTTAGATCACCCATCGTATTGACCAGTTCACATTAACCATAATATCATTGATGCATAATTAATTGTGTAGTGTTGTTTGCCATCCCAATTAATTAAGCGAAGCAAAAAGGTAAAAAAAACCTTCCCGACTCTCTACCATAATTCCAGGCGACAAGGGTGGTCAAACAAAACTAGTAAACTTCCTACCATAGGATTCCCATCAATTTGACACAAGCATGCAAGTTCGCAAACAAAACATTTAATTTAAAATAGGATCAATATGCTTCAAGGACACTTGCCTTGCTCCGGCGGATGGGGTTGCTCAAGCGCTTTGAAGTCTTGGTTTTGGAAATCCTCGTACGCGGCCTCTTGAGCACGTTCCTCGTAGATGCGATGGCTTCGATGATCGCTGGATGGGGACAATGCGTAGACGAAGTAGATGCGTTCTCCGGCGGCACGACGACGGTGACGCGATGGCGACGACGGTCTCCGGCGAACGGTGGGGCCCTCCTCTTTTTCTTCCTCTTCTTCCCCTTCTTTTTCCCTGGCGGCGCAACCTTCTGGACCTTTTTTTTTGCTTCTGTTCCTGCGGCTTCCGGCGGTTTTTCTTCTCTGCTGGCGGTTGTTGGATCGTGGAAAAAAGCCTAGGGCTTCGGTCCCTTTTATAGGGGCGGCGGGAGCAAGAAAATCCGAGTCGGTTGGGAGGCGGGGCGGGATGGGACTCGTATCCGGGGCAGGAGGCGTACGGCGGCGGGAGACCGGGCGGGAGAAATTTTCGGAGGCGGGAGCGGGAGGCCGGGCGGGACGCGTACGGCGGCCGGGCTGCGCGCGAGGCGCGCCGGTCGCGCGCGGGAGCGGGAGGCGGGCGGCCGAGCTGGGGGTTCGGCGGAGGTGGGGCCCGGCTGCGGGCGCGTGGCGGCGGTGCCAGCGCGGGAGGTGGCCGCGGGGTGCGTGGTCGGCTGGGCCGTTTGGCCTGGCCGGCGGGTTGCCCATTTTTTTTTCTTTTCCTTTTTTTACTTTCCCTTTATTATATAATTTATTATATATATATTTTTTATATATATTATTAATACTATATATTTATTATTTATTATTTTTATAACATATATTATTAATATTTTTTTCTATTTTTATATATTGTTATATATATTATTTATATATATATTTATATATATTATTATTATTATTTTTATACTTATTCCCTATTACAAGTTTTAGGCTATAATTATTGTTTTCTTTTTCTTCTTTTGCTACACATATTTGTATATGTATATGTTTTATTATTTTTCTTTTATTCTACTAGTGTTTAATGCATGACCATGTATGCAATGCATGATGCGAAAATCGTTTGTGACGCAGCCTAGATAGAATGGACACTTTAGAGCACATAGGAGCACTCAGGAATCGATGTGTTTTTGTTGGTGTGCTGTTTGCTATATATATATTGTTTGCTTGTGTGCTTAATAGAGGATTTTGGGATGCTTTAGCATTGCCATGTCCACCTAGGCTAGTGTAGCTAGTTGGTTAGCTTCATATCCCTTGATGCATTTAGTTGGGGACGTTCTTAAATTCTTACCTATTACTTTTCTCTAGATGGTGAGGACTCGCAACCAGAGGGATGCCAATGATGAGGAGGAGAACAATGGAGTACCCCAGAACAACAACGGACAAGGACCTGCTCATGGAGCCATCAATATTGAGCATCTATTGGCCATGCAAAAACAGCTCATGCAGACCATGATAAAAACTATGGGACAGCTGCAAGCTGGCAATATCAACAATCAGCCCCACATGCCTCCACCGCCACCCCCGCCTCCTCACAACCGATTGGGAGAGTTTGTGAGGACTAGACCGCCAACCTTTGCTCAAGCTGCCGACCCTATGGATGCGGATGATTGGCTCAAGTCCGTGGAGAAGAAGCTAGCTATTGTCCAGTGCACTGATAGGGAGAATGTCCTTTTTGCTTCTCATCAGCTAGTTGGAGCAGCTGCAGATTGGTGGGATGCTTATTGCAATGCTCATGAGAACCAAGAGAGGATCACCTGGGCGGAATTCAAGGAGAACTTCCGTTCTCATTATGTGCCGGAAGGTGTTATGATACTGAGAAGACAAGATTTCGAAAATCTCAAGCAAGGAAGGATGAGCGTGAGTGAATATCTCAATAAGTTCACTCAACTCTCAAGATATGCGCCCGAGGATGTTAGTCGGGACAGCCGGAAGAAATACTTGTTCATGAGAGGCTTGAACAATGAGATCCAAGTGCAACTACTCAACTGCGATTATGCCAATTTTCAGAAGCTTGTGGACAAAGCAATTGTGGTTGAGAACAAGATCTGTGAGATGGAACAAGAAATCAAGAGGAAGGCGCCATATCAAGGACAGCAACAAGGAAGTAATGCGCGCCCTCGCCTTGCACCACCCAATGCACCCTATTACAGCTCTTCTATTCCTGCTCAGCGCCCTGACTTTGCACCACGCCCAACTCAGTTTGTGCAGCAGCGCCCTGTTATGCAAGCAATGCCTTATGCGCCTCGTGCTGATTTTCTTGGAACCAATGCTCAAAACCAAGCTCGTCCCAATAATTCTGGTGGAGTCAAGAGGTGCTATACTTGTGGAGAAGCTGGACACTTTGCGAATCAATGTCCTAAGTCAGGCCTTGGTCAAAGAAGAAATGCGCCGAGGCAAAACCCAAGACCCAATGGAGGACAACCACAAGGAAGCCGTGGACAGCAAAATTTTGCTCGTGGCAACGTGAACCATGTCTCCACGGAGGATGCTCAACAAGCGAATGACGTGGTCATTGGTATGTTTCTTGCTAACTCCAACCCCGCGACTATGTTATTTGATTGTGGAGCATCGCATTTATTCATTGCATCGAAGTATGTTACCAAGTATAGTTTGCCTATCTCTCATATGAAGTCTACTCTATTGGTTGAGTCTCCTGGAGGAGAGATGAGGACAAATATAGTATGTCCAAAAGTAAGCCTTAGAATAAGGGGGGTAGACTTCTCCGCCAAACTTATTGTTTTGGATTCACGAGAAATAAGAGGATCCGTTGGTGCAAAGTGCAATGGAAAAACCATACGGAAACCGAAGCTACATGGCAACGTGAAGAAGACTTGAAGGCAGAATTCCCTCACCTTTTCTCCACGCTATCGAATCTCGAGGGCGAGATTCACTTTAAGGGGGGGTAGAATTGTAACACCCTAAATTTTCGCATCCTGCATTGCATACAAGATCATGTATTAAACATTAGTAGGATAAAAGAAAAATGATAAAATATACAAATGTATGTAGCAAAAGAAGAAAAAGAAAATAATAATTATAGCCTAAAACTTGTAATAGGGAATAAGTATAAAAACAATAGTATAAATACATATAAATATATATATAAATAATATATATAACAAGGTATAAAAATAGAAAAAAATATTAATAATATATGTTATAAAAATAATAAATAATAAATAATAAATATATAATATTAATAATATATATATAATAAATAACATAATAATAAAAAGAGTATAAAAAAAGTGAAATAAATAAATATAAATTATATAATAAAAGAAAGTATAAAAAAAGAAAAAAAAAAAGAAAAAAACCCCCTCCCTCGCCGGCCAGGCCGCCGACCGGCCCAGCCGGCAACACACCGCGCCCTCGAATCCCGCCCCACCCGCCGTACCGCGCTGCCCCCCCCTCCCACGCGCGCTCACGCGCGTCCGCCCGCCCCGGGGTCCCACCCGCCGCCTGACGCCCCGCCTCGATCGCCACCCCCGCCGCCTGACACCCCACCTCCCACCCGCCGTACCGCACCCGGCCCCACCCCGTGACGCCCCCGAGCGCGCGCCCTCCCACGGCCCCGCCCGCCGCCGAATCCCGCGTTCCCGCGCAGCGCGCCACCCTCACGCCCCGCTCCCGCGCTCGCTCTGATGCAGCGCGCCCGCACCGCCCCGTGACTCCCGCTTCGCGCGCCGTGCGCCCGGTCCCACCCCGCCGCCTGCCGCGCACATGGCCCCCCCTTCTCCCGCGCGCAGCGCACCCGCCCCGCGCGCTGGGCCCCGCACACCCGACGCCACGCAGCCCGCGCCACACCTGGCTGGCCTCGCACCGCGTGCCGAGCCCCAGCGCGCGTTCCGCGACCGTGCAGCGCCGGCCCTAGCGCCCTACCGCTCGCGCCTATAAAAAGAACGCAGCCTCCCTAGGGTTCCCGATCCCAGAAAAAAAAAAACCATCGCCGCCATCCCAGAAAGCCACGCCGCCAGAGACGCCCAGGGAGGAGCCCTAGCCGCCGGTAGGGAGAAGAAACAGAGGAGACCAGAGGATGTGCCCAGGGGAAAAAGGGAAGAAAAAAGAGGGGAAGGAGAGGAAGAAAAAGAGGAGGGCCCCACCGTTCGCCGGATATCGTCGTTGCCGTCGTCGTGCCGCCGGAGGACCTTGCACCATCTACTTCGTCTACGCGTCGCATTCGTTCCGCGACCGTCAAGCCATCAGATCTACGGTAGGATTCGTTCCCGATGCGAATTTTAGCGACCGTATTGAATCTAATAGACGTGAATTGATTTTAGTTGCACCATAATTTTATTTCCAGCAGCATTAATCCACTCTAAAACCCCCGTAAACTCGTATGAACACGTATGAACTAGTTGCATCTAATTAATAAACAACTATAGTTAATTAATTATTGTACTTTGCATGCATGCATATCATCGCATGTTGATTTATGTGTGTGCATCATGTTGATTTGTATACATTTTCTTGTATGTGTGATCACGAGTAGAGGGAAGTGCTCAAGAGATCGTGTACGAGGATTTTCAGAATCAAGACTTCGAAGCACTTGAGCAACCCTATCCGCCGGAGCAAGACAAGTGTCCTTGAAGCATATTGATCCTGTTTTAAATAAATGTTTTGTTTGTAAAACTGCATGCTGTGTCAATTTGATGGGAATCCTATGGTAGGAAGTTTACTAGATTTGTTAAACCAACCTTGTCACCTGGAATTTATGGTAGAGAGTCTTCGAAAATAGCAGATTAGAAGAGTGTTCCTAAGTGCTCTAGAGTGTCCATTCTACCTAGGCTTGCGTCCTACGGTCAACGCGGCTCTGATACCAATTTGTGACACCCGGTTCCGAATATGAACCAAGCGTAACGCATATGTGTGCCCAGGATGTTCAACACACATACACGAGTGATTCACAAATGATAAACAGAATTTAACCACGTCTTAACTAATAAATAAGTACTTTATTACAATAATCCAATAGTTCACGAATAATAAAACTCTAAATAATTGCAGCGGAAAATAAACTAAACAGCACAACTCCAATCCACAGGCAATTGACGGTGGTACGCAACCTAGTACTCCACGTGATCCTCAGGGTACTCCCAATTGTCTCCAGTAGCTATTGGGGGGGATTGCAAGGGTGAGTACATGTCGTACTCAGCAAGTGTGGAAAGTATGACATGTGTCTTATTCAAACGACGAATGTAATAATGGCTAAGTGCTGAAAAGTACAGTAAAACATTTGAAAAGCATTATACTATGTCTATGTGAAACAAATCCCATCATAACCATCATATTAACAAAATATAAACCATATCCAATTATTGCCAACATTACCATTATCCAAGTCCAATTACCATAACTCAAATTCATATCCATGACCATAATCCTTAACCATAACCATTACCAACCCATAACCATAAACCAATCATAACCATTAACCAACCATAACCATCCCAAATCCCAATTCCAACTCTAATCATGTAGGTCATCCAGGCGCTCATAACCGGGAGCACGGCTATCATGATAGTTTTAAACACTCTGTAGAGGTTGTACCACTTTACCCACATGTTTGTGATTTTATCACCTTTCGATGACTAAGAAACCTCCATTGTGCCATATCACACTTCCGTAGGTGTGTGGCTAAGAGATCACAAAATAGCCTTTCAAAAGGGACTACTAGTATGTACGGGCCCACTAAGGTTTCACCGGCAGGCTTGAATCTCTATTCTCCCACCCACGGGCCCCCTCGTGTGCCATGCGGATCCCAGGGCAGTCCTCCTCGACTCCCATTCCCCGCGCCATCCAATGGTCCATACAATACTAGCAGCGCTCCTAATTATTCAGCTACGCCGCACCCATACTTGGCCTCGTGGTGGCACTGTTGACCTGGCATATTCTCGCATGAACCGGTCCTTAGATCTAAAGCAAGCAAACCACCATAACGTCCAACCCATTCACAAAACCATGCTTGCTTAGATCACCCATCGTATTGACCAGTTCACATTAACCATAATATCATTGATGCATAATTAATTGTGTAGTGTTGTTTCCCATCCCAATTAATTAAGCAAAGCAAAAAGGTAAAAAAACCCTTCCCGACTCTCTACCATAATTCCAGGCGACAAGGGTGGTCAAACAAAACTAGTAAACTTCCTACCATAGGATTCCCATCAATTTGACACAAACATGCAAGTTCGCAAACAAAACATTTAATTTAAAATAGGATCAATATGCTTCAAGGACACTTACCTTGCTCCGGCGGATGGGGTTGCTCAAGCGCTTCGAAGTCTTGGTTTTGGAAATCCTCGTATGCGGCCTCTTGAGCACGTTCCTCGTAGATGCGATGGCTTCGATGATCGCGGGATGGGGACAATGCGTAGACGAAGTAGATGCGTTCTCCGGCGGCACGACGACGGCGACGCGATGGCGACGACGGTCTCCGGCGAACGGTGGGGCCCTCCTCTTTTTCTTCCTCTTCTTCCCCTTCTTTTTCCCTGGCAGCGCAGCCTTCTGGACCTTTTTTTTGCTTCTGTTCCGGCGGCTTCCGGCGGTTTTTCTTCTCCGCTGGCGGCTGTTGGATCGTGGAAAAAAGCCTAGGGCTTCGGTTCCTTTTATAGGGGTGGCGGGAGCAAGAAAATCGGACCGAGTCGGTTGGGAGGCGGGGCGGGATGGGACTCGTATCCGGGGCGGGAGGCGTACGGCGGCGGGAGACCGGGCGGGAGAAATTTTCGAAGGCGGGAGCGGGAGGCCGGGCGGGACGCGTACGGCGGCCAGGCTGCGCGCGAGGCGCGCCGGTCGCGCGCGGGAATCCCGCGCGGGAGCGAGAGGCGGGCGGCCGAGCCGGGGGTTCGGCGGAGGTGGGGCCCGGCTGCGGGCGCGTGGCGGCGGGGCCAGCGCGGGAGGTGGCCGCGGGGTGCGTGGCCGGCTGGGCCGTTTGGCCTGGCCGGCGGGTTGCCCATTTTTTTTCTTTTTTTTTCTTTTCCTTTTTTTTCTTTCCCTTTATTATATAATTTATTATATATATATATATATATTTATATATATTATTAATACTATATATTTATTATTTATTATTTATTATTTCTATAACATATATTATTAATATTTTTTTCTATTTTTATATATTGTTATATATATATTATATATATATATATATTTATTATTATTTTTATACTTATTCCCTATTACAAGTTTTAGGCTATAATTATTGTTTTCTTTTTCTTCTTTTGCTACACATATTTGTATATGTATATGTTTTATTATTTTTCTTTTATTCTACTAGTGTTTAATGCATGACCATGTATGCAATGCATGATGCGAAAATTTAGGGTGTTACAAATCTACCCCCCTTAAAGTGAATCTCGCCCTCGAGATTCGATAGCGTGGAGAAAAGATGAGGGAATTCTGCCTTTAGGTCTTCTTCACGTTCCCATGTAGCTTCGGCTTCCGTATGGTGTTTCCATTGCACTTTGCACCAACGGATCCTCTTATTTCTCGTGACCCTTTCCTTCATATCCAAAATTTTGATAGGTTGCTCGACATAGGACAAATCCTCCTGAAGTTCTAACTCGTCCATCGGCACTTGTTCTTCCGGTACCCTGAGACACTTCTTGAGTTGAGAGACGTGAAACACGTCGTGTACATCGGAGAGATACATCGGCAGCTCAAGTCGATATGCCACTTCTCCTCGTTTGTCCAGAATCTTAAATGGTCCGATGTAACGTGGTGCCAGTTTTCCTTTGACGTTAAACCGTCGCTGACCTCTGATAGGTGACACTTTGAGGTATACAAAATCTCCAACTTCAAAGGTCAGACTCCTTCGCCTATTATCAGCATAACCTTTCTGTCGAGACTGGGCAGCCTTCAAGTTTTCCCGTATTATTTGGACTTGCCTTTCAGCTTCTTGTAACACGTCGGGACCAAACACTTGATTCTCTCCGGTTTCATTCCAAAACAAGGGAGTCCTACATTTCCTTCCGTATAATACTTCATAGGGTGACATTTTCAAACTTGCTTGGTAACTATTGTTGTACGAGAATTCAGCATACGGCAAACTTTTATCCCAACTTTTCCTATGCTTTAAAGCACATGCTCTTAACATGTCTTCCAAAATTTGGTTGGTCCTCTCGGTTTGTCCATCTGTTTGAGGGTGATACGCCGAACTAAAGTTCAGCCTTGTTCCCATTGCTTCATGCAATTTCTGCCAAAATCTGGAGGTAAATTGAGAACCTCTATCCGAGACTATCTTCTTTGGAACTCCATGTCGGCACACAATATGCTCCATATACAATTCTGCTAGCTTCGTGGTGGTATATGTGGTCTTGACAGGAATGAAGTGAGCTGATTTTGTCAATCGATCCACGATTACCCAAATTGAGTCATATCCAGACTGAGTTCGCGGTAATCCAACTATAAAATCCATACCAATCTCTTCCCACTTCCACTCCGGGATCTTTAGTGGTTTTAACAATCCGGCTGGCTTTTGATGTTCAGCTTTAACTCGTTGGCACACATCACAAAGTGCGACATATTCGGCTATGTCCTTTTTCATGCTGGCCCACCAGTAGCATGTCTTTAAGTCCTTGTACATCTTCGTACAGCCAGGATGAATTGAGTAAGGCGAGTCATGTGCCTCCTTCAATATTGTTTCCCGAATATGCCTAACATTAGGTACCACAATCCTCTTTCCAAGCCATAAGGTACCCTGTTCGTCCTCATCAAATCTGAATTCCTTTCCTTCTTGGGTCCTTTCCTTGATTTCCTGTATTTCCTTGTCCTTTGTCTGTCCTTCCCGTATTTCCTGCTCTAATGTTGGGTTGACTTCCATCGTTCCCATCTCATTTACGAATCCAAGGTTCAACCGTTCAAACTCCTTACATAACTCGGATGGCAGTTCTTGAACTGTGAGTTGATGACTTACTCCTTTTCGGCTCAAGGCATCGACCACTACGTTGGCCTTCCCTGGGTGATAGTTGATTCCCACGTCATAATCCTTGATGAGCTCCAACCATCGGTGTTGCCTCAGATTCAGATCCGTTTGCGTAAATATGTACTTGAGACTCTTGTGATCTGTATAAATCTCACATCGGTGACCAAAAACATAGTGTCTCCATATCTTCAAGGCGTGTACCACGGCAGCGAGTTCAAGGTCGTGTGTAGGATAATTCAACTCATGTTTCTTTAGTTGCCTCGATGCATAAGCTACCACTTGGCCTTCTTGCATGAGCACACATCCTAATCCTTGTCTTGATGCGTCACAGTATATATCAAAACTCTTGCTCACGTCCGGTAATACTAACACCGGGGCGGTTGTCAACCTTTTCTTTAACTCCTCAAAGCTATCCTGACAAGCTTGAGTCCAACGGAATGCCTTCCCTTTCACGAGTAATTCGGTCATAGGCTTGGCTATCTTGGAAAAGTCCTTGATGAATCGGCGGTAATATCCAGCCATTCCAAGGAAACTCCGAATTTCCTTAACATTCTGTGGCGGTTCCCACTTAAGCACATCTCTCACCTTCCCTGGGTCAACTGATACTCCTCCTCCGGAAATAATATGGCCTAAGAAAGAAACTCCCCGTAACCAAAATTGACATTTACTGAACTTGGCATACAATTGATGCTCCCTCAATTTCTGCAGCATAAGCCTCAAGTGTTTCCCGTGTTCCTTCTCATCCTTCGAGTAGATCATAATATCATCGATGAACACTACAACGAACTTATCCAGATATTTCATGAAGACCTTATTCATGAGATACATAAAGTACGCAGGCGCGTTTGTCAATCCAAATGACATGACGGTGTACTCATAAGATCCATATCGTGTCCAAAACGCTGTCTTGGGTATATCCGATGGTCTAATCTTCATTTGGAAGTATCCTGACCGCAAGTCAATCTTGGAGAAGATACAGGCACCCTTCATTTGGTCGAACAAATCCTCTATACGGGGCAGTGAGTACTTGTTCTTAATTGTCACTTCGTTGAGAGACCTATAGTCCACACACATCCTCTGGGTTCCATCCTTCTTATCTACGAAGAGCACTGGGGCTCCCCACGGGGACGAGCTTGGGCGTATAAAACCCTTCTCTAGCTGCTCTTGAATTTGCTTCTTGAGCTCTGCTAATTCCTTAGGAGGCATCCTATACGGCCTGTTAGCTATAGGTGCAGTTCCGGGTATCAACTCAATGGCGAATTCTATGTCACGATCAGGTGGCATACCTGGCAACTCATCTGGAAACACGTCCGGGTACTCGCGAACGATCGGAATGCTTTCCAATGTCACTTCTTCCACGTGATTCAGCATCGCTTTCCCTCTTGCAGGTTGGGCTGCTTCAACTTCAATGCGGGTACCATGTTCACTTGTCAACTACACAATCCTCTCGGCGCATTGAATGAATCCATTATACTTGATCAGCTAGTCCATTCCAAGTATTATGTCTATTCCTTGGGAGTCCAAGACTATGAAGTTTGCGAGAAAGTCTACCCCCCTTATTTTAATGCTTACTTTCGGACATACTATATTTGTCCTCATCTCTCCGCCAGGAGAACTTACTAGCATAGTTTGCTTCATATGAGATATAGGCAAGTTGTACTTGGCAACATACTTTGACGAGATGAATGAATGAGATGCTCCTGAATCAAATAAAACAGTCGCGGGGTTGGAGTTGGCGAGAAACATACCAATCACGACGTCATCAGCTTGCTGGGCTTCCTCAGTAGAGACATGATTTACATTGCCACGAGCAAAATTCTGCTGTCCACGGTTGCCTTGTGGTGCTCCTCCATTTGGTCGCGGGTGGTTTGGCCTTGGTGCATTGTTCATAGGTCCATTGTTTCTCCTGGGGCATTGACTTGCAAAGTGTCCGGGTTCTCCACACGCATAGCATGTCTTACCACCCGTAGCATTAGGGAAGTTTGGGCGCAACTGGTTTTGAGCATTTGCCGCCATGTTAGGACGAGGCGCAGGTGGCACAGGATTGCGAGGCGCTTGCATGGCAGGGCGTTGCTGCGGTGGCTGATTTGGGCGGGGCGGATAAGCAGCACGGTATGCAGGAGCAGATGGGTTGTAGTGTAGTGCAGTAGGTGGTGCATAGCGGGGGCGAACATTGCTTCCTTGTTGCGGTCCATGATGTGACATCTTCCTCTTGTTGTCCTGCTCCATCTCACGAATCTTGTTCTCAACCACAATAGCCTTGTCAACCAGCTTTTGGACGTTTGGATAATCGGTATTGAGCAACTGGACTTGAATTTCATTGTTGAGACCTCTCATAAACAGATACTGCTTCCTACTATCAGTTTTGATGTCTTCTGGAGCATATCTTGATAATTGAGTGAATTTGTTGAGATACTCACTCACGCTCATCCTTCCTTGCCTGAGATTTTCAAAGTCTTGTCTTCTCAGTATCATAACTCCTTCAGGTACATAGTGGGAATGGAAACTCTGCTTAAACTCAGCCCAAGTGATTGTCTCCTGATTATCATGAGCGTTGCAAAGAGCTTCCCACCAGTCAGCGGCTGCTCCAACTAGCTGATGTGATGCAAAGAGAACCTTCTCCCTATCAGTGCACTGGACAATAGCAAGTTTCTTCTCAACGGACTTCAGCCAATCATCAGCTTCCATTGGGTCTGTGGCTTGCGCAAAGGTGGGTGGTCTGGTCCTCATGAACTCTCCCAATCGGTTGTGATGTGGCGGGGGTGGCGGTGGAGGCAGGTGGGGCTGATTGTTGTTGCCAGCTTGCAGCTGTCCCATGGTCTGTATCATGGTCTGCATGAGCTGGTTCTGCATAGCTAACAGTTGTTCAATGTTGATAGCTCCATGAGCATGTCCCTGGTTGTTCTGAGGTACTTCATTGCGCTCCTCCTCATCATTGGCATCCCTCTGGTTACGAGTTCTCACCATCTGTTGGCGAAAGAAGGGTGGGGACAGAAGGATTTAGAATTTGGAAAGAAACGTCCCAACTATATGCATCAAGGTATGTGACACTAAATAATCCTTTATTAATATAGACCTATATTATGAGGATGTGGACAATTGCCGAAGCATTCCACAACTCTCTACTAAGCAAACAAGCACTCAAACAAGCACCAAACAGAATTGACAAAAATCCTAAAAGAAGTAACACAACTCAAGGTCACACAAGTATATCTACATCGCTCTTATTTAACTAATGGGGGTGTGCCTATCCTTGAGTCGTGGCATAGGTCGAGGACTACTCGTCGTCGAGCGGGAACTCATCCGGGTCCTCGTCGTCGTCGTCGTCGTCGGGGTCCTGTGGGTCCTGGGGTGGTGAGGCAGCAGGCGGCGGTGGTGCGGTAGACGCCACACTGGAAGGCTCCTCATCAGAGGACTCCTCAGAGGATGACTCACGCTGACCGTTGCGACGGTCTGGAGAGTCTGGGGTCCACATCAGGGTGTCGGACGCGTAGTCGTCCGGGTCCTCGTCGGTGATCCGACGATACCTCCTGATTATCGCCTCGTGGCGCTGGGCGAGGTCACGCCCATCCTGAATCTCCTGCTGCGCCCTCTGAAGCCGGGCACTGAGCTGGGTCACGTCGTCAACAGTCTGACAAGACTGCGGGAGGTCCAGGGGTCCCTCCACGTGCCTAGAGACGAAGCGCGCAGTGCCACTAGGACGCTGCGGGACGAAGGCGTGCACCGTGTCCTCCAGACGGAAACGGCGGGCGTGGCTCCAAAAAGTGGCTGCTTCCCAGCTATCATCCTGCTCCGCAGATCGGCGGGAGCTCCTCCAAGCGGGGCTGCTGTGGGTCTTCACCAACTCGTCACCGTAGTAGATATA
Organism: Tuctoria greenei; assembly: GCA_036927565.1. Lineage (NCBI taxonomy): Eukaryota > Viridiplantae > Streptophyta > Magnoliopsida > Poales > Poaceae > Tuctoria > Tuctoria greenei. The sequence continues at coordinate 151,576,516 of JAYESD010000011.1, forward strand.
GATCTTGCAGCTCCACTCCTTCCTGCCGGGGCGCTGCACTCCAGTGGTGTGGTATGAGAGCGAGAGGCTGTGGTGACGGTAGCCAGCCTCACGGAGTAGGGCACGGAGACGGTGACACAGTTGTCCTGCGGCTCTGCCGTCAGAACGGATCACCACGAAGTGACGTGGGTCGACGGCCGGAGAGCGACTGGCCAACCTACGCGGGGGCACAAGTCCACCGGTCGACTTACGGGGGGTTGTCTTGGTGCGGGCCATCTACAGAAAACAAGATACATTAGAGGAAAAAAAATAACAAATACAAATCTGAAAATATCAGCAGCTAAAACGGCGGAAAAAGAGCGGTGCAGCGGTTCCAAAAGAACGAAAAATAAAGAGAAAAAAATACAGCAACCAACACAATAATTTTACCCACACATAACAGCGGCAGAACACACTTTTTCCGCGAAAATTTACGCAGCAAAACAGCAGCACTTAATATTGCTCACTTCCGAAAATTTTTATCAAAAACGCAGCAGTGATCAATACTTTTTGCAGCTGAAAATAAGGGAAACAAAACAGCAGCAAAAATTTTCGAAAATAGCAGATTAGAAGAGTGTTCCTAAGTGCTCTAGAGTGTCCATTCTACCTAGGATTGCGTCCTACGGTCAACGCGGCTCTGATACCAATTTGTGACACCCGGTTCCGAATATGAACCAAGCGTAATGCATATGTGTGCCCAGGATGTTCAACACACATACACGAGTAATTCACAAATGATAAACAGAATTTAACCACGTCTTAACTAATAAATAAGTACTTTATTACAATAATCCAATAGTTCACGAATAATAAAACTCTAAATAATTGCAGCGGAAAATAAACTAAACAGCACGACTCCAATCCACAAGCAATTGACGGCGGTACGCAACCTAGTACTCCACGTGATCCTCAGGGTACTCCCAATTGTCTCCAGTAGCTGTTGGGGGGGATTGCAAGGGTGAGTACATGTCGTACTCAGCAAGTGTGGAAAGTATGACATGTGGCTTATTCAAACGACGAATGAAATAATGGCTAAGTGCTGAAAAGTACAGTAAAACATTTGAAAAGCATTATACTATGTCTATGTGAAACAAATCCCATCATAACCATCATATTAACAAAATATAAACCATATCCAATTATTGCCAACATTACCATTATCCATGTCCAATTATCATAACTCAAATTCATATCCATGACCATAATCCATAAACCATAACCATTACCAACCCATAACCATAAACCAATCATAACCATTAACCAACCATAACCATCCCAAATCCCAATTCCAACTTTAATCATGTAGGTCATCCAGGCGCTCATAACCGGGAGCACGGCTATCATGATAGTTTAAACACTCTGCAGAGGTTGTACCACTTTACCCACATGTTTGTGATTTTATCACCTTTCGATGACTAAGAAACCTCCATTGTGCCATCTCACACTTCCGTAGGTGTGTGGCCAAGAGATCACAAAATAGCCTTTCAAAAGGGACTACTAGTATGTACGGGCCCACTAAGGTTTCACCGGCAGGCTTGAATCTCTATTCTCCCACCCACGGGCCCCCTCGTGTGCCATGCGGATCCCAGGGCAGTCCTCCTCGACTCCCATTCCCCACGCCATCCAATGGTCCATACAATACTAGCAGCGCTCCTAATTATTCAGCTACGCCGCACCCATACTTGGCCTTGTGGTGGCACTGTTGACCTGGCATATTCTCGCATGAACCGGTCCTTAGATCTAAAGCAAGCAAACCACCATAACGTCCAACCCATTCACAAAACCATGCTTGCTTAGATCACCCATCGTATTGACCAGTTCACATTAACCATAATATCATTGATGCATAATTAATTGTGTAGTGTTGTTTGCCATCCCAATTAATTAAGCGAAGCAAAAAGGTAAAAAAACCCTTCCCGACTCTCTACCATAATTCCAGGCGACAAGGGTGGTCAAACAAAACTAGTAAACTTCCTACCATAGGATTCCCATCAATTTGACACAAGCATGCAAGTTCGCAAACAAAACATTTAATTTAAAATAGGATCAATATGCTTCAAGGACACTTGCCTTGCTCCGGCGGATGGGGTTGCTCAAGCGCTTCGAAGTCTTGGTTTTGGAAATCCTCGTATGCGGCCTCTTGAGCACGTTCCTCGTAGATGCGATGGCTTCGATGATCGCGGGATGGGGACAATGCGTAGACGAAGTAGATGCGTTCTCCGGCGGCACGACGACGGCGACGCGATGGCGACGACGGTCTCCGGCGAACGGTGGGGCCCTCCTCTTTTTCTTCCTCTTCTTCCCCTTCTTTTTCCCTGGCGGCGCAGCCTTCTGGACCTTTTTTTTTGCTTCTGTTCCGGCGGCTTCCGGCGGTTTTTCTTCTCTGCTGGCGGCTATTGGATCGTGGAAAAAAGCCTAGGGCTTCGGTCCCTTTTATAGGGGCGGCGGAAGCAAGAAAATCGGACCGAGTCGGTTGGGAGGCGGGGCAGCGCGGGAGGTGGCCGCGGGGTGCGTGGCCAGCTGGGCCGTTTGGCCTGGCCGGCGAGTTGCCCATTTTTTTCCTTTTTTTTTCCTTTTTTTTACTTTCCCTTTATTATATAATTTATTATATATATATTTTTTATATATATTATTAATACTATATATTTATTATTTATTATTTTTATAACATATATTATTAAATTTTTTTCTATTTTTATATATTGTTATATATATTATTTATATATATATTTATATATATTTTTATTATTATTTTTATACTTATTCCCTATTACAAGTTTTAGGCTATAATTATTGTTTTCTTTTTCTTCTTTTGCTACACATATTTGTATATGTATATGTTTTATTATTTTTCTTTTATTCTACTAGTGTTTAATGCATGACCATGTATGCAATGCATGATGCGAAAATTTAGGGTGTTACACTAGGGAACGCCCAAGCAAGTGGCACCCACCGGAGGTACTCTTGCGATCCACACGGCATCCGACAAAGTCCGAATCCGAGTAACCCAAGAGATAGAATTTTGCACCTTTAGGGTACCACAGGCCTACACTAGGGGTATGCTTGAGATACCGAAGTATCCTAAAGACCGCTTTCCGATGTGATTCTTTAGGTGCCGCTTGAAAGCGAGCACATAAGCATACACTAAACATGATATCGGGCCTAGATGCGGTAAGATAAAGCAATGAACCAATCATAGAACGGTAATTAGATTGGTCAATAGGTTTACCGTCTTATCCGCATCGAGATGACAATTTGTTGCCATTGGAGTACTTCTTGAGCTACAATCTCCCATCTCAAATTTTTTCAAGAGGTCCTTGGTATACTTTTCTTGATAGATGAAGGTCCCCTCTCGAAGTTGCTTGATTTGAAATCTAAGGAAGAAGTTGAGCTCTCCAATCATCGACATCTCGAATTCCCTAGACATCATTTTGCCAAACTCATGGCTAAGAGCTTCGTTAGTTGAACCAAAAATAATATCATCGACATAAATTTGACAAATAAATAATTCTCCGTCGATGTCTTTGGTGAAGAGTGTAGTGTCCACCCTCCCGATCTTGAATCCTTGCATGATCAAGAAATCTCGTAGTCGTTCATACTACGCCCTAGGTGCTTGATTGAGCCCGTAGAGCGCCTTGTGCAACCTTAACACATGATTAGGATTCCTCGGATCTTCAAACCCGGGAGGTTGTTCAACATAGACAAGCTCGTCAATATAACCATTAAGAAAGGCACTTTTCACATCCATTTGATAAAGCTTTATGTTATGATGTGATGCAAAGGCAAGAAGTATACGGATGGCTTCTAGTCGGGCGACCGGAGCAAATGTCTCCCCAAAGTCTAGTCCTTCAACTTGCGAGAAACCCTTGGCCACAAGTCTTGCCTTGTTGCGGACCACAACACCGTTCTCGTCTTGTTTTTGCGGTACACCCACTTTGTGCCAATGACATTCTTGTCCTTGGGTCGCTCCTCCAACACCCAAACTTCATTGCGGATGAAGTTTTTAAGTTCTTCTTGCATGGCCATCACCCAATTTGGATCTTGGAGTGCTTCCTCAATGTGAGTGGGTTCTACACATGAAATAAACGAGTAGTGCTCACAAAATGTAGCGAAATGGCGAGAACGTGTACTTACTCCCCTTGACAGACTTCCGATAATTTTGTCAATCGGATGCGCCTTGGAGATGCGTCCATGCCTCATGAGTGGTTGTGAAGCACTTGGCGGTGGTGATGCGTGTTGCTCTTCTTGTGGTTGGACTTGATCATGGACTTCTTCTTCTTCTTCTTGGTGTTGTGTGGCTTGTGAGTCTTGTGTCAGTAATGGATCATCCTTTTCTTCTTCGTCAACTTGAGGTGCCATAGATGTGTTGATGTTGGAACTTGAAGCTCCCCCTTGATCATGGCTCTCCTCAACTTTAGGCTTGATGTCTCCAATGGTCATGTTCTTCATAGCTTCTTGTAGAGGCTCATCATATATTTCATCATGACTAAAACTCTCCTCTTGGGAGCCATTAGTTTCATCAAACTCAACATCACAACTTTCCTCAACTAAACTGGAGGTTTGGTTGAATACTCAATATGCTTTTGAGTTTGATGCATAACCAAGAAATATACCAACATCACATCTTCTTTCAAACTTACCGAGCTTTTTCTTGCGGTAGATGTAGCACTTGCATCCGAAGACTCGGAAATAGGAGATGTTGGGCTTTCTCCCAATGAGAAGTTCGTACGGGGTCTTTTGAAGTAGTCGATGTAGGTAGACCCAATTTGCGGCATGGCACGCTGTGTTGATTGCTTCGGCCCAAAACTTCTCGGACGTGCCATAGTCATCAAGCATTGCTCGCGCAAGAGTGATGAGAGTCTTGTTCTTCCTTTCAACGACACCATTTTGTTGAGGAGTGTATGTGGCCGAAAACTCATGCTTCACACCTTCACGATCACACCACTCCCCAATGCTGTAGTTCTTGAATTCGGTGCCGTTGTCACTCCGGACCTTGATGATGGGAAGTTGAAATTCCCTTTGAGCATGGTTAGCGAAGGTCTTGAACACTTCTGGAGTTTCACTCTTGTCACCTAGAAACAAAGTCCAAGCATAGCGAGAGTAGTAATCAACTATAACAAGACAATAGAGGTTACCGCCAAGACTTTGATATGTGGATGGTCCAAAGAGGTCCATGTGAAGTAACTCAAGTGGCTTGGAGGTTGACACCATTGTCTTCATCGGGTGGTGAGAAGCAACTTGCTTCCCGGCTTGACAAGCGCTACAAAGCTTGTTCTTCTCAAATATGACATCCTTCACGCCGGTCACCATCCCGAGCTTGAATGACTTCTTGCGCTTGCTCATTCCAATGTGCGCTATGCGTCGATGCCATAGCCAACCCAAACTCGTCTTAGTGAAAAGACAAGTGGTCAAGCTAGCATCCTTGTTGTAGAAGTCTACTAGGTAGAGATGTCCATGCCGAAATCCTTTGAAGATTAGTTCTTGGCTTGTTTCACTAGTCACAAAAACATCATTTTTGCTAAAGGTGCATGTTAGTCCAATATCACATAATTGTGCAATAGAAAGCAAATTAAAACTAAGTGACTTAACATACAATACATTGGAAATAGATAGATCATTGGAAATTGCAATCTTACCTAACCCAATTACCTTCCCCTTAGAGTTATCACCAAAGGTGACTTGTTCATGATTTCCAGGGTTTTCTATGGTGGTGAACATACCATCGTTGCTGGTCATATGTTGAGTGCACCCGCTATCAAGTGCCCAATGCTTTCCTCCGGCTTTGTAGTTCACCTACACACATGAATTCAATTTTTGACTTTAGGCACCCAAGCCAACTTAGGTCCTTGTATGTGTGATACAAGTGTTTTTGGGACCCAAAGTTGCTTGGGGAGCTTCCCCTTCATGCCCTTTATGTCCTTGCCGATGAACCTTGCCTTCACCTTGCCATCTACTTTACTTAAGAGATAATAATGATCATCGAAAGTAGACTTGTAGTTAGTAGGCAATTTTGGAGAAGGTCGGTTAGGAAGAGGACACTCCCTTGTATGGTGACCGGTGACCTCACAATGTTGGCAATAGGAGCCAACTTCCTTGATGAAGCTTGTTCTAAGCTCCGGTGAGGGCACCTTTCCTTTGTTAGGCACCGGGAAGGATCCAAGTCCTCTCTTGTTGAAGACCTTTGCTTTTTGGAAGAGGATTTCCTTGTGCTTGACTTCTCCTTTAGATAGTCTTGCCACACTAGTGCGGATACTTTCAATTTCTTCCAACAAGTCCTTCTCCCTAACATTCTCTTTCAAAGGCAAAGACTTATGCAAGACATTAGTGGCATGAGAAGTAATGGATACCTTATAATTAAGGGTTTGTTTCTTTATATTTTTCAATTCTTGATCAAGAACTTCATAAGCAAGATTAAGTACTTGATGCTCTTGAATTAACTCATTATGCTTTCCCAAGAGTGCTCGGTGTGCTAAGTCAAGCTCATGATGATCTAGCTTGATTTGAGCCTTATCCTCCTCAACTTGCTTGACATGAGATTTGAGCGTGTCATGCTCCTTAAGTATGCTTTCATATTTGTCAAGCAAATCGAGGTTAGCACTCTCAAGCTTAGCATGAGTTTCTTCAAGAGCCTTGACCTTACTCTTTTCCCTATTAATGATAGTGTGGTATTCATTTATCAATGAAGTTAAGTCATCAGGGGAAAGCTCATCATCGCTAGAGTCATCACATACCTTGGTGTTACCTTTAGCCATGAGGCACATGGGAGGTGGATGAATAGATGATTCATCATTGTTGGCAATGGCAAGGCCGGCCAAACTTTCTTCTTCCGCTTCACTCTCTTCATCACTTGATTCTTCGTCGGTGATCCATTCATTTGCCTCACACATGAACACCTTTTGTGGACCTTTCCTCTTCTTTGGGAAGAGTTTTGCCTTCTTGCCTTTGTCATGCTTCTTCTTCCCAAAGGATCTTGGTTTGGGCTTGTCCTCTTCATCATCCTCACTATCTTCAAGCTTGCGATGCTTGCTCTTGTGGTTCTCTCTCCTTTTGTCCGGTTTTGGACAATCATATGAGATGTGGCCTTGATCACCACAATTGTAGCAGGTCTTGTTGTCATCTCTCCTTGGTATAAAATCTTTCTTCTTGGGATCAAAGGTGTATCTCTTCTTGGCAATCTTGGAGTTTAAGCAAGAGAACTTTCTCATCATCAATGCAAGCTCATCATCGTCATATTCACTTGATGCTTGCTCTTCTTCACTTGAGCTAGGCTCAACCACTTTCTTTTTCTTGACACTTGTTTTCTTGGTGGAAGCCTTTAGAGCAATTGTCTTTGAAGATGATTCCTCCATCATCCCAAGTACACTCATCTCATGAGCGTGAATCTCTCCAATAAGTTCTGAAACTTCAATGTGATCAAGAGATTCTTTATGAAGCATTGAGTTGATGATGTTGTACTTTGGCTTAGGAAGGAGCATAAGAATCTTGTGGTTGATGAGTCCCTTGCCAAGAGAAGCAATGTCAAGAGCATTAATTTCCTCAATAAGCACATTCAAGCGAGAAAACATTTCATTGACATTTTCATGAGGTATCATTTTGAACTCATCATATTTGACTTTAAGCATATGATATTTTAGTTCTTTGACACGAGAAGAACCCTCATGAATTTCAATCAAGCAAGCCCAAATTTCACAAGCTTTCTCTTTGCTAGCAATCCTAGCAAATACATCTTGACTAATGCATTCATAAATTGCGTTTCTAGCTTTAGCATCCCACTTGATTTGATCACCAACATAATTATGCTTACCAAACCCCGCATGGGTCGCTTCCCATACCTCGGGAGCGATAGCCTCTAGACAAGCACGCATGCGTGCTTTCCAATAGTCAAAGTTCTTGCCCTCAAAGATAGGAACCGAACCCCCATTCTTGGCCATTTTAGCTCTCTAGCGGTGAAGCTAGAATGATCCAATGAGCAACCTTGCTCTGATACCAATTGTAAGGATCGAATGCCCAAGAGGGGGGGGGGGTGAATTGGGCTTCTTTTCAAAAATTAAAGCAATAAAACTTAATTACTAAAAGCCCAATTCCCTATGCAAACAACCTATGCATTCAAGTGAATAGTAACTTTGCAGTATATGAAATGTATAAGTGTAAGGGGAGAGGAAGAAAGCGCAAACTCCCGAGGAGACACGAAGACACGGAGATTTATCCCGTGGTTCGGCAAGATCGTCAAGATATTCCTACATCCACGTTGTGGCACCCACCAAAGGGTATAGCCACTCCCAAGTCACCGAGACCAGAGATCTTCACTATACTTCTCCATTCGCCAACCTTGGCAAGGTGGAGCTCAAGCCTTTTACAAGTTGGATCCTCCGGGCTTACACAACCGTCTTGGCAAGCTCCGGAAGGCTCTCTCCAATACAATCACCAAGGGACACTCTCTTACAGCTCTCACTACACTAGAGACTCCAATCACCAAGAATGGAAGCACACAAGCACTATCTCTAGCAAGTTCTAGTCTATCTCTTGGTGTGTAAGTGGTGTAGATGATGTAGAAATGGTAGCTCAATGTCTTGAATGCTTGAGAATGTGTAGAGTAGCTCTGGTTGTCAAGAATTGTCGAATAGACTGGTTGAAGGGGTATAAATAGCCAACCTCCACAAAATAGCTGTTGGAAAAGTAGGCTGACATCACTGTTCCGCGAACACCGGATGATCCGATGTTCTCCCTTCAGTTGTCATCGGTCGAATCCAAATTAGCTGATGTCACTGTGTCAGATATGACCGTTGTTAGACCGATGTTACACTTGTCTCATCATCGGATGATCCGGTGGCACTTCATCCAGCATTGGTTCAGAATTAATGCTTACTGGAGTGGTTGACCGATGTGTTTATAGTTGTACATCGGATGGTCCGGTGTTACACTTAGTCCAGGGAGATTGCTTACTGTACTGATGGACCAATGTAACATTCCCTTCATCATCGGATGATCCGGTGAGTACTTAGTTCTGAGGTCTTCTTCTTCTGCTAAACCAACTCGACCGATGTATTGTCTTCTGGAAATATCGGTGGATCCGGTGAGTTGATTTTGTTTGCTTCGAGTTGTTGTAAGTGATTCTTTTGGAATTTGCTCGAGTGACCTCTTATACATTGGTTTGAAATATTCTTCTGATGATTATCAAGCATTTAGTGCTGTCAATTTTGGTTGAATAATTTTGACATATGAGCCTTTTCTTCTAATCTTCATAAAAATCGATTGACCTCATAGAATGATTTGTTAAGGGGTCTCCAATTATATCCAATGAGCAGTAGATGATATTCATATAGATTTCATTAAGCATGATGAGATAAACGAGAGACCTTGCATCCACAAACTCATTTGTAATATCTAACGGTTGTCATTAATCACCGAAACCATACCTCATGGGGGCCTAGATGCTTTCACCTGCTAAAAAGCAGCCCGTGAAGGTTCTTGTTATGGTTGGGGTATGCAGAGATCAAGATCAAGATGATGACACCAGAGATTTACGTGGTTCGGGCCGCGCCGACTGAGCGTAACACCCTTCTCTACGGGGTTTTTGTTGTTGTATTGTGTGAGTATATTTCTTAGTATGTGGGTTAGCTTGGATCGGATCCGCCCTTGGGTTCGTGCGGCACATCTCTTTTATAGTTCTAAGGACTGACCGTTACAAAACTTGTCTAACCCGACATGTGGCCCTGGCGTATTTAATGACCTAATACACTGTCTAAAAGATATTAAGCATGATTAATAGTGTGATAACGTGTCTTAATGACTGTGTTACCCCTATTAAGAGTGATCTGATCACGTGTCGTTAATACAACATTAACGACACGTAATCAAATCTTGTAACTGCTGCTTTAATTACCCTTGATTGTTCGTGCTGAAGGAGATCTGCCAGTGTATACATCGATGAAGGTCCGGAGGCTCCACACGTGGAAGCTCCGGAGCTTTCCCTTGCAGGAGGTTAGGTCTGGGGCTGTTGTACACATGTCGGCACCAGAGCTCCTCTCTGTTGGGGGTTAGGTCTGGGGTCGTTATACACGTGTTGTCACCGAAGCTTTCCTTCGTTGGGAGCTTGGTTCCGGTTTTCCTTTACACGTGTTTACATAGGAGCTACCCATATGAGAGGAGCGGGTCTGGTGCAATGTGACATGTGGGGCCTGAGGAGACCTTCATCTCTGACAGGTAGAACTCCCTTGTACTCTTCGCGATACTAAGAGGTACCAGGTACGTAGGGTACCGACAGTGGCCCCCCGGGCCCACCTCTAGGAGAAATCCTTTGGGTTAAGTTATTCTACTGGAGGTGGAGCCATTCTCGATTCTCGCACTTCGATTTCAAGAGTCTTCTGATGTGCTGTTGGAGTGATGGTTCGGGAGTGAACTATTGACGTGTGGCTTGTTATGAATGCGGCAAATAAGATATTTGAGTGAGGATCTCACGCAATTGATGGTCGTCGGTTCCCAATACGAAAACCATATCAGTTCTGCGCGCCCTGTCAGGGTGCCGCCATCGAGTTTCCCACCGCTCATCATGACAACGGTTCGCCTAGGGTAAGAACCTCAATCTCTTTGTCGGGGTGGCCCCAAGCCCACTCGTCATTGACGGGGTAGACTTTTGAAAAGTGCCTTCGTTCTCACTGCGGTTTCCATCCAGGAGGCTTACTTAAGAGGGAAAGTGTGCACGGTTTGTGGACTCTTTACGCCTTCGATCAAATTTGCGCTCAGAGTCTCCCAAACTCCGCCTAACTTCCCTTCCTTTGGTCCGCTTTGTCGCGATGGAGTTGGGTCTTCCTAAGAGCCGCCTCAAGAGTGACGATGATCTGAAGAAGGTCCGGACCAATATAGGGTGGTCCAGTGACTCATTCAGCCACTTGATTCGCGCCGGCGAGCTCTCGTTGAAGAAGGAGCGCAGTAGCGACATGGTGTACTTCTCGGTGTACGCCATGGTGAGATTCATTCCGCCTTTCTCTACTATTCTTTTGATGCTGCTGGACTTTTATGGTCTGCAGCTGTATCACCTTGACCCCCATTCTCTTCTCCTTGTGGCGACGTTCGTCCACTTTTGTGAGATGTGGGTGGGTATTCCCCCCTGCGTCGAGCTATTCCGCACCTTCTTCACCATCCACACCACCGGCAAGTGGAATGAGCTTCTTGGCTTCTACTATTTCGTGAAGCGCAAGAATTGCCCCTTCAGAAACATGAAGTCGTTTCCTTCCGGCAAATGGGATGACTGGAACAAAGATTGGATCATCATTGCAGTGGAGGAGCACGAGAAGTTGGAGCTGCCCGAAGGCCTTTCAACGTTGACACCGACGCTTGAGTGTAGTACCGGTGCTGTCAGATGCCTTCAACCCTATCTTGACCAGGATCTGTGAATGCGTGGAAGGTGGAGTGATTCCTCAAATGGTCTTCTGCAACTTCCTAGTCAATAGATGGGCTCCGCTGAGGAAGAGGGAGAAGCTTGCATGGGCCCTCAACAGTGTGATGGATGACGACCGGATTGAAACCGGTCTGAAATCCAACTTAGATGACGAAGATTTGAGGCTTCATCTCAAGAAATTCCAGCATGGAATAAATGTCGACGGCGACGACCTAGTTCCGCCGGCAGCTTTCCTTCCTCTGAACATGGAGGCACAGTTCAGCAAAGAGCTCCGGAGGAAGATGCCGGCGCTTGATGACCTTGGCAAGGTGGAAAGGCGTCCGACCACCAGGGTGGTGATCCCCGGAGCTTCTAAAGGAGGGCCTGCCTCTGCCCCAAGCCGGAGGGTTGAAGACACCGACAAGGGAAAGGGCAAAGAGCCAACTGAGCCCTCCAGCCGGAATAGGAAGTTGAAGCACACTAACGAGAGGTCCGTCAGACCTGCTCCTTCTACCATGGATCTTTCTCCTCGGCGGGGGAGGTCTTCTGCAGCTACTCCTGCTCTGGCGCAAGCGTCATCAAGGGGCGTCACCTCCGGGAAATCAACCCCGACCTCAGTGCCGGCTAAAAGCTCCAGGGTCGGGAGTTCTTCTCGGCTAAGAGAAGCTCCGACCGAGAAAACTCCAGTTGCTGCAAGCAGCCCTCAACTGAGGTCCGAAGCCGTTGTCTCACCAAACTTGGTGGGATCTGGCTCCGGGCCTCAGAAGAAGAGGTTCTGAGGCGACTGGGATGGTAGCATCCCTAGGTAAGCGTTGATTGCTCACCTTAAAATGTTAGTCTTGTTTTTGATGTGTCTTTAATATTCTCTTCCCTTTATTTCTAGGGTGTCGAAGAAAGGGTCAGGAACTTTGGCGCCTGTTGCAACGGCCGGGGCTGCACCTGCTGAAGCTCTGGCTTCAAGCATTGAGCCTCCTCCTCAAGTGGAGGCAGAAGTCGCGACAGCTCCAGCGCCAGCTGTCGTGGACTTGGACTCAGAGTCCCCGCCTGAAGCTCCTGTGGTAGCGTCGTACCATGGGAAAGAAGTTGAAGATACATCTCTAACATCGGTGCTAGAGGCTAATGCTCCAGTATCAGAACCGGAGATATTTGAAGCTCCTGCCTCTGAGCCGAAGGTCGTAGAAGCCTTGGCAACTAAGCCAGAGGCAATTGAAGCCCCGACCACTGGGCCAGAAATCACTGAAGCTCTGGCCCTTGTGCCAGAAGCGGTTGAAGGTCTGGCGGTTGAGCTGGAGATGCCTGAAGCTCCGATCGTCGAACCGGAGGAAGCTGACGTGCCGGCGTTTGAGCCAGCGGCGATAGAGGACCCAAATGAAGCCCCTACTATTGTCCTAGAGGTAGCTGAACCAGAGCCGGAGCTGCCTGAAGAGGTGGCGACGGGTCCTCCGCCTTTGGAGCCAGCGACCAAAGACCCTGAAGCAGAGCCTTCAACTTCTGCTACGGAGATGGGGGTTCGCCCAGTGGGTTCTTCCTCTGCTACCGTGGAAGGGATTCTGCAGAGCGGCCCCAGTGCCGCAGAAGCTCAAGGGTCCTCTCTTGTGGGGTGGGACCCTATTTTTGTAATGGAGAATCCTATGGAGCCTGCAGAGATGGTCCCAGCAGGCCCGAAGCCTATCCCTCTTGCGTTGTCTATAGACAACGCCTGCTCCAGTCTCCGACAAGTCCAACTTGCCTTCGATCATGAGAGAAAAGCCCTGGAGGAGAAGCGCAACACCTTGAGGCGTTGGCGCAACAGACTCCATTTTGAGACCAGACTTGCCCAGACGAGGCTAGCAGACCAGAAGTAATGGATAAAGAGGGAGAAGGCCCGATTAGAGTATTGGGATAAGCTGCTTGAGGAGAAGGAGGTTGCCATTCGGGCGCTCAACGCTAACTCCAGAGAAATCCTTGAGCAAGCCAAGGAGAGGCGTGATGCTACTGATGAGCGTCACGAAAACCTCAATGAATTGAATGAGGTTCTCCTGAAGCGCCGAGCAGACCTGGAGGCGAGGGAGGAGAAACTCCTTGAGCAGCAGGATGATGTTATGAAGAGAGAGGCGGAGGTCACCCAGAAGTTGATTCTGGGTGAACAAAATTTGGCGGATCGCTCAAAGAAGTTTGAGCAGTGGAGTGAAGATGAAAGGAAGAAGTACTGGAAGATGGGGCAGGAGCTCTCGCAAAGAGAAGCTGATGTTGCCACCAGGGAAGGAAAAGTGAGAGGCAGGGAGAAGGACCTGGCTAAACGGCGGAACCGTATCCACCTCCAGGAGACGGAGCTAACTAACCGCGAGAAGCAGGTTGCTGAAAGTATGCAAAAACATGCCAAAGTGGTGGAAAGCCTTGCTCGGGAGAGTTCGGAGCTAGCGGTCGCCTGAAGGTCACTGGAAGAGCTGCAGAGCTCGAAGGCAACCGAGTCCCTGATGGTATGGGATTTCCTGGGATGTGCGGACAGGGCCCTTTTGCCTCTTGGTTTCAGTCCAGTAAGCACGAAGGACCCAACGCAGGAGCTGGACCAGACGCTAGTGGCACTTGGCTCTGTTGGCAGCAAATTCGACGCAATGGGTATTGTCATCGCTGATCAGCTGGAGACAGAGGGTAAATCTTTGGCCAAGAACGTCACTGAGTATTTTTTGGCATGTTACAAAAGCTGAGACCCCCAGTTCTCTTTTGATCCAGTCTTTGAAGGAATCATTGCCTAAGAAGAGGATGCCGCCAGAGCTAGTGTCCAAGAAGCTGTTGAGAATGTTACTTCATTTTTCCACAGGACTTAGATCCTCCAATGGCTAGATCTTTTCTCCTTTTGCCCCTTGTAACCCCAATTTTGTAATCTAGTACTTTTGGTTAATGAAATCCTCCTTTCTACCATGAATTTCACTTTATCTTCAATATACTATGCTGTATCTTGTTGGCCCCCTGGTATATGTGCACAATTGGAGTGTGTACATGTACCAAAAGGATTTGACAACATGTTGATGACTTGAATGCTTCAAACTTGTAGATTTTAGGTCCGAAGTATTTATCTCCGGTACGTCGACGGCGGACCCTCTAGGATTTATCAGAGCTTGATGGATCCGGTAGCTTCCGATGTCAACGCACGAATCATTGAAGGTAGGTCCCCAGGGGTTGTCGGATCTTTGTAGATCCGACGTCACCCACTGTCAACATATTAAGCGCTGATAGCGGCCCCCTCTGGAGGGTGTCAGATCTTAGTAGCTCTGGCGTCATCCACCATCGCTATGAATTTTTGTTTTTCCTGCACATTAAATACAAGAAACGAGTAAAATTTGTCCTCTTGTCTATAAATCATTTGTGACTTATCATTCTTATTTGAGTTTTAAATCCGTAGAAACTCGATATGATAACAAGCATATTGATGTAATCTTTCCGGACCCATATGCTTTTCTAGTACTTACCCTACTGAGACCTGCTGGAGTGTAGGTAGAGTGGCGTACTTAGGGTGCAGGACCAGGCTAAGTCGATAGCACACTCCAGACCTATGTTGGCTTGGCGTTCAGGCAAGTAGACTATACAACATGTTAAAATTCGGAGAGACCAACAATATAACTTGTAACACATATGAATAACTTTGACAAAAACTAAAAAGAATTGCACAACTTTATTATAGACAAGAAGGGTAAAAATAATAATTTGATATATCGAGCCTTGTACAAAAATAAATGCACGTGGAGTCCGTTTTTACACAACAATGTCTCTTATTATAGGTCTAGATTACAGGGGAGACAAGAACACACTTAGGGTGCGGGACCAAGATAAGTGTGCTATACATCTTGTACTAACCCAGGGTAGATAGTTACACTTTTAGTGCAATGACTGTAGTGTACTTGAACTTCCGAGACCCTCTCGGAGGGGTCCGGATGTTCTCCTGGAGGACCTACCCCTGTCTTTATCGACTCTATAACATACATCATGTGTAATTACAGGCTCACCTCCGTGATTCTAAGCATAAAACTTACAGAGGTGCTCGATGTTCCAAGGATTGGGAAGCGTAGTCCCATCCTCAGTTGCCAAGTGAATGCATCAGGGTCGTTACACTTTGATCACTCGGAATGGACCTTCCCAGCTGGGGGAAAGTTTGTTCATTCCTTCACGAGTTGGTATCTTCTGAAGCACCAGATCGCCTTCCTCGAGCTATCAGTTGTGCACATGCCTTTGATGATAGTGTCGGAGCGCTTGGCGATAACGTGCATTCCGAACAGCTGCTTGGCCCCTTCCCTCATCGACGAGGTCAAGGTCTTCACGCCGGAGCTGGTCCTGTGTGGCTTCGTTGAAGGTCTGGACCTGGAGGGATCCCAAGGTGATCTCTGGAGGAAGGACTGCTTCAGCTCCGTACACCAGAAAGAATGGAGTTTTTCCAGTTGACCGATTTGGAGTTGTCCTGTTCGCCCACAGTATGGACGAAAACTCTTCAATCCAGTTGGTTCCATGCTTTTTTAGGCGCTCGTACGTGCGCGTCTTGAGTCTCTTTAATATTTCTGTATTTGCTCTCTCGTCTTGGCAGTTGCTTGCTGGATGAGCTACTAAGGCGTAGCTGAGTTGAATGTCGAGGTCTTCATAATATTCTTGAAATGCAACACTTGTAAATTGAGTTCTGTTATCAGTTATGACTTTGTTCGGAACTCCAAATCTGCATATAATGGACTTCAAGAACTTGATTGCTGATTTCTTATTGATTGACACAACTGGAGTTGCTTCCGGCCATTTAGTGAACTTGTCGATGGCGACATACAGGAACCTGTAACCTCCGACAGCTTTTGGGAAAGGTCCCAAGATGTCCATGCCCCACACAGCGAATGGCCATGTAGGAGGTATCATTTGTAGTGATTGAGTTGTTGTGTGAATCTGTTTTGCGTGGAACTGACACACTTCACATTTTTTCACTAGCTCAACCGCATCCTAAAGTGCTGTAGGCCAGTAAAAGCCATGCCGAAAGGCTTTACCAACCAGCGTGCGGGAAGAAGCATGGTTCCCACACTTGCCTCGATGGATTTCCGCGAGGAGCTCGCGACCTTCCTCCCTTGCAATGCACCGCATTAGGATGACGTTAGCACCACGTCGGTAGAGATCCCCTTCTACCAACGTGTATATTTTAACCAATCTGACAATCCGGTCAGCGGTTACATCATCTTCAGGAAGGATGTTGTCTTTCAAGTAGCTCCGAATCTCTGAGATCCATGCATCGGAGCTAACTTGAGCTTTTGAGTCTTGCGTGTTGGGTTGCTCGAAGCTCCTGATAGCACCTACGACCCATGGTGGACGCCATGGAAACAGGGCCACCGGGACTGCCAGCTTCAAGGTGCTATTCTCGCCCCCTTCGTTCAGTTCGGCAGGCTGAGCTATTGGTTTTTACAACCTCCGGACGAAGATTCTGTCAGGAGCTGGAGCTCCAGTTGAGGCTTTCGTCGAGAGTTCGTCGGCTTCAGCGTTATGAAGACGCCAAACATGATGGAGATCCAGGACTTCGAAGTCCTTCTGAAGCCTCTGAACTTCAAGTAGATAAGCAGCTAGTTGGGGATTGTTGCAGGAACATTCACCTTTGACTTGTTTGATGATGAGTTGTGAATATCCCTTTACCAACAACTGTTTGACACCATAAGATAGTGCCACCCTGAGTTCATAGATGAGAGTTTCGTACTCTGCCATGTTGTTGGTTGCCTTGAAATCAAGGTGTATCATGTACTTGACCTTCTCCCGAGTCAGAGCTAGGAGAAGGATTCCAGCTCTGGCCCCCTGCTTTTGCACAGAGCCGTCGAAGTAGAGGGTCCAGTGAGGCTCGGTGAATCCTGGAACTTTGGATTCTGGTTTCTGCTCACTATGGCCCCAGGGATTGATGGAGAGGGGGTCCATTCCGCCATGAAGTCAGCCAAGCTTGACTTTTGATTGCTTGTCTTGACACGAATTCTAGATCGAACTCGGCCAATTCCGCTGCCCACTTTGCAATGTTCCCAGTAGAATTAGGGTTATGCAAAATAGCACGCAGTGGAAAAGAAGTTACCACTGATATTTTATGGGCTTGGAAGTAGTGAAGAAGCTTCCTTGAGGTAATAAGAACTGCGTAAAGCAGTTTATGCACCTCAATGTATCTCTTCTTGGCGTCGTGGAGTACTTCACTGATGAAGTACACGAGGCGTTGGATGGTGCGAACCCTTTCAGAAGGACCCGAAGCTTCTTCTCCATCGACCCGAACCCTGTTGGGGGGTTCCGGACCTTCAGGTTGTGCTTCTTGGACCCTCCTGGAGAGGTACAAAACTCCTTCTTGTTCGACCCGGACCTCGCTAGAAGGATCCAGATCATCTTGGTCAGCCAGGTGAACCTCCTCAAACGAATGAGATTGATCTCCTAGCATTTCTTTTTGAGGTTCCGTGTCTCGGAGTTGGGACCCAGTGACGCCTTCAGGTGATTCCGGACACTCCCGGAGGGGTCTGGACTCCTGGATTGGATGTGGCTCCGGTCTTTTCGCAACCAGGACCATACTGACAACTTTGGTGGTTGCCGAAATGTAAAGTAGTAAAGGCTCCCCAGGATTAGGAGCTACCAATATCGGTAATGTGGTGAGGAGTTGTTTCATCTCTTGAAATGCCTTTTCTGCTTCTTCAAACCAATGAAATGGTCCAGACTTCCTCAAGAGTTTGAAGAAGGATAGCGCACATTCTGCCAGTCTTGAGATAAACCGGCTTAGCGCAGCTAGGCATCCAGTTAGCTTCTGGACATCTTTAATGCGGTTTGGGGGCCGCATATCTCCTACAGCCTGATCTTCACCGGATTTGCTTCAATTCCTCGGTGAGTCACCAAGAACCCCAGAAGCTTCCTGGAGTTAACCCTGAAGACACACTTGTCCAGGTTCAGCTTGGTGCGCGTGGTGCGCAGCTTGTCGAAGACGGCTTGTAAGTTGTCAAGGAGTGACTCCTTGTTTTTTATCTTCACAACGATGTCATCGACATACACCTCCACCAAGTCTCTAATTAGCTCTCCAAATGTTTTGTACATAGCTCGCACAAATGTTGAAGCAACATTTTTAAGACCGAATGGCATGGCAATATAACAATTTAATCCACCTACTGTTATGAAGGCAATATGCTCTTCATCTTCCTTAGACATTTGGATTTGATGATATCCATAATATGCATCTAATAAACATAATAGCTCAGACCCGGAGGTGGATTCCACTATCTGATCTATTCTAGGTAGTGGAAATGGATCCTTTGGACATGCCTTATTTAAGGTGGTGTAGTTGATACACATCCGAATCTTCCCACCGGCCTTGGGTACAACAATTGGGTTTGCGAGCCATTTTGGATGGAAGACTTCTCGGATGAATCCAACTTCGAGCAACTTCTTGATTTCCTGTCGGATGAAGTTTTTTCGCTCGATTGATTGCTTCTGGGGCTTCTGGTGTACAGGTCGTGTGTCTGGGTAAATCTTTGGATTGTGCTCAATCACCTCCCTAGGGATCCCAGGCATCTGTGACTGTTGCTAGGCAAACACGTCGACATTAGCCCGGAGGAATGTGTGTAGGATCGAAGAGCACATGAAAAGCTACCAGAGGGGGGGTGAATGGTAGATTTAAAAATCTTACACAGCGGAAACAATTAAACCCCAACCCCTTCGGCAGAAAAATGATTTGTTAAAGAAATCGTGTGTGAGACTAATCTAACCGTGTTTCACCGTGACAAAAGTGATATATATAAGAGAGAATCAAGTCACGAAGACAACAAAACAAGAATCACTCAAATCCGTCAAGAAAAACTCAAGTTATGATCGAAAGATTAAACAAAGGTCAATCTGCCCTACCCGAGAAAGAAAAACAGTTCTGGAATGCTGCAAAGAAACTCGTGTATATCATAGACCACAAATCCAATTACCGTGAAATTTTGACAGATGATAGATAATCAAGTTGTAAATACAACCCAAAAAGAATCACGTCAATTGGATCTGTAAACCTCGAGTTATGATAAAACCACCTACGAAAGGTAGTGCTGTCCAGAAACTCGACGAGTAAAACTTGTCTGGAACAAGTCGGACGAACAAGGCGCAAAAGTTCCTTCAAACTATGAATTTTATTCAATAGAACACAAGAGGAACAGCCCCAAAGTCGTTCACCACGAGCTCTGGTCTCCCTTGCTTATATAACCAGCTCGAAAGCCAACTCAACTCAGATCAGGAACCTAATCCTACTCTGTTCACGAATAACTTTCCATAACTGCTTAGGATTCTTCTATACGCAGAAAGAAGCAATCTTAAGACTTCCAAACACCTTAGGAACGTATCCCACATTCCTAAACAACTCAAATTCGTGACCCACACGAAATCCTATCATAACCAACTCAAATCTTTCCATATTTGAGTCAAACCCGACTCAGCCGTAGCCTAAGTCCATAACCTAGTCGGTTGGACCATTCCGACCAACTCTTTGCGTCCACATCTCTTCATCACGTCTCGGAACCATGTAGCCACGTCCATGCACTCCTTGCACACGTGAAAACATCTTCCAATGATGTCCATGATACCTTCACATGCATTGTTCTTGATTCAATCATGCTGCGCAACCTCCTGATCATCTCAACCACAATTCCTCTTGAATTTGGTTGTTGGAACCTCATCTCCTCCCTGGGACTAGTCCATTGGATCCCATCACCAGCCATGTCTTGAACTCAAGCAACACCTGCACATGAATAAACAACCAATCTATACAAGTCCAAGTCATCGACTTGACTCAAGTTAGTTTCGAACACAACACCTTACGTGAGAACCTCACATAAGCATGTTGCAAAACCACAGTAATCACGATATCATCTATGTCAACCAAAAACGCACCAAAGACTTAGCAAATGAATACTAAGCAATCTTTCCAGAGATATAAAGCAAGTACGAAACATTACAAATGAAAAACAGAAGCATTGCAGTCAAGTTTCGGACCTTGCCAGAGCAACCCGGACCTTGAGCTGGAGCTAACAAAAGCTAGTAGAACCTAGCGCCGGAACTTACCAAAACTAGTATAACCAAGCTCCCGCCGGAGCTTACAAAACTAGCAGGACCTTAATAAAAAGGTGTTTTGGTGATATTCAAAACTTTTATCGTCAAAGCAAGTGTATTCACTACAAGCCAATGTATTCAGCACACATAGGTCTTACAATCTCCCCCTTGATGAATGCATTGGCAACACCATTTAAAATCCCAACATTGGCTTATTCACACAAAAGTTTTGAAGGCAATTTCTCCCCCTTTTGTAAATCAAAAGTAAAATGAGAAGAAAATCAAAAAATTATCCCATATTATCTCTCCCCTTTATTATCTCTCCTTATGCACATATTCTCTTTCTCTTCATGCTTATCTCTTCCCCTTTGACAATGTATTCAGCAAGTCATGAGCATAAAAACAAATTATCTCTCCCCCTTTAGTTGTTATGAGCATATTATAACATATACATATAAACAAAGCTCATCCAAGTCATACTATCACGTACCTTACATTATCATATCAACGAGATACATAAAGTAGTGTAAGCCATGCTAGAGATCAGATGTAATTTTCAATTTAAGCAAGTCATGATCTCACAAACTTAACGATTTCAAAACCTGAAATCATGACACTAGTTGCTGCATTTTATTATTTTTCAAAGCATAAATTTGGATCATATGATATTTGCAAGAGATTATATGTGCATCTGCCTTATTCTAACTGTAAGGACCAAATGCCCAAGAGGGGGGGTGAATTGGGCTTTCTTCGAAAAATTCTAAGCAATGAAACTTAATTTCTAAAGCCCAATTCCCTATGCGACTATCTATGCATTCTAGTAGGTAGAAACTTTGCGGAATATAAAATGCATAAAAGTAAGGGAAGGAGAAGGATGCAAACTCCCGAGGAGACAAGGATTTATCCCGTGGTTCGGCAAGATCGTCAAGATCTTCCTACATCCACGTTGTGGCACCCACCAAAGGGTTTTGCCACACCCAAGTCACCAAGACGAGGGGTATTCACTATTCCTCTCCGTTCGCCTCCCTTGGCAAGGTGGAGCTCAAGCCTTGTACAACTTCGACCTTCCAGGCTTCCACAAATGCCTTGGCAATCTCCGGAAGTCTTCTCACGATTACAAACACCAAGGGCACTCCCTTGAGGCTCTCACACTAACCTAGAGAGTCCACTCACCCAGAATGGTGGCACACAAGCTCTCTCTCTAGCTAGTTCTAGCCTAAACCTTGGTGTAAAGGTGATGGAAATGGTGTGGAAGTGATTGCTCTTGGTCTTGAATGCTTGTGGATGTGTTGATGGCTTCTGGTGATCAAGACTTGACGAAATGACAGGGTTAGGGGGTATTTATAGCCAGCCTCCCCGAAATAGCCGTTGGAAAAGTAGGCTGATAGAACTTTACTGTTAACACCGGATGATCCGATGTCTCCCCTTTAGTTATCATCGGTCTAATTACTTTGGCTGACGTCATTGTGTCAGATATGACCGTTGTTAGACCGATGTTGCTTCTGTCTTCTCATCGGATGATCCGGTGGCTCTTCCTCCAGAATTTGCTTAATCTTGATGCTTACTGGAGTGATTGACCGATGTGTGTAAGTCTGTACATCGGATGATCCGGTGCTACACTTGGTCCAATGGTATTGTAAACTGTACTGATGGACCGATGTCACTGAGCCATTCACATCGGATGATCCGATGAGTACATTGTTCTGAGGTCTTCTTCTTCAGTTGAACCAACTCGACCGATGTGTACATTTCTGAAATCATCGGTTGATCCGGTGAGTTGATTTTGTTTGCTTCGAGTTGTTTTGAGTGAATCTTTTGTGTCTTGCTCAGACGACCTCTTAGACATTTCTTTCATAAGCCTCTCTGATGATCTTCAAGCATTGTATGTTGTCAACTTATGGTTGAGAGACTTAGACATGAGAGCTTTCACTTCTTGCCTTTATCTCATTGATTTGATCTCAAAAGTTGATTGTATATGGGTCTCCAATGACATATTCATTTCATTTTATAGAGTGATTATGGGGACCTTGCACTCACAAATTCATTAGTAAAGTTCAATGGTTGTCATTAATCACCAAAACCGTACTTCATGGGGGGCCTAGATGCTTTCAATCTCCCACTTTTTGGTGATTGATGACAACACAATAATCAAAGCGCAATAGTAATGAATTTGATAGAATGAAACTTAGAAGAATATGCAATGAATACATGATGTCACACTTGAAGCTTAAGCATCAATTAATAACTCAAGTGTGAATAATAAGAGATCATACACATAGATAAACACCAAATGAACCCAATCGATTAACAACTCATGGAAATAAGTTCATTAGAGCTCAATAAGTAGCAAATGAGTAGCAAACACACCAAGTGTAGTAAACATACTGAATTACAAGAATGATAAATGACAAATGATAAATGAGACTCCCCCTGACACTAAGACGCTCTCCCTGACCCCTCTAACTCTTCTCCCCCTTTGGCATCAAGACACCAAAAAGGGATTCGAGCGCCTAAGGACCCTGAGTGCTGGGCGCGATGACGAACTAGTCACCGTCGCTGTCATCGGAGCTGCTGGCTGGAGTAGCGGTGGAGGGGGCTGCCGGAGCCGTAGGAGCCACCGTCGGTGACTGCTGTGGAGGAGCTGCTGGAGCAAGGGCACTGACGACGGAAGCCAGCGTCTGCTGGAACAAGGTCGTGGCCGGCAGCGGGGAGTGGATCGGAGCACTAGGAGCCAGAAAAGGAGACATGCTGAAGGAGGGAATCGGTGTAGAAGGATTTGGGGCCACTGGAGCGGCAGCTGGAGCCAGGACTGGAGGTGGTGGAGAGACTCCTGGCAGCTGCGACGGGAGGGCAATCCCGGTCTGGGTGTAGAGGTTGGTGATCAACCCCAGGATGCCCATCATCGCCTGTTGCGTCTGCTGCTGCTGGTTGAGAGTGCGCTGGTGCATTTGGTTGATGAGCCCCGTCAGCCTGTCAGTGTCTTCACGCCTCTCACGGGCGATCTGACGCTGCATCTCCTGCTGCTGCTGCTGCTGCTGCTGGAGCTCAAGGAGACGGGCAGCCTGCTCTGCTCGGGCCTGCTCGGCTGCCAGCCTGTCCAGACGCTGCTGCTCAACCATCTGTTGGAGGAGCGACGTCAGCTCTGACGGCTGCGTGACCTGCGCCTCAGTGATGGGAGGTGGAGTAGGTGGTGGCACTGTAGAGCCTCCAGCCTCCGCGTCGTGCTGCCTGGGTGAGGGCCGAGGAGGGAAGTACTCCTCGACACTGTCGTCGGTGTCGCTCTCTGACCAGATATGCTGCAAGTCCTCCCCCTGAGCCTCAGCCTCGGCAAGCCTCTCATCCTCCTTCTCTAAGTCAGACCAGTCCTCCTCAGACAGCCGGGCCCTGACCTGACGCTCAACTGGACGGCCAAGGCGACGGTCTCCAGGAGCTGGGGCACGGTAGTGACCGAACCGTGTCACACTCTCGTCAGTGAGACGGTCATGCACAGCGGACTCCTCAGGGACCATCATGGTGAGCAGGTAGCTGACCCAGTGTCCATACACGAGCTGCCTCATCATCCCCACTCCATCTGTGATCACATCCTCCATCTCGCATATGAGGACGTCGACTATGTCGAACTCCATCCCGTTGATGATGAAGAACAGGAGAGTCTGCTGAAGGCTGGTGAACCCCTCCAAGTAACCAGACCTAGGTAGGAGCGTGCGGCGCAAGGCGAGGTGCACTATGCGCGCAGCTGGAGTCAACAAAGCTGGTACTCTCAGCTAGTCAGGAGAGAAAGTAGGACCGAACAAAGAACGGATCTCCTCCAGAGCTGGTGCCACTCCTCCAGTGAGCGGCCTCCTCGGCGGGTCTGCCTGACCATAGACCCTCTCATGCACGCAGGCGTGCAAGTCCACTCCTAGCAACTGTGCCAGTGTCTGCCTCGTCAAGTGGTAGTGCTGACCCATGAACATGAAGTCAATTGATCTTCTGCCCTAAGAGACATAGAGGGTGGCGTAGAAGACGTGGACCCAATCTTCCACATAGGCACTCCGCTCATATGCCATTAGCTGCACCAAACCTCGGTATATCTCAAAATAAGGACGGATCTCCGTCCCTGCTGCCAAAGCTAGCTGACCCCAATCCAGATAGTTGTGTTGAAACAGCTTGTGACCTCGACGCCTGTAGGTCTCATAGAGTGATGCCTGGGTGACAGTCCAGAAGCGACTATCCACCAGAGCCTCTCTGGGCTGCGGGTACCACTCCTCAAGCAGCACATTCCACCTGAGCTTGCGAAGCTGCTTGGCCTTCATCTTCCGGTAGTCGGTCAACCGGACTCCTTCAACGACATGGACAGTGGTGTCCATCTCGTAGATCGCTCGCTGGGCCTCCCTGTCCTCACGACGGTCGGCCGCCGTCGGTCTCGGACGCGGTGCTGCCTCAGTGTGACCCCCACGGGTCTGGGCTGAGCGCCGACGGACTAGAGGCTCAATCGGCTCTTCTTCGGCCTCGGAGTCGTCGATCACAGGAGGCTTCCTCGGACGAGCCTCGCGGATCCTCAGTGACCCTCCTTGGCCACGCTCACGCTCCTCGGCGGCGCGAGCGGCCATCAAAGCCTTCTTCTCCTCCTTCGACAATTTTTGCTTCTTCGCGGCCGGCTCCGCGATAGCCTTCCCCTTGTTCTTCTTGTCGCGAGCCATTGCGATCGCTCGATTGAACGGAATCGACGAAGGTGATGCGGAGATTGACGGGGTTGGGGAAACCCTAGCGGCGATGGATGCACCGCGACGACAATGTGTGCGCATGGGGCGGCGGCGGCGCTGTGGTGATGGGGAGAGCGGTGGCGGCGCTTGGTTGAGCGGCGGCGACGACTGGTGGAGCGGCGGCGCTTGGAGGCGGCGCGCGCGTGGACGGCGCGGTGATCGAAGGCGGCGGGCGGTGACGGGCGGCGGCGGCCGGAGGGCGGCGGCGGCGTCCGGCGGCGGCGGTGGTGGCGCTAGAGATTCGGCGGCGGAGGAAAAACGACAGTGGCGACATCGGGATCGGGAGAAGGAAGAGGGAAAGCATACGGCTGTTTAAATAGTGGGTCCCAAACCCTAGCCGACTTTTTAACACCGGATGGACCGATGATGAACGACGGGAGCATCGATCGAATGATACAACAAGGTTTTCCAGAAAAGTGCAGTTGACACCGGATGGACCGACGTTGGAGGAGGTAGCATCGGTGGAAATGACCACAGTTCCAGAATTGTACACATCGGATGGACCGATGTTTTTCAGAATGAATGCGTCGGTTGAATTGAGATACTGACTGAACTAACCTTTGGAGATTGAACACCAATTGATCCGATGAGAGACTGACCTAGGCATCGGATAATCCGATGACTACAGAACAATAACATCCCATATATGTCCTTCGACCAAACAAACAAGCAAAGAGAAACACATGTCTTAGGACTTTTTGGGCAACCCCTTACCCCTCAAATATACTAATATGCCAATAACTTGGCTAGGCCTTAAGGCAAATGGAACATCGAGAAAAAAATAGGAGGAAAATTATCCAAATAAAATGTAAGGCCCATGCTTTGTGAGGTAGAGTATGAAGACTTCTATCTCTTTAAAGCATGTTCCTCTAGGCATTAACGCACCTATCATTTTGTTCCTTCCACCTTATATGAGTTGAGATATTGCATTTCAAACAAGTATCTTTATCATGAGGTGGGTTCCCCTTTGTGACAATCTACCGTATGCAATGCCAAACAAATTATAGTGCAAGAAATTTAAATATGAGTGCAAGTCTATATGGCAGGCATCATGCAAGACATAAAGTAAATCTATCTTGCCAAGTTTGAACCTTTCAAAGGCTTCTTCAGGGAGAGCTACTCTCCAAGTCTTGGGAAAACCCAAAAGAACCACCATCCCAAGCTAACCCTAGCTCACCCCTATCCTTTGAGAGTTAGGCAAGACCTATATGATGTGCATTCTTACATGATCATGGCAACTTACATGACGTTTGATGCATCTAGCACATTTAATTCACTCCTTAGCCTAGAAAAAGTTTTCTCATCAAGTGGTTTAGTGAAGATATCTGCCAATTTTTCTTCGGACCTAACACCTCTCAAAGAGATGTCTCCCTTAGCTTCATGGTCCCTTAAGAAATGATGGTGAATATCAATGTGCTTAGTGCGGGAGTGTTGAACGGGGTTTTTAGCTATCTTAACCGCACTTTCATTGTCACAAAGGAGAGGCACACAACCAAGTTTAATTCCAAAGTCCAAAAGGGTTTGCTTCATATAAAGAATTTGGGCACAACATGCACCGGCCGCAATGTATTCCTCTTCCGCCGTGGACAAGGCGACGGAATTTTGCTTCTTGCTAGACCAAGATACTAGGGAACGCCCAAGCAAGTGGCACCCACCGGAGGTACTCTTGCGATCCACGCGGTATCCGGCAAAGTCCGAATCCGAGTATCCCACAAGATGGAATTTTGCACCTTTAGGGTACCACAAGCCCACACTAGGGGTATGCTTAAGATACCTAAGTATCCTAAAGACCGCCTTCCTATGCGATTCTTTAGGTGCCGCTTGAAAGCGAGCACACAAGCATACACTAAACATGATATCGGGTCTAGATGCGGTAAGGTAAAACAATGAACCAATCATAGAACGGTAGTTGGATTGATCAATAGGTTTATCGTCCTTATCCGCGTCGAGATGACAATTAGTTGCCATTGGAGTTCTTCTTGAGCTACAATCTCCCATCTTAAATTTCTTCAAGGGGTCCTTGGTGTACTTCTCTTGATAGACGAAGGTCCCCTTTTGAAGTTGCTTGATTTGAAATCCAAGGAAGAAGTTGAGCTCTCCAATCATTGACATCTCGAATTCCCTAGACATCATTTTGCCAAACTCATGGCTAAAAGCTTCGTTAGTTGAACAAAAAATAATATCATCAACATAAATTTGACAAATGAATAAATCTCTGTTGATGTCCTTGGTGAAGAGTGTAGTGTCCACCCTCCCAATCTTGAATCCTTGCATGATGAGGAAGTCCCGTAGTCGTTCGTACCACGTCCTAGGTGCTTGCTTGAGCCCGTAGAGCGCCTTGTGCAACCTATACACATGATTAGGATTCCTCGGATCTTCAAACCCGGTAGGTGGTTCAACATAAACAAGATCGTTAATGTAACCATTAAGAAAGGCACTTTTCACATCCATTTGATAAAGTCTAATACTATGATGTGATGCAAAGGCAAGGAGTATACGGATGGCTTCTAGCCAGGTGAACGGGGCAATTGTCTCCCCAAAATCTAGTCCTTCAACTTGCGAGAACCCTTTGGCCACAAGTCTTGCCTTGATGCGGACCACAACGCCATTCTCGTCTTGTTTGTTGCGGTACACCCACTTTGTTCCGATGACGTTCTTGTCCTTGGGTCGCTCCTCCAACACCCAAACTTCATTGGGGATGAAGTTGTTGAGTTCTTCTTGCATGGCCATCACCCAATTTGGGTCTTGGAGCGCTTCCTCAATGTGAGTGGGTTCTACACACGAAACAAATGAGTAGTGCTCACAAAACGAAGCAAAGTGGCGAGAACGTGTACTTACACCCCTTGACGGACTTCCAATGATTTGGTCCATTGGATGCGCCTTGGAGATGCGTCCATGCTTCATAAGAGGTTGTGAAGCACTTGGCGAAGGTGATGTGTGTTGCTCCTCTTGTGGTTGGACTTGATCATGGACTTCTTCTTCCTCTTGATGTTGTTGTGCTTATGAGTCTTAAGTTGGCAATGGATCATCCTTCTCTTCTTCGTCAACTTGAGGCGCCATAGAGGTGTTGTTGTTGGAACTTGAGGCTCCCCCTTGATCATGGCTCTCCTCAACTTCGGGCTTGATGTCTCCAATGGTCAAGTTCTTCATGGCTTCTCGTAGAGGCTCATCATCTATTTCATCATGACCAAAACTCTCCTCTTGGGAGCCATTAGATTCATCAAACTCAACATCACAACTTTCTTCAACTAAACCGGAGGTTTGGTTGAATACTTGATATGCTTTTGAGTTTGATGCATAACCAAGAAATATACCAACATCACATCTTCTTTCAAACTTACCGAGCCTTTTCTTGCGGTAGATGTAGCACTTGCATCCAAAGACTCGAAAGTAGGAGATGTTGGGCTTTCTCCCAATGAGAAGCTCGTACGGGGTCTTTTGAAGTAGGCGATGTAGGTAGACCCTATTTGCGGCATGGCACGCCGTGTTGATCGCTTTGGCCCAAAACTTCTCCGACGTGCCGTAGTCATCAAGCATTGCTCTTGCAAGAGTGATGAGTGTCTTGTTCTTCCTTTCAACGACACCGTTTTGTTGAGGGGTGTATGTGGCCGAAAACTCATGTTTTACTCCTTCACAGTCACACCACTCCCCAATGTTGTAGTTCTTGAATTCGGTGCCGTTGTCACTCCGGACCTTGATGATGGGAAGTTGAAATTCCCTTTGAGCGTGGTTGGCGAAGGTCTTGAACACTTCCGGAGTTTCACTCTTGTCACCTAGAAACAAATTCCAAGCATAGAGAGAATAGTCATCAACAATAACGAGACAATAGAGGTTACTGCCAAGGCTTTGATATGTGGACGGTCCGAAGAGGTCCATGTGGAGTAGTTCAAGTGGCTTGGAGGTTGACACTATTGTCTTCATTGGGTGGTGTGAAGCAACTTGCTTCCCGGCTTGACAAGCGCTACAAAGCTTGTTCTTCTCAAATGTGACATCCTTTACGCCGGTCACCATCCCAAGCTTGAATGACTTCTTGAGTTTGCTCATTCCTATGTGCGCTATGCGTCGGTGCCATAGCCAACCCAAGCTTGTCTTGGTGAAAAGGCAAGTGGTCAAGCTAGCATTCTTGTTGGAGAAGTCCACTAGGTAGAGGTGTCCATGCCGAAATCCTTTGAAGACTATGTCTTTGCTTGTTTCACTACTCACAACAACATCATTTTTGCTAAATGTGCATGTTAGTCCAAGATCACATAGTTGTGC
This sequence comes from Tuctoria greenei, assembly GCA_036927565.1. Taxonomy (NCBI): domain Eukaryota; kingdom Viridiplantae; phylum Streptophyta; class Magnoliopsida; order Poales; family Poaceae; genus Tuctoria; species Tuctoria greenei. The sequence continues at coordinate 151,605,940 of JAYESD010000011.1, forward strand.
AATAGAAAGTAAATGAAAGCTAAGTGATTTAACGTACAAAACATTAGAAATAGATAAATCATTTGAAATAGCAATTTTACCTAACCCAATTACCTTTCCCCTAGAGTTATCACCAAAGGTGACTTGCTCATGATTGTCGGGGTTCTCTATGGTGGTGAACATACCATCATTGCCGGTCATATGTTGAGTGCACCCACTATCGATTACCCAATGCTTTCCTCCGACTTTGTAGTTCACCTACACACATGAATTCAATTTTTGACTTTAGGCACCCAAGCCAACTTAGGTCCTTGTATGTGTGATACAAGTGTTTTTGGGACCCAAAGTTGCTTGGGGAGCTTCCCCTTCATGCCCTTCATGTCTTTGCCAATGAACCTTGCCTTCACCTTGCCATGTACTTTACTCAAGAGATAATAATGATCATTGAAAGTAGATTTATAGTTAGTAGGCAATTTTGGAGAAGGTCGGTTAGGAAGAGGACACTCCCTTGTGTGGTGACCGGTGACCTCACAATGTTGGCAATAAGAACCAACTTCCTTGATGAAGCTTGTTCTTAGCTCCGGTGAGGGCACCTTTCCTTTGTTAGGCACCGGGAAGGATCCAAGTCCTCTCTTGTTGAAGACCTTTGCTTGTTGGAAGAGAATTTCCTTGTGCTTGACTTCTCCTTTTGAAAGTCTAGCCACACTAGTGCGGAGACTCTCAATTTCTTCCAACATGTCCTTCTCCCTAGCATTAGCTTTCAAAGGCAAAGACTTGTGCAAAGCATTAGTGGCATGAGAAGTAATGGATATCTTATCATTAAGAGTTTGCTTCTTCATATTTTTCAACTCTTGATTAAGCATGTCATGAGCAAGGTTAAGTGTTTGACGTTCTTGTATTAACTTGTTGTGCTCTTCCAAGAGTGTTTGGTGTGCTAAGTCAAGTTCATGATTATCTATCTTGATTTTAGCCTTTTCTTCCTCAATTTGCTTGACATGGGATTTGAGCGTGTCATGCTCTTTGAGTATGCTTTCATACTTGTCAAGCAAATCAAGGTTAGCACTCTCAAGTTTAGCACGGGTTTCTTCAAGCGCTTTAACCTTACTCTTTTCCCACTTAATGATAGCATGATATTCATTTATCAAAGATGTTAAATCATCGGGGGAAAGCTCATCATCGCTAGAGTCATCACATACCTTGGTGTTACCTTTTGCCATGAGGCACATGGGCGGTGGATGAAGAGGTGCATTATCATTGTTGGCGATGGCGAGGCCGGCCAAGCTTTCTTCTTCCTCTTCACTCTCTTCATCACTTGTTTCTTCGTCAGAGACCCATTCATTCGCCTCACACATGAACACCTTTTGTGGGCCATTTCTCTTCTTTGGGAAGAGCTTTGCCTTCTTGCCCTTGTCATGTTTCTTCTTCCCAAAGGCTCTTGGTTTGGGTTTGGCCTCTTCTTCATCATCATCACTCTCTTCAAGCTTGCGATGCTTGCCTTTGTAGTTCTCTCTTCTTTTGTCCGGTTTTGGACAATCAAAGGAGATGTGGCCTTGATCACCACAATTGTAGCAAGTCTTGCGATCTTCTCTCCTTGGTAGAAACGCTTTCTTCTTGGGATCAAAGGTGTACCCCTTCTTGGTAATCTTGGAGTTCAAGCGTGAAAACTTTCTCATCATTAATGCAAGCTCATCATCATCATCTTCACTTGTTGCTTGTTCTTCTTCACTTGAGCTAGGCTCAACCACCTTCTTCTTCTTGAGGTTTGTTTTCTTGGTGGAGGCCTTTAGAGCAATTGTCTTTGAAGATGATTGCTCCATCATCCCAAGTACACTCATCTCATGAGCGTGTATTTCTCCAATGAGCTCCAAAACTTTAATGTGGTCAAGTGACTCCTTTTGGAGCATGGAGTTGATGATGTTGTACTTTGGCTTGGGAAGGAGCATGAGGATCTTGCGGTTGATGAGTCTCTTGCCAAGAGAAGCAATGTCAAGAGCATTGATTTCTTCAATAAGCACATTCAAGCGAGAGAACATTTCATTGACATTTTCATGAGGAAGCATTTTAAATTCATCATATTTGGCTTTAAGCATGTGATATTTTAATTCCTTGACACGAGAAGAGCCCTCATGAATTTCTATTAAGCAAGCCCAAATTTCACAAGCTTTTTCCTTACTAGCAATTCTAGCAAATACATCTTGACTAATACATTCATAGATTGCATTCCTAGCTTTAGCATCCCATTTAATTTGATCACCGACATAATTGTGTTCTCCAAACCCCTCGTGGGTCGCTTCCCAAACTTCGGGAGCAATAGCCTCTAGATAAGCGCGCATGCGTGCTTTCCAATAGGCAAAGTTCTTGCCCTCGAAGATAGGAACCGAACCCCCAACCTTGGCCATTTTAGCTCTCTAGCGGTGAAGCTAGAATGATCCTATGAGCAACCTTGCTCTGATACCAATTGTAAGGACCAAATGCCCAAGAGGGGGGGTGAATTGGGCTTTCTTCGAAAAATTCTAAGCAATGAAACTTAATTCCTAAAGCCTAATTCCCTACGCGACTATCTATGCATTCTAGTAGGTAGAAACTTTGCGGAATATAAAATGCATAAAAGTAAGGGAAGGAGAAGGATGCAAACTCCCGAGGAGACAAGGATTTATCCCGTGGTTCGGCAAGATCGTCAAGATCTTCCTACATCCATGTTGTGGCACTCACCAAAGGGTTTTGCCACACCCAAGTCACCGAGACGAGGGGTCTTCACTATTCCTCTCCGTTCGCCTCCCTTGGCAAGGTGGAGCTCAAGCCTTGTACATCTTCGACCTTCCGGGCTTCCACAAACGCCTTGGCAAGCTCCGAAAGTCTTCTCACAATTACAAACACCAAGGGCACTCCCTTGAGGCTCTCACACTAACCTAGAGAGTCCACTCACACAGAATGGTGGCACACAAGCTCTCTCTCTAGCTAGTTCTAGCCTAAACCTTGGTGTAAAGGTGATGGAAATGGTGTGGAAGTGATTGCTCTTGGTCTTGAATGCTTGTGGATGTGTTGATGGCTTCTGGTGATCAATACTTGACGAAATGACAGGGTTAGGGGGTATTTATAGCCAGCCTCCCCGAAATAGCCGTTGGAAAAGTAGGCTGACAAAACTTTACTGTGAACACCGGATGATCTGATGTCTCCCCGTTAGTTATCATCGGTCTAATTACTTTGGTTGACGTCATTGTGTCAGACCGATGTTGCTTCTGTCTTCTCATCGGATGATCCGGTGGCTCTTCCTCCAGAATTTGCTTAATCTTGATGCTTACTGGAGTGATTGACCGATGTGTGTAAGTCTGTACATCGGATGATCCGGTGCTACACTTGATCCAATGGTATTGTAAACTGTACTGATGGAACGATGTCACTGAGCCATTCACATCGAATGATCTGGCGAGTACATTGTTCTGAGGTCTTCTTCTTCAGTTGAACCAACTCGACCGATGTGTACATTTCTGAAATCATCGGTTGATCCGGTGAGTTGATTTTGTTTGCTTCGAGTTGTTTTGAGTGAATCTTTTGTGTCTTGCTCAGACGACCTCTTAGACATTTGTTTCATAAGCCTCTCTGATGATCTTCAAGCATTGTATGTTGTCAACTTATGGTTGAGAGACTTAGACATGAGAGCTTTCACTTCTTGCCTTTATCTCATTGATTTGATCTCAAAAGTTGATTGTATATGGGTCTCCAATGACATATTCATTTCATTTTATTGAGTGATTATGGGGACCTTGCATTCACAAATTCATTAGTAAAGTTCAATGGTTGTCATTAATCACCGAAATCGTACTTCATGGGGGGCCTAGATGCTTTCACTAACCAACCAAGCTAAGCCTATGTCATTTGACAATCAGAAGCTTAAGGACATGGTTTTAGTCATACACAACTTCTTCCAAGTTCATATCTAAGTGCAATGATAAGCCATCTCAAAAGAAGAAAAGCGATGCATGCATATTCTCTTGATCTTTTCTCAATTTATATTTGTTCATAAAAACTCAACATGTGAGTTGATTACTTGATTAATTCTTAATGATTAAAAGCACTTGTGGACATGTAACAAGTTCAAAACAGCAAGAAAGTTCGACCATGACCAGTTTTAGTGTAAGTAATTATTCCAATTACTAGACATGACAAAAACTACAAAATGTATAACACGAGTAATGTAGTAAGAACTTTCAGCATGTAAAATGAATCACAAAGTCATATATGTATGAAATACTATGCTCATATTATTTTAATTTCAGATTCACACATAGACTTTCCAAGTTTCAAAACTCCCCCTCAATTTAAGCCATGAGGATGCATAACCCCTATTTCACTACGAATGTAACAAAAACGAGTGAAATCCAAAGGTTTTGTAAAAATGTCAGCCAATTGTTGTTCGGTATCTACATGGTGAAGCACAATGTTTCCTTTTTCAACATTATCTCGGAGAAAGTGATACCAAATGTCAATGTGCTTAGTTCTAGAATGTTGCACGTAGTTTTTAGCAATGCAAATGGCACTAGTGTTATCACAGAACAGTGGAACACTTTCTAGTTCAACCCCATAGTCCTTAAGTGTTTGAACAATCTAAAGAATTTGTGAGCAAGCACTAGCAGCAGCTACATATTCAGATTCGGCTGTGGATTGTGCAACTGAATTTTGTTTTCTAGAGGACCAAGCAACAAGAGAATTACCAAGAAAATGACAAGCATCGGAAGTACTTTTCCTATCAATCCTACAACCCCCAAAATCAACATCTGAAAAAGCTTTCAAAGTAACGGTTGAGGAAGAAGGAAGAAAAATTCCAAATTCTTGAGTTCCATGTAAGTACCTGAGAATCCTTTTGACGGCTTGACGATGTGAAGCACGTGGGGAAGCTTGAAACCGTGCACAAAGACATACGCTGAAGTGTATGTCTGGTCTTGATGCCGTGAGGTACAAAAGTGATCTGATCATGCTTTTATATTCTTTTTGATCCACGGGTTCACCATCTTCATCAAGTCCAAGTGTTGTTGCTGTTCCCATTGGTGTCCGAAGAGGCTTGCTTTTGTCCATGTTGAAGCGCCTTAGGAGGTCTTTTTGTATACTTTGTCTGATGCACAAAGATACCCTCCTTGGTTTGCTTGATTTGCAATCCCAAAAAGTAAGTGAGTTCACCCATCATACTCATTTCAAATTCGGAACTCATCATTGTTGAAAACTTGGACACAAGATCATGAGAAGCACAACCAAAGATAATATCATCCACATACACTTGAACGAATAATGAGTCATTGCCATGCTTAAGCACAAAAAGAGTTTTATCAACCTTGCCCATGGTAAACCCTTTTTCAAGTAAGAATGTTCTTAACCTATCATACCATGCTCTAGGGGCTTGTTTGAGACCGTACAAGGCTTTGGACAGTTTGTAAACATGATTAGGAAAATCTGGATTTTCAAAACCTGGTGGTTGTTTCACATAAACCTCCTCATCTATGTTGCAATTAAGAAAAGCACTTTTAACATCCATTTGATATAGCTTAAAACCTTTAGATGTAGCAAAAGCTAACAAAATTCTTATGACTTCTAATCTAGCAACATGAGCAAAAGTTTCATCAAAATCTAGACCTTCAACTTGAGTGAAACCTTGAGCAACCAACCTAGCCTTATTCCTAACCACAACCCCATCCTCACTTTGTTTATTTTTAAATACCCATTTAGTTCCAATTAAAGTGTGACCTTGAGGTGGAGGTACAAGTTTCCAAACATTGTTTCTTTCAAAATTTTCTAACTCTTCTTGCATGGCAATAATCCAAGATTCATTAGTGAGTGCGTGTGATATATCTTTGAGTTCAAAAGAAGCAACAAAAGCAGAATGGGCATGAGAGTTTGGATCGCAAAACCTGGACCGTGTGACTCGTTCGTGCAGGCTTCCAATCATCTGTTGTGGGGGATGATCTTTGTAAAACCGTAGGGGAACAGATGTCTCACAAGCTTCTTCTTCTTCATGTTCATCACAAATCGATGATCTTGTGACTTGAGGATGATTTGAATCAGCATTGATGGTTGTCAGTGCTGGTTGAGAATTAACATCCGGAGCTGAACCAAAGTCTTTAGCTGCTGAATTTTCGGGCAGCAGCTCTAATTCTTCCTCATCTTCAACGAAAATGCTCCCCCCTGCGGATATCTATCTGGACCTGCAATGTTTGAGCTAGTACCTGGGCTAGCTTCATCAAAAGACACTTCACAAGTCTCCACAATTTTGTTAGTGTCAAGTAAAAGCACACGGTAACCTCTAGTATGAGATGGATAACCAAGAAACATGCCATCAATGGATCTAGGTTCAAATTTATCAAGATTACCATGTTTCTTAACAAAGCATTTGCAACTAAAGACCCGAAAGTGTGTAACGCTAGGTCTATGTCCAAACCGGAGCTCATATGGTGTTTTACCTAGCTTAGCACGCAAGAAAACACGATTTGAGACATAACAAGCGGTTGCTAACGCATCAGCCCAAAATTTCCTAGGAGCTTGATATTCATCATGCATAGTCCTAGCCATTTCAACTAAGGTTATGTTCTTTCTTTCTACAACACCGTTTTGTTGAGGTACATATGGTGAAGAAAATTGATGATCTATTCTATTTTCAGCACAAAAGTGATCAAAAGATTGATTGTTAAATTCAGTTCCATTATCACTTCTAATTGCTTTTAAAGATCCTGGATAATCCATTGATAATCTAAGAAATAAAGTTCTAAAGTGACTAAAAACTTCATTCTTAGACACTATAAAGTAAACCCAAGAGTATCTAGAATAATCATCAACAATCACAAGTACATACCATTTACCACCAAAGGATTGAACACGTGAAGGTCCTACGGTGTCAAGATGCAAAAGTTGACATGGTTCAGTTGTCATGATCATTGTGAGAGGAGTATGTGATCCTGCAACCATCTTAGCATGTCTACAAGAAGAGCACACAATTTCTTTGTCCCCTTTAAGCTTAGGCAGCCCACGTATGTGATCAAGAGCACTAACACGCGGTAGGTGATCAAAGCCTACGTGAACAAGTCTACGGTGCCAAAAATATAGGTCCTTTGAATCATTAGCAACTAGACACCTATGCTTAGAGGAAGACATATCAAAGTCAGCTTTAAAAACTCTTCCAAACCGAGACATGTTAAAAATAAGCTCACTATTTGAACTTACAACTTTGCAGCAGTTTTTATTGAAAATAATTTCCAGATTTTCATCTAGCAATTGTGAAACAGAAAGCAAGTTGTATTTCAAATTTTTGACAAGTGCCACATCCTTCAAAGTGTAGTGATCATTCACTCTAACCGAACCCTTAGCAATTATAGGAGTTGAAGAATTATCGGCAAAAGTAACATTCTCTACACGTGGCACAAAAGAAAGGGAGGAGAACCAATCTTTGTTACCGGTCATGTGGCGTGAGCAACCTGAATCCACAATCCAAATGTTCTCCTTCCTCAAACGTGTAACCTACATAGAAGCACAATACGTCGATGACTCAATATTGGGGTTAGTCAAAAGGCATTTAGGAATCCAGTACTGAGTCACGCGACGTGCAGCAGGAAAAACACGCGAAAGCTGAGACAAAACAGCAGGTTTATGAGTTAAAGTTTGAGATTTTTTATTCTTAACTACTGACCTATAAGGTGTTACTTGTGTAGCACAAAAATCAGTAGCTCCGGAGGCAAAAACAGAAGGTCTGGAGGTAAACTTTGAATGTTTTTGACTCAAAACAGCAGGTTGTACATTCGGTTCAATATGTGCAGCAAATTTTGCATGAAATTTATCAGATCTAGCAACCATTCTTTCCCTTTTCTGTTGTTTAGCTAGTCTATAACAAAAATCTATGACATGACCATCTCTACCACAGTAGGTACAATGAAATTTAACTTTGTATTCATGTCTACATGAGCAAACAACATTTTTATTTTAAACCGAATGAGACAATACTCCTGCAGATTTGAAAATCACTTTCTTTTGTTTAGGAACTGTTTGAATCAAACCACTTCCTAATGACTTTACAAGTTTAGGTGGATGTGCCTTAGCATGACCATGAGAATCAAAACCTAAACTAGTTTTATCATTGCAAGTCTTGGATGAATTCAACAGCAAGTTTAGGTTCTTATTCCCATTACAAAACCGATCTAATGTCTTATGCATGTTATCAAGTTTATTGGACAGATCAAGGCAATTTTCACATGAAGTTTTTCCTTTTAATTTGCAATTGGAACAATATTTAACTTCATGAGAATGTAAAGCATTGTTCAATATAGAAATTTCATTCATAGCATCTTGCAGTTTTTTATCAAGATTATCACAACTAGAACAATGCAAATCAACGGTAGAACAAGAAGCATCTTTTAAGTTTCCAATATTAAGTGCAGCAAGCTTTTTGTTCTTTTCAATTTCAAGTTCAAGTTTATCAAGTGTGGAGGTATGTGCACTTCTTAGGGAGGACAATTGTTTATATATTAAGTCACATGAGGAACAAGAATCATCACTAGGAATCAAGGATTTCAAACGATTAATTTCATATTCCAGTGACTCAATTTTAACAGAATTGTCCCTAAGCTTTTTGTCCTTTTTCTTAACAATAACAGTGGCACAAGAAATAGCATCGCACATTTCTTCGCAAGTAGGACATACCTCTTCATTATCGCTGTTGTGTTCTGCCTCCTCCATACTTGATCTTGACTTGCCCGCCATGAAGCACAAGTTTGCAAATCATCTTCATCTTCATCACTTTCAATGTCCACGTCGCTTGAGCCAAGTTCCTGGAGTGCTGAGATAAAACTGCTCACCGATTGACGTCCTGTAAAACCCTTCTTTTTCTTCGTATCTTTTGCAGAAGAGTGCTTCGTTCTTGTTTTCTTTTCATCCCGGGAAGTAGGACCTGAAAGGTTAGGGCAATCTGAACGAAAATGCCATGTCTTACCACATTCAAAGCATCGTTGAGGTCCGGAGCTTCCTCTCCTTCTAGTTCTCACATTTTGCAATGCTTTTAAGAACCGGGTAGAGATGAGCGCTAGCTCCTCCTCTGGAAACTCCTCAATCTGTTCAAGGGTTAGAGAGGACAGCAAAGCAAGTGTACCACAAGATGAAGATTGGCCGGAGCTAGGAATATCACGTTGAGAAACAAAAGCAATAGACTTGTTGGGGTTCTTACGTGATATTATGTCAATTTCATGAGTTTTTAGCTTGGAATATAGCACATCTAAAGTAAGTGAACTCATGACAGTAGATTCACGAATAGATGTGACTTTCATCTCCCAAATTGACATATCTAATGCACTTAGCAATTGCCTAGCATTTTCAGCATCTGAAAATTAACATTGACACTACGCAAATTGTTGAGAATCTTATTAAAGCGAGCAAAAAGGTCATCAATAGACTCATCGGGTTGCATCTCGAAGCGCATGTATTCTTTCTTGAACATGTCTTGCCTTACCTCTTTGATCGTGTTGGATCCTTCGTGGTAGTCACAAAGTGCTTTCCACACATCGTATGCAGATCGGAGGTGTGCAACACGGTCGAAGTCACTTTGTGTTAATCCTTGTATGATCAAGTTTCGAGCCTTGTTGTTGTTGTCGACATCTCTCAGATTTGTAGCTGTAACTTGATCGTTTGATGGTACTTCGTAAGGCTTGTATACCTTCTCCCATATTGCAAAGCCTTGTGCCTGGATGAAAGCCTCCATGCGTGCCTTCCAAACCTGAAAATCAATACCAGCGAACACACAAGGTTTGGCGGAGTACTTCTCCATGATGATTAGTCAAAAACACGTGCAAATCACAAAGATTAGAGCACCGTGGCTCTGATACCAATTGTAGGATCGAAGAGCACGTGAAAAGCTACCAGAGGGGGGGGGGGTGAATGGTAGATTTAAAAATCTTACGCAGCAGAAACAATTAAACTCCAACCCCTTCGGCAGAAAAACGATCTGTTAAAGAAATCGTGTGTGAGACTAATCTAACCGTGTTTCACTGTGACAAAAGTGATAGATATCAGAGAGAATCAAGTAACGAAGACAAAACAACAAGAATCACTCAAATCTGTCGAGAAAAACTCAAGTTATGATCGAAAGATCAAACAAAGGTTAATCTGCCCTACCCGAGAAAGAAAAACAGTTCTGGAATGCTGCAAAGAAACTCGTGTATATAATAGACCACAAATCCAATGACCGTGAAATTTTGACAGATGATAGATAATCAAGTTTTGAAGACAACCAAAAAAGAATCACGTCAATTGGATTTGTAAAACTCGAGTTATGATAAAACCACCGACGAAAGGTAGTGCTGTCCAGAAACTCGACGAGTAAAACTTGTCTGGAACAAGTTGGGCGAACAAGGCGCAAAAGTTCCTTCAAACTATGAACTTTATTAAATAGAACAAAAGAGGAACAGCTCCAAAGTCGTGCACCACGAGCTCTGGGCTCCCTTGCTTATATAACCAGCTCGAAAGTCAACTCAACTCAGATCAGGAACCTAATCCTACTCTGTTCACGAGTCGTAACTTTCCATAACTGCTTAGGATTCTTCTATACACAGACAGAAGCAATCTTAAGACTTCCAAACACCTTAGGAACGTATCCCATATTCCTAAACAACTCAGATTCGTGACCCACATGAAATCCTATCATAACCAACTCAAATCTTTCCATATTTGAGTCAAACCCGACTCAGCCGTAGCCTAAGTCCATAACCTAGTCGGTTGGACCTTTCTGACCAACTCTTTACGTCCACATCTCTTCATCACGTCTCAGAACCATGTAGACATGTCCATGCACTCCTTGCACATGTGCAAACATCTTCCAATGATGTCCACGATACGTTCACATGCATTGTTCTTGATTCAATCATGCTGCGCAACCTCCTGATCAGCTCAACCACAATTCCTCCTGAATTTGGTTGTTGGAACCTCATCTCCTCTCTGCGACTAGTCCAATGGATCCCATCACCAGCCATGTCTTGAACTCAGTAAACACCTGCACATGAATAAACAACCAATCCATACAAGCCCAAGTCCTCGACTTGACTCAAGTTAGTTCCGAACACAACACCTTAGGTGAGAACCTCACATAAGCATGTTGCAAAACCACAGTAATCACGATATCATCTATGTCAACCAAAAACGCACCAAAGACTTAGCAAATGAATACTAAGCAATCTTTCCAGAGATGTAAAGCAAGTACGAAACATTGCAAATAAAAAACAGAAGCATTACGGTCAAGTTCCGGACCTTGCCAGAGCAACTCGGACCTTGAGCCGGAGCTAACAAAAGCTAGTAGAACCTAGCGCCGGAACATACCAAAACTAGTATAACCAAGCTCCCGCCGGAGCTTACAAAACTAGCAGGGCCTTAATAAAAAGGTGTTTTGGTGATATTCAAAACTTTTATCGTCAAAGCAAGTGTATTCACTACAAGCCAATGTATTCAGCACACATAGGTCTTACAATGTGATGAGCGCGAGTTCCTATTTGTTGTTCAGACCTCCCGATATACGGGTAGTCTGAGCAGCATCGGAACCAATTTGGACGACTTTGACGGGATGTCGGTGTCGCCGCTTGGTTGCACACGGGGTGCAGATGTAGAGCTTTTATGACGAATGCTCAGAGGGTTCAGAGCTGGCTCCTTACCAGATGCTTCCTCTTGCTCTGTGGTAAGCACATAGAGTTCTTCTAGAGCAGTAACTCCCGCGGTGTGATCTCCGCAGATCCGGAGAATGCCCGTGGGTGTTGGCATATTCAACACTAAGTAACCATAATGAGCTGCAGCCATGAACTTGTATAAGGTTGGCCTGTCCAGCATGGCTTTAAACGGCAGATTGATCTGCGTGATGTCGAAGACCAATTTCTCAGTTATGTAGTTCTCCCGAGTCCCGAATGTCACTGGGAGTGTGACGAAACTGAGAGGTGTAATGGTTCCCAGACCTACCCCGGAGAAAGGTCGGGGTGGACGAAGGTCCGAAGGCCGAAGCTGAAGCTTAACGAAAGCTTCGAAGCTTATGAGGTTTAGCCCGGAACCTCCGTCCACCATTACATGGTGGATTTGAATATTGTTAATGGTGGGTGACACCATCAACGGGAGTTGGCCAGGCCCGATCATGTTTCGGGGGCAGTCAGAGGCATCAAAAATGATGGGTGTATCTATCCACTTCCGTTTCACTTTAGCAGTGGGAGCTGCCACGGCCACGTCCGACCGCATTGTCTTGAGGATGTGGCGAGAGGTGATGTCCCAAGAACCACCATAGATGGTGTTCAGGGTCTTCCGACGCTCGTTGTCAGAGACGTCGGAGTCGTCGTCGACATTGTTGTAGATAGCTTTCAGGACCTTTTTGGGGTCCTAAAAACCTAGCTCCTCTTCAGCCAGAGCTTCGTTGACTTTTTGTTTTCCTTCCCTTTGACGGAAAGGAGCTTCTTCCGGGCGCTTGTTATAGCGCTCGACAAGGTTCTGGACCCCCGTCACTCTTCCAAATTGTGTCGGTTCGTCTTGTGAATCGGGCACCATGCTTTGGAACTATTGTCGTCTTCTGATGAAGGACGAGGTCGTTTCTCAGGGTGTGGCCCCCGGCCACCAGGAGCTGCAGCAGTGGCAGCAGCTCGTGCACTGGTCGATGGCTTCTTTTTGCCGTTGGGCTTCTTCTTCTTTTTGCCACTACTGGAGGTAGCAGCTTCAGTTTTGGAGGGCTTCTGGTTGGCCTCCAAAGCTGGCTTAGAATGCATTTCACGGCCCTCCGCAGATCTACCACATTTGTTGGCTAGGCTGAAGAGTTCCGTGACGCTGGTAACTTCTTTAACGGCCAGCTTTTCCAGCATCTTCTTATCTCGAACACCATGTATGAATGCAACAATAACAGAAGACCTCGAGATTGAAGGAATAGTATTCCGTACCTGAGAAAACCGCTAGATGAAGGATGACAGTGATTCCCCCGATGTCTGCTTTACAGCAAACAAATCCAATTCAGTGCCACGTTGGGTGTAAGAACTCCCGAAGTTGGCAGTGAACTACTGACATAGCTCCGCCCAACTATTAATGGAGTCGGGTGGAAGACTCATGAACCAGGACCTTGCAGTCCCAGTTAAAGCCATCGGGAAGTAATTGGCCGTCACAGCCTCATCACCCCCCGCTGCCAGTATGGAAGTAGAGTAGATTTGAAGGAATTCGGCGAGGTTGATAGTTCCGTCGAATTTTTCTGGTAAGTGAGGCCAGAACTTCTGTGGCCATCTGACCATGCGCAAATGCATGGCCAGGGTAGAACGCCATCCTCCTACTCCCTAAGGAGCTGGGTTGTCTCGTGCCTCTCGCCTTTCACGAGCATGCTCGATATGGACACGACCGTCCTGCTGCGGGTAACGGCGATCCAGTTCCGACCGCAGGTCATGAGTCAGAATCCTGGTAATGGTGTGGGTGCGTCATGCCCTGGGAGGCAACAAAGTCACCTGCTGGGATGCAACACGTCTCCTTTGTTGTGAGACTTGTGGACCAAGTTGGCCGGACAAGGTCCGTCGTTGTGATGGTGCTCGCCCCGAAGGGGGAGGACCTTGATTGCTTATGCTTGCAGCCGCAGCTACAACCAGATGGTACATCAGCCCTCCACTGCTCCATAACACCCTTGGGTGCACCTGGAGGCGGTGGGTGTTGTAGGAGAGCTCGCGCAGCAATGAGCGCGTGCTTAGGGTTGTTGTTTGTCGATGCAGTGATCAACGCAGATGCTCCATCTTGTTGACAAGCATTGTTTGCTGGAACAGATGGTGCTATAGTGCCTGCTGGAACAATGGCACCTGCTGGCTGGTGACCCTTGGAGGGATTGCCTCCAGCAGGTTGTTCAGCACGGTTGCCATTGGATGATCCTACGGCAGAATTCACCATCTTGTGATCTCGGGACCTCCCCCTACCTGGCGCGCCAAATGTCGAAGTGTTTGTAACGACACTTCCCCCGGGCCTGCTAAGAAGCAGCCCACGGAGGTTCTTGTTATGGTTGGAGTACGCAGAGATCAAGATCAAGATGATGACACCAGAGATTTATGTGGTTCGGGCCGCCTGAGCATAACACGGGGTTTGTGTTGTTGTATTGTGTGAGTCTATTTCTTAGTATGTGGATTAGCTTGGATCAGATCCGCCCCTGGGTCCGTGCAGCACAACCCTTTTATAGTTCTAATGACTGAGCATTACAAAGCTTGCCTGGCCTGACATGTGGCCCTGACATATTTAATGGCCTAATACACTGTCTAAAGGGTATTAAGCATGATTAATAATGTGATAACGTGCCTTAATGGCTGCATTATCCCTATTAATAGTGCTCTGAATGCGTGTCGTTAATACAACATTCACGACACGTAATCAAATCTTGTAACTGCCGCTTTTAATTACCCTTGATTGTTCGTGCTGCAGGAGATCTGCCAGTGTATACGTCGATGAAGGTCCAGAGGCTCGACACGTGGAAGCTCTGGAGCTTTCCCTTGCGGGAGGTTAGGTGCGGGGCTGTTGTACACGTGTCGACACTGAATCTCCTCTGTGCTGGGGGTTAGGTCCGGAGTCGTTGTACACGTGTTGTCACCGAAGCTTTCCTTTGTTGGGAGCTTAGTTCCGGTTTTCCTTTACACGTGTTTACCCAGGAGCTACACATATGAGAGGAGCGGGTCCGGTGCAATGTGACATGTGGGGCCTGAGGAGACCTTCAACTCTGACAGGTAGAACTCCCTTGTACTCCTCGCGGTACTAAGGGTTACCCAGTACGCAGGGTACCGACCGCCTCGATTTTTCTAACACAGGCGGTCCGTAAAAAAATACGATTCTGATGATGAATGATACAATAACCGTCTGTGATGACTGAACATCACAGGCGGATTTTAAGAAAGAACCGTCTGGGAAAGTACATTCTTTACTCAGACGGTTATCAATTAAGAACCGCCTGTGATGTATCAAACATCACAGGCGGTTCTTAAAGAATGACCGCCTGGGTAAATACATAATTTTCACGGGCGGTCATTCTTTAAGAACCGTATGTACTGGTTCAATCATCAAAAGTAATTTTTATTGAAGAACCGCTTGGGGAAAGTCATTGTTTTCACAGGATGCTTGTTAATTAAGAATCGTCTGTGATGTTGATAAGCTAATCCCTTCACAACAAGCTCTTGTAGATGCAAGTAACACCCGTGGCTTATCATTTGGATTGTTGAAAGCATCAATTTGAATCCTGACGATCCTTGGAAGTATTTTCCCATGCATGTGAAGGATTTCTTTCCCTCCTGTCCATTTGAAAACTTAGGAAGATGTTCCTTACTCAGTTTTAAAGCCTAAATATATTGACTAAAAATCAGTACTTACTTTATTAGTGCTTCACACAAGCGAGGAAGCGAACAACTTCAATCACAAATCTTGTTTTTACACTTTCATAGGGATTTAACCTTAATCTTTAATTCAAGCATAGATTTATCAAATAAGTGAAGCTTCCTTATCACACATGTTAATTGCAGTTATAAGTGAAGGATGTGCCAAAGCTAACGAAATCTGAATCAGACTGAAGATAAAGAGATTTGCGTATGAGTGGCAATGTCCAGGTTAGACAGCATGAAGCTATGATGGCAACCTTCAACAACATGAAAAGTGATGTTAAGGTTATGCTTGCATCAACCAAGACATGTTGTGCGAGTATAACACTTATTGGGGCAAGCATAACCATTATGCTCCAACAAGTGTTATGCCCTCACAACATGCCTTGGTTGATGCAAGCATAACATTGGCATCACTTTTCATGTTGTTGAAGACTGCCATCATAGCTTCATGTTGTCTAATCTGGACATTGTCACTCATATGCAGCATCTCTTTGTCTTCAGTACCGTTGAGATTTCGTTAGCTTCAACACACCCTTCACTTGTAACTGCCATTAACATGTCTGATGAGGAAGCTTCAGTTATTTATAAATCTATGCTTGAAAGATTAAGGTCAAATTCCTATGAAAAGGGTAAAAACAAGATTTGTGATTGAAGTTGTTCGCTTTGTCGCTTGTGTGAAGCACTGAGAGAGATGGTACTGATTTGTAGTCAATATATTCAGCCATTAGAACTGATAAAGTAGCATCTTCATAAGTTTTTAAAATGGGGAGAAGAGAAAGAAATCTTTCAGGGCTTGTTTGGGTGTACTCAATCTAATTGGATTGAAGTGGATTGAAGTGAAGAATGAACTAATTTTCTCCTCAATCCACCTCAAACCACTTATATTGAAGTGGATCCACTCCTATCCAAACAGGCCCTCAAATGGATGGGAAGTATCGTCAGACTTCAATTGAAGCTTTTAACAATCCAAATGATGAGTCCCGAGTGTTACTTGCATCTACAAGAGCTTGCTGTGAAGGGACTAACTTGACAAGAGCTTCAAGAGTTGTGCTTCTAGATGTTGTTTGGAACCAAACTGTTGGAAGGCAAGCTTGATCATCATAGGTCAGAACAAATTTATATACACATACAATTTGATAACTTGTGGAACAGGTGAAGGTGATAAATATAATAATGTAATAATGTTCGAAACAGAAGCTGGATTTAATAATGTTCGAAACATGATATCTAAAGCTGAAATAGAGCATTGTTCTAAGTTCATTTCAGAGGATACAAATATATACAATATATATCATACATTTTTTCCAGCATTGGCATCTTCTCGCATATAGGGTTTCAAATCCTTTTTAATGCTTCTCTCTACATGCTTGATGTTTTCTGGTTCGGTGAAAAGGTACATCTCTTCATACTGATTATATTCCTCTTTATTATCTCCCACATTCTCAACCCCAATAATATTTTGCTTCCAGAAACAACTATGTGCATCTTCTCATTTTCTGGGTCTTGAACATAAAAAACTTGTGCAACACTATCGGCGACAACCCACAAGTCATCTTTATAACCCACTTTATTTAACTCTACCAGTGTCAGCCTGTAATTGTCCACTTTAACACCATCAGGATGTTTGACCCATTGACACTTAACTACGGGCATTACCATTCTTTCGCCATAATCGAGTTCTCATATTTCCTCTGTGAACCCGAAGTATGTGGTATTTTGCCCTTGTAAATCATAAGCATCAATACGAACACCACTATTTTGTGCAACACTCTTACCGTCTTTTTCTTTAGTATAGAATGTGTAACCATTGATGTCATATGCTTGCCATGATGTCACCAAAGCAGATGGGCCAGAAGCTAACTTCTTCATTGTTGCCTCTTCGATAGTGTTTCTGTATGGTATATTTTTGTCCATTAACCATTCAGTGAAACATCTTTTGTGCTCTTTCATGACCCAATCCTCTGTGCGGTCTTGGTATTTTTTTTAGGAAGCTCAATTTGGTGTTCCTCGATGTACGACTCAGCTATTGCGAGCTGTTGTAGTACACCAAAATGTGCACGGTGTACATTCTTGTAATATTGAACGATAAAAGTTTTCTTACCCACTTTGCCTCTCCCACGTAGTCTACCCTCTGACTGAGCACGGTTCCGCACATAAGCTTTTAATACTCCTACATATCTCTCCAACAAAAACATATGATGTAAATATAGTGTCCCCAATGCTTTTATCTGATCAACAAGATGTACGATTAGGTGTACTTTCATATCCAAAAAGGATGGTGGGAAACACATCTTAAGCTTGCACATAGTCTCGACGATGTATGTTTTCAGATAGTCTAAATCTTCACTTGCTATCACCTTTTTGCGATACTGCATTGAAGAAGTAACACAAACGTGTGATGACAACTTTTATATGCTCAGGTTTGATGACTCTTATTGCAATGGCAAGGAACACTGTCATCATCATGTGATAGTTGTGAGAATTATAATCGAATAAAGACAAGTCTTTCATCGAGACTAGTTTGCGAATATTGTATGAGAAACTCGTGGGCACTTTGATCCCAAGCAAGCATTCGCAAATTGCTTTTTTCTCTTCTAGCATCAAGTTGTAGCTGGTTGGGGGAAGGTAATGCTTCTCGTTCGCCTTTTCGACTGGATGAAGCTCTGGTCTCAAATCAAGATTTACTAGGTCCATACATGAATTTAATCCGTCCTTTGTTTTCCTCGCCATGTTTAGCAAGGTCCCAATTATGCTGTCAAATACATTCTTTGTAACGTTCATCAAATCAATACTATGGCAAAATTCCAGATTCTTCCAATACGGAAGATACTTGAACAAAATTGATTGTTTCTTGAAAGCCATGTCAATTGTATCATCCGAAGATGTACTTTTCTTTCTCTTGATTCCTTTATATTTTTTGCCCTTACCAAAAGCAATATGAATGTTCTTGACCATTTCGAACACAAGTTTTCCACTATAAGGTTTTGGTGCAATATATTTTTTCGATTTTGTTATCAAATTGTTCTTTCATTTTCCTATACTTGTGTCTATCTGTCAAGAACCGTCGATGTCTCATGTACACCGTCTTTCTGGATGAAGTTAGGTATAGAAATCCAGTTTTATCCATGCACCTTACACAACTTTTCTTCCCTTTCATTTGCCCCGATAATGTAAACAGTACGGGGTAATCATGCATGGTAACGAATATCATTGCTCTTAGCGTGAAATACTCCCACTTGTACCCATCCCATGTACGTACCCCTTCATTCCACAATTTCGCCATATCTTCCATTAAAGGTTCCAAGAACACATCAATTTCGATCCTGAGTTGTTTTGGACCTTGGATAAGAACAGATAACAGGATATATTTCCTTTTGTGACACAACCACGTCGGTAGGTTGTACATTGTTAAGACCACGGGTCATGTGCTGTGTATGCTCCTTTTTTCACCAAACGAATTCATTCCGTCTGTACCCAAGGCAAACCTTACATTTTTTATTTCCTTTGCAAATTCTGGATACTGAATATCAAAAATTTTCTATTGTGTTGCATCACCAAGGTGTCGAATATGTTTTTCATTCTTCTTGCGTTGCTCGGAATGCCAACGCATAAGTTCGGCCTCCCTAGGGTTTGAGAACAAACGCTTCAAGCGATCAATTACCGGAAGGTACCACATCACCAAGGTAGGAATTTTTCTCTTATCCTTCCTGTCTGCATCGCCAGAAGTATCGTCATCATCACCTTCAGGACCAATAATAAACTTCTTATTCTTTTGAGAATTTTTTATGTTGGTAACATATTGGTGATTGTAGTCCTTCTTATATCTACTGACACCACAGATGGGACATCTAGTTGCGAGCTCATGCTCTTTGTTATACAGAATACAATGATTCACACAAGCGTGTATTTTTGTCACACATAGTGCCATCGGGCAAAGAAGTTTCTTCGCTTTATAAGTGCTTCTGGACAGTTTATTTGGATTTGTAAGAATTTCTGCCATAAGATTCAAAAGATCAGAGAAACTACAATCGGACCATCCGTGTGTGGCTTTCAACTTTAGTAGTTCTAAGACTGCACGCAATGTAGTAAACTCTTTATCACAACTGTTTATTCATCATATAAAAGCCCCGTCGCCACATTCTGCAATGTCTCCATTCTACTTAAACCTTTGCTTGCTCCCATAGAAGTTAATACATATGGTTCAATGTGACGCAACATCTCCTCACAATCAAACTCATCATCATCATCACTATCTTGATTGTCACTACCATCATCGATATGAACATTATCGTCATCTGAATCTCTCTCATCATGTTTATCCACATCATGTGTATCTAACTCACCATGCTCAGTCCATATTGTGTAGTTTTTTTAAACCTCTTTTCACCAAATGAGATTGGATTGCTATAGTATCCGTCCAAGCAATTTTATTTTCGCAGTCGATACATGGACATAATATGTCATCTATCTTTTGCAACTTCACATGTCTCTTGGATGCTTCAATAAAATTTGCAACATTATGAATGTACATAGGATCGGGTCTTGGCATGTTATACATCCACACTCGACGGTCCATGCTTCAATAATAGAATTTTTGTAAGATTTTCAAAATTTGGCCACAAATATTCGCTAAAGGTCTTCTATATAATGGATTTACAGAGACATAACAAGATTGTATCATATGACTGAATACTAGTATCATATAGGTCTGTTCATAAGGGTTCCAAGAAAATTTGTTTCATAATTTTCTCGGCTTCCTAGTGGCCACAAGGTTCACAAGTCGTCTAATCGACCCTAGTCGCCTAAGAGGCGATTAGGTCGACTAGGACGATTATTCGTCGATTAGGGCGACTAATCGACCCTAATTGATGGCTAATCGATGTCCGGTCGTCCTCAGATGTCCGATCGTCCTCAAGGTTTTTACGGTAATATCAAGTCGATACAGAGTTGTAGAGAGAGGTGGCGCGTAGGAGAGTGGCGGCAACGTCAAATAAGACTCTAAGATCGGAATTATAAGCAAGGATCTTTGGCGGCGCTCGTACCTTGCGAGGTAATGGAGATCGGCAGCGGCGGCGACAGACAGGAGGCGTCAGTGGCGGTAGGCAGGAGGCGTCGACGACGAACAGAAAGTGCGGCAGAAGGGAGGCGGTGGCGTCGAGCGGAGTCTGGAGGAGACGTGCGACGTCTTGAGGCGGATGGAGTCGAAGGCGTCGGGTGCAGCAATCGGGGGTAAAGGATTGAAATCATGGGGCAAACAGGCCCAATTGCATGGGCTAGTCACATGGGCTAGGTCTGGGTGGGATCCGGTCCGTTATATCTTGACGTCGGATACCATCCAACGATGGTAACTAAATGGGCGAGTTATAAAACCATCTCCCTAGAAAGCTAACCCTAATCACTCCTTCGAAATATATGCAAGCAGGAGGTATGCACACACAAGTAACATATTGAAAAGGAAAACACATAAAACTATAATTACAAGTTCGGGTAAACTTCATGCATCTTATATATATGACAATATCATCTGTTAATTAAACATCATATTCATGTCACATAATAGGTACAAACTACAGTAAGCTTATTACAATATAGTCCATACATCAATACCTAAAAGACCAAACCTCCAAATTATTGAGTCCAAACGCAAATGTACACACATGCAAAGGACACAATCTATATAACAGAACACACAAAACTAGCAGCTTATCAGCTAGTTATGAAAATATACAAAGAAAAAGTAAGGAAACTACATGCGTAAGGACACTAAGAAGTGATATGGAAAAATAAAGGTAGCATTGCATAGTATGAGAATTTACTAGGTACCTTGTACTCTGTGACGCGGGGCGTTAGCACGGTGGGGCGGCGATGCAGGGCTGGGTAGAGCTGTGCCTCTACGGGGCTGGGTGGAGACGTGGCGGTGCCGGGCTGGGTGGCGGCGCGGCAGTGCGGGCTGAGCGACGGCACGGCGGTGTAGGGGCTGGGTAGCGGCTCAGAGGTAGAAACTTTCAGCGGCCTTGCGGCATCGATAGAAAATCTCCAGGGTTACGTTTTCTGTGGTGCCCGAGGGGTCTTTATATAGGCGTCCGTTTTCACAGGCGGTTTTTAACAGCGTCTCAGGCGGTTGGTGCTTAATAACCGTCTGAGAAAAAGATTATCTCAGGCGGTTATTACTTACCAACATGTATAAATGTTAATCATTAAATTGCCTGAGCCTCTTCAGTTTCCTTTTCCCTTGTTTCTTTTTTATTTAGATTCCAATATAAATACTCAAACATGTATAAATTCTGCAAAATGAGTCCAAATTTGATGATTCTTTCTTCTATAATTTTCAAAAATTAACATCTACCAACTGAACCAAATATTTTAAAACCTGTATAGCTGACATTGTAATGTTTTGGTAAATATCAAATTAATTTATATTCACATATTATTCACATTTGTGTATCTCCTAAAAAAATGATCCTTCACTAAAATTTGTTTGTATGAACATATTTGTATTATTTATACATGTATGAATTTTGTTAATTTTTTTAAAGTATTCTAACATGTCAAAATTCAAATTATCCATCATTCTAACTAAGTGCTCATATACATATGAGGCATTCATAAAATTATGAACACACATTGATTAAAGAAATTTAAAAAAAATCTGAAAAATTTCATAGAGGTTGGTATGATGACTAAATGTCCATTGATAAAATAAATGAAAAAATCATTATATTCATCAAAATAGAAAAATGAAAAATAACAATTGTTATATGCTTTTTATTTTTTGACCAATTTCAAAGGATTTATGGAGTTAAATTTAATGGTAATCTTTACTAATTAATAATATTACAAGAAAGTGGAATTTGGGATTTTTAAAGGCCTCATATTTAATCAAGAATATTAATTAAGAAGAAGTAAAGATCTTCTCAGACGGTTGATACTTAATAATCGTCTGAGAAACTGTTATCTCACGCAGGTACTACTTACCAACCGCCTGAGATAATTGCTCGAGCCAGTTCTTAAGTTTCATTTTCCCTTGCTTCTTTTTTATTTAGATTCTAATATAAATACTCAAACATGTATAGATCCTGCAAATTGAGTCCAAATTCGATTATTCTTTCTTCTATAATTTTCAAAAATTAACATCTACCACCTGAACCAAATATTTTAAAACTTGTATAGTTGACATTGTAATATTTTGATAAATATCAAATTAATTTATACTCACATATTATTCACATTTGTGTATCTTCTACAAAAAAGGGATCATTCACTGAAATTTGTTTGCATGAACATATTTGTATTATTTATACATGTATCAATTTTGTTAATTTTTTTAAGCATTTCAACATGTCAAAATTCAAATTATTCATCATTCTAACTAAATGCTCATATACATATGAGACATTCATCAAATTTTGAACACACATTGATTCAAAAAAATTAAAGAAAAACTGAGAAAATTCATAGAGGTTGGTATGATGACTATGTCCATTAAAAAAATAAATAAAAAAATCATTATATTCATCAAGATAGAAAAATGAAAAATAGCAATTGTTATATGTTTTTTATGTTCTGACCAATTTCAAAGTATTTATGAAGTAAAATTTAATGATAACCTTTACTAATCAATAATATTACAAGAAAGTGGAATTTGGGTTTTTTAAAGGGCCCACATTTAATCAAGAATATTAATTAAGAAAAAGTAAAGATCTTTTAAGACGGTTGGTACTTAATAACTGCCTGAGAAAATGTTATCTCAAGCAGGTATTACTTACCAACCGCCTGAGATAATTGTTCGAGCCTGTTCTTCAGTTTCCTTTTCTCTTGCTTCTTTTTTATTTAGATTCCAATATAAATACTCAAACATGTATAGATTCTGCAAATCGAGTCCAAATTTGATGATTCTTTCTTCTATAATTTTCAAAAATTAACATCTACCACTTGACCAAATAATTTAAAACTTGTAAAGCTGACATTGTAATGTTTTGGTAAATATCAAATTAATTTACACTCACATATTATTCACATTTGTGTATCTCCTAAGGAAAAGGATCATTTACTGAAATTTGTTTGTATGAACATATTTGTATTATTTATACATGCATGAATTTTGTTAATTTTTAAAGCATTTCAACATGTCAAAATTCAAATTATCCACCATTCTAACTAAATGCTCATATACATATGAGACATTCATCAAATTTTGAACACACATTGATTAAAAAAATTTAAACAAATCTGAAAAAATTCATATAGGTTGGTATGATGACTAAAAATGTCCATTGACAAAATAAATGAAAAAATCATTATATTCATCAAGATAAAAAATGAAAAATAGCAATTGTTATATGTTTTTATGTTTTGACTAATTTCAAAGGATTTATGAAGTAAAATTTAATGGTAACCTTTACTAATCAATAATATTACAAGAAAGTGGAATTTCGGCTTTTTAAAGGCCCCACATTTAATCAAGAATATTAATTAAGAAGTAAAGATCTTCTCAGACGGTTGGTACTTAATAACCGCCTGCAAAAATTTTATCTCAGTCGGGTATTACTTACCAACCGTCTGAGATAATTGCCCGAGCCTATTCTTCAATTTCCTTTTCTCTTGCTTCTTTTTTATTTAGATTTCAATATAAATACTCAAACATGTATAGATTCTGCAAATCGAGTCCAAATTCGATGATTCTTTCTTCTATAATTTTCAAAAATTAACATCTACCATCTGAACCAAATATTTTAAAACTTGTATACCTGACATTGTAATGTTTTGGTAAATACAAATTAATTTATACTCACATATTATTCACATTTGTGTATCTCCTAAGAAAAAGGATCATTCACTGAAATTTGTTTATATGAACATATTTGTATTATTTATACATGTATGAATTTTGTTAATTTTTTAAAAGCATTCCAATATGTCAAAATTTAAATTATCCATCATTCTAACTAAATGCTCATATACATATGGGACATTCATCAAATTTTGAACACACATTGATTCAAAAAAAAATTAAAAAATCTGAAAAATTCATAGAGGTTGGTATGATGACTAAAAATGTCCATTGAAAAAATAAATGAAAAATCATTATATTCATCAAGATAGAAAAATGAAAAATAGAAATCGTTATATGTTTTTTTATGTTCTGACCAATTTTAAAGGATCTATGAAGTGAAATTTAATGAAAACATTTACTAATCAATAATATTACAAGAAAGTGGAATTTGAGCTTTTTAAAGGCCCCACATTTAATCAAGAATATTAATTAAGAAGAAGTAAAGATCTTCTTAGGCGGTTGATACTTAATAACTGCCTGCAAAAAAGAATATTAATATATGAAAATAATATTAATTAAGCTTACGTAAAGATCTTCTCAGACGGTTGTTACTGAATAACCGCCTGAGAAAAAGATTATCTCAGTTGGGTTTTACTTACCAACCGCCTGAGATAATTGAATCTTCGCAGGCGGTTGGTAAGTAAAACCCGCGTGAGATAACCATCTTCTCGGACGGTCGGTACTTAAAATCTGCCTAAGAAAATAGGCGTCCATATATACCACTCGGCTGCGTTGGAAAAACCTAACCCGGGCGAAATCACATAGACGCCCAGGCTGCCAAAATTCCGTTTGCCGCCAAGTCTTCGCCGCTCTCGTTGCCGAGCTTCGCCGTCGCCGCTGAGTTTCGCTGTTGTTCGTTTGCTTCACCCTCGTCACTTCCAGGTACGCCGAGCGAAGCCATTGCCGTCGCCTCCGAGCTTCACGGTAAACCCTTTGACCTTCCCTCCTCTGTCCCCGTGTCGCCTCCCTCCTCGCCCTCGCCGCCGACCGAGTCAAATGATGCCTTGCATAGATTTCCTTGGTTAGGGTTCGGGAATTCGAAAAGGGTAGGCATCCTGGTGGTGATAGTGGTGGACCACAGCATTAACGCCCAATACCTCTGACGCGTTCGTTTGGTTCCATGTACTGGACGCAGTTTGTCGATCGTGTTTTGGTGCCAAATCGCAATCGTAGTATTAGCTAGGGTTCAGACATGATAAACTTTTTGATTAACGATCAGGCCTTCTGTAGCGAGTCCTCTACATCTTTTCTATTGAACTTCAGGTCAGAATCCTCATAAAACTCGAGAAAAAACTCGAAGTTCCAACCTCTATTAAATCTGAACACCTAGGGGACAGTTCTGTATACAGTCACGATTTCGACCATAACTCTTGGTAGAATGGTCGAATAGCTTCGTGTAATACATTTCCAGAAACAGTGCGACCTGTATAACAAGTTTGTAATGTATCATGTTGTCAAGTTGTGATGTTATCTGTTTGAAAAATCAAGGATCAAACCAGCCACAAATAAAGTAAATTTTGTCAAATTCACTTCTGAAATCTGGTAGCAGTGTCCAACTTTAAAAATCCATATCTCTTCAACCTGAAGGGCTATGGAGGCAAATGAATACTTTTTGGAAAGCTCTTGAAGTATTCTGTAAGTTTTCTATTGACCTTCAAGCTAATAGACCATTTTAAGGTGATGAAAATCATCTCTAACTAAATCAGATGCTGTTTTGAAACTGTATGAACAAGCATTTGAATTTTTGCCATAATTATCTGTAGAAAGCTCTTCTAGTCTATTATGATGCATTTTTTGAAAGGGGAAGAGCTATTTTACAACTTCTATATTCATTGTTACCTAAAATTCAGTTTATAACTAATTAGACACTGGAGTTGAAGTTAGTACCTGTGTACAGTGTTGTCTGAAACAGCCAGAAAATTTCTGAAATTTGAACAGCCATAATTCTTAAATTAGAAAAGCAACCTATGCATATCTATACATGTATGGAAATCTTAAAGAGTCCTCTATAAATTTCCTATTCAATTCTAAGGCTAAAACGCGCAATAACCAGGTCTAAATTGAAGTACTGTTTAAGGTATCGTAACAGTCCAGAATCTGGAGCGTTATGTATTCAGTTGTTGTTTGGATCGTAATTTCTAGTAGGATCATCAAAAGACTTCATAATTTACATTTATGGAATCCTGAGGATGTGTGTAACAAGTTTGCAATATATTTTTTCTGCAAATATCAATGTTCTCTATTTGAAAATTATGGACAAAATCAGTAACATGCAAAGGAAGCTCTGCCAAATTTCAGTTAAAAATCTGGTAACTTGATCGAATTTTAAAATTCCATATATCCTCAACCAGAAGTGCTATGGGGGAAAGTAAATATTCTTTAGAAAGCTTTGGAAGTCCTCTACAAGTTTTCTAGTCAACTCAAGACCAGAATCCTTTTCTAAGTGGGTGAAATTTGGAAAATCGCAGAAACTGTCCGGAATCAACTAATCTGGACACCAATCTGTGTTTGACTTGCGTGACATGTCTGAACTACCGGTGGTAACATGAGTGGATAATAGCATTTGTACTGAAAATAGAGTGTAGACGCCCCACACTTCATCTCATAGGGTTGTGCTCCTTCGAGATCGGTGTCGCTATCCTTTCGCCAAACAAAGCAATGTGCTCGCATACGGCTGTTGAACATCGCTTGTGCTCAGAACACATATACGAGTAACTACCTATTTAGAATAAGAAGATAAAATTGCCATTGCTGGTGAGCAACTTTAACATCCTTGTCACTCTTGTAATGTATAGGAACCTTTTGGTCAGTCGCCTTAAACCCTAGAATGCCTTATCAAATCCTAGAATGCTTCCATATTTTTCTTCATGCAACACTTCATGTAGAGTTAATATGTCATTCACTATATTTTTTGTCTTATTAGTTCTATCATGGAAAGCCCTAAGAAGACCAGTACTAGTAGTAACAATAAAGAAGACAACATGGAATTTACTGACTCCTGCAGTTCAGGCTCCTTTCACAGTCTATCGGATCCTTTTCTGAATATAAAAAATAAAAAGACTTCAGAAGATCTAGACCCAGAATATGATCCTATCGACGAGGTATGGATCACGAATCTTAACTTCAGCAGTCAAGTTAATGTTGGTTGTGAAGTATACGAAGTCTTATAATTCTTTTCTACCTATATTAATCACGAAGACAACGAGGTGACTTCGGCTCCTAAAACCGC
Organism: Tuctoria greenei; assembly: GCA_036927565.1. NCBI lineage: Eukaryota > Viridiplantae > Streptophyta > Magnoliopsida > Poales > Poaceae > Tuctoria > Tuctoria greenei. The sequence goes on from JAYESD010000011.1 coordinate 151,633,346, forward strand.
AGAAGGTTCTCCTATGGATGAATCCTCAAGTTCACTCAAGCGAAAACGAGGACAACGAGGTCCCAATAAGGGTTCATTGGACCGTATCATGTACATAACAAGGGTCGGTCGAGGTGGGCTTCCCCAAGAACCACTAGATTCAGTTACTAAGTACCGTAACGCATGCGGTTTTCTTGTTAGAGAGCTCGTGTAGATCACATTCGAGAATTGGAGGAAATTACCCGAGGAGACCAAGAATGAGTTGTGGGAAAGGATAAAGAAACAATTCAAGTTCCCGAAACGCACAGAAGAAGCTGTAAAGAATGCAACATTAGTGTCTTGCGGCAAGAAGTTTCGTGGCTGAAAGAGTGAAATGAATGCATATGTTAAGCCCGATAGGTCTCTAGCCCGAGGAAGATGGGAAAAATCACACAAGCTTAGTGGCAAGAATTTGTTCATCAAAAGACCACACCTGATGCTAGAGCCCTAAGTGCAACTAGGTCAGAGCTTGCCAAAAAGAACAAATACCATCATCGTTTGGGGTCTGCCGGATATGCCCCCAAAGTCCAGAAATGGAATATGATATTAGACGAAATTACCAGTAAGGGCAATCCTCACTCGTTAGAAGGTTGCGATGAAAGAACTCAATGGTGGGTCTTTGCTCGGTCAGTTTTGACCAGCGAGGGCAAACTTGAAAAGTCCAACTCTGTGAATGAAGTAGAGGAAAAAATGAAAGAAGTAATTGAAAAGCAACAAAAGGGTCTCTTCAAGCCGAAGAGGGAGAATGACCAACTGACCGCTATCCTAAGAAACCCAGAACACAATAGACGGGTTCGAGCAATCTCTTCTCAAATGTCTTGGCTAGATGGTTTCCCTAAAGATAAAGAAACATATAGAAGACGTGAGAAGTTTAAGAAAACACTTGATGAAATGATTGCTCAAAAGGTCAAATAAAATATGCAAGAAATAATGGAACAACTTAGACAATCGGGACAATTAGTGACATCGAGTACAGTGATGGTTCCCATGCCAAAGGAGCAATTGGTATCTCCAACTGCCTACCGTAGCAGCATTGGTTTTGTGCCAGGCTCAGGGTCAACCCATAAGTTTGTTGTCGATGATATTGCTAACGACAAATCTTGTCGTCTTCTTGTCCCGCTCGGCAGAGCAGGGAACAAAACCAAACAGGTTGCCACTGCTATGGCAAAGTCTGCTCGTGACTTCAGTGGGGATCCACTTCCGTTGTATTATGATGTGGTGCAAGTTCTTCAGATCATTGATAATGATTATGAAGATTATAAAATAGACCACATCACATATGAGGATATTGCGACTCTGGGGCAGACTGTCAACCAATTAATCTTTTGGCACCAATGCAATATCTTGTTGGACGATGAGCCAATTTCTAGTCCCGTCACATCTCGAAATACTGCAAGCTCATCTTCTAAGGCGAAACTCCATGAAAATCCACTCCCAGTCCAGGAAGATCCACTCCCCCTATGTCTCAGCAAGGATGATAATAACCTTGCTAGTAAAGATATCCAAGATCAACAAGTTGGACAACAGCTTCAAATAGTACCAGAGCAAGCCGTTGCTAGTAAAGAGCAATCAGTTGAGTAACAGCTTGAAATAGTACTAGAACTAGTTGCTGGGAGTAAAGAGCAATCAGTTGAACAACAGGTTCAACAACAAGCGGGTGTCCAACTTCCGACGACTACTCCTCGATCATCAGTGCCTATCAAAGTTAGTTCATACGAAATTAAGAAACCTTCAACAGAAGTGGCAAAGTATTTGAAAACTATGAAGGAAAATATTAGAAAATCGAGTGCATCTCGTTCTTCTCATGAGCCAACATTAGAAGATATCGAGGAGTGGGAAAAAGATGGTGTCATGTATAATCAGCGGATGACTTTAGTTAAACCAGGAGTTCCAATATACAAGCTTGAGGATGTTCCTCCTAAATTTGAGAATGGAAAGTCGTTCATGACATCCGTACAACTTAGCAAACAACCTATCCCGCTCAAAAGAATGCATGAGTGGTACATACTTGCCAGCACAAAATATGATCTTTCTTACGTCACATTTCGTATTTCAAAAGATACATTCTGTAGCACTAGAGCAGATAGACGAGTCATTTTATTTGAAGAGCTGCATCCCCTTTTCCATCGGGGCATGCTTGAAATCAACCTGCTACTCGTCTGGTGCTTGTAAGTGCCTCTAATATTTTGTATTTGCTTTTCTTACTACACGCATACACATTTCATGAGATTATAACAATTTTGGACTTCTTTAATAGGATGCAATACATGGATAATGAAAAGATGAAACGCAAGACAGGTATTCTTGACCCTACACGAATTGCAAAGACGATATTCGACGTCAAGGCGGATCGAGAATCAACAAAGTTCAAGCACATGAAAAAAAAAAGAATTTGAAAAAGTAATCGCAAAACTTAAGAAGGATACAAGGACTGAAGTTGCAGCTTACATAGGACATGCAATGTTTAACTTTGTCAGAGAGGGTAAGGACCTCGTAAAGGCTCCGTACCACTTCGAGTAAGTTTGACACATGACATTGAAATAGCAATTATTGGTAATTGTTAACACGTGTCTTTCTATGTTTGCAGTGATCACTACATAATGATCTTCATCAAGCCAACGCGGGGTTTGACAACAGTCTTGGACTCGGCTGATTATCCACCAGATCGTTACAAAGATTTCCTTTCTATTTTGAAACTGCATTTATTCAACAATTTTAATTTACACATATTTAGAATGTGTTGACAAGTTTTATATGACATTTCTTGTATTACAGCGCTTGGCGGTTTTACGCGGAACAGCTTGGCGGTGAGAGACCTTCTAATACGAAGGCATTAGACATTAAAATGTATTATGCTTGTCCGAGGCAGCCTGCTGGGAGTGTCTTATGTGGGTATTATGTATGCGAGCATCTTCGGACTGCCAGCGAGTATAGAATGAATCGTGAGGATGTAAGTTATCCTTAATATCGATATCTTATTTTCTTACTTTTGAGTTTTATTTTCATTGTAACTAGCATAGTTTAATACTTATATTATCTGTTGTTCAATATTACCAGAAACATTATTTTCATATTTTGATTCCAACTTCAAAATTCAATTGCACATAGTACAACTGCTCCAAAAATACCAAATAAATTCTTGTATACTCTCACTTTGATCTATAATTTGAGAGTGTTCAAACCAACACATTCTAAAAATTGTTATGTGTTTCATTGCAGCACACGAAGAATGTAAACGAATAATGGCCAGTTTGTAAAAGTATTCCTGATGGAGAAGCTGACAAGATTGCTGTTGAACTGTGTGAATTCGTGTGTCGCAAAATTTTGCACAAAAGAGGAGAGTTCTTTGATAAGAATGATGCAATAGCTGATATGCCACAACTTTGCGACTATGCCAATAGAAACAGTTTTTAGTGAAAACTTGTAAACTATGAGATGAATTGTATGTGTAACTTGTACATATGTATATTGTTTTAGTAAAATTGACTTCTGTGAGATAACTTCTGTGATGATATTGTTGACTTCTGTGGTGATATTGTTGACTTCTGTGATTACACTGAATTGACCTGAAAATTAGAAATAACAGCAGCTAGTACTGCATAGGTTATACCTTATCTCAAACGATTATTTACCAACGGCTAGACTTGCATGTGAAAAACAATTATCACAGACGGCTAGATATAGGTAAAGAATCATTTGTGATAACCTAATTATCACAGACGGTTACCCTTATAGTAGAAACCGGTTGCGATAAACTATCTTCACAGGCGACTTGAAGTAGGTCAAGATCTTCTTGTGATAACACAATTATCACATGCGGTTATATATGCTGCACGACCTGCCTGTGATAACATATCTTCACAGACGGCTAGCCTAAATAAAGAACCGTCTGTGATAATCTGTCTTCACAGGCGGTTTCACTTCTCCACTTGTGAAATTGTGAATTATCACAGACTCTTCGTTTCAAGCGGTTTTAAAACCGCGTGTGATAATAGGTTTGGAGCCGCCTGCGATGAGGTTTATTGTAGTAGTGCACGGAGCAACTAGGATCAACTGCTTTGTCGGAGCAGCTGATCCTACGAAGAGACTTCAAATTTTTATTATGATCCAGCAACACCGCGGAGTTTTAAATTTCAACTGAAAATAGCATCCGATTTGCATCCTGGTAAGACGTATGCTTCTAAAATACAAAAGTTGAACAAAAACTGAAACTGTGTCTCGAACCCATACATCGCACTGGAACAGAGCATACTGGTGATAAGCTTAAACATCGCACTAGAACAATATATTACATGCTAAAGCTATAGCTGAAGTTTACTGTGGAAGCCTGCATAAGCTCCACCAATAGCATCACCTTCGGGATTTCTTTTATATTTAGCGTATAAAATAAATGTTTTAAAATTAATAGCGGACAATTAATTTTTTTGCAAAAGTAGCAGTCTTATCGCAATGTGAGTCGCGAGTCGCTAATCTGAATCGCGATTTCGACACGTGGACAAGCGACAAAGGACCGGACGTCAGCGCTGATAGCGGGACCCGCGAAGTTGCGATCTAGAGAAGCGACTCGCGCTTCCGCTTAGCAACTCGCATTTCAGAATGGCGATTCACTTTTCTGCTAAGCGGATCGCACATCTAAATGGCGTTTTTTATATAAAAAAATTTATTATCTCTTTATGTTTTCGTTTCGTAAGTCTCGTTTTTTATGTCATTTTTATCATGCTTTTTTGTATCATTTTAATAGTGTCCCAAATAGGAATTTTACAAACATTTTGAAAATAAGTAAAAAAAATAGAGAGCACCATTATACTAAGAAAAATTATTGCGACATTAACATATATGAAAATATTAATTATACTAAAAAACTCGACAAGTACTAAAATAAAAATTACATAATTAAAAAAATAGGTGTAAGTTCTATGCCTCTCTACTGCAACGGTACACAAGGCAAAACTCACCTTTTTTAGAACAAAAACATACTTGGAATGCGAAACATAAATTGTGATACATGCGAAACATATTTCACTACTTTGTTACTACTTGTGATGCGGGCAGTTGCAAGACATGTTATTACAAACAAAGTCATCATCCTCATTCGCGAGACTTGTACCAGGATAATACTCCATTTGTTGATGTTCTATTTCAGCTAGTTCACCCACCATATCTCGATTGCGACGTTATAGATGTTGAATGTACTCTCGAGTTGCCTTAATAGGTGGTGGATCAACCAGAGTGTATATCCACAATTTTCATCGTCGTAATAACACTAGAACAAAAGTATTGTTACTAAAAATGCAAATATAAAAGATATTTATAAATAATATTTAATACTTACTCCACTAATTAGACAACGAAAGAAACGACGATCGATGTCGTCTCCTACATCCATCATTTGCACAATACAATCAAGGTCACAACGACACTTAGACCACTCCTGTTTGCTAGCATCGTATGGTCGTAGAGGATGAAACAGACCAAAATCACTCTTAGTATAAAGCAGGTAGTCATCCAATACTGATTCGTACCAAGTCGAACCTCCTATCAAGTAATTTTCAGGCACTGCTCTAAAGTTTGCACCTCCTCACCTACCACGACTTGTAGTCGCTATTGTTTCACCTAGTCGGACCTCCTATCAAGTAATTTTCAGGCACTGCTCTAAAGTTTGCACCTCCTCGCCTACCACGACTTGTAGTCGCTATTGTTTCACCTCCACGCCTACCACGACCTCTACCAGCCATTATTTTTTTATCACTTGGGTGAAGAATCAGTGAAGAACATAAGTACTTACAGGTATTTCTATTTATAGGGGGCGAACGTTAAGGGTAATAATATTTTAAGACGAACAGGACAATGAGTGGTTTGCTTTATTGAACCACTTTATGAGTGATGTGGACAACACACTGATGACATTGATATGAATCACTCTATTATGTTGCTAACATACACCATTTAAATACATTACTATTACTCATAATAAAAACATATCTAACATACTACTAATTACACCTACTTAATAACGCAATAGAAATTACTACTACTAATAATAAAACTATTTATATTTATTGTTACTACTACTGATAATAATAATAAATCCATTATAAAATTAATACGAACTTAACTAACTATTAATACAAATAAAAAATATTAACTACTATTAAAAAACATTTACTACTATTAATACAAATAAAAAATCTAATATTAACAACATAAATAAAAAAATTCATACCTTTTTTTATTTTCTCCTCTTCTCTTCTCTCCTCTCCTCTCCTCTCCTTCTGAGTTAACCGGAGCGCTTCTTACGGTGGGAATCATCGGCCTTTTTATAGTGCGAGCGGACACAACGGTTCAGCGCCTCGTGAAGGGCTATGGGACCCGTCGTAAATCAAAATCGCGACTCGCACAACCGAAACGCGACTCGCCCTTCGGAATCGCGACTCGCACGTCGGTATCGCGACTCGCCTTTCCGCTTTCCAACGGGAGTCTTGACCAGTCAACAGCCGTTCGACGGGTGCCACGTAAGCAAATCGTGATTCGGCATTGCGAGTCGCTAATCCGCATTGTGATAAGGCTGCTACTTTTACAAAAAAAAATTGATCGTCCGCTATTAATATTAAAACATTTATTTTATACACTAAAAATTAAAAAAATTCTCACCTTCGGAAGACCAAAGTATCATGCAGTAAATGATTCACTTAAAATAAACGCCTGGATAAGACTTCGGGCTGCATGCATCTGGTCTGGTGTGCCAGATACTAGAACAGCCGTGTCCATTGCGTCAGCCATAGGTTCAGCCACTGTTACTTTAGCTTCCGAAAACTGCACACAGAATTAAGTAGGTCAAACATGTGACACAGTTAACAACTGGAGACATTACACACACACACAAAAACACCAGTGGATTACGAACCTCGCAAATCCTATCCAAGCAACCGCCATCGCAGAGAGCACGAATGGCTAATCTTGGAACCAGCACCTCTGCGGTTAAGTTTGGCATCATGGATGACTGAACAGGACTGCTGAGACAATATCTCAGGTTAGAAAACAACGTTATCCAGTGTTGTTAGTCAAGAGATATGACAGAATATATGTGAGAAGAAACAAACCCAGCAAATCCACCACGTCCTCTATGTGCTGCTCCTTGGATTTCAGGTATTGACATGGTACCGCCAACATCAGGCATGCCCTACATAATTTGACCACGATGGTACAGGTATAAGAAATTTGAAGTATGTGGAATCATAATGTATCATGGCATCTATTGATTTAGCTACACAACTAGAACTAGTCAAATAGTGGCTATCAAAGATGTGCTACCTTCGTGGTCCAAGGAGCGGAGGTACCATCCAATGGTCGTCCCATAAATCTTTAGGAAACAGAGATGGGGATTCATGGCTACCCATGTACGGACCAAACTGAGAATCTATCAAACCAAATGGTGACCGCATATTAGGACCTGCTGCAGGCATTCTGTCCTGAAAAAGATGGTTACGAAGCCTAGCAGTTATCTGCATCAGAGCTTCTTGAATAGCTTCACAGTCCCCGCTTATCTAAAAAACAACAATTTTTTTAGTTCAACGACTAAAAGAACTAAAGGTAGAGCAGATAAAGGCAATATGTAAAGCTAATAGCAAACTAGAATCTCATCATGATGAAGACAGATCCAACTATCCTGCACACTCCTCAATAATTTGCTTGAGTATATAACTAAATATTACAAATGCAGACCTGAATAATTTCATCATTCTGTGGGACACCCTTTGGGGTCTTGTCTTTGCTCAGCACTACAATTTGTGCTCTTGATAACTTCCTCATTTCAGCTATGATGCCGCCACCTTTACCAAGCAGGCAACTAACTTGGTTAGGTGAAACGATCAGCCTACATATTGCTTGACCCTCGTTGTCAGAGGTAGGCAACACAATTCTACGCTGCACGTGCAGAATTGCATTCTGAGCAGGGGAAATTCCGTCACCAGGATGCTACAGAACAGGAAAATGAATGGCCACCTCAGTGACTTTTATTCTCATTATTACTTTGAATGACAGTGACCGTAAGTACAAAAAAAAAGTTATTTAATGCAAAATCATAAATTCAAAGGATTAGGTACTCTAGAAACTCGAATAAAGAACAAAGAATACATCTAGGCATGAGAGAACTAAAAAAAGAAATAGGAGCTTACAGTGGGAAATTAGATGACATCAAGCCTTCTAATAACTTATGTTCATGATGCCATTTTCCGTACTTTACAAGACACTTCGTTGGAACTTTTACATTGTGTTTTAAGCTTTAACAAGATTTGTGTGCTAACTGACAACAACATTTGTTGCTGCCTGCATTCTTGCACATCATAGAAGTACTAACAGACACCAAAATGGCACCATGTAGATGAAGCTTGCAAAAGTAGACCAAGGTCACACTATCATTTCTACTAGATTTGGAAAAAATACAACTCTATAAAATGGAACAGAGTATGACAAAATGTGTGTGCTCTAAGGCAATGGAATGTCATGTTATCCAGGAAGCAAATCAGAAAATGGATTAGATGCAAATTTATGAAAATCTGCCAAGAGAAAATGGAGGTAATTACCGCTGGTCCGGATATACGGATGCTGTGTTCTTCTGATTTTGGAACAGTCTCAAGAACTTTTATTTCACAGCCTGTATCTTTCTGAATGCTATTGACAATGTTTCCACCCTCTCCTATTATACTGTCGACCCTCACTTTTGATCACAGTAACCTAAATGTGAGGGGTTCCATAGGAACTGCGGCATGGCCATGTACCTGAACTTCAGGAAAACTGGGGAAAGGGGCAATATTTGACATATGATCAGTTATATGAAAAGCTCCAGTGGCTTGGGATGGCCCTTGAAAAGGAATATGGAAGTTAGATTGCATTCCTGAAGGAAGACCGTCTGACCGGTTGAACAAAGAGTGTGATGATGATCCAGAAATATGAACACCAGCAGCTGCGTCACTTTCCTTGGGAGGATGAGCAAAGAGAACTTCAGCTACTGCATTAAAACCTTTCCTTACGGAGTCAACATCTCCAGTGATCTGCATGAATGGTATATAAATGAACACCAAGAGCAAAAAGGGCTCAAGCCCCCTGCAGATCCGCCTCTGACCATGTATATCTCAGTCTCAGTCAAGTGTGAGAAGTAGCAGACCTAATGAAAACAAAAAAAAATGCATCAATGCTTCTACAATTTTAGATACAAGTTGTGCACAACTCTAACTATGTTATGAATAACAGGTATCTCGTCGTGATCGATGATGAGTGGACTATACGTGCATGGGAGTCAATCCAATTCATGTTGCCAGGGAATAATAATCAGGATGGAAGAATCATTGTGACCACTCGGATAGAGACCGTTGCCAACACATGCAGTCCTGCTAGTAGTAGCGGGCACTACATCCATCATATGGTACCCCTCGTGCTCGAAGATGCCAAGAAATTGTTTCTCAGCAGAGTATATGGATCTGAGGATGCACCTTACCCTGAGGAGCTCAAAGATCTAATGATTACAATTTTAAAAAAGTGTAGTGGGCTGCCGTTGGCCATTGTTAGCATTGCTAGTGTTTTGGCTCAATACAGCTCCTCTGGAAGCAAGGATAAGTCGGAGACCATATGCAGATCAATCGGTTCCCAGATGGAGAGCAATACCACCCTTGAGGGGATGAAGCACATCATCACACTCAGCTGCAACCACCTCCCTCATGAGCTCAAGGGTTGCATGATGTATCTTAGTGTCTTCCCAGAGGATTATGTGATCAACAAGGATAGACTTTTATCCCGATGGATCGCTGAAGGATTGGTGCCTGAGAAGCGGGGGTTGTCCTTGAATGAGGTTTCAGAATCTTACTTGCAAGAGTTGGCAAGTAGGAACATGATTGAACCAATTTGGTTATAATGGGAAGATAGAGTCATTCCGGGTGCATGACATGCTTCTTGAGGTTATGGTGTCCAAGTCCTTGGAGTCTAACTTTGTCAACCTGCTTGGAGGACAGTATGCAGGGATGTCATACGATAGGATTCGCCGCCTCTCCATCCAAGGGGACGACACAAGGCCGCGAGGACTTAAGGGCTCTTTGGTTAAAAAGAAGAATATGGGACGTGATTCAAGGCATGGCATCAAGGAGATGCATGTGAAGCATGTGAGATCATTGAGCATGTTTAAGCACAACGGCCAGAAGTTACTCGACCACCTAGACAAGTTCACCCTTTTGAGGGTACTTGATCTGGAAGGTTGTGAGGGCCTAACAAACCATCATATGAGATATATTTGCAGGTTGTACCTATTGGAGTGTATAAGTGAATTGTCTACCCTTTCCCATCAGCTTAAGCTTTTGGGTACAACCGATTAACATAGTAGTTTAACATGGTATAAGAGTCAGAGGTCTCGAGTTTGAATCCTAACGAGCGCAAGCCCACTCCTATTTCCACGTTAGAGGCCCGAGGGAAACTCGCGTGAGGGGGTGTGTTGGAGTGTATAAGTGAATTGCCTACCCTTTCCCATCAGCTTAAGCTTTTAGGTGCAACCTACTCAAATTCTTGAGTTTGAAGGATACAAGGATCAGTGAGGTTCCACCTCAAGTCGGGAAGCTAGAACATCTGCAAACCTTTGACATACGTGGTACATACATTGGTGGACCACCAACAACTGTGACCAACTTGGAGAAACTTGAGCGCGTGTTGTTGCCCAGGTGGAGGCTTCCCAAGGGGCTCCATAATATGAAAGCGCTGTGTGAGGTGAACAGTGCAATCATAGGACACAACGTCCAGGTTGCACAGAGATCAATGAACTAGAACAACTTCAAGAGTTATGTCTCTGCATAGATTCTGATGACATCGGAGACAGGAAGGAGGTTCTCAAAGAGCTTGCGAACTCCTTGAGTAAGACGTATTCTCTTCGAACTCTCAGCATGAGAGACATTGGTCGAACCAGTAAACTTGAATTTCTGCATGACCTACCAACGCCGTCGAGACTTCTTCGGTTCCTTCGAATTAGTAGTGGAATGGGCCGTCGGTTGCCCAACTGGATTGAGTCACTCGCTTACCTTGTTGAGATCGTTCTTAAGTGGGTATCCCTTTCGAGTGATGAGCCATACTGCATACTGTGTAAGTTACCTAATCTAAAGAGCATCGTGATGGTTGGGTTGTACTACACAGATGAAAAGCTAGTTGCACGCACCAGTCACAACTTCCCAGCGCTCATCAACTTGACATTGTTCCGTAATGGGAGTAGACAGAACCCATCACCTACAGTTATCCGGTTTGAGGAAGGATCCATGAAAAAGCTCAAGCAACTTCATTTTGGATTCGATTCTAGCAAGATGAGCTTTGAGGGAATCGAGCATTCGGAGTGTTGGAATTCCGGAAGTCGATTTCTTGTTTATTCCTCGGGTAAACCCAACCTTATATAGACTATTACATATAGGAGTCACTTCCTAACTATTTCGGACTCTATTTCCTCTTCTATTTGGACTCTTCACCTTTAGTCGAGACTCAAACTCTAACACCTTTAGGTGCGCCCGAATCTGGACGCGTTTTAACTTCTAGAATACAAGATTATTTTCAACACACCCCCTAACCTTGTTTTCTAGGACACACTTAGGACGGAGACACACCTATCCATCCTACACACTTTTCGGGTGGACAAAGATATTGTTGAAATAATCTTGTTTTTTAGAATTAAGCTAGAGATTAGGGGGTGTCCAGGTAGGACACGATTGGTTATTAGAGATAGAATTCAAGTATTTTAGGGAAGAGTCCTAGTACAAGTTAAATATATAAGAGTCCTAATTAGGTTGGAGATAGAGTTTGAGTTTAAGACAAGTGTTTTAGATAGAGTCCAAAGAGATTTGGGTCTGATTTTATCTGTAAGGGGCCTATATATAGTTGGAGAACCCCCTGTTGTAATTAAAAAAAAACAGTTTTAATATTACAATTTTAGTCCCGGAATTCCAACAATTGGCATCAGAGCTTACGGTGAATACCCTAATCGCTGCCCCCGGGAGGGCGCACTCCCGAGGGCGCGCGGTCAGATCTGGGCAATCTGAGGGCTCCAAATCGAAGATTCCGGCGGATCTCGGCCAGAACAGCACGGGATCGGGCGAGGATCGTCGAGCGCTGACGAATCGAACCGATCCAACATGGGTTGGAGGCGGCGAACAGGCTCCAATCACGCGAATGGGGGCGGAAATCTCGGGCGAACGGGAACGAGCGCGGATCGACGAGTCCCAACTGGATTCGGCAGAGAAGGCGTGTGGCAGACGAGATTATCCACCAGGTTTGGTGCAGATCCAAGGAACAAGGGTCCCAATCACGCGATTCCGGCGTGCTCGGCTGTTGTGCGACGGAAAAGACCAAATCGGGAGAGAAGAAAACAGAAGACGGGCTTGATCGTCGCGTTTTTCACCCGAATCTAGTGCGGTTCGAGCAGATCTCGACGTGGGTTGAAGTGCACATGGCAAATCGGCGAAGCGCGCTGGCTGGCTCGCATGGGAGAGGATCGATCGGCTCGAGAGATGGCGACGCATGCGAGAACCGGGCGGGGAATCGTGCTGTCCATTGGCGCTAGAAACTTCTAGGGATGCTGCAGGAGGATGGAAGAGACCGAGACCTTGGGTGGCATCAAAAGTCTTGGACCGTGCGTCATCATGCGTGGGCTCTGTCTCTGACCAGGCACGTGGGACTGTGGGAACAAAGACAAAAACACTCAGCTGTTTGCTAGTGCCTCACGTGAGGCTGCTGGTATAACTGGGCTGGGAGGCTATGTGCTTGTGTGGTCCACGGCCTAGTTCAGGTATGCCAAGTGCAGGCCAAGACCCATGTGTCAGAGGTGATTCACATAATGAAGGTCATCGTGAAGTGAGGTGTGTTCGAGATGAAGATGTGACCATCTCGAGTGAGTGATCAGAATGAAGATGCGCCCATTCCGAAGAAGAGTGCGGGTTGAAGATGTGCCCAACCCAAAGGTGCTCGGGGTGTAGATGTGCCCATCCCGAGATTGTGTGTAGGATGAAGATGAGTCCATCCTGAGGTTGAAGATGCATCCAACCTAAACTTGTGTGCGGGGTGAAGATGAGTCCATCCCGGGAGTGTAGTTGCGTCCACTCCAAAATAGGTGTGATTGGGATGTAGTTGCGTCCATCCCAAGGGTGTAGTTGTGTCCACCCAAATTCGTGTTCAAGATGGATATGTCCGTCTCAAGGGTGTAGTTGTGTCCACCCGAAAAGTGTGTAGGATGGATAGGTGTGTCTCCGTCCTAAGTGTGTCCTAAAAAACAAGATTAGGGGGTGTGTTGAAATAATCTTGTTTTTTAGAATTAAGCTAGAGATTAGGGGGTGTCCAGGTAGGACACGATTGGTTATTAGAGATAGAATTCAAGTATTTTAGGGAAGAGTCCTAGTACAAGTTAAATATAGATAAGAGTCCTAATTAGGTTGGAGATAGAGTTTGAGTTTAAGACAGGTGTTTTAGATAGAGTCCAAAGAGATTCGAGTCTGATTTTATCTGTAAGGGGCCTATATATAGTTGGAGAAACCCCCCCCCCCCCCCCGTTGTAATTAAAAAAAAACAGTTTTAATATTACAATTTTAGTCCCGGAATTCCAATAGATACACCCTTGGGATGGATACAACTACATCCCAACACACCTAATTGGAGTGGACACAACTACACTCTCGGAATGGACACAACTGCATCCCAAACACATCTAATATGGAGTGCATATCACTACACCCCTAGGATGGTCACATCTTCACCCTGCACAAATTTGGGATGGACACATCTTCATTCCCGGGATGGACTCATCTTCACTCCGCACACAAATTCAGGTTGGACGCATCTTCAACCTCAGGATGGACTCATCTTCATCTTGCACACGACATCGGGATGGGCACATCTACACCCCAAGCATCCCTCGGTGAAGAATCAGAACAAATCTCATGCAGACGCAAGAAGCGCCCTCTCCTCTTTCTCTTCCTCCTCTTTCTTGGCACACTCACTAGCAAAGTGTCCAAACTTCTGACAGCTGAAGCACCGAACCTTCGACTTATCAAATTTCTTCTTCTTTTTTTGACCACCCTATTTTGCTTCTCTTGCTTTCCACTCCTCCCTTGTTAAATAGAGTTTCTCTTCATGGTCTTGGTTATTGAAGCCATGCACTCGTTCTTCATGTGCCTTGAGCCTGTCAACGAGTTCCTCCATAGTCATCATCTTCAAGTCAACGAATTGCTCAATAGTAGATGCAATATGGAGAAATTTCGAAGGCAAAGCACGCAGTAACTTCTTCACAATATAGCTTTCTTTAACTTCACCCCCAAGACCACGAATTTTTGTGACGATGATCATCATCCTTGTTACAAAGTCATCGATGGAGTCTCCTCCATTCATACGCATCACATCCAACTCATTCTGAAGAGTTTGGATTCTTACTTCCATCACATGTTCTTCACCCAAGAACTTGGTCTTGATCATCTCCCAAGCGTCTTTCGCCATTTCTTGCTCGGAAATTCGCATGAGAGTATCTTCGTCAATAGCATGGTAGATGGCCGCAAGAGCCAACTGATCTTGTTTTGGATCAACTTTGTCTTTTGTCGTCTCCACGGCTTCTCATACTCCTTGCGCCTTCAAAAAAACTTTCATCTTGACTGCTCATGTTGTATAATTGATCTTCGTTAGCAAAGGATAATGAAGCGCCATTTTATTTTCCATATCCCACAATATTTGGATGCAAGCTAGAAGGAAAATTGTGATAGACGTTCAGCCCAGCCCAACTTAGCTTCTGGACTGTGACCAGCTAAAGCGGCCCAGTATTTGTCCGGCTTGGTTGTAACCCTAGCCACAGACACGGGTCGGGACTCGGGAGCGCCGACCTCGCATTGCACCCTGAAGCCGCCGACACAGCCGCACCAAAACTCAGCGCCGAGCGAGCTAGTCCGCAAGCGCCGCCGCCTGCGAAGACTGACGTCGATGCTCGCAGCCGCGCCCGAGTCCCCTGCGCTCCGGATCCGCGCTTCCCTCGCCGCTAGCCGCGTCTCGTCGCAGTCGCGCCTTCTTCCTCACGAGCGCTCCTCCGCCCGCACCTCGGTCCCGATCGGCGACAGCGATCGATGCCCTCCTCGTCTCGCAGCGCCGCAGCACCTCCGCCTGGATCCGCACCGACCGCCGCCTGGATCCGCGCAGCGCCGCCTCGCCGCCGCTTGGATTCGCACCGAGCAGAGGCTGTTCGAACTCGCCGAGGTATGCTCGCCCTTGATCTACTAGCTCTGGATACCAATTGTTGGAACTCCGGAAGTCGATTTCTTAATTATTCCTCGGATAAACCCAACCTTATATAGACTATTACATTACAGATAGGAGTCCCTCCCTAACTATTTCGGACTCTATTTCCTCTTCTATTTGAACTCTTCACCTTTAGTCCAGACTCAAACTCTAACACCTTTAGGTGCGGCCGATCTGGACGCGTTTTACCTTCTAGAATACAAGATTATTTTCAACACGGAGCACCTGGAAGAGGTACAACTCATGGGTGCAGAGAATGACCATGTCCTAGCCCGTGCAGTAGAGCAGCTGAATATCAAGAGAAGAAAGCGCCCAAAGGCAAGTCAGTTTGAAGTTACAGTGATATATTGATCAACCACTAGATTTAAAAAAAAAATAAGTTATTTAGGATCCAATGAAACTCACTATCTTTCCAGTGTACGGCAGTGAACCTAATTTCCTAGTGTATTCCAGGGGCGTTAATTTCATTTCCTTTTCAGCGTGCTCTTCCAGTATCCATATCATGTGGTCCCTTTATTGTATTGGATTTGTAGTAAAACGTGTATTCTATGTATAAGCTTTGTGCACATATTGCAATGTGGTTGAGAGTGAAGGAATAATTGTGACTGTGATCTAAGCACTCACACTCTTACACAGTAATTTATTGCCCGTGATATAAGACAGCCATCATTCCAGCACATAATTGTTACCTCCTGATTCTTTCTAGACTGAAAACGTAGAAGGTGTCTGATGGCCAAATAAAAGAGGAGGCCAGAGGGGGGACTCTTTAGTAGTGAACCCCTACTAAGTGATTCAGTTGCCTTATCCATAGAGAACAGTCTTGTATTTTGTGTTTTCTTTCTCGGCAAAAACGTAGAACTTGTGGTGGCCAATTTTTCAGTTTTGTCAGCAACCTCCGATAATTTTTGTCTACCAATTTTTTCCCCTTACCTTGATACTGATCAGTGGCGGGCGGACGCCGGCAACTACAGATCCCAAAATGCCAAAAGAAAAAAAGACGGGCTAGGCTCAGCACAGCCGGCCTCATCGACGCGCCACGCTTCGCTCCTCCCGGCCGGATCTTCCTACCTACGGGCCGCATGTGCCGCCTTCCTTGTGCTCTCGTTGCCACGCCCCGATCTAGGAGAGTAAGAGAGGGAGGAAGGGAGGGATGGAGGGCGAGGGAGACTGCTTACCGTGGAGCGGACGTACGAAGCCGACGTTGTGGGTTGCGCAGGTCGGCGCGGTCGACGCCGTGGCCGCAGACGCGCAGGTGCACCTTGCGCGGGTGGCCCTCGCCGTCCAGCTCAAGCCGCCTCCCTTAACAGCGCCCTTGACCTTGAGGCAGATGAGCTGCGACGCTACAGTACAAGCGCGGCCAGATCTGCCAAGTCCGTCGAAGGCCCCGGCTCGATCCACCCACCGCTAGCCGTGAGACTAACCCGGATCGGGTCCCTTTAATAACCCGGCCTGCTGATTTGCGGGCCAAGGCTTCAGAAGTGGGCCGCAGCGGCGTCTGAAAACGGACCGCCATTTCCCAGTCAGCTACAGAAGTTTATTTAATTAATTAATACGCAATTTACTTTTGAATTAATGGAAATAACTTATCGTTTTGTAATTATGCGGAAAGTGACCACCCGTCGTCCGCTGATTGGGCAGCATGCTCACACGGTGGTTGTGATTTTGCAGTATTTTCAAAACGACCGGTTCTTTTCATTAATTTCATAAAAAAAAATCGTGTGTTACTACTTTTTCAAGTCTTTTTATTTGTTATTAGTTAGTTTAAAAATGAATTAGTCAGTGATAAATAAAAAATCCGAACGGAGTACTTATTAAATGAATATTGGCAGCTACAGATCACTACTAGTGTACGGGACCACTGCAGTGCAGCAGCTGCAAGGCGACGGAGAGAAGGAAAGATGGAGTCTTAATAAGCATCTCTAACAATTACAGTAATGTAGCGATGAGATACTACTACTCCATGCATGACCTCGCTCGCTCGCTCCTTCGTTTCCGCCACGAAGGTGCGAGACTCCTCCCCGGCCAAATGGCGCCGGACGTTCGTTACGGCACCGGCCGGCGGGGCAGGAGTAGTAGCCGACCGACCTGGACGCAGGGTCAGGTCACCCGGGAACCGAGGGAGGAGGGTCAACAACCAGTGGGTAGTCTTTAGGATTTGGACAATCTTTTTTTGTTTCGGGTGCTGGGCTGCTGAATCGTCGTCGTGACGCGACCGGCAATCATCGGCGGAGGCGCAGCAGAGCAGAGGATTCGAGGCTCATGCATCATGCATGGGCGCGTGGAGTGGAGATAGGAGTACCACGTTCGAGCTCGGCTTGGTGCCACCGGTAGGTGCTCTGACGCCCGCCCGCATCTACTTCTATGTCTCGTCACGCCACACTCCCCTGCCACTGCCACAGACAGACAGCAGCAGGCAGCAGGCAGCAGTCTCTCATTCCCTCTTATCATCTGCAGGCGTTTCCCTCTTATCACGTGCGTGGCGTGGCGTGGCGCGGCGCGGGCAGCAGTGGTTGATTTCGCCGCCCGGCCGGCCGGCCTGCGGCGCGAGACTGACAAAATACGGGCGGGAAATCTATTGGAACGTAGTAGTGGTCCACAGGCCGGTTACTGTACTGTACTCGTACGTCTGTACCAGGGGACGGGATGCGAGATGGGTGGATACGCTCGCTGTCGCAGCCGTCCTTGAGCACACCCACAGCCACGGCCCAGCTCGTCCTGATCGCGGATCACGAGGCTCGTGGCGCGCCGAGTTAAATGCGCTTGCCCGTACTACAGTACGCGTCAAGTGCCCACGGATGACACGCGATGCTCGCCACTCATCTCGTTTCCCACTGGCCTGGGGGGCCTGCACTGGACGAGGAGAGGACAAAAGCCACCCGTCATCACTCGACAGTGTAAAACGACGGACGGACGGGGGAGGCGAAATCAGGGGGAGACGCTCCTCCGGATTCCCGCGCTCGCGCGGCTTGAAAAACTCCTCCTACCCGGCTCCAACACCAGACAGAAACCGGTCGCCGTGTCTCGCGTGGCCCCGTATAGAAACGGACGCCAGGGCGACGGAAAAGAAACGGACCCCCTCCACTCCGCTCCGCTCCACTCCACTCTCTCGGGCGGACGCGACACGCGAGGAGGAGGTGGTGGAGGCATCAGCAGCGGGGGGAGCGCACGGCAGATCGGAGGACCGGAGCGCGGGGCATGGACACGCCCGACCGCCCGCTGCCGCCGCCGGCCTCGCGCGCCGAGGTGACGTGACGCCTCTCGTTCTCGTTTCTTCTCTCCTACGCTGCCGCTCCCCCTTTCCTCCTCCGCTTCCGCTGCTTCGGTTGGTGGTTCTCCGGCCGGCCCGCCGGATGGCAACCTTCTCCGACCGAGAAGAGGCCTTTCCTGCTACCCGTCCAGCGGACTGCTCGTTCTAGTACCGTCGCGTCGCGTCGCGTCGAGCTGGGTCGGGCAAGGCAACCAGCCACGCGCCGCCGGCCCGTCGCGGTTCTGGCGCCTTTGCCCGGCGACACGTTCCGTCGGTTGGGTTACCATTACTACCACCACAACTCCGCGGCGAGCGTTCCGCTCCAGATCTGGCCGCCAGTCACCGGGCGGGCCCAGATCGTCGCTGCCTCGTTCCTCCTCTTCCGACGCTCGACGCCGGTTCACAGTTCAGGGATTTTGCCGGCCAGATCTTTACTTTAATTCCCCCCCCCCCCCTTTTTTTTTGGTTTGACCGACGGGAACCAGGCCGCCAACCCGATCCCCGTTCTCCTCCGTGCCAAGTGGCAGCCTCGGCAGGGCCAGATCCGTTCTGCGCGAGCGCGTTGACTCCGGATCCGTATCAGTGACTGCTTACTATTATCAGTGTCCCGTTTTCTTAGAGCACATTTTTTTTGCGCACATGGCTGCAATCCTCAAACCGGGCTAGTCGTTTACTACGGATTTGCAATATATGAAAGCAAACAAGATTTCCACTCTGCCATTGTGCAGAAGCGAAAGAAATGAATTTATAGCTGCAATCTTGCGACATGTGTTGCTCAGTCGTGATTTAATAGTGATGTTTTATGCAGCCGACAGTTGTACTTCTCATGTGCTGAATGATTGATAAGTTTTTTTTTTCGATGCAAAGGTTGATAAGGTTATTTGGGATACTAACAGTTCGGGGATCTGTCATTTCTGTCCAACTGGAACCCGGACCTTAGAAATTTGGTCCCCTTTCCAACATTGTGGAGCTCTGCCTAATTTTCTTGCTTCTTGGATGCAGGACTCGCCGCTTTTCAGGTTCATTGATAATCTGTCACCGATTGAGCCTGTCAAGTCGGCTTACACTACAACTAGTCTCCAAGGTTACCAGTCCATCAATGTTAACTCCATTTCCTCCATCTTCACTTCTCCGCGTGACAATGTGCAGAAGGAACCAAGGCTTCCAAAGTAAGTTCCGGGCATATTTCTATCACTATCACGCATATTTCCATGTATCACCCGAAAATATATAACCTTTTGAAGGAATAAGGTGATTCCTGACACTGTAGTTTGCCCTTGTCAGGAGCTCTCTTGCTGAAATTTCTGAAAGTGTGGATCGTGCTGAAGGTAGTGACAGAGGCAAGACATCTTCAGAGTCTTCAAACGCCGTCAGGTTGTTTCCCTGCACGAGCACTGCCACTCAGAAAACTCACACAGATACATGTTCAGGTTTGGTTGAACACCCCAATGGCTCGTGTGATTTGTCCCAACCAGTTGGTCAATTCAATGCTGGTAGTCCAGATCATAACACGACACCATGCCATGGTATCCGATCAGACCAAAACCAGGACAAGTGTAGGAAATTAGAAGCTGCCCAGACTATTAAAAACACACAGGAGAAAAGGAAATGCTTGTTCTCCACTGAAATCCACCTTCTGGACGGCAGCCAGCCTGAGAAAGAAAGTGATGATGTCTTGGGATGTGAATGGTCTGACTTGATTTCCGCAACTTCAGATGAACGCTTGGCTTATGACACATCAAATGGAGGAGTTCAGTTGGCGGCAAATAATGCAGAATCATGTGGATACTTGCTGTCAAAGCTTGCAGGAGATGGTGATCCTGGTGCATCCAGTACAGCATATTATCAAGAACTCATGATGGGAGAAGATCAGATAGAAAATGCTCAAATATTTCAGGATGGTCAACAAACCATTTCAACTGAAGAAATTCAGGATAATATTTATGAAGCAAATGGATGCATTCCACCAGGCTACAAGGTACTTGAACGCTGTATCTTGACCCACAAACTTTATATGCTAACTTAGATGTTACACTCTCTTCCTCTAAAATTTCAAAGACTTGTACATATGTCTATGTCCCACCCTGATTTCATTCTCTCCCTGTTAACTTGTTCAGGTTGAGACCCAACAACAACATGGTATACGAAGACGCTGTCTGGTTTTTGAGGCATCTGGGTTTTCAAATAGTGTTGCACAAAAAGCTACTGTTGAGGATATGTCTATATCATGCAAAGGCAAAAGTCCTGTTGAAACTAAGATCAAGCAAGCAAAGCTTCAATCACGTGTACCACGCAGTATCGGTCTACATTTAAATGCTCTTGCAGCAGCACCAAAAGGGAAAATGGTCTGTCAGGATCCTGCAGATTCTGCCTTGGTTCGAGTGTCAACATCTGAACATGATATGCATGGGAAGTTGCTCAATGCAGGAGAGAATTTTACTCATTCAGGCGGTGAGCTGTTGGAGCTTACGATGGATGATTCTGAAGGTTTTCCTGTAAATGATCATGTTTCGAGTCAAAGTGGAAGCCCTCAAAAGAAGAGGTTTGTTTGTGTTTCTAATTACTTTGAATGGTATGATGTGTTTATTATGTTTTATTGCACTCCAATAAATTGATGCTTACTGTCTTAAATGCAGACGTAAAGCGGATAACAGTGATGATGGTGAGTCTTGCAAGCGGTGCAGCTGCAAGAAGTCAAAGTGTTTAAAGCTGTGAGTGCTATTTCCATATATTAAGATTTTGTGAAGTTGGTCACGTGAAGGGGGTTTCTTTTAAAGTGTGGGCGTGGAACAGATAGTTTCAGTAAATTGAAAATATGTTGCATTCTTCACAATGTTTTGACACTGTTGTCCTATGCAGTTATTGCGAGTGTTTTGCTGCTGGAGTTTACTGCTCTGAACCTTGTTCATGTCAAGGATGTCTGAACAAGCCCATACATGAGGAAATTGTTCTCTCCACTCGGAAGCAGATAGAGTTCCGCAACCCGCTAGCATTTGCTCCAAAAGTTATCCGGATGTCTGACACTGGCCAGGAATCTGGGGTGAGTGTTCTTCTGGATAATTTGATGTATGCCTGTTAACAAATACTTCATCTCAATTATGTGATTCTTAAATCACTTCTGTGAATTGCAGGAAGATCCCAACAATACTCCTGCATCAGCTCGTCATAAGAGAGGATGCAATTGCAAGAAGTCAAGCTGTCTCAAGAAATACTGTGAATGCTATCAGGTACTTCAAATTGCTCTCGAAACTTATTTGAAGATAACAATTGAAATTGTAGCTGTTCCTTCTTACTTATGGTGTAAATGTTATCTTGAACAAAAGGGAGGTGTCGGATGCTCCAGCAACTGCAGATGCGAGAGTTGCAAAAACACTTTTGGTAGAAGAGATGGTGAGCATTTAACTTTTGCATTCTGCGCAACCAAGCCTTATATGTTCAATTCTTAATCTTTTGCTTTCACTTGACACATACTAATAAGTTATAATACAACAACAACAACAACAACAACAACAAAGTCTTTGTCCCAAGCACATTGGGGTAGACTACACTAATAACTTATGATGCAGCCTTTGAAAATCCGAATGTTATTTCCATTTAAAGGACATTTGTGAGCACTAAATCACCATAGAAGTATTGGTTTTCCTTGCTTAAGGTTCTTATTTGCATGAGACACAACTGTTCTTGTAAGTTTGACATATTGGATACTTCTAGTTTGGTTCCCTCAAATGTGTGCATAATGACTCCAGTGCCCAAAAAAACTGAAGACATTAATATGCAAACAAAATTGTGCTTTGTTACATTGCTTCTGACAAAAAAAAACTGCGTCTAATTTGAGAGAACATTCTGTTGTGTTTAGAAATGCAGTACATTATTTTAAACTCTATATGAGAAAGACATCCTGTTGTTAAGTCGTCTCTTTGAATGTATGTTTTTTTCTGGTGCTGCATCAGTTGACATTGAACTCACTGAAGAAATGAAGCAAGAAGTTGCAGAAACAAAAAGTTGTGGGGAAAAGGAAAATGACCAACAAAAGGCGAATGTAGGGAGCAAATATCACCCCCTCCTTGAGCTTCTCCCAGTAACACCTCCATTTGATCTTTCCAGGTTTGCTGATCACATATTTCTCTCCTTGGATGCACTTTGTATCCTTGTTTATCCGTTTGAATAACCGAATAATCTTTTTTCCAGTTCTTTGCTGCTCAAGCCTCCAAATTTCTCAAGTGCAAAGCCACCAAGACCTTCTAAAGCTCGTAGTTCAAACTCCCAGTTATCTGCTTCTAAAGCTAAAGACACAGTTCAATCTTGCAAACTTTCCAAGGTTGCTGATAGTGGTTGCATCGAGGAAATGCCCCACGTCCTAAAAGAAGTTAATTCTCCGAGTAACCGTGTGAAGACTACTTCACCCAATGGAAAACGAGTCTCACCACCACATCATACTCTCAGTATTTCCCCAAACCGAAAAGGTGGTAGGAAGTTGATATTGAAGTCAATCCCATCATTTCCATCACTTACGGGAGATGCAAACAGCAGTTCTGCAATGAACAGTGCTGACAGCAAACTCAACACACCGCCTCTTGCTTTAGGTAAGCGTTCTCTATTTTTGTAGGTAGTGCTGATATGTATGGAAGGTATCTTGAAATCAATAGCAGTATCTTACTCGTATCCTTGCCCAGTGAATCAGGACCATCTTAAGGCCGAGAAGTAGACCATTAGACCGGAGTACGACTTGTAGTCCTGTAATGTACCTCACATCCCGTGTCGCGGCAAGGCTTGAGGTAATGGCGCCAGAGAACAACTGTAAGCTAGATTTTAGGGCGTAGTAATCTGTATTTGTAAAATATGTTATCTGAATAATCTGTCTGTAAAAGATGCTGTTTTGTCTGAAGGTACATGTATTGAATTCTAGTGTTAGATTATAAATACCCCCTATTGAGGAGGTTCCGTAATTCTGTTCTATGGTTTTCTTTCCAGACTGGGTTTTTTAAACCTGAACAAAATAAGATCGTGATCAGACAGCTCATGTGTGATTGTGACATTTGTTCAGCTAGCCTGGGTTTTGTTTGGGGTTGGTCATGTATCTCTTTCATCCATGCATGTGCCCTGCCCTCCTAACCCCATCAGTCAGTGTATAAAACCAAGGACGTTACTCTGAACCGTCTTAGAATAGTACTACCGGCTGTTGAGATGTCAGGCTCCTCTCCCTGAACTAGTATACTCGCAAAAGCTCAAGCCTCAAGGTTACATTCCGCTTCACGGTCCAAGGAAAATTCAGAGCAACCAGCTGAGTGGGGGTGGTTGATAGGGTTGGAAAAAGAGTTGTGTAGCTGCTCCGACAAATCCTCCTCCCAATTATGGGTATCCATGGAGGATGGAACGGAACCAACCCTATATAAATGGTCACCAAATGGCAGACGATGATTGGGAACAGATACCTGCACCGGCACCAAACATCAGTACACATTTGTTGTGTGTTGCTCACAACTCAGAAGCCATTGTCTCCAGTCACTTGGTGGCCAAGCACTCCTAAATTCCTTCGATCTGCCCAGTATCATGCCTTCCAATTAGACAGTGCATTAGGCCGACCTGCTAACCTGCCTGTCTTGCATTATTGGGTACCCACAACAACTAAATCCACATATACCTGTATGTATCTTCTCCCTACCTGTCAAAACTAACAGCTTAAAGTAGATGCGAACAGTGATCCATCATCATAACCTGACATTTTGTTTAATGTCAAGAAACATACTCCATTTTTTCTAAAATAAATGATGTTTACAACAGCTAATTTATTTTTAATTAAATTAGATTTTTTATCCTAAATCTCATTTATTTCGGAACGGTGGAGTGAGTATCATATAACAATATGCCAATACGTCTAAGATGCATAGTGGCATGGCGGCCCCATGCTTGCCCTAATTTTCCTCCCTTCGAAGAAACCGTCGTATTTGTCCGGTTCTTGGCCACCAAGTTGATTCCCGCCACCGCCAGGCTGTCGCGCAACCGGCCGTTCTGGTTCGCAGCAAGATCCAGTCAATTCAGATGGCAACTGCTCTGAACCTTCCCTTTCCTCAACGTCGTCCCGCCGCACGCTCATACACGTTGCCTTCAGGGTCAGGATGACCTCCCCTTCAGCGACATCGCCGTCGGTTTCGCCGTCGCCGTCTTTGGAAATCATATCGCCGCCGTATTCTTAAGTTCCGCTGGGAACATATCCATAAACCTGAACTCAGTGTAAAGGTTTTGCAATTGCACACCTATGCTTTTTTTAAAAAAATTAAAATGTTTTGGCAGCTGTATCTGCTATAAATTTTGTTTTAGGAGGCTGTTGGTGTGTTTGTGACATCATTGAACACTCAACACTGCATGCATGCACCTGCAATATGCAACTTGCAACAGCTGAAACTGAAACAGTGGTCTGAACGAACGGTATTGTAAGCTGGAGCCAGCCAAGCAAGGTGATGTGGACGAAGGAAGGAAGGAGGGAAGGAAGGAACTCTTCTCCGTAGCTAGCTGGATGCCAATGGCATCTGCTGCTTTAATTTATTTCGGTCCTTGTTCTGACCCCATCCTCCCTCCCAATCAGATGTGCATGCCACGGCACTAATCGCTCTCGTGCTGTCCATCATTTGGTGTGGCCATGACCTGGATTATTCCCGCGTAATTTAATTCCTGTTTAATTCTTGAGTCATTGCCGTTTGGTGGTGGTTGATTGCATCATGTTAAGATCCCTTTCAAGCCAAGAATGTGAACAAGCAGTTTTTTTTGTTTCACCCTTTTTATCTGTAAAATGGTTCCCTAACACTGCAATTCACTACTACCATGTATGACAACAAATTTCACCATACATTACCACTCGTGTGAAGAAACAGAAAAATTACAGTGTATATATGTACTTGTTTGTTTACGAGAATTAATTTACTACCCTTTCAGTCTCAGCAACATGACCAACGAATTTTACAAGCCGCAATACTAGTCACCGCGAGCGAGGTGGTCAGTAGCGCGGTTGCGGCGGCGCGAAGCATCCGTGGTCGTCGCAGTGCACCGGCGGGCGGTGCAGGAACGCCATGCACTGGTCGGTCGGGCGCTGATCCGGCCGGCCAGCGATGCAGTTCTGGCGGTCGTCGACGCGGCGGATGTTGAGGCAGCGCTGCGCCTCGCTGCAGAAGTAGTTGTACGAGTAGGTGAAGTTCCTGAGGCTCGGCAGCGCGCAGACGCCCTCGGGGACGTGGCCGGAGAGCTCGTTGTGCGCGACGTCGAGCTGCTCCAGCTTGTGCATCCCGGCCATGGACTCCGGCAGCGGGCCCTGGAGCTGGTTGAAGCTGAGGTCCAGCACGGCGAGCTCGCGGAGCCAGCCGATCTCCTGGGGGAGGCACGACCGGAGGCCGGCGTTGAGCACGACGAGCTCGTTGAGTGTGCCTGCCATCCGGCCGATGCTGGGCGGGATGCACCCGCGGAGACGCAGGTTGGCGAGCACGACCACCGACGCGGGCGAGTTGCCGAGGTTGGCCGGCAGCTCGAAGTCGAAGTGGTTGTCGTTGAGGAATATGGCGTCGAGCTGCTTGTCGAAGAGCGCCGGCGGCACGGGCCCGCAGAGGTTGTTGAACCGGATGTCGACGTACTTGACGTTGGGCAGGCAGAGGATGTGCTGCGGGAACCCGCCGGAGAGGCGGTTGTTGCTGACGTCGAGCTCGTGGAGGAGGTGCAGCTTGGGCAGCGACTCGGGGAGCCCGCCGGCGAAGCGGTTGGAGTTGAGGTGAAGCAGCGAGAGGTCGGAGAGCAGGCCGAGCTCCTCCGGGAACGTCGCTGCCAGGTCGCCGTGGTTGAGGTCCAGGCCGGCCACGGTAAGCGCGTGCGGGTCGTCGACCGCCGGCGCACAGAACACGCCGAAGTAGGCGCACACGTCGGGCCCGCACCAGCCGCGCGTCAGGTTCTTGGGGTCGTCGGTGACGGCGCGCTTCAGCGCCTGCAGCGCCACGTACGCCTTCTGGAGACGCGGGTTGTTCGCCGCCGTCTGCTTCGGCTCCGGCGCCGGCTGCTGGCCTTCCGCGGCGAGCAGCGCGGAGCAGAGGATTAAAGCCAGGAGGAGCCGCGAGGCCGTCGCCGTCGTCATGCCTGCTGCTGCTGCTGGACGCGCTCTCGCATGCACTGCTGCCATTTGGCAAAACTCGATCGCGGCCACCGTGTGTCTGTTCGTGCTGCGTCTTGGTGGTGTTCTTGTTTACGCGTCTGTGTGCGTGTGTCAAATTGGGTTCGTTCGTTTATATGTAGACAACGCTTTGGCCTTTGTGTTTGGGAGAGTGCTACACACGCTTTCGCAATACGCGTTCTGAACTTCTGACCAAATTTTTATCCCCTTCTTAATTTGGTTTTAGTTTGCAAGTTTGATTATTTGGTTAACATTATTTCATTTTTTCGTTTTTTTCGAGGCATTTTCAACTGAATTATACATATAACTTTTTTTGGACCGAAAGGTTGGTGTTATGTGATTGGTCGATTTTGCGGCCAATCTTGTGGATTGGGGCGGTTAGTGAGACGTAGGTAGCAGGAATCATGTGGTTCGTTATGATGATTGGTGTTATGATTTCAATTGCCTAGACATTGAGCGGCATATACGATTATCCAGTACGAATAATGCATTCAAGTTCACCTGAAAGCTACTATTGTTGCCAAATCATTTTCGCGGATTTTCAACTTATAACTACCTACCTACCTTTAGGTGATGTGCGCGGGGTTTTGACAAATAAAAATGCAGCTGGCGATGAAGGTGTGCGGCAAGCTAATCTCTTGGGCCAGTGGCACTTTCCATTTCCAGTATTTCTAAGATTCGGCACTGTCAGCTGTGTCACTAACGAGTGGCCAGGTGTCAGCGAGAGGAAATCCTTGTATATGTACTACCTCCGTTCTTTATTAATTGTCGCTTTGGACAGAAAAGTTGAACTAAAATGAACTATGGAAGTCTGGTCCTAACGACATTTAATTCGGTACGGAGGGAGTATTTGATTGTAGTGGGGCAATTCAATTTCCCATATTTGTCAGACCTCAAATGTAACATATATGTAATTTTCCTGATTAAAAAGAATCTGAGATTTTTTATAAAGTAAAGTTATTGTGTTTCATATCTAGCCTACACAACTAGCTTGGAATAAAGGTTTTATTATTGATGTTGTTGAATATGATCATCCATGGTACCACTCCGTTTTGAAATATTTTATGTTGGTCAATTCAATTTTAAACTAACTAGTGCTAAATAATTTGAAACGGAGTGAGTACTTCGTAACCACTACTCCCTCCGTTTTTGAACTAATAGGTGATAAATAAAAACAAATAGAGAGTATCTGAAAGTTCATGCTCAACCATACCGAAATGACATGTTTCCCCATTCTGAATCCAATCAAATGATTCTTGCCTAGTGGTGGGAATTGGGCCGGGCCAGACCTGGGTGGCTCGGAGCACGACGAGGCGGCCCGAGACCCGACCCGGCCCGGCACGAAATACCGTGCTATGTCGTGCCTGGTTTTTTAGCACGGCGGGCGGCACGACACGACACGACAATTTGGGTCGCGCCCGGGCCGGCACGACTCGAAAAGGCCCAGCGGCTCGAATCGGCACGGCGGCCCAAATTGGCATGACGACCCGAATAGGAACGAAAATTGAATTTGACCCGAAAAAGCCCATCAGCCCAAAAACGTCCTGTCAATTGAAAATTAAAGCCTCCACTGCCACACATTAGGGTAACTGTTACTCCCAGTTTTTGCTCTCTGGCCCCTCGCCCGACGCGCTCCAGCTCTAGACGTCGCCTCCCGTGGTCACGCTCGTGCGGCCGCGCGCCCCCGCCCGTGCTTGTCGCTCCCTCGCCTCGCGCCCGAGCCGCGCATTGCGCCCTCATTGCGCCCCTGCGTCACGTACCGTGTCAGGCCAAAGCCACAACCACAACCATGTTTCCAACTAGGGTAGTGGTACTAGGAAGAAGATTGGCGCATCATCGCGGCGTGGTTATGGTCGTGGCTACGAGGAGCCCGATCCACGTCATCTATCTCCAAGCATGGGAGATTACAGCATGGATGATGTCGATTTGGAAGGTGATGCATATGATGAGTACCAAGATGATGATTATGTTGGTTTGAATAATGCAGGTGGTGCTAGTTTCTCCGTTGATGCGCCTGCTACTGCAAGCGATGTGCCTCCACAATCCGAAGCTCCACATAAGAAATTCAAACATCTATTATTTCGGGACCCAAAAAGAAAAGAGCCAAATGTTAGGATCACTTCATCGAGCATGTAGAAAAGGTCAATGGTAAGAATTTAGTAACTTCTGCTACTTGCAAATATTGTAAAAAAGGTTCTTACTGCAGCATCTAGTAGTGGCACGAGTCACCTAAATCAACATTATGCCGTATGTGTCAAGAAGTTTGCTTTACGAGGGGGTGCCTCAACACAAACTCAATTGAACTTCAATCCCTATGGCTCTGTAAGTATTTGGGTTTATAATCCTGATGTTGTTTGTTCTGAAATTACAAGATATATTGTAGTAGAAGATCAACCTACTTGCATGGGTGAAAGTTCTAATTCTGAGAGAATGATTCAAGTTGCTTTTTGTCCACAATATAGCAATGTTTTTAGAAAAAAACTACTTGGACGGACATAATTAAAAGATACAAGAATAAAAAGGTGAACTTGAAACAAACATTTAGGAGCATGTCATTTTCTGTTGCATTAACATCGGATATTTGGTTATCTTCACATCAAAGGACAAACTATCTTAGTATTGTTGCTCATTACATAGACCATGAGTATAACATAAATAAAAGGATTTTAGCATTGCGGTCCATTGATGAGAACCACACCGGTGACGTAATTGCATCACATGTGCTTGATGTCATTAGAGATTAAGGTATTGAAAATAGGATTGTGTCTATTACTCTTGATAATGCATCGGCTAACAATAGGGCCATTGATATACTTGAGCCACACATACAAAGGTACATTGGTGGGTATGTGCTTCATCAAAGATGTGTGTGCCACAACATTAATCTTATTTTGCAGGCTGGCTTGGCGAAGGCAAGTTCATGTATTGAAAATATACATTGTGCCGTTCGATTTCTTATGAATTCTCCACAGTCTTATAGAAATTTCAGGAGTATTGCAAAGTGAAGGATATGAAAGCAAAAAAAAATTCTTTAGACATGAAAGTGCGATGGAATTTGACTTACATCATGTTGACACAATTAAAATGGTATGAGAGCCTCTTTAGTACTTCTATAAATGCTCAAAATGCAGGTATTGGTCTACATGAGTATTATTGGAAAGTTACAACAAAGCTTCGAAAGCTCTTGAAATCATTTTATAATACAACAACCCTGTTGTCCGGTATTTATTATCCTACCTCTCCTCTTTTACTTGAGTGGCTCATGATATTTGTTGAAAAATTTAAAGAAAAAGAAGATGATGAAATTCTGGGTCCAATCATTTTTGAAATGAGAGCAAAGTACCTTAAATGTTTTGATGGTATTGCACATCTCTATTGTTTTGCTCTCAATTTTTATCCACGTAAGAAGTTAGAGCAATTATAGGGTGCTTTACATTTTATTGGTCAAAAACTTGATCTTGATTACTCAAGCGCTTACTCACATGTTAAGTCTGAGATATTTCGAGAATTTGCTATGTATTACCAGAAATTTGGTCAACCTCACCCTAGAGAGGATCCACCACAAGTTGAGAAGAAAAAAGTACGGCGTCTCAAATGTGGAAAAAATTGAAGTCCAAGGAAACTTCTTCATCCTCACAGCCCTCTAGGTCAAATTGGAATCCAATTGCAGAGTTGACTCACTATCTCAAAATAGATCATGTGGCTCATGATCCAATGCTTCAGATATATATTTTACTTTTTGTGCATCTAAACGTGAATATATATTTAGACTTCTATTTATGTTGAATTTTTCTGAATGATGTTGAAGTGGACCTCTTAGGGTGGTGGAAAGACAATGAACGTCAGTTTCCGGTGCTCTCCCAACTTGCACGTGATGTGCTTCTTATTCCAATTGCTAGCGTCTCTCCTGAAGCTATATTTAGTTCAGCTGGAAGAATTATAGAAGAAAGGAGGTGATTCTCATATTAGTTCGTGTTCTCTCATATTCATTTACATTCAACTTAGTCATTTTGATTCAATGTTGTAGGTCCTCTCTTACACCCGATATGGTTGAGTGTCTCACATGCCTTAAAGATTGGGAGGCGGGAGAAACTAGAGATCAACACCGCCTAGAGGATCCGAAAATTTTAAAGGCATTGGATGATCTTGACCTTGAAGAATCTGAATGATTGAAAAATTTAAACAAACTGTACTCTTTTCCTTACGGGGGAAGCTCACAATGAGTGTAAGATTTTTAATGAGGCAGTTTGTAAAAGACTTGATACTTCAATAAAATTTCATTCCACCTGCATGTGTGATTTGTGATTTTTGAATGGGCTATGTGATTTGTGAATCTGTTATGTGATTTTGTGAATGTTCTATGTGATTATATGAGTATATCGATGCCTATGTGAATGTGGAAAGTTGAAAGAAGAGCGGATTCTATTTGCTCCCTAAAATTTTCTGGACTGGGAACCTGTCACGCCCCATTTTACATATAGTAAAACAGGACAAACCTGCATGTATGCTAGGATTAGTTTGATCATAGATGCATAACAAAATATGGTAAACAGTTCTATATCGAATAAAATAACAATTAGATACCTTAAAACAATTTCGAGCAGCAGCGGAAGAGGGAAACAAAACAGGGCACGCCACAGGCAAATCGACTGGCAGCAACGTGACCTTCTAAACTCCATCTTCACTTGATCATCTTTTACTTGAGCAGCATGACATGTACAAAAAAATCAGAAAAGGAAAGAAGCAAGGATGAGTACCTAATGTACTCCGCAAGTGTGGAAGTTATGACATACGGGTTATTCAATGAGGAAAGGTTGACAAGGGTTAAGCCTCTATGCATCCTTAATTTCCTATGTTGACCTTAACATCCTATTTACTAGGTGAAGGACATATATATCTAATAATAATATATACCGTTGGGTTACACCCACCCGACTCACCACCGTCTAGGTTACCCACCTGGAAACCAACTCACCGGGTTAAACCACCCGGGGCCAAACTCATCGGGTTACCCACCCGACTACCAACCAACCAGTCCCAACTAATCGAGGTTGAGCTATCCAAGCGAGCTCATGACCGTGAGCACGGCTATCTAGATAGATTTATACTCTGTAGAGTTTGTACCACTTTACTCACAAGTTGTGATTTCATCCCCTGTCTATAGGTGGACTAAGAAACCTCCCTGTCACCCGTGACCCGTCGATCACATTACACACTTCCATAGGTGTGCGGCCATAAGGTCACAACATAGCCTTTACAAAGGGTCTCGCGACAAGTACGAGCACTCTAAGGTTTCACATATCGCGATATTTCTGGAGTAAATCCCTCCGCCGGGGCAGCCCCCTCTTGAGCCTTGCGGATCAGAGCAGTAAATCCCCACTCTTTCCTCGCACCATCCTTTGCCCATACTCATCGAAAGATTACCTAATTTATTGGCTAATTCGTTCCATACTGTCATGTGGTGGTACGATAAGGCCTGGAATCGCAACGCCAAGAACCGGTCCTTAGAATCTACGCAGGCATCCAAGAACAAACCCGAGTCTCGTGCGTACTGCACCCACCAAGTCAACCTGCCTGCTAGATTCCTATCTACTATATATATATATATATATATATATATATATATATATATATATATATATATATATATATATATATATAATTCCAGTAGGGCTAAGCGTAAACACACTCCCAGGTCCCAACAATACCATCCCAAACCCAGCGACGAGGAATAATATGGAAATCTAGGAAACTTCCTAACATAGGATTCAATTTAAGACTTGCATGCAACTAATTCTATCTATATCTTTAATAATTCCTAACCGGTGCAAAGTGGTCAAGGACACTTGCCTTTATTTATTTCCTGTAGTTGCTCAGTCTTCGGGTAGAACTCTCGATCTTCCAAGTCTTCACGTCGCATCACGATCATCACGCGAATACGCACATACTACCAAAAGAGAAATAAAGCACAATAAATAACAGTACACCATGCAAGCAATAGAAGACAAACATTACTACGCGAATATCCTACGTGTAACGAGAACGTACACACGATAACGGCTTATTACGGTGTTATACTCATTTTATCACCTTGTATCTATGATCATAGTTTAACTGGCATAATTAAATAATGGTTAAGATGGCAATTCATTAATCTTAATGAGAAACTACACATAAACATGCATGCAATATTAAATTAAACCTAAGTTATAAATCATTTAAGGTGAGCAAGAGTGTGTTATTATCACATGCAATGACAAGTATGGAAAGAATGATATATTTAGTTCACAAATCATTATCATAAGAAATGATACACTTTATTACACATTTTCAATATTAGTATGCATGAATTAAATAATTTAAGATTGTATTTTATGCACAACATATCTTATTAAACATTTATAATATTTACTAGGGTTTAAATGTGTAGGTTTAACATGTTAAAGGGCATTTTCATAAATATTAATGAAGTTCCAGGGGTTTAAATGTAAAAACAGCAAACCAGAGGCATTTCTGTAATTATTCAGAAGTTATCAGGGGGTTCTATGCTAATTTCCAGTAGATCCAGGGGTTAAAACATTAATCCAGAGGGTTACAGGGGCCTGATAATCATTCTACAGCAAAACCACAATTATTAAGTTATCCAGGGTTAGTTTATTAAATCCAGGGGCTTGTTTGCAATTAAACTAAAATGTTCCGGGGGGTTCGGTGCAATTGACGAAGGGGTACGCGACTGCTCATTATGGACCGATGGATCTGCATCTAGTGGGTAAGATTTAAAACGGCTAAAGGTACATACATGCCTTCATCCTAGCCTTAGGATATAAACGGACGGCTGAGATTTAATTCTACAAAAGGGGTATAAGGATTCTAATCTAAACCGCACGTCTCTGATCTAACGTTTGTGCACGAAAGAAGCATGAGCTTCTTCTTCCCCAAGGCTACCCAGCGGCGCCGCCATGGCCAACGACCAGAGAGCTCGCCGGCGCCACACGGTACTTCGGCAAACCCTACTTGAACGCGCATCTAACAATATGAATCGAGGTAGGGGACATAGGGAGCTCACCCAGGGTGGTTTCGCGGTCCGGGGAGGTGCGCAGAGGGCTCGCGACGGTGGAGGGAGAGAGGCGGCATCGTTCGTCATCGGGGTTGCGTTTCGATCGTGATCTCTCGGATCCATCATGCCCGAGAGGTGTTCCAAAGCAGGGACAAAGTGACGAGGAAGTTAGATCAAAGGGAAATCAAAGGGAGAAGTTGAAACAACGGCGACGACGGGGCAACTTACCGGAGCTCGGGATCCACTGTTCTGACGTCGATCCGCAACAGGTACAGACGGGGAGGCTTACGTGCAGCACTGGGAAGCAAGGAGGCGAGCTATCGGATCCATGCACGGTGTGGAATCGGGCGAATCGGGAGACGCAGAGGCGGCTCAACGCGGTGGCGGCGGGGTGGTTTGTTCCGGGGAAAAAATGAGCGAAGGGGAGGAGCTAGGGTTGGAGCCAGCTTTTATAGGGCAAGGCTTCATGCGGCGCAAGTTGATTGGGGCCTGGATATTTTTGGAGTTCGCACACGGGGAGGCTGTGGCGTCTGTCGGTACCCTGGGTACCATATACTCCTTAGGATTGCAAAGATCTCAAGGGAAAGTCATCTACTTGATTTGAAGACCTTCAAAGGCCCACATGTCAGACATAACCGGACCCGCTTATCCAACATGGTTAGTCCCAGGGTCGCCACGTGTACTATCAAACCGGAGCTACCGCCCACAAGGGGGAAGCTCCGGGCTATGTACCGAAATGGCACCCCCGGACCTAACCCCAGACCGAGGGAAGCTCCGGAACTGACACGTGTCGGGTAACACCGGACCTATCTGTTCCCCACAGTGTGCTCCGGCACTACCACATGTCCAACCGTCAGATCTTCAGCCTCTAACCTCCGGAAGACTCCACAACGGCTCCAGATCTTCAAAGGGGAATCAAGGACTTCAAGACCCGATCAAGTGTCATTAACACTATATTAATGACACACGATCGGATGACCTTAATTACCAGTAAAGGTGTTGTCAAAGCCCATAACTCGGTCATTAAGGGCAATTAAACGTGTTGAATGTGTATCAATATCAGTAACCGCCGGGGCCACATGTTGGGCCAGGCTAACTTGTAACGGCCTGCCCTTGTACTATAAAAGGACAGGCCGACGATACATAGGGGACACTCTCCGGAGACTCGCTGACTTTACACTCTCCGGAGACATGCTGACTTTACACTCTCAACTGACGTTGAGCTCATACATCCAATACAACACCAACACACACCGTGGAGTAGGGTATTACGCTCAGGCGGCCTGAACCATGTAAATCTTCGTGTCCCTTGTGTCACTCGACATGTCACCTTCTGGAATCTCCGCACGCCCATACCGAACCTCAAACTCCTCTAACACTTTAGTAGTGTTGGGAGATCTACCGGATCAAAACCACCGACAGTTGGCACGCCAGGTAGGGGCTCGGAGATTTCAAGAATGGTGAACTCAGCCGCTGGATCATCCAATGGTCATCTCGCTGTTCAAGCTGTTGGGGGTAATCCCTCCAATATGCAGCCACCAGCAGGAACCACGGTTCCAGCAGGAGTCACAATTCCACCACCGCCGCCTCCACCAGCAAATCAAGGTGGACAACGCGATGGTGCACCGGCGTCAATCACTGCGTCGGCGAATCTTGACAACCCGGAACACGCGCTTCATGCAGCACGTGCTCTTCTTCAGCGCCCACCACCTCCGGACGCATCCCGGGATGCAATGGAGCAGTGGAGGGCCGATGTGGAACACTTGGTTGCAGCAGCAGCCGACCGCATCAACAACCAGGGTCCTCCTCCTTCAGGACGGGCCTCGTCGCAGCGACGGACCTTGTCTGACAGACTTGGTCCGCACGTTTCCAACAACAGGAGACGTGCTGCATCACAGCAGGTGACGTCATTGCCCTCTGGGGCACGACGCACTCACACGGTATCAAGGCTTTCAACTCATGACCTTCAGGCAGAGCTTGATCGCCGATATCGCCAACAAGACGGCCGAGTCCATATTGAGCGTGCTCGTGAAAGACGAGAAGGTCAAGACATTCCTGCTCCTGAAGGAGTAGGAGGAGGCTGTTCAGCCCTGGCCATGCATCTGCGTATGGTCAGGTGGCCACAGAAGTTCCGGCCTCACCTGCCGGAGAAGTTCGACGGGACTGTTAATCCTGTCGAATTTCTTCAGATTTACTCCACTGCTATCTTGGCAGCTGGAGGAAATGAGGTCGTAATGGCCAATTATTTCCCAGTGGCTTTAACTGGGACCGCCAAGTCCTGGTTTATGAGCCTTCCACCCAACTCCATCAGCAGTTGGGAGGAGTTGTGCCAGCAGTTCACCGCCAACTTCGGGAGTTCTTACACCCGACCAGGCACCGAACTGGACCTTTTTGCATTTGTGCAAAAAGGAGAAGAATCCCTACGATCATTCATCCAGATATTCTCTCGGGTACGAAACACTATCCCTTCTATCTCTAGCGCCTCTGTCATCGTGGCATTTAGACAGGGAGTGCGGGATAAGAAGATGCTGGAGAAACTGGCGATCAAGGAGATTACCAGTGTCACGGAACTCTTCAGCTTGGCTGACAAATGTGCCAGAGCTGCGGAGGGCTGTGAAATGCACTCCAAACCAACTCCGGAGGATCACAAGAAATCCTCCAAAGGAGAAGCCGCTACCTCTGGGAGTGGCAAGAAGAAGAAAAAGACCAACGGCAAGAATAAGTCGTCGGCTGGTGAATCCAATGCTGCAGCTGCTGCAGCTCCGGGTGGCCGGGGGCCACGCCCCGAGAAGCGACCTCGACCGTCTTCTGAAGACGGTGGCAAACCCAAGGTGTGGTGTCCAATTCACAAAATGGACAACCACAGTTTGGAAGACTGTCGGGAGGTCCAAAACCTTGCCAAGCGCTACAACAAGCGTCGGGAAGAAGCTCCTTTCCGACAGAGGGAATAAAAACAAAAAGTTGACGAAGCTCCGGCTGAAGAGGAGTTAGGTTTTTAGGATCCCAAAAAGGTCCTGAAGGCCGTCTACACCTCCGTCGACGATGATTCCGACGTCTCTGACAACGAGCGTCGGAAGACCATGAACACCATTTTTGGTGGATCATGGGACATCACCTCCCGCCGCGTCATCAAGACTATGCGTCGGGACATGGCTGCTGTAGCTCCTACAGCCAGGGCGGAGCCTCATCGGAAGTGGATGGACACTGAAAGTGCATCTAGGTTCCCCGTGGGTTTTGGCTGATTGATGATGACAATTAAGTCGCTAATGAGCTCAAGTGATCTTAGCACAATGGTGTTTGAAGAGGTGTCGACCAACGACTCTCAACTGACACGTGAGGAGACAATGGCTTATCAAGACAAGCCAACGGATGATGAGGAGACTCGCCAGCTCAAGGCGAAGCTCCGGGAGAAGTTGAAGATTGCTGTGGTTGAGCCGTCAAGCTCATCAAGTGGTGGCGGCGGGGTCAACTACAACCGACAGGGGTTCAACTATGAACGCCTTGCCGGCAACAACCACTACCTCTCCATCCCATTGGGGAAACCTCCTCAATTCGATGGAACCGACTACGGGATGTGGAAACACAACATGAAGATCCACCTCGTGTCACTCAATCCGGCATTGTGGCAAATTGTCATAACCGGGGTGGAGATCCCGAAGGATGAGGACAACATCACGCAAGAACAAGCCATCCTCATCCACCGCAACGCTCAAGCTACGGGTGTGATTATCTCATCTCTCTCAAGAGATGAGTTCAACCGCGTCGATGGCCTTGAGGTGGCCAAAGACATATGGAACACCCTCAAGACGGCACATGAAGGGAATCGGGTGGTCAAGGAGGCCAAGATTGAGCTCATCGAAGGAGAGCTTGGGAGATTCGCCATCTTGGATGGTGAATCCCCCCAAGACATGTACAACCGGTTGAAGGTACTTATCAACAAGAGCCGATCATATGGCTGCACCAAGTGGACCGACCACAAGGTTGTGAAGAGGATGATCCGGGCATTCATGCCTAGGAACGTCGCTCTTTGCTCCATGATTCGAGAAAGCCCGGGGTTCACTCAAATGACCCCGGAGGAGGTCCTTGGAAGGATCATCAACCACGAGATCATGGAGAAGGAGGCGCTCTTCTACAACGACCTTCAGAAGTTCACCGCCTCCAAGATGAAGAACGTTGCACTCAAGGCAACACCCTCTTCAAAGTAGCAAGAGGAAAGTGATGAGGAGAGCCTCGACACCGATGAGGAAGAGGCCTTCTTCATCAACAAATTCAGGAGAATGATGAGGAGGAAGAAAGGTGGATACAACCATGAGGTCAAAGGGAAGGAAAGAGCAAGGCCCAAATCAAAAAGGTCTTGCTACAATTGTGGCGAGTATGGGCACTTCATCGCTGATTGCCCACATGAAGAAGCGAAGAAGAAGAAGGAGGGCAAGCCTCAAGATAAGAAATTCTTCAAGAAGAAGAGGCCCTCCGGACAAGCCCACTTGGGGAAGGAGTGGGACTCTAACGATGAGTCCTCCTCCGAAGAAGAAGAGGAGAAGATGGCTACCATAGCCATCGGGAGGAGCTCCAAGGGAAGCAAGCTCTTCCCCAACCTCAATGACGACTACAAACCTACTTGCCTTATGGCAAGGGAGGGAAGGAGAAAGGTAACATCTCATCCCTCCTCCACAACTTCCTCGCAAGATGAATTTGATAGTGCTAGTGAGAATGAACACATGCTTAAGGACATAAGCAAAAGCACCTTGCGAAGGATGAAATTGCTTATGGATGAGATCTTTGAGAAGGAGGATCTCATAAATAGACAAGAGGACATGCTCATCCTTGAGAAGGAGAGATGTCGAGAGCTTGATGAGCTCCTTGAGCTCGAAAGAGAGAAGAGCAAGGCATTGAAACACGAACTTGCTCTAAGTAAGAAAACGTGTTCAAGTCTTGAGGAGAAAACAATTGAGCTCAAAGATGAACTTGGGAACTTGTAAAAAGTTAACAAAATCCTTGAGACTCAAGTTGAGTCTCTCAAGAACAATGTAACCTCTTCCTCTAAGAGCTCAACCTTCTCAAAGGCCTCATCCAATGTAACTCCGCCTTGCAAGTGCTCTAACTTAATCCTTAAGCTTAAGGATGAACTCAACTCAGCACAAGGCAAGCAAGCACCTAAGGGTGCCATCTTTGACAAGGAGAAGGTGGCGTATGCACGAAGTGCATACACCAACACAAGACCTCCCCATGTCAAGGATGGTCTTGGCTATACTAGAGGTGGAAGGCATAACGCCAAAACCTCCAAGTATGGCAAAGACATGATTGTCTTTGTTAAGGGGAGTTCATCTCCAACTAAAATTGAAAAGAACTCACCCTCTAGCAGCAAAATGCCTAAATCTGAATCACATCCTTTATTTCATGATTTTGATGCATCTTATGTGCTTAAGAGGAACAAACACGGCAAAGTGTTTGCTAGATATGTTGGGCCACTCCGCAAGAGCCCCAAGCCTTGCGTGTGGGTGCCCAAATGCCTAACTACTAATGTGAAAGGACCCAACTCCGCTTGGGTACCTAAAAGGAAGGCATAAACTTGTTTTGTAGGCTTACTCCTCCGGTGGATCGAAATGGGTGCTGGATAGCGGATGTACCAACCACATGACCGGAGAGAGGAGCATGTTCATAGAGTATGAGGAGAACGAGGACCCAAGTGAAGGAATCTTCTTTGGGGATAATAGCCAAGGGAAAATCCTTGGCTCCGGTAAAATTGTTATCTCCTCTTTGCATACTTTATCTAATGTTTTGCATGTTGATTCCCTAGACTATAATCTCCTATCCATATCACAGCTATGTGATAAAGGATATAAGTGTGTTTTTTCTAGTGAGGGTGTGAATGTTCTGAGAGAGGGTAATGACTCAATAGCCTTTAAGGGAGTGCTCAAGGGAAAGCTCTATCTTGTGGATTTTACCACGGATAAAGCTCAACTTGACACATGCTTAATGGCAAAAGCCAACATGGGATGGCTTTGGCATAGAAGGCTAGCCCATGTTGGAATGAGGAACCTTCAAAAACTCCTTAAAGGAGAGCACGTTCGTGGACTAAAGGATGTGGTATTTGAAAAGGATAGGCCATGTGGTGCGTGTCAAGCGGGAAAGCAAGTAGGAGCTCAACACCCCTCTATGAATGTCATGACGACAACTAGACCTTTGGAGTTACTCCATATGGATCTTTTTGGCCCCATTGCTTACATTAGCAACGGTGGCAACAAGTATGGTCTAGTCATCGTTGATGACTTCTCCAGATATACTTGGGTGTTCTTCTTGCATGATAAGAGTGAAACCCCCGGTGTCCTAAAGAAATTCCTAAGGAGAGCTCAAAATGAGTTCACCCTAAGGATAAAGGCTATAAGGAGTGACAATGGCACCGAATTCAAGAACATGCAAGTAGAAGAGTTCCTAGATGAGGAGGGCATCAAGCATGAGTTTTCCGCTCCCTATTCTCCTCAACAAAATGGAATTGCTGAAAGAAAGAATAGGACGCTCATTGAGATGTCAAGGACGATGCTAGATGAGTACAAAACATCGGACCGGTTTTGGGCGGAAGCGGTTAACACCGCTTGCCACGCCGTAAACCGATTGTACCTTCATCGCCTCCTCAAGAAGACTCCTTATGAGCTTCTCGTTGGTAAGAAACCCAATGTTTCTTACTTTCGTGTTTTCGGTAGCAAGTGTTATATCCTCAACAAGAAGCCTAGGACTTCGAAGTTTGCTTCAAAGTCCGATGAGGGTTTCTTGCTTGGATATGACTCAAACACTCATGCGTACCGTGTGTTCAACAAATCCTCCGGAATTGTTGAGGTAGCACGTGACGTGGTGTTTGACGAAACCAATGGCTCTCAAGTGGAGCAAGTTGATCAACATGCCCTTGATCAAGAGGAACCTCCACTAGAAGCTCTAAGGAGAATGGCACTTGGAGATGTTCGCCCACAAGAACCATCTCAAAGCCCAAGTGACCATCATCATTATGAAGTAGGTCAAACCCCCATTGGACAAGTTGGAGATCCACTAGATACTCCCCAAAATGATAATGGGAATGAAGATCAAGGAGGAGGCTTGGATCAAGGGGGAGACCAAAGTGAAGAAGATGAAGCAAGTGATTCAAGAGCTCAACCTCCGCATCCTCGTGTTCATCAAAGTGTTCAACGGGATCATCCCGTTGACAACATTCTAGGAGATATCACAAGAGGAGTAACAACACGTTCACGTGTTGCAAACTTTTGTGAGCATTTCTCCTTTGTCTCATCCTTGGAACCCCATAAGGTTGAAGATGCCTTAAGAGATCCGGATTGGGTAGTTGCCATGCAAGAGGAGCTCAACAACTTTGAAAGGAACAAGGTTTGGGAGCTTGTCAAGCGCCCACAAGCTAATGTTGTTGGAACCAAGTGGGTGTTCCGCAACAAACAAGATGAGCATGGCGTGGTAACTAGGAACAAGGCACGACTTGTGGCAAAAGGGTACTCACAAGTTGAAGGATTGGATTTTGATGAGACATTTGCTCTCGTAGCTAGGCTTGAGCCAATTCGGATATTACTAGCCTTTGCTACTCATCATGACTTCAAGCTCTACCAAATGGATGTTAAGAGTGCATTCCTTAATGGCCCAATCAAGGAAGAAGTTTATGTAGAGCAACCTCCAGGGTTTGAAGACCAAGACTATCCTAACCATGTTTACAAATTGCGAAAGGCTCTTTATGGCCTCAAGCAAGCTCCTAGAGCTTGGTATGAGTGCCTAAGAGACTTTCTAGTTGAAAATGGTTTTAGGATTGGCAAAGCGGATTGTACCCTTTTCACAAAGCACTTCAACGAAGATTTTTTTGTGTGCCAAATATATGTGGATGACATCATATTTGGTTCCACAAATAAGGTGTTTTGTGATGAGTTCTCCAAGATAATGACGGAGAGGTTTGAAATGTCCATGATGGGTGAGTTGAAGTTCTTTCTAGGATTTCAAGTAAAACAACTCAAAGAAGGGACGTTCATAAGTCAAACTAAGTATACACAAGATATTCTAAGGAAGTTTGACATGGATAAGGCAAAACCCATCAAAACCCCTATGGGGACAAATGGATGCCTAGACCTAAATGAGGATGGTCCAAGTGTGGATCAAAAGTTATATAGGTCTATGATTGGTTCACTTCTCTATCTTTGTGCATCTAGGCCCGATATCATGCTAAGTGTGTGTATGTGTGCACGCTTTCAAGCGGCACCTAAGGCTTGTCATTTGACCGCCGTTAAAAGGATCTTGAGATATCTAGTACACACACCCTCCCTAGGACTTTGGTACCCTAAAGGATCTAAGTTTAACCTCATTGGATATTCCGATGCGGACTATGCGGGGTGCAAAGTCGATAGGAAGAGCACATCGGGTACATGCCAATTCTTAGGTCGATCTCTAGTGTCTTGGTCCTCCAAGAAGCAAAACTCTATTGCTCTCTCCACCGCCGAAGCGGAATATGTTGCAGCTGGAAGTTGTTGTGCACAACTTCTTTGGATGCGACAAACCCTTAGGGATTATGGGATTAACTTGCGCAACATTCCACTCTTGTGTGACAACGAGAGTGCCATCAAGATAGCCCATAATCCGGTGGAGCACTCTAGGACCAAACACATAGACATTCGACACCATTTCTTGAGAGATCACTCAATGAAGGGAGATATTGTGATTTCTCATGTGAGGACGGAACATCAACTTGCAGATATTTTCACCAAGCCTCTTGATGAGAAGCGTTTCTGTGAGCTAAGAAGTGAGCTTAACATTTTGGATTCTAGGAATGTGGCTTAAACCTCATTCCTCACTTTTTTGAGCAATTTCGAAAAACTCTTCTCTATCGTGATTTCTCTTCAAAATCTGTTTGAGAAAACCTTTTCTTGGGATTCGATCATGTTTTTATCACATTCTTTCTTTAATTATCATGTTTGTATTGCTTGCTATTCATAAGGACCAATAGCATGTGTGCAACTCAAAGACATCGCTTTTCAGCTCAGTCGGACCGGACTAGTCCGCCCTAGTGGACGGACAAGTCCGGGTCCAGACTAGTCCGCGGCTGGTCCGCAAACCGGACTAGTCCGCCCTTCAACCGGACAAGTCCGGATCCGGACTAGTCTGGGTCTGGTCCGCTGACCGGACTAGTCCGGCCACTCAACCGTACTAGTCCGGCCCTTGGGGACTTAAAACCCCCAGGCGGCCCAAACCCCTCCTCTCCCTTTCTCACTT
Organism: Tuctoria greenei; assembly: GCA_036927565.1. Lineage (NCBI taxonomy): Eukaryota > Viridiplantae > Streptophyta > Magnoliopsida > Poales > Poaceae > Tuctoria > Tuctoria greenei. The sequence continues at coordinate 151,676,348 of JAYESD010000011.1, forward strand.
GACTCTCTCACTTCCACGCGCTAGCAACCGCCCCCCATCGGCGATTTTGCGCTCCAACCTCCAAATCTCGACTCCAATCCACGCATCGGAGTCTTTGGGAGTGAGGGATCACTTCCCGGCACTCCACATTCGCGATCCATCTCCGATTTCGTCGATTCTAGCAGATTTGAGAAGGTATTCCCTCGTTCTTCAAAAACTAGCCCCATTCTTGATTCTTAAAGTTTTTGATAGGAACACCTTCATTAATGTTGCTCCATATACCCTTGCGATCATAGCCTAGGAGTATTGCGCGCTGATTCGATGATTTTTCGATGAATCGATTAGGGTTAGGGTTCATTCTGCGCAACCCGGACTAGTCCGGCCCCTGGCGGACAAGTCCGCCCAGCGGACTAGTTCGCCCCTGGGGCGGACAAGTCCGGTTTGCGCAGGGCAAACCCTACTTCTATTCTTTTCTCGAGATCTTTTCCGCAATGCTCCCTCTACTTGGACTCATGCCTTCCTTTCTATATGCTTTTCACAGCATGTCGAACTCGGAGCGTTCCCCTCCTCGTCCCAACCCCGAGGGGCGAACCAAAGCTCAAATTGTCGAGGCAAGGACCAAGGCTGCGCTCATAGAAGCGCAAAAGGCAAAGGAAGAGAGGCGGCTGAAGGCACTCGAAGCCTCCAAAGTTGCCGCGAGCATCTACAATGAGGAAGAAGCCATAGCTCGAGCAACCGCAGAGTCCCTCAATGAGCTAAGGAAGAAGAAAAGGGAAGACAGGGAGGCTCACAACTCTAGGGCCGCTGAGGCGAATGCCCCCAAGAGAAAGAAGCGCGTCACCTTTGGCGAGAAAGCGAAGGGCAAGGAGCCAGCCCAAATGGAAGCTGAGCCTAGGGTTGAGCGTGACCCGAAGAAGGGAAAGGCTCCGGCTCCTGTCGAGCCGAAAAAGAAGAAACCAGCTGTCAAGATGTCAACAAAGAAGGCAGCTGGAGGTGTTGTGATCAAAGAGAAAGGGAAGGCCACTTCCATTGGCCCCCTTGAGGTTCACACACCAGAAAGGAACCCCAATAGGCAGAAGGAATTGTCTGCCAATGTGTTTCATGGAAAAGGGGCTGAAAAGGCCAGGAGGCTGAGGACCGAGAAGGTCTACAAGTTTGAGAGGAGCACGACAGATCCCAGGTTCTGGTGCGACTTTCATTGTGACTACTACCGGCTAGTCTATCAGTAGATGAAGAAGCCGGTAATAGAAGCTCAATGGGTTGACTGGGATTACATGGCCAAAAAGCAACACTCTGCTTTTGACGCCGTCATCGAAGCTGCAGAGTGCCATGATCTCAAGCAGATCATGGGTTTCAAGTATGACTGGAACGTCGAAGTGATTCTGCAGTTCTACTCCACCATCTACTTCACCACCTCAGGTGACAGAAGAATTATTTGGATGACACATGGTGAGCAGTACTCAGTCACTTTCGCAGAGTTTGCCAAGATTCTAGGGCTTGAGGCACACATGGATCATGAGATTATAATCTCTAACCTTAAGGCCGTGGATCGTGAAGAGCTGGCATATATGTATCCAAGTCACGTTCCATTTGATGCCGGTCTCGCCCGCAACATCAAGCCCTTCTACAGCATTATGAACAGAATCCTCAGAAGGACGATAGCACCGAAGGACGGTGATGCTGGGGTGATTCAAGGGAACTTGAGGCACTTGCTACTTCTGATTGATGGGGAAGAGAAGTTCAACCTCGTCGATTACATCTTCGACGATATCTTCAACATCTCGCATACCCCCAACCGTGCTTGCGGGTATGCCCCCTACATCATGTGCCTCATTGAGAAGGTGTCGGGCGTGACCTTCGTTAAGGACGTGTCGCACCGCCCGCTTCGTCCTCAGAAGCCCCCGAATGTACCTGTTCCTCCTCGTCGCAAGAATGCAGATCCTCCATCTCGCCCCGTGGCACCTCCGTCTCCGCCTCCGCCTCAATCCATGAGTGCCTTCTTCAAATGCTTCAAGGCGATCTTCACTTCCTGCCGGAAGCAAGAGATCCGCGCTCAAAGGGCACACAAGCGTCAAGAAAAATATCTTAAAGCGGTGTGCGACAAGCTGGAGGTCCCGATGTCCTCTCCGGAGGTGAGTGATGGGGAGATCACTCCATTCCCCAACTTCACTGCCGATGAGCTTGCCCAGCTCCAAGAAGATGGAAGCTCCTCTCGGGCTGCTCCCTCGGCAAGGAACTACGACGACGACGACGACGACGCTGACGATCATGAGGAAGACGTCGAAGATTCCGAGGCCACGGAGAGTGGAAGTGGCGAAGACGAGGACTAGTTCGTGGATCTTCGTTTTCCCCCTTCTTTTCCTTTTTGGTGCCTTGATGCCAAAGGGGGAGAGTTAAGGGGGAGTTAATCTTTTGTGGGTGTGTTTGTGGTTTGTGGACTTGTTTTGTAATATATTCATGCTCTTGGATGTTTACATTTGTGCAAGACTTGTTAATGTTGTTTAATATCAATATAATGCTCTTATTGTCAATCCTTTGATTATATTGATGCTCTTTATGTCTTGTCACAATTGTTGAGCACATCACGTAGGCACCCCACCATAACGTGTGTGGGTATGAAAGATCTCCTCCATCTCTTTTACATGTTGCATACATTGAGGGGGAGTCATTCATACGCACACAAGTTATGAAAACCAATTTCCATACTCTTAATTGTTGAAGGACTTAATGTGTTGTCATCAATCACCAAAAAGGGGGAGATTGAAAGTGCATCTAGGTTCCCCGTGGGTTTTGGATGATTGATGACGACAATTAAGTCGCTAATGAGCTCAAGTGATCTTAGCACAGGTGTGGACTCGATCGGAGACGCAAACCCTCAAAAAGGAAAAGGAAGGAAACGGAGTCAACTCGAAGCGTAGAAACTAGGGTTTCTAGCGTGTTGAGTTAGACTAGCCATAGAAATAGGAGGGTGCGTGTGTAAAGTGCATTGAGATCAAGTTTGGGAGCTCAGAGTGTTTTAGAGGTCAAACCCCTTGAGAGAAAAGAGTGGATAAGCAGTCTGGCAGTAGGGCCGGACTAGTCCGTGCAGGTGGCCGGACTAGTCCGCCCCTGGCCGGCCAAGTCCGTTGTCGGCCGGACCAGAAGGGTCTGACTGAGATCGGACTAGTCCGTTTGTGGCCGGACTAGTCCGGGTAGCAGTGAGTGGGTTTTGGGGACTAAGTATTAAAACCACGGACTTGTCCGTTTGAGTCCGGACCAAGAGGTCCTGAGTGAGAACGGACTAGTCCGCCCGTGGGGCCGGACTAGTCCGGGTTAGCGTGTTGAAGGTACTTCTATGACTAAGTCTGGGAGGACCGGACTAGTCCGCCCATGGGGCCGGACTAGTCCGTGGTCCTCAGACTAGTCCGTTTTCACACGGAGCAAAAGGCTCTGTGTGAGATCGGACTAGTCCGGTGGTGACCGAACTAGTCCGTTGTTTAAGTGACCGTTTGAATTTGAAGTTTGGCGGGTAGTGTGACGATAGCGTGTCAGCTGTCGGGGCCTGACAAGAGGTCAGTGGTCCCCTAGGCCGGACTAGTCCGCCCTTCTGCTGAAGTCAGCAGTATGGGCTTGGGACCTCTATAAATAGAGGTCCCCTGGGTTCTTTTGAACCAACTCTTGAACTGACTTGAACCCTAGCGCCGCCACAACCAACTTGGAGCACTCTTGAGCCTCTTTCTTGCCAACTTTCCCTCTAAAACTAATTCTTGAGTGGATTAGGGTTTAGTGAGGTGGAGAAGAGGAAGAACATCACGCTTGTGCTCCCGGTTTGATCTCTTGCACTCATTGAGTCTTTGTGAGCTGTGTGTTGAGTGTGTTTGCGTTGTTGATCATCTTTGTGGTGTGGGAGCCTCAGATTGTGAGAAGCCCCAACGAATCTTGTATTCGCACTTTGAGATAGTGGAGAACCAAGTTAGGCCCGTGCGGTAAACTTGGTGAGGGAAGGTTTGGTGAACCCGGTCCTTTGTGGACTCCTCAACGGGGATGTAGATTCTTGTGTGGAATCGAACCTCGGGATAAAATCTTTGTGTCTCCGTGTTCTTCGTATTTTGTTTATCGCATACTTAGCTCTAGGGTTGCTAGTCTTGTCTTGTGCCTCACATTGCTTAATCTTGTTAAAACTTGACTCACTCTTGTGTTGATAGTTTCTAAACTTGTCTTAAACATATCCTCACTTGTAGCCTCGAGAAAATCCCTTTAAAACTTGCTAGAAACACTTTTTAGGGTTCTTCACGCAGGCTGACCGGACTAGTCCGCCCCCAGACCGGACTAGTCCGCCCCCTGTGATTTAATCTCGTTTTATTCAGTCATTTGCAGGTCGATTAGCCTATTCACCCCCCCTCTAGGCAACTTTCAGACACAACCATCACTTTTGATGCTTTGGACTGCCCTCGAAGCATGGTTGGAGCAGGTCAGCTACCTTTGATGGTATCTCCTACCATCAATAACATCCATCTCCACCATGTCATGGTAGACGGATGTTCGGGGCTCAACCTCATAAGCTTCAAAGTTTTTACCAAGCTTCAGCTCCGACCTTCGGATCTCCACCCCTCCCGACCTTTCTCCGGAGTAGGTCCGGGAGCCATTACCTCACTCGGAGCTATTACCCTCCCCGTTACCTTCAGGACCCGGGAGAAATATCGCACCGAGAAGTTGGTCTTTGACGTTGCTCAGATCAACTTACCCTTCAATGCCATCTTGGGTAGGCCTGCCTTGTACAAATTCATGGCAGCTGCTCATTATGGTTACTTGGTGTTAAAGATACCAACACCAGTAGGCGTTCTCCGGATCCGCAGAGATCGTACCGCCGGAGTAACTGCTCTGGAAGAACTCCATGCTCTTACTACGGCGCAAGAGGAGGACCCCAGGCAGGAGCAAGCTCCAAAACCCCCGAGCATTCGTCAGCGAGGCTCGACTTCTGCACCTCGTGTGCAGCCAAGCGGTGACACCGACATTCCCGTCAAAGTCGTCCAAATCGGTTCCGATGCCACTCATACCACCCGTATATCGGGGGGATTGAACGATAAATAGGAACTAGCGCTCATCGCTTTCCTTCGGGCTAATGTCGACGTGTTTGCCTGGCAACCGTCACAAATGCCTGGGATCCCCAGGGAAGTGATTGAGCACAATCTGAAGATCTACCCCGACGCCCGGCCTGTGCATCAGAAGCCTCGGAAGCAATCCGTAGAGCGACAAAACTTCTTTCGACAAGAAGTGAAGAAGTTTCTCAAAGCTGAATTCATCCGAGAAGTCTTCCATCCAAAATGGCTGGCAAACCCAGTCGTTGTGCCCAAGGCCGGCGGGAAGCTTCGGATGTGTATCGACTACACAACACTAAATAAGGCATGTCCAAAAGATCCATTCCCATTACCTAGAATAGATCAGATAGTGGATTCCACCTCTGGGTGTGAATTACTGTGTTTTCTAGACGCATATTCTGGGTATCATCAAATAAGAATGTCTAGGGAAGATAAAGAGCATACCTCTTTCATCACAGTAGATGGATTGTACTGTTATACAGCCATGCCATTTGGTCTCAAGAATGCAGCTTCAACATTTGTACGAGCTATGTAACACCCTAAATCTTTGCATCATGCATTGCATATATATTCATGCATTAAACATTAATAGAGGAAAATAAATAAAAATATAAAACATGTATTAGGGAATAAGTATAGATAAATAATAATCAATAATAAAAAAAATAATAAAAGAAATATATATAAATAAATAATATATAATAATATATACATGTAAAAAAATGTATGATAATAGAAAAAAAGAAAGTATAAAAAAAATATAAAAAATATAATATATATTAATATTTATTTATGAAAGAAAAGAAAAGAAAAAAAAGAAAAGAAGAAAAAAAAGAAAACCCCGCCGGCCAGGCCGAGCTGGCCCAGCCGGCATCGACAGGCGCGCTTGGCCCCACCCCACGGGCTATGCTCGACGTGTCCCGCACCGCCCGCCGCCTGGGCTCCCGCGAGCCGCCTGCCCCGCTGGACCCCACCCCGTCGCCTGGCGCACCGCGCCTCCCGCGCCTGCCCGCGTTGACCCGCCCTCGATCGCGTGTCCCGCGCGCCCGCGCCCCCACGGTGCGCGCGCCTGGCGCGAGCCTCGCCTGACTCCGACGCGACTCGCCCGACCCCGCTCGCGCTGACTCCCGCACGTGCGCCCGCTCGCCCGACCGACTCGGCCTCTGGATCGATGTACGCACCTATATAAACGTCGGGAGTCTTCGTGAGTTTTCCCCGATCCCAGGAAAACCCTAGCCGCCGGTACAGAGAAAAAAGGAGGGACCAGAGGGCTGTGCTGCCAGGGAAGAAAAGAGGAAGAAGAGGAAGGAAAAGAGGAGAGCGCCGCCGTCCGCCGGAGATCGTCGTCGCCATCGCGTCGCCGTCGTCGTGCCGCCGGAGGACCTTGCACATCTACTTCGTATACGCATCGTCCCCATCCTGTGATCATCGAAGCCATCGCATCTACTGTAGGCCACCTTTTCCGATGCGAATTTTAGCGACCATATTGAACCTAATAGGCGTAGTTTGATCGTAGCCGCATCGTCTTTTTATTTTCAGCAGCATTAATTCTCGCTAAAACCCCCGTAAACTCATATGAACACGTATGAACTAGTCACATCTAATTAATAAACAACCGTAGTTAATTAATTATTGAATTGTGCATGCATGCATGTCATTGCATGTTGATTATTTTGTGTGCATCATATTGAATTGTATGTATTTTCCTATATGTATGATCATGCGTAGAGGAACGTGCTCAAGAGGCCGCATACGAGGATTTCCAAAATCAAGACTTTGAAGCGCTTGAGCAACCCCATCCGTCGAAGCAAGGCAAGTGTCCTTGATCATATTGATCCCGTTTTATTAAATGTTTTGTTTGCGAACTTGCATGCTTGTGTCAATATGATGGGAAACCCATACGTAGGAGTTTACTAGCGTTGTTTGCCACCCCTTGTCGCTGGGATATACACGATGAGTCGGGTATGGGTATTTTTATTTTTGCACCGCATCTCTACATGGGTTATGGGTAACTTAAATAATGTGGTTGACAACTTTAATTACGACAACTTGGGATGGTAATAAGATGATGATTAATTTAGCAACCTGGAATTTAGGAGATCTAAGCAAGCATGGTTTTGTGGATGGGTTGGATGATATGGTGGTTTGATTGCCTTAGATCTAAGGACCAGTTCATGCGAGAATATGCCAGGTCAACAGTGCCACCACAAGGCCAAGTATGGGTGCGGCGTAGCTGAATAGGAGCGCTGCTAGTATTGTATGGACCATTGGATGGCGCAGGGAATGGGAGTCGAGGAGGACTGCCCTGGGATCCGCATGGCACACGAGGGGGCCTGTGGGTGGGAGAATGGAGATTCAAGCCTGCCGGTGAAACCTTAGTGGACCCGTACATACTAGTAGCCCCTTTTGAAAGGCTATTTTGTGATCTCTTGGCCAAACACCTACGGAAGTGTGAGATGATATAATGGAGGTTTCTTAGTCACCGAAAGGTGATGAAATCACGAACATGTGGGTAAAGTGGTACAACCTCTGCAGAGTGTTAAAAACTATCATGATAGCCGTGCTCCCGGTCATGAGCACCTGGATGACCTACATGATTAGAATTGGACTTGGAACTTTGGGATGGTTGGTATGGTTTTGGGTTGTCACTTGAGTATTGTCGGTACATGAGAGATTATGAAATTGGCATATGGTATTAATTTTATGGTTGACTGGTATTAACGAATTGCGATGATAAATGAGAACTGTTGGATTTATGGTATGATAATTACTTGGGTCATGAAGGGAAATAAATTCACATAGACATGATAGGCCGCTTTTACATGTTTATGAAATGTACTTTTCTGCAATTAGCCAATTTATTCCAATCATTTGTTTAGCGACATGTCATACTTTCCACACTTGCTGAGTACGACATGTACTCACCCTTGCAATCCCCCCCAACAGCTACTGGAGACAATTGGGAGTACCCTGAGGATCACGCGGAGTACTAGGTTGCGTACCGCTGTCAATTGCCTGTGGATTGGAGTCGTGCTGCTTAGTTTATTTTCCGCTGCATTATTTATAGTTTTATCATTTGTGAACTATTGGATTATTGTAATAAAGTACTTATTTAATAGTTAAGACGTGGTTAAATTATGTATATCCTTTGTGATGCAACCGTATATGTGTGATGCACTTCCTGGGCACACATATGCATTACGCTTGGTTCATATTTGGAACCGGGTGTCACAAATTGGTATCAGAGCCGTGTTGACCGTAGGACGCAAGCCTAGGTATAATGGACACTCTAGAGCACTTAGGAACACTGTTCTAATCTGCTATTTTCGAAAAAATTGCTGCTGTTCCATTTCCTTATTTTCAGCTGCAAAACGTATCGATCGCTGCTGCGTTTTTGATAAAAAAATTTCAGCAGTGAGCAATATTAGGTGCTGCTGTTTTTGTTGCTTAAATTTTCACGAAAAAAGTGTGTTTTGCTGCTGTTATGTGTGGGTAAAATTATTGTGTTGGCTGCTGCATTTTTATCTCTATCTTTTCGTTCTTTTGGAACCGCTGCACCGCTCTTTTTCCGCCATTTTAGCTGCTGCAATTTTCAGATTTATATTCCGTTATTCTTTCCTCTAATGTATTATCGTTTTCTGTAGATGGCCCGCACCAAGACGACCCCCCCCCCCCCCGTAAGTCGACCGGTGGACTTGTGCCCCTGCGTAGGTTGGCCAGTCGCTCTCCGGCCATCGACCCCCGTCACCCGATGATGATCCGTTCTGACGGCAGGGCCGCAGGACAACTGCGACATCGTCTCCGTGCCCTACTCCGTGAGGCTGGCTACCGTCACCACATCCTCTCACTCTCCTACCACACCACTGGAGTGCAGCGCCTGGCAGGAAGGAGTGGAACTGCAAGATCTACATCTACTATGGTGATGAGTTGGTAAAGACCCACATCAGTCCTGCTTGGAGGAGCTCCCGCCGATCTGCGGAGTAGGATGCTAGCTGGGAAGCAGCCACCTTTTGGAGTCACGCCCGCCATTTCCATTTGGAGGACACGGTGCACGCCTTTATTCCGCAGCGTCCTAGTGGCACTGCGAGCTTCGTCTCCAGGCACGTGGAGGGACCCCTGGACCTCCCGTAGTCTCGTCAGACTGTTGACGACGTGGCCCAGCTTAGTGCCTGACTTCAGAGGGCGCAGCAGGAGATTCAGGATGGACGTGACCTCGCCCAGCGCCACGAGGCGATAATCAGGAGGTATCGTCAGATCACCGACGAGGACCCGAACGACTACGCGTCTGACACCTCGACGTGGACCCCAGACTCTCCAGACCATTGCAACGGCCAGCGTGAGTCGTCTTCTGAGGAGTCCTTTGACGAGGAGCCTTTCAGTGTGGCGTCTGCCGCACCACCGCCGACTGCTGCCTCACCACCACAGGACCCCAAGGACCCCGATGACGACGATGACGATGAGGACCCGGAGGAGTTTCCGCTTGACGACTAGTAGTCCTCGACCTATGCCACGACTCAAGGATAGGCACACCCCCATTAGTTAAATAAGAGCGACGTAGACATACTTGTGTGACCTTGAGTTGTGTTACTTCTTTTAGGATTTTTGTCAATTTTGTTTGGTGCTTGTTAGAGTGCTTGTGTGCTTAGTAGAGAGTTGTGGGATGCTTCGGCACTTGTACACATCCTCATATAGGTCTATATTAATAAAGGGTTATTTAGTGTCACATACCTTGATGCATATAGTTGGGACGTTCTTTCCAAATTCTAAATCCTTCTGTTTCCACGCTTCTTTCGCCAACAGATGGTGAGAACCCATAACTAGAGGGATGTCAACGATGAGGAGGAGCGCAATGAAGTACCTCGGAACAACCAGGGACATGCTCATGGAGCTATCAATATTGAACAACTGTTAGCTATGCAGAACCAGCTCATGCAGACCATGATACAGACAATGGGACAGCTGCAAGCTGGCAACAACAATCAGCCTCATATACCGCCATCGCCACCACCCCAGCCACACCACAACCGTTTGGGAGAGTTCATGAGGACCAGACCGCCTACCTTTGCACAAGCCACAGACCCAATGGAAGCTGATGATTGGCTGAAGTCCGTTGAGAAGAAATTTGCTATTGTCCAGTGCATTGATAGGGAGAAGGTTCTCTTTGCATCATATCAACTAGTTGGGGCAGCCGCTGACTGGTGGGAAGCTCTTTGCAACGCTCATGATAATCAGGAGGCAATCACTTGGGCTAAGTTTAAGCAGAGTTTCTGTTCCCACTATGTACCTGAAGGAGTTATGATACTGAGAAGACAAGACTTTGAAAATCTCAGGCAAGGAAGGATGAGCGTGAGTGAGTATCTCAACAAATTCACTCAATTATCAAGATATGCTCCAGAAGACATCAACACTGATAGTAGGAAGCAGTATCTATTTATGAGGGGTCTCAACAATGAAATTCAAGTCCAGTTGCTCAATACTGATTATCCAAACTTCCAAAAGATGGTTGACAAGGCTATTGTGGTTGAGAACAAGATCCGTGAGATGGAGCAGGACAACAAGAGGAAGATGCCACATCATGGACCGCAGCAAGGAAGCAATGTTCGCCCCCGCTATGCACCACCAACTGCACCACACTACAACCCATCTGCTCCTGCATACCGCGCTGCCTATCCACCCCGCCCAAATCAGCCACCGCAGCAACGCCCCGCCATGCGAGCGCCTCGCTATCCTGTGTGACCTGCGCCGCGTCCTAACATGGCGGCAAATGCTCAAAACCAGCTGCGCCCAAACTTCCCTAATGCTACGGGCGGTAAGACATGCTATGTGTGTGGAGAGCCCGGGCACTTTGCAAGTAAATGCCCCAGAAGAAACTATGGACCTATGAACAATGCACCAAGGCCAAATTACCCGTGACCAAATGGAGGAGCACCACAAGGCAACCGTGGACAGCAGAATTTTGCTCGTGGCAATGTGAATCATGTCTCTACTGAGGAAGCCCAGCAAGCTGATGACATCGTGATTGGTATGTTTCTCGCCAACTCCAACCCCGCGACTGTTTTATTTGATTCGGGAGCATCTCATTCATTCATCTCGTCAAAGTATGTTGCCAAGTACAATTTGCCTGTATCTCATATGAAGCAAACTATGCTAGTAAGTTCTCCTGGTGGAGAGATGAGGACAAATATAGTATGTCCGAAAGTAAGCATTAAAATAAGGGGGGTAGACTTTCTCGCAAACCTCATAGTTTTGGACTCCCAAGGAATAGACATAATACTTGGAATGGACTGGTTGAGCAAGTATAATGGAGTCATTCAATGTGCCGAGAGGATTGTGCAGTTGACAAGTGAACATGGTACACGCATCGAAGTTGAGGCAGCCCAACCTACCAGAGAGAAGGCAATGCTCAATCAAGTGGAAGGAGTGACATTGGAAAGCATTCCGACCGTTCGCGAGTACCCGGACGTGTTTCCAGATGAGTTGCCAGGTATGCCACCTGATCGTGACATAGAATTCGCCATTGAGTTGATACCCGGAACTGCACCTATAGCTAAGAGGCCGTATAGGATGCCTCCTAAGGAATTAGCAGAGCTCAAGAAGCAAATTCAAGAGCAGCTAGAGAAGGGTTTTATACGCCCAAGCTCATCCCCGTGGGGAGCCCCAGTGCTCTTCGTAGATAAGAAGGATGGAACCCAGAGGATGTGTGTGGACTATAGGTCTCTCAACGAATTGACAATTAAGAACAAGTACTCACTGCCCCGTATAGAGGATTTGTTCGACCAAATGAAGGGCGCCTGCATTTTCTCCAAGATTGACTTGCGGTCAGGATACTTCCAAATGAAGATTAGACCATCGAATATACCCAAGACAGCATTTCGGACACGATATGGATCTTATGAGTACACTGTCATGTCATTTGGATTGACGAACGCGCCTGCGTACTTTATGTATCTCATGAATAAGGTCTTCATGGAATATCTGGATAAGTTTGTCATAGTGTTCATCGATGACATTATGATATACTCGAGAAGCGAGGAAGAACATGAAGAACACTTGAAGCTTACATTGCAGAAGCTACGGGAACACCAATTGTATGCCAAGTTCAGTAAATGTCAATTCTGGTTATGGGAAGTTTCTTTCTTAGGCCATATTATTTCCGGAGGAGGAGTATCAGTTGACCCAGGGAAGGTGAGAGATGTGCTTAAGTGGGAACCGCCACAGAATGTTAAGGAAATTCGGAGTTTCCTTGGAATGGCTGGATATTACCGCCGATTCATCAAGGATTTCTCCAAAATAGCCAAGCCTATGACCGAATTACTCATGAAAGGGAAGGCATTCCGATGGACTCAAGCTTGTCAGGATAGCTTTGAGGAGTTAAAGAAAAGGTTGACAACCGCGCCGGTGTTAGTATTACCGGACGTGAGCAAGAGTTTTGATATATATTGTGATGCATCAAGACAAGGATTAGGATGTGTGCTCATGCAAGAAGGCCAAGTGGTAGCTTATGCATCGAGGCAACTAAAAGAAACATGAGTTGAATTATCCTACACACGACCTTGAACTCGAAGCCGTGGTACACGCCTTGAAGATATGGAGACACTATGTTTTTGGTCACCGATGTGAGATTTATACGGATCACAAGAGTCTCAAATACATATTTACGCAAACGGATCTGAATCTGAGGCAACACCGATGGTTGGAGCTCATCAAGGATTATGACGTGGGAATCAACTATCACCCAGGGAAGGCCAATGTAGTGGCCGATGCTTTGAGCCGAAAAGGAGTAAGCCACCAACTCGCAGTCCAGGAGCTGCCATCCGAGTTATGCAAGGAGTTTGAATGGTTGAACCTTGGATTCATAAATGAGATGGGAACGATGGAAGTCAACCCAACATTAGAGCAGGAAATACGGGAAGGACAGACAAAGGACAAGGAAATACAGGAAATCAAGGAAAAGACCCAAGAAGGAAGAGAATTCAGATTTGATGAGGACAAACAGGGTACCTTATGGCTTGGAAAGAGGATTGTGGTACCTAATGTCAGGCATATTCGGGAAACAATATAGAAGGAGGCACATGACTCACCTTACTCAATTCATCCTGGTTGTACGAAGATGTACAAGGACTTAAAGACATGCTATTGGTGGGCCTACATGAAAAAGGACATAGCCGAATATGTTGCACTTTGTGATGTGTGCCGACGAGTTAAAGCTGAACATCAAAGGCCAGCCGGATTGTTACAACCATTAAAGATCCCGGAGTGGAAGTGGGAAGAGATTGGTATGGACTTTATAGTTGGATTACCGCGAACTCAGTCTGGCTATGATTCAATATGGGTTATTGTGGATCGGTTGAAAAAATCAGCTCACTTCATCCCTGTCAAGACCACATATACCACCGCGAAGCTAGCAGAATTGTATATGGAGCATATTGTGTGTCGACACAGAGTACCGAAGAAGATAGTCTCGAATAGAGGTTCTCAGTTTACCTCCAGATTTTGGCAGAAATTGCATGAAGCAATGGAAACAAGGTTGAACTTCAGTTCGGCGTATCACCGTCAAACAGATGGACAAACCGAGAGGATCAACCAAATTTTGGAAGACATGTTAAGAGGTTGTGCTTTAAAGCATGGGAAAAGTTGGGATAAAAGTTTGTCGTATGCTGAATTCTCGTACAACAATAGCTACCAAGCAAGTTTGAAAATGTCACCCTATGAAGCACTATACGGAAGGAAGTGTAGGACACCTTTGTTTTGGAATGATACAGGAGAGAATCAAGTATTTGGTCTGGATGTGTTACAAAACGCTGAAAGACAAGTTCAAATAATACAGGAAAACCTAAGGGTTGCCCAGTCCCGACAGAAGGTTATGCGGATAATAGGCGAAGGAGTCTGACTTTTGAAGTTGGAGATTTTGTATACCTCAAAGTGTCACCTATCAGAGGTCAGCAACGGTTTAACGTCAAAGGAAAACTGGCACCACGTTACATCGGACCATTCAAGATTTTGGACAAATGAGGAGAAGTGGCATATCGACTTGAGCTGCCGACGTATCTCTCCGATGTACATGACGTATTTCACGTCTCTCAACTCAAGAAGTGTCTCAGGGTACCGGAAGAACAAGTGCCGATGGACGAGTTAGAACTTCAAGAGGATTTGTCCTATGTCGAGCAACCTATCAAGATCTTGGACGTGAAGGAAAGGGTCACGAGAAATAAGAAGAGCCGTTGGTGCAAAGTGCAATGGAAACACCATACAGAAGCCAAAGCTACATGGGAACGTGAAGAAGACCTGAAGGCAGAATTCCCTCATCTTTTCTCCACGCTATCGAATCTCGAGGGCGAGATTCACTTTAAGGGGGGTAGGTTTGTAACACCCTAAATCTTTGCATCATGCATTGCATATATATTCATGCATTAAACATTAATAGAGGAAAAGAAATAAAAATAAAAAACATGTATTAGGGAATAAGTATAGATAAATAATAACCAATAATAAAAATTTAATAATAAAAGAAATATATATAAATAAATAATATATAATAATATATACATGTAAAAAAATGTATGATAATAGAAAAAAGAAATTATAAAAAATATATAAAAAATATAAAAAATATTAATATTTATTTAAGAAAGAAAAGAAAAGAAAAAAAGAAAAGAAGAAGAAAAAACCCCGCCGGCCAGGCTGAGCTGGCCTAGCCGGCGTCGACAAGCGCACCTGGCCCCACCCCACGGGTTGCGCCTGACGTGTCCCGCACCGCCTGCCGCTTGGGCTCCCGCGAGCCACCTGCCCCGCTGGACCCCACCCCGCCGCCTGGCGCATCGCGCCTCCCGCGCCTGCCCCCGTTAACCCGCACTCGATCGTGCGACCCGCGCGCCCGCGCCCCCGCAGCGCGCGCGCCTGGCACGAGCCTCGCCCGACTCCGACGCGACTCGCCCGACCCCGCTCGCGCTGGCTCCCGCACGTGCGCCCGACCGATTGGCCTCTAGATCAATGTACGCGCTTATATAAACGCTGGGAGTCTTCGTGAGTTTTCCCCAATCCCAGGAAAACCCTAGCCGCCGGTACAAAGAAAAAAAAAGGAGGGACCGGAGGGCTGCACCGCCAGGGAAGAAAAGAGGAAGAAGAGGAAGGAAAAGAGGAGAGCGCCGCCGTCCGCCGGAGAACGTCGTCGCCATCGTGTCGCCGTCGTCGTGCCGCCGGAGGACCTTGCACATCTACTTCGTCTACGCATCGTCCCCATCACGCGATCATCGAAGCCATCGCATCTACGGTAGGCTACCTTTTCTGATGCGAATTTTAGCGACCATATTGAACCTAATAGGCGTAGTTTGATCGTAGTCGCACCGTATTTTTATTTTCAGCAGCATTAATTCTCACTAAAACCTCGTAAACTCATATGAACACGTATGAACTAGTCGCATCTAATTAATAAACAACCGTAGTTAATTAATTATTGAATTGTGCATGCATGCATGTCATTGCATGTTGATTATTTTGTGTGCATGATATTGAATTGTATGTATTTTCCTGTTTGTATGATCACGCGTAGAGGAACGTGCTCAAGAGGCCGCATACGAGGATTTCCAAAATCAAGACTTTGAAGCGCTTGAGCAACCCCATCCGTCGGAGCAAGGCAAGTGTCCTTGATCATATTGATCCCGTTTTATTAAATGTTTTGTTTCCGAACTTGCATGCTTGTGTCAATATGATGGGAAACCCATACGTAGGAGTTTACTAGCGTTGTTTGTCACCCCTTGTCGCCGGGATATACACGATGAGTCGGGTATGGGTATTTTTATTTTTGCACCGCATCGCTACATGGGTCATGGGTAACTTAAATAATGTGGTTGACAACTTTAATACGACAACTTGGGATGGTAATAAGATGATGATTAATTTAGCAACCTTGAATTTAGGAGATCTAAGCAAGCATGGTTTTGTGGATGGGTTGGATGATATGATGGTTTGCTTGCCTTAGATCTAAGGACCGGTTCATGCGAGAATATGCCAGGTCAACAGTGCCACCACAAGGCCAAGTATGGGTGTGGCGTAGCTGACTAATTAGGAGCGCTGCTAGTATTGTATGGACCATTGGATGGCGCGGGGAATGAGAGTCGAGGAGGACTGCCCTGGGATCCGCATGGCACACGAGGGGGCCCGTGGGTGGGAGAATGGAGATTCAAGCCTGCCGGTGAAACCTTAGTGGGCCCGTACATACTAGTAGCCCCTTTTGAAAGGCTATTTTGTGATCTCTTGGCCACACACCTACGGAAGTGTGAGATGGCATAATGGAGGTTTCTTAGTCACCGAAAGGTGATGAAATCACGAACATGTGGGTAAAGAAAGTGGTACAACCTCTGCAGAGTGTTAAAAACTATCATGATAGCCGTGCTCCCGGTCATGAGCACCTGGATGACCTACATGATTAGAATTGGACTTGGAACTTTGGGATGGTTGATATGGTTTTGGGTTGTCACTTGAGTATTGTCGGTACATGGGAGATTATGAAATTGGCATATGTATTAATTTTATGGTTGGCTGGTATTAACGAATTGCGATGATAAATGAGAACTGTTGGATTTATGGTATGATAATTACTTGGGTCATGAAGGGAAATAAATTCACATAGACATGATAGGCCGCTTTTACATGTTTATGAAATGTACTTTTCTGCAATTAGCCAATTTATTCCAATCATTTGTTTAGCCACATGTCATACTTTCCACACTTGCTGAGTACGACATGTACTCGCCCTTGCAATCCCCCCCAACAGCTACTGGAGACAATTGGGAGTACCCTGAGGATCACGTGGAATACTAGGTTGCGTACCGCCGTCAATTGCCTGTGGATTGGAGTCGTGCTGCTTAGTTTATTTTTCGCTGCATTATTTAGAGTTTTTTCATTTGTGAACTATTGGATTATTGTAATAAAGTACTTATTTAATAGTTAAGACATGGTTAAATTCTTTATATCGCTTGTGATGCAACCGTATATGTGTGATGAACTTCCTGGGCACACATATGCGTTACACTTGGTTCATATTCGGAACCGGGTGTCACAAGCTATGTACAAAACCTTTGAAGAACTCATTAGAGACATAGTGGAAGTGTACGTCGACGACATCGTGGTCAAGGTCAAGAACAAGGAGTCACTCCTTGACACCTTGCACGCTGTCTTCGACAAGCTGCGGGTCACCCGCACAAAGCTAAATCCAGACAAATGTGTCTTCGGGGTTAGCTCCGGAAAACTTCTTGGTTTCCTGGTAAGTCACCGGGGCATAGAAGCTAATCCGGCAAAGATCAAAGCCATTTAAGACATGCGGCCACCAGCCCGCATCAAAGATGTCCAAAAGCTAACTGGATGTCTAGCAGCCCTCAGCCGGTTCATTTCAAGACTGGCGAAACGGGCACTCCCCTTCTTCAAGTTATTAAGGAAGTCCGGACCATTCCAATGGTCTGAAGAAGCAGAAAAGGCATTCCAGGAGCTAAAACAGCTCCTCACCACCCTACCAATTCTGGTAGCTCTGAACCCTGGTGAGCCTTTGCTGCTTTACATTTCAGCCACTGACGAAGTCGTTAGTATGGTCCTGGTTGCGGAGAGACCAGAACCATCCCATACTCAGGAGTCCAGACCCCTTCAGGAGGGTCTGGAGGTTCCTGAAAGCGAGTCTGGGTCCCAGCTCCCAGACTTGAATCCACAAGAAGTTACTTCAGAAGACCTAGACCCCTCCGGGAGGGTCCAGGTCGCTTCTGAAGAAGCTCCGGGTTCCTCCAGCAAGGACCCGAAAGTCCCCAAAGAAAATCTGGACCCCTCCGGGAGGATCCGGATCAATGAAGAGGAAGCTCCGGGCCCCTCCGGGAGGGTCCAGACCATCCAGCACCCAGTGTACTTCATTAGTGAAGTACTTCATGACGCCAAGACTCGATACCTAGAGGTGCATAAGCTGCTCTATGCAGTTCTTATTGCCTACAGGAAGCTTCTCCATTATTTCCAAGCTCACAAGATCTCAGTGGTGACTTCTTACCCACTTCGAGCAGTCTTGCATAATCCCAACTCAACTGGGAATATTGCAAAGTGGGCAGCGGAATTGGGCGAATTCGATCTCGAATTCATTTCAAGGCAAGCAATCAAGAGTCAAGCATTGGTAGACTTCATGGTGGAATGGACTCCCTCTCCATCAAACCCTGGGGGCCCCAGCGATCAGAAGCCAAAACACAAGGCTCTGATCTTCACCAAGCCTTACTGGACCCTCTACTTCGATGGCTCCATGCAAAAGCAGGGGGCCGGAGATGGAATCCTTCTCCTCGCACCAACCGGAGAGAAGTTAAAATACATGGTACACCTTGACTTCAAGGCGACCAACAACATGGCGAAATATGAAGCACTCATTTACGGACTAAGGGTGGCACTGTCATACGGTGTCAAGCAACTGCTGGTCAAGGGAGATTCACAGCTCATCATTAAGCAAGTGAAGGGTGAATGCTCCTGCAACAATCTCCAGCTAGCTGCTTACCTCCTTGAAGTCCAGAGGCTTCAGAAGGACTTCGAAGTCCTAGATCTCCACCATGTCCAGCGTGCCCACAACGCTGAAGCCGACGAACTCTCAACAAAAGCGTCAACCGGAGCTCCGGCTCCTGACGGAACTTTTGTCCGGAGGTTGTCAAAACCCAAAGCTCAGCCTGCCGAACTGAGCGAAAGGGGCGAGATCAGCATCCCGAAGCTGACGGTCCCGATGGCCCTGTTACCATGGCAGCCATCAAGGGTCGTAGGTGCTGCCAGAAGCTCCGAGCAACCCAGCACACAAGACTCAAATGCTTAAGTTAGTTCCGATGCATGGATCTCGGAGATCCGGAACTACTTGAAAGACAACATCCTTCCTAACGATGATGTATCCACTGATCGGGTAGTCAGATTGGCTAAAACATACACGTTGGTAGAAGGGGATCTCTACCGGCACGGTGCCAATGGCATCCTAATGCGGTGCATCACAAGGGAAGAAGACTGCGAGCTCCTCGCGGAAATCCATAGAGGCGAGTGTGGGAACCACGCGTCTTCCCGCACGATGGTTGGTAAAGCCTTTCGACATGGCTTCTACTGGCCTATAGCACTCCAGGATGCAACTGAGCTGGTGAAGAAATGTGAAGCATGTCAATTTCATGCAAAGCAAATTCACACACCGGCTCAGCCCCTACAAATGATACCTCCTACATGGCCCTTCGCTGTGTGGGGGATGGCCATCTTGGGACCTTTCCCAAGAGCCGTTGGAGCTTACAAGTTCCTCTACGTTGCCATTGACAAATTCACCAAGTGGCCAGAAGCAACTCCAGTTGTGACAATCAACAAGCAATCTGCTATCAACTTTTTGCAGTCCATTGTATGCAGATTTGGAGTCCCAAACAAAATCATCACTGATAATGGGACCCAATTCACAAGCTCTGCATTTCAAGGATATTGCGAAGACCTCAGCATTCAAGTTTGCTACGCCTCCGTAGCTCACCCAGCAAGCAATGGCCAAGCCGAGAGAGCAAATGCTGAAATCCTTAAAGGACTCAAAACGCGCACCTATGAGCGCTTGAAAAAACATGGAGCCAACTGGATTGAAGAGCTTCCGCCCACTTTATGGGCCAACAGGACAACTCCAAACCGGTCAACTGGAGAGACACCCTTCTTCCTGGTGTATGGAGCTGAAGCAATCCTTCCTCCGGAAATCACCTTGGGGTCACTCCGGGTCCGGACCTTCGACGAAGCCACGCAGGACCAGCTCTGGCGTGAAGACCTATACCTCCTTGAGGAGGGAAGGTGCCAAGCAGCTGTTCGGAATGCCCGATACCGCCAAGCCCTTCGGCGCTATCATCAGCGGCATGTACACAACCGACAGCTCGAGGAAGGCGATCTGGTGCTACGGAGAATACAATCCAGAGAAGGGTTAAACAAACTCTCCCCCAGCTGGGAGGGACCCTTCCGAGTAATTAAAGTATCCCGTCCCGGAAGCGTTCGCTTGGCTACCTAGGATGGGACACCTCTCCCAAATCCTTGGAACATTGAGCACCTCCGTAAGTTCTACACTTAATATCACAGAGGTGAGTCTATAGTAACTTGAGGTGTATGTTATAGAGTTATTGTACAGAGTCGGGTATTTCCTCTGGGAGAAGAGCCGGACCTTTCCCGGAAGATCCGCAAAGTTCATGCAACACTTGTCGCAGTCTCAGGACTAAAAGTGTGGCTAGCTACCCTGGGTCAAACGAGAAATTAAACACGCTTAGCCTGGTTCTGTACCCTAAGAGTGTACTTGTTTCCCCTGTACCCCGGACCTATAATGAAAGACATCTTCATGTGAAACAGACTCCACGTGCATTTATTTTGTACAGGCTCAACATTTTTTATTTTTCTCTTTCTTGTCTATAACAAAGACGTGCAATTCTTAAGAAATTTTAGTTCGACTGGTTCATATACAATTCGAGCTGTATTGTCGATTCTTCTAGATTCAAATATTGTTTATGGCCCACTCACCTGAATGCCGCCAAGCCAACCTAGGGCCGGAGTGTGCTATCGACTTAGCCTGGTCAAGCACCCTAAGTACGCCACTCTACCTACACCCCGGCAAGCCGAAGTAAGGCGGGTCCAAGTAAAATTGGATCTGGAAGAAAAGACAACGCATTCGGTTATATTCAGAATCACGTTTGACCTAAAACTCTCTTGGGAATCGTAAGCCGCGACAAAGTTATAGGCAAGGAACGAATTTTACTATTTTTCTTGGCTTCGGTGTGCAGGAAAAATAAAAAATCCACGTTAATGGAGAAAAGTCGGAGCTAACTAAGCTCCGACTCCCCCTAGGTGGCTTATAATCGATGTTAAACATTGAAAACGAGCATCACCGGAGCAACCAAGCTTCAGTGAAGCAGGGGGGCCAGCCGTCGACGTAAAATAAATGATGGTGAGAAGACCCCACAAGCGGAGTCTGCTACCAACAAACTACACGTTGGTAATGGTCACTGCCGGAACTACTAAGCTCCGACACCCCAGAGGACTAACTATCGATGCTCTACGCGTTGATAGGGACTATTGCCGGAGCTACTAAGCTCCGATGATAGACAATGCTAGAGCTTCTAAGCTCCGGCAACCTCAGGGGGCCTTCACTATCGAAGACTTCGGACCTACACTCTACAAGTTCGAAGCAAATAAGTCTTCAACAAAACACAATATCCTCTTGGTACATGTTCAGAATCAAATTGTGTACATCTACCAGGGGGGCCAAGTGAAGACAAAAGTGTTGAAGACAAAAGTGAAATTCACAAAAATTTGGGGATTTCATTCATCTGGAGACAAGGGATTACAAAATTGAGGAAGAAAAAGAGAGAATACAAGTGGGAGCTACGGAGATGGTCCTAGACCCTATGGAAGAACTGGGCGACCTTCTGAGCAACCTCTGACACATTGGCTCGGGCGGCTTCACCTTCTCCTTCGACGGGACCTTCAAGCACCGGGTCCAGAGGGAATTGGGGATTCCGGCTGGTGTAGCACGTCAGCACATACTCTGCGACGTTCTTCGCCAGGGATTGCCCCTCAACCTCCAACTGGTCCGTGATGACGTCGCCCACCTTGGAGAGTTTGCTACCCGCCGAGCTCAGCGCTTGCAACGCCAGGTCCAGCTCCAGCTCCGGATCATCCGGACGCACGGGACTAAAGCCCATCGGTGTCAGCGCGTTGTTGGCCTTGCCCAAGAACTCCCAAACCTGTAGGGAGTCCGCAGCCCTCAAGACCTTCAGTTCTTCCAAGGATCTTTTGGCCGCCACCAGTTCAGAATTCTCGCGAGCGAGGCGCTCAACTTCTTTGTCATTTTGCTGAATCTTTTCAGCAACTTGCTTCTCGAGTTTTCCGAGCTCCTCCTCCCGGAGGTAGATCTTGTTCCGGCGGTCAACCAGGTCCTTCTCCCTGCCTCTTACTTTCTTCTACCTGGCAGCAATGGCACACTCTTGCTCGTAGAGTTCCTGCCCTCGCACCCAAGCCTTCTCCTCCTCCTCAGCGCAGCGCTCTTCCAATTTCTTGGTGCGCTCTTCGAGGCCCTTGTCAGCCAGAGCCACCTTTTCGATGAGCTCGTCCTCCCTCCTCAAGACGTCATCCCGCAGCTCTAGGAGTTTCTGCTCTTCATCTTCGAGCCTTTTCTCCCTCTCCTCAAGTGCCTCCCGGCGCTTGATGAGAGTAGTGTTAATGGCCTCAAGCCTTTCTTGGCGTTCATCAGCCGCACTATTAGCTGCTTTGGTCTGCTCATAAATGGCCCGGGATTGAGCTTCGAGGGCGCAAGTCAAGCTCTCCCTGTCATCCAATAACTTGCCCCAGTGCTCCAGACGGACCTTCTCCTGCTTGATCCATTCTTTGTCATCTGCCAGCCTTGACTGCGCCAGCTTGGTCTCGAAGTAGAGCCGATTACGCCACCTCCTAAGGGTTTGGTGCTCCTCTTCAAGAGCCTTGCTGTCTTGGAAGAATGCCAGCTGAACTTGACGCAGACTAGAGCAGGCGTTGTCAATAGACAATGACAACGGGATCGGATTCGGACCTGCTGGGGTCTCCTCTGCTGGTTCCAGCGGGTTTTCAGTTACAAAAATTGGGTCCCACTCCACAAGAGTGGTCCCCTGAGCCTCCACGGCACCAGGGCCGTCCTCCAGGATGGCCTCAGTCACCATCAAGGAGGGTCCCGCTGATGAAGTTCCGACCTCCGGAAGTGGTTCCGAAGGACCAGCCGCCAGATCTTCGTTCGTCCCCTCGGGCAGGGGGCCAGCGACTTCATCAGAGCACTCCAGCTCAGCCGTGGGTACCTCCGGCGTCGTCACTCTCAGAGCAGGAACTGCTTCTGGCTCCGTCCTGGGCACCTCCTCTACTGGGGGCTCGAGCGCTGACGCCTTCGCAAAGACTGGCTCAGGCACCGGAAGATCTTCAACAACAGCCGGCCCTGCGGCCGGAGCTTCAACGGCAACTGGCTCGGGAGCCGGAAGGTCTTCAACATCAACCGGCCCTGCGGCCGGAGCTCCAGCAACGACCGGCTCTGCGGCCAGTTCTTCGGAGGTACCCGGCCCAACCGCCGGGACTTCCTCAACATCCGGCACGCACGCCGGGACTTCAAGTACCTCCGGCTCAACCGTCGGGGCTTCGACAATTTCCGGCTCTGGGCTGGAATTATTGCTTCCTCTGGCTCAACGGCCAAAGCTTCCATCATCTCAGCACCCAAACCCGAAGCTTCAACCTCCGGGGCAGGTGCCGCTGGCGCATCTTCTCTCCCGTGGTCCAGCGCTACCACGGGAGTCTCGGGGGATGAGTCGAGGTCCATGACCACGACAGCTGGTGTCGGAGCTGCCGCAGCTTCAGCCACCACTTGGGGCGGCACCGGGACAGGAGCAGAGGCTTCCGCCCTCACAACTTCAGCTGCTGTGGCTGAGGGTGGAGCCTCACTCCTCTTCTTGGTAACACTGCAGATGAAGGATGAATAAATTTAAAAAACAGTTACTACAAAAAAAAAACAACTGTCTGAGGTAAAGAATAAAAATTACCTCGGGAGGCTTCCGCACCAGCTTGTGCGGAACCTCTTTCCCGGGCGTTTTGGGCTGACCATAGCCGCTGCCGGCGTGGAAGCTCTGGAAGCCCCCCAGAACTCGTTGCAGTCACGGGCACTTCCTTAGTCGAGGCCCTCCTCGACCGAGAAGGACCTCCGGACCTAGAGGCCTCAACTGGCCCTGGTGATGGAGTCGCATGCCCAGAGCTAGCACCCCAGGAAGACGCCGCTACGGGTACAGTCGCCGCAGTTGTAGAAGACCTCCCCCTCCGGGGAGAAGGAGCTGATGCAGTGGTTGCAGGCCTGACGGACCTTCCGTCGGCATGCTGCAGTTTCCTCTTCCGGCTCAAGGGTTCGTCCGCCGGTTCCTTGCCCTTGCCGACGACTTCGATCCTTGGCTTCGGGGCAGGGTCAGAACCACCTTTGGAAGCCCCAGGGATCACCACCCTGGAGGTCAATCTTCTCTCGACGACAGCAAGGTCGTCAAGCACTGGCATCGTCCGTCGGAGCTCCCTGCTGAACTCTACTTCCACGTTTAGAGGGAGAAAGGCCGATGGCAGGGTCAAGTCATCTCCCGCAACGTCAATGCCGTGCTGGAACTTTTTGAGATGTAACTCCAAGGTTGCCCCCGCCATGTTGGACTTCAGTCCGTTCTCGACCCGGTCGTCGTCCATCATGCTGTTGAGGGCCCAAGCGAGTTTTTCTCTCCTCTTCAGCGGTGCCCACCTGTTGACCAGGAAGTTGCAAAATACCGCCTGAGGAGTTAATCCTCCCTCCACGCACTGGCGGATCCTGGTCAGAGCAGGGTTGAAGGCATCCGACAGCACCAGAGCTTCACTCCAGACTGCAGTGTCGATGTTGTGGAGGCCTTCTGGCAGCTCCAGCTTCTCGTGCTCCTCCACCCGGATGACTATCCAGTCCTTCTTCCAATCATCCCACTTTCCAGAGGGAAACGATTGGAGGTACTTGAATGGGCACTTCTTGCGCTTAACGAAGTAATAGAAGCCAAGGTACCCATTACTCCTATCGGTGGTATGGACGGTGAAGAAGGTCCAGTAAAGTTCAATGCAGGGGGGATGCCCACCCACATTTCACAGAAGTGGACGAAGATAGACACAAGAAGAATGGAGTGGGGGCCAAGGTGGTATAGCTACAGACCATAAAAGTCTAGCAGCATCAAGAAAAAGGAGGAAAAAGGTGGGATCAACCCCACCATGGCGTACGAAGAGAAGTACACCATCTCGCCGGCGTGCTCCTTCTCGAACGGGAGCTCTCTTCCGGCGCAGACCAGACGGTTGAAGAAGTCCGGGGACCATCCCATGAGGGCCCGGACCTTCTTCAAGTCACCTTCGGTCTTCAAACGACTCTCGCGGAGACCCAACTCCATCGCAACACAGCAAGGCAAGAGAGGAAAATCGAGCACAAGTTGGGAGTTTGAGCGCAAGATCAGATGAGAGGTGTAAAGAACTCCAGACGGTGCGCGCTTTCCTCCTTAAGTAAGCCCTCGCAACACTTGGATGGAAACCGCAAGGAAGTCGAAGATACTACTCAAAAATTCCACCCAGCCGATGACAATAGGGCTCGGGACCACTCCGACAATCAAGTCGAGATTCTTACCTAGGCGAACGGTTGTCATCATGAGGCGGGAAGCCCGAAGGCGGCGGCCTGACAAGGCGCGCGGAACCGATACGATTTTCGTATCAGGAACTGGCGACCTTCAATTGCGTGAGATCCGCACGCCAAAGATCTCATTTGCCGCACACGGGATATGCCACGCGGCGAGGATTTAACTCCAAACTATCGCCAACTGCACATCCGAAGACCTTTGAAGACTCAGTTCAAAAGTCGAAGGATGGACCCACCTCCGGCGGAATGACTTCACCCAAGGGGTCTTCCCCAGAGGTGGGCCCAGGGGGCCACTTTCGGTACCCTGGGTACCATATACTCCTTGGGATTGCAAAGATCTCAAGGGAAAGTCATCTACTTGATTTGAAGACCTTCGGAGGCCCACATGTCAGACATAACCAGACCCGCTTCTCCAACATGGTTAGTCCCAGGGTTGCCACGTGTACTATCAAACCGGAGCTACCGCCCACAAGGGGGAAGCTCCGGGCTATGTACCGAAATGGCACCCCCAGACCTAACCCCAGACCGAGGGAAGCTCCGGAACTGACACGTGTTGGGTAACACCGGACCTATCTGTTCCCCACAGTGTGCTCCGGCGCTGCCATGTGTCCAACCGTCGGATCTTCAGCCTCTAACCTCCAGAAGACTCCACAACGGCTCCGGATCTTCAAAGGGGAATCAAGGACTTCAAAACCCGATCAAGTGTCATTAATACTATATTAATGACACACGATCGGACGACCTTAATTACCAGTAACGGTGCTGTCAAAGCCCATAACTCGATCATTAAGGGCAATTAAACGTGTTGAATGTGTATCAATATCAGTAACCGCTGGGGCCACATGTCGGGCTAGGCTAACTTGTAACGGCCTGCCCTTGTACTATAAAAGGACAGGCCGACGATACATAGGGGACACTCTCCGGAGACTCGCTGACTTTACACTCTCCGGAGACACGCTGACTTTACACTCTCAACTGACGTTGAGCTCATACATCCAATACAACACCAACACACCCCGTGGAGTAGGGTATTACGCTCAGACGGCCCAAACCACGTAAATCTTCGTGTCCCTTGTGTCACTCGACATCTCACCTTCTGGAATCTTCGCGCGCCCATACCAAACCTCAAACTCCTCTAACACTTTAGTAGTGTCGGGAGATCTGCCGGATCAAAACCACCGACAGCGTCCGTGCCAGCGGCGCTGCGGTCACGCGATTCGTGTGAACCCGAGGGAGAGAAAGGAGCGGGGAAGGGGAAAGCCGACTCGCGGGGTCCACCCGTCAGTGGTAGAGCGAAAATGACAAGGGCGGCCGGGGATCCAAGGCGCGGCGCGTGAGTGGGCCGTGACCGGCGAAGGCGGCCCGCAAGGGGAGAGTCGCGTGCGGGAGAGAGAGGCTGACATGCGAGCCATTGCTGCAGCGAGAGAGAAGTAAAGACAGATGGGGAGGGGGCTGGCTGACTAGTGGGGCCCGCTGCACAGTGAGGGTGAGGAATAAGACAAGCTTGCAGGTGGGCTGGGCCAACGTGATGAGGGCGAACTGGGCTGAGGAAGAGAAGAAATGAGAGGAAGAATGGGTTTCAGCCCAGGAGAGGTTTTAAGAGGAAGAAGGGTTTTCTTTTTATTTGAATTGCTCTTTTCTTTAGTTAAATTTTATATTTCAAATTCAAACAAAATGTTAACGTGCTTTATAAATTTAAATTTTTAAACAGCAGCAAACACATCTTCAAGCATCTAATCAAAAGAAATCATCACACCATATTTTATTTTAATTTCTTCCCTTGTTTAAATTTGAATGTTTCAATTATTTTAAAATCAAGTTTTCTTATATTCAAAATTGGGATATTACAGAACCCTCTCCTCTTTGTTTGCAAACATGCTGCTCTTTAGTTGTTGCCCTCCCTGGAACATGCTGCTCTCTGTTTGCCCTCCCTGGAAACAAAAAAAAAGGGCAGCTGGCCAGGCGCTAGGCCCAGCCAGCACCACTGGCCCAAGCGCACAGGGCGCATTAGTAACAGGCACGCGGCCCACGGGTCCAGGCGCACGGGACACATGACGCGGGATCAAGCGGCTGAGCGGGCGGGAGACGAAATTCGAGAAGATTGGGGCAGCCGGTCCCGCTCCGGCTTATAACCACGGCGGGCGCGCTCTAAAGTCCCGATGTGGGACTAAAAACCCCGCTAGGGGGGGGGGGCTCGGAAATGGCTTCGCTCCATGTGCCAGAACTTTGCGACTATGCCAATATAAACAGTTTTTAGTGAAAACTTGTAAACTTTGAGATGAATTGTATCTGTAACTTGTACATATGTATATTGTTTTAGTGAAATTGACTTATGTGATGATAATATTGTTGACTTTTGTTCTGTGATGATATTGTTGTTTTTTGTTCTGTGATTATATTGAATTGACCTGGAAATTAGAAATAACAGCAGTAGTACTGTATGACTGTGAAAAACAATTATCACAGGCGGCTAGATACAAGTAAAGAAACATCTGTGATAACCTAATTTTCGCAGGCGGTGTCTGTTATGGTAGAAACCGGCTGCGTTAAAGGGTCTTCACAGACGGCTGATATAGGTAAACTCCGTCTGTGATAACACCATTATCATAGACGGGTTAGTTATGCTTCAATAACCGCCTGTAAAGACACATTATTATTGACGGTTAGTTATGCTTCAACACCCGTCAGTGAAGACACATTATCATAGACGGTTAGTTATGCTTCAAAATCCGCCCGTGAAGACACATTATCATAAACGGTTAGTTATGCTTCAAAACCCGCCTGTGAAGACACATTATCATTGGCGGTTAGTTATGCTTCAATACCCGTCTGTGAAGACTCATTATCATAGGCGGTTAGTTATGCTTCAATAACCGTCTGTGATAAGACATTTATCACATGCGGTTATATATGCTGCACGACCCGTCTGTGATAAAGTATTTTCACAGGCGGCTATTCTAAGTAAAGAACCGCCTATGATAATCTGTCTTCACAGGCGGCTAGCCTAAGTGAAGAACCGCCTATGATAATGTGTCTTCACAGGATGTTTCACTTCTCCGCCTGTGAAATTGCGGATTATCACAGACTCTTCGTTTCAGGCGGTTTTAAAAGCCGTCTGTGATAATAGGTTTGGAGCCGCCTGTGATGAGGCTTATTGTAGCAGTGAAGGGTGCCCGACTGCAGGAGCGTGCGCGCGGTGCTGGGCCGATTTTTCGGCGGCCCAACAGGCAGGGCAATGCGAGGCGCTGACGGCCCACGGCGCGCGGTCGCTGACTGTGGGGCCCACCGGGAGGCGCCTGTTTGCAGGATTTTTTTATTCCTATTTAAATATTCAAACTTGTTTATATTTCGCAAATTAAGTCTAAATTTGATGATTTTTTTATATTCTTAAAAAAAATACTCTCTACTAGAACAATTAGTTTCAAGCTTATATAGTTATTTTTGTACATTTTATATACAACCAAAACAAATCCATATGTACAAATTCTTCACTATTTTTTAAATCTCCACAAAATAAGCAAAATGAATCAATTTTTATTGGTGTAGGTGTGTATTATATTTATCTGCGCGTATGAATTTTTCGTAAATTTTTTGAAACATTTCAAGTTGTGGAAATTCAAAATTATCCTAATTTGAGTCAAAGTATTATAACATATGTGCCATTCTTTAAAAATCAGACACACATTCGTTCATTTTAATTT
The DNA here is from genome assembly GCA_036927565.1 of Tuctoria greenei. Classification (NCBI taxonomy): domain Eukaryota; kingdom Viridiplantae; phylum Streptophyta; class Magnoliopsida; order Poales; family Poaceae; genus Tuctoria; species Tuctoria greenei. Next base: position 151,705,276 of record JAYESD010000011.1, read on the forward strand.
TATAAAATCCCAAAATATATCATAGATGTATACTCTCATATACAACTCCCACAAGAAACCCCACTTCCAAATTCATTTTATTTTGAGATACATAAAAAAGACAAAAAACAATTTTTTTTGTTACACTATGTATGTTGTAAATTTATGTCTAATTTTTTTGAACATGTAATATAACTACATTAAGCTACAATTTTTTTCTGAATTCTTTGAATTATTTTACATTGTAAAACTGCAAATTTAATTATTAAGTCTATGACTTCTGAGCCCCACCTATCAAAGCCGCAGTGGCTGCGCAGCAGCTCACTGGGCCGTGCTCGGGCCCGGCCCGGTCCGAAAGCGACGCATCAGGCTACGTGTCGTGCTTGGGCTCAGATTTTCGGCAGCCAGCTCGACCCGACATGCTTTCGGGCTCAGGCCATTTCGGTCCGAAGCACGAACGGGCCGTGCCAAGTCGGCCTGGGCACGGCCCGAGTCCCACCTCTATTCCTGCCTAAGCACTTTGGAGGAAGCAGCAGCAGAGACCAAGCAATTCCACTCCACCTATTGTCGTCCGTTTACTTTGTGGCCTTTTTCTTTAGCAGCGAAGAAAGAGGCCACAAAACCAAATTATTCTTTCCCTTGTTTGCAGACCAACAAGGACGCGGTTCTTCAACCTCAAAAGCAGCAAAGAACCCAGAACAACAATGTGGCCGCCGGCCTATCTCTCTCTATCTAACTCTAGCTCTCTAAAATGGATGGGGTGGGGTGGGGTGCTCCTTTTCTCTCTCTGGCTTTGGTTCATGCCGTGCAGGCTTAATTGTTGTAGCTATTCCAGTTTGTTTGAACAGTGTAAAGGCGCCGGCAGCCGTTGCTTTCGCGTACGCTGTGCGCCACCAGTTTCAGATTATTGCTTCCAGGGACCTCATGCTAACTAAGCTTCTGGACTGACAGACGGCTGGCGCTGCTGGAACCGCGTCGCACGAACGAACACACTGTCGGAACGCGTCGTCAAAGATCTATGAGCCTGAATACTATACTTATCACTTCTTTCTGGCTTATAGGTAGCTAGAGAAAGCTGGCACGCACAAGGTGGAGACATGCTTGACCAACTGAACAACCAGTAATAAAAGTACGAACGAATTGCATGACCAAGCACTGCATAAACTAAAGGCCGGTGACTTGGTGAGGCTCATGTCAACCGCAGGTCCGCAGCTGCTTGCCTCTGGTGCAGGACTTTCCGGATACGCTGAAACCGTGCCATGATTTTCTGTTTCAGACACCACAAAGTGATTAATTAGCAGTTTTAGGTCAGTAGCCTGTGGTGATGGTGGTAGTGATTGCCAAATGCAGGGCAGGCTGGGATGAACTAAGCTGATATTCTTCCATCTATTTTTTTTAAAAAAAAAGATAAAGGAAAAATGAAATACTAATGAATTACTTCCTCCAGTCCGTAATATTTGTCGCTGGAAGAACTAGTTTTAATTCTCTCGGCGACAAATTTTACGGACCGGGGAGTATAACTGGAGTTGATTGTGAAATGCACAGCGAAATGGAGATTTTAAATCAAATAGTTAAACCGCCCGTGGAGTTTCAGAGTCAGGGGTGCCCTTTGAAATGCTCAAATTTGCCCTTTTGCTTGCATGCCATGCCATCTCATCGTGCTGACTCGGCAGTGATTTGGCTTGGCTCTCTCGAAATGATGATTTCACCCCTCCCTAATCAGGTGTCCTGCCTTATCCCTGTATTTGACGGGTACTAGTTGTTAGGATTTGATCACGTAGATTAATATAGAAGAAATAATAGGAGTCGGTTACTTCGTAACCAATTCAATCTCTTAGAAATCTCCCCCTACGTGTTTAATCGGAACACACCAACCGAATTGGTTGGAGGCCCCCTCAACCGCTCTCTTTCCTATAAGTAGAAGGGCACCCCTCATAATTCAGTTGATTGAAGATCTACAACCTAGAGCTCACAAATTCCTCAGGCTACCGATCAGGCAATTAGGGAGAAGGTTGGGGAAGGTCCTCCAAGGCTTCATCGCTGCCATCAACTACAATTCGTCGCCTCCACCGCCGTAACCATGGCAGACATCTTCTCTGCGCTGCACAACAGGTATTCTCCAAGGTGCGTACAATCAATCATTAGCATCTCAGATTAGTTTAACCCGAATTGATTAGAGGCTAGAATAGATGCTTAGCACCTGTTAATTCCAACAACGGTATCAGAGCCTGTCTAGACCACTAATACTTTCAGGATTAAAGTTTATTAAGAATTAATTAAGCACCGAGAAACAGATCATTAGGGTTTCGAATCCAATCTCAGATTTAAACTCAGCTTACATGGATTCGGACTAATGAACTCATATCAGATTAGAAGATCCGTATTTAATCTTAGAAACAAACTCAAAACCATGAATCCGAATCAAGAACAACTAAGGAATTAGAGGGGGATTAGGGCAGATCGATCCTACCTTAGCCGCGCCCTCTGTTCTTCACCATGGGTCTTCGTACTCGACGGTGAAGACGGTGGCGCACATCACCGAAGACCTCCTCGCTGATGACCTTCGGGTAGGGCGGCTAGGCCGCCGCTGGATCTGCCGACTTAAGGTGCCATACAACAAGCCACTCGACCATAGGGCGCTCACCCTACGGTGAACACACACGCTGGCGAGGGGGTCGTCGACGGCTCCACCGGACTTAAGCCATCGTGGGGTGGTCTCATAGGAACCCCTAAGCCTAGCTGTGGGCCCCCCTTTTCATATGGCCGCACGACCGGCATGCCACTAGAGACGAGCCAACCTCCGGTCGACTCGTGCTCATGCACAAGCGCGCGAGCCACAACAGCAGTCGGATATCCCCGTTGTCGGCTGCCTCCACAACAACACTCAGTCGCTCCCTCGATCTCAGCTGCGGCCGGCGAGCAACGCATTGGCGGTGAGTTCCCATCGGGCGAGCTCACGCACCAACGTGCAAATCACGGCAATGCATCGGTGGCTCCGCCGCCACCCTTTTCCTCAGTTGCTCCTTCACTCAGTGCGGCTGCTTGGTTAAACAGGAGGCAAGAATTTAGGGTTTGGGAGACCACAAAACCGACGTGGTTTTGTTCCTCCAAACCGCGATTTATAGCCGCCAGATCAAACATCTACGGCCGATATCGCCCTTAGCTCAACCATCCCTTTTTGCGCTTAACCGTTGGATTTCGATCCAACGATGCGCGGGTGTGGACGCCCACTTAGCAGGCCAAAAGGCCCATGCGGGAGGCTGAACGGGTCTTCGGGCCACCCTTAGTGTTTTCTATTTTTTTTTGAGAAAATAGATAAGAGGCCTCGGGCCGTCTTCACTCACGGGCCAAACCGCAATGGGTTGCGTCTATTTAGTATTTTTTCAGGAAGGGGAATGGGCCGAGGCAATTGCTTGGACTGCAGCCATATTATTCCTTTTCCTTTTAGTTTTCTTAGTCTAGGCCCACGCGCAAAAAATCAGTACTTATGGGCTACGACCGAATTAGAGGAGAACTGGGCCACCTGAGGCCGGTTTCTTTTTTATTTTTGGATTTTCGGTAACATTCTAATGGGCTAAATACCTCAGAGGGTTGCACTGTGGGTTGCACCCAAAAACACTTAGCATTTTTTAGCTTATTTTCCAGTGGGCTGGGCCTACATCAGTTATTTTCAATCAAATAAATTGGTTGTTCTTTTTCTTAGCATTTTCTGATTTTAAAATAATATTAGTATTTTCTGTTATATAGAAAATAAAATAAGTATTTTTCTATTTTTTTAGAAAAATAAATTAGTGTTTTCTGTTTTTCAGAAAAACAAAATAGTACTTCAATCGGTTTTGGATTTTTAGTCATGAGCTAAAATCCATAAATTTAGAATAATGGGTATTATATTTTCAGTAATTTTAGTATGGATTAATTTTTATCTGCAAAATTAAATTAAGTAAATTGAGATTAAATAAGTACTTCATAATATTTTAGTGTATATTATCTATGTTTTAATGTATATTTATTATATTCAGTAATGTGGCTTTATTACACCAAAATTAAGTATTTTTCTTAGTTCATTAATTTAATTCATTAAGTTTGTTGTGAATTAATGAGTTACTTAGTATGTTCATCAAAATATTAAGCTTCCGCTGTGTACTCAGTATTGCATAGCAATATTTGTTGTATAACAAATTTAAGCTATGCGCTCAGTTTACTATGTATTCATAGCAATTTTGTTAAGTAGCCAACGTGAATGATAAAGTTGCTATGATATCAGATTATTAAGTTTATGCATAGTAATTTTGATAATTACTATGTTCTCAGTTATTTAGTTGCATGAAAATTTTGTTGAGTAGCCAACGTGAAATATAAAATTTGTCATGCTCTCACTTATGAATGTTGTATTTTGTTCGAGTAGCCAACGTGAAAGACAAAAGATAACATTTTTATTTAACTCAGTTATTTAGTGCATAGAAAGTTTCGTTCGAGTTGCCAACGTGAAAGACGAAATTTTTTATGCTTTCTAAGTTATTATGAATGTCATATTTTGTTGGAATGACAAAAGATGACATTTCACCTCAGTTAAGTGTTTTGAATCAGTTCATAGAAAATTTTGTTCAAGTAGCCAATGTGAAAGACAAAATTTACTATGTTTTCTCAGATATTTTGAAAGTCATATTTTTTTAACAACAAAAGACGACAATTCATCTCAGCTACTATTATTCATATTAGTCCATAGAAAATTTTGCTTGAGTAGCCAACGTGAAAGACAAAATTTACTATGTTATCAGTCATGTTATGTTTTGCCAAGTAGCCAATGTGAAAATCAAAACATAACATTTTAGTTTGTTTAATTCTAAGTTTTTATTTTAGTTTATGCATTCTTTAAGTATTTCACTCAGTTGAATCCTCCATACTCAGTTAAACATTGTACTCAGGTTTAGTGTTCTGTCTTACGAGATGGAGAAACTCAGTATGTTTTCTTCGTAATGATGAAAGATTTTAGTTTAAGTATGATCTTGATCGTATTTAGTGAGTTATTAAATATGATATGTTTGATGATTCAACTAGTAAGCACGTTCGGAAAGCAATTTCCTAATGTGTCACTGCCTCTTAGAACCTCCATTAGCACAAAAGGTCAGTTTACTGACTAAAATAAGTTGATGCAAGTATTCGCACAAAGAAACTTGTAACTAAGAAACAAAATGAAGGTGTTGTGCGTGTGCACATACTTAGAATGACGGATAATTATGAATATTGCATTTTGTCAAGTAGCCTACGTGAAAAACAATACATAGCATTTGTAACACTAAGCAAAGGCAGTGGATTTTAGAAAAAGCTCATTGCTATGAGCGACTTAGTATTACAGGAGGATACTCAGGAGAGAGATTAGGATCGTTAAAATTGCTAATGGTCATGAAGAAAAAAGTCCAAACACGAACTCCCTTAGAAACATAAGATGGCTTTATACTTACGTTTCACTAAGTTCTCAGATCATTATTTACCCTCTATTTAAAGGAATTTGATTTAGTAATCTTGCTTGGACAACTAAGTTCAGTATGTCACCTTGATATACTTGTCTGGATAAGTTGAGTTTTGTCTTTCGACGAGACATTCTCGTAATCCTCGCATGATTCTATAATCAAATTTCCTCTCAGAATGAACAAGTTTCAGTAAGCGCATAAGAATTGATCGTGAAACATCTTCAAAATTATGGCTCTTATCATAACGCCATATTTCGAGGGGGAGAATTGAATGATCCGTTTCTCAATCGATTATCCCTGCTAAGAACTTCCTACTCAGATGGATGCATATTATAAAACACTAAGATTAGAATCTGATCGTGAGGGGGAGTACTACAATCGGTGTACCCAGTGTTCACTTAGAAATCAATGAAGTCCTTAAACTTAGTTGATTAGCTAAACGATCGAGGCTCTAAACCTCTATTCACAAGCTAAATTGAAATTTTAAATAGTTGGTGTTTTAAAACATCATATTAGACAAGGACATGACATAAACCCTCATTAAAACTTTAATGAGGTTGTCACTAAGTCAATTAGCTCAAACATTAGTAAGCCATCTTGATGGCTATTCAGCGAGATAATAGTGTTTCTATGAACTTGACCGACATTAAGTTTATAGGAATAATACATGCTAAGACTAGGGGGAGCAACGTAAGTCGAGTAAATGATCTTAACGAGAAGTGGATGCAAGATCCACCTCTATGACTCAAGGACCATTCTTCTCGTTATGTGCTGCTGTTAAAGTCAACATATCTCGTTATTATTGATTCAACGCCTTTTGTTAGCTCTTCAGTGGCGAAATTAAGTAAAACTCCTGTTGCACAGGACATCTTAGCTTTCAGTGTTGATTAAATTAGCCGCCTATGATGAAGAGCAACAATCGCCTCAATTAGTAACTAATGCGTGAATAAGTGGATCTCATTGAGAGATCAATATTCAAATGAAGGTTGATCTCACCTTATTTGAACTAAGCTACATGAAGCTCTCATCCATCCTAATGGTGTCAAGCCATATAGGATTAGATGAGGCATAAGTAAGCCAATAAAGTCTGTAACTCAGTCAACCTTCCTAATGAGGCCAAATTAGTAGCTGTCAAGAGTCTAAACAAACACGTGACTCCAAAAGGAAAAAGATAGAAATAGTAAGGACATACTTGTGGCTAATAATTTCGTTAAGGAGACGTTGATTATGTTAATTCGTTCTCAATTGTCTCAACTAAAGATTCATTCAGAATCAGTATAATATTAGCAACGCATTATGACTTAGCATTACATTAAATTGATGTAATAATGACGGTTCTCAATTGGGATCTACAAGAGAACATCTGTGTGATAACTGAAGAGTAGTCATTTAAGCAAAAGGAACATAGGAGATGCAAGGTATCTCAAGTTTTATAAGTAAATTAGTAATTTTGGGTTATACTAAGTATTATGAGGATAAATTCAGTTTTTACTTAGTTTAGAATGAATTTTCTCGCTTTTGTAGATGACTTGCTGTTGAGTATAATGTCAGTCTACTATTAGATATCAATAAAGAATTGTCCTCTAATTTCGACATTATGGAATATTTAGTTCAATAGGCGTACATAAAAACGTACTTGAGGAGTACGGTATGTATGCGAACAAATCCGTCTGCTCAGATAAGTCAAGGTTAATTAGTATAGGAACCGCTAAGAGATCGATTGAATAAAATGGGTTTCAAAGCTTTCTGCTATCAAAAGCTCTCAGTTTGCTCATTAACCAACTTTGACATAGTCTGCCGGGTTGTTTTGGCATTGATAAGTTCGATAAAGATCACTGGACTGAAGATTAGTATGAACTTGCAGTCTTGCAAGAAACTCAGCCTCATGATAAGTTTAGTATTATTAGAAAAACCATGGATCAGTAAAACTAAGTTACTACGAGATGTGTAGTAAATCCCACATTAGTAAATAACACTCGCAGATGGAGCTTTATTGTGGAAAAAGCTTCAAACCGAAGGTAATTGCATCATGATTGATGCACACCAACTTAGAGATGAGGCCGCTGAGCGGACAAAATAAGAAAATTCGGACTAAGAAGTGATAGACAACATAAACCATATAAGTTATTCGTACTTCTAAGACAACAAGTCAAATGTGCAGCCAAACACATTAACATCGGTTGTGTGTTGCAAAGAAGTATATCCAGGATCATACTAAGCATTGATTATGAGCAATTAGATTCATGCGAATCCTCGCGATACCGCATACAAAAGGGACTTCTACCCAATGTGTTCCGTGAACACATAACGCGTATGAGTTTAAGGAAGAACCTATGACCTCCTGGATACTTAGGGGCCAAACTCAGAATCAGTGTATGCTTCTAAGTGTGAGATGTAACGTGGTCGTCAAGTCAATTAGTACGTAACTGGCTGTTTTCGATTCGTCATGCCCTTTATATCAAGCATGAGGAGATATACGTTAAGTTTAGTTTTATGTTACTAAGTTACTTAGTTCCATGATCAAGAGGGGGAATGTTAGGATTTGATCACGTAGATTAATATAGAAGAAATAATAGGAGTCGGTTACTTCGTAACCAACTCAATCTCTTAGAAATCTCCCCTATGTGTTTGATCGGAACACACTAACCGAATTGGTTGGAGGCCCCCTTAACCGCTCCCTTCCCTATAAATAGAAGGGCACCCTTCATAATTCAGTTGATTGAAGATCTACAACTTAGAGCCCACAAATTCCTCAAGCCACCGATCAGACAATTAGGGAGAAGGTTGGGGAAGGTCCTTCAAGGCTTCACCGCCGTCATCAACTGCAGTTCGTCGCCTCTACCGCCGTAACCATGGCGGACATCTCTGCGCTGCACAACAGATATTCTTCAAGGTACGTACAATCAGTCATTAGCATTTCAGATTAGTTTAATCCGAATTGATTAGTGGCTAGAATACATCCTTAGCACCTGTTAATTCCAACACTAGTAGAAACCGGAGGCGCCAGACAAGTTTGGTCAGTTACGCTCGCGACTATTGGTGGGTGCTGGAGTTGGTTCTCAACTTCTGAAACAAGCTGCGCGTGTCAGTGTCAGAAACCGTACTGGTCTTCAGTCTTCTCATGAAACTAGGAGGATCGATCAAATGGCTATTCATCATTCGCCTTAGGCGAAACAAAAGGTAGGTAACTTTGAATTTCAAAATCCTTCCAGCAAATTATTCTCCATGAACACAACTATAAGTACACGGCACCAGTTTTGAGAATGAACAAGATCTCCATTCTTCTCACATGCAGTGCCGCCGGCCGGAGTACTGCACTTCTCAAATAATCGTGCCGCGGCACAGGGTCGTCGTCGGCGTGGCGTCGATCGGCAAGCGTCGGTCCGGTCAGAGGTGACAGCTGCTGACCTTGTGCTGTCCGTTTGGTAACGCATCGAGCTCACCCGTCGTAACATGATCCTGCCATATCGCCAATGGAGACCGTCCATGTCCATGCCTGCACACTTGGTTCTAGGCTTCTTCTGGCCTGGAGCAGGCAGGCATGCATAGAGGTGGGAATTGGGCCGGGCCAAACCCGGGCGGCCCGAAGCACGACGCAGCGGCCCGAGGCTCGGCCCGGCCCGGCACGGAGGCGGTTCGGGCCGGGCCGGCCCGGCCCGAAATACCGGGCCGTGCCGGGCCTGATTTTTGGGCACGGCCCGACACGACGAAGTGAGCTGTGTCCGGGCTGGCACGGCCCGAAAATGGCCCGAAGGCCCGAATCGGTCCGAAGGCCCGAACCGGCCCGACGGCCCGAACTGGCCCGACGGCCCGACACGTCTGTTTGCAGGGGTTTTTTTATTTTGATTCCTATTTAAATATTCAAACTTGTATAGATTTCGCAAATTAAGTCCAAATTCGATGATTTTTTTTCTATATTCTTAAAAAAATACTCTCTACCACTTGGAACAATTATTTTTAAACTTATATAGATATATTTATACTTTTTATAAACAACCAAAAATAAATCATATGTACATATTCTTCACTATTTTGTAGATCTACAAAGAATGAAGATGTTTGTATCAAATTTTGTTTTGTATGTGTATGTTCTATATTTCTACATGTATGAATTTTTTTATAATTTTTTGAGGTACTTCAACATGTGAATATTCACATTTTCTCTCTTCTCACTCAAAAGCTAATAAGCATATGAGTCAATCTTCAAATTTAAACACACTTTCATTCAAACAAAGTTCAAAAATTCTTTAAAAAATCATGGAGGTTGGTGTCATCATTAAAAAGCCTCACAAAAAAATTCACTCACTAAATCGATGTATTATTCAAGATATAAAAATGACAAAAAGTCCACAAATCCCTTTTTTATTTGTTTTTTTTGTTCTGATCAATTTTTTATGTTTCTCAAACTCAAGTTCATAGGACACATGAAATACAACATCCTTAGACTCTAGTCTTTTTTTCAGATTTTTTTGAATTTTTTTGTCCATGTATTGCATAAAAAACTCAAATTTCAATTTACTTTGTCTTTTATTCTCTGCAATATATTATTATTTTGAATGTGATTTTTTTTAGAACATGTAATTCAACTCTTTCAATCTTCACAAATTTTTTCATATTTTTTGAAGGCTTTTTGGATATGTATTTAAAAAAAATTCTGCTCAATTCAATTTTTAAATGTTGTTGGGCCAACCCAATAGTGCTGTGCTGCTGTTGGGCTGATGTTGTTTTTTCATTTTTATTCAAACTTGAAAGTTCAAACTTGTATAGTTTCTTCAAATTTGGTCCAAATTCGATGATTTTTTTTCCTAAATTATTCAAAAAATGTTCTCTATCACTTCAGTATTTTTACATATTTTTTTTGCATTTTTTGTCTCTTTATTTCATTAAAAACTTAATTTTTATTTAAATTTTAATTGATTTTGAGCTGAAATCATTGAACTGGGCCGTGCTCGGGCCTGGCCCGGCCCGAAGGCGGCCCGCCAGGCCCCGGGCCGTGCCTGGGCCTCATTTTTCGGCCGCCGGCCCGGCCGGCCCGGCCCGAGCTGGCCCGATGTCTTTTCGGGCCCGAGCTATTTCGGCCCGAAGCACGAACGGGTCGTGCCGGGCCAGCCCGAGCATGGCCCGAGTCCCACCTCTAGGCATGCAGATGAAGATTGAACGGTAGTCAGGGTCCATCAGGATCACATGGTACGAGGAAAGAGAACTGATTGATCCCTGATAGGACATGTGTACTGTGCATGTATCGACAGGTCACTCGGAGAATGCCGTCTGAGTTCACATGGCACAGAGGATTTGCGTACTTCCAGCAAAGGGACGCGTCAGGACTGGCATCGTCGGCTAGAGATCGAGGTCACGAGAAGCTAACTAAATCATACAGTACCTCTCCTATTCCCTGTGTCCAACTCCTTACTGTAGAAACTCAGATTAACTCAGTGATCAATTTTAGGAACTGCTAATCAAGGTACTTAGGCATAGATCAACAATCAAACATAGCAGTGGTCTAAGACTAATCAACATCAACATAATATGATTAGGGGAAGAATTAGGGTGACATACCTTAGGGGAAGATTGTCGTCCTCACGCAGCCGTAGACCGCCGCCTCTGGTTGAGGGCCTTCCTCTCACTGCCGCACTTCTCACAATCGGAATTTCGGATTGTAGCAGGCATCGGGCGTGGATGCAATATCTGTTGCACGCTCCGACTGCCTCCCGTAGGTTAATATAGCGCGGGCGAGAGGCGGCCTCAACCGAAACAGAATTTGGTTGCGCCCCGATTAGGGCACGTGGGAGAGCGGGAGTCCGTGGGTCGGCGGTTGTTGCCCAGCCGGATTCCACGGTGATCACAAACTAACATTCTCCTCCTTGATCACGAGACATAATACTTACCAACTTTCTTAATTGCTAAACTTAGTGTCTATTTCCTCACACTGAACATAAAGGGCACGACACATCAGAACAACCACTTGCGTACTGTTCGACTCAATGACCACGATATGTCTTACGCTTAGAAATAACCTTACTTTTGATTGGCCCCTTAATATTCAGGATAGTTCACAAGCTCCCCCTTAAACTCATGTCAGCTATGTGTTCTCTGAACATGTTGGGTGGAAGGCTCTTTGTTAGCGGATCCACAAGCATGTGCTTGATGCTTATATGCTCAAGACTAATTGTGTGATCCTAGATTCGATCTTTCACAACATAGAACTTAATTTCGATGTGTTTGGCAGCACCACTCGATTTTTTGTTGTGAGAATATTGTACTGCAGGCTTATTATCACAGTACAACTTAAGTGATTTATGAATATTGTCGATCACTCTGAGATCGAGTACAAACTTCTTAAGCCATAATACTTGCTCAGTGGCTTCATAACAAGCAACAAACTCAGCATACATTATGTACGATGCCATGATGGTTTGTTTAAAGCTTTTCCACGAAATAGCTCCATTTGCAAGGGTGAAGATATAGCTTGAGGTGGATTTCCTAGTATCCACACACCCTGCAAAATCTGAATCTGAGTATCCCACTATTTCTAGTGAGTCTGACCTACTAAATGTCAACATGAGGCCTTTTGTTCCTTGTACGTATCTAAGTGTTTTCTTAACGATATTCTAGTAATCTATCCCTGGATTTAAATGATATCTGCCAAGCATCCCGGTTACAAATGCTAAGTCAGAGCGTGTACACATTTGAGCATACTGAATGCTTCCGACAGCAGAAGCGTATAGAACTGATTTCATCTGATTGAGCTTGTATTGATTCTTAGGACACTGAAATTCTCCAAACTTATCACCCTTGGCTATCAGGACAGGCGAAGGCTTGCAAGCATGCATATTGTACCTTTTGAGTGCACTCTTCAGGTACGCTTTCTGAGATAAACCTAGTATCCCCTTAGTACGATCTCGATGAATCTCGATTCCTAACACGTAGGAAGCTTCACCTAGATCCTTCATATCAAAGTTGGAGGACAAGAACTTCTTAGTTTATAAAAGTAGATTAACATCACAACTGGCAAGTAAAATGTCATCCACGTAAAGAACGAGAAAATGTATTTCCCATTCTTAAACTTAGCATATATGCATCTATCCTCCTCATTCTCCTTAAACCCAAATTTTCTAATCGCCTCGTCGAATTTGAGATACCATTGCCTTAAGGCCTGTTTAAGTCCATAAATGGACTTCTTAAGATGGCATCCCATATGTTCGTTACCCTTAACGACAAAACCTTTCGGTTATGTCATATAGACGTCCTCGTATAGATCCCCATTAAGGAATGTCGTCTTTATATCCATATGACGTAATTCTAAGTCAAAATGTGCTACTAATGCCATAATGATTCTAAAAGAATCCTTACTGGAGACGGGTGAGAATGTCTCATTATAATCCACGCCTTCTCTTTGGGTGAACCCTTTCGCCACAAGTCTGGCATTATATTTCTCGATCTTCCCTTTGGAGTCACGTTTGATCTTGTAGACCCATTTACAACCTACTGTTTTGGCTCCATTAGGAATTTCGACTAATTCTCAGGCTTTGTTAACATCCATGGACCTCATTTCATCCTCCATGGGTTTATGCCACTCGGATGACTGTGGTCTCCTCATAGCATCTTCAAATGAGGTGGGATCATCCTCCATTTGAACTTTTTCACTCATATAGACCTCATATTCACTCAGAATGGCTGAGCGTCTCACTCTTTGAGATCTTCTAAGTTGCGCATCTTCTATAGGTTGGGGCAGTGGCTGCTCCTCATCGTTAGAGACAGCTGACTCAAAATGCTCGGAAGGATGAGCTAGTTCCTGAACTTCAGGAGTCTCACTTATTTCATTCACTAATGTAGGAACAACAACGGGTGTTGGATCACAAGTGATAGGCACCGATGATCCAACATCAGCAGGTATCATGAAATAGGGTTCTTGAATCATAGGAATGGGCGCATACACCCGTTTCTCCTCAAGATCTACCTCACGTCCTACCATGCTTCCCCTAATCATGACATTTTCTAAAAAATGACATGTCTCATTTTCACGAACTTAGTGCAATGATATGAACAATAAAACCGGAATCCCGTACTCCTATCGGGATAGCCAATAAAATGGCAACTAATGGTCTTAGAGTCCAACTTACCAATATTTGGGTTGGATATTTTCGCCTCAGCTGGACAGCCCCATACGTGCAAGTAGTTCAATGAGGTCTTACGTCCCGTCCACATCTCACACGGTGTCTTAGGTATTGACTTAATAGGTACCCGATTAAGCACGTGAATGACAATTTTTAATGCCTCCATCCATAAGCTGATCGGTAACATGGAATAACTCAACATACTCGTTACCATGTCCATAAGCGTACAGCTACATCGTTTCGCTACACCGTTTTGCTAAGGCTCGCCCGGTGTCGAATACTGGGCGACTATGCTATTCTCTTGTAAAAACCTCGTAAAAGGTCAAGAGACTTGGCCATATGGGGTATGACGACCGTAGTACTCCCCTCCACGATTGGATCTTACTACCTTAATCTTAAGGTTATGCTGATTTTCTACTTCAGCCTTAAATATCTTAAATTTATCCAATATTTCAGATTGCTCCTTGATTGGATAAATGTAGCCATAACGAGTATAGTCATCCGTAAATGTTATGAACGAGTCATATACGTCTATGGAGACTACGGAAATGGACCACAAATGTTCGTATGTATTAATTCTAAAATTCTCGTACTACGTTTGGTGTTTTTATTAATAGTTTTAACGTACTTACCCTTAATGCAATCGATGCATTGTTGTGCATCCGAAAAGTCTAAGTGAGGAAGAATTGATTGTGATACTAAGCGTTCAACTCCCCCCCCCCCTTGAAATATGGCATAAATGACAATGCCATAATTTCACCGACGATTCAGAATCGATTCATTTGCGCTTACTAAATACTGAGTGTTTGATTGAGAAACGTGATCATCACTTACAACACTAACATTATCATGAGTGGACAACAGATATATCATGTCCTGTCAGAAGGCAAGACCCACAATCTTATTATTAAAAGTAATAGAACATTTGTCATTTCCAAAATGACACACATAGCCTGAATCATCCAAACACGAAACTGAAATCAAGTTTCTCTCTAATGAGGGAACAAAAAGAACAATATTCAGCCTAAGTGCAAAGCCACTACTAAGTCTAATAGGGAGATCTCCTATGGCTTTGACTTGGGCTTCTCGACTATCAACGACTGTAATGGTCATTTCCCCTCTTCTTAGGGTCCTCTCGTACTTAATCCCTGCATAGAATTACATACGTGCATGGTGGCACCTAAATCAATCCACCAAGTAGATCGAGAAAAACTTAAATACAGGGATTCATCTACAAAAGTAATAAAGTCATTACCGTTCTTACAGCACCACTTCAGAAAACCAACACAGTCCTTCTGATGATGCCCCTTAGCCTTGCAAAATCTGCATTGATCCTTAGCCATTTTCACATCCTTTTGAGGAGGATGTTGCATTGGCCCTTTGCCCTTATCAGTAGAAGGAGTGCCATGTACCTTAAAAGAGGGAGGCTTGGGAGAACTAAAATAGTGCTTCCCTTTCCCTTTGGCGTAGTTGACAGAGCTATTACCCCTCTGAGAATTGATGCGTTCTTCTTCCAGAACGCACAT
Organism: Tuctoria greenei; assembly: GCA_036927565.1. Taxonomy (NCBI): domain Eukaryota; kingdom Viridiplantae; phylum Streptophyta; class Magnoliopsida; order Poales; family Poaceae; genus Tuctoria; species Tuctoria greenei. The sequence goes on from JAYESD010000011.1 coordinate 151,720,366, forward strand.
GGCAATCAACTTCTCAATAGACCAATTATCAGGCTGCGAGTTGTAATTGATCTGAAAGTGCATCTAGGCTAATCCCCATAGGTTTTGATGATTAATACAACACTTAAGGTACTAATGAGCTTTGCAAGTGTAAGCACAGGTGATTGAAAGATGGACAATATTGGATGCACTCAAAAAGGAAAAAGAGAAGAAAATGTGAAGAACTCGAAGAATGGAACTTGAGCTTTTAAATTCATTGTGTCGTTTAGTCACTTAGATTGAGTGTGTTCAATGAGTCAAAGTGTTAGAATCTCCTAAGAGATCATAGTCCAAGTTAGACTAGATTGAGAGATGAGTTGAAGCAGCCCTAAGAACAGGGCCAGACTTGTCCGGGCTGGAAGGTCGGACTAGTCCGGCTACATCGGACTGATCCGATGTTAGGCGGACCCGTTCTGTGTAAGTATGGACTTGTCCATTAGAGGACGGACTCATCCATGGTGAGTGTGTTTGTATCCTTCTGGGACTAAGTCCTGAAGGACCGGACTAGTCCGCCTTAGGGGTCAGACTAGTCTGCTTGGACAGACTAGTATGTTTCAGTCCAGAAAAGTAGTTCCTGACTGAGTTCGGACTAGTCTGTCCCTTGACAGACTAGTCCATTGTGTACTTGGAGATGGCTGCTGGGACTAAGTTCTGGACGGACGAACTTTTTTGCCCTCAGAGGTCGGACTAGTCCGGTACGTCAGACTTGTCGGTTCTCAACTGGAACAAACTGTTCTGTGTGAGATCGGACTAGTCCGTTGTTGGACGGACTAGTCCATGGTTTGGTGACCGTTTGAATTCAAAAGGTGGCGGGGGGCTTTGTTGTTGGTCAAGTATGACATCACTGGTCCCCACAGATCGGACTAGTCCGGTGTCAAAGGCCGAACTAGTTTGCACTTTTTCAGGTGGCAACGACTAAGTGTCGGGACCCCTATAAAAAGGGATCCCCCAGCCTCCAAAGGCCATCTCTCGAACCCTAGTACCGCCATAGCCTTCCTAGATCCATCCTAGCCCTCTCTCAACCATTCTTGGAGTCCTAAGAGTGATTATTGAGGATTTGTGAGGATTGGAAGAGGAAAGAGAAGGGTTTGTTCAATTTTAAGATCTTGGGTTGATTCTCTCGGTTTGACTGATTGATTTGAGTTCGTGTGGGTGTTGATATTCGATCTTTTCAAGTTGTAAACTTGTAGGAGCCTCAGGTTGTGAGTTGCCCCACGAATTTGGTGATTACCCTTGTGATTTAGTGGAAGAATAGTCGGTCTTCTTGGTGGCTAAGTGAGGAAAGGGTTGAGTGGAACCCTACATTTCGTGGGCATCCTCAACGTGGATGTAGGCTCCTTTGTGGGGTCGAACCACGGGATAAATCCTGCGTCTTGTGTCTTTGATTTGACTTCCCCGTTCTTCGCTAGATCAAGTTAGGGTTTCACACATTCTTCGCTTCAATCTCGTGATCCGCCTCTATCTAGTTGTTACTACCTCGTGCATACCATCTAATAGATTTATAGGGTCATATATTTTACATTTCATCGATTGAAGTACTTTAGATCGCTTAAAAATCTCACCTTTGATCAATTCTGTTATCTTGATTGGACTAGTCTGCCCTCAGGTCGGAATAGTCCGTACTCTGTAATTTGATTAGCTAAGTTAAATTTCAGTTTATCCGCCTATTCACCCCCCTCTAGGAAACTTTCAATTGGTATCAAAGCCCAACTCTCCCAAAAGCTTAACCGCTTGGAGAGGATATGGGGGAAAACGATGAGAAGGAGATGTCGATCGTCGACACCACCGGCACCAGCGAGAACAGCCACAACGGCGAACCAGGATTCAACTCTTCGCACAACAAGACCAGCGACACCACCAAAAGCAACTCAAAGCCTCCACCCTTCGATGGTGAAACCGGAGGCGGAGACTGCCCTCTTTGGTGGTGGGGGTGGTCCCTCTAGCGATGTTCCTGCTACTGCGGATGTCAATGATGATGATGGAGAAGACAATGATCAAGATGATGACGATGAAGAAACGGAGAGCGATCAAAACCAAGGAGGGGCGAGCGAGAGCGACAATGAGTAGTCTTAGGTTCTCTATCTTCTCCCTTATTCTTTTTCCTTTTTGGTGTCTTGATGCCAAAGGGGGAGAGATTGAGGGGGGTATTATAGATCCATGGACTATAATATTTTGAAAAATCTGGATTGTAATCTTAACTTTTGCTGCTCGTTCTCATTTTGGGTTGTAATGACATTATCACTATGCCATCACCCTATGTTATGTTTATGTGAATTTTATGGTCTATCTTGTCATTATTGATTCTATTGAAGATCATTCTAGTCAAATATGTGTTATGATGCTAAATTAAAATATGAGATGCATACCTCACTCCACATTTCACATCTCAACACTTGCATCACACGTAGGCACCCCATCATAACGCACAAATGTATAAGCCTCCCATAGACTTCATTATTGTGCATCTAACTTATTGCAAATCATCTTTTCACACATTTAGGGGGAGCTCCTTATACACATGTGTGTTATGAAAATCAGCTCAACTTTTTTTATCAAAAACCTCAATGTGTTGTCATCAAAACACCAAAAAAGGGGGAGATTGAAAGTGCATATAGGCTAATCCCCGTGGGTTTGGGTGATCAATGACAACACCTAAGGAAATAATGAGCTTTGCAAGTGTAAGCACAGGTGATTGAAAGATCGACAGCATTGTATGCACTCAAAAAGGAAAAAGAGAAGAAAATATGAAGAACTCGAAGAATGGAACTTGAGTTTTTAAATTCTTTGTGTCGAGTTTAGTCACTTAGATTGAGTGTGTTCAATGAGTCAAAGTGTTAGAACCTCCTAAGAGCTCATAGTCCAAGTTAGACTAGATTGAGAGATGAGTTGAAGCAGCCCTAAGGACAGGGCCGGACTTATCCAGACTGGAAGGCTGGACTAGTACGACTACATCAGACTGATCCGATGTTAGGCGGACCAAAGTGTTATGTGTAAGTTCGGAATTGTCCATTAGAGGACGAACTTGTCCGTGGTGAGTGTGTTTGTGTCCTTCTGGGACTAAGCCCCGAAGGATCGGACTAGTCCGCTTGGACAGACTAGTCTGTTTTAGTCTGAAAAAGTAGTTCCTGACTGAGTTTGGACTAGTCCGTCCCTTAACAGACTAGCCCGCTGCGGACTTGGAGATGGATGTTGGGACTAAGTCCTGGACGGCCAGACTTGTACACCCTCAGGGGCCGGACTAGTCCGATACGTCAGACTTGTCCATTCTCAGCCGGAACAAACTGTTCTGCGTGAGATCGGACTAGTCCGCTATTGGACGGATTAGTCCGTGTTTGGTGACCGTTTGAATTCAAAAGATGGCGGGAGGCTTTGTGGTTGGTCAAGGATGACATCACTGGTCCCCACAGGCCGGACTAGTCTGGGGTCAAAGGTCGGACTAGTCCGCACTTTTTCTGGTGGCAACGACTAAGTGTCGGGACCCATGTAAAAAGGGAGCATCCAGCCTCCAAAGGCCATCTCTCGAACCCTAGCGCCTTCATAGCCTTCCTAGAGCCATCCTAGCCCTCTCTGAACCTTTCTTGGAGTCCTAAGAGTGATTCTTGAGGATTTGTGAGGATTGGAAGAGGAAAGAGAAGGGTTTGTTCAAAATTGAGCTCTTGGGTTGATTCTCTCGGTTTGACTGATTGATTTGAGTTCGTGTGGGTGTTGATATTCGATCTTTTCGAGTTGTAAACTTGTGGGAGCCTCAGGTTTGTGAGTTTCCCCACGGATTTGGTGATTACCCTTGTGATTTAGTGGAAGAATAACCGACCTTCATGGTGGCTAAGTGAGGAAAGGGTTGAGTGGAACCGTGCCTTTCATGGACATCCTCAACGTGGATGTAGGCTCCTTTGTGGGGTTGAACCATGGGATAAATCATGAGTATTGTGTCTTTGACTTGACTTCCTCGTTCTTCGCTAAATCAAATTAGGGTTTCATGCATTCTTCATTTCAATCTCGTGATCCGCCTCTATCTAGTTGTTACTACCTCATGCATACCATCTATTAGATTGCTAGTCTCATATACTTTACATTTCAGCGATTGAAGTACTTTAGATTGCTTAAATATCTCACCTTTGATCAATTCTGTTATCCTGACCGGACTAGTCCGCCCCCAGGTCGGACTAGTCCGCACTCTATAATTTGATTAGCTTTAATTGAGTTAAATTTTAAGTTATCTGCCTATTCAACCTCCCTCTAGGCAACTTTTATGATCACAAAACCCTCAAACTTCGTAGGAAGAGAGGCGAAGATGAAGTGCACAAGCAATTCATCACTCACCCCTACGTCAAGTGGCTTGAGTTTTGAGGCTAAGTTTGTCATCTTAAGTATGTGCTCACGCACACCACCTCTTGTATATTTCTCACTTACGAGCCTCCTTATGAGAGTGCTCGCCAAAACCTCGAAAGAGCCAGTAAACTGACTCTCCACCTTACGAAGGTACTCAACAGTCGTCTCACATTCGAGAATTACTTCTCAATTGGCCTCAGTTATAGTCCCCCTAATAACCATCAAACACTTTCTGTTTGAGGTCTGCCACTTGGGAAGATCCTTCTCATACTTACTCTTAGCACTTAGGTACAATCCCTTCCTGAGAGAGAAATCCTCATCAGTCTCTCCCGTCTCAGCAATAGGGACTGCAAGCTCAGTAGGACAAGGACTCGTGAGTGCGTAGTCCAACTCATAGACTGCAAGAGTGATCTCAAGTCTCTCTCTCCATGAGCCATATTTGTGACCAGTAAGGCTCACTCCAACGCGGGACCTATACAGGCACGCAAACCAGAAATGTGTTTTCACTGGGTGAAAAAATGCTTCCAACGCGGCAACCAAATGGGACGCTAACAATGCGTATTCCATACAACAGAACCAATATATCGGTGGCTTCTCTGGAGACTCAAAGCAACGACTCACGGGCGTAGGCCTTCGAAGAAGGCTATTGGCGAAACAGGCGACAGGGACCACGACCGACCTCGACGATTTTGCGCCGCTCGAACCTCGACGATTTTGCGCCAGAGAAAGCAACACTCAGCGGCGGACTGAAGCGACGGTGAGGGCAAGAGTCAGCAGCGTGTTCTTGTGAGGAAAATCAAACCCTAAGAGGTATGAATCGGCCTCTTCCTCAAAATTATTTGTGTCCGCCCTCCTCAAATCCGATGAAATCCTATGCGCCCTGCGTAGATCTACGAAAGTGTAGGAGTTATGTGGAGGAATCTTCTTCAAATCTATCCTAAATGAACCTCAAATCCTGACGCTTTGTGCTATGAAAATGATTTTTTTTCTTTTCGAAATAATGGCCAACAGATTTTGGGATAGATATTTTTTTCTGCTTTGTGCTCTGAGAAATGAATAATTCATAGTTGTTCTCCCTATGTGACAAGTAGGATGGATGGTTTTGGATATGGGCAAGGATTTCATGGTACCCGTAATCCCTTTTTTGGGCCTGATGGGGAGATAGTTGAACCAACACAACAACAGAATAACATTTTTAGTGATGACCAGTGGGCATACCGTATTGCAGCCTCTCTACGGCATCTAGATCCAATGCAGGTATTTTATCATGTCCATAATTCATGGTTTATTCCTGACATTAATTTCTGTTCCTCCAATTATGATAATGTTGCATGTGTAATTGTTCTTCCTGTTCTGGATTGGAATCGCAGGAAAATGCAACTCAAATGAATACCTCATCTAAACCTAGAAATGAGATCCCCCTCGCAAGAGACAAAGGCAAAAAAGTTGCTAAGCCAAAGAAAGTTTCAAGACATAGTGGAGGTTTCACAAAGGAGGAAGACAGTATCATATGCTCAGCTTTTTTAAATGTTAGCAAGGATCCCATTACAGGTTATTTACTAAACTCATATTGTATTTGTTTAATGTCGTTCACTTGGAAGCTTATAGTGTAATATGCTCAAGAGTAAACCAGAGCAGTGGTGGTTACTATAAACGTGTGCATGACTACTTCAATGAACACAAGCCTGAAACTTCTCATAGGAGTCAAATAGCTATTCAACATCGATGGTTAACCATTCAAAAGGTTGTGAGCAAATTTTGTGGCTTGAAATCATCTATTGACAGGAGGAACGAGAGTGGAAAGAATGAACAAGACAGAGTACTTATTTGTTCTTATACATTTTTGGTCTATTATTTTATACAATTTTGTGTTGTTCTTAAGTATAGTTATGCTACTTTTTGACTCTACAGATTGAAGATGTTGTGACCATGTATGAAAAGGTAGAGCCATTTATGTTCATACATTGTTGGAAGATACTTCGCAATGAGCCAAAATGGAATGATAAATTGTTGGAGCTAAACACAAAAGATGCATCTGGTAAAGGACCAAAACCAGCCCAAGCCAACTGCAATGAGCTACCTGTGGAGTCAGCTAATGATAATTTTGAGCAACCATGACCAGAAGGTAGAGATAGTGCTAAGCGAAAGAGGTCACATGGTGCAGGAGATGCAACTTCTTCTAGTGCAGCTGTCGAAGTGTTAGAGCGTTTGAATGAAAGAAGTGAAATATCTGAGGCAAAGCAGGAAGAGCAGATGGAAAAGATCCTCAACTTCAAAGGAAATAAAATGAAGTTGGGAGAGATGATGTTTGACCTGCAGAAGCAAGATATGGAAGTTCGAACCAAGTTGAAGGAAGAACAAGTTAGCCTAAGTAAGAAGGATATTGAAGTTAAGGAGAAACAAACTGAGGCACAACTTAAACAAGGTGAAGCACAACTTTTAACTGCTGAGGTTGGAATTATGGGAGCAGATTTAGAGAACCTTGCTCCACATGTCAAAGCATAATACATGGCAATGCAGCGACAAATCATGGAACGTAGGGGAATCACTTTCCCTGAAATGTTGTAATTTTCTTGCACAAGTTGTGGAATGCTGTAATTTTTTTGAAACCTTACTGTGTTGATCGCTTCAAGTGCAACTATGTTGTCCTTTTGTTTCATCTGTCCCTTTGTTGTTATGGAACAGATTTATAATATTTATGTGTCTCATTTATGTGTTTCCCAGCAAGTTTTATGTGATCATTGATCTGTATGCATCTAAGATCGAAAAAACAATTGTCGAAAACCTACTGTATGCATCGAAGGGTTGTGAAATTGCTGAAACATACTAAAACTAACAGCAACTACAGATTCTGTCAGTAAGCAAATAGTTATAGACACTTACAGACACTCAGACTATAAATCATAAACACTTGCATATATTGCCTGCATATATCATCCTCAAAATACTACATATATCATGTCCACAAAAGCCTATGTATATTATGCATATCTCCAAAAGCATACATATATCGTGTCCACAAAAGGCTGCATATATCATACCCCTAAAATCCTACATATATCTTCTTCCCAGCACATTAAGCCATTGTACCAGCTGTGAAAAGGTCCTGCGTTAGAGCCATATAGTATCCATATATGCTCCACAAGGTCAGATTTTAGTTGCCTTGAAATTTCTTTATCATGAATCAAGGAGAGAGCATCTATAAACTCCTCCATTTCAGGATTCAAACTTGATTGTGTCATTGGAGGGTTACTTCTCCTTGGCCACTCAGAAATATGCACTTCAGGTAGATCAATTCCACGTTCATCCTCTATGACCATGTTGTGAAGGATCACACATGCACGCATTATAGAATTAAGGTCTCTTTGATTCCATAAACAAGCCGGCCCATGTAATATCTTCCACTTTGCCTTGAGAACCCCAAAAGCTTGCTCCACATCCTTGCGACACGCCTCCTGTTGTGTTGCAAATACCTTGTGTTTGTTACTAATAGGGGCACTTATTGTCTTCACCAACGTCGCCCAATCAGGATAAATCCCATCAGCCAGGTAATACCCAAGGTTGTAGTTGTTCCCATTCACATTGAACTCAACAGGAGGAGTTTTTCCATTTGCTAGATCATCAAAGACAGGAAAACGATACAACACGTTAATATCATTGTGGGAACCTGGAAGTCCAAAATATGCATGCCATATCCTAAGGTCTTGTGTCGCCACTGCCTCTAGTATTATTGTTGGCTTACTCTTGTGCCCCTTATACATACCAGCCAAAGCTGTAGGGCAGTTTTCTCACTCCCAGTGCATGCAATCTATGCTCCCCAACATGCCTGGAAAACCTCTCGCAGCATTCACACTTAGGATGTGTTCAACTTCAGTTTCATTTGGTGGTCGAAGAAATTGTGGCCCAAAAACTAATATCACTGTCTTCACAAACTCTCTTAAGCACTCAAGGATCGTACTCTCACACATACGAATGCCATCATCATGACAATCTGCTGGACCACCATAGGCAAGCATCTTCATGGCAACTGTGCATTTTTTATTTGCGAAGAATCCAAGCTTACCCAATGCATCTCTCCTCTGTTTTAATTTGACATTTGCCATGCTTAATTGATCAACTATCTTCAAGAATAGACTTCTACGCATACGGAATCTACACAATTAATAATCATTTGTAACTACACTTAACAATGAACAAGTTTCATACTGCATATGAAGAGTGACTATTACCTCCTCCGGAAATCAGCAGCATTGTAGTGGCCTCTCAACAAAGTGGTCATTATGCAGCCGTCTGTCACCTCCAACACGATCACGGTCTTTTGTTTCATACCCATGAATCGAGCCACCCCAATGCCTCTTCTGACCCAAAGAGGTAACCACAATTGCTACTGCCCGGATCTCGTCTTCCTTTCGTGATGAACTTGCTGCAGAACCACAAGTTGCTAGCTTCATGTACCGACATGCCATATCTACTGCACAAAAAAGAAAGTCATAAATACAGACTCATTGACTGACCATACAGAATAATGTCTTCTTCTCTAGTCCAATACTACATCCATTCTGTTGTAGAAACAATTGAGCCAGTAGAGTTTTTTATAGAAATAAAAGGCCATGGCGCACCTTCCGTGGGGATCTACGGCAGGTACGAACGGCACAACAGATTCAGCGGGGATAATTTCTTTCGGAGGCAGGCACCGACGGCACAGCAGCTTCCGCTTCAGTCATCGATGGAGTTGCATATCATCGTAATGGAGAAATTAATGAGTGAATCGATTGGTTGCCACGGACGGAGCTGAATTTGGCGGGAGCGACGGGCACCAGAGCCGAAGCAGCGGGAAATTTTCAGGCCCGCGAAAATAACAGCAGCACTACGCATATTGTTTTATGGGTCCCAGCGTTGGAGAACACACCTTTTGGACCTCGAGGCCTGTTCTGAGCGGTACGCAAATGACCCAAATGAGTGCTGCGATATGCATGGCCCGGTTGGAGAAAGCCTAAGAGGCTCAATAGAGGAGATAAAACTCAGTGCTGAAGATAAGGTGGAGGAACCTTCAAAATATAAACACAAACATAAACATAAATATAAGTAAACAAATACACAACTTAATATAAGAAGTATGTTGCATTTCAGTTTTCATGATGGCTACTTCACAAATGCAACAGTCACTTAAACAAGCAGAAAAGGCGTGTTTTGTTTTTCGCGTTGGTTACTTCGCAAAACACATCATTCAAAACTTAAAATAAAGCGTGGCAAATTTAAATTTCACGTTGGCTACTCATTTAAGTTCCATGCAACATAACATATGGTAAATTCAATTTCACGTTTGCTACTTTATGAATTTACCAAAATTTAACTTAGCATAAACTTAAAAAATACAGTAATTTAAATTTCACGTTGATTACTCATTTAAATTACCATATATATATATATATATATATATATATATATATATATCACATAAAACAGCGGAAGCAAACTTAATTTCTTAAATTTCACAGCAACTCAATATAATATAAAATAATTAAGTAAGCTGAGAAAAATATCTTAACATGAATAATAATAAATATTGCAACAAATAATTAAACAATCATCACACAAAATTGCGCATGAAATAACTTAATAATTCTCAGCTTATTTAATAATTTTTGTGTGGCCCATAAAGCATTTCAGCCCATACTAAAATGCCAAGAAAATACTCAGATAAATAAAAAAGGTCCACACCCTAAAATTGGCCCATGGCCCACTGTTAAATGCTCAGAAAAATGAAAACTTGATTTCATGCATGCAACCCAAATCGGTATGGCCCAAAACTGAAATCAGCCTGTGGCCAAAAAACAAAAATCGTAGAAAATACAAAGGGCAGCCCATACGGCCCATGACGCCCCCCCCGCATGGGCCCCGAGCCTGCTCAGCACCGCGGCGCGCGCAGCATCGAGATCCGTCGGATTTCGATCTGACGGCTGAGGCGAGCCACGACCTTATAACATGAAGCAATCTCGTCCGTTCATCCAAGATCGAACGACTGAGCGTTAGTTTCGGGAGGTATAAAAATCTGCGTCGCCAGCCGAAACCCTAAGACGCCATTTCTCATCCTCCCCTTCTCTCTCATCGGCCGCACACGAGCGAACGAAGAAACTGAGAGAGAGGAAGAAGAGCGAGATGGAGGGGTAGGCCACCGCGGCAGAGACTCCACTGCCGCCATGCCATCGCCGTTGGTGAGCAAGCTCGTCGACGGGACGCTGGTCGCCGATGAGGAAATCTGGCCGCAAGGGTTAGGGTAGTGTCGTGAAACCCTAGGGTTCCAGCACCCTTAACCATTGGATCTAAGTCGGATGGTGCCGTCGTCGATCTCATCACCGGTGCGCACATCCCTTAAGTGGTGAGTGCGCCACCATCGATGAAATCGACGCGCGGTGCTCCTTAGGGTGCGGGTCTGGTGGCACGAAGCACACCCTTCCCGGGTCTCTTCATACCAAGGGGTTCACCGGCGGTAGGGTTACGCCGCCTCCCTCGCCTAGCACGTCAACGCCGGTGGGGGGCCCCGAAAGGCAGGAGGTTGCGAGCCCTCTTAAGGTATGTCCGCTCATCTCATTTTACTACTTAATTTTGGCTCGGTTTTGATCTCATTTGGTGATTTCTTAGTTCAATCCGAAGCCAAAAACTCCCCTCCTTCTAATTGTTGTGATCAAAACTTAATTACCCAATTAGCAAACTCTAAGCCTGGCTCTGATGTCATTGTAAGAACTCAGATTAACTTAGTGATCAATCTTAGGGACTGCTAATCAAGGTACTTAGGCATAGATCAAGCAATCAAACATAGCAGTGGCCTAAGACTCTAATCAACATCAACATGATTAGGGGAAGAATTAGGGTGACATGCCTTCAAATTGTGATGAGGAGTACGACATGGCGGCGCAAAGAGCTTGGCTCCGTGCGTAGTGGCTCGGTGAAGGATGGACGGGGAAGATTGTCTTCCCCACACAGCCATAGATTGTCGCCTGTGGTTGAGGTCCTTTCCCTCGCTGCCGCACTTCTCACGATCGGAATTTCGGATTGTGGGAGGCGTCGGGCGTGGGTGCAATATCTGTTGCACGCCCCGGCTGCTTCTCGTAGGTCAATATAGCGCGGGCGAGAGAGGGCCTCAACCGAAACAGAATTTCGTTGCGCCCCCCGATCAGAGCGTGTGTGGGAGCGGGGGTCTGTGGGCCGGCAGTTGTTGCCCAACCGGATTCCACGATGATCACAAACTAACACTTAGTTTATTTCTAGATTTAGTTGTCTGGATTTCCATCATGTATATAGATATGATAATTACTGCACTATGAATTTTGCAAATGATGCCACTTTCGCACTGAAATGAAATACTACTATTTATTATTTACCCCATAGTATTTTTTGTTTTCTAGCTACTCCCACAGCTAGCTGAATCCAAAGCACATCACCTCACAGATCCTGAAAGCATCGAGCTGAGAATAACTGCACGCTAGTAACAAAAATGTACCGAGCTGAGATCGAGCTGAGCTTGAGTTTGACTGCAGGATGGACCGAATTTCAAGCTTGGCTCGAGCTCGACTCCAATTCTTACCGATCTCGAACCTCGGAGGATAAGCTCGCTCGAGCTCGACCCGTTGAAATCCCTATCCGGAGACAAATCCATCTGGAAAATTTTTAAGGACTACTCCCTCCTTTCTACCTTTAGTTCATTTTTTTGAACTAAATATGATAATCTTTTGAGAAAAGAGGGATTACATCATAAGTTATAAGATTGTGACAAATGCATTCTTACTTCAAATAAGTACAGGGCTACATCAAGAGAAAATTCACGTCCGTACGGATCTAAGTTAAATGATGAATGTTGAACGGCACGCAACACCAGATTTTCAAACGTCGAACACGCCTCATAATCCTTCGCCAAATTAGGGTTCACAAGGCCATGCATGAGACCCAAGTTGAAGTTTTGTTCCGAACACGATTTGGAGAGACACATAAAAATGTTTTTTCCTGAACTTAAATAATAATATTAGTATCTTGCTTCATTTTAATTTATTAATAACAACATATCTACTTCAGTTCTTAAGAGAAATATCTTCCGCAGTCAACTGGCTATTTCATAGTCAACTTGACTACTAAGTTGAGTTTCATTCTGATTTTACAGATGCCTTTCAGAATTTTGTATTGCTCGGGATGTCAAAGAATTGGCATGACAGCTCCCTCTTTGGAATGTGATTGCAAGAGATCATTTCAGCATCACTTAAATATTACTACCTGTCGAACATTGGGCTTTTATCCCACAATGCACCATCCTCACAAGATAGCCTAAATATATGAATAAGGACTAATCCAGCATTGGGGAAACATATTTATTGAAGTATTTTATTGCTTGCCTTTTCAGCAGTAACTTATGCACTGAAAAATCGTAAGTTCAACACAAAAAACAAGTAACCCGAAAGATCACTTCGTTTTGACACTGACACCATCAGATCCAGCAATGATCACTGAACTCGCCATGTCCAGGAACAACCCATGCTCAACAACTCCTTCAAAGGTTGATATCTCCTTCCCCGCAGCCAATGCATCCCTGATTGGCGTCTTGAAGTATAAATCAACAATGTAGTTTGAGTTGTCGGTGACATAGGGCTTGTCACCTTCCAACCTCAGCTTTGCTTCAACCCCTTCATCCTTAAACAGTTCCTGCAATCTTACTAGATTGTACTTCCAGCAGAACTGAACAACTTCCACTGGCATTGCCAGGCCACTTCCTCCCAAGCCGGTAACTAGTTTTGTCTCATCGACAATAACGATAAACTTGTCTGATGCAGCCTCAACCATCTTCTCACGAAGAAGGGCACCACCCCGTCCTTTCACAAGGTTAAGGTCAGGATCAACCTGTTTTAAGACCACAATGGAAGGGCATTATCCATAAAAACAGTTTTGAACATGAGAGGAACAAGACAAGGGAAGAGAAACCTACAAGTACATGGTAAATGATGCTGCACAAAATTGGCTTAATATTGACCATAGAGCTGCTGTTTTACAAGTTGGTTACTAACTTACTATCAACACAAAGTGTTGGCTTCTGATTTGCTATTATTTAAAAGTTTTTTAATGTATGAATTTACAGAAGCAAAATGGCAGATTCCGATATTACAAAACCACAGTTTATCAACAATAACAAAAACAAAGCCTTTGTCCCAAGCACGTGGATAGGCTAGAGATTGCTACAGTTTATCCTCATGAGAAAAAGGCGCTTTTAGTTCAACTATACAATTGAAAAAGGAGGAACACGTTATGCATTACTGATGAGGACATTAACAAAAAAAAGAGCCTGCAAGGGCCATATATGCCGCTAAATGTCTCCTCACAGAGTGCAATCAGTAAACTGGGACAGGCTCAATTTTGCCCTACACTGTGCCAAAGTTACCACAGCAAACAGCGTCACTGAAACTTCATATCTTCAATGAGAGAATAGGTACCTCCATTAAGACCGACATTTTCATTGATCATTTCCTCCACTAGCACTAATAGCACTAAGACATACCTAACATACTGAGTTATCGACTCATCTTGAATACAAGAAAATCAGTAGGAAATGGTATGCATAAAGTTAAAGTCAAACCTTCTATGTCAAATATATGACAGCAGTTCTAGCTCGCCAGATACCACTAACTACTATCAAGAATCAATCCAAGCGAATATTATTTGGCTCCGAAATTTCTCCAAAATTTATATAAGATTTGTTTTTTCACTTGAAGTTGAAAAAAAGAAAAAGCAGGGACACCAAGCTGACCTCGTCGGCGCCGTCGATGGCGAGGTCGATGTGCGGGTGGTCATCGAGCGTGGAGAGCGGGATGCCGAGCGACTGCGCCTGCTCAAAGGTACGCTTGGAGGTGGGCACGCCGACGATGCCGGAGAGCTTCCCCGCGGCGAGGAGCGCGCCGATCTCGGCGACGGCGAAGGCGGCCGTGGAGCCGGTCCCGAGCCCCAGCACCATCCCGCTCTGCACCTGCTCCACCGCGCGCACCGCCGCCAGCCTCTTCAGGTCGTCCTGCGTGAGCGCCGCCGCCGCCGACGCCGGTGCGGACTGCGCGCGGAAGACGGCCAGGCGGGCACGGCGCGAGGTGCTGACATGGCGCGCCGCGGCGGCCGCCGGGTGGAAGCGGACGGAGATGGTGGTGGCAGCCATGGCGCGCGCACGGGTGGTAGCGGAGCTCGGTGAGGATTGCCGGGATGGGGAGTAGGTGGTGGTGGAGGCGGCGACGGTGATCAAACAAAAAGGTCGGGTTGGTGGTGGCTTGGAGGGCCCATGGCAATGGTTTTTCTTCCTACTACTCTTCCAACAAAGAATCTTTATTTTTGACTTCACGTAGGATAGTAATAAACAAAATCAAGGACATGATAAACTTTTGTAGGAAAAATTGGCACCTTTTTTATTTCTCTTAAAAAAAGTGACCAAGTAAATGTACTTGGAATACCTCTGAAAACTTCCTGAATCCATGAAAAAAGGGAGTTTGGTCACATATGCCAATTTAAGAATGATAAGCCATATACATTCTATAAAGATAATCTGTCACTTGTAATGACCCAACTTCATTCTTCTTGCTCCAATTCCTCTATAGAGGAAAATTCTGAACACCAATACTCCCTCCATCCCAAAATAATTAGTTCATTTTTGAATTAGAGAATGAAAGTAATTTGAGATGGAGATGGAGGGGTACTTATAATTGCCCATACTGCCCCAGTCACTGGCCAGATACTTTCCATCTGATATTTAGCAATGTGACAAGCATATAAGCCATACTCGGCTACAATTTGGATGATAGTTGTACCTTCCCATATGGACCTATCATTTAGTTACAATAAGATAGGCAACAGAAAATGTCCATCTCAATTCACATTTCAACAAGTCATCCAAAGTCACTAACATCAAATGCATACTGCATGGTCAGAGTTTCAGCCACAGAGAGCTAGCTACCATTACAAAGCACATCAGTGGTGTGTGACCATTCTATATTTTTTTTCAGTACCAGATCAAAGACCAAATACAAACCCATTGCTGCAACAACCAGCACCCGGAACCGACAATAACACAACAAAATGGAACCTAAAGGTAAAGATAACCGGACAACTCCCACCTTCTCGATCATCTCTTCTTGAAGCCGTACTTCTTGCGCTCGTAGAAGAGATCTGTCTTGGCGCTGCCCAGGTTGACGATCTTGGGGCAGCCATCCCGGTCCTTCTCCTGCTGCGTGCACTCCTTGCAGTAGTAGGCGTCTGAGATGCCGACCCCTCCACAGATGACACACCTCCCCTGGAACGAGCCGTAGTTGCACTCGTCGCAGACACGGACCAGCGTGCACGGCCGCACGTACGAGTCGCAAACAACACACTTGCCGTCACACTTCTCGCATAGGCGACCGATGGCAATTCCAGGCTGCTTCCGGCACATGATAAGGTCGGGGTGATGCTTTGCCATTGTTGTCAGATGCTAGCCTGAGAAACAACAGAGGAATGAATGACTGAGGGAATATCTTCATCAACCTGTTTGACATCTGATGCAATGCTGGAGGAACTACATCACCGGAAAGAACTTCTGATATTGCATAGAATAAATTCCTTCAGTTTATCAATAAGAACAAAGCTTAGCAACGAGCAGGTCAGGTGCAGTTTTCTCTCCTCTTGGAGACATCACTGCAAAAAATTTGGCGGTGCTTGCAACAGACAACCGAATCAACAAATTGCTTCTCTTAGATTCATGAACGACATCTAATTAGGCTCCTAGTGCTAGCAATGTAAATAAATAATTAGCTAAAACTTGTACAGGGATACTCCATGGCACTTGTAAATCGACAGCAATTGTAACATACTATAACTTATAAGGGTTACAAAAATTTGCAGTGGCAAACAAACAAATATCGGCGTGACGGGATCCAAAAGGTGAGAGTTCATCCATGAAACGAGGAGCCTAGTGTGTGCGTGCTAGCCAATCAGAAAGCGTAGCATAGACCAGCAACTGCATCCAAACTTTTGCTGCTACCAGGGCACCCCTACCAGTAAGCAACGATTCAGACGACAGTTGGTCACGATGCTACGGGCCATAAACAGCGTGATGCGCGGCAAGTACGAACGAACAAATACCAGCGCAGTCAGTCACGACAGAACTAATCGCCTTAGCTGAGCATGAGTAGGTGAAGTAAGAACGCTCTCCTGGAACGAGGGAATGGATCCATTCAGACAAATAGAGAGTCTTAGGATCGATCTCTTACCGGTAGCAAGGGGAAGAGGAGAGACCAGGATGAATGTCCACGACCGCTGACTCCCGCGAGACCGAGGAAGGTCGTCCTGCGTGAGCGCCGCCGCAGCCGACGCCGGTGCGGACTGCGCGCGGAAGACGGCCAGGCGGGCACGGCGCGACGTGCTGACACGGCGCGCCGCGGCGGCCGCCGGGTGGAAGCGGACGGAGATGGTGGTGGCAGCCATGGCGCGCGCACGGGTGGTAGCGGAGCTCGGTGAGGATTGCCGGGATGGGGAGTAGGTGGTGGTGGAGGCGGCGACGGTGATCAAACAAAAAGGTCGGGTTGGTGGTGGCTTGGAGGGCCCATGGCAATGGTTTTTCTTCCTAGTACTCTTTCAACAAAGAATCTTTTTTTTTCTCCACCTATGAGAGCAGCAAACAAGTTCAAGGACATCATAAATTTTTATAGGAAAATTTGACACTTTTTATTTCTCTTAAAAACGTGACCAAGTAATTTTACTTGGAATACCTTAAAAACTTTCTGAATCCATGGAAAAAGGGAGTTTGGTCACATATGGCAGATTAAAAATGATAACCCATATACATTCTACAAAGATAATCTGTCACTTGTAAGACTATCTCCAACAAGAAGAGCCAAAAATGATACTCTATTTCAGCATTTGAGGTGTGCTATAGTACATTTCTCCTACCCTATTTTTTTCATCTCCAACAGCAAAGGCATTTTAGTAGTCTCCAACTATATCTAGATTCTGATGGACTTGTGTCCGCCAGCACCACGCCCCGGCTGTGAACGCCTTGGTGAGCACGACGACTGTGAGCAGCGGCGGTGACATCAAAACGACGGCGGCACAGACTATCGATGAGGCAGGCCGGAGGGCGTAAGAGAGGAGGCGGTGGCCACCGACGAGGCGAGTCGTCGGTGCAGGCCATTTACGAGTCAGGTGGAGCCGGTGGCGACGTAAACCATCGACGAGTGGGGCCTCAGGGAGGCGTGCTAGGGCGGAGGCAGCGGCGGCGCTGGCCATCGATGAGTGGTGGCGTGGAATCGGGAGGAGGCGATGCGGAGGGAGGAGGTGGCCGCGTGAGGATTGCGTGCATGTCACACCCGGTTCCAACAAGACAACCGGATAGCTTCCACATGTATGCCAGGATCGATTCTCATCATACATGTGTAGACGAAAGTGTAATATCATTTATTACAAGCCATGTTCGAGTACATAAATGTCTTACAATAATGACCCGTAGGTCTAAAATAAGATTACAGAGCAAAACAGCGGTAAAAGTAAACTAGTGTGGCTCCATGCACAGGCGTTGCCCGGGGGTTGCGCCAGCCTAGAACGTCTCCTCCGGATCAGCGAAGAAGTCTTCGTTCTCCACCTCTTCTCCATTGTAGACTGAGGAAAGATAAGCAACAAGCAAGTTTGAGTATCAACGGTACTCAGCAAGTGGGAAAGAGATGACATGTGGGTTTATAGAAAAGAAGGCCAAATTTGGGTTAAGCACTATAGCATTACATCCTATCCTTAGCTTTCATTAGCACCTACTTCTAAGTGTATAAACCCAACCATAACCCATTGATAAACCAAGTCCCAACCCAACCAGTCCAATCCAAACCACCATTCCCAATCATTGACTAATTATGAATTGGACACCAAACTGCCCTTGTCCGTGAGCACGGCTGTCATGACAGTTTCTAAATCTCTGCAGAGAATGTACCATTTACCCACAAGCCGTGATTTCATCCCCCGTTGCCAGGTGGACTAAGGAAACCTCCCTGATGCCCGTGGTCGCGAACCACATTGCACACTTCCTTTGGTGTGAGGCCAGAAGATCACTACGAGGTCTTTACAAAGGATTCTCCCGACGCGTACTAGCCCCCTGAGGTTTCACCCCTGTACAAAAGTGTGAGCCATTACACCACGACTCAACACCCCAGTTGCCCCCTCTTGAGTCATGCGGATCACAAGGCAGTACACCCTGAACCAATTCCCCGCACTATCCAACCACTAATACTACGCCGGGAGAGGCCTAATTAATTGACCAAGTTGCCCCATACTCAGTCTTGTGGCGATACTATAAGGCTTAGTGGCTTTTCCATAAACCGGTCCTTAGAATCCGGCAAGGTCCATACCCCAAAACCCGGGTCTCGTGCGTACTGCACCATACCAAACAAAACCAACCCGCCGGATTCCTATCCACTACAATTCATTTCACCATAACTCAACAAATAATAATAACAATGTATAGTAGAACAAGTGAGTAGAGAAATTTCCCTCCCAAATTCTAAGCATGGCTAAGCGTAAAGTAAATAATAACATCTACACCCAAACCAACCCGGGGACAAGGAATTATATGGAAGGGTACAACAAATAGGATTCATTTTATTAAACATGCAACTAACTAAAACTTAATAAAACAGGTGCAAAATGGTCAAGGAACTTGCCTTCTTCGGAGTGTGGGTCGGTGAAGTGGTAGTCCTGAAGATTGTAAGTCGGCTCGGGAACCGACTCTATATACATCATCGCATGCGGAACGGAAAGTAGCAGCACACAATAAGAACAAGAGAATACATGCATACCACAAATAAATAAACACAAAAGAAAACCTACGCAATTATGTCGCTAACACTATGTCCTTAGTAAGACTTTATTTAGTGGTGTAGGTGGAGGTGTGGATTTTAGTGCTTATATGGGTTCATTAGGAAATTCAACAAGATCAGCAAATTAAATGCATTATTTTACCCTAAAGAGTTTAGGAAATAATTAATAAAATAATACCTTAAGTGATTTGTGCAAAAAGAGAGAGTTCTCATGTGATTTTATGTAATTATCAATTAATACAAGGGCTTTTATGCAAAACAGGCATGATCAGTGGCCTAGAAATATTTTATAACATCACCAGGGGGGTTATTCATAATTTACAGAGGCTAAAAATATATTTTATAGTGAAAACAGGGGCTAAAATAATATATATTAAATCAATTTAGCAGTGCTGACATAATTTAATTAAAGTCCAGGGGCTAGCTCATAAATTCCAGGACCTAACTGTAATTATTTTAAATTGGCGCGGGGGGCTACGTGCAAATCGGCCAACGGTTACACATGCTTGAATCTGGGCCGTTGGATCAACCGCGTGCGGCCTAGATTTAAAATGCCCGAAGGGGTACGCCCTTCTAATCTCGGCCGTCGGTCCTAGATGGGCGGCCGAGATTGGGCCACGTCGCCCCGTGGGCGACAGAGGCGGCGCGCGAGCCGGTTCCGGCGGCGCACGGCGGCGGGGGTCACCGGAGGTGGCCGGAACGGCCAAATCGGCGCCAATTTCGGGTGCTCAACACACCAAACTGAAGAGAGGGGCATCGCGCGCTCACCTAGGGGGGTTTCGGGTCTTGAAATCAGGCGGAGGAGCGTCGGCGACGGCGACCGGCAGCGGTCCTCGGCGGAGCTCGACGAGGGTGGCGTTGCGGCGGCATTCTCCCGAAGTGAACTTGTCCGGCGGGTTCCTAAGGATGGGGCGCACACGTTAGGCAAGGTTTGGTGGAGAGAACGTCGACGAGTCGACGGGAACGGCGGCGACATACCTTGCACGGCGGCGGCTAGGGTTTGGAGCTTCAGGGGAAGGGAAAAACGGGGGCGTCGGCCGGATTTTATAGGGGGAGAGGGGGCGGCGAGGTAAGGAAGGGGATCTCCCCCGAAGGAAGGCGATCGGGGCCATAAAGGGGGGATTTCTTGCCGTCGATTTGAACCGGGGCGACGTTTTCGGGCGGTGTCGGGCGCGTGCGACGGGAGGAGGAAGGAAAGTCTGACAGGCGGGTCCCAGCGCGCAGAGAAAGGGAGAGAGAGAGGGAGGCGCGGCTGGGCCTTGGGCCGGCGGGGAGAAAAGGGAAGGGGGAGGGGAGATGGGCCGGCGGCAAGGATTTGGCCCGAGTGGCTTTTTTCCTTTTTATTTTGTTTTTCTCTTTTCTTTTTCATTTTCTTTTTACAATTTGAATTCCATTTCAATTTTCAAACGAATTCTAGCGCATTTTGAAATTGAATTTTCATTCAAATGCAAACATACATGATGCACTCCTAGTACATTTCTTTTGTTTCAAATTTTTGAAATTTTGGGTGTTACAACTCTACCCCCCTTAAAAGGAATCTCGCCCCGAGATTCGGACGTCCTAAGAGAAAAGGTCGGGGAACTCGGCCTTGAGGTCTTCTTCTCTCTCCCATGTTGCTTCTGCCTCAGAGTGATGTTTCCACTGCACTTTGCACATGCGAATCGTCTTGTTTCTCATGACGCGTTCTGATGTTTCTAGAATCCTGACTGGTCGTTCTGCGTAGGACATATCCTCTTGCAAATCCACAGCTTCCATGGGTAACTGTTCCTCCGGCGCTCTTAAGCATTTCTTTAGTTGTGACACATGAAACACATCATGCACATCCGACAGTTGAGAAGGTAGCTCGAGACGATAAGCTACTTCTCCTCTTCTCTCCAATATCTTGAACGGACCAATGTAACGGGGTGCTAGCTTTCCCTTCACTTTGAACCGTCTTAGACCTCTTACTGGTGATACCTTGAGATATACAAAGTCGCCTACCTCAAAGGTTAGATCACGTCGTCGAGCATCTGCGTAACTTTTCTGCCTTGACTGTGCCGTTTTCAGATTATTCCGGATCTCTTGTACCTGTCGTTCGGCCTCTCTGAGTATCTCCGGTCCAAACACTTGACCTTCTCCAGCCTGATTCCAGAATAAAGGTGTCCTGCACTTTCGCCCATAAAGTGCCTCAAACGGGGACATCTTGAGGCTAGCTTGGTAGCTGTTGTTATAAGAGAACTCAGCGTAAGGCAAGTTTTTGTCCCAAATCTTACTATTCTTCAAGGCACATGCTCGCAACATATCCTCCAAGATTTGATTGGTGCGTTCTGTCTGACCATCTGTTTGCGGGTGATACGCTGAGCTGAAATTCAGACGAGTGTCCATTGACTCATGCAGCTTCTGCCAGAATCTCGAGGTGAACTGGGTACCTCGATCCGACACTATCTTCTTTGGGACACCGTGTAAACACGCAATTCTTGCCATGTATAATTCCGCCAATCGCGAACCATTGTAGCTTTCCTTGACCGGAATGAAGTGAGCAACCTTAGTCAACCGGTCCACGACAACCCATATGGAGTCGTATCCTGACTGGGTCCTTGGCAATCCCACAATAAAGTCCATACTTATCTCTTCCCATTTCCACTCGGGTATCTTGAGTGGTTGGAGTAATCCAGCAGGTCTCTGATGTTCCGCCTTAACCAACTGACACGTGTCACACAAAGCCACGCATTCGGCCACATCACGCTTCATACCAAGCCACCAGTATCTATCCTTAAGGTCTTGGTACATCTTGGTACTCCCAGGATGGATAGAGTAGTACGAGTCGTGGGCTTCTCTCAATATCAACTCTCGGATCCCCTTAACATTCGACACGCATATCCTCTTTCCTAACCATAGGGTTCCATGTTCATCTTCCCTGAAGTCCGGAGCTTTTCCAGCCTTCATCAGCTTCTTAAGTTTTTGGATATTCTTATCCTCTTTTTGGCCTTCTCTAATGTCTTGTTCCAACGTGGAGTCCACTTCCATAACTACTGCATCTGCATTAGCCACTATGCACAGGTTTAATCTTGCAAACTCTTCACATAGCTGCGGTTGATAAGCCTGTATCGTCATGCTGTTACATTGGGTTTTCTTACTCAGGGCATCTGCGACCACATTCGCCTTTCCAGGGTGATAGTTGATCCCGACATCGAAGTCATTAATGAGCTCTAACCACCTTCGTTGGCGAAGGTCAAGGTCTGGCTGAGTGAATATGTACTTCAAGCTTTTGTGGTCGGTGTAGATCTCTGTCCTTTTTCCGATCAGGTAGTGTTTCCATATCTTCAATGCGTGGACCACAGCTGCTAATTCCAGATCATGGGTCGGATAATTCTTCTCATGCTTCTTGAGTTGTCTCAAGGCGTAAGCCACCACATGTCCTGCTTGCATCAACACACATCCGAGTCCCTGTCCGGAAGCATCACAATAGACCGAGAACTCCTTTTGCATATCTGGCATGACCAGCACTGGGGCAGTGGTCAACCTCTTCTTTAATTCGACAAAGCTTGTTTCACACTCCGGTGTCCACTTGAATGTAGCTCCCTTCTCGAGTAGATTGGTTAGTGGTCAAGAGATCTTTGAAAACCCCTCAATAAATCGTCGATAATAACCAGCCATTCCCAGAAAGCTTCTGATGTGTCCCACATTTTCCGGCGTCTCCCACCTGAGAACATCTGCTACTTTACCCGGATCTACGGATATTCCTCCTTCTGATATGACATGTCCCAAGAATGATACATGCTTCAACCAAAATTCACACTTACTGAATTTAGCATACAATTGGTGTTCTCTAAGTTTCTTTAGTGCCAACCTCAGGTGTTCCTCATGCTCTTCTTCACTCTTGGAGAATATTAGGATGTCGTCGATGAATACGACCACAAATTTATCCAGGTACTCCGTAAATACTTTGTTCATGAGGTACATGAAGTAAGCTGGAGCATTAGTCAACCCGAAAGACATAACAGTATACTCATAAAGACCATATTGAGAGACGAATGCGGTCTTGGGAATGTCCGATGGTCGAATCTTCAACTGGTGATAACCCGAACGAAGGTCGATCTTAGAGAATACACATGCTCCTCGCAGCTGATCAAACAAGTCTTCGATCCTTGGCAGTGGATACTTATTCTTGATGGTCAGTGCATTCAACGCACGATAATCCACACACAACCTTTGAGTGCCATCCTTCTTGGGCACGAATATGACAGGAGCACCCCAAGGCGATGAACTAGGGCGAATGTATCCTTTCTCCAACAACTCGTTGATGTGATCCTTTAGCTCGGCTAACTGTTTAGCGTCCATTCTATATGGCCTCTTATATATTGGGGCCGTTCCAGGCACTAGGTCAATGATAAATTCAATTTCACGATCAGGGGGCATACCCGGTAACTCTTCGGGGAACACGTCTGGGAATTCACTGACAACACGGATCTCTTCGGTGACCTCAGTTTGATTTAGCCTGATCCTCTGTGTTGGAGCTTGATCTGGAGAGAACTCCACCTTGGTACCATCGGGGTGGGTCAAGGAGACCGTTCTTGTGGCGCAGTGGATCACCCCATGGTACTTAGTCAACCAGTCCATCCCCAGGATAATATCTAGCCCTTGAGATTCCAGAACAATCAGATTTGCTGGGAAAACTACCCCCTTATGTCTAGCCTTACATTAGGGCATACTTGTCGGGTTATCATTTCTCCCCCAGGGGAGTGAACTATAAGTTGGTGAGTCATTAAATGCACTACCATGTCATGCCTCCTCATGAATTCCTTAGATATGAACGAATGCGTAGCACCAGAATCAAACAACACTGTAGCTAGGTGAGAGTCGGCAGGGAACGTACCAACAACCACATCTGGTGCATTGTGTGCCTCCTCAAGTGCCACGTGGTTGACTCTCCCACGTGTGGGTTGCTGCAGTTGCTTCTTCGGGCAACGGTTGGCGAAATGTCCCATCTCACCACAGTTATAACACTGCACAGCCGCGTTGTTACCTTGGGATCTGTTACCTCCTTGTGGGTTCTGCTGCGGCTGACCATTAGGGCGGGGTGCTGGAGCTGCTGGGCGAGGGGGTTGCATTGGTTGGCGTGGATGCTGTGGGGGTTGGCGCATCTGCTGGTTGTATGGTGTGGGTGGCCTGTAGGAGGAGTTTGGGTACCTTTGTCCCGTGTGAGAGTTCATAGGACGAGCCATAGGTGTCGCAGGCTGAGGGGCATAGCGAGGGCGCACATTATTCCCAGAACTATGTGCTTGAGCCAACTTCCTCTTCCTATCATCATCGTCCAGCTCCTTCTTGGTCCTTTCCACTTCAAAGGCCTTGTCCACCAACTTATGGAAACTGTTGTAGTCACTGGAGACCATAGCGAACTTCAGCTCCTTGTCTAGGCCCTTCTTAAAACGAAACTGTTTCTTCGCGTCCGTGTCCACATCTTCCGGTGCATAGCGGGACAATTGTGTGAATTTGTTCAGGTACTCTCGCACACTCATGCGGCCTTGCTTTAGCATGAGAAATTATTCACGTCTCGCCTGGATCTCTCCTTCGGGCACGAAATGACTGCGAAAGTAATTCTTGAACTCGTCCCATGTGATATTATCCGGGTCCTGATGGGCTTCAATGAAGGCAGTCCACCAATCGGCTGCAGGTCCCTGAAGTTGATGCGAGGCTAACAGCACCTTCTCTCGTCCTTCACATTGTACAATTCTCAGCTTGCTCTCAATGGTTCTCAGCCAATCGTCGGCCTCCATGGGCTCACTAGCAGTGGCAAAGGTGGGGGGATGGGTGTTGAGGAAGTCTCTCATGCGGGATCGGGGTCCTGGTACTGGCTGTGGGTGGGGCTGATTTGGTGGGGGTGGAGGGGCTTGCTGGGCTTGCTGCATGTTGGCCACCACTTGTGTTAAATTCTGCATCGTTTGTATCTGCATGGCCATCATCTGCTGCATATGATTCATCGCAGGTGCTCCACGGGCACCTCTCTCATTCCATTGCGGTAGCTGGAATCCAGCTTCATCATCACCAAGGGGCATACCACGGCCACGACCACGGCCTCTTCCCCTGCCTGCCATCTGAGTACGAAGAGAGTATAGTCTTAGATTCTACTATAACTAGTGGAAGACTACTATGCGATACCCTTACTATATGCAAAAATCACAGCAAACATGCATATAAATGAAAATTCTTTATTAATAGCTCACTAATTAAAGAAGTATCAAAAAGGTGCGGTTGTGGACAAGTCGCCAAGGCGTTCCACAACTCACACAACACACCAAGATGAAAATCATAAAGAGAAATAACACAACTCAAGGTCACACAAGTACGTCTACGTCGCTCTTATTTAACTAATGAGGGTGTGCCTATCCTTGAGTCGTGGCAAAGGTCGAGGACTACTCGTCGTCAAGCGGGAACTCCTCCGGGTCCTCATCGTCGTCGTCGTCGTCGTCCCCGGGGTCCTCGGGGTCCTGAGGTGGTGAGGCAGCAGGCGGCGGTGGTGCGGCAGACGCCACACTGGAAGGCTCCTCGTCAGAGGACTCCTCAGAAGACGACTCACGCTGGCCGCCACGGCGGTCTGGAGAGTCCGGGGTCCACGTCGAGGTGTCGGACGCGTAGTCGTCAGGGTCCTCGTCGGTGATCCGACGATACCTCCTGATCACTGCCTCGTGGCGCAGGGCGAGGTCACGTCCATCCTGAATCTCCTGCTGTGCCCTCTGAAGTCGGGCACTGAGCTCGGCCACGTCGCCAACAGTCTGACGAGACTGCGGGAGGTCCAGGGGTCTCTCCACGTGCCTGGAGACAAAGCCTGCAGTGCCACTGGGACGCTGCAGAACGAAGGCGTGCACCATGTCCTCCAGACGGAAACGGCGAGCGTGACTCCAAATAGTGGACGCTTCCCAGCTAGCGTCCTGCTCCGCGATACGGCGGGAGCTCCTCCAGGCAGGACTGTTGTGGGGCTTCACCAGCTCATCACCATAGTAAATGTAGATCTTGCAGCTCCACTCTGTCCTGCCGGGGCGCTGCACTCCAGTGGTGTGGTAGGAGAGCGAGAGGCTGTGGTGACGGTAGCCAGCCTCACGGAGTATGGCCCGGAGACGGAGTCGCAGTCGTCCTGCGTCCCTGCCGTCAGAGCGGATCACCACGGGGTGACGGGGGTCGACGGCTGGAGAGCGACTGGCCAGCCTACGCGGGGGCACAAGTCCACCGGTCGACTTACGGGGGTTCGTCTTGATGCGGGCCATCTACAAATTTTGAAAACAGGAGAGTGTCAGTAACAAAACATATAAATAAAGGAGTAAATAAAACAAGTAGACAAGGCAGGAAGTACAAAGAAATTTTATAAATTACTTTTTAGAATATAATAGGGTCCTTAAGTCATCCCTTTCTAACTAGGCTTGCGTCCTACGGGCAACACGGCTCTGATACCACTTTGTCACACCCGGTCCCAACAAGACAACCGGATGGCTTCCACATGTATACCAGGATCGATTCTCATCATACATGTGTAGACGAAAGTGTAATATTATTTATTACAAGCCATGTTCGAGTACATAAATGTCTTACAATAATGACCCGTAGGTCTAAAATAAGATTACAGAGCAAAACAGCGGTAAAAGTAAACTAGTGTGGCTCCATGCACAGGCGTTGCCCGGGGGTTGCGCCAGCCTAGAACGTCTCCTCCGGATCAGCGAAGAAGTCTTCGTTCTCCACCTCTTCTCCATTGTAGACTGAGGAAAGATAAGCAACAAGCAAGTTTGAGTACCAACGGTACTCAGGAAGTGGGAAAGAGATGACATGTGGGTTTATAGAAAGGAAGGCCAAATTTGGGTTAAGCACTATAACATTACATCCTATCCTTAGCTTTCATTAGCACCTACTTCTAAGTGTATGAACTCAACCATAACCCATTGATAAACCAAGTCCCAACCCAACCAGTCCAATCCAATCCAAACCATCATTCCCAATCATTGACTAATTATGAATTGGACACCAAGCCGCTCTTGTCCGTGAGCACGGCTGTCATGACAGTTTCTAAATCTCTGCAGAGAATGTACCCTTTACCCACAAGCCGTGATTTCATCCCCTGTTGCCAGGTGGACTAAGGAAACCTCTCTGATGCCCGTGGTCGCGAACCACATTGCACACTTCCTTTGGTGTGAGGCCAGGAGATCACTACGAGGTCTTTACAAAGGATTCTCCCGACGCGTACTAGCCCTATGAGGTTTCACCCCTGTACAAAAGTGTGAGCCGTTACACCACGACTCAACACCCCAGTTGCCCCCTCTTGAGCCATGCGGATCCCAAGGCAGTACACCCTGAACCAATTCCCCGCACTATCCAACCACTAATACTACGCCGGGAGAGGCCTAATTAATTGACCAAGCTACCCCCTACTCAGTCTTGTGGCGATACTATAAGGCTTAGTGGCTTCTCCATAAACCGGTCCTTAGAATCCGGCAAGGTCCATACCCCAAAACCCGGGTCTCGTGCATACTGCACCATACCAAACAAAACCAACCCGCCGGATTCCTATCCACTACAATTCATTTCACCATACTCAACAAATAATCATAACAATGTATAGTAGAACAAGTGAGTAGAGAAATTTCCCTCCCAAATTCTAAGCATGGCTAAGCGTAAAGTAAATAATAACATCTACACCCAAACCAACCCGGGGACAAGGAATTATATGGAAGGGTACAACAAATAGGATTCATTTTATTAAACATGCAACTAACTAAAACTTAATAAAACAGGTGCAAAATGGTCAAGGAACTTGCCTTCTTCGGAGTGTGGGTCGGTGAAGTGGTAGTCCTGAAGATTGTAAGTCGGCTCGGGAACCGACTCTATATACATCATCGCATGCGGAACGGAAAGTAGCAGCACACAATAAGAACAAGAGAATACATGCATACCACAAATAAATAAACACAAAAGAAAACCTACGCAATTACGTCGCTAACACTATGTCCTTAGTAAGACTTTATTTAGTGGTGTAGGTGGAGGTGTGGATTTTAGTGCTTATATGGGTTCATTAGGAAATTCAACAAGATCAACAAATTAAATGCATTATTTTACCCTAAAGAGTTTAGGAAATAATTAATAAAATAATACCTTAAGTGATTTGTGCAAAAAGAGAGAGTTATCATGTGATTTTATGTAATTATCAATTAATACAGGGGCTTTTATGCAAAACAGGCATGATCAGTGGCCTAGAAATATTTTATAACATCACCAGGGGGTTATTCATAATTTACAGAGGCTAAAAATATATTTTATAGTGAAAACAGGGGCTAAAATGATATATTAAATCAATTTAGCAGTGTTGCCATAATTTAATTAAAGTCCAGGGGCTAGCTCATAAATTCCAGGACCTAACTGTAATTATTTTAAATTAGCGCAGGGGGCTACGTGCAAATCGGCCAACGGTTACACATGCTTGAATCTGGGCCGTTGGATCAACCGCGTGCGGCCCAGATTTAAAATGCGCGAAGGGGTACGCCCTTCTAATCTCGGCCGTCGGCCCTAGATGGGCGGCCGAGATTGGGCCACGTCGCCCCGTGGGTGACAGAGGCGGCGCGCGCGCCAGTTCCGGCGGCGCTCGGCGGCGGGGGTCGCCGGAGGTGGCCGGAACGGCCAAATCGGCGCCAATTTCGGGTGCTCAACACACCAAACTGAAGAGAGGGGCATCGCGCGCTCACCTAGGGGGGTTTCGGGTCTTGAAATCGGGCGGAGGAGCGTCGGCGACGGCGACCGGCGGCGGTCCTCAGCGGAGCTCGACGAGGGTGGCGTTGCGGCGGCGTTCTCCCGAAGTGAACTTGTCCGGCGGGTTCCTAAGGATGGGGCGCACACGTTAGGCAAGGTTTGGTGGAGAGAACGTCGACGAGTCGACGGGAACGGCGGCGACATACCTTGCACGGCGGCGGCTAGGGTTTGGAGCTTCGGGGGAAGGGAAAAACGGGGGCGCCGGCCGGATTTTATAGGGAGAGAGGGGGCGGCGAGGTAAGGAAGGGGATCTCCCCCGAAGGAAGGCGACCGGGGCCATAAAGGGGGGGATTTCTTGCCGTCGATTTGAACCGGGGCGACGTTTTCGGGCGGTGTCGGGCGCGGGCGACGGGAGGAGGAAGGAAAGTCTGACAGGCAGGTCCCAGCGCGCATAGAAAGGGAGAGAGAGAGGGAGGCGCGACTGGGCCTTGGGCCGGCGGGGAGAAAAGGGAAGGGGGAGGGGAGATGGGCCGGCGGCAAGGATTTGGCCCGAGTGGCTTTTTTTCCTTTTTATTTTGTTTTCTCTTTTCTTTTTCATTTTCTTTTTACAATTTGAATTCCATTTCAATTTTCAAACGAATTCTAGCGCATTTTGAAATTGAATTTTCATTCAAATGCAAACATACATGATGCACTCCTAGTACATTTCTTTTGTTTCAAATTTTTGAAATTTTGGGTGTTACAGAGCAGCGCGTGGAGGGGGGAGCTGGCACGCGACGCTGCGGGAGGAGGAAGCGTGGAGGGGGGAGGCGGGGCGCGGCGACAAGCGACATAGTTGGCGGAGGAGCAGGAGGCGGTCGCTGCCCGGCGGGTGCGGGGGGAGGAAGAGCCTGGGGGCCCACGACAGTTGGAATGCCTCGAGCGCTTCGGGCCTCCATTTTCGGGAACGGGGCAGACCGAAGGGAAAATGGAGATCTAGTATAGGAAAGTTGTTGAATGAAAAATGAAGTTCAGAGAATGCATTTTAGGGACGGGGTAGCATTTAGTTACCGTGTTGGAGATAGCCTCATGACCCAACTTCATTCTTTGTGCTCCAATTCCTCTATAGAGGAAAATTCTGAACACAAATACTTGTAATTTCACATACTGCCTAGTCACTGACCAGATACCTTCCAGATGATACTTGGCACTGTGACAAACATATAAGCCATGCTCGACTACAATTTGGATGATAGTTGTACCTTCTTATATGGACTTATCGAGTACTCTCTCCAGATCTTTATATTTGTCACAGGCTAGATCATTTTTTAACCAACCGGTGACTAAGAAAAAGATCCGGAAGGAATAGTTACAATAAGATAGGCAAATTAGGGAACAGAAAACGGCCATCTCAATTCACATTTCAACAAGTCATCCAAAGTCACTAACATCAAATGCATACTGCATGGTCAGAGTTCAAGCAAAAGAGAGCTAGCTACCATTACAGAGCACATCAGCGGTGTGTGACCACTCTAGATTTTTTTTAGTACCAGATCAAAGACCAAATACAAACCCATTGCTGCAACAGCAAGCACTCGGAACCGACAATAACAGAACAAAATGGAACCTAAAGGTAAAGATAAACCGGACAACTCCACCTTCTCGATCATCTCTTCTTGAAGCCGTACTTCTTGCGCTCGTAGAAGAGATCGGTCTTGGCGCTGCCCAGGTTGACGATCTTGGGGCAGCCATCCCGGTCCTTCTCCTGCTGCGTGCACTCCTTGCAGTAGTAGGCGTCTGAGATGCCGACCCCTCCACAGATGACACACCTCCCCTGGAACGAGCCATAGTTGCACTCGTCGCAGACACGGACCAGCGTGCACGGCCGCACGTAAGAGTCGCAAACAACACACTTGCCGTCACACTTCTCGCACAGGCGACCGATGGCAATTCCAGGCTGCTTCCGGCACATGATAAGGTCGGGGTGATGCTTTGCCATTGTTGTCAGATGCTAGCCTGAGAAACAACAGAGGAATGAATGACTGAGGGAATATCTTCATCAACCTGTTTGACATCTGATGCAATGCTGGAGGAACTACATCACCAGAAAGAACTTCTGATATCGCATGGAATACTTTTATTCAGTTTATCAATAAGAACAAAGCTTAGCAATGAGCAAGTCAGGTGCAGTTTTATCTCCTCTTGGAGACATCACTGCAAAAAAAAAATTGGTGGTCCTTGCAACAGACAACCGAATCAACAAATTGCTTCTCTTCGATTCATGAACCACATCTAATTAGGCTCCTATTGCTAGCAATGTAAATACATAGTTAGCTAAAACTTGTACAGGGATACTCCATGGCACTTGTAAATCGACAGCAATTGTCACATACTATAACTTATAAGGGTTACGAAAATTTGCAGTGGCAAACAAACAAATATCGGCTGCTCAAGATCATTGTGCTCATATTACAGGCAACGACTGCTGTGCAATCTGGATTTTTGTGCAAGCGTGCAATCGGCGTATCTCAGCCGTTTGATGTACATCTAAGGGTGCCGTACTTTTTACACATAGATCCTTCTACCTGCTTGCGCGCTTTTTACACATTTATATGTACAAGGTACGACCAGCCTTGGATGTCCATCAAACGATTGAGATTCACAGATTGCACGCTTGCACAGAAGTCCAGATTGCACAGCAGTCGTTGCCCATATTACAACAGAGCGGGGCTAATCTACATACCATCAGACTCCTAAACTACACACCATCTCGTAAAGTCTACAGACAGTAGTCAGCAACAAGGCACGGAATCACACCATTCTGCACGGCGCAGGCGGTGGCGTGACGGGATCCAGAAGGTGCGAGTCCATCCACGAAACGAGGAGACTGGAGTGTGCGTGTTAGCCAATCAGAAAGCATAGCATCGACCAGCAACTGCATCCAAACTTTTGCTGCTACCAGGCCACGCACCCCTACCAGTAAGCAACGATTCAGACGACAGTTGATCACGATGCTACGGGCCATAAACAGCGTGATGCGCGGCAAGTACGAACGAACAAATACCAGCGCAGTCGTCAGTCACGACAGAATTAATCGCCTTAGCGGAGCATGAGCGGGGCACGTGAAGCAAGAACGCTCTCCTGGAACGAGGGAATGGATCCATTCAAGCAAGTAGAGAGTCTTAGGATCGATCTCTTACCGGTAGCAAGGGGAAGAGGAGAGACCAGGATGAATGTCCACGACCGCTGACTCCCGCGAGACCGAGGAAGGGGGAGGTGCTGCAGCAAAGCGCGGCGCGGCACAGCACAGCACAGCGGGTGGAGCGGCGGCGGTGGGAGACGGAGGGGGGAACCGGGAGGGAGGGAGGGATTGCCACCAGGGCGCCTGCTGCGACTTTTGTTGTGATTGGGCCTGGGCCTGGGCCTGCGTGAGATTTGGGAAAGATCAGAGTAAAGATAATTAACAATTAATCTTTTAATTAATAAATAATTATAATAATTAAACTACTCATTTTATTGTATATACAATCACAAATCGTTTTGATTGATTAATTACGACTAACATAATCCATAAAAAACATATTAGCAATTTAAATTAACACATCTGGCTGGTGCGAGCGAGCTGCACGAATCGAAGTTGGAAGCTACAAATCAACGGTCGTCAGAAATTTTAATAGTACTCCATTATTAAAAATTTATCGTTTTGTAGTTCAAAAATGAATTCTAGATACGAATGAAGTATATTACTGAAAAAAAAGACATGAGACGGAAACCGGATAGACAAACATGCCAACAAATTGTAACCGTACACAGTAATCATTGCATCAAAGCAACAAGCCGGACCAGTGATGAAAGCAATCAATTTTAAGACGATGTCGTTCTTTTTGGGGCAAAGGCAGTAAGCATACCACCAACATACCGGTACGTAACACGCTATCACCTTCAGTCCGCACCTGGTCCTCGTAAAAAAATGCAATTCCACCATCAATGCGCATAGAAACAGGAAAAGGTAGCATACGACAATTAATAACCCTCCAAACTCATCCAAGGTTAACCATCGATCATGTCATAAGCAATCCAAATCCAGCACCATATCGACGAGTAGAATGGATGAAGGTACAGTTTATTTATATTCCCTACGTAGATGGAAGATACCCAATCAACTCAGCAACAACCATTACTAGTGCTAACTGACAACGCAGCTATACAATTGTCGGACTGGGAGCATCCAAGGGCCAACGGTATTCACAACACGAGATCAGAAGCGCGGACGATGGTGCTGCGCTACTCGGTCGCTCTGAAGAGGGTCATTAGAGCCAGGAAGAGGTTGATGACATCCAGGTAGAGGGAGACGGCAGCCCAGACGTATTGGTCATACGTGTAGCGCTTGATGATGTTGTCCGTGTCGTAGACGATGTACCCGCTGAAGATGAGGGAGGCCAGCAAGCCGTAGATCATGTGAGAGATCTTGCCCAGTGGGAACAGGATCTGCATGATAACAAGGTCACCGTCAGTAGAGTATCAAACAGGGAGGATTCTGCGGAAGTAAATAGCTGCACAGAAATTTATCTGACCTGAATGAATGCAAACACGAGCAGCACAATGAGGGAGGCAAACAGGAAAGGGCCAAGGAAGGCGAAGTCTTGACCCCTCTTTGCAGCCCAGAAAGTGTAAGCGGTAAGGCTGATCACAACCACTGTCGTGAGAATTGCAGACAATAGAATGACCTTACCTGTCCATACAGCACACATATCAGCACTTGATAGAGCTCTAAAAGAGCACAAATAAAGAAGAGACCCATAAACATATAAAAATTACAAGCATAACCAAAATCACTAACTGATATAGCTCAAATTGATTCCAAGACAAGCTCTGTACTTTTTTAACCAAAAATTGTCATATAATCCGAGCATGCTTATGGTAAAAGGAGAAATCAAGAAAAATAACACGATTGCATAATTGATTATAAAAGTTGTTAACAAATACTCCCTCTATCCCTAAAAGGATGTCGTTTTTTAACTAAATTTAGTTCTAAAAACGACATTCTTTAGGGATGGAGGGAGCAAGTTTTTGGTACCACACCAAAAAGCAACTAACTGCATAATGCACCAAGTGTTGGCAGGACATCAACACCTACGAGTTGGCATATCATAAATCCACCGACACCTACAAGTTGGCCCTACGACCAGTGTGGGCAAATGCCTCATCACATGGGCCGCCCGGACATGTTCCTCAAATTGCTCAATGACAAGCATAACCAACTTACAGAATCAATTGCATTTCATAAAAAGGCAACTGGGAAATCGAAACAGTCCACGTTGCAATCTACTACAACCACATTTACAACCCAATATTTGTTAATATTAACAAGCAGCTTAACAGAGCAATGATGGAAGCTACTATTAGGAACGGGAAACGATCAATGAGCTTACCACTAGTGAAGGCGCATGTCATGCCCACAGCGAAGCTCATGGCGACCGTGAAGAGACCGAGCAGGATCAGGTTGACCGGGTGCTTCTCGTGGTAGAAGTAGAGCGGGCACAGCACTGCATAATCATTACCACAATGCAATACTACTTTCAGCATAGAACTCACAATGCAGAATATGTCCTCTATAATTCCATACACCACACTCCACACTTACAGTATGTCCTCTGTAATTCAAGTATGTTCACTCTAAACACCTACTATACACTTCCAATATGTCTACATCCAGTCCAGTAATCTTCACGACGGACAGGCTTACACGTCAAAATCAGGCCCCGTTCCCCGTTACTACCATGCGATTAGGTAAGATTACGCGGACCTTCTCGCGAAACTGAGCAAGGCTACCACGTGGCCAGATACCATCCGCACAGTCTCTTCCTTGCCGCCACGCCACGCGAAGGCACTGGCAGCAATACGTGCAGGGCACGCACGAGAGCAAGCGAAGGCGAAGCTTCTCCATCGCGAGGTTGGTTGTTTCAGCGAGGCCCCCCACAACTTGCGCATTTAGGAGTATTTAATCAACAACTCGTAAAATTTTGTTCCCCTTTGTAATACTAGACAGTCCTAGGAATTCGGCATCCGATTCTAGCCACAGCACTGAAGCAATGCGGCGCACAAGGATATATTCGAAACCAACTGGACTACTTCCCACGCGTACCCGACCACCAAAAAAATCCCCCAAATTAAGTTGTAACTGCAGCCCAGGTCGCAGTTTCACCGAAAAAGTTGAACAAGTTAAGGGTGGGTGTGGGGGGAAGAATCTGTCTGAATCGAACGGGACGGGGGAGAAGAGGCGTGACTGACCGATGAGGGGCAGGATGATGAGGAAGATGTAGAGCACGAGGCCGGCGGTGGTGGTGGTGAAGAAGTGCGGGATGGCGCGGACCTTGACGACGACGGCGGCGACGGCGGCGGTGAGCAGCAGCTGGAGCGAGAGGATGGTGTAGATCTTGCGGACGAGCGCCCACCGCATCTCCGGCGGCTCCTGCATCCCCGGGTACAGCGCGCCCGGGCCCGACGAGGTGGCGCCCCCCGCCGACTCGAGGTCGCCGTTCTTCTGGTACCGGAACATCTTCTTCGCCGGAGGAGGAGCGAGCGAGCGAGCGGAGGAACGAACGGCGATTTGGGTGGTCTGGTTGGTTGGTTGCGGGTTGTGGCGATTGCGAGGATGGTGAGTTTATACTGCTGTTGTCGAGGTGTTTCGCGAGAATGACTGGTGGGGTAGGCGGGCGGTCAAGGGTCCGTGATGTCAGCGACGGACGCGACGGCAGGACTGCCGGCACGCGTGAGGATGGTTCTGGATTTTTCCTTTTTTGGTTTGGTTTGGTTTACTGGCGAGTATGATTTAAATTTGAAAAAGTTTTGCGTGTGGGGTTTGGGCGGTGGGGCCGCGGGGCTGGCGGTGGGATCGAGAAATGGCCGGTTTGGTGCGCGCCGCGTCGATCGGCACATCTCGCACACGCTTTTTTCTTTTCCGAAAACCGACCCGTCACGCGATAGACAGTTAGCTTAGGGTCAAAGAAAAGACGGGAATAGAGAACAGAGAGGCCCCGTGCCGCGAAGATGCGTCCCATCCGTTGCATTACTTTGGCTGACTCAAAAGTCGCCAACGCGGTATGCATCGGGTGACCGAGACCGAAAATGCGTGCGGCATCGGTAAAAAACACTCTCGAAAGATGCAGACCGATACGATATTTTGATAGGTGCTCGGCGAAGACGCTGCGACGTCCGCAACGACCACGCAACTCGATCTGACGCAGAAAGCAGGCAGCGACAGGCGCTGTTTCGACAGAAGCGAGCGTTGCTTTTGGCGGGAGCAAGCAGCAGAGCGCGCTTTTTTGGCTGGAGCGTTCAGCAGGCCACCAAAGGCTTGGCGCGCAAAAATTACAGTAGCGTCATTTACGGCCTGTTTGGTTTATGTACTAAGGTTATCACAATTTGTCACAAATTTTTGTCTAACTTGACTAAGGTTAGGTGCTCAAATTTTCAGCCACAACTTGGCAAGCCTAAAGGAATCTTGTCACACTTTTTTGAGTCTTTGAAATGTGGGACCCAGTTAGATGGCAAAGAATCTTGCTATAATTGTGGCTACGAACCAAACAATGACTAAGTTAGTCAAACTTAACTAAACTTAGGCGTGGCAAAATGTGGCAAGTTTTGGCTTCAAACCAAACAGACCCTTAAAGTCCCTTCGTTGAAGACCGACGCTTCTGAGTAGCCTGCGTTGGCTCTGAATGAGACCCAAAGAGCAATACCGGTAACGATTTTTTCTTTCTTGCCTTGTAGTCAGCCTTACATGGGACCTCTCTTCCTGCCCGCGCCGAGTGTCGCCCGCGCCGGGTGTCGCCCGCGCCGGGTCTGGTGGTCAAGCGCCACCCACAACCGCACGAGCTGCGCTGCGCAGACCGCGTGGACCAGTCACTGGACGTACCGGGTCAAGGAGAAGGGTCCACTTGTCTGCCCATACAGTACGAGACTTGGGCCCCACAGGAACGATACTTGCTCCGCGGCCCGGTCGTCCGCGTTCCGTGCCTATGGGCCGGAGTAACTGGTTTATGCATCTCGGCCCGAGACGTACAGGCAACCAAGTAATCTTTTTCATTTTAAAATCAATTTTTAATTATTTAATATTAATAAGCTGCAAATTTTATTTTTTGCAAAAATAACCACCTAACCATCTCACTCGGCTGTCTAATTGAATAAAAATGTTGTGCCTATTAGAATTTGAACTTGCAACTCACGAACACAACTCTTACCACTTTACCACTAAACTAACAATAGTTACTTTTTTAGTTTTAAAACATGTTTTTATTTAACAGCAACTTCGAGTTTTAAATGTAGAGTCTAAACTTATAAATTAATTTGATATTCAAATAAATTCAAAAGTTTTTTTCAAGTTTGGAATTCCAAAATTAAATATTTTTTAATTTAAGGAAATCCTAAATTTCAATTTTGTATGAATTTTCTTTATAATTTTTATTTTGAAACACAAATTGAATTTCAAATTTGAATTTCTATTTCTAAATTAACTTGGTACTTCAAAACTTGAATTTAAAGTTCGAAATTCAATTTAAAGTAAACTTTTTAAAACTTGAAAATAAAAAATTGCTGAATTTAATTTCACATTTTAAATTTTAAACATTTCAAATTCCACAATTTAAAAATTTAAATTGAATTTCAAACTTTCAAATTCGAGTTTTGAAGTTTCAAATTAAATTTAGAAATATAAATTTGAATTTTAAATTCATTTTCATGTATCAAAATAAAAATTCATATAAATTTTGAATTTAAGATTTCCTTAAATTTAAAAAATATTTGATTTTGGAATTCCAAACTAAAATAACAAAGCAATTTTAAATCTGTTTGAGCATCAAATTCAATTTATAAGTTTAGAGTCTAAAATTAAAACTCGAATTTGATGTTAAATAAAAATATGTTTTAAATTTAAACATATAGCTAGTGTTAGCTCAGTGGTTAAGTGATAAAAGATGTATACTTGAGATTATGAGTTCAATTCTCTGCAAGCATAACATTTTTAGTTAATTAAACATCCGAGTAAGATGGCAGTCATGTGGCACTAACGTGGCACTACGTCAGCCAACCGTCCACAGTGGACGGTTTGGTGGCTATTGTTGCAAAAAAGATAAAATTTGCTAGCTATTAATATTAAATAATTAAAAGATGATGTTAAAATGAAAAAAATTGTAACAAAGCGTATGTACATTACTATACATCGCAACGCATGCTCGAGATTGCCATGGCATCGGTGGTCGTTCGGTAATAACGGTAAATTGGGTTAGGTTATTTCAGTTTTTTTAAACACTACTCGAAATATTATACAAACATTAGGTATCAGGAATTTTTTAGTACCTAAATTTTGGTTCGGTCTTAATCGAAATATTCGAGTTGTGCATTATCCTCATTTCATACTATAAATCAACAAAAGTTTAATATCATTCATAAATTTAATCTTGAGAGATAATAAGATATTAATCACTAGTTCATATTCCTTTAGAGTTCATATATCATAATTTAACTTGAGATTTTATTATTTTAGTCAATTAAACATCCGAGTGAGATGGCAGTCATGTGGCGCTGACGCGGCGCCACGTGAGCTAACCGTCCACAGTGGACGGTTTGGTGGCTATTGTTGCAAAAAAATAAAATTTGCAGGCTAATAATATTAAATAATGAAAAAATGACGTTAAAATGAAAAAAAAATAAGAAAGCGTACGTACATTATTGTACATTGCAAGGCATGCTCGGGATTGCCATGGCATCTGTCGGTACCCTAAAAACCATACACCCCCTGAGGTTACAAAGATCTCAAGGGAAGGACATCTACTCAAATTGAAGACCCTCGGGGGCCCACTTGTCAGACATAACCGGACCTGCTTCTCCAACATGGTTAACCCCTAGGTTGCCACGTGTACTGTCAGACCGGAGCTACTACCCACAAGGGTGAAGCTCCGGGCTAGGTACCGAAACGGCACCTCCGGATTTAACCCCTGACCGAGAGAAGCTCCGGACCTGACACGTGCCAGGCCACCCCGGAGCTTCCCGCTTCCCACAAGCAAGCTCCAGAGCTGCCACGTGTCCATTCGTCGGAGCTGGCCGCTTCAAACCTCCGGGAGACATTGTAACGGCTCCGGATCTTCAAAGGACAGCCGCGGACTTCAAGACCCGATTAATTATCATTAATTTCACGTTAATGACACTTAATCGGACGATCTTAACACCTGTAACGGCACTGTCGGAGCCGTTACAGGGTTATTAACAGCAATTAATCGTGTATCAATACTAGTAACCGCCGGGGCCACATGTCGGGCCAGGCTAACTTGTAACGGTTTGTCCTTGTACTATAAAAGGATAGACCGACGATACACGGAGGGGACATGCATTGACGTGAGCTCTCATACACAAACTAATACAACACAAAACACCCGTGGAGTAGGGTATTACGCTCAGGCGGCCCGAACCACGTAAACCACAATGTCTCTCGTGTCCAATCGTGATTCACCTTCTTGAGTCTCCGCGCGCCCAAACCGAACTACAACTCCTTCAACACTTTAGTAGTGTCAGGGGATCTGCCGACTACAACAGTCGACAGTTGGCGCGCCAGGTAGGGGGACCTGAGATCTTCAAGAATGGTGAATTCTGCGGCTGGATCATCCAACGGGCAACCTGCTGCTCAGGCTGTCGAAGGCAATCCCTCCAACATGCAGCCACCAGCAGGAGCCTCAGCACCAGCGGGAGTCATACTCCCACCACCACCATCTTCTCCGGCAAGACGTGCCGGGCAACATGATGGTGCGCCGGCGTCACATACTGCACCGGCAAGTCGTGACAACCCAGAACACGCGCTCCATGCAGCGCGTGCTCTTCTCCAGCGACCACCACCTCCGGATGCATCTCAAGGTGCCATGGAGCAATGGAGGGCTGATGTTGAGCATTTGGTCGCAGCAGCGGCCGAACACCTCAACAACCAGGGTCCACCTCCTTCAGGGCGGGCCCCGTCGCAGCGACGGACGTTGTCTGGAAGACTTGGTCCACATGTCTCCAACAACCGAAGACGCGCTGCGTCACAGCAAGTGACGTCGTTGCCCTCTGGGGCACGACGCACTCATACGGCATCTCGGCTTTCGACACACGACCTCCGGGCGGAGCTTGATCGCCGATATCGCAAACAGGATGGCCGTGTCCATATCGAGCGAGCTCGAGAAAGACGGGATGCTCAAGACCTTTCTACTCTGGAAGGAGTAGGAGGAGGCTGTTCCGCCCTAGCCATGCACCTGCGCATGGTTAGATGGCCACAGAAGTTCTGGCCACACTTGCCGGAAAAATTCGACGGGACTGTCAACCCCGTAGAATTTCTGCAGATATACTCCACTGCAATCTTAGCAGCTGGAGGAAACGAGGCCGTAATGGCCAACTACTTTCCAGTGGCCTTAACTGGGACCGCCAGGTCCTGGTTTATGAGCCTTCCACCCAACTCTATTGACAGTTGGGAGGAGCTGTGCCGTCAGTTCACTGCCAACTTCGGGAGTTCATACACCCGACCGGGCACTGAACTGGACCTTTTTGCGGTCGTGCAAAAAGGAGGAGAATCTTTGCGGTCATTCATCCAGAGGTTCTCTCAGGTACGTAACACAATCCCTTCTATCTCAAGCGCTTCTGTCATTGTGGCATTCAGACAGGGTGTGCGAGACAAGAAGATGTTGGAGAAGCTGGCGATCAAAGAGATCACCAGCGTCACGGAGCTCTTCAGCTTGGCTGACAAATGTGCCAGAGCTGCGGAGGGCCGTGAAATGCACTCCAAACCAGCCTTGGAGGATCATAAAAAATCCTCCAAAGAAGAAGCCGCTACCTCTGGGAGTGGCAAGAAGAAAAAGAAGACCAACGGCAAGAAGAAGCCGTCGGCCGGCACATCCAACGTTGCAGCCACTACAACTCCTGGTGGCCGGAGGCCACGCCCCGAGAAGCGACCTCGACCGTCTTCCGAAGACGGTGGCAAATCCAAAATGTGGTGCCCCATTCACAAAACGGGCAGTCACAGGCTGGAAGACTGCCGGGAGGTCCAAAACCTTGTCGAGCGCTACCACAAGCGCCGGGAAGGGTCTCCCTTCCGACAGAGGGAGGGAAAACAAAAGGTCGATGAAGCTCCGGCTGAAGAGGAGTTAGGGTTTCAGGACACCAAAAAGGTCCTGAAAGCCGTCTACACCTCCGTCGACGATGACTCCGACGTCTCCGACAACGAGCGTCGGAAAACCATGAACACCATCTTTGGTGGATCATGGGACATCACTTCTCGTCGTGTCATCAAGACTATGCGGCGGGATATGGCTTCTGTAGCTCCTACAGCTAGACCGGAGCCACATCGAAAGTGGATGGACACACCCATCACTTTTGATGCTTCGGACTGTCCTCAAAGCATGGTCGGAGCTGGCCAATTACCCTTGATGGTATCTCCCACCATCAACAACATCCAGCTCCATCATGTCATGGTAGACGAAGGTTCGGGGCTTAACCTCATCAGCTTCGAAGCTTTCACTAAGCTTCAGCTCCGACCTTCGGACCTCCAGCCCTCTCGACCTTTCTCCGGAGTAGGTCCGGGGGCCATTACCCCACTCGGAGCTATTACTCTCCCCGTTACCTTCGGGACCCGGGAGAAGTATCGCACCGGGAAGTTGGTCTTCGACGTCGCTCAGATCAACTTACCATTCAACGCCATCTTGGGTAGACCTGCCCTGTACAAATTCATGGCAGCTGCTCATTATGGATACCTGGTGTTGAAGATGCCAACACCAGTAGGCGTTCTCCAGATCCGCGGAGATCGCACTGCCGGAGTAACTGCTCTGGAGGAACTCCACGCACTCACCACGGCGCAAGAGGAGGACTCCAGACAGGAGCAAGCTCCAAAACCCCCGAGCATTCGTCAACGAGGCTCGACCTCTGCACCCCGTGTGCAGCCAAGCGGCGACACCGACATTCCCGTCAAAGTCGTCCAAATTGGTTCCGATGCCGCTCAAACCACCCGTATATCAGGAGGGTTGAACGACAAATAGGAACTCGTGCTCATCACTTTCCTCCGGGCTAACGTTGACGTGTTTGCTTGGCAACCGTCACAAATGCCTGGGATCCCCAGGGAAGTGATTGAGCACAATCTGAAGATTTACCCCGACGCTCGGCCTGTGCATCAGAAACCTCGGAAGCAATCTGTGGAGCGACAGAACTTCATCCGACAAGAAGTGAAGAAGTTGCTCGAAGCCGGATTCATCCGAGAAGTCTTCCATCCAAAATGGCTGGCAAACCCAGTCGTTGTGCCCAAGGCCGGCGGGAAACTTCGGATGTGCATCGACTACACCACACTGAATAAGGCATGTCCAAAACATCCATTCCCACTACCTAGAATAGATCAGATAGTGGATTCCACCTCCGGGTGCGAGTTACTGTGTTTTCTAGACGCATATTCTGGATATCATCAAATCAGGATGTCTAGGGAGGATGAAGAGCATACTTCATTCATCACAGTAGATGGATTGTATTGTTACACAGCCATGCCTTTTGGTCTCAAGAATGCAGCTTCAACTTTTGTACGAGCTATGTACAAAACTTTCGAAGAACTCATCAGAGACATAGTGGAAGTGTACGTCGATGACATCGTGGTCAAAGTCAAGAACAAGGAGTCCCTCTTGGACACCTTGCAGGCTGTCTTCGACAAGCTGCGGGCCACCCGCACGAAGCTAAACCCAGACAAGTGCGTCTTCGGGGTTAGTTCCGGAAAGCTTCTTGGTTTCCTGGTAAGTCACCGGGGCATAGAGGCTAATCCGACGAAGATAAAAGCCATTGAAGACATGCGGCCACCAACCCGCATCAAAGACGTCCAAAAATTAACTGGATGTCTAGCAGCCCTCAGCCGGTTCATTTCAAGACTGGCGGAAAGAGCACTTCCCTTATTCAAGTTACTGAGGAAGTCCGGACCATTCCAATGGTCTGAAGAAGCAGAGAAGGCATTCCAGGAGCTGAAACAGTTCCTCACCACCCTACCAGTCCTGGTAG
Source organism: Tuctoria greenei (assembly GCA_036927565.1). Taxonomy (NCBI): domain Eukaryota; kingdom Viridiplantae; phylum Streptophyta; class Magnoliopsida; order Poales; family Poaceae; genus Tuctoria; species Tuctoria greenei. The sequence goes on from JAYESD010000011.1 coordinate 151,763,295, forward strand.
CTCCGAACCCTGGTGAGCCTTTATTGCTTTACATTTCAGCTACTGACGAAGTCGTCAGTATGGTTCTGGTTGCGGAGAGACCGGAACTACCCAATACTCAGGAATCCAGACCCCTTCGGGAGGGACCGGAGGTTCCTGAAAGCGGGTCTGGGTCCCAGCTCCCAGACTCAAACCCACAAGAAGCCACTTCAGAGGACCCGGACCCCTCCGAGAGGGTCCAGGTCATTTCTGAAGAAGCTCCGGGTTCCTCCACCCAGAACCCGGAGGTCCCCGAAGAGAGTCTGGACCCCTCCGAGAGGGTCCGGATCAATGAAGAGGAAGCTCCGGACCCCTCCGGGAGGGTCCGGACCATTCAACGCCCGGTATACTTCATCAGCGAAGTGTTACATGATGCCAAGACTCGATACCTAGAGGTGCATAAACTGCTTTATGCAGTTCTTATTGCCTCAAGGAAGCTTCGACACTATTTCCAAGCTCACAAAGTCTCGGTGGTGACCTCATATCCACTTCGAGCGATCCTGCATAATCCCAATTCAACTGGGAATATTGCAAAGTGGGCAGCGGAATTGGATGAATTCGATCTTGAATTCATTCCGAGACAAGCAATCAAGAGTCAAGCGTTGGCAGATTTCGTGGCAGAATGGACTCCCTCTACATTAAACCCTGGGGGCCCCAGCGAGCAGAAGACGGAACCTCAAGTTCCAACCTTCACTAAGCCTCATTGGACCCTTTACTTCGACGGCTCCATGCAGAAGCAGGGAGCCGGAGCTGGAATCCTTCTCCTTGCACCAATCGGGGAGAAGGTGAAATACATGGTACACCTTGACTTCAAGGCAACCAACAACATGGCGGAGTACGAAACACTCATCTATGGATTAAAGGTGGCACTATCATACGGTGTCAAGCAACTGCTGGTCAAAGGAGATTCACAACTTGTCATCAAGCAGGTGAAGGGTGAATGCTCCTGCAATAATATCCAGCTGGCTGCTTACCTCCTTGAAGTCCAGAGGCTTCAGAAGGACTTCGAAGTCCTAGACCTTCATCATATTCAGCGTGCTCACAACGCTGAAGCTGACGAACTCTCGACCAAGGCGTCAACTGGAGCTCTGGCTCCTGACGGAACCTTTGTCCGGATGTTGTCAAAACCCACAGTTCAGCCTGCCGAACTGAACGAAGGGGGCGAGATCAGCATCCCGAAGCTGACGGTCCCGATGGCCCTGTTACCATGGCAGCCATCAAGGGTCGTAGGTGCTGCCGGAAGCTCCGAGCAACCCAGCACGCAAGACTCAAATGCTCAAGTAAGTTCCGATGCATGGATCTCGGAGATCCGGAGCTACTTGAAAGACAACATCCTTCCTGACGATGATGTATCCGCTGACCGGGTAGTCAGATTGGCTAAAAGATACACGTTGGTAGAAGGGGATCTCTACCGGCGCGGTGCCAACGGCATCCTAATGCGGTGCATCACAAGGGAAGAAGGCTGCGAGCTGCTCGTAGAAATCCATGGAGGCGAGTGTGGGAACCACGCATCTTCCCGCACGCTGGTCAGAAAAGCCTTTCGGCACGGCTTCTACTGGCCTACAGCGCTCCAGGATGCCACTGAGCTGGTGAAGAAATGCAAAGCATGCCAATTCCATGCAAAGCAAATTCATACACCTGCTCAGTCCTTACAAATGATACCTCCCACATGGCCTTTCGCTGTGTGGGGGATGGACATCTTGGGACCCTTCCCAAGAGCCGTCGGAGGTTACAAGTTCCTGTACGTCGCCATTGACAAGTTCACCAAGTGGCCGGAAGCTACTCCTGTTGTGACGATCAACAAACAATCTGCAATCAATTTTCTACAATCCATCGTGAGCAGATTCGGAGTCCCAAATAAGATCATCACCGATAATGGGACTCAATTCACAAGCTCCGCATTTCAAGGATATTGCGAAGACCTCGGCATACAAGTTTGCTACGCTTCTGTAGCTCATCCTGCCAGCAACGGGCAAGCCGAGAGAGCAAATGCAGAGATCCTTAAAGGACTCAAAACACGCACTTATGAGCGCTTGAAAAAGCACGGAGCCAATTGGATCGAAGAGCTTCCGCCCACTCTATGGGCCAACAGGACTTCTCCAAGTCGGGCAACCGGAGAAACACCCTTCTTTCTGGTATACGGAGCTGAAGCGATCCTTCCTCCGGAAATCACCTTGGGTTCCCTCCGAGTCCGGACCATCGACGAAGCCGCGCAGGACCAGCTCCGGCGTGAAGACCTAGACCTCCTCGAGGAGGGAAGGTGCCAAGCAGCTGTTCGGAATGCCCGATACCGCCAAGCTCTACGGCGCTATCACCAGCGGCATGTACACAACCGACAGCTCGAGGAAGGCGATCTGGTGCTACGGAGGATACTATCCAGAGAAGGGCAAAACAAACTCTCCCCCGGCTGGGAAGGGCCCTTTCGAGTGATCAAAGTATCCCGTCCCGGAAGCGTTCGCTTGGCTACCGAGGATGGGACACCTCTCCCAAATCCTTGGAACATCGAGCACCTCCGTAAGTTCTACACTTAATTCCACGGAGGTGAGTCTTAAGTAACTTGAAATGTATGTTATAGAGTCATTGTACAGAGTCGGGTAGTTCCTCCGGGAGAGCAGCCGGACCTTTCCCGAAAGGTTTGAAAAGCTCATGCAACACTTGATACAGTCTCTGGACTAGAAGTGGGGCTAACTACCCTGGGTCAAACGAGAAACCAAACACACTTAGCCTGGTTCCGTACCCTAAGAGTGTACTTGTTTCCCCTGTACCCCGGACCTATAATGAAAGACATCTTCATGTGAAATAGACTCCACGTGCATTCATCTTTGCATAGGCTCGACATTTTTATTTTTCTCTTTCTCGTCTATAACAGAAACGTGCAATTCTTAAGAAATTCTAGTTTGACCGGTTTACGTACGATTCGAGTTGAATTGTCGGATTTTTTAGATTTAAATATCGTCTGTGGCCAACTCGCCTGAAAGCCGCCAAGCCATTCTAGGGCCAGAGTGCGCTATCGACTTAGCCTGGTCAAGCACCCTAAGTACGCCACTCTACCTACACCCCGGCAGGCCGAAGTAAGGTGGGTCCATGGACAATTGGATCTAAAAGAAAATACAATTCATCCAGTTGTATTAAAAATCGTGTTCAACTTAAAATTTTCTTGAGAACCGTAAGCCGCGACGAAGTTATAGACAAGGAACAAATTTTACTATTTTTCTTGGCTTAAGTGTGCAGGAAAAATGAACCCTACGTTGATGGAGAAAAACCGGAGCTAACCAAGCTCCGACTCCCACCAGGGCGTCAACCGTCGGCGTTGACTAAAAGATGGTGAGAAGACCCTATCACTAGAGTCTGTTGCCAACAAACCAAGTGTAGCAAAGGTCATTGCCGGAGCTGCTAAGCTCTGACACCTTGGAGTATTAACTATCAACACTCAACGTGTTGATAGGGCCTATTGCCGGAGCTACTAAGCTCCAGTGATGGACAGTGCCGGAGCTTCTAAGCTCCGACAACTTCAGGGGACCTTCACTATCAAAAACTTCGGACCTAAATTCCACAAGTTCGAAGCAAATTCGTCTTCAACAAAACTCAACATCCTTTTGGTACATGCCCACAATCAAATTGTGCACATCTACCAGGGGGCCAAGTGAAGATAAAGATGTTGAAGACAAAAAAATGAAATTCACAAAAAATTGGGGATTTCATCTGAAGACCGGAGATTACATCTGGAGACAAGGGATTACAAAACTGAGGAAGAAGAGAAGATACAAGTAAAGTCTAAAAGAGACGGTCCTAGAACCTATGGAAGAACTCGGCGACCTTCTGGGCGACCTCCGACACGCTGGCTCAGGTAGCTTCGCCTTCTCCTTCGACGGGGCCTTCAAGCACCGGGTCCAGAGGAAATCGAGGGTTCCGGCTGGTGTAGCACGTCAACACATATTCTGTGACGTTCCTAGCCAGGGATTGCCCCTCGACCTCCAGTTGGTCCGCGATGACGTCGCCCACCTTGGAGAGCTTGCTGCCCGCGGCGCTCAACGCTTGCAACGCAAGGTCCGGCTCCAGCTCCGGATCATCCGGGAGCACGGGGCTGAAACCCATCGGCGCCAGCGCATCGTCGGCCTTGCCCAGGAACTCCCAAATCTGTAGGGAGTCCGCCTTCCTCAAGTTCTTCATCTCCTCCAGGGATCTCCGGGCCGCCGTCAGCTCCGAATTCTCGCGGGCGAGGCGCTCAACTTCTTTGGCGTTTTGCTGGATCTTCGCAGCAACCCGCTTCTCAAGTCTTCCGAGCTCCTCTTCCCGGAGGTGGATCTTGTTCCGGCGGTCGACCAGGTCCTTCTCCCTAGCCTCCACTTTCTTCTCCCGGGCGACAAGGGCACACTCGTATTCGTAGAGTTCTTGCCCCCGCACCCAGGTCTTCTCCTCCTCCTCGAGGCAGCGCTCCTCCAATTTCTTAGCGCGTTCCTCGAGGCCCTTGTCCGCCAGAGCTGTTTTCTCGGCGAGCTCTTCTTCCCGTCGCAAGACGTCATCCCGTAGCTCCAGGAGTTTTTGCTCCTCATCCTCGAGCCGTCTTTCCCTTCCTTCAAGTGCCTCTCGACGCTTGATAAGTGCGGTGCTGATGGCCTCGAGCTGATCGAACGGAGCGTTGGCCGCGTCGTTAGCAGCCTTAGCTTGGTCATGGAACTCCCGGGATTGAGCGTCAAGGGCGTGAGTCATGCTCTCCCTCTCGTCCAGCAGCTCACCCCAGAGCTCCAGGCGGATCTTCTCCCGCTTGATCCATTCCTTGTCATCCGCGAGCCTCGACTGCACCAGCTTAGTCTCAAAGTGGAGCCGATTACGCCACCGCCTAAGGGTTTGGCGCTCCTCTTCAAGAGCCTTGCTGTCGTGGAAGAAGGCCAGTTGGACCTGACGTAGACTGGAGCAGGCGTTGTCGATGGACATCGACAGAGAGATGGGCTCCGGACCTGCTAGGGTCTCTTCCGCTGGTTCCAGCGGGTCTTCACTTACAAAAATTGGGTCCCACTCTACGAGAGTGGAACCCCGAGCTTCCAAAGCGCTAGGGCCCTCCTCCGGGATGGCCTCAGTCGCCACCGAAGGAGGTCCCGCCACCAAGTCTTCATTTGCCCCCTCAGGCTGGGGGCCGGCGACTTCGTTCAGGCACTCTGGCTCTGCCACGGGTAGCATCGACGTCGTCGCCTCCACTGGCTCCGGCCGGGACACTTCTTCTGAGGGAGGCTCAAGCTCCCTCGCCTCTTCAGCCTCCGGCTCTGCGGCCGGCGCTCCAACAATCACCGGCTCTGCGGCCGGAGCTTCAGAAGTAACCGGCTCAACTGCCGGAACTACTTCAACTTCCGGCCCGCATGCCGGGGCTTCAGCCACCTCCGGCTCAATCGCCGGGGCTTCAGCACTGTCCGGCTCCGAAGCCGGGACTGCTACTCCCTCCGACTCAACAGCCGGAGCTTGTTCCACTGCAGCACCAAGACCCAGAGCTTCCACTTCCGGGACGGGTACCGCTGGCGCATCTTCATTCCCGTGGTCCGGCGCTACCACAGGAACTTCTAGAGACGAGTCGAGGTCCATAACCACGACAGCCGGCGCCGGAGCTGTCGCAGCCTCCACTTGGGGCGGCACCGGAGCTGGAGCAGAAGCCCTCGCAGCCTCAGACACTGTGGCTGAGGGCGGAGCTTCACTCCCCTTCTTGGGAACGCTGCAGATAAAGAACGAAGAAATTGAGCAAACAGATGCTACAATTAAAAGTTAATCGAGGTAAGAAAGAAAAATTACCTTGGGAGGCTCACGCACCAGCTTGCGCGGAACCTCTTTCCCGGACGATCCGGGCTGGCCACGGTCGGCATAGGAGCTCCGGGAGGACTCCCAGGACTTGCCGTAGCCGCGGGCGTTTCCCGGGTCGGAGCTCTCCTTGATCGGGAGGAACTCCTGGACCTGGAGGCCCTCACCGCTTCTGGTGCCGGAGACGCGCGCCCGGAGCTAGCACCATGAGAGGGATCCACCGCGGGGGCAGTCGCGCTCCGGGAGGATCCCACCGCCGGAACAGTAACGTTCCGGAAGGACCCCACCACGGGGACAGTCGCCACGACGGCGGAGGATCTTCCTTCCTGAGGACGGGGAACTGGGGGGGAGGTGGCAGGCCCGACGGACCTTCCGTCAGCATGTCGCAGCTTTCTCTTCCGGCTCTCCGGCTCCTCCGCCAGCTCCTTGCCCTTGCCGATGACCTCAGCTCTTGGCTGAGAGACAGGGGCGGAGCCGCCTTCGGACAACCCGGGGATCGCCAACCGGGTGGTTGATCTTCTCTCGACGACGCCAAGGTCGTCAAGCACGGGCATCTTCCGCCGGAGCTCCCTGCTGAACTCAACTTCCACGTTCAGAGGGAGGAAAGCCGGCAGCGGAGTCAAGTAATCTCCGTCAACGTCGATGCCGTGCTGGAATTTCTTGAGGTGAAACTCCAAGGTCTTCCCCACCATGCTGGACTTCAACCCGGTCTCAAACCGGTCCTCGTCCATCACGCTGTTGAGGGCCCAGGCGAGCTTCTCTCTCCTCTTCAGCGGTGCCCACCTGTTGGACAGGAAGTTGCAGAACACCGCCTGGGGAGTCAATCCTCCCTCCACACATTGGCGGATTCTGGTCAAGACAGGGTCGAAAGCTCCCGCCAGCACCAGAACTTCGCTCCATACCGACGTGTCAATGCCGGGCAGACCGTCTGGCAGCTCCAACCGCTCATGCTCTTCCACCCGGACGACTACCCAATCTTTCTTCCAGTCATCCCACTTCCCGGAAGGGAATGACCGGAGGTACTTGAATGGGCACTTCTTGCGCTTCACGAAGTAGTATAAGCCAAGATACTCATCACTTCGGCCGGTGGTTTGGACGGTGAAGAAGGTTCGGAAGAGCTCGATGCAGGGAGGGATGCCCACCCACATCTCGCAGAAGTGGACAAAGATGGACACAAGGAGAACGGAGTGAGGGCCAAGGTGGTACAGCTGCAGACCATAGAAGTCCAGCAGCATCAAGAAGAAAGAAGAAAACGGTGGGATCAGCCCCACCATGGCGTACGAGGAAAAGTACACCATCTCGCCAGAGTGCTCCTTTTTAAAGGGAAGCTCTCCGCCGGCGCGGACCGAACGGTTGAAGAAGTACGAAGACCACCCCATGAGGGCCCGGACCTTCTTCAGATCACTGTCCGTCTTCAAGCGACTCTCACGCAGACCCAACTCCATCGCAGCACAGCTGGGCAAGAGAAGAGGAGCAAAGTACAAGTCGGGAGTTTGAGCGCAAGAACAGATGGGAAGCGTAAAGAACTCCCGACGGTGCGCTTTCCTTCTTAAGTAAGCCCTCGCAACGCTTGGATGGAAACTGCAGGGGAGTCAAGGATACTACTCAAGAATTCAACCCTGCCGATGACTAGGGGGCCCGGGACCACCGTGACAATCAAGTCGAGGCTCTTACCCAGGCGAACAGTTGTCATCACGAGGCGGGAAACCCAAAGGCGGCGAACTGACAAGGCGCGCGGAACCGATACGGTTTTCGTATCGGGAACCGGCGACCTTCAATTGCGAGAGATCCGCACATCAAAGATCCTATCTGCCGCCTGAGGTGCGCCACGCGTCGGGACTTAACTGTAAAGCCCTGCCAACGGCACCTCCAAAGACCCTTGAAGACCCAGTTCAAGAGTCGCGAGTGTGGACACACCTCCGACGGAATGACTTCACCCCGGTGACTTTCCCCGGAGGTAGGTCCAGGGGGCCACTGTCGGTACCCTAAAAACCATACACCCCCTTAGGTTACAAAGATCTCAAGGGAAGGACATCTACTCAAATTGAAGACCCTCGGGGGCCCACTTGTCAGACATAACCGGACCTGCTTCTCCAACATGGTTAACCCCTAGGTTGCCACGTGTACTGTCAGACCGGAGCTACTACCCACAAGGGTGAAGCTCCGGGCTAGGTACCGAAACGGCACCTCCGGATTTAACCCCTGATCGAGAGAAGCTCCGGACCTGACACGTGCCAGGCCACCCCGGAGCTTCCCACTTCCCACAAGCAAGCTCCGGAGCTGCCACGTGTCCATTCGTCGGATCTGGCCGCTTCAAACCTCCGGGAGACATTGTAACGGCTCCGGATCTTCAAAGGACAGCCGCGGACTTCAAGACCCGATTAATTATCATAAATTTCACGTTAATGACACTTAATCAGACGATCTTAACACCTGTAACGGCACTGTCAGAGCCATTACAGGGTTATTAACAACAATTAATCGTGTATCAATACTAGTAACTGCCGGGGCCACATGTCGGGCCAGGCTAACTTGTAACGGTTTGTCCTTGTACTATAAAAGGATAGACCGACGATACACGGAGGGGACAGGCATTGACGTGAGCTCTCATACACAAACTAATACAACACAAAACACCCGTGGAGTAGGGTATTACGCTCAGGCGGCCCGAACCACGTAAACCACAATGTCTCTCGTGTCCAATCGTGATTCACCTTCTTGAGTCTCCGCGCGCCCAAACCGAACTACAACTCCTTCAACACTTTAGTAGTGTCAGAGGATCTGCCGACTACAACAGTCGACAGCATCGGTGGTCGTTCGGTAATAACGGTAAATTGGGTTAGGTTATTTTTTGTTTTTTTTAATCACTAGAATTATTATACAAATATTAGGTATCAGAAATTTTTTAGTATCTAAATTTCGGTTCAGTCTTCGGTCTTAATCGAAATATTCGAGTTGTGCATTATTCTCATTTCATACTATAACAATCAACAAAAGTTTAATATCATTCGTAAAATCTCGAGAGATAATAAGATATTAATCACTAGTTCATATTTCTTTAGAGTTCGTATATCATAATTTAACTTGAGATTTTATTATTCGGGTATTTTGGGTACCCGAGGATGATACCCAAATTCGAAATTATTATATTGATTATTTTGGTTTGCTACTCGAATAGGTATCTGATATCCATTACTTCGGTCTTTTCAATCTCAATCTCCATTTTTCCGGTTTCAGTTTTTTGTCTTGATCTTTTCCACCCCCTATCATCGCATCGCATGGCATCTATCTTGCTTCGGATGACGAAGCAAGACGCATCGCAGCAGCTATCCCTCCACGCACATTATCTTAACAGGAGGTGGGTTTGTTAAGTGTCCAAATGTCATTTTTCATCGAACATAGCAACGCACCCCTCCCTTGGTGGCTGCCAGCAGATACACTAACAGGCGTATGGCGTGGCGGGCAAAGTACGGTTTAAAGAGGTGTCTAACTAGCTATTGCAGTTGCCTACATTCCCAAGAGGATCATCGCTACGCTAAGTGCAACATCGCACTTTAGGTCGTTTTGGTATGCACCAACTGGTTCTCTATCAAAAATTTTAAAAGGATCTAGTGAGAATCAGATTTTTCAAAATCTGTAAATTTTCCTAGTGCAAATGAAAATTTGGCTAGATTCCATTCCTCTTCTGACTTTTGTAGAAAATTACCCACGATACCACTGATTACACAATCCAAACCGGAGTTTTTTCTTTTCTTTTTCTCCCACCCCTGTGTGACCCTCTCTTCTTTCCTGATACCTTCGACCAATGACTTCTCCCATCCTGCAACGGCCTCGATCTTAGGTTCGCCCATCAGCCTCGATCCACGTTCGGCAATTCGTCGACCAGGAGCTCGCCGAGCGGCTGTACGACGATAAGGCGGTTAGGCAATGACGCCCCACCCACAGGTCGCACGAGTGCATCGTTCCAGAGTGCTCTCTCTATTTCCAAGTTAGTAAAATTATTTGGGATAGCATGGCTAATGTTTTAGTTAGTTAGTGTGAGATGGTAAATTTATTTAAATAGCATATCGTCATTTCAGCCATATGTTTTTTCATTTTCCTTCTGTGATCAATATAGATTTTGTATTTTTATATAACATCCTTTTAGATTTATACTAGTTATACAAATAGGCTCACAAAGTTACAGAGTATAACATATTCAAAATGTTATACAAATATTAGGTATCTCAAAATTAAGGAGATGATCTTACAGAGTATAACATATTCGGTTTTTTAAATCACTACTCGGAATGTTATACAAACATTAGATATTAGAAATTTTTTAGTACATAAATTTCGGTTCGATCTTCGGTCTTAATGGAAATATTCGAGTTGTGCATTATTTTCATTACATGCTATAACAATCAACAAAAGTTTAATATCATTCGTAAATTTAATCTCGTGAGACAATAAAATATTAATTCACTTGTGATGGATCATAAATAAATAGTTTAATCTAATTACTTCACATATCATAACTCACAAATAAAATATCAAAATTCAAATTTTTTTAGAGTTCATATATCATAACTTAACTTGAGATTTATTGTTTGGTTATTCAGGTATTTTGGGTACCCGGGGATGATACTCGAACCCGAAATTAATAATTATTTAATTTGCTATCGAATAGGTATCCGATATCTAGTACATCGGTCTTTTCAATCTCGATCTCAATTTTTCCGGTTTTAGTTCTTTGTCCTGGTTTTTTTGTCCATCCTCTATCATTGCATCGCATGACATCTATCTTGCTTCGGATGACGAAGCAAGACACATCACAACAACTATGCCTCCATACACTTTATACTAATAGGAGGTGGGTTTTTAAGCGTCCAAATGTCATTTTCAATGAACATAGCAACACACCCATCCCTCGATGGTTGCTAGCAGATACACTAACAGGCGTGTGGCGTGGCGGGCAAAGTACGGTTTAAAGAGGTGCCCAACTGACTATTGCAGTCGCCTACATTCCCAATAGGATCATCGCTATGCTAAGTGCAACATCACACTTTAGGTCATTTTGGTCTGCACCAACCGGTTCTCTGTCGGTACCCTGCGTACTGTATACCCCTTGGGGCTGCAAAAAGATTAAAGGTACTTCACCTGTCTGAGTTGAAGACCACCAAAGACCCCACGTGTCATACAGGACCGAACCTGCCTCCCTTTTATAGTTAGTCCCGGTGCTGCGACGTGTATACTGCAACCGGAGCTATGTCCCACACATAGGAAAGCTCCAGGTTAAATACCTGAGCGGCACCCCCGGACCTAACCCCCGACAGAGGGAAGCTCCAGTACCGACACGTGTACAATAGCACCGGACCTACCCGTCCCAGACGGTAAGCTCTAGAGCTTCCACGTGTCCAACCGCCGGACCTTCAACTTCAACAATCAGACTGGTGGACCCCAATGGCTCGGACCTTCAAGGGACAATCAAGGACTTCAAGACCCGATTAAGTGTCATTAATACCATCTTAATGACACACGATCGGAGGGTCCTTAATACCAGTAACGGCACTGTCAAGGCTCGTTACCACACTATTAAGGGTAATTAAGCTCATTAATTATGTATTAAGCATCAGTAACCGCCAGGGCCACGTGTCAGGCCAGACTAACGATGTAACGACCAGTCCTTGTACTATAAAAGGACTGGTCGAGCGATACACGAGGAGGGACTTCCACTCTCTTAGACTACCCTCTAGAGACTCCTCCAGACTTGGCTCTAACACACGCTCACAATTGCTCAGACGCTCAATACAACAACTACACACCCCGTGGAGTAGGGTATTATGCTTAGGCTGACCGAACCACGTAAATCCTCGTGTCAACTTGCCATCGTGTTCTGAATCTCTGCGCGCCCACTACCGAACTACAAACTTCGCGGGCTGCCAACGGTAGTACTGGGAGAATTGCCGGAACCAGACTCCAGTAATTGGCGCGCCAGGTAGGGGGTGCCCTAGATTCAAGGATGGTGAACTCTGCTGCTGGATCATCCAACGGCAACCTTGCTGCGCAACCTGCTGGAGGCAACCCCTCCAACATGCGGCAGCAAGCAGGTGATGTGGCTCCAGCAGGAGTCATGCCACCGCCGCCACCGTCCGCACTGGCGAATCAAGCTAGACAGCGAGATGGGGCGTCAGCATCGGTCACGGCATCGGCGAACAACAACCCTGAACACGCGCTCCATGCCGCGCGTGCTCTTCTTCAACGTCCACTGCCTCCAGGAGCATACCAGGGTGCAATGGAGCAGTGGAGATCTGATGTGGAACATTTGGTTGAAGCAGCAGCCGATCGCATCAGCAACCAAGGTCCTCCCCCCTTGGGGCAGGCCCCATCGCAGCATCGGACTGTGTCGGGTAGACTTGGTTCGCACGCCTCGCAACACAGGAGGCGTGCTACGTCTCAACAGGTGACGTCACTGCCTTCCTGGGCGCGACGTACCCATACGGTAACCAGACTTTCGACTCACGACCTCCGGGCGGAGCTTGATCATCGTTACCGTCAACAGGATGGCTGCGTCCATATCGAGCATGCTCGCGAGTGGCGAGAGGCTCGGTACAGTCCTGCTCCCGAGGGAGTAGGAGGAGGCTATTCTGTCCTGGCCATGCACCTAAGCATGGTCAGATGGCTGCAGAAGTTCCGACCTCACCTGCCGGAGAAATTTGACGGGACTGTCAACCCCGTCGAATTTCTCCAAATCTACTCCACCGCAATCCTTGCGGCTGGAGGCAATGAGGTCGTGATGGCCAATTATTTCCCCATGGCTTTAACTAGGACCGCCAGGTCTTGGTTCATGAGCCTCCCGCCTGGCTCCATCAACAGTTGGGCGGAACTATGCCAACAGTTCACTGCCAACTTTGGGAGCTCATATACCCGACCAGGCACAGAACTGGACCTTTTTGCTGTCAAGCAGAAGGGGGAAGAGTCCCTGCGATCCTTCATCCAGAGGTTCTCCCAGGTACGAAACACTATACCTTCTATCTCAAGCGATTCTGTCATTGTGACATTTAGACAGGGCGTACGAGATAAGAAGATGCTAGAGAAGCTGGCGACCAAGGAAATCACCAGTGTCACGGAACTCTTCAGCTTGGCAGACAAGTGTGATAAAGGTTCGAAGGGCCGTGAAATGCACTCCCAACCACCTCCGGAGGACAAAAAAAAGTCCTCCAAGGGTGAAGCCACTACCTCGAGGAGTGGTAAGAAGAATAAAAAGTCCAACGGCAAGAAGAAGCCGTCGGCCGGCACACCTACAGCCGCTGCTGCCGCAGCTCCGGGTTGCCGGGGGCCACGCCCCGAGAAACGACCTCGGTCATCGTCTGAAGACGGAGGCAACTCCATGATGTGGTGTCCTATACACAAGACGAACAGACACAACCTGGAAGGCTGCCGAGAGGTCCAGAACCTTGCTGAGCGCTACAACAAGCGCCGGGAAGAAGTTTCTTTCCGTCAAAGGGAAGGAAAACAAAAAGTCGACGAAGCTCTGACTGAAGAGGAGTTAGGCTTTCAGGACCCCAAAAAGGTCCTGAAGGCTGTTTACACCTCCATTGACAACGACTCCGACGTCTCCGACAACGAGCATCGGAAGGCCATGAACACCATCTTCAGTAGCTCCCACTGCTAGGGCGGAGCCGCACCAGAAGTGGATGGACACTGCCATCACTTTCAATGCTTTAGACTGCCCTCGGAACATGATTGGAGCTGGCCAACTCCCATTGATGGTATCTCCGACCATCAACAACATCCAACTCCACCATGTGATGGTGGACGGAGGTTCGGGGCTGAACCTCATAAGCTTTGAAGCTTTTGTCAAGCTTCAGCTCCGACCTTCAGATCTTCGCCCCTCCCGACCTTTCTCTAGAGTAGGTCCAGGGGCCATAACTCCACTTGGTGCTATTATTCTCCCGGTGACCTTCGGGACCCGAGAGAATTACCGCACTGAGAAGTTGGTCTTCGACGTGGCGCAGATCAACTTGCCATTCAACACCATTTTGGGTAGGCCAGCCTTGTACAAATTCATGACTACTGCTCATTATGGCTACTTGGTGTTGAAGATGTCAACACCAGCAGGTGTTCTCCGGATCCGCGGGGATCGCACCGCCGAAGTGACTGCTCTAAAAGAACTCCATGCGCTTGCTACAACACAGGAGGAAGAATCCGGAAAGGAGCAAGCTCCTAAACCCCCCAGCATTCGTCATCGAGGCTCAACCTCTGCACCTCGCGTGCAACCAAGCGGCGACACCGACATTCCCGTCAAAGTCGTCCAAATTGGTTCCGACGCTGCTCAGACCACCCGTATATCGGGAGGTCTGAATGACAAATAGGAACTCGCTCTCGTCACTTTCCTCCAGGCTAATGTTGACGTGTTTGCCTGGCAACCGTCACAAATGCGTGGGATCCCTAGGGAAGTGATCGAGCACAATCTGAAGATTTATCCCAACGCTCGGCCTGTACATCAGAAGCCTCGGAAGCAATCAGTAGAGCGACAAAACTTCATACGTCAAGAAGTGAAGAAGTTGCTCGAAGCTGGATTCATCCGAGAAGTCTTCCACCCAAAATGGCTGGCAAACCCAGTCGTCGTACCCAAGGCTGACGAGAAGCTTCAGATGTATATCGACTACACTACAGTGAATAAGGCATGTCCAAAAGATCCATTCCTACTACCTAGAATAGATCAGATAGTGGATTCCACCTCCGGGTGCGAATTACCGTGTTTCCTAGACGCATATTCTGGGTATCATCAAATCAGAATGTCTAGGGAAGATGAAGAGCATACTTCCTTCATCACAGTAGATGGATTATATTGTTACATCGCCATGCCATTCGATCTCAAAATGCTGCTTCAACGTTTGTATGAGCTATGTACAAAACTTTTGGAGAGCTCATCAGAGATGTAGTGGAAGTGTACGTCGATGACATCATCGTCAAGATCAAGAACAAGGAGTCATTACTTGACACCTTGCAAGCTGTCTTCGATAAGTTGCGAATCACACGCACGAAGCTGAACCCGGACAAGTGTGTCTTCGGGGTTAGCTCCGCAAAACTTCTTGGTTTCTTGGTGAACCACCAAGGAATAGAAGCAAATCTAGCGAAGATTAAAGCTATTGAAGACATGCGGCCACTAGCCCGCATCAAGGACGTCCAGAAGCTGACTGGATGTCTAGCTGCCCTCAGCCGGTTCATCTCAAGACTGGAGGAACGGGCGCTACCCTTCTTCAAGTTATTGAGAAAGTTCGGACCATTCCAATGGTCTTAAGAAGTAGAAAAGGCATTCCTGGAGCTAAAGCAGCTCCTCACCACTCTACCAACCTTGGTAGCTCTGAATCCTGGTGAGCCACTTCTGCTTTACATTTCGGCAACTGACGAAGTTGTCAGCATGGTCCTGGTTGTGGAAAGATGAGAACCACCTCCAGTTCAGGAGTCTAGACCCCTTCGGGAGGGTCCAGAGCTACTTGAAGACGAGTCTGGGCCCCAGATCCTAGACCCTAATCCTCAAGGCGAAATGCCAGAGGATCAACCTCCTTCCAATGAAGAAGTCGCTGTTGCTGAGCAACAGGATTCGAACCCCTCCGGGAAGGTCTGGATCACTTCAGAAGAAGCTACGGGTTCTTCTAGCAGGAATCCAGAGGTCCCCGAACAAGGTCTGGACCCCTTCGAGAGGGTCCGAATTGATGAGGAGGAAGCTCCGGGCCCCTTCGGGAGGGTCCAGACAGTCCAACGCCCAGTGTACTTCATCAGCAAAGTACTCCATGATGCCAAGACTTGGTACCTGGAGGTGCATAAGCTGCTTTATGCAGTTCTTATTGCTTCTAGGAAGCTCCGACACTACTTCCAAGCTCACAAGATTTCAGTGGTAACTTCTTATCCACTGCGTGCAATCTTGCATAACCCCAACTCTACTGGGAACATTGCAAAGTGGGCAGCAGAATTGGCCGAGTTTGACGTTGAATTCGTCCCGAGACAAGCGATCAAGATTCAAGCATTGGCGGACTTCGTGGCGGAATGGACCCCCTCTCCATCAAATCCTGGGGGCCCGAGTGAGCAGAAGCTGGAACCCAAGGTTTCGGTCTTCACGGAGCCTCACTGGACTCTATACTTTGACGGCTCTGTGCAGAAGCAGGGGGCCGGAGCTGGAGTCCTCCTTGCTCCGACCGAGGAGAAGGTCAAATACATGGTTCACCTTGACTTCAAGGCGACCAACAACATGGCAGAGTATGAAACACTAATATATGGGCTCAAGGTGGCACTATCATATGGTGTCAAGCAGCTATTGGTAAAGGGTGTTTCGCAACTCGTTATAAAGCAAGTCAAAGGTGAATACTGCTGCAACAACCCTCAACTAGCTGCATACCTACTTGAAGTCCAGAAGCTTCAGAAGGACTTCAACATCCTGGATCTTTGCCATGTCCAGCGTCTCAACAACGCTGAAGTCGACGAACTCTCGACGAAAGCTTCAACCGGAGCTCCGGCTCCCACAGAACCTTCGTCCGGAGATTGTGAAGACCAACAGCTCAGCCTTCTGAACTGAGCGAAGGGGGCGAGACCAGCACCTCGAAGCTGGCGGTCCCGATGGCCCTGTTACCATGGCAGCCATCAAGGGTCATAGGTGCTGCAGGAAAGCTCTGAGCAACCCAGTACGCAAGACTCGAATACTCAAGTTAGCTCCAATGCATGGATCTCGGAGATTCGGAGCTACTTGAAAGACAATTTCCTTCCTGAAGATAATGTATCCGCTGACCGGATAGTCAATTTGGCTAAAGGATACACGCTTGTAGAAGAGGATCTCTATCGGCATGGTGCCAACGATGTCCTAATGCGGTGCATTACAAGGGCAGAAGGCTGCAAACTCCTCACAGAAATCCATGGAGGCGAGTGTGGAAACCACGCGTCTTCCCACACACTGGTCGGTAAAGCCTTCCGGCATGGCTTTTACTGGCCTACAGCACTCCAGGATGCAACTGAGCTAGTGAATAAATGTGAAGCATGCCAGTTCCATGCAAAGCAAATTCACACACTGGCTCAACCCCTACAAATGATACCTCCTACATGGCGATTCACTGTGTGGGGGATGGATATCTTGGGACCTTTCCCAAGAGTCGTCGAAGGTTACAAGTTCCTGTAGGACAAGTTCACCAAGTGGCCGGAAGCAACTCCAGTTGTGACAATAAACAAGCAATCAGCTATCAACTTCTTGCAGTCCATTGTATGCAGATTTGGAGTCCCAAACAAGATCATAACTGATAACAGGACCCAATTCACAAGCTCTGCATTCCAAAGATATTATGAAGACCTCGGCATTCATGCCAACTACGTCTCAGTAGCTCACCTGGCAAGCAATGGCTATGCTGAGAGAGCAAATGCTGAAATCCTAAAAGACTCAAGACGCGCACATATCAGCGCTTGAAAAAACATGGAACCAACTGGACTGAAGAGCTTCCACCCACCTTGTGGGCAAACAGGACAACTCCAAATCGGTCAACTTGAGAGACACCCTTCTTTCTGGTGTACGGAGCTCAAGCAGTCCTTCCTCCGGAAATCACCTTGGGGTCACTCCGGGTCCGAACCTTCGACGATGCCATGCAGGACCAGCTCTGGCGTGAAGACCTTGACCTCGTTGAAGAGGGAAGGTGTCGAGCAGTTGTTCGAAATGCCCGATACCGCCAAGCTCTTTGGCGCTATCACCAAAGGCATGTTCACAGCCGACAACTTGAGGAAGGCGATCTGGTGCTACGGAGAATACAAACTCACGAAGGGTTAAACAAACTCTCCCCCAGCTAGGAAGGACCCTTTCGAGTGATCAAAGTATCCCGTCTCAGATGCGTTCGCTTGGTAACCGAGGATGGGACACCTCTCCCTAATCCTTAGAACATTGAGCACCTCTGTAAGTTCTACGCTTAATATCACAAAGGTGAGTCTGTAGTTACATGTGGTGTATGTTATAGAGTCATTGTACAGAGTCGGGTAGCTCCTCGGGGAGAACAGCCGGACCTTCCTCAGAAGGTCCGCGAAGTTCAAGCAACACTTGTCACAGTCTCAGAACTAAAAGTGTAGCTAGCTACCTTGGGTCAAACGAGAAACGAAACACACTTAGCCTGGTTTCGTACTCTAAGAGTGTACTTGTTTCCCTTGTACCCTGGACATATAATGAAAGACATCATTGTGTGAAAACAGACTCCACGTGAATTTATTTTGTACAGGCTCAATATTTTTTTTCTCTTTCTTGTCCATAACAAAGTTGTGCAATTCCTAAGAAACTTTAGCTCGACCAGTTCATATATAATTCAAGTTGCATTGTCAATTCTTCCGGGTCAAAACATTGTTAATGGTCTACTCGTCTGAATGCCGCCAAGCCAATCTAGGTCCGAAGTGTGCTATCGACTTAGCCTGGTCCTGCACCCTAAGTATGCCACTCTACCTATACTCCGGCAAGCCAAAGTAAGGTGAGTCTTCAACAACTTTTACATCCTCTTGGTACATGTTCACAATTAAATTGTGTACATCTACCAGTGGGCCAAGTGAGACAAAGATGTTGAAGACAAAAAATGAAATTCATAAAAAACTTGAATTTCAATCTGGAGACAAGAGATTACAAAATTGGGGAAAAGAAGAGAGGATACAAGCGGGAGCTACAAAGAGAGAGTCCTAGACCCTATGGAAGAACGAGGCGACCTTCTGGGCAACCTCTGTCACGCTGGCTTCGGCGGCTTCTCCCCCTCCGTCGATGGGGACTTCAAGCATCGGGTCTAGTGGGAAGTGAGGGTCCCGACAATTCTCCCGGTACTACCGTTGGCAGCTCATGGAGTTTGTAGTTCAGTAGTGGGCGCGCAGAGATTCAGAACACGATGGCAAGTTGACACGAGGATTTACGTGGTTCGGGCCGCCTAA
Organism: Tuctoria greenei; assembly: GCA_036927565.1. Lineage (NCBI taxonomy): Eukaryota > Viridiplantae > Streptophyta > Magnoliopsida > Poales > Poaceae > Tuctoria > Tuctoria greenei. The sequence goes on from JAYESD010000011.1 coordinate 151,782,012, forward strand.
GCTTAATACCCTACTCCACGGGGTGTGTAGTTGTTGTATTGAGCGTCTGAGCACTTGTGAGCGTGTGTGAGAGCCAAGTCTGGAGGAGTCTCCCCCCTGTGTATCGCTCAACCAGTCCTTTTATAGTACAAGGACCGGTCGTTACATTGTTAGTCTGGCCCGACATGTGGCCCTGGCGGTTACTGATGCTTAATACACAATTAATGAGCTTAATTACCCTTAATAGCATGGTAACGAGCCTTGACAATACCGTTACTGGTATTAAGGGCCCTCCGATCGTGTGTCATTAAGATGGTATTAATGACACTTAATCGGGTCTTGAAGTCCTTGATTATCCCTTGAAGGTCCAAGCCGTTGGGGGTCCACCAGTCTGATTGTTGAAGTTGAAGGTCCGGCGGTTGGACACGTGGAAGCTCCGGAGCTTACTGTCTGGGACGGGTAGGTCCGGTGCTGTTGTACACATGTTGGTACTGGAGCTTCCCTTTGTCGGGTGTTAGGTCCGGGGTGCCGCGCAGGTATTTAACCCGGAGCTTTCCCATGTGTGGGACGTAGCTTCGGTTGCAGTATACGCGTGGCAGCATCGGGACTAACCATAAAAGGGAGGCAGGTTCGGTCCCGTATGACACGTGGGGTCTTTGGAGGTCTTTAACTCAGATAGGTGAAGTACCTTTAATCTTTTTGCAGCCCCAAGGGGTATACGGTACGCAAGGTACCGACAGTGGCCCCCTGGGCCCACCTCTGGGAGAGACCTTTTGGATGAAGTCGTTCTGCCGGAGGTGGGTTCATCCTTCAGTTTTTGAGGCGTGTCTTCAAGGGTCTTTGGATGTGCCGTTGGCGGTAGTTCGCAGTTAAACCATCGCCTCGTGGCATATCTAGGATGCGGCAGGTGAGATCTAAGCGTGCGGATCTCACACAATTGAAGGTCGCCGGTTCCTGATACGAAAACCGTATCGGTTCCACACGCCCTATCAGGCCGCCGTTCTCGGGCTTCCCGCCTCTCATGATGACAACCGTTCGCCATGGGTAAGGACCTCGACTTGATTGTCAGGGTGGCCCCGGGCCCCCTTGTCGTTGGCAGGGTGAAGTTTTGAACTGTATCGTCGGCTCCTCTGCGGTTTCTATCCAAGCATTGCGGGGGCTTACTTAAGAAGGAAAGCGCACACCGTTTGGGGATTCTTTACGCCTTCATTCGAACTTGCACTCAAATCCTCAGAACTTTCGCTTGCTTTTCCTCTCTCGCCTCGCTCTGCTGCGATGGAGTTGGGTCTCTGCAAGAGTCGTCTGACGACTGACGATGACTTGAAGAAGGTCCGGACCTACATGGGGTGGTCCAGCGACTCCTTCAACCACCTGGTCCGCGCCGACAAGCTCCCATTCAAGAAGAAGCGCACCGGCGACATGGTGTACTTTTCCGTGTACGCCATGGTGGGACTGATCCCACCCTTTTCCACTTTTCTCTTGATGCTGCTAGACTTCTATGGTCTGCAGTTGTACCACCTTAGCCCTCACTCCATTCTTTTGGTATCAACCTTCGTCCATTTCTGCGAAATGTGGGTGGGTATTCCCCCTGCGTTGAGCTCTTCCGCACATTCTTCACCATCCACACCACCGGCAAGAGTGACGAGTACCTTGGCTTCTACTATTTTGTGAAGCGCAAGAAGTGCCCGTACAAGTACTTGAGGTTGTTCCCTTCCGGCAAGTGGGACGACTGGAAGAAGGATTGGATTGTCGTCACAGCAGAGGAGCATGAGAAGTTGGAGCTGCCTGAAGGCCTTCCCAACGTTGACACTGAATCCTGGAGTGAAGTTCTGGTGCTGTCGGAGGCCTTCGATCCTGCATTGACCAGAATCCACCAATGTGTGGAAGGGGGAGTGACTCCCCAGGTGGTCTTTTGCAACTTCCCGGTCAACAGGTGGGCTCCGCTGAAGAAGAGAGAGAAGCTTGCCTGGGCCCTCAACAGCGTGATGGACGAAGACTGGATTGAGACCAGTTTGAAGTCCAATCTAGAAGGCGCAGCTTTGAAGCTTCATCTCAAGAAGTTCCAGTACGCCATCGACATCTAGGGTGACGATTTGTCTCCGCCCGCGGCTTTCCTCCCTCTGAACATGGAGGCGGAGTTCAGCAGGGAGCTCCGGCAGAAGATGCCGGTACTTGACAACCTCGGTGAAGTTGAGAGGCATTCGACCACCGGGTTGGCGATTCCCGGAGCTTCCGATGGTGGCCCCCCCTTCCGCCCTGAGACAGAGAGTTGAAGTCATGGGCATGGGAAAAGAATTGGCCGAGCCCTCGAGCCGTTAGAGGAAGTTGAAGCACTCTGACGGGAGATCCGTCAGACCTGCTCCTTCTGCGGCAGCTCCTTCTCCTTGGAGGGGGAGGTCTTCAACGGCGGCAACCACTCCAGCATTAGCATCTCCCCGGGGTGCTAGCTCCAGCCATGTGGCTCCGGTACCAGGGCCATCTTAGGGCTCTAGGTCTGAGGGTCCTCAGTCGAGGAGGGCCTCAACCAAGACGACGCTGACGGCGGCAGCAAGCTCCGGGGAGCCTTCCGGAGCTACTACACCAGTGGCGACAGAGTCTGGTCCTGAGCGTCCGGTGAAGAGGTTTCGCGTTAGCTGGAGCGGAAGCCTTCCAAGGTAAATTTGTTTTTTACCTCAGTTGATTGTTTTTGTTGTAATCGTGTTTTGAGTTTCTTTGTCCTTCATCCACAGGGTACCCAAGAAACGGGCTGAAGCTCCGGTTCTTGCAGCAGCAGCTGATGCTACGTAGACGCAGGCTCCAGCTCTAGTTCCAGTGTCGCCCCAAGAGGTGGCTGAGGCCGCGGCAGCTCCGGCGCTAGCTGTCGTGGTCCTTGACCTTGAGTCATCCCCTGAAGCTCCCGTGGTAGCGCCGGACCATGGGAATGAAGATGTACCAGCGACACAAGCCCCGAAGGTTGAATCTCCGGGTTTGGATGATGAGATGATGGACGCCCTGGCCTTAGAGCTAGAGGTAGCTGCAGTTCCGACCCTAGAGTCAGATATTGTTGAAGCCCCGACAGCGGAGCCGGTGGTTGATGAAGCCCTGGCGATGGAGCCAGGTGTTGATGAAGCCCCGACGGTAGAGCCGGTAGTTGATGAAGTTCCAGCGCCTGAGCTGGTTGTCAAAGAAGTGTCAGCGCCCGAGCCAATGGCGGTCGAGGCACCAACGCCTGAACCGGCGGTGGAGGAGGCACCAGCGTCGGAGCCGAAAGTGGCTTCAGCTCCGGCTGAACCTTCAACGCCTGCTTCGAAGGTAGTGGTTTCGGAGGTGCTCGCGCCTGAGCTAGGGTGCCGAGATGAAGCTGCCGGTCCCCCGCCTGAGGGACCAGTTGCTGATGACCAGGCGGCAGGACCTTCGGAGCCGACTCTGGAGGTAGGAACTTCTGCTGCAGGACCTTCCTCGGCGGCGGCCGAGGCTATCCCGGAGGCCGGCCCTAGTGCCGTGGAAGCTCAGGGGACTGCTCTTGTAGAGTGGGACCCAATTTTTGTTAGGGAGAACCCGCTGGAGCCAGCGGAGAAGACCCCGACAGGCCCAGAGCCAATCCCTTTGTCGCTGTCTATCGACAACGCCTGCTCCAATCTTTGTCAGGTCCAACTGGCCTTTTACCACGATAGCAAGGCCCTCGAGGAGGAGTGCCAAACTCTTAGGAGGTGGCGCAACTGACTCCAATTCGAGACCAAGCTGGCGCAGTCGAGGCTGGCCGATAACAAGGAGTGGGTGAAAAGGGAGAAAGCCCGATTGGAGTACTGGAGTCAGCTGCTGGACGAGAGGGAAAGCATGGTGCGATCCCTCGACAACCAGTCCCAGGCCATCCACGAATAGGCCGTGGCTTCTAATAATGCAGCGAATGATTGCCAAGAGAAGCTCAGCGCCATCCACGACAGCCTCGTCAAGCGTCGGGAGGCTCTTGAGGAACGGGAGAAAAAGCTCAATGATGAAGAGAAAAAACTCCTGGAGCTGCGGGATGACCTCGTGAAGAGGGAGGAGGAGCTTACCCAGAGGCTAACTCTGGGTGACAAGAGTCTCGCGGAGCGCACCAAGAAGCTGGAGGAGTGCTGCGAGAAAGAGGAGAAGAAGGCCTGGCAGTGAGGACAGGACCTCCACAGGAGGGAGAATGAAATTGCTTCCAGGGAGAAGAAAGTGCGGGGTCGGGAGAAGGACCTAGTCGACCGCCGGAACAAGATCCACCTCCGGGAGGAGGAGCTCGGTAAACTTGAAAAGCAGGTTGCTGAAAAGATTCAGCAGAACGCCAAAGAGGTCGAGCGCCTTGCCCGGGAAAATTCGGAGCTTGCGGCGACCAAGAGATCCTTGAAAGAGATGCGAGGCTCAACGTCTGCGGGGTCCCAACAAGTTTGGGACTTCTTGGGCAAAGCCAATGACGCGCTGACGCTGATGGGTTTTAGTCCCGTGCGTCCAGATGATCCGGAGCCGGAGCTGGACCAGGCGTTGAGCTCGGCGGGCAACAAGCTCACCAAGATGGGTGATGTCTTCGCGGCCCAGCTGGAAACCGAAGGACAATCCCTAGCGAAGAACGTCGCAGAGTAATGCTGACGTGCTACACAAGCCGGGACCCTCACTTCCCACTGGACCCGGTGATTGAAGGCCCCATCGACGGAGAGGGAGAAGCCGCCGAAGCCAGAGTGTCGGAGGTTGCCTTGAAGGTCGCCTCGTTCTTCCATAGGGTATAGGACTCTCTCTTTGTAGCTCCCACTTGTATCCTCTCTTCTTTTTCCCCATTTTTGTAATTTCTTGTCTCCAAATTAATGAAATCCAAGTTTTTTATGAATTTCATTTTTTGTCTTCAACATCTTTGTCTCACTTGGCCCCTTGTAGATGTACACAATTTGATTGTGAACATGTACCAAGAGGACGTAATAGTTGTTGAAGACTTGCGTGCTTTGAACTTGTAGAGCGTAGGTCCGAAGTCTCATTGCGTTGACAGTAGAGATCCCCGAGGTTGTCGGAGCTTAGTAGCTCCGGTAGCGACCATCGTCGGAGCTTAGTAGCTCCAGCAGCAGCCACCATCAACACGTAGAGCGTTGATAGCAAGTCCTCTGGGGTTGTCGAAGCTTGGTAGCTCCAGCATTGACCAATGTTAACACGTAGAGGTTTGATGGCGGGGAGCATTCTTCCACCATCTTTTCTTCACGTTGACGGATGGCCTCCTGGATTTGTCGAAACTTGGTAGCTCCAGTGACGCTCACTATCAATGTTTAAAACATCGACAACAAGCCACCTTAGGTGATGTCAGAGCTTTGGTAGCTCCGGTATTGTCCACCATCATCACGAGATTCTTATTTTTCCTACACACTGAAGTCAAGAAAAATAGTAAAATCCATTTCCTATCTATAACTCAATTGCGGCTTACTATTCCCGAGAGAAATTTTTAGGTCAAACACAATTCTAAATACAATCAAGTGCACTGGCTTGTTTTCTCCAGGTCCGATCGTTTCTGGACTCGCCTTACTTCGGCCTCCCGGGGTATAGGTAGAGTGGCATACTTAGGGTGCAGGACCAGGCTAAGTCGACAGCACACTCCTGACCTAGATTGGCTTGGCGGCATTCAGACGAGTAGATCATTAACAATGTTTAGACCTGGAAGAATTGACAATGCAACTTAAATTATATATGAATTGGTCGAGCTAAAGTTTCTTAGAAATTGCACAACTTTGTTATAGACAAGAAAGAGAAAAATAAAAAATATTGAGCCTGTACAAAATAAATGCATGTGGAGTCTGTTTTCACACAATGGTGTCTTTCATTATTGGTCCGGGGTACCGGGGAAACAAGTACACTCTTAGGGTACAGAACCAGGCTAAGTGTGTTTCATTTCTTGTTTGTCCCAAGGTAGCTAGCTACACTTTTAGTTCTGAGACTATGACAAGTGTTCCTGAACTTTGCGGACCTTTTGAGGAAGGTGCGGCTGTTCTCCTGAAGGAGCTACCCGACTCTGTAGAATGACTCTATAACATACATCACATGTAACTACAGACTCACCTCCGTGATATTAAGCGTAGAACTTACGGAGGTGCTCAATGTTCCAAGGATTAGGGAGAGGTGTCCAATCCTCGGTTGCTAAGCAAACGCATCCGAGACGAGATACTTTGATCACTCGAAAGGGTCCTTCCCAGCTGGGGGAGAGTTTGTTTAACCCTTCTCGAGTTTGTATTCTTTATAGCACCAGATCGCCTTCCTCGAGCTATCGGTTGTGAACATGCCTTTGGTGATAGCGCCGAAGAGCTTGGCGGTATCGGGCATTCCGAACAACTGTTCGGCACCTTCCCTCTTCAACGAGGTCAAGGTCTTCACGCCGGAGCTAGTCCTGCATGGCATCATCGAAGGTCTGGACCCGGAGCGACCCCAAGGTGATTTCCGGAGGAAGGACTGCTTCAACTTCGTACACTAGGAAGAAGGGTGTCTCTCCAGTTGACCGGTTCGGAGTTGTCCTGTTGGCCCACAGTGTGGGCGGAAGCTCTTCAATCCAGTTGGCTTCGTATTTTTTCAGGCGCTCATATGTGCGCGTCTTGAGTCCTTTTAGGATTTCTGCATTCGCTCTCTCAGCTTGGCCATTGCTTCCCGGGTGAGCTACAAAAGCGTAGCTGACCTGAATGTCATGGTCTTTGCAATATCCTTGAAATGTAGAGCTTGTGAATTGGGTCCCGTTGTCAGTTATGATCTTGTTCGGGACTCCAAATCTACACACGATGGACTGCAAGAAGTTGATAGTTGATTGCTTGTTTATTGTCACAACTGGAGTTGCTTCCAGCCATTTAGTGAACTTGTCAATGGCAACGTACAGTAACTTGTAACCTCCGACGGCTCTTGGGAAAGGTCCCAAGATATACATCCCCCACACAACGAATGACCATGTAGGAGGTATCATTTGTAGAGGTTGAGATGGTGTGTGAATTTGCTTTGCATGGAACTGGCATGCTTCACATTTCTTCACTAGCTCAGTTGCATCCTGTGGTTCCCACACTCGCCTCCATGGATTTCCGCGAGGAGCTCACGACCTTCTTCCCTTGTAATGCACCGCATTAGGACGCCATTGGCACCGCGCCGATAGAGATCCCCTTCTACCAGCGTGTATCTTTTAGCCAATCTGACTATTCGATGAGCGGATACATTATCTTCAGGAAGGAAATTGTCTTTCAAGTAGCTCCGGATCTCCGAGATCCATACATCGGAGCTAGCTTGAGGATTTGAGTCTTGCGTGCTGGGTTGCTCGGAGCTTCCTGCAGCACCTACGACCCTTGATGGACGCCATGGTAACAGGACCATCGGGACTGCCAGCTTCGAGGTGCTGGTCTCACCCCCTTCGCTCAGTTCGGCAGGCTGAGCTGTAGGTTTAGACAACCTCCGGACGAAGGTTCCGTCGGGATCCAAAGCTCCGGTTGAAGCTTTCGTCGAGAGTTCGTCGGCTTCAGCGTTGTTGAGACGCTGGACATGGTAAAGATTCAGGACGTCGAAGTCCTTCTGAACCTTCTGGACTTCAAGTAGGTATGCAAGTAGTTGAGGGTTGTTGCAGCAGCATTCACCTTTGACTTGCTTTATAACGAGCTGCAAATCACTCTTTACCAACAGCTGCTTGACACCATATGATAGTGCCACCTTGAGCCCATAGATTAGTGCTTCATACTCCGTCATGTTGTTGGTGGCCTTGAAGTCAAGGTGAACCATGTATTTGACCTTCTCCTCAGTCGGAGAGAGGAGAAGGACTCCAGCTCTGCCCCCCTGCTTCTGCACGGAGCCGTCGAAGTATAAAGTCCAGTGAAGCTCAGTGAAGACTGGAACCTTGGGTTCCAACTTCTGCTCACTGGGGCCCCCAGGATTTCATGAAGACGGGGTCCATTCCGCCACTAAGTCCGCCAATGCTTGACTCTTGATCGCTTATCTCGGGATGAATTCAAGGTCAAACTCGGCCAATTCCGCTGCCCACTTTGCAATGTTCCCAGTAGAGTTGTGGTTATGCAAGATTGCATGCAGTGGATAAGAAGTTACCACTAAAATCTTGTGAGCTTGGAAGTAGTGCTAGAGTTTCCTAGAAGCAATAAGAACTGCAGAAAGCAGCTTATGCACCTCCAGGTACCAAGTCTTGGTGTCATGGAGTACTTCGCTGATGAAGTACACTGGGCATTGGACTGTTCGGACCCTCCCGAAGGGGCTCGGAGCTTCCTCCTCATCAACCCGGACCCTCCCGGGGGGGTCTGGACCTTGTTCGGGGACCTATGGGTTCCTGCTAGAAGAACTCGGAGCTTCTTCTGAAGTGATCTAGACCTTCCCGGAGTGGTCTGAATCATGTTGCTCAGCAACAACGACTTCTTCATTTGAAGGAGGTTGATCCTCTGGCATTTCGCCTTGAGGATCAGGGTCTGGGAGCTGGGACCCAAACTCGTCTTTAGGTAGCTCCGGACCCTCCCGAAGGGGTCTGGACTCCTGAACTGGAGGTGGTTCTGGTCTTTCTGCAACCAGGACCATGTTGATAACTTCGTCAGTTGCCAAAATGTAAAGTAGAAGTGGCTCACCAGGATTCAGAGCTACCAAGGTTGGTAGAGTGGTGAGGAGCTGTTTCAGCTGCTGGAATGTCTTTTCTGCTTCTTCAGACCATTGGAATGGTACGGACTTCCTCAATAACTTGAAGAAGGGTAGCACCCATTCTGCCAGTCTTGAGATGAACCGGCTGAGGGCAACTAGACATCTAGTCAGCTTTTGGACGTCCTTGATGCGGGCTGGTGGCCGCATGTCTTCAATAGCTTTAGTCTTCGCCGGATTTGCTTCTATTCCTCGGTGGTTCACCAAGAAACCAAGAATTTTTCTGGAGCTCACCCCGAATACACACTTTTCTGGGTCTAGCTTCGTGCGTGTGACTCGCAACTTGTCAAAGACAACTTGCATGGTGTCAAGGAATGACTCTTTGTTCTTGATCTTGACGACGATGTCATCAACGTACACTTCCACTACATCTCTGATGAGCTCTCCTAAAGTTTTGTACATAGCTCTTACAAACGTTGAAGCAACATTTTTGAGACCAAATGGCATGGCAGTGTAACAATATAATCCATCTATTGTGATGAAGGAAGTATGCTCTTCATCTTCCCTAGACATTCTGATTTGATGGTATCCAGAATATGCATCTAGGAAACACAATAATTCACAACCGGGGGTGGAATCCACTATCTGATCTATTCTAGGTAGTGGGAATGGATCTTTTGGACATGCCTTATTCAGTGTTGTGTAGTCGATATACATCTGAAGCTTCCCGTCGGCCTTGGGTACAACGACTGGGTTTGCCGGCCATTTTGGGTGGAAGACTTCTCCGATTAATCCAGCTTCAAGCAACTTCTTCACTTCTTGATGTATGAAGTTTTGTCGCTCTACTGATTGCTTCCGAGGCTTCTGATGTACAGGCCGAGCGTCGGGATAGATCTTCAGATTGTGCTCGATCACTTCCCTAGGGATCCCGGGCATTTTTGACGGTTGCCAGGCAAACACGTAGACATTAACCCGGAGGAAAGTGACGAGCGTGAGTTCCTATTTGTCATTCAGACCTCCCAATATACGGGTGGTCTGAGCAGCGTTGGAACCGATTTGGACGACTTTGACGGGAATGTCGGTGTCGCCGCTTGGTTGCACGCGAGGTGCGAAGGTTGAGCCTTAATGACGAATGCTCAGGGGTTTTGGAGCCCGCTCCTTTCTGGATTCTTCCTACTGCACTGTAGCGAGCGCATGGAGTTTGTCCAGAGCAGTCACTCTGGCGGTGCGATCTCTACGGATCCAGAGAACACCTGCTGGTGTTGGCATCTTCAACACCAAGTAGCCATAATGAGCAGTAACCATGAATTTATACAAGGCTGGCCTGCCCAGGACTGCGCTGAATGGCTAGTTGATCTGTGCCACATCGAAGACCAACTTCTTAGTGCGGTAATTCTCCCGGGTCCCGAAGGTCACCGGGAGAGTAATAGTACCAAGTGGAGTTATGGCCCCCGGACCTACTCCAGAGAAAGGTCGGGAGGGGCGAAGATCTGAAGGTCAGAGCTGAAGCTTGACGAAAGCTTCAAAGCATATGTGGTTCAGCCCCGAACCTCCGTCCACCATCACATGGTGGAGTTGGATGTTGTTGATGGTCGGAGATACCATCAATGGGAGTTGGCCAGCTCCGATCATGTTCCGAGGGCAGTCCGAAGCATCAAAAGTGATGGCAGTGTCCATCCACTTCTGGTGCGGCTCCGCCCTGACGGTGGGAGCTACTGAGGCCATGTCCCGCCGCATGGTATTGAGGACACGGTGGGAGGTGATGTCCCACGAACCACTAAAGATGGTGTTCATGGTCTTCCGACGCTCGTTGTCGGAGACGTCAGAGTCGCTGTCAACGGAGGTGTAAACAACCTTCAGGACCTTTATGGGGTCTTGAAAGCCTAACTCCTCTTCAGCTGGAGCTTCGTCGACGTTTTGTTTTCCTTCCCTTTGACGGAAAGGAACTTCTTCCCGGCGCTTGTTGTAGTGCCCAGCAAGGTTCTGGACCTCTCGGCAGCCTTCTAGGTTGTGGCTGTTTGTCTTGTGTATAGGACACCACATCTTTGAGCTTCCTCCATCTTCAGACGACGACCGAGGTCGTTTCTCAGGGCGTGGCCCCCGGCCACCCGGAGCTACGGCAGCAGCGGCTGTAGGTGTGCCGGCCGACGGCTTCTTCTTGCCGTTGGACTTTTTCTTCTGCTTAACACTCCCAGAGGTAGTGGCTTCACCCTTGGAGGACTTTTTGTTGTCCTTCGGAGGTGGTTGGGAGTGCATTTCACGACCCTCCGCAGCTTTAGCACACTTGTCTGCCAAGCTGAAGAGTTTCGTGACGCTGGTGATTTCCTTGGTCGCCAGCTTCTCTAGCATCTTCTTATCTCGTACGCCCTGTCTAAATGCCACAATGATAGAAGCGCTTGAGATAGAATGTATAGTGTTTCATACCTGGGATAACCTATGGATGAAGGATCGCAGGGACTCTACCGCCTTCTGCTTGATAGCAAAAAGGTCCAGTTTCGTGCCTGGTCGGGTATATGAGCTCCCAAAGTTGGTAGTGAACTGTTGGCATAGTTCCTCCCGACTGTTGATGGAGTCGGGCAGGAGGCTTATGAACCAAACCTGGTGGTCCCAGTTAAAGCCACGGGGAAATAATTGGCCATCACGGCCTCATTGCCTCCACCCGCAAGGATTGCGGTGGAGTAGATTTGGAGAAATTCGGCGGAATTAACAGTCCTGTCAAATTTCTCTGGCAGGTGAGGCCGAAATTTCTGCGGCCATCTGACCACGCGTAGGTGCATGGCCAGGGCAGAACGGCCTCCTCCTACTCCTTCGGGAGTAGGACTGTCCCGAGCCACTCGCCTCTCGCGAGCACGCTCGATATGGACACGGTCGTCCTGTTGACGGTAACAACGATCAAGCTCCACCCGGAGGTTGTGAGTTGAAAGCCTGGTTACCGTATGGGTACGTCGCGCCCCGGAAGGCAGCGACGTCACCTGTTGAGATGCAACACGCCTCCTGTGTTGCAATGAGTGCGGACCGAGTCTACCCGACACGGTGTGATGCTGCGATGAGGCCCGCCCCGAGGGGGGAGGACCTTGGTTGCTCATGCGATCGGCTGCTGCTGCAACTAAATGTTCCACATCAGCTCTCCACTACTCCATTGCACCCTGGGATGCTCCTGGAGGCGGTGGACATTGAAGAAGAGCACGCGCGACATGGAGCGCGTGTTCAGGGTTGTTGTTCGACGATGCCGTGATCGACGGTGACGCCCATCTCGCTGTCCAGCTTGATTCACTGATGCGAACGGTGGCGGCGGTGGCATGACTCCTGCTGGAGCCACATCACCTGCTGGCTGTTGCATGTTGGAGGGGTTGCCTCCAGCAGGTTGCGCAGCAGGGTTACCGTTGGACGATCCAGCAGCAGAGTTCACTATCCTTGAATCTAGGGCACCCCCTACCTGGCGCGCCAACTGTCAGAGTCTGGTTCCGGCAATTCTCCCGGTACTACCGTTGGCAACCCGCGAAGTTTGTAGTTCGGTAGTGGGCGCGCAGAGATTCAGAATACGATGGCAAGTTGACACGAGGATTTACGTGGTTCGGGCCGCCTAAGCGTAATACCCTACTCCACGGGGTGTGTAGTTGTTGTATTGAGCGTCTGAGCAATTGTGAGCGTGTGTTAGAGCCAATTCTAGAGGAGTCTCTAGAGGGTAGTATGAGAGAGTGGAAGTCCCTCCTCGTGTATCGCTCGACCAGTCCTTTAATAGTACAAGGACTGGTCATCACATCATTAGTCTGGCTCGACATGTGTCCCTAGCAGTTACTGATGCTTAATACACAATTAAGATGGTATTAATGACACTTAATCGAGTCTTGAAGTACTTGATTGTCCCTTGAAGGTCCGAGCCGTTGGGGGTCCACTAGTCTGATTGTTGAAGTTGAAGGTCCGACAGTTGGACGCGTGATAGCTCTGGAGCTTACCGTTTGGGACGGGTAGGTCCGGTGTTGTTGTACACGTGTTAGGACTGGATCTTCCCTCTGTCGGGGGTTAGGTCCGGAGGTGCCGCACAAGTATTTAGCCCGGAGCTTTTCCATGTGTGTGATGTAGCTCTAGTTGTAGGATACACGTTGCAGCACAGGGACTAACCATAGAAGGGAGGCAGGTCCGGTCCCGTATGACACATGGGGCCTTCGGAGGTCTTCAACTCAGACAGGTGAAGTTCCTTTAGTCTTTTTGCAGTCCCAAGGGGTATACGGTACGTAGGGTACCGACAGTGGCCCCCTGGGCCCACCTATAGGAGAGATCATTTGGATGGAGTCGTTCTGCCGGAGGTGGGTCCATCCTTCAGTTTTTGAGCCGTGTCTTCAAAGGTCTTTGGATGTGCCGCTGGCGGTAGTTCGCAGTTAAACCATCACCGCGTGGCATACCCAGGATGCGGCAGGTGAGATCTGAGCGTGCGGATCTCACGTAATTGAAGGTCACCGGTTCCCGATACGAAAATCATATCAGTTCTGCGCGCCCTGTCAGGCAGCCGCCCTCGGGCTTAGCGCCTCTCATGATGACAACCGTTCGCCTGGGGTAACGACCTCGACTTGATCGTCGGAGTGGTCCCGGGCTCCCTTGTCATTGGCAGGGTGAAGTTTTTGAACTGTATCGTCGGCTCCTCTGCAGTTTCCATCCAAGCGTTGTGGCAGCTTACTTAAGAAGTAAAGCGCGCACCGTTTGGGGATTCTTTACGCCTTCATTCGAACTTGCGCTCAAATCCTCCAAACTTTCGCTCGCTTTTCCTCTCTCGCCACGTTGTGCTTTGATGAAGTTGGGACTTCCCAAGAGCCGCATCGGGAGCAAGAAGGAGTTGTCTAGGGTCCGGACCTACATGGGATGGTCCAGTGACTCCTTCGACAACGGTATTCGCTGCGGTAAGCTTCCCTTCGAGAAGGAGCGAGCCGGAGATATGGTGTACTTCCTTGGGTAAGCTATGGTGGGTTTGATCCCGCATTTCTCCACTTTCTTTGTGACGCTGCTAGATTTCTATGGTCTGCAGCTTCACCATCTTGGCCCCCACTCAATCTTGCTGGTGGCGACTTTCGTCCACTTTGCGAGATGTGGGTGGGTGTGCCCCCTTGCGTGGAGTTGTTCTGGACTTTCTTCACTGTCCACCCGACCGGGAAGAGTGATGAGTTCATCGTCTTCTACTACTTCGTGAAGTGGAAAAACTCTCCTCTCAAGTACTTGAGGTCCTTCCCTTCTGACAAGTGGGACGACTAGAAGAAAGACTGGGTGGTCATCACCGTCGAGGGACACGAGAGGCTGGAGCTGCCTGAAGGCCTTCTCACGTCGACACCGACACTTGGAGTGACGTGCCGGAGCTGTCGAGGGAGTACAAGCCCATTCTGGATAGAATCTAGGAATGTGTCGAAGGTGGGGTGACCCCCCAGATGGTCTTCGCCAACTTCTTGATGAACAGGTGGGCCCCACTAAGGGCTAGGAGCCAGCCTGCCTGGGCCTTCAACAGTGAGATGGACACCAACCGCATTGAAGTCGGCTTGGACACCAACTTGGCCAGTGAAGCCCTGAAGACCCATCTCAAGAAATTCCAACCTGGGAACATCGGCCCTGGCGACGTGTCTCCACCGGCAGCCTTCCTTCCTCTGAATATGATACCAGAGGAGTGCAGAGAGCTCCGGAGGAAGATGCCGCTGTTGGACGACTTGGGCCTGATGGAGAGGCGATCAACCTCCGGGGTGGCGATCCCCAGATCTTCGGAGGATGGCTCAGTTCCCGCCCCGAAGCCAAGAACCAAAGTCGTAGGCAAGGGCAAGGAGTTGGCCGAGCCCTCGAGCCACAAGAGGAAGTTGAAGCATGATGACGGTAGGTCCGTCCGACCTGCTCCTTCCACGGCAGATCCTTCTCCTCGGAGGGGGAGGTCTTCAATGGCGGCAACCACTATATCATCGGCATCTCCTGGGGACGCTAGCTCTGGCCATGTGGCTCCAGTACCAGTGCCAGCTGGAGGCTCTAGGTCTGAAGGTCCTTCTTGGTCGAGGGGGGCCTCAACCAAGACGTCGCTGATGGCAGGAGCAAGCTCCGGGGAACCTTCCAGAGCTACCATGCCAGTGGCGACAGGGTCCAGTACTGAGCGTCCAGTGAAGAGGTTTCGCGCTAGCTGGAGTGGAAGCCTTCCAAGGTAAGTTGATTTTTTACCTCAGTTGATTGTTTTTGTTGTAATCATGTTTTGAGTTTCTTTGTCCTTCATCCACAGGGTACCCAAGAAAGGGTCTGAAGCTCCAGTTCCTGTAGCAGCGGTTGAGGCTGTGCAAGCAGAGTGTCTGACTCCAGTTCCAGCGTCGCCCCAAGAGGTGACTGAGGCCGCGGCAGCTTCAGCGCCAGCTGTCGTGGTCCTTGACCTCGAGTCATCCCTTGAAGCTCCCGTGGTAGCGCCAGACCACGAGAATGAAAATTTATTAGCGGCACCAGCCCCGGAGGTTGAAGCTCCGGGTTTGGATGCTGAGATGATGGATGCTCTGGCCTCAGAGCCGGAGGTAGCTGCAGTCCCGGCCCTAGAGCCGGATGTTGTTGAAGCCCTGGCAGTGGAGCCGGTGGTTGATGAAGCCTCGGCGGTAGAGTCGGTGGTTGATGAAGCCCCGGCGGTAGAGCTGGGTCTTGATGAAGTTCCGGCGCCTGAGCCAGTTGTCGAAGAAGTGTCGGCACCCGAGCCAATGATGGTCGAGGTACCAGCGCCTGAACCGCGGTGGAGGCACCAGTGTCGGAGCCAGAAGTGGCTTTAGCTCCGGCGAACCTTCAACGCCTACCCCGGAGGTGCCCGCTCCTGAGCCAGGGTGCCAAGAGGAGGTTGCCGGTCCCCCGCCTGAGGGACCCGTTGCTGAGGACCTGGCGGCGGGACCTTCGGAACCGACTCCGGAGGTAGAAACTTCTGCTGCAGGACCTTCCTCGGCGGCGGTCGAGGCTATCCTGGAGAGCGGCCCTAGTGCAGTGGAAGCTCAGGGGACCACTCTTGTAGAGTGGGACTCAATTTTTGTTACGGAGAACCTGCTGGAGCCAGCGGAGAAGACCCCGGCAGGTCCAGAGCCAATCCCTTTGTCGCTGTCTATCGACAACGCCTGCTCCAGTCTTCGTCAGGTCCAGCTGGCCTTTTACCACGACAGGAAGGCCCTCGAGGAGGAGCGCCAAACTCTTAGGAGGTGGCGCAACCGGCTCTAATTTGAGACCAAGCTAGCGCAGTCGAGGCTGGCCGACGACAAGGAGTGGGTGAAAAGGGAGAAAGTCCGGTTGGAGTATTGGGGTCAGCTGCTGGACGAGAGGGAAAGCATGGTCCGATCCCTCGACAACCAGTCTCGGGCCATCCACGAACAGGTCGTGGCTGCTAATAATGCAGCGAATGATCGCCAAGAGAAGCTCAGCACCATCCACGACAGCTTCGTCAAGCGCCGGGAGGCTCTTGAGGAGCGGGAAAAAAAGCTCGAAGATGAAGAGGAAAAACTCCTGGAGCTGCAGGATGACCTCGTGAAGAGGGAGGAGGAGCTTACTCACAGGCTAACTCTGGGTGACAAGAGACTCGCGGAGTGCACCAAGAAGCTGGAGGAGCACTGCAAGAAAGAGGAGAAGAAGGTCTGGCAGCAAGGACAGGACCTCCACAGGAGGGAGAATGAAATTGCTGCCAGGGAGAAGAAAGTGTGGGGCCGGGTGAAGGACGTGGTCGACCGCCAGAACAAGATCCACCTCCGGGAGGAGGAGCTTGGTAAACTCGAAAGGCAGGTTGCTGAAAAGATTCAGCAGAACGCCAAAGAGGTCGAGCGCCTTGCCCAGGAGAATTCGGAGCTTGCGGCGACCAAGAGATCCTTGGAAGAATGCGAGGCTCAAGGGCTGCGGGGTCCCAACAAGTTTGGGACTTCTTGGGCAAAGCCAATGACGCGCTAACGCTGATGGGTTTTAGTCCCGTGCGTCCGGATGATCCAGAGCCGGAGCTGGACCAGGCGTTGCAGGCGTTGAGCTCGGCGGGCAACAAGCTCACCAAGATGGGCGATGTCATTGCGAACCAGATGAAAACCGAAGGACAATCCCTGACGAAGAACGTCACAGAGTACATGCTGATGTGCTACACAAGTCGAGACCCTCACTTCCCACTGGACCCGGTGCTTGAAGGCCCCATCGACGGAGAGGGAGAAGCCGCCGAAGCCAACGTGTCGGAGGTTGCCCAGAAGGTCGCCTCGTTCTTCCATAGGGTCTAGGACTCTCTCTTTGTAGCCCCCGCTTGTATCCTCTCTTCTTTTTCCCCAATTTTGTAACCTCTTGTCTCCATATTAATGAAATCCAAGTTTTTTATGAATTTCATTTTTTGTCTTCAACATCTTTGTATCACTTGGCCCTCTGGTAGATGTACACAATTTGATTGTGAACATGTACCAAGAGGACGTAACAGTTGTTGAGACTTGCGTGCTTCGAACTTGTAGAGCGTAGGTCCGAAGTCTCATTGCGTTGACAGTAGAGATCCCCGAGGTTGTCAGAGCTTAGTAGCTCCGGTAGCGACCATCGTCGGAGCTTAGTAGCTCCGGCAGCAGCCACCATCAACATGTAGAGCGTTGATAGCAAGTCCTCTGGGGTTGTCGAAGCTTGGTAGCTCCGGCATCGACCACTGTTAACATGTAGAGGTTCGATGGCGGGGAGCATTCTTCCATGATCTTTTATTCACGTTGACGGATGGCCCCCTGGATTTGCCAGAACTTGGTAGCTCCAGCGATGCTCACTATCAATGTTTAAAACATCGAGAACAAGCCACCTTAGGGGATGTCGAAGCTTTGGTAGCTCCAGTATTGTCCACCATCATCACGAGATTCTTATTTTTCCTGCACACTGAAGTCAAGAAAAACACTAAAATCCATTTCCTATCTATTACTCAATTGTGGCTTACTATTCCTAAGAGAAATTTTTCGGTCGAACGCAATTCTAAATACAATCAAGTGCACTGGGTTGTTTTCTCCAGGTCTGATCATTTCTGGACTCGCCTTACTTCGGCTTGCCGGGGTATAGGTAGAGTGGCGTACTTAGGGTGCAGGACCAGGCTAAGTCGATAGCACACTCCGGACCTAGATTGGCTTGGTGGCATTCAGACGAGTAGACCATTAACAATGTTTAGACCCGGAAGAATTGACAATGCACACTCGGAAGGTTCCTTCCCAGCTGGGGGGGAGTTTGTTTAACCCTTTGCGAGTTTGTATTCTCCGTAGCACCAGATCACCTTCCTTGAGCTATTGGATGTGAACATGCCTTTGGTGATAGCACCGAAGAGCTTGACGGTATCGGGCATTTTGAACAGCTGCTCGGCACCTTCCCTCTTCAACGAGGTCAAGGTCTTCACGCCGGAGCTGGTCCTGCGTGGCATCATCGAAGGTCCGGACCTGAAGCGACCCCAAGGTGATTTCCAGAGGAAGGACTGCTTCAGCTCCGTACACCAGGAAGAAGGGTGTCTCTCCAGTTGACCGATTTGGAGTTGTCCTGTTTGCCCACAAGGTGGGTGGAAGCTCTTCAATCCAGTTGGTTCCATGTTTTTTCAAGCGCTCATATGTGCGCGTCTTGAGTCCTTTTAGGATTTCGACATTTGCTCTCTCAGCTTGGCCATTGCTTGCCGGGTGAGCTACTGAGGCGTAGCTGACTTGAATGCCGAGGTCTTCGCAATATCCTTGGAATGCAGAGCTTGTGAATTGGGCCCCGTTATCATTATGATCTTGTTTGGGACTCCAAATCTGCATACAATTACCTGCAAGAAGTTGATAGTTGATTGCTTGTTTAATGTCACAACTGGAGTTGTTTCCGACCACTTGGTGAACTTGTCGATGGCAACGTACAGGAACTTGTAACCTCCGACGCCTCTTGGGAAAGGTCCCAAGATATCCATCCCCCACACAGCGAATGGCCATGTAGGAGGTATCATTTGTAGGGGTTGAGCTGGTGTGTGAATTTGCTTTGCATGGAACTGGCATGATTTGCATTTCTTCACTAGCTCAGTTGCATCCTGGAGTGCTGTAGGCCAATAAAAGCCATGCCAAAAGGCTTTACCGACCAGCGTGCGGGAAGACGCATGGTTTCCACACTCGCCTCCATGGATTTTTGCGAGGAGTTCGCAACATTATTCCCTTGTAATGCACCGCATTAGGATGCCATTGGCACCACGCCGGTAGAGATCCCCTTCTACCAGCGTGTATCTTTTAGCCAATCTAACTATCCAGTTAGCGTATATATTATCTTCAGGAAGGAAATTGTCATTCAAGTAGCTCCGGATCTCCGAGATCCGTGCATCGGAGCTAACTTGAGTATTTGAGTCTTGCGTGCTGGTTTGCTCGGAGCTTCCTGCAGCACCTACGACCCTTGATGGACGCCATGGTAACAGGGTCATCGGGACCGCCAGCTTCGAGGTGCTGGTCTCGCCCCCTTTGCTTAGTTGGGCAGGCTAAGATGTTGGCCTTGATAATCTCCGAACGAAGGTTCCATTGGGAGCCGGAGCTCCGGTTGAAGCTTTCATCGAGAGTTCGTCGACTTTAGCGTTGTTGAGACGCTGGACATGGCAAATCTCTAGGACGTCGAAGTCCTTCTGAAGCTTCTGGACTTCAAGTAGGTATGCAGCTAGTTGAGGGTTGTTGCAGCATCATTCACCTTTGACTTGCTTTATAACGAGCTGCGAATCACCCTTTACCAACAGCTGCTTGTCACCATATGATAGTGCCACCTTGAGCCCATAGATTAGTGCTTCATACTCTGCCATGTTGTTGGTCGCCTTGAAGTCAAGGTGAACCATGTATTTGACCTTCTCCTCGGTCAGAGCGAGGAGAAGGACTCCAACTCCCGCCCCCTGCTTCTGCATGGAGTCGTCGAAGTATAGAGTCCAGTGAAGCTTAGTGAAGACCGAAACCTTGGGTTCCAGCTTCTGCTCACTGGGGCCCCCAAGATTTGATGGAGAGGGGGTCAATTCCGCCACAAAGTCTGCCAATGCTTGACTCTTGATCGCTTGTCTCGGGATGAATTCAAGGTCAAACTTAGCCAATTCCGCTACCCACTTTGCAATGTTCCCAGTAGAGTTGGGGTTATGCAAGATTGCATGCAGTGGATAAGAAGTTACCACTGAAATCTTGTGAGCTTGGAAGTAGTGTCGGAGCTTTCTAGAAGCAATAAGAACTGCATAAAGCAGATTATGCACCTCCAGGTACCAAGTCTTGGCATCATGGAGTACTTCATTGATGAAGTACACTGGGTGTTGGACTATCAGGACCCTCCCGAAGGGGCCCGAAGCTTCCTCCTCATCAACCCAGACCCTCCCGGAGGGGTCTGGACCTTGTTCGGGGACCTCTGGGTTCCTGCTAGAAGAACCCAGAGCTTCTTCTTAAGTGATCCGGACCTTCCTGAAGTGGTATGAATCCTGTTGCTCAGCAACAACAACTTCTTCATTTGAAGGAGGTTGATCCTCTGACATTTCGCCTTGAGGATCAGGGTCTGGGAGCTGGGACCCAGACTCGTCTTCAGGTAGCTCCGGACCCTCCCGAAGGGGTCTGGACTCCTGAACTGGAGGTGGTTCTAGTCTTTCTGCAACCAGGACCATGCCGACAACTTCGTCAGTTGTCGAAATGTAAAGCAGAAGTGGCTCACCAGGATTCGGAGCTACCAAGGTTGGTAGAGCGGTGAGGAGCTGCTTCAGCTCCTGGAATGTCTTTTTTGCTTCTTCAGACCACTGGAATGGTCCAGACTTCCTCGATAACTTGAAGAAGACTAGCGCCCATTCCGCCAGTCTTGAGATGAACTGGCTGAGGGCAGCTAGACATCCAGTCACCTTCTGGACGTCCTTGATGCGGGTTGCTGGCCGCATATCTTCAATAGCTTTAATCTTTGCTAGATTTCCTTCTATTCCTCGGTGGTTCACCAAGAAACCAAGAAGTTTTCCGGAGATAACCCTCGGTGTGACTCGCAACTTGTCGAAGACAGCTTACAAGGTGTCAAGGAATGACTCCTTGTTCTTGATCCTAACGACGATGTCCAGCTCCGATCATATTTCGAGGGTAGTCCGAAGCATCAAACGTGATGGTAGTGTCCATCCACTTCCGGTGCGGCTTGACCCTTGCGGTGGGAGCTACTGAGGCCATGTCCCACCACATGGTCTTGAGGACACGGTGAGAGGTGAAGTCCCACGAACCACCAAAGATGGTGTTCATGGTTTTCTGACGCTCGTTGTCGGAGACGTGAGAGTCGTTGTCAACGGAGGTGTAAACAGCCTTCAGGACCTTTTTGGGGTCCTGAAATCCTAACTCCTCTTCAGCCGGAGCTTCGTCGACTTTTTGTTTTCCTTCCCTTTGTCGGAAAGGAACTTCTTCCCGGTGCTTGTTGTAGCGCTCACCAAGGTTCTGGACCTCTCGGCAGCCTTCCAGGTTGTGGCTGTTCGTCTTGTGTATAGGACACCACATCTTGGAGCTACCTCTGTCTTCAGACGATGACCGAGGTCATTTCTCGGGATGTGGCCCCCGACCACCCGGAGCTGCGGCAGCAGCGGCTGTAGTTGTGCCGGCCGACGGCTTCTTCTTGCCATTGGACTTTTTCTTCTTCTTACCACTCCTGGAGGTAGTGGTTCACCCTTAGAGGACTTTTTGTTGTCCTCCAAGGTGGTTGGGAGTGCATTTCACGGCCCTCCACAGCTTTAGCACACTTGTCTGCCAAGCTGAAGAGTTTCGTGACGCTAGTGATTTCCTTGGTCACCAGCTTCTCTAGTATCTTCTTGTCTCGTACGCCCTATCTAAATGCCACAATGACAGAAGCACTTGAGATAGAAGGTATAGTGTTTCGTACCTGGGAGAACCTCTGGATGAAGGATCACAGGGACTCTCCCCCCTTCTGCTTGACAGCAAAAAGGTCCAGTTCCGTGCTTGGTCGGGTATATGAGCTCCCGAAGTTGGCAATGAACTGTTGGCACAGTTCCGCCCAACTTTTGATGGAGTCGGGTGGGAGGCTCATGAACCAAGACATGGCGGTCCTAGTTAAAGCCACGGGGAAATAATTGGCCATCACGACCTCATTGCCTCCAGCCGCAAGGATTGCGGTGGAGTAGATTTGGTGAAATTCGGCAGGATTGACAGTCCCGTGAAATTTCTCCAGCAGGTGAGGCTGGAACTTCTGCGGCCATCTGACCATGCGTAGGTCCATGGCCAGGGCAGAACAGCCTCCTCCTACTCCCTCGGGAGCAGGACTGTCTCGAGCCTCTCGCCTCTCGCGAGCACGCTCGATGCGGACGCGACCGTCCTGTTGACGGTAACGGCAATCAAGCTCCACCCGGAGCTCTTGAGTTGAAAGCCTGGTTACCATATGGGTACGTCGCGCCCTGGAAGGCAGCGACGTCCCCTGTTGAGACGCAGCACGCCTCCTATGTTGTGAAGCATGTGGACCAAGTCTACCCGACGCGGTCTGATGCTGCGATGGGGCCCGCCCCGAGGGGGGAGGACCTTGGTTGCTCTGTGACGCCCGGTTCCGAAAAATGAACCAAGCTAACGCATATGTGTGCCCAGGATGTTCATCACACATACACGAGTGCCATCACAAAAGAGTATACAGAAAATTACCACAAGACAAGATTAATTAACCAAATTTATTACACAAACCAGATTATCCTCGAATACAAGCTCTAATGAATATTAATGACATGTTCAACTAATGCAGCAGAAATAAACTAATTAAGCAACTAAGCAACTAAGAAACATAAGCGACAGGGTATATATGCACAGCTCTAATCAACACCACAGGCAAAGCTGACGGTAGACACGGCCTAGAACTCCGCATTATCGCCATTAAACTCCCAATCCTGACCTGCAACTATTGGGGTGGGGGATTGCAAGAGTGAGTACATGTCGTACTCAGCAAGTGTGGAAAGTATGACATGTGGCTGATTCAAACAATGACAATAATAATGGCAAAGTGCTGAAAAGTACAGGTAAACATTTGAAAAGCAATATATTACATGTATGTGAAATAAACCCATCATAATCATAAGTAATACCATAATACCAGTCCACAATTCACCATCCTCATCCATAATTCCAGATTTCACCATTGCCAATAACCATATTCAATACCAGAAATAAATCCATAACCATCCATAACCATTACCAAACCATAACCATCCCAATTATCAATTTTCCTCTAATCATGTAGGTCATCCAGGCGCTCATAACCGGGAGCACGGCTATCATGATAGTTTTAATTAGACTCTGCAGAGTTTGTACCTCTTTACCCACGTGTTTGTGATTTCATCACCCGTCGGCGACTAAAGAACCTCCCTCATGCCAATTACACTTCCTTTGGTGTATGGCCAAGAGATCACAAAATAGCCTTTACAAAGGGATTACTAGCCCATTTAGACCCCACTTAGGTTTTACTGGTGGCGATGCCTCCAACTGAGCACATCTTCAACCAAGGGCCCCTTCTTGAGCCATTCGGATCCCAGGGTAGTCCCACCAATCATTAACAAACCCAATCCGACTACCCCTTCCCCGAGCATCCACAATGGTCCAAACAGCACTAGCAAAGCCCTAATTAATCAGCTACGCCGCACCCATACTTGGCCTCGTGGTGGCACTGTAATCCTGGCTTATTCTCGCATGAACCGGTCCTTAGATCTAAAGCAAGCAAACCACCATAACGTCCAACCCATCCACATACCAGGCTTGCTTAGATCATCCATTACCATACCATATTTAACCAGTTCATGTTAACCATAATCTCATCCATACATAACTAAATTGAGTGGTATAGTTATTCCCATCCCAGTTGATTAAGCGAAGCAAAAGGTAAAAAGCCCTCCCCGACTCTCTACCATAAATTCCAGGTGACAAGGGTGGTTTAACAAATCTAGTAAACTTCCTACCATAGGATTCCCATCAGATTGACACAGCATGCAGTTTTACAAACAAAACATTTATTTAAAAACAGGATCAATATGCTTCAAGGACACTTGCCTTGCTCTTGCTGTTGATTAGGATCAAAGCCTTCAAACTCCTGGTGCTGTAGATCCTCCGCGGCACTTTCTAGCGCAAATCCGTCTAATCGACACAATAAACATACAAGACAAGAAACACAATCAAAGAGCGCACAAATATTACTCAATATGACATGACATGCATGATTGATGCAAATGCAAGGTAGAACTTGTTACTAGATTGCTTTTAATGATCACTAACTAGTTCTAATAGCTTTTAACAAGTTTATACAGGTTTGGATTCGATTAGATCAAATTTTAGAATTAATATAGCACAATTTAACCAAAAAGATCGGACTAGTCCGCTAGGGACCGGACAAGATAGCACTCCGCGAGATCAGAAGATTAGGGTAGATCGACGTAAATTCGGAGATTAGGGGTTGAATTCTCGTAAGGAAAAGAGAATAGAAGGTATACCAGGTGTTTAGAACTCCAAAGAACCAAGAAACTTGGAAGTAACACTTGGATCTTGATGATCTAGGGTTGGTGATGAACTTGGGGATGAATTGGTGGTGAAGGACGAAACTTGGTGGAGATCTTGATCCTCTTTCGTTTCCTCCTCTTCTTCTTCTTGCTTGGGATCTTCTCCTCCCTCCTTGATGGTGGCTCCCCACGAACTAGGGTTTGAGTGGGTGGAAAAGTGGCAAATAGATGTCAAACCAAGGGGTGGAGCTGTTTATATAGAGGTGGAGGCTAGGGTTAGATGGATTTCGAGTTTGGGATGAGTAGAGGCCGGTTTAGAGTCCCACATGGGCTCTAAAAGAGTTGGGCACGACGTCCCTAGGCCCACTTAACGTGAAAGCCAAGAAACAAGTCGTAAAACAAAAGGTCAATCTCGGAGTCACGAAATATCGGACAAGTCCGGACAGGATCGGACTAGTCCGAAGTCGTCCAGAGAGAAAATCGGACAAGTCTGGCCTAAAATCGGACAAGTCCGATCTTAGTCAGAAAGGAAAACGGACAAGTCCGCTGGAACACCGGACTAGTCCGGACAAGTCCAGGGACTTAACAAATTTTCAAGGATTCATGGAATATCGGACTAGTCCGCACAAGATTGGACAAGTCTGAAGTTGTCCAGAGGCAAATATCGGACTAATCCGCAGCAAAAACGGACAAGTTCGTTTTTAGACAGAGAGAAATCGGACTAGTCCTCAGCAAAACCGGACTAGTCCACACTTTCCTACATTTTAAGTGCGGTTTTGCTCCAAATCAATTTTAAACTTGTTCCTCTTGTTATGGATTAATGTTAAACATGTATATGAATGTATGCAAGGCATGATGCATGAAAATGAGGGTGTTACAAACCAACCCCCCTTAAAATGAATCTCGCCCTCGAGATTCGACGCGGCAGAGAAGAGATAGGGAAATTCCTTCCTGAGATCATCCTCCAATTCCCACGTCGCTTCTTTTTTGGTGTGGTGCTTCCATTGAACTTTACACCATCTAATGACCTTGTTCCTTGTGACCCTCTCCTTAGTTTCCAAGATTTTGACCGGTTGCTCGGCATACGTCAAATCTTCCTCTAGTTCCAATTCTTCCATTGGCACTTGTTCTTCTGGTACTCTCAAACACTTCTTGAGCTGGGAAACATGAAAGACATCATGTACAACTGAAAGATGAGCTGACATCTCCAACTTATACGCTACTTCTCCTCTTTTGTCTAAAATCTTGAATGGTCCAATGTAACGAGGTGCGAGCTTACCCCTTATGTTAAACCTCTTATGACCTCTCATTGGTGACACCTTGAGGTAAACAAAATCTCCTATTTCAAAGGCTAATTTCCTTCTCCTATTATCCGCATAGCCTTTTTGTATTGATTGGGCTGCCCTCAAGTTTTCACGAATCATTTGGACTTGCTTTTCGGCTTCTTGCAACACATCCGTACCAAATACTTGAGTTTCCCCTGCTTCATTCCAGAATAAAGGTGTCCTACACTTCCTCCCATAAAGCGCTTCATATGGTGACATTTTCAAGCTTGCTTGGTAACTATTGTTGTATGAAAATTCCGCGTATGGCAAGCTTTTGTCCCAACTTTTCCCATGCTTTAAAGCACAAGCTCTTAACATGTCCTCCAAAATCTGATTGGTCCTCTCGGTTTGTCCATCCGTTTGAGGATGATATGCTGAACTGAAATTCAACCTCGTTCCCAAAGCTTCATGCAACTTTTGCCAAAACCTGGAAGTAAATTGAGAACCTCTATCCGAGACTATCTTCTTCGGTACTCCATGTCGGCACACAATATGCTCCATATACAATTCTGCTAGCTTCACGATGGTATATGTGGTCTTGACAGGAATGAAGTGAGCTGATTTTGTCAACCGATCTACAATGACCCATATTGAATCATAGCCATACTGGGTTCGCGGTAATCCAACTATAAAGTCCATACCAATCTCTTCCCACTTCCACTCTGGAATCTTCAATGGCTGCAATAACCCTGCTGGCCTTTGATGTTCCGCCTTGACTCGTTGACACACATCACACAATGCCACATATTCAGCTATGTCCTTTTTCATGCTGTCCCACCAATAGCAAGTCTTCAAGTCTTTGTACATCTTCGTACAACCTGGGTGAATCGAGTAGGGCGAGTCATGTGCCTCCTTTAATATTGTCTCCCGTATGTGCTTCACATTAGCCACAACGATCCTCTTTCCAAGCCATAAGGTACCATGTTCATCCTCGTCAAATCTGAATTCTCTCCCTTCTTCGGTTCTTTCCTTGATTTCCTTGATCTCCTCATCTGTGGTTTGTGCTTCTCGAATTTCTTGCTCCAAGGTTGGGTTTAACTCCATCATCTCCATCTCGTTTACAAACCCAAGGTTCAACCGTTCAAACTCCTTGCATAGCTCGGATGGTATCTCTCGAACTGTGAGTTGATGACTTACTCCTTTTCTACTCAAAGCATCGGCCACTACATTGGCCTTTCCCGGATGATAGTTGATCCCCAAATCATAATCTTTGATGAGCTCCAACCATCTTCGTTGCCTCAAGTTCAGATCCGTTTTTGTGAAAATATACTTCAAACTCTTATGATCTGTATAAATTTCACACCTATGTCCGAGAATATAGTGTCTCCAAATCTTCAATGCATGTACCACGGCCGCGAGTTCCAAATCGTGCGTGGGGTAATTCTGCTCATGTTTCTTCAATTGTCTTGATGCATAGGCGACCACTTGACCTTCTTGCATCAATACACATCCAAGCCCTTGTCTTGATGCGTCACAATATATATCAAAACTCTTGCTCACGTCCGGTAATACCAACACCAGCGCGGTTGTCAACCTTTTCTTCAACTCCTCAAAACTGTTTTGACAAGCTTGAGTCCATCGGAATGCCTTTCCCTTCATTAACAACTCTGTCATAGGCTTGGCTATCTTGGAAAAGCCCTTGATGAATCTACAGTAATATCCAGCCATCCCAAGAAAACTCCTTATTTCCTTGACATTTTGCGGCGGTTCCCACTTCAACACGTCTCTCACCTTTCCGGGGTCAACCGATACTCCTCCTCCTGAGATTATATGACCCAAAAATGGCACCTCTTCCAACCAAAACTGACACTTGTTGAACTTGGCATACAATTGGTGATCCCTCAATTTCTGCAGCGTAAGCCTCAAGTGTTCCTCATGTTCCTTCTCATCCTTTGAGTAGATCATAATATCATCAATAAACACCACAACGAACTTATCCAAGTACTCCATGAAGACCATATTCATGAGGTACATAAACTAGGCAGGTGCATTTGTCAATCCAAAAGACATCACAGTGTACTCATAAGACCCATACCGTGTCCTAAAAGCTGTCTTGGGTATGTCCGATGGTCTAATCTTCATTTGAAAGTATCCCGACCTCAAATCAATCTTAGAGAAGACACAAGCACCCTTCATATGATTAAACAAGTCTTCTATGCGGGGCAAGGTGTACTTGTTCTTGATTGTTACCTCGTTGAGAGATCGGTAATCCACGCACATCCTTTGGGATCCATCCTTCTTGTCCACGAATAGAACGGGCGCTCCCCAAGGTGAAGAGCTTGGGCGAATAAAACCCTTCTCTAATTGCTCTTGAATTTGTTTCTTGAGCTCCGCTAATTCCATAGGAGGCATCCTATACGGCCTCTTAGCTATAGGTGCAGTTCCAGGTATTAAATCAATAACAAACTCAATGTCTCGATCAGGTGGCATACCTGGCAACTCATCTGGAAACACATCAAAAAATTCACACACTACCGGAATCTCCTCAATTGCAGCACCGTCCATATGATTCAGCTCCAATTGCTTCGGTGCGGTTTGAGACGCTTCAAATTCTACGGTGATCCCTTCCTCATTAGTCAACTTCACCGTCTTCGTGGCACACTCAATAACTCCATTGTGCTTCCTTAACCAGTCCATACCAAGTATAATGTCCAATCCTTGAGAATCCAAAACTATAAGGTTGGCGGAGAAGTCTACCCCCCTTATTCTAAGGCTTACTTTTGGACATACTATATTTGTCCTCATCTCTCCTCCAGGAGACTTAACCAACAGAGTAAACTTCATATGAGAGATAGGCAAACTATACTTGGCAACATACTTTGATGCAATGAATGAATGCGATGCTCCGGAATCAAATAACATAGTCGCGGGGTTGGAGTTGGCGAGAAACATACCAATGACCACATCATCCGCTTGTTGAGCATCCTCCGTAGAGACATGATTCACGTTGCCACGAGCAAAATTCTGCTGTCCACGGCTTCCTTGTGGTTGTCCTCCATTGGGTCTTGGGTTTTGCCTCGGCGCATTGCTTCCTTGACCAAGGCCTGACTTAGGACATTGATGCGCAAAGTGTCCAGCTTCTCCACAAGTATAAAACTTCTTAACCCCACCAGAATTGTTGGGACGAGCTTGGTTTTGAGCATTTGCAGCAGGAAAATTAGCACGAGGCTCATAAGGCATTGGAGGCCTAGGTGCTTGCATAACAGGGCGCTGCTGCACAAACTGAGTTGGGCGCGGTGCATAACCAGGGCGCTGAGCAGGAATAGAGGAGCTGTAATGAGGCGCATTGGGTGGCGCAAAGCGAGGGCGCACATTACTTCCTTGTTGCTGTCCTTGATATGGCGCCTTCCTCTTGATTTCTTGCTCCATCTCACGGATCTTGTTCTCAACCACAATTGCTTTGTCCACCAGCTTCTGGAAATTTGCATAGTCACAATTGAGCAATTGTACTTGGATCCCATTGTTCAAGCCCCTCATGAACAAGTATTGCTTCCGGCTGTCCCGACTAACATCCTCAGGCGCATATCTTGAGAGTTGAGTGAACTTGTTGAGATATTCACTCACGCTCGATCTTCCTTGCCTTAAGTTCTCGAATTCTTGCCTCTTCAAGATCATAACACCTTCCGGCACATAATGAGAAAGGAAGTTCTCCTTGAATTCCGCCCAAGTGATCCTCTCTTGATTCTCATGAGCATTGCAATAAGAATCCCACCAATCTGCAGCTGCTCCAACGAGTTGATGAGAAGCAAATAGCACCTTCTCCCGGTCACTGCATTGGACAATGGCTAGCTTCTTCTCCACGGACTTGAGCCAATCATCCGCATCCATAGGGTTTGCGGCTTGAGCAAAGGTTGGCGGCCTAGTCCTCATAAACTCTCCCAACCGGTTATGAGGAGGCGGGGGTGGCGGTGGAGGCATGTGGGGTTGATTGTTGATATTGCCAGCCTGTAGCTGTCCCATAGTTTGTATCATGGTCTGCATGAGCTGGTTTTGCATGGCCAATAGCTGCTCGATGTTGATACCTCCCTGAGTAGATCCTTGCCCATTGTTGTTCTGAGGCACTCCATTGTTCTCCTCTTCATCATTGCCATCCCTCTGGTTGCGAGTCCTCACCATCTGAAGAAAAGCAGTAGGTAAGAATTAGAAAACGTCCCCAACTATATGCATCAAGGGATAAGAAGCTAACCAACTAGCTATACTAGCCTAGGTGGACATGGCAATGCTAAGGCATCCCAAAATCCTCTATTAAGCACACAAGCAAACAATATATATAGCAACAGCACTCCAAGCAAAAACACATCGATTCCTGATTGCTCCTATGTGCTCTAAAGTGTCCATTCTATCTAGGCTGCATCCTACGGTCAACCTGTGGCTCTGATACCAATCTGTGACGCCCGGTTCCGAAAAATGAACCAAGCTAACGCATATGTGTGCCCAGGATGTTCATCACACATACACGAGTGCCATCACAAAAGAGTATACAGAAAATTACCACAAGACAAGATTAATTAACCAAATTTATTACACAAACCAGATTATCCTCGAATACAAGCTCTAATGAATATTAATGACATGTTCAACTAATGCAGCGGAAATAAACTAATTAAGCAACTAAGCAGCATAAGCGACAGGATATATATGCGCAGCTCCAATCAACACCACAGGCAAAGCTGACGGTAGACACGGCCTAGAACTCCGCATTATCGCCATTAAACTCCCAATACTGACATGCAACTGTTGGGGTGGGGGATTGCAAGAGTGAGTACATGTCGTACTCAGCAAGTGTGGAAAGTATGACATGTGGCTGATTCAAATGACGACAATAATAATGGCAAAGTGCT
Organism: Tuctoria greenei; assembly: GCA_036927565.1. NCBI lineage: Eukaryota > Viridiplantae > Streptophyta > Magnoliopsida > Poales > Poaceae > Tuctoria > Tuctoria greenei. The sequence continues at coordinate 151,812,149 of JAYESD010000011.1, forward strand.
GAAAAGTACAATAAAACATTTGAAAAGCAATATATTACATGTATGTGAAATAAACCCATCATAATCATAAGTAATACCATAATACCAGTCCACAATTCACCATCCTCATCCATAATTCCAGATTTCACCATTGCCAATAACAATTTTCAATACCAGAAATAAATCCATAACCATCCATAACCATTACCAAACCATAACCATCTCAATTACCAATTTTCCTCTAATCATGTAGGTCATCCAGGCGCTCATAACCGGGAGCACGGCTATCATGATAGTTTTAATTAGACTCTGCAGAGTTTGTACCTCTTTACCCACGTGTTTGTGATTTCATCACCCGTCGGCGACTAAAGAACCTCCCTCATGCCAATTACACTTCCTTTGGTGTATGGCCAAGAGATCACAAAATAGCCTTTACAAAGGGATTACTAGCCCATTTAGACCCCACTTAGGTTTCACCGGTGGCGATGCCTCCAACTGAGCACATCTTCAACCAAGGGCCCCCTCTTGAGCCATTCGGATCCCAGGGTAGTGCCACCAATCATCAACAAACCCAATCTGACTACCCCTTCCCCGAGCATCCACAATGGTCCAAACAGCACTAGCAAAGTCCTAATTAATCAGCTACGCCGCACCCATACTTGGCCTCGTGGTGGCACTGTAATCCTGGCTTATTCTCGCATGAACCGGTCCTTAGATCTAAAGCAAGCAAACCACCATAACATCCAACCCATCCACATACCAGGCTTGCTTAGATCATCCATTACCATACCATATTTAACCAGTTCATGTTAACCATAATCTCATCCATACATAACTAAATTGAGTGGTATAGTTATTCCCATCCCAGTTGATTAAGCGAAGCAAAAGGTAAAAAGCCCTTCCCGACTCTCTACCATAAATTCCAGGTGACAAGGGTGGTTTAACAAATCTAGTAAACTTCCTACCATATGATTCCCATCAGATTGACACAGCATGCAGTTTTACAAACAAAACATTTATTTTAAAAACAGGATCAATATGCTTCAAGGACACTTGCCTTGCTCTTGCTGTTGATTAGGATCAAAGCCTTCAAATCCTGGTGCTGTAGATCCTCCGCGGCACTTTCTAGCGCAAATCCGTCTAACCGACACAATAAACATACAAGACAAGAAACACAATCAAAGAGTGCACAAATATTACTCAATATGACATGACATGCATGATTGATGCAAATGCAAGGTAGAACTTGTTACTAGATTGCTTTTAATGATCACTAACTAGTTCTAATAGCTTTTAACAAGTTTATACAGGTTTGGATTCGATTAGATCAAAATTTAGAATTAATATAGCACAATTTAACCAGAAAGATCGGACTAGTCCGCTAGGGACCGGACAAGTCCGCACTCCGTGAGATCAGAAGATTAGGGTTTTCTAGATCGACGTAAATTCGGAGATTAGGGGTTGAATTCTCATAAGTAAAAGAGAATAGAAGGTATACCAGGTGTTTAGAACTCCAAAGAACCAAGAAACTTAGAGGTAACACTTGGATCTTGATGATCTAGGGTTGGTGATAAACTTGGGGATGAATTGGTGGTGAAGGACGAAACTTGGTGGAGATCTTGATCCTCTTTCGTTTCCTCCTCTTCTTCTTCTTGCTTGGGATCTTCTCCTCCCTCCTTGATGGTGGCTCCCCGCGAACTAGGGTTTGGGTGGGGGGAAAAGTGGCAAATAGATGTAAAACCAAGGGGTGGAGCTGTTTATATAGAGGTGGAGGCTAGGGTTAGATGGATTTCGAGTTTGGGATGAGTAGAGGCCGGTTTAGAGTCCCACATGGGCTCTAAAAGAGTTGGGCACGACGTCCCTAGGCCCACTTAACGTTAAACCCAAGAAACAAGTCGTAAAACAAAAGGTCAATCTCGGAGTCACGAAATATCGGACAAGTCTGGACAGGATCGGACTAGTCCGAAGTCGTCCAGAGAGAAAATCGGACAAGTCTGGCCTAAAATCGGACAAGTCCGATCTTAGTCAGAAAGGAAAACGGACAAGTCCGCTGGAACACCGGACTAGTCTGGACAAGTCCAGGGACTTAACAAATTTTCAAGGATTCATGGAATATCGGACTAGTACGCACAAGATCGGACAAGTCCGAAGTTGTCCAGAGGCAAATATCGGACTAATCCGCAGCAAAAACGGACAAGTCCGTTTTTAGACAGAGAGAAATCGGACTAGTCCTCAACAAAACCGGACTAGTCCGCACTTTCCTACATTTTAAGTGCGGTTTTGCTCCAAATCAATTTTAAACTTGTTCCTCTTGTTATGGGTTAATGTTAAACATGTATATGAATGTATGCAAGGCATGATGCATGAAAATGAGGGTGTTACAGTTGCTGATGCAATCGGCTTCTGCTGCAACCAAATGTTCCACATCAGCCCTCCACTGCTCCATTGCACCCTGGGATGCTCCTGGAGGTGGTGGACGTTGAAGAAGAGCACACGCAGTATGGAGCGCGTGTTCAGGGTTGTTGTTCGCTGATGCCGTGACCGACGCTGACGCCCCATCTCGCTGTCCAGCTTGATTTGCTAGTGCGAACGGTGGTGGCAGTGGCATGACTCCTGCTGGAGCCACATCACCTGCTGGTTGCTGCATGTTGGAGGGGTTGCCTCCACCAGGTTGCGCAGTAGGGTTGCCCTTGGACAATCCAGCACCTCGAAGCTGGCGGTCCCGATGGCCTTGTTACCATGGTGTCCATCAAGGGTCATAGGTGCTGCAGGAAGCTTCGAGCAACCCAGCACGCAAGACTTAAATACTCAAGTTAGCTCCGATGCATGGATCTCGGAGATCCGGAGCTACTTGAAAGACAATTTCCTTTCTGAAGATAATGTATCCGCTGACCGGATAGTCAGATTGGCTAAAAGGTACACGCTGGTAGAAGGGGATCTCTACCGGCGTGGTGCCAACGGCATCCTAATGCGATGCATTACAAGGGAAGAAGGTTGTGAACTCCTCGCAGAAATCCATGGAGGCGAGTGTGGAAACCACGCGTCTTCTCGCATGCTAGTCAGTAAAGCCTTTCGACATGGCTTTTACTGGCCTACAACACTCCAGGATGCAACTGAGCTAGTGAAGAAATGCGAAGCATGCCAGTTCCATGCAAAGCAAATTCACACACCGGCTCAACCCCTACAAATGATACCTCCTACATGGCCATTCGTTGTGTAGGGGATGGATATCTTGGGACCTTTCCCAAGGTCCGTCAGAGGTTACAAGTTCCTGTACGTTGCCATCGACAAGTTCACCAAGTGGTTGGAAGCAACTCCAGTTGTGACAAAAAACAAGCAATCAACTATCAACTTCTTGCAGTCCATTGTATGCAGATTTGGAGTCCCAAACAAGATCATAACTGATAACGGTACCCAAATCACAAGCTCTGCATTCCAAAGATATTGCGAAGACCTCGGCATTCAAGTCAGCTACGCCTCAGTAGCTCACCCGACAAGCAATGGCCAAGCCGAGAGAACAAACTGGATTGAAGACACGCACATGTGAGCGCTTGAAAAAACATGGAACCAACAGGATTGAACAGCTTCCACCCACCTTGTGGGCAAACAGGACAACTCCAAATCGGTCAACTTGAGAGACACCCTTCTTCCTGGTGTACGAAGCTGAAGCAGTCCTTCCTCCGGAAATCACCTTGGGGTTGCTCCGGGTCCGGACCTTCAACGATGCCACGCAGGACCAGCTCCAGTGTGAAGACCTTGACCTCGTTGAAGAGGGAAGGTGTTGAACAGCTGTTCGGAATGCCCGATACCGCCAAGCTCTTCGGCGCTGTCACCAAAGGCATGTTCATAGCCGACAGCTCGAGGAAGGTGATCTGGTGCTACGGAGAATACAAACTCGCGAAGGGTTAAACAAACTCTCCCTCAGCTGGGAAGAACCCTTCCGAGTGATCAAAGTATCCCGTCCCGGATGCGTTCGCTTGGCAACCGAGGATGGGACACCTCTCCCTAATCCTTGGAATATTGAGCACCTCCGTAAGTTCTACGCTTAATATCACGGAGGTGAGTCTATAGTTACATGTGGTGTATGTTATAGAGTCATTGTACAGAGTCGGGTAGCTCCTCTTGGAGAACAGCCGGACCTTCCTCGAAAGGTCCGCAAAGTTCAGGCAACACTTATCACAGTCTCAGAACTAAAAGTGTAGCTAGCTACCTTGGGTCAAACGAGAAGCGAAACACACTTAGCCTGGTTCCGTACCCTAAGAGTGTACTCGTTTACCCTGTACCCCGCACCTATAATGAAAGACATCATTGTGTGAAAACAGACTCCACGTGCATTTATTTTGTACAGGCTCAATATTTTTTATTTTTCTCTTTATTGTCTATAACAAAGTTGTGCAATTCCTAAGAAACTTTAGCTCGACTAGTTCATATATAATTCAAGTTGCATTATCAATTCTTTCAGGTCTAAACATTGTTAATGGTCTACTCGTCTGAATGCCACCAAGCCAATCTAGGTCCGGAGTGTGCTATCTACTTAGCCTGTTCCTGCACCCTAAGTACGCCACTCTACCTATACCCCGGCTGGCCGAAGTAAGGCGAGTCTAGAAACGATCGGACCTAGAGAAAACAAGCCAGTGCACTTGATTGTATTTAGAATTGCGTTCAACCTAAAAATTTCTCTCGGGCAATTGAGTTATAGATCGGAAATGGATTTTACTATTTTTCTTGACTTCAGTGTGCAGGAAAAAATAAGAATCTCGTGATGGTGGTGGACAATACCGGAGCTACAAAAGCTCCGACATCCCCTAAGGTGGCTTGTTGTCGATATTTTAAACATTGATAGTGAGCGTCGCTGGAGCTACCAAGTTCTGACAAATTCAGGGGGCCATCCGTCAACGTGAAGAAAAGATGGTGGAAGAATGCTCCCCGCCATCGAACCTCTACGTGTTAACAGTGGTCGATGCTGGAGCTACCAAGCTTCGACAACCCCAGAGGACTAGCTATCAACGCTCTACGTGTTGATGGTGGCTGCTGCCGGAGCTACTAGGCTCCGACGATGGTCGTTACAAGAGCTACTAAGCTCCAACAACCTCGGGGATCTCTACTGTCAACACAATGAGACTTCGGACCTATGCTCTACAAGTTCAAAGCACGCAAGTCTTCAACAACGGTTACGTCCTCTTGGTACATGTTCACAATCAAATTGTGTACATCTACCAGGGGGCCAAGTGAGACAAAGATGTTGAAGACAAAAAATGAAATTCATAAAAAACTTGGATTTCATTAATCTGGAGACAAGAGATTACAAAATTGGGGAAAAAGAAGAGAGGATACAAGCGGGAGCTACAAAGAGAGAGTCCTAGACCCTACGGAAGAACGAGGCGACCTTCTGGGCAACCTCCGACACGCTGGCTTCAGCAGCTTCCCCCTCTCCGTCGATGGGGCCTTCAAGCACCGGGTCCAGTGGGAAGTGAGGGTCTCGGCTTGTGTAGCACGTCAGCATGTACTTTGCGATGTTCTTGGCCAAGGATTGTCCTTCGGTTTCCAGCTGGTTCGCGATGACATCGCCCATCTTGGTGAGCTTGTTGCCCGCAGAGCTCAACGCCTGCAACGCCCGGTCCAGCTCCGGCTCCGGATCATCCAGACGCACGGGACTAAAACCCATCGGCGTCAGTGCGTCATTGGCTTTGCCCAAGAAGTCCCAAACTTGTTGGAACCCCACAACCCTTGAGCCTCGCATCTCTTCCAAGGATCTCTTGGTCGCCGCAAGCTCCGAATTCTCCCGGGCAAGGCGCTCGACCTCTTTGGTATTCTACTGAATATTTTTAGCAACCTGCCTTTCGTGTTTACCGAGCTCCTCCTCTCGGAGGTGGATCTTGTTCTAGCGGTCGACCAGGTCCTTCTCCTTGCCCCGCACTTTCTTCTCCCTGGCAGCAATTTCATTCTCCTTCCTGTGGAGGTCCTGTCCTCGCTGCCAGGCATTCTTCTCCTCTTTCTCGCAGCGCTCCTCCATCTTCTTGTTGCGCTCCGCGAGACTCCTTTCACCCAGAGTTAGCCTCTGAGTAAGCTTCTCCTCCCTCTTCACGAGGTCATCTCGCAACTCCAGGAGTTTTTGCTCTTCATCTTCGAGCTTTTTCTCCTGCTCCTCAAGAGCCTCCCAGCGCTTGACGAGGCTGTCGTGGATGGCGCTGAGCTTCTCTTGGCGACCATTCGCTGCATTATTAGCAGCCACCGCCTATTCGTGGATGGCCCGGGGGACTGGTTGTCGAGGGATCGCACCATGCTTTCCCTGTTGTCCAGCAGCTAACCCCAGTACTCCAACCGGACTTTCTCCCTTTTCACCCACTTCTTGTAGTCGGCCAGCCTCGACTGCGCCAGCTTGGTCTCGAATTGGAGCCGGTTGTGCCACCTCCTAAGAGTTTGGTGCTTCTCCTCGAGGGCCTTGCTATCGTGGTAAAAGGCCAGTTGGACCTGACGAAGACTGGAGCAGGCGTTGTCGATAGACAGCAACAAAGAGATTGGCTCCGGGCCAGCCGGGGTCTTCTCCGCTGGCTCCAGCGGGTTCTCCGTAACAAAAATCGGGTCCCACTCTACAAGAGCGGTTCCCTGAGCTTCCAAGACACTAGGGACACCCTCTGGGATAGCCTCGACCGCCGCCGAGGAAGGTCCTGCAGTAGAAGTTCCTACCTCCAGAGTTGGCTCCGAAGGTCCTGCCGTCCGGTCATCACCAAGTGGTCCCTCAGGCGGGGGACCGGCGGCTTCATCTCGACACCCTGGCTTAGGCGCGGGAACCTCCGAAAACACTACCTCCGGGGAAGGCATTGAAGGTTCGGCCGAGCTAAAGCCACTTCCGGCTCCGACGCTGGCGCTTCCTCCACCGCCGGTTCAGGCGCTGGTGCCTCGACCGCCATTGGCTCGGGTGCCGGCACTTCTTCGATAACTGGCTCAGGTGACGGAACTTCATCAACCACCGACTCTACCATCGAGGCTTCATCAACACCCGGCTCCACCGCCGGGCCTTCATCAACCCTCGGCTCCGCTGCCGGGGCTTCAACAATATCCGACTCTAGGGCCGGAACTGCAGCTACCTCCGGCTCTAAGGTCGGGGCATCCATCGTCTCAGCATCCAAGCCCGGAGCTTCAACCTTCGGGGCTAGTGCCGCTAGTACATCTTCATTCTCATGGTCCGGCGCTACCACAGGAGCTTCAGGGGATGACTCGAGGTCAAGGACCACGACAGCTGGCGTCGGAGCTGCCGCGGCCTCAGCCACCTCTTGGGGCAACGCTGGAACTGGAGTCAGAGCCTTCGTCTGCGTAGCATCAGCTGCTGCTGCAGGAACCAGAGCTTCAACCCCTTTCTTGGGTACCCTGTGGATGAAGGACAAAGAAACTCAAAACACGATTAAAACAAAAATAATCAACTAAGGTAAAAAAACAAATTTACCTTGGAAGGCTTCCGCTCCAGCTAGCGCGAAACCTCTTCACCGTACGCTCAGGACCAGACCCTGTCGCCACTGATGTAGTATCTCCGGAAGGCTCACCGGAGCTTACTGCCGCTGTCGGCGTCATCTTGGTTGAGGCCCTCCTCGACTGAGAAGGACCCTTGGACCTAGAGCCTTCAGCTGGCCCTGGTACCGGAGCCACATGGCCGGAGCTAGCACCCCGGGGAGATGCTGATGTTTGAGTGGTTGCCGCCATTGAAGACCTCCCCCTCCGAGGAGAAGGAGCTGCCGCGAAAGGAGCAGGTCTGACGGATCTCCCGTCAGAGTGCTTCAACTTCCTCTTACGGCTCGAGGGATTGGCCAATTCTTTGCCCTTGCCCATGACTTCAACTCTATGTCTCGGGGCGGAAGGGCGACCACCCTCGGAAGCTCCAGGGATCGTCAACTCGGTTGTCGAATGCCTCTCAACTTCACCGAGGTTGTCAAGTAATGACATCTTCTACCGGAGCTCCCTGCTGAACTCTGCCTCCATGTTCAGAGGGAGGAAAGCTGCCGGCGGAGCCAAATCGTCACCCTCGACGTCGATGTCATGCTGGAACTTCTTGAGATGAAGCTCCAAAGCTGCGCCTTCCAGATTGGACTTCAAACCGGTCTCAATCCGGTCTTCGTCCATCACACTGTTGAGGGCCCAGGCGATCTTATCTCTCTTCTTCAGTGGAGCCCACCTATTGACCAGGAAGTTGCAAAAGACCGCCTGGGGAGACACTCCCCCTTCCACACATTAGCGGATTCTGGTCAAGGCAGGATCGAAGGCCTTCGACAGCACCAGAACTTCACTCTAGGCTTCAGTGTCAATGTTGGGAAGGCCTTCAGGCATCTCCAACTTATGATGATCCTCTCCCGTGACGACAATCCAATCCTTCTTCTAGTCGTCCCACTTGCCAGAAGGGAACGACCTCAAGTACTTGTACGGGCACTTCTTGCGCTTCACAAAATAGTAGAAGCCAAGGTACTCGTCACTCTTGTCGGTGGTGTGGATGGTGAAGAAGGTGCGGAAGAGCTCAACGCAGGGGGGAATACTCACCCACATTTCGCAGAAGTGGACGAAGGTTGATACCAAAAGAATGGAGTGAGGGCTAAGGTGGTACAACAGCAGACCATAGAAGTCTAGCAGCATCAAGAGAAAAGTGGAAAAAGGTGGGATCAGTCCCACCATGGCGTACGCGGAAAAAGTACACCATGTTGTTGGTGCGCTTCTTCTTGAACGGGAGCTTACCAGCGCGGACAAGGTGATTGAAGGAGTCGCTGGACCACCCCATGTAGGTCCGGACCTTCTTCAAGTCATTGTCGGTCGTCAGACGACTCTTGCAGAGGCCCAACTCCATCGCAGCACAGCGAGGCGAGAGAGGAAAAGTAAGCAAAAGTTTGGAGGATTTGAGTGAAAGTTCGAATGAAGGCGTAAAGAATCCCCAAACGGTGCGCACTTTCCTTCTTAAGTAAGCCCCCACAACGCTTGGATGGAAACCGCAGAGGAGCCGATGATACAGTTCAAAAACTACACCCTACAAATGACAAGGGGGCCCGGGGCCACCCCGACGATCAAGTCGAGGTCCTTACCTCAGGCGAATGGTTGTCATAATGAGAGGCAGGAAGCTCGAGAGCGGCGGCCTGACAGGGCGCGCGGAACCGATATGGTTTTCGTATCGGGAACCGGCAACCTTCAATTGCGTGAGATCCGCACGCTCAAATCTCACCTGCCGCATCCTGGATATGCCACGCGGCGATGGTTTAACTGCAAACTACCACCAACGACACATCCAAAGATCCTTGAAGACACGCCTCAAAAACCGAAGGATGGACCCACCTCTGACAGAACGACTTCATCCAAAAGGTCTCTCCCAGAGGTGGGCCCAGGGGGCCACTGTCGGTACCCTGCGTACCGTATACCCCTTGGGGCTGCAAAAAGATTAAGGGTACTTCAACTGTCTGAGTTGAAGACCTCCGAAGACCCCACGTGTCATACGGGACCAGACCTGCCTCTCTTTTATGGTTAGTCCCGGTGCTGCCACGTCTATACTGCAACCAGAGCTACATCCCACACATGAGAAAGCTCTGGGTTAAATACCTGCGCGGTACCCCCGGACCTAACCCCCGATAGAGGGAAGCTCCGATACCGACACGTGTACAACAGCACCGGACCTACCCGTCCCAGACGGTAAGCTTCAGAGCTTCCACATGTCCAACCGCTGGACCTTCAACTTCAACAATCAGACTGGTGGACCCCCAACGGCTCGGATCTTCAAGGGACAATCAAGGACTTCAAGACCCGATTAAGTGTCATTAATACCATTTTAATGACACACGATCAGAGGGCCCTTAATACCAGTAACGACACTGTCAAGGCTCGTTACCACACTATTAAGGGTAATTAAGCTCATTAATTGTTTATTAAGCATCAGTAACCGCCAGGGCCACATGTCGGGCCAGGCTAACGATGTAACGACCAGTCCTTGTACTATAAAAGGACTGGCCGAGTGATACACGAGGAGGGACTTCCACTCTCTTAGACTCCCCTCTAGAGACTCCTCCAGACTTGGCTCTGACACAAACTCACAAGTGCTCGGACACTCAATACAACAACTACACACCCCATAGAGTAGGGTATTATGCTTAGGCGACCCGAACCACGTAAATCCTCGTGTCAAGTTGCCATCGTGTTCTGAATCTCTGCGTGTCCACTACCGAACTACAAACTCCGCGGGCTGCCAACGGTAGTACCGGGAGAATTGCCGGAACCAGACTCCAACATTCTCTATCAAGAAATAGAATATGAACTAAAAGGTTCTAGTGAGAATCAGATTCTTCAAAATCTGTAGATTTTCCTAGTGCAAATGAAAATTTGACTGGATTCCGTTCCTCTTCCGACTTTTGTAGAAAATTACCCACCATACCACTGATTACACAATCCAAACCGAAGTTTTTTCTTTTCTTTTTCTCCCACCCTCGTGTGACCCTCTCTTCTTTCCTGATACCTTCGACCTATGGCTCCTCCCATCCCGCGATGGCCTTGATCTTAGGTTCTCCCATCAGCCTTGATCCACGTTCGGAAATTTGTCGAACAGGAGCTTGCCGAGCACCTGGACGACGACAAGGCAGTCAGGCAACAACACCCCACCCACGGGTCGCACTAGTGTGTCGTTCCAAAGTGCTCCCTCTCTTTCCGAGTTAGTAAAATATTTGAGATAGTGTGGCTAATGTTTTAGTTAGTTAGTGTGAGATAGTAAAATTATATAAATAGCATATCGTCATTTCAACCATATGTTTTTTCAATTTTCTTCTGCGATCAGTATAGATTTTATATTTTTATATAACATCCTTTTATATTTATACTAGTTATACAAATAGGCTCACAAAGTTACAGGGTATAACATATTCAAAATGTTATACAAATATTAGGTATCAGAAATTAAGGAGATGATTTTACAGAGTATAACATATTCGGTTTTTTTAAATCACTGCTCGAAATGTTATACAAATATTAGGTATTAGAAACTTTGGTGTACCTAAATTTTGGTTTGGTCTTTGGTCTTAATCAAAATATTCAAGTTGTGCATTATTTTCATTTCATGCTATAACAATCAACAAAAGTTTAATATCATTCGTAAATTTAATTTCGAGAGACAATAAAATATTAATTCACTAGTAGTTGATCGTAAATAAATAGTTTAGTCTAACTACTTCACATATCATAACTCAAAAATGAAATATCAAAATTCATATTTTTTTGAGTTCATATATCATAATTTAACTTGAGATTTTATTGTTCGGTTATTCGGGTATTTTGGGTAACCGAAGATGATACCCGAACCCAAAATTAATATATTTATTATTTAAATTTGCTACTCGAATAGGTATTCGATATCTAGTACATCGGTCTTTTCAATCTCGATCTCAATTTTTCCTGTTTTAGTTTTTTGTCCTGATTTTTTTTGTCCATCCCCTATCATCGCATTGCATGACATCTATCTTGCTTCAGATGACGAAGCAACACACATCGTAGCAACTATGCCTCCACACACTTTATACTAATAGGAGGTGGGTTTGTTAAGCGTCCAAATGTCATTTTCAACGAACATAGCAACGCACCCCTCCCTTGATGGCTGCTAGCGGATACACTAACAGGCATGTGGAATGGTGGGCAAAGTACGGTTTAAAGAGGTGTCTAACTGACTATTGCAGTCGCCTACATTCCTAGTAGGATCATCGCTACGCTAAGTGCAACATCGCACTTTGGGTCGTTTTGGTCTGCACCAACCAGTTCTCTATCAAAAAATAGAATATGAACCAAAATGTTCAAGTGAGAATCATATTCTTCTAAATTTGTAGATTTTTCTAGTCCAAATGAAAATTTGGCTGGATTCCATTCCTCTTTCAACTTTTGTAGAAAATTATCCACCATACCATCATTACACAATCCAAACCGATTTTTTCTTTTCTTTTTCTCCCACCCCGTGCGACCCTCTCTTCTTTCTTGATACCTTCGACCGAGGACTCCTCCCACCCCGCGGTGGCCTCGATCTTAGGTTCGCCCGTCAGCCTCGATCCACGTTCGACAATTCGTCGACCAGGAGCTCACCGAGAGGCTATACGATGACGAGGCGATCAGGCTATGGTGCCCTAATCATGGGTCGTGCGAGTGCATCGTTCCAGAGTGCTTCCTCTCTTTCCAAGTTAGTAAATTTTTTTGTGATAGCATGGCTAATGTTTTAGTTAGTTAGTGTGAGATAATAAAATTATATAAATAGCGCGTATCATTCTTTCAACCATTTTATTTTGAATTTCCTTTTGTGATCAATATAAATTTTGTATTTTTTTACATAACATCCTTTCTATATTTATACTTGTTATACAAATAGGCTTACAAAGTTACAGGGTATAACATATATTTCTTATAGAATCCACAGTTGATAGTTGTTTTCAGCCAAACATATTTCAATTTTTCACAGTTGTCAGCTCACACCTATAATCAGATTCTGAATCAAACACATCCTTTATTTATTCATCTTCACATTCACTACGAAAAATGTCCTTATTCCCGTTGAACGTGGTGCCGCCAAGGTATAAAACATTCCTTTTGACTGCTCCTTCGATGGCAATAGTTGAATTCCTACTTATGTGCCCTTTCCTATCGGAGTTTTGAAAAAATAAATAGACGTCAACATTCATGATGAGTCTCAGACTCGGAATGGTAGGTGATAGAATCATTGAGACCCCAAAAAGATCAATTAGCCACTAAATCATTTCGAATTACATGGGAAAAAATTGAAAACATCATCAACATCAAGTGCTATCTTTCGAATAGCACAAGAACACACCTAATACCTTATCTTCCATCTCTGTTGTTGCTTGATAATTCCGCCATAGATTCAACAAGGTGAGGCTACAAGAATAACGATGACGGGAGACGTTTCATTGGTGTGTTAATAAGGTTATGAGAACTAAGAGAGTTCAAGTGTTCATAGTGTGTGTATATGCATACAAAAACATATTTTGATCATACACTTGACTCTCTTCTTATATTTGACCAAGAGACACAAGAGGGGGCCTCCCACCATTTAGGAATAGTTGTATCCCCCGATCAGGGACATAACATTCGATGGCTTGTGTCCTTTCAATTAGGACACATGTCAATTTCGATTTCAAATTGACGGTTACTAAACTGACCGAACTAGTCCGGTCATGGTTCGCACTAGTCTGGTTATTGAAACTGAACTACTCTGGACTAGTCTGGTCTTAATATTCAGACTTGCCTGGTTATACTAACATTATCCTCCTTGAACTCGAATCTAAAACTTACCAACTTACTTAATACTTAACTTAGTGTCCATTTTCTCATGCTTGACATATAGGGCACGATGCATCAAAACAACCATTTACGTATTGTTGGACTCGAAGACTATAATATATCTCACACTTAAGAATGAACCTTACTCTTACTTGGCTCCTAAATATCGAGTGATCATAGGTTCTTCCTTAAACTCATGTAGGCTACGTGTTTATTGAACATGCTGGATGGAAGACATTTTGTTAGTAGATACACAAGCATATGTTTGGTACTTATATGCTCAAGACTTATGGTACGATCTTGGATTCGATCTTTCACGACATAAAACTTAATGTCAATGTGTTTGGCAGCACCACTTGACTTGTTGTTGTGACAGTAAAATATTGCAGGATCATTATCGCAGTATAACTTAAGTGTTTTTTCAATGCTGTCGACCACTCTAAGACCGGGTAAAAATTTCTTAAGCCAAATTGTCTGCATGGTGGCCTCATAACATGCAACAAACTTGGCATGCATTATGGACGATGCAGTGACGGTTTGTTTGGAGCTTTTCCACAAAATGGTTCTATTCACTAGGGTGAATATATAGCCTGTCCTGGATTTTTTAGTATCCACACAACTGGCAAAATCTGTATCTGAATATCCCACTACTTCAAGTGGGTCTAACTTATTATACGTTAACATGAGGCCTTTTGTGTCTTGCACATATCTTAATGCTTTCTTAACTGCCTTCCAGTGATCAATCTCTGGATTGGCCTGATATCCGCCAAGCATTACGATCACATAAGCTAAGTTAGGGCAAGTACATAATTGAGCATACATAAGGCTTCTGACAGCAGAAGCATATGGAATCGATTTTATTTGACCGATCTCATATTGATTCCTAGGACACTGAAAGTTCCCAAACTTACCGCCCTTGACAATCGGAGCAGGCGAAGGCTTACTCTTATGCATACTGTACTTCCTCAGTACATTCCCTAAGTATGCCTTTTGTGATAAGCCTAATACCCCTTTATTTCTATATCGATGAATTTCTATGCCCAATACATAGGATGCTTCACCAAGATATTTCATATCAAAATTAGAGAACAAAAACTTCTTAGTTTCTGATAGTAGATTGACATCACTACTTGCAAGTAGTATATCATCGACATAAAGCACGAGGAAAATAAATTTCCTGTTCTTAAACTTAGCATAAATGCAATTGCCCTCTTTATTTTATTTAAAATCAAACTTTCTTATAGTCTTAATGAACTTGAGACACCACTGCCTTAATGTTTGTTTAAGTCTATAAATGGACTTTCTTAAGTGGCATCCTATATGTTCTTTACTCTTAACAACAAAACCTTTCAGTTGTGACATATAGACGTTCTCATATAGGTCACCATTGAAGAATGTCATTTTTACATCCATCTGATATAATTCTAAATTGTACTGTGCAACTAATGCCATAATGATTCTGAACAAATCCTTACTCGAGACGGGTAAAAATGTCTCATTATAATCAACCCCTTCTCTTTGAGTGAAGCCTTTTGCAACAAGTCTGGCCTTAAACTTATCAATATTTCCTTACGAGCCACGTTTAGTTTTGTAGATCCATTTACATCCTACTGTTTTGGCTCCATTAGGAATCTCAACTAAATCCCAGACTTTGTTGGCATACATAGATCTCATTTCATCTTCCATGGTTTTACGCCATTCAGAGGATTTAGGACTTCTCATAGCCTCTTCAAATGTGGCGGGATCACCCTCCATTTGAATTATCTCACTCGAATAGATCTCATAATCGTCCGGAATAGCCAATTTTCTTTCTCTTTGAGATATTTTTAATTGCATATTATACTCATTTTGTGGCTGTTGTTGCTCTTCATTATTAATGACAATGGGCTGAGAATGCTCAACCTCTCTTAATAAATCTATTGCTAATGGATAACTAACAACATGTGTTGAATCTTCACCAATAGGCACTGATGATTCAAAAACAGTAGGTAATGAGAAATATGGTTCTTGAATCATAGGAGTAGATACATAAACTTGCTTCTCTTCAAGATTAATTTCTCGTCTTACCGTACTCCTCCTGATCATGGCATCCTCTAAAAAGACGGCATGTCTTTTTCTACAAACTTAGTATATCGTTTTGGACGGTAGAAACGATATCTCTTACTCTTTTCTGCATAGCCAATAAAATGGCAACTAATTGTCTTAGCATCGAACTTACCAATGTTTGGGTTAAATATTTTTGCCTCAGCGGGACATCCCCATATATGCATATAACTTAATGAGTGCTTAAGTCTTGTCTACAACTCATACAGTGTTTTAGGCACCAACTTACTAAGAACCTGATTTAGCATAGATTTTAATGCCTCCATCCATAAGCCAACCGACAAATCTGATTGACTTAACATGAATATTACCATATCCATTAGTGTACGGTTGCGACGTTCCACTACTCTATTTTGCTCAAGCCTGCCCGGTGTGAAATATTGAGCGACTATATCATTTTCTTGTAGGAATCGAGCAAATAGTCCCGGAACTTGGTCATACGGGGTATGACGACCGTAGTACTCACCACCACGATCGAATCTTATCACTTTTATCTTAGTGTTGTGGTGGTTTTCAACTTCAGCATTAAATATTTTAAATTTATCCAACGCTTCAGAGCGTTCTTTAATTGGATAAATATAGCCATAGCGAGAATAGTCATCTGTGAAGGTTATTGAAGAATCAAAACCATCAACAGATACTACAGGAAATAGACCACAAATGTCCGTGTGGATTAATTCCAAAATTCTTGTACTGCGTATGGCACCTTTCTTAATTTTAATCCAAATGAGGAAGAATCGATTGTGAAATCAATTGTTTAATTCTCCCTCTTGAAATATAGCCTAAGCGATAATGCCATAATTTCGAAGATATTTCATAATCGATTCTCTTACGCTTACTCTGATATGAGGAAAACTGATATTTCTTACAACATTAATATCATCATGCATAGATAATAAGTATAGCATGCCTTGTCTTATGGCAACATCAACAATCTTATTATCAAACTTAATTACACATCTGTCTTTGCCAAATTGGCATACATAACCATTATCATCTAAACATTATACTGAAATCAAGTTTCTACTTAAAGAGGGTACATATAATACATCTTAAAGTGTAAGTACAAAATCATTTCTTAATACTAATGGATAATCTCCAATGGTTTTCACTTTCGCTTCATGGCCATCAGCAACTTTAATGGCCCTTTCCACTCTTTCTAGGGTCTTACTCATATTTAACTCCTGCAATGAATTGCAAACGTGCACAGTGTCACCTGAGTCAATCCATCAAGTAGATGGTGTATAATCTAAAAGCAGTGATTCATCAACAAAGGTTACAAAATCATTACCATTTTTGCAACACCATTTAAGGAAGCCTATGCAATCCTTCTGATGTTGACCTTTGTCTAAACAAAAGTGGCGCTAATCTTTCTCCACTTTCACATCCTTATGGTAAGGATGGCCTTGTGGAGCCTTACCCTTATCTTTATCATGGTAAGAAGAACCATGATAATTAGAAGATTGCTTAGAAGAATAATTCTTCCGAGCCTTACTTTTTCCCTTCACATACTTAATAGAATCATTACCACGAAGGGAATTAATCCTCTCTTCCTCCTAAACACACATAGCTATGAGTTTTTCTAATTTCCATTTTTCAAGCTGGGAGTTATAGTTGATAACAAATATCTCAAATTCCTTTGGAATTGAGGCAAAAAATGAGATGCACAATAAACTCATCTTTAATCCCCAAATCTATAGGTTTAAGTGTTGCTGCCATACTTGTCATCCTTAAAATGCTCTTGCACACCACATCCATAATACTTTTCAGTAACAAGTCTCTTGATAAGAGTTCTTGTTGTAGCCTTAGAAGACCCAATAAAGTAATTCTCAATCTTTTAGAGGTACTCAGTTGTGAAAACCCAATTCCGAGTTTTCTATGTTTCCCTACCTTCTAAACCTCACATAAAGCAAATTGTTCAACTCCACATGAATCAAAATATTCAACTATACATGAGAGAAAGTATTTACCAAGGATAAAGTATAGTGCCCAGTCCAGAGAAAACATTGCAAATCAAAGACATGAAAGGAAGATTTAAAATTCAAATTTGGAATACGCCGTTCAAATCAAATAATGCTATTGTTCCTGAATTCAGATATTTTGCAGAGTTCAAACATCAATTCTGATTTCACCATTGGATTCCTCATGTCCAAATTAGTGGGTCCACCAAGTTTGAGAATCTTTGGAGCTGTTTTCCATTTTCAAACTGATTTTTACAAGTCCTGTGTGGTTGAGGTGTATGACAGGTGGGACCCACCAGTCAGTCCAGCACATCAGCTACATTTTCTTCTCTCTTCCTCTGCTAGCCACGGCACAGCTGCATGTGCCACCTCTCCGTGCTGACATCTCTCACCGCCTCACAGTTAGCCAAGGTTGAAGGCGCTCTAATCCTTTGTTCCCTCAGCCTATTTAAGCCCTAAGGTGGAGAGCATGCTCTCTTTTTACTCTGCTCTTGTCAACCACCATTGGCGCCGCCTCATCACCATGACAGCTGATTCCTTCATCGTTTGCTCACACCACCAAAAGCAATATAAACTGCAAGCTTCTTCTCTCACTACTGCTCCTGCAAACACCTCGATTGGTTGGCTAAATCTTTGGTATATCCATGTTTGCCGCCGGCCATTCTTGGAGCTGTCGGTGACATCAACGCGTTCCTGGCATTCCAAGACGTTCCACTCCGCACTGAGCCTCTACAAGCTTCTCAAGGAGTCACTCAAGTTCGCGGACAAGATTATTCTTCAATTTATTCTGACCGTGTTTTCCCCAATTCTTTTCCGGCCTTCACATGTTGAACGCAGTTAGGTTTCCATCGAATTGGCTGTATACCGTCCACAAGGCGCCAATTCAATGTTGGAATATATTCTCTATGCTCTGGCACATAATTTAGGGTGTGTTTGGTTCGTGGGATATCCCAGAATGGGATGGGGCGATCCCTATTGTACTACTGTTCCACATGCGAATATTCCACAAATTTGTGGGACGAAGCGATCCCGCAGAAATTGATCGGACGAGGTCATCCCACCTCGGCCTGGCCCACGGTGCACGGTCTGCTCCCCTCCGTAACCCTACCCTGAGAAAAAACGTCCTCACTCGATCCACACATCGACTGCGCTCAAGAGGCGGCGGCGACCGCGCCCAGGAACTGTGCAACCTCCTCCCTCAAGCGAGCGACGATCTAAAGACGACGATGATCCTCTCTCAAGCCGGCAGAAAACGCGTCTCGGGACCCCAGATCCGTGTGCAGATTCAGCAGGTGATTACTCACGATCTCATCCCTCCGGCTGCTCTTCCAAGATCGACTTTTTTCTGTGGATGTTTCCTCAAATCTGCACCTATTTCCTCAAGATCCGCCCATGTGTGCAGGTGTTCCTTCCAGATCTTCGGCCCGCCTCCACCTCCAGTTGTTCGGCGCCACCACCTACTGTTGTTGACCCGCCTCCACCGCCAGCTCTTGAGATCAGCGTGGAAAGGACCGCCCGAGGTACCTCACCTCTCCACTATTTGCACCTCCTCTTTTCCAAGATCTGTGTGATAACAGGTCGTATGTGTGATGCAAGTTCGTCGCAAAATAGTGGGCATCGATTTCAGCGGTTGTGGCGATCAAAATGGTTTGTGTACGTATTGTGGCATTCAGCAAAATAGTTGTGACTTAAGCAAAATACTTATTTCCATTGACTTGTGTGCTACTGGTGTTCTTACCCTGCCGTTATCGTTGAATTGAAGCAGTTCTGTTTGGGTCACGATATGCAATATTGTATCGCAAGTATACAGGTCTCAACACTAGGAAATGCAACTTGTTAAACAAAAAGATGAATATTTGTTTCGGATTGAAGTCTCGTAGATCCTGTTCTGGATCTATATATTCAGAGATACATGTGTAATGTTAGTTTGAGGGTCATTGTCATGCTGCTATTCTGAGATCCATGGGTAATTAATTAATGTTAAGCACCAGTTTGGTAGTTAAGGCACTGTTTGGAGTTTTCATTTTACTGTTCCTATTTGCAGCACTTGCGATTGCGACTGGTTACTATAGGTAGATGTTCATGCGATAAATAACATATTCACAACACTACATGATGCAACTTTATAACGAGGGCTTAATTGCAATGGTCGTATTTTCCCTTTCCTGACCCTCAAGTATGTAATTCAAGTCCGGAAGCTTGACCAACTTACATATTAGCAAATACAATAGCGGTAGCTTGCTAGAACAGTCTGGGAAAATGTCTTGCTGAATTAGCTATTTTTGTTTGGGGTAAAAAAAATTTGACTGATATGGACTACCTGCATCTTTTCAGTAGTTATGTGATGTCAATGTGCAATTTACTATGTTTGATAATCAGCACTGTAATGTTCAGTAGTTCTGTTGTGAGCTGCATTTCTCCATTGTTAATTTGGATCAGATGCTAGCTCCACACTAGTGCATGCTGCTTAGCTAGAGGTCAGTTGTACCAGGTTTCGTACAATGCATTACACTAATTTTTTACCCCAGACCAAAGATAAGAAGGCCAATACATATTCCTACATATTTCTTCTTTTGCCTTGTTTATTTTGCAAACTTAGCTGTCATTAATACAAACTATATACATGTACTTATAGATGGAAAATAGAAACAAGGTTGTGATTTATGTTGTTGCTGCCTATATGTTATTATCAATGATGGCCATGATGATTATTGAATTTAGGAAATGAAAGAGGAATATGAGCAGACCAACTATTAGATATGGACCGATGGATGAGAAGGATAGATTAAGACTTGATTACCTTAACACTAGGATTTGGAGGAATAACACAACCTGCACCAACATGCTTAGACTTAATAGAGCATGTTTCTTTCGGTTTTGTAAGGTGTTTAAGGATCATGGTTTACTTCAAGATACAACTCATATGTGTGTTGAGCAACAAGTGGCCATGTTTCTAAACACAGTGGGTCACAATCTTAGAAACCGATTAGTTGGCACTAATTATGATAGATCTGGAGAAACAGTGAGCTGGTACTTTAATAAAGTTCTTCATGCTATTGGTGAGCTACAGGATGAACTGATTAGGCCCCCTTCATTGGACACTCCAAGCAAAATAGAGAGAAACCCAAGATGGGATTCGTACTTCAAAGACTGCATTAGAGCAATAGATGGAACTCATATAAGAGCATCTGTTCCTAAGAACATGGAGCATGCCTTCTGTGGTAGAAAGTCCTATTGCAGCCAAAATGTAATGGCAGCTGTTGATTTCAACCTTCGATTCACCAATGTACTAGCTGGTTGGGAGGGGACAACACATGATGCTCTAGTTTTAAGAGATGCATTAGAGCGTGAAAATGGCCTATGTGTCCCACAAGGTAATAAATACACACACATATATATCTCTCATTTATTCATGGTAATTGTTTAAAATATAACCATGTGACCTACTTTTACTTGATATCTTAGGAAAATTTTACCTAGTTGATGCTGGATATGGAGCTAAACCAGGATTTCTGCCTCCTTTTCGTGTTGTCTGGTACCATTTGAATGAATGGGGAAATAATCCGGTGCAAAATGAGAAGGAGTTGTTCAACCTTAGGCATTCATCTCTTCGTGTCACAGTAGAACGTGCTTTTGGATCGCTGAAGAGAAGATTCAAAATTCTTGATGATGCCACTCCTTTTTTTCCTTTTAAGACCCAAGTAGACATAGTTGTTGTTTGCTGCATTATTCATAATTGGGTCATACAAGATGGTAGTGATGAGTTGATCATAGAAGAGTCTAATTGGACAAGCCAAAGTCATGCTACATCTGTGGATGGTCAAGCAAGTGAACATGCTTACATGGTCAATTTTAGACAAGGAATTGCCAATCAGATGTGGGCAGACTGCCAAATCTATCATGATGTTTCTGAAAACTGGTTGTATTTCAATATTTTATCTTGTTTATCGTATTTCAGAATTGTAAGACCATATTTCAGCATTGTAAGAACAGAATATATTTAAATATTATGTTTCTGAATTATATATTGATGTTTCTGAATTATATCTTTATGTTTCTGAGTTTTACCTTGTTGTTTCTGTATTGAGATAAGCATTTCCAAGTATTGTATTTCTGTATTTTCATTTTCTTACAGGAAATGGAAACTGAGGGTTTGGGAGATCAAGGCGCAGGAAGTGGACATGCTTCATGGACATCTGCAATGTCTTCTTACATGCTCACTCACTTGGCGAATATAGTGGCTAGTGGCACTAGAACGTCGTCTGGCTTCAAGAAATGTCATCTCAATGCTTGTGTTAGGGCTGTGCATGAAAAGTTTAACACAACTCTCACTGGTGAATAGATTAAAAATCATTTGAAGACTTGGCAAAGAAAGTTCGTGAAGCTCAACAGACTTAGGAATTTGAGTGCTGCTGGTTGGGATGAAAATAACTTGATGATAACTCTAGATCTTGAGCACTATAACAACCATGTCAAGGTAACATCCTTCTCTGTTCTAGCAGTTGCTTTAATTTCTCTGCTCAGTGCCTTGTGCTTTGTCTCTGTTTAAGCTTTATCTTGATATGTAATTACCTTGGGCGCTTAGTTGGCTACATGTGGGTAGAACATGCCAAGGTAAATATGCTATATTTTGAATCATTTTACATTTTGATATTGTATACTGAACCATTTCTTCATATGTTGTATTATGAATCATTTCTTCATATTCTGGTATTTTACATTCTGTTAAAAAGTGCTTTGCATCTCAAGCCTGAATCGCTTTTACAGTCTGATCAAGCATGCATGCTGCTGAAAACGCTTGTGCTTGACTCGCCGTTTATTTCTTGCATGCCAATCATTTCTTTCATATGATGTATTATGAATCATTTTACATTATGTTTTGCTGCTCTCTTTAGGATCACAAATCTGATGCAGAATTTTTGAACAAACCTATTGAAAACTATGCTGAGATGGATATAATATTTGGGAACAGCATGGCCACTGGAAGATATGCTAAAGATTCAAGTGCACCTCTTGGTAGTGATCATATTGAAGATGATGGTGATCCCAACATGATTTCTAACAATTCTGAGGACAATGAAGCTTCATCATCAGCCAATAGGTCTAGCAAGAGAACAAAGTTTGCTGAAAATGAGGATACACAGGGGTTGATTCAAGTTTTCAAATATAGTAGTGAATTGATTTCACAAGCTATAATTAAGTCTTCATCAGGAAATATGGACTTGCCACCTGATTTGATTAACCAGATAAAAGATCTTCCATGTTTTCATGAAACACACAAGTCATTCTATTATGTGTACTTGGTTGAAAGTCCGTATATTGGTAGAGCTTTCTACAATGTGCCATTTGAATACAAGTTCAACTTCATTACTAAGTGGATTAGTGAGAGGTTTCCAGGTTAGAAAATGTGTGTTGCTTTAGCTATTTTGTGTTATATTTGTGTAAGACCTTATGTGTAGGACTCATTATTGTGGTTCTGGTGGATTTGTGTAAGACCTTATGTGAGAGGTTTCCAGGTTAAAAAATGTCATGTGATGTCTATCTAGATTCTGGTGGATTTGTTATGTTAATTGTTTTCAAAATATACTATTTTGTCACCTAGTAAAAAAAGGTGATGCTGGTGTAAAGTTTCATGTGATGATCGCCTATTGAATTTAGTATTGTTGATGTTAATTGTATTCAAAATTTGCTATTTTCTTAGCTACTATTTTGGATCCATGTTCTTAGCTACTATTTTCAGGGAATGTCGAGTAAAAAAAATCTTGAAGGTAAGCTCACCCAAATTCATTAGAAGGTAACCATGCCACATGTGTCCATCATGTCCCTCCATTCAAACAGAAAATATGATCATTCTATCCCTTATTATCCCTCAAAACAAATAAAAAACAGGAATAGTTTTATCTCTTTAGACAAACAGAAAATGGATCGTCCCATCCTTAAAAACAGGGATGGATTCAACCCATCCCGCATTGTCTTCGAACCAAGCGCACCTTTAGAGCAAAAATATTGATAAGAAATTGTGCCTGAGCCCTGGGACACCATTTCCCCCCAAGTCCAACCCAAACGGTCATGGTGAATTTCATCTTTCCAGTCGATGTCTTCTCAATTTATCTAAACATTCGTGTCTCCCATACTCCCCTGATACTTCTAGGCAGATTGGTGCATCGAATTAAGCTTTGTTGATGGTGGTTCACCACGGCCACCATTAGTGTCGCCGCCCCTCACCGTCGCCACCCCATTTTCCGCCATGCCGTGTCCTTAAACTTTGTGCAGTGGGTGTTCCGGGTTCCCAGATTCAATTTTCCCTTCTTACCTTGGCTTGGAGCTCCACTCCGGCAGGGGGAAACGCAGGCACGCCGCCCTGGCCGTCGGCCTCCATGGCCTGGCTGGCGGTTGAATACGATGGGATCTTCTGTGCCCATTCGGATCTTGTGTGACCACATGAAGCAATGTTGTGGCCACGTGTGGCATTGCTGCTGG
This sequence comes from Tuctoria greenei, assembly GCA_036927565.1. NCBI lineage: Eukaryota > Viridiplantae > Streptophyta > Magnoliopsida > Poales > Poaceae > Tuctoria > Tuctoria greenei. The sequence continues at coordinate 151,835,959 of JAYESD010000011.1, forward strand.
GTGGGTTAAAACCCTAGTGGGCCCCGTGGTCAGCCTCTAGGTCAATTCCACGGTGAGATTTAAAACCCGGGTGGGCCCCAATATCAGCCCTTAAGGCAGTTTCTTTGCAAGAAAAGTTTCAGAAAATCATCCAACCTTTGAAAATTCATATCTTACTGTATAAAACTTCAAAAATTCTCAAAAACAAATTGTTGGAACCCTCTCAGTGAGCACTCTCTAGACAACTAAGAACCCTGGTATGAAACTCATTGCAACATCCTATATAATTTAATTTTTCCAAACATTGGCTTAATTATTCTGGGAGCTCTATGCAAGAATAAAATCTCAAATTTTGCAAGAACATACTCCATGTCATTTAGTATCCCCAGTAAAATTACCATGTCTGTTTATATTGATTTGCTTGGATAATTTAAGTGAATTGTCTCAGTCTTGCTGAAAATAGCAGAAAATGCCAGTAGGAATTCCAAAAAATCATTCAAACTTCAAAATTAGATTGTGAACTGTAGGATGGTCATAAAATTATGAAACAAATTTTAATAGAACCCCCATGATATCATATATCTTTATATCATTCTATTTCACCTGATCGACCAATCCCTTATAACCTGTTGCAATATCTGCAAAACTTCCCAAGAACAATGTTAATCATTTGCTTAAGCAGTTCTTACATAATATGGATAAACTCATACATAGAGTATTCCTCTAATTGCATTATTTTTCATATCGAATAGGAGAAATTCACGAGGAGTGGCCGAATTCCATTAACTTTATTCTACTAGAGTTTGACTTTATTTTTGATCAACAACAAGACAATCCCCGGTTTGTATTTAAGTTAACAAGTTTTACTTTATCATTGTGTCTACGTCTATTTGGTATTCCCATTACGTCTTGGATTGATTGATACTCTACTTGCATGGTCAGAAATCCTTTAAGTCTATGGGTAGTAAAGAACTTCACTAATCATTAGTAATGCTATGCTAATGCTATAGATGTAGGTTCAATGATATAACTCGAGTATGGGATTTTCCTACTCGTGCACTAGTAGAAGTGGAATCAATTAGAAGATGGACATTGATTCACTTAATGGCTAATTGAGACCGGGCAAGAAAGTAGGAAGCAGCAAAACGGAGATCTGTATGCATAGTCCTACCTGTCGTGATTGAGGATCGTACCGTGTGCGGCCCTACTGGACAAGTTTGAATATGTACCAGATGTATACTGGGCTTATGGGATCTAAGAAATCGAGGCAACTTGTTAACCTTGGTGTTGAGACTTTTTTGAACACCTTAGGCCCGCAAGCGGATAGGGTAGTAGGGGAAAGCTCAGCTACATGGACCACACTGAAGTCGTGTGTACTGTGTTGGGACTCTACTGGCCCGGGGTGGTTGAACTGATTCAGCATTAAGATGTCTTGTGAAAGGTTGTCACTTATGGTGTCAGGAGGAGGAGGATGAGCTGAGCGCCTCTTAGGTGAGCTAGGCTGAGACGGTGCCGAAGGAGCTCTCACAGGATGATGAAGCTTCAAAGTCTTCTGAGGCACTAGATGCCTATGCACCACTTCCTTCACAAATTTCTTGCTAGAAATTGTCTCAATAGTTTCATGATGTAAGGAGAATAACAACAAGACCTGGCAGGAGTCTCTCAAGCAATGTAAATCTCCTCATAGATGTAGTAAAAATCGTTGAATTTTTGTTGGCTAGCAAGGATCTTGATGACATTGCGGCTGTTGTGGTTGATCCAATTGGCATCGCCGTCTTTAGGGGCTATCGTCTTTCAGATGAGACGATTAAGCACAACATGGATAGGACGTAGCCTGTAGATGGGAGGGGGGTGAGCAGGGTACCCCTCTAAGTAGAAATCCAACATCTCCTCAGTGGTCACAAGAGGCTCCTCATGGATCTTCAATGGATGCCTCAAACAGCGTCACATGCCCAAGATGTTGACAAAATCTTTATAGCTCACCGAGTACTTCTCACCATTGGTCATCCAAGTGAAATCATGTTTGTTTATCCAATAGAATATGGTGGCATAGAACTGAAGAATGACTTCAACATTCCATGGGTATTGCAGCCCCATGATGTCCTTTACACCATGAAATTCACAAGCATACTTGACCTCAGTAAATAAAACATCTCTCTTCTTCTGGATTGTCTGCCAGTCAACCCATTGCATGTCAGTCACTGGATTTTGCTTAGTCATAAGCACTGGCCGATAATTGTCCATGTGGAAATAGCTCCAAAACCGAGGGTCTCTCCCAACCTTAGGCATCTCGTAGCACATGACATCCCTTTGGGTCTATGTCTCTTGGAGGTTCTTTCTATAATTGACCCGGTCTGTGGGGCGACGAGGGTCGCCAACAGGTGAGTGCACCACCAAAGGTCCAATCTTCGCGTCCTCTTGAGTAGATTGAGACGCTTGGGCAGCTTGAGCACCACCACTTGAGGCACCTAACACAACAAGGGCTCCCTGAGCGGAGCTGGTGCGACGGACAGTCTGCTTGACTCTCTTTGGGGCCTGAGTTGATGTTTCACTGTCAGCGGCTTTCTTGCCTCTCTTTGCACCTTGATTGTCACGAGCCATGGCTAGAAAAGACATGAAGGATAGGTAAGAGACAAAGCAAGAGAAATAGATTCATTGACAAGTAGCTTGTATAGAAGTTAAGAGGTCAGGTGCTATACAGGATCAGACTTGTCTAACTCAAAAGTCAGACATGCCTGACTGAGTGAGACATGTCTGACTTATGAGTTAGACTTCTCCAACATACTGTATCGGACTTGTCTGATGCAGATGTCAAACATGTCCGACCTGTACAGTCTTAACCCTAACTTGTATCTAAACTACGCAAATCAATTTTTCTACTAACAAGATTCTACCACAAGTTGTTAATCATGCTAGTGAACAAGTTCATTAGCAAGAAAATGACAACTTGCCGCAAGATCCTAAGGAAAAGAGGTAAGAATGGAGGAGATACCTTGAAATGGGGAAAGACGGGAGAAGGTCAAAAATGTTGAAGATCTTCAAACCTTGGAGGGATTGACCTCACACACTCGTCGTAAGAGGCTCAAAATCGAAGGGGATCTAGAGACAAATGGAGAGAACTCGATTTGGAATGGATGAAGTGAAGAGAGAGAGGGAGAGGAGCCGTCAGCCTCTTTTTTTGGGGGGGGGGGGGGCGACTCAGACATCCCACGTCGGACTTGTCCGACGCATGAAGTCAGACTTGTCCGACAGTCTCCCGAAACCCTAACTGACCCACGTCGGAATTGTCTGACTCCAACATCAGACATGTCTGACTGAGTCAGACTTGTTTGACTTATGAGTCAGACTTATCTGACTCCCCCTGAATAATTGCAGTGTGCAACTAGAATTTGAGAGGAGGTCAAATAATTTGGACAATATGGACAAGTTTTCATAGAAGATCTTTGCAAATATGATCAGTAAGCAATCAACAATCAAACTATGACCATAATTCAAAAATATCCGATAATTTCAAAAAGTTTTGTAGAGAAACGAGGGGTAAGAGTTTTTCGCAAGCATGCATGAATTTTGAAGCAAATACAAGTAACAATCAGATGTGCAAGACTCAAGCCACATTTCGAGAATCCAAGATATTGAGATTACTGTTGACGACTGTTATATACCGATTTCACCCGTCAATATAACTCAATTATGTGAAGGAAATATCATTTCTTTCACACATCATATTTCTATTTAACCTATTTCCACTTGTACTTGGAGAAAGTAGTGCATGCAAGGATTTTATGCAGAATTGAAGTGAAACAAGGGGATGTATCCTATAAAATATCATTTCAGCCAATCAAGCGATGACATGTGGTACCACATGGATCAAATGGTCCACGAACAGAAGTACCCGAGGCCATCCAATGGTGTAACACCAATATCAGTCAATGGGACCCACTTGGTAGAGACCCGGTCAAATGCCATGTGTTGGCTCCTCCCGGTTGAAGAAGTCATGGGTGACTGATTTGCGCGCTTTTGGTGGTGGGAACCGACCCTTCTCCAAGCTATAAATAAGACCCCTCACCCCTAACTTCAACACACACCACTTGAGTATTCATTTATTGTATCCACTACTCTCCATAGGTTTAGAGAAGTATAGGCTGTAGAGAGGAGAGTCTCTAGTTCATAGTCCAAGTAGGAGAGGAATAGAAGGAGTCTCTTCGCAGTTCCTAATTGGAAAAGGTATGGCTCTTATATTCCTATTTGTATTGGTGAATTTATTCTTAATAAAGATGTTATCTTTAGTCTTCTATTGTTCATATAATTGGATGAAGTGTTTCTTGTTTGATTGTTGATTACATCTATGTGGTAGGAGTAGTATTTATGATTATGCTATACCATTGTCATTATATCATCATAAACATTACAAACCTCCACTATAGTCTAATTAGCTATGACATGATTATGTTAACATGAATCACTTATGATATGAATTAACATTGGTTCAACGATGATTTAGTTCATTGCCTTAGGATGGCTTGTGCCTAGGATCTTAAGGTAATTACTTAATATGCTAGCATGGTGCTAGGATAGAGAGTAGCGTTGAATGTATCATAGATCCACGAATTGAAGAGGTAGGCAGCACGTGGTGAAAGCCCTATCTGTCCTTTGTAATCCTCCACATTCGGCTATGCCACATGCTCTTGGTGGGAGTCGTCCTAGTATTGCTAGGGGTAAACCCGTGTCCGATGTGTTAATCCACTTAGCATGAGAATTCATAATTGACATGATCATTAGTAACTAACTTAGGCTACGTATATGTACATTAGAAGCATCGTAGGAGTCTCTACCTAACTCTTAGCCTAGTCCCTCTTTACCTCATTTATCTCCTTAGGATAGAATGCTCTTGTGTGTCACACTACTCCAATTATCATTTATCCATCTTTGATACAACCTTGACTAGATCACCCTAGCCTCATCCACTTGATGATTGCTTTACTTCCATTTAGCCTTCCTTTGGGAGAATATAAATGACACCCATTGGAAATACTCTTAGAGGGGAAATGCCACATCAATAGTTTCCGTGCGCTTGCGAATTTATATGTATAATCTAAAATCTATTAGCAAGCATTTCTGGCACCACTGCTGGAGATGAGTTGTTAGTAGTGCGTAGGAACCGTCAACAAGCATTTCTAGCATCGTTGCCGGGGAAGGCAACCGAAGTATTGTATGATTGAGTGAATAGAATAGGACCCTGATAGGTTTTAGTAGGATGACCCTTTTTTGTTTTCGCATTCTATGTGAAAACAGGGTAGTGTATGTCTAGTTTCCGCTTGTCGGAAAACTTTGTTGAAGACCCGAATCCCTTCTGAGAGATCGACCTCGTGTCGTTACTCCTGAGAAGCTTCGAGCGACAAAGCAAGCCAGCATAACTGCACCAACAACCAAAACTCTAATGGCCCAAAAGACCCTTCGTGAGTTTTCGGCTCCCTCTGCTAACAATTTGCCTGTTGGGCCCACTATCAACACGGGAGACGTAAACTTCGAAATCAAGATTGGCCTTATCACTATGGTGCAAGCCAACCCATTTTGTGGCAAGGATAACGAGGATGCAAGTGCTCACCTGCAATAGTTCTTTGAGATCTGCAACACTTTTAAGATCAAGGATGTATCTCCTAATGCTGTCCGTCTTAGGTTGTTTCCATTCTCTCTTCTTGGGAGAGCAAAACAGTGGTTCCACGTGAACCGAAGTGCTGTAGACACTTGGGAGAAGTGTTCTACAACATTCCTTGCCAAGTTTTTCACATTGGACAAGACCAATGCCCTACGTGGAAGAATTTCTAGCTTATAGCAAGATGCCAAGGAATCTATTCCCGAGGCTTGGGAAAGGATTCAGGAGTACATCCTAGCCTGTCCCCACCATTGTTGGAGCCATGCACAAAACATTTGGAGAGCTCATTAGGGACTTGGTGGAGGTCTACATCGATGACATTGTCGTGAAGTTGAAGAACAAGGAATCACTCCTTGACAACCTGCAAGCCGTCTTCGACAAGCTGAGCATAACACGCACCAAGCTAAACCCTGACAAATGTGTCTTTGGGGTTAGCTCCGGGAAGCTCCTTGGATTCTTGGTGACTCATCGAGGAATCGAGGCAAATCCGGTGAAGATCAAGGCTATTGAAGAGATGTGGCCCCCAACCCACGTCAATAATGTACAGAAGCTAATTGGATGTCTAGCTGCGTAGCCGGTTCATCTCAAGATTAGCAAAACGGGCACTAGCCTCCTTAAAGCTATTGAGGACGTTCGGGCTATTCCATTGGTCTGAAGAAGCAGAAAAGGCATTCCAAGAGCTCAAGCAGCTTCTCATCACACTACCAATCTTGGTAGCTCCAGAGCCTGGTGAGCCTCTTTTGCTTTACATTTCGGCAACAACGGAGGTTGTCAACATGGTCCTGGTCGCGGAAAGACCGGAGCCATCTCCAGTTCAGAAGTCTAGACCCCTCCAGGAGGGTCCGGAGGCACCTGAAGGAGAGTTTGGGTCCCAGCCCCCAGGCGCAGATCCTAAAGGCATGCTGCCCGAGGATCAATCTGTCTCATCTGAGGGAGTTCTCACGACTGATCAAGAAGATCCGGACCCCTCGGGAGGGTCTGGGAAGCTCAAAAAGAAGGTCTGGACCCCTCCGGCAGGGTCCGGGTTGATGAAGAAGAAGCTTCGAACCCTTCTAGGAAGGTCAGAACACTCCAACGGCTAGTGTACTTCATCAGCGAAGTACTACATGACGCCAAGACTCGGTCTCTCGAGGTGCATAAACTGCTGTAGGATCGAAGAGCACGTGAAAATCTACCAGAGGGGGGTGAATGGTAGATTTAAAAATCTTACACAGCGGAAACAATTAAACCCCAACCCCTTCGGCAGAAAAATGATCTGTTAAAAAAATCATATGTGAGACTAATCTAAACGTGTTTTACCATGACAAAAGTGATAGATATCATAGAGAATCAAGTCACGAAGACAACACAACAAGAATCACTCAAATCCGTCGAGAAAAACTCAAGTTATGATCGAAAGATCAAACAAAGGTCAATTTGTCCTACCCGAAAAAACAGTTCTGAAACGCTGCAAAGAAACTCGTGTAGATCATAGACCACAAATCCAATGACCGTGAAATTTTGATAGATGATATATAATCAATTTTTGAAGACAATCCAAAAAGAATTACGTCAATTGGATATGTAAAACTCGAGTTATGATAAAACCACCGATGAAAGGTAGTGCTGTCCAGAAACTCGACGAGTAAAACTTGTCTGGAACAAGTCGGACGAACAAGACACAAAAGTTCCTTCAAACTACGAATTTTATTCAATATAACACAAGAGGAACAGCCCCAAAGTCGTACACCATGAGCTCTGGGCTCCCTTGCTTATATAACTAGCTCGAAAGCCAACTCAACTCAAATCAGGAACCTAATCCTACTCTCTTCACGAATCGTAACTTTCCATAACTGCTTAGGATTCTTCTATACGTAGATAGAAGCAATCTTAAGACTTCCAAACACCTTAGGAAAGTATCCCACATTCCTAAACAACTCAAATTCATGACCCACACGAAATCCTATCATAACCAACTCAAATCTTTCCATATTTGAGTCAAACCCGACTCAGCCACAGCCTGAGTCCATAACCTAGTCGGTTGTACCTTTTCGACCAACTCTTTACGTCCACGTCTCTTCATCACGTCTCGGAACCATGTAGCCACGTCCATGCACTCCTTGCACACGTGCAAACATCTACCAGTGACGTCCACGATACCTTCACATGCATTGTTCTTGATTCAATCATGTTGTGCAACCTCCTGATCAGCTCAACCACAATTCCTCCTGAATTTGGTTGTTGGAACCTCATATCCTCCTTGAGACTAGTCCAATGGATTCCATCACCAGCCATGTCTTGAACTCAAGCAACACCTGCACATGAATAAACAACCAATCCATACGAGCCCATGTCCTCGACTTGACTCAGGTTAGTTCCGAACACAACACCTTACGCGAGAACCTCACATAAGCATGTTGCAAAACCACAGTAACACGATATCATCCATGTCAACCAAAAATGCACCAAAGACTTAGCAAATTAATACTAAGCAATCATTCCAGAGATGTAAAGCAAGTACAAAACATTGCAAATGAAAAACAGAAGCATTGCGGTCAAGTTCTGGACCTTGCCAGAGCAACCCGGACCTTGACCCGGAGCTAACAAAAGCTAGTAGAACCTAGCGCCGGAACTTACCAAAACTAGTATAACCAAGCTCCTGCCGTAGCTTACAAAACTAGCAGGACCTAGCATCTAACGTAACCGGAGCTACCCAAAACAAACCGAACCTTCCGTCGGACCTTGCTGTAGCTCGGTGCTAGAGTTGGACCTTGATAAAAAGGTGTTTTGGTGATATTCAAAACTTTTATCATCAAAAAAAGTGTACTCACTACAAGCCAATGTATTCAGCACACATAGGTCTTACAATCTCCCCCTTGATGAATGCATTGGCAACACCATTTAAAATCCGAACATTGGCTTATTCACATAAAAGTTTTGAAGGAAATTTCTCCCCCTTTGTAAATCAAAAGTAAAATGAGAAGAAAATCCAAAAATTATCCCATATTATCTCTCCCCCTTTATTATCTCTCCTTATGCACAAATTCTCTTTCTCTTCATGCTTATCTCTCCCCCTTTGACAATGTATTCAGCAAGTCATGAGCATATAAACAAATTATCTCTCCCCCTTTAGTTGTTATGAGCATATTATAACATATACATATAAACAAAGCTCATCCAAGTCATACTATCAAGTACCTTACATTATCACATCAATGAAATACATAAAGTAGTGTAAGCCATGCTAGAGATCAAATGTAATTTTCAATTTAAGTAAGTCATGATCTCACAAACTTAACTATTTCAAAACCTGAAATCATGATACTAGTTGCTGCATTTTATTATTTTTCAATGCATAAAATTTAGATCATATGATATTTGCAAGAGATTATATGCGCATCTGCCTTATTCTAACTAACCAAGCCAAGCCTATGTCATTTGACAATCAGAAGCTTAAGGACATGGTTTTAGTCATACACAACTTCTTCCAAGTTCATATCTAAGTGCAATGATAAGCCATCTCAAAAGAAGAAGTGCGATGCATGCATATTCTCTTGATCTTTTCTCAATTTATATTTGTTCATAAAAACTCAACATGTGAGTTGATTACTTGATTAATTATTAATGATTAAAAGCACTTGTGAACATGTAACAAGTTCAAAACAACAAGAAAGTTCGACCATGACCAGTTTTAGTGTAAGTAATTATTCCAATTACTAGACATGGCAAAAACTACAAAATGTATGACACGAGTAATGTAGTAAGAACTTTCAGCATGTAAAAGAATCACAAAGTCATATATGTATGAAATACTATGCTCATATTATTTTAGTTTCATATTCACACATAGACTTCCCAAGTTTCAAAACTCACCCTCAATTTAAGTCATGAGGATGTATAACCCCTATTTCACTATGAATGTAACAAAAACGAGTGAAATCCAAAGGTTTTGTAAAAATATCAGCCAATTGTTGTTCGGTATCTACATGGTGAAGCACAAGATTTCCTTTTTCAACATTATCTCGGAGAAAGTGATACCTAATGTCAATATGCTTAGTTCTAGAATGTTGCACGAGGTTTTTAGCAATGCAAATGGCACTAGTGTTATCACAGAATAGTGGAACACTATCTAGATCAACCCCATAGTCCTTAAGTGTTTGAACAATCCAAAGAATTTGTGAGCAAGCACTAGCAGCAACTACATATTCAGATTCGGCTGTGGATTGTGCAACTGAATTTTGTTTTCAGAGGACCAAGCAACAAGAGAATTACCAAGAAAATGACAAGCACCGGAAGTACTTTTCCTATCAATCCTACAACCCTCAAAATCAGCATCCGAAAAAGCTTTCAAAGTAACGGTTGAGGAAGAAGGAAGAAAAATTCCAAATTCTTGAGTTCCATGTAAGTACCTGAGAATCCTTTTGACGGCTTGACGATGTGAAACACGTGGGGAGGCTTGAAACCGTGCACAAAGACATATGCTGAATTGTATATCTGGTCTTGATGTCGTGAGGTACAAAAGTGATCCGATCATGCTTCTATATTGTTTTTGATCCACGGGTTCACCATCTTCATCAAGTCCAAGTGTTGTTGCTGTTCCCATTGGTGTCCGAAGAGGCTTGCTTTTGTCCATGTTGAAGCGCCTTAGGAGATCTTTTGTATACTTCGTTTGATGCACAAAGGTGCCCTCCTTTGTTTGCTTGATTTGCAGCCCCAAAAAGTAAGTGAGTTCACCCATCATACTCATTTCAAATTCGGAACTCATCATTGCTGAAAACTTGGACACAAGATCATGAGAAGAACAACCAAAGATAATATCATCCACATACACTTGAACGAATAATGAGTCATTGCCATGCTTAAGCACAAAAATAGTTTTATCAACCTTGCCCATGGTAAACCCTTTTTCAAGTAAGAATGTTTTTAACCTATCATATCATGCTCTAGGGGCTTGTTTGAGACCGTACAGGGCTTTGGACAGTTTGTAAACATGATTAGGAAAATCTGGATTTTCAAAACCCGGTGGTCGTTTCACATAAACCTCCTCATCTTTGTAGCCATTAAGAAAAGCACTTTTAACATCCATTTGATATAGCTTAAAACCAATAGATGCAGCAAAAGCTAACAAAATTCTTATGGCTTCTAATCTAGCAACAAGAGCAAAAGTTTCATCAAAATCTAGACCTTCAACTTGAGTGAAACCTTGAGCAACCAACCTAGCCTTATTCCTAACCACAACCCCATCCTCACTTTGTTTCTTTTTAAATACCCATTTAGTTCCAATTAAAGTGTGACCTTGAGGTGGAGGTACAAGTTTCCAAACATTATTTCTTTCAAAATTTTCTAACTCTTCTTGCATGGCAATAATCCAAGATTCATTAGTGAGTGCGTGTGATATATCTTTGGGTTCAAAAGAAGCAACAAAAGAAGAACGAGTGTAAGAGTTTGGATCGCAAAACCTGGACCGTGTGACTCATTTGTGCAAGCTTCCAATCATCTGTTGTGGAGGATGATCTTTGTAAAACCGTAGGGGAACAAATGTCTCACATGCTTCTTCTTCTTCATGTTCATCACAAATCGATGAGCTTGTGACTTGAGGATGATTTGAATCAGCATTGATGGTTGTCGGTGCTGGTTGAGAATTAACATCCGGAGCTGAACCAAAGTCTTTAGCTGCTGAATTTTCGGGCAGCAGCTCCAATTCTTCCTCATCTTCAATGAAAATGCTCCCCCTGTGGATATGGATCTGCACCTGCAATGTTTGAGCTAGTACCTGGTCTAGCTTCATCAAAAGACACTTCACAAGTCTCCACAATTTTGTTAGTTTCAAGTAAAAGCACACGGTAGCCTCTAGTATGAGATGGATAACCAAGAAACATGCCATCAATGGATCTAGGTTCAAATTTATCAAGATTACCATGTTTCTTAACAAAGCATTTGCAACCAAAGACCCGAAAGTGTGTAACACTAGGCCTATGTCCAAACCGGAGCTCATATGGTGTTTTACCTAGCTTAGCACGCAAGAAAACACGATTTGAGACATAACAAGCAGTTGCTAACGCATCAGCCCAAAATTTCCTAGGAGTTTGATATTCATCAAGCATAGTCCTAGCCATCTCAACTAAGGTTCTGTTCTTTCTTTCTACAACACCGTTTTGTTGAGGTACATATGGTGAAGAAAATTGATGATCTATTCTATTTTCAGCACAAAATTGATCAAAAGATTGATTTTTAAATTCAGTTCCATTATCACTTCTAATTGCTTTTAAGGATCCTGGGTAATCAATTGATAATCTAAGAAATAAAGTTCTAAAGTGACTAAAAACTTCATTCTTAGACGCCATAAAGTAAACCCAAGAGTATCTAGAATAATCATCAACAATCACAAGTACATACCATTTACCTCTGAAAGATTGAACACGTGAAGGTCCTACAGTGTCAAGATGCAAAAGTTTACATGTTTCAGCTGTCATGATCATTGTGAGAGGAGTATGTGAACCTGCAACTATCTTAGCATCTCTACAAGAAGATCACACAATTTCTTTGTCCCCTTTAAACTTAGGCAGCCCACGTATGCGATCAAGAGCACTAACATGCGTTAGGTGATCAAAGCCTACGTGACCAAGTCTACGATGCCAAAAATATAGGTCCTTTGAATCATTAGCAACTAGACACCTATGCTTAGAGGAAGACATATCAAAATCTGTAAGACTTATGTGTGCTGAATACATTGGCTTGTAGTGAATACACTTGCTTTGATGATAAAAGTTTTGAATATCACCAAAACACCTTTTTATCAAGGTCCGACTAGTTTTGTAAGCTCCGGCGGGAGCTTGGTTGTACTAGTTTTGGTAAGCTTCGGCGCTAGGTTCTACTAGCTTTTGTTAGCTCTGGCTCATGGTCTGGGTTGCTCTGGCAAGGTCCGGAACTTGACCGCAATGCTTCTGTTTTTCATTTACAATGTTTCGTACTTGCTTTACATCTCTGGAAAGATTGCTTAGTATTCATTTGCTAAGTCTTTGGTGCGTTTTTGGTTGACATGGATGATATCGTGTTACTGTGGTTTTGCAACATGCTTATGTGAGGTTTTCACATAAGGTGTTGTATTCGGAACTAACTTGAGTCAAGTCGAGGACTTAGACTCGTATGGATTGGTTGTTTATTCATGTGCAGGTGTTGTTTGAGTTCAATACATGGCTGGTGATGGGATCCATTGGACTAGTCTCAGGGAGGAGATGAGGTTCCAACAACCAAATTCAGGAGGAATTGTGGTTGAGCTGATCAGGAGGTTGCGCAGCATGATTGAATCAAGAACAATGCATGTGAAGGTATCGTGGACGTCATTGGAAGATGGTTGCACGTGTGAAAGAAGTGCATGTACGTGGCTACATGGTTCCGAGACGTGATGAAGAGATGTGGACGTAAAGAGTTGGTCGGAAAGGTCCAACTGACTAGGTTATGCACTTAGGCTACGGCTAAGTCGGGTTTGACTCAAATATGGAAAGATTTGAGTTGGTTATGATAGGATTTTGTGTGGGTCACGAATTTGAGTTGTTTAGGAATGTGGGATATGTTCCTAAGGTGTTTGGAAGTCTTAAGATTGCTTCTATCTGCGTATAGAAGAAGCCTAAGCAGTTATGGAAAGTTACGATTCGTGAACAGAGTAGGATTAGGTTCCTGATCTGAGTTGAGTTGGCTTTCGAACTGGTTATATAAGCGAGGGAGCCCAGAGCTCGTGGTGCACGACTTTGGGGATGTTCCTCTTGTGTTATATTGAATAAAATTCGTAGTTTTAAGGAACGTTTGTGCCTTGTTTGTCCGACTTGTTCCAGACAAGTTTTACTCGTCGAGTTTCTGGACAGCACTACCTTTCGTCGGTGGTTTTATCATAACTCGAGTTTTACAGATCCAATTGACGTGATTCTTTTTGGGTTGTCTTCACAACTTTATTATATATCATCTGTCAAAATTTCACGGTCATTGGATTTGTGGTCTATGATATACATGAGTTTCTTTACAGTGTTTCAGAATTTTTTTTTTCTCGGGTAGGTCAGATTGACCTTTATTTGATCTTTCGATCATAACTTGAGTTTTGCTCGACGGATTTGAGTTATTATTGTTGTGTTGTATTCGTGACTTGATTCTCTCTGATATCTATCACTTTTGTCATGGTGAAACACGTTTAGATTAGTCTCACACATGATTTCTTTAACAGATCGTTTTTCTGCCGAAGGGGTTGGGGTTTAATTGTTTCCGCTGTGTAAGATTTTTAAATCTACCATTCACCTCCTTCTCTGGTAGCTTTTCACGTGCTCTTCGATCCTACAATTGGTATCAGAGCCACGGTGCTCTAATCTTTGTGATTTGTGCGTGTTTTTGACTAATCATCATGGAGAAGTACTCTGCCAAACCTTGTGTGTTTGCTCGTATTGATTTTCAAGTTTATAAGGCACACATGGAGGCTTTCGTCCAGGCACAAGGCTTTGCAATATGGGAGAAGGTATACAAAACTTACGAAGTGCCATCAAACGATCAAGTTACAGCTACAAATCTGAGAGATGTCGACAACAACAACAAGGCTCAAAACTTGATCTTACAAGGATTAACACAAAGTGACTTCGACCGTGTTGCACACCTCCGATCTGCATACGATGTGTGGAAAGCACTTTGTGACTGCCACAAAGGATCCAACACGATCAAAGAGGTAAGGCAAGACATGTTCAAGAAAGAATACATGCGCTTTGAGATGCAACCCGGTGAGTCTATTGATGACCTTTTTGCTCGCTTTAATAAGATTATCAGCAACTTGCGTAGTGTCAATGTTAATTTTTCAGATGCTAAAAATGCTAAGCAATTGCTAAGTGCATTAGATATGTCAATTTGGGAGATGAAAGTCGCATCTATTCGTGAATCTACTGTCATGAGTTCACTTACTTTAGATGTGCTATATTCCAAGTTAAAAACTCATGAAATTGACATAATCTCACGTAAGAACCCCAACAAGTCTATTGCTTTAGTTTCTCAATGTGGCATGCCTAGTTCCGGTCAAACATCATCTTGTGGTACACTTGCTTTGATGTCCTCTCTAACCCTTGAATAGATTGAGGAGTTTCCAGAGGAGGAGCTAGCGCTCATCTCTACCCGATTCTCAAAAGCATTGCAAAATGTGAGAACTAGAAGGAGAGGAAGTTTCGGACCTCAACGATGCTTTGAATGTTGTAAGACAGGACATTTTTGTTCAGATTGCCCTAACCTTTCAGGTCCTACTTCCCGGGATGAAAAGAAAACAAGAACAAAGCACTCCTCAACAAACGATAAAAAGAAAAATAAGGGCTTTACAGGTCGCCAATTGGTGAGCAGTTTTATCTCAGCACTCCAGGAACTTGGCTCAAGCGACGTGGACATTGGAAGTGATGAAGATGAAGATGATTTGGCAAACTTGTGCTTCATGGCGGGCAAGTCAAGATCAAGTATGGAGGAGGCAGAACACAACAACAACAATGAAGAGGTATGTCCTACTTGCGAAGAAATGTGTGATGCTATTTCTCGTGCCACTATTATTGTTAAGAAAAAGGACAAAAAGCTTAGGGACAATGCTATTAAAATTGAGTCACTAGAATCTGAACTTAATCGTTTGAAGTCCTTGATTCCTAGTGATGATTCTTGTTCCTCATGTTACTTAATATATGAACAATTGTCCTCCCTAAGAAGTGCACATACCTCCACACTTGATAAACTTGAACTTGAAATTGAAAAGAACAAAAAGCTTGTTGCACTTAATATTGGAAACTTAAAAGATGCTTCTTGTTCTCAATTGATTTGCATTGTTCTAGTTGTGATGATCTTGATAAGAAACTGCAAGATGCTATGAATGAAATCTCTATATTGAACAATGCTTTATGTTGTCATGAAGTGAAATATTGTTCCAATTGCAAATTAAAAGGAAAAACTTCATGTGAAAATTGCTTTGATCTGTCCAATAAACTTGATAACATGCATAAGACATTTGATCGATTTTGTAATGGGAATAAGAACCTAAACTTGTTGTTGAATTCATCCAAGTCTTGCAATGAGAAAACTGGTTTAGGTTTTGATTCTCATGCTCATGCTAAGGCACATCCACCAAAAATTATAAAGTCATTAGGAAGTGGTTTGATTCAAACAGTTCCTAAACAAAAAGAAGTGGTTTTCAAATCTGCAGGAGTATTATCTCATTCGGTTTCAAATAAAAATGTTGTTTGCTCATCTAGACATGAACACAAAGTTAAATTTCATTGTACATATTGTGGTAGAGATGGTCATGTCATAGATTTTTGTTATAGACTAGCTAAACAACAGAAAAGGGAAAGAATGGTTGCTAGATCTCATAACCTTCATGCAAAATTTGCTGCACATATTGAGCCGAATGTACAACCTGCTGTTTTGAGTCAAAAACATTCAAAGTTTACTCTCGGACCTTCTGTTTTTGCCTCCGGAGCTACTGATTTTTGTGCTACACAAGTAACACCTTATAGGTCAGTAGTTAAGAATAAAAAAATCTCAAACTTTGACTCATAAACCTGTTGTTTTGTCTCAGCTTTCGCGTGTTTTTCCTGTTGCACGTCGCGTGACTCAGTACTGGATTCCTAAATGCCTTTTGACTAACCCCAGTATTGAGTCATCGACGTATTGTGCTTCTATGTAGGTTAAACGTTTGAGGAAGGAGAACATTTGGATTGTGGATTCAGGTTGCTCACGCCACATGACCGGTAACAAAGATTGGTTCTCCTCCCTCTTTTTTGTGTCATGTGTAGAGAATATTACTTTTGCCGATAATTCTTCAACTCCTATAATTGCTAAGAGTTCGGTTAGAGTAAATGATCACTACACTTTGAAGGATGTGGTACTTGTCAAAAATTTGAAATACAACTTGCTTTCTGTTTCACAATTGCTAGATGAAAATCTGGAAATTATTTTCAATAAAAACTGCTGAAATGTTGTAAGTTCAAATAGTGAGCTTATTTTTAACATGTCTCGGTTTGGAAGAGTTTTTAAAGCTGATTTTGATATGTCTTCCTCTAAACATAGGTGTCTAGTTGCTAATGATTCAAAGGACCTATATTTTTGGCATTGTAGACTTGGTCACGTAGGCTTTGATCACCTAACGCGTGTTAGTACTCTTGATCGCATACGTGGGCTGCCTAAGCTTAAAGGGGACAAAGAAATTGTGTGCTCTTCTTGTAGACATGCTAAGATGGTTGCAGGATCACATACTCCTCTCACAATGATCATGACAACTGAACCATGTCAACTTTTGCATCATGACACCGTAGGACCTTCACGTGTTCAATCCTTCAGAGGTAAATGGTATGTAATTGTGATTGTTGATGATTATTCTAGATACTCTTGGGTTTACTTTATGGCGTCTAAGAATGAAGTTTTTAGTCACTTTAGAACTTTATTTCTTAGATTATTAATTGATTACCCAGGATCTTTAAAAGCAATTAGAAGTGATAATGGAACTGAATTTAAAAATCAATCTTTTGATCACTTTTGTGCTGAAAATAGAATAGATCATCAATTTTCTTCACCATATGTACCTCAACAAAACGGTGTTGTAGAGAGAAAGAACAGAACCTTAGTTGAGATGGCTAGAACTATGCTTGATGAATATCAAACTCCTAGGAAATTTTGGGCTGATGCGTTAGCTATCGCTTGTTATGTCTCAAATCGTGTTTTCTTGCGTGCTAAGCTAGGTAAAACACCATATGAGCTCCAGTTTGGACATAGGCCTAATGTTACACACTTTCAGGTCTTTGGTTGCAAATGCTTTGTTAAGAAACATGGTAATCTTGATAAATTTGAACCTAGATCCATTGATGACATGTTTCTTGGTTATCCATCTCATACTAGAGGCTACCATGTGGTTTTACTTGACACTAACAAAATTGTGGAGACTTGTGAAGTGTCTTTTGATGAAGCTAGCCGAGGTACTAGCTCAAACATTGCAGGTCCAGACCCATACCCGCAGGGGGGAGCATTTTCATTGAAGATGAGGAAGAATTGGAGCCGCTGCCCGAAAATTCAGCAGCTAAAGACTTTGGTTCAGCTCTGGATGTTAATTCTCAACCAGCACCAACAACCATCAATGCTGATTCAAATCATCCTCAAGTCACAAGCTCATCGATTTCTGATGAACATGAAGAAGAAGAAGCTTGTGAGACATCTGTTACCCTATGGTTTTACAAAGATCATCCCCCACAACAGATGATTGGAAGCTTGTACGAACGAGTCACACGGTCCAGGTTTTGCGATCCAAACTCTTATGCTCATTCTGCTTTTGTTGCTTCTTTGGAACCCAAAGATATATCACACACACTCACTAATGAATCTTGGATTATTGCCATGCAAGAAGAGTTAGAAAATTTTGAAAGAAATAATGTTTGGAAACTTGTACCTCCACCTCAAGGTCACACTTTAATTGGAACTAAATGGGTATTTAAAAATAAACAAAGTGAGGATGGGGTTGTGGTTAGGAATAAGGCTAGGTTGGTTGCTCAAGGTTTCACTCAAGTTGAAGGTCTAGATTTTGATGAAACATTTGCTCCTGTTTCTAGATTAGAAGCCATAAGAATTTTGTTAGCTTTTGCTGCATCAAATGGTTTTAAGCTATATCAAATGGATGTTAAAAGTGCTTTTCTTAATGGCTACATAGATGAGGAGGTTTATGTCAAACAACCACCAGGTTTTGAAAATCCAGATTTTCCTAATCATGTTTACAAACTGTCCAAAGCCTTATATGGTCTCAAACAAGCCCCTAGAGCATGGTATGATAGGTTAAAAACATTGTTACTTGAAAAAGGGTTTACCATGGGCAAGGTTGATAAAACTCTTTTTGTGCTTAAGCATGGCAATGACTCATTATTTGTTCAAGTGTATGTGGATGATATTATCTTTGATTGTGCTTCTCATGATCTTGTATCCAAGTTTTCAGCAATGATGAGTTCCGAATTTGAAATGAGTATGATGGGTGAACTCACCTACTTTTTGGGGCTGCAAATCAAGCAAACAAAGGAGGGTACCTTTGTGCATCAAATGAAGTATACAAAAGATCTCCTAAGGCACTTCAACATGGACAAAAGCAAGCCTCTTCGGACACCAATGGGAACAGCAACAACACTTGGACTTGATGAAGATGGTGAACCCGTGGATCAAAAAGAATATAGAAGCATGATCGGATCACTTTTGTACCTCACGGCATCAAGACCGGACATACAATTCAGGGTATGTCTTTGTGCACGGTTTCAAGCCTCCCCACGTGCTTCACATCGTCAAGCCGTCAAAAGGATTCTCAGGTACTTACATGAAACTCAAAAATTTGGCATTTTTCTTCCTTCTTCCTCAACCGTTACTTTGAAAGCTTTTTTGGATGCTGATTTTGGGGGTTGTAGGATTGATAGGAAAAGTACTTTTGGTGCTTGTCATTTTCTTGGTAATGCTCTTGTTGCTTGGTCCTCTAGAAAACAAAATTCAGTTGCACAATCCACAGCCGAATCTGAATATGTAGCTGCTGCTAGTGCTTGCTCACAAATTCTTTGGATTGTTCAAACACTTAAGGACTATGGGGTTGATCTAGATAGTGTTCCACTGTTTTGTGATAACACTAGTGCCATTTGCATTGCTAAAAAACCCGTGCAACATTCTAGAACTAAGCACATTGACATTAGGTATCACTTTCTCCGAGATAATGTTGAAAAAGGAAACATTGTGTTTCACCATGTAGATACCGAACAACAATTGACTGACATTTTTACAAAACCTTTGGATTTCACTCGTTTTTGTTACATTTGTAGTGAAATAGGGGTCATGCACCCTCATGGCTTAAATTGAGGGGGAGTTTTGAAACTTGGAAAGTCTATGTGTGAATCTGAAATTAAAATAATATGAGCATAGTATTTCATACATATATGACTTTGTAATTCCTTTTACATACTGAAAGTTCTTACTACATTACTCGTGTTATACATTTTGTAGTTTTTGCTATGTCTAGTAATTGGAATAATTACTTACACTAAAACTGGTCATGGTCGAACTTTCTTGTTGTTTTGAACTTGTTATATGTTCACAAGTGCTTTTAATCATTAAGATATAATCAAGTAATCAACTCACATGTTGAGTTTTTATGAACAAATATAAATTGAGAAAAGATCAAGAGAATATGCATGCATCGCACTTCTTCTTTTGAGATGGCTTATCATTGCACTTAGATATACTTGGAAGAAGTTGTGTATGACTAAAACTGTCGGTACCCTAAAAACCATACACCCCCTGAGGTTACAAAGATCTCAAGGGAAGGACATCTACTCAAATTGAAGACCCTCGGGGGCCCACTTGCCAGACGTAACCGGACCCGCTTCTCCAACATGGTTAGCCCCTAGGTTGCCACGTGTACTGTCAGACCAGAGTTATTACCCGCAAGGGTGAAGCTCCGGGCTAGGTACTGAAACGGCACCTCCGGAGGTAACCCCTGACCGAGAGAAGCTCCGGACCTGACACGTGCCAGGCCACCCCGGAGCTTCCCGCTTCCCCCAAGCAAGCTCCGGAGCTGCCACGTGTCCATACGTCGGAGCTGGCCACTTCAAACCTCCGAAAGACGTTGTAACGGCACCGGATCTTCAAAGGACAACCGCGGACTTCAAGACCCGATTAATTATCATTAATTCCACATTAATGATACTTAATCAGGACAATCTTAACACCTGTAACGGCACTGTCGGAACCGTTACAGGGTTATTAACAACAATTAATCTCGTGTATCAATACTAGTAACCGCCAGGGCCACATGTCGGGCCAGGCTGACTTGTAACGGTTTGTCCTTGTGCTATAAAAGGACAAACCGACGATACACGAGGAGAGGACTCTCGAACACTCTGAAGCTCACAAGTTAATACAACACACACACACCCGTGGAGTAGGGTATTACGCTCAGGCGGCCCGAACCACGTAAACCACTGTGTCACTCGTGTCCAATCGCGTTTCATCTTATTGAGTCTCCGCGCGCCCAAACCGAACCACAAACTCCTTCAACACTTTCGTAGTGTCAGGGGATCTGCCGACTCCAACAGTCGACAGTTGGCGCGCCAGGTAGGGGCGCCTGAGATCTTCAAGAATGGTGAATTCTGCGGCTGGATCATCCAACGGGCAACCTGCTGCTCAGGCTGTCGGAGGCAATCCCTCTAACATGCAGCCACCGGCAGGAGCCTCAGTTCCAGCAGGAGTCACACTCCCACCACCACCATCTTCTCCGGCAAGACATGCCGGACAACATGATGGTGCACCGGCTTCACATTCTGCGCCGGCAAGTCGTGACAACCCAGAACACGCGCTCCATGCAGCGCGTGCTCTCCTCCAGCGACCACCACCTCCGGATGCATCTCAAGGTGCCATGGAGCAATGGAGAGCTGATGTTGAGCATTTGGTCGCAGCAGCAGCCGAACGCCTCAACAACCAGGGTCCACCTCCTTCAGGGCGGGCCCCGTCGCAGCGACGAACGTTGTCTGGTAGACTTGGTCCACATGTTTCCAACAACCGGAGACGAGCTGCGTCACAGCAAGTGACGTCGTTGCCCTCTGGGGCACGACGCGCCCATACCGCATCTCGGCTTTCGACACATGACCTCCGGGCAGAGCTTGATCGCCGATACCGCCAACAGGATGGCCGTGTCCACATCGAGCGAACTCGAGAAAGACGGGATGCTCAAGACCTTTCTACTCTGGAAGGAGTAGGAGGAGGCTGTTCCGCCCTAGCCATGCACCTGCGCATGGTTAGATGGCCACAGAAGTTCCGGCCACACTTGCCGGAAAAATTCGACGGGACTGTCAATCCCGTAGAATTTCTACAGATATACTCCACTGCGATCTTAGCAGCTGGAGGAAACGAGGCCGTAATGGCCAATTACTTTCCAGTGGCCTTAACTGGGACCGCCAGGTCCTGGTTTATGAGCCTTCCACCCAACTCTATCGACAGTTGGGAGGAGCTGTGCCGTCAGTTCACCGCCAATTTCGGGAGTTCATACACCCGTCCGGGCACTGAACTGGACCTTTTTGCGGTCGTGCAAAAAGGAGGAGAATCTTTGCGGTCATTCATCCAGAGATTCTCTCAGGTACGTAACACAATCCCTTCTATCTCAAGCGCTTCTGTCATTGTGGCATTCAGACAGGGTGTACGAGACAAGAAGATGTTGGAGAAGCTGGCGATCAAAGAGATCACCAGCGTCACGGAGCTCTTCAGCCTGGCTGACAAATGTGCCAGAGCTGCGGAGGGCCGTGAAATGCACTCCAAACCAGCCTTGGAGGATCATAAAAAATCCTCCAAAGAAGAAGCCGCTACCTCCGGGAGTGGCAAGAAGAAAAAGAAGACCAACGGCAAGAAGAAGCCGTCGGCCGGCACATCCAACGTTGCAGCCACTGCAACTCCTGGTGGCCGGGGGCCACGCCCCGAGAAGCGACCTCGACCGTCTTCTGAAGACGGTGGCAAATCCAAGATGTGGTGCCCCATTCACAAAACGAGCAGCCACAGATTGGAGGACTGCCGGGAGGTCCAAAACCTTGTCGAGCGCTACCACAAGCGCCGGGAAGGGTCTCCCTTCCGACAGAGGGAGGGAAAACAAAAGGTCAATGAAGCTCCGGGTGAAGAGGAGTTAGGGTTTCAGGACCCCAAAAAGGTCCTGAAAGCCGTCTACACCTCCGTCGACGATGACTCCGACGTCTCCGACAACGAGCGTCGAAAAACCATGAACACCATCTTTGGTGGATCATGGGACATCACTTCTCGTCGTGTCATCAAGACTATGCGACGGGATATGGCTGCTGTAGCTCCTACAGCTAGACCGGAGCCACATCGAAAGTGGATGGACACACCCATCACTTTTGATGCTTCGGACTGTCCTCAAAGCATGGTCGGAGCTGGCCAATTACCCCTGATGGTATCTCCCACCATCAACAACATCCAGCTCCATCATGTCCTGGTAGACGGAGGTTCGGGGCTTAACCTCATCAGCTTTGAAGCTTTCACTAAGCTTCAGCTCCGACCTTCGGACCTCCAGCCCTCTCGACCTTTCTCCGGAGTAGGTCCGGGGGCCATCACTCCACTCGGAGCTATTACTCTCCCCGTTACCTTCGGGACCCGGGAGAAGTATCGCACCGAGAAGTTGGTCTTCGACGTCGCTCAGATCAACTTACCATTCAACGCCATCTTGGGTAGACCTGCCTTGTACAAATTCATGGCAGCTGCTCATTATGGATACCTGGTGTTGAAGATGCCAACACTAGTAGGCGTTCTCCGGATCCGCGGAGATCGCACTGCCGGAGTAACTGCTCTGGAGGAACTCCACGCACTCACCACAGCGCAAGAGGAGGACTCCAGACAGAAGCAAGCTCCACAACCTCCGAGCATTCGTCAACGAGGCTCGACCTCTGCACCTCGTGTGCAGCCAAGCGGCGACACCGACATTCCCGTCAAAGTCGTCCAAATTGGTTCCGATGTCACTCAAACTACCCGCATATCGGGTGGCTTGAACGACAAATAGGAACTCGCGCTCATCACTTTCCTCCGGGCTAACGTTGACGTGTTTGCTTGGCAACCGTCACAAATGCCTGGGATCCCCAGGGAAGTGATTGAGCACAATCTGAAGATTTACCCCGACGCTCGGCCTGTGCACCAGAAACCTCGGAAGCAATCTGTAGAGCGACAGAACTTCATCCGACAAGAAGTGAAGAAGTTGCTCGAAGCCGATTCATCCGAGAAGTCTACCATCCAAAATGGCTGGCAAACCCAGTCGTTGTGCCTAAGGCCGGCGGGAAACTTCGGATGTGCATCGACTACACCACACTGAATAAGGCATGTCCAAAAGATCCATTCCCACTACCTAGAATAGATCAGATAGTGGATTCCACCTCCGGGTGTGAGTTACTGTGTTTTCTAGACGCATATTCTGGATATCATCAAATCAGGATGTCTAGGGAAGATGAAGAACATACTTCATTCATCACAGTGGATGGATTGTATTGTTACACAGCCATGCCTTTTGGTCTCAAGAATGCAGCTTCAACTTTTGTACGAGCTATGTACAAAACTTTCGAAGAACTCATCAGAGACATAGTGGAAGTGTACGTCGATGACATCGTGGTCAAAGTCAAAAACAAGGAATCCCTCTTGGACACCTTGCAGGCTGTCTTCGATAAGCTGCGGGCCACCCGCACGAAGCTAAACCCAGACAAGTGCGTCTTCGGGGTTATTTCCGGAAAGCTTCTTGGTTTCCTGGTAAGTCACCGGGGCATAGAGGCTAATCCGGCGAAGATAAAAGCCATTGAAGACATGCGGCCACCAACCCGCATCAAAGACGTCCAAAAATTAACTGGATGTCTAGCAGCCCTCAGCCGGTTCATTTCAAGACTGGCGGAAAGGGCACTTCCCTTCTTCAAGTTACTGAGGAAGTCCGGACCATTCCAATGGTCTGAAGAAGCAGAGAAGGCATTCCAGGAGCTGAAACAGTTCCTCACCACCCTACCAGTCTTGGTAGCTCCGAACCCCGGTGAGCCTTTATTGCTTTACATTTCAGCTGCTGACGAAGTCGTCAGTATGGTTCTGGTTGCAGAGAGACCGGAACTACCCAATACTCAGGAATCCAGACCCCTTCGGGAGGGTCCGGAGGTTCCTGAAAGCAGGTCTGGGTCCCAGCTCCCAGACTTGAACCCACAAGAAGCCACTTCAGAGGACCCTGATTCCTCCGAGAGGATCCAGGTCATTCCTGAAGAAGCTCCGGGTTCCTCCACCCAGAACCCGGAGGTCCCCGAAGATAGTCTGGACCCCTCCGAGAGGGTCCGAATCAATGAAGAGGAAGCTCCGGACCCCTCCGGGAGGGTCCGGACCATTCAACGCCCGGTATACTTCATCAGTGAAGTGTTACATGATGCCAAGACTCGATACCTAGAGGTGCATAAGCTGCTTTATGCAGTTCTTATTGCCTCAAGGAAGCTTCGACACTATTTTCAAGCTCACAAAGTCTCGGTGGTAACCTCATATCCACTTCGAGCGATCCTGCATAATCCCAATTCAACTGGGAATATTGCAAAGTGGGCAGCGGAACTGGCTGAATTTGACCTTGAATTCATTCCAAGACAAGCAATCAAGAGTCAAGCGTTGGCAGATTTCGTGGCAGAATGGACTCCCTCTCCATTAAACCCTGGGGGTCCCAGCGAGCAGAAGACGGAACCACAAGTTCCAGCCTTCACTAAGCCTCACTGGACCCTTTACTTCGACGGCTCCATGCAGAAGCAGGGAGCCGGAGCTGGAATCCTTCTCCTTGCACCAACCGGGGAGAAGGTGAAATACATGGTGCACCTTGACTTCAAGGCAACCAACAACATGGCGGAGTACGAAGCACTCATCTATGGATTAAAGGTGGCACTATCATATGGTGTCAAGCAGTTGCTGGTCAAAGGAGATTCACAACTTGTCATCAAACAGGTGAAGGGTGAATGCTCCTGCAATAATCTCCAGCTGGCTGCTTACCTCCTTGAAGTCCAGAGGCTTCAGAAGGACTTCGAAGTCCTAGACCTTCACCATGTTCAGCGTGCTCACAACGCTGAAGCTGACGAACTCTCGACCAAGGCGTCAACCGGAGCTCCGGCTCCTGTCGGAACCTTTGTCCGGAGGTTGTCAAAACCCACAGTTCAGCCTGCCGAACTGAACGAAGGGGGCGAGATCAGCATCCCGAAGCTGACGGTCCCGATGGCCCTGTTACCATGGCAGCCATCAAGGGTCGTACGTGCTGCGGGAAGCTCCGAGCAACCCAGCACGCAAGACTCAAATGCTCAAGTCAGTTCCGATGCATGGATCTCGGAGATCCGGAACTACTTGAAAGACAACATCCTTCCTGACGATGATGTATCCGCTGACCGGGTAGTCAGATTGGCTAAAAGATACACGTTGGTAGAAGGGGATCTCTACCGGCGCGGTGCCAACGGCATCCTAATGCGGTGCATCACAAGGGAAGAAGGCTGCGAGCTCCTCGCAGAAATCCATGGAGGTGAGTGTGGGAACCACGCATCTTCCCGCACGCTGGTCGGAAAAGCCTTTCGGCACGGCTTCTACTGGCCTACAGCGCTCCAGGATGCTACTGAGCTAGTGAAGAAATGCAAAGCATGCCAATTTCATGCAAAGCAAATTCATACACCTGCTCAGTCCTTACAAATGATACCTCCTACATGGCCTTTCGCTGTGTGGGGGATGGACATCTTGGGACCCTTCCCAAGAGCCGTCGGAGGTTACAAGTTCCTGTACGTCGCCATCGACAAGTTCACCAAGTAGCCGAAAGCTACTCCTGTTGTGACGATCAACAAACAATCTGCAATCAATTTTCTACAATCTATCGTGAGCAGATTCGGAGTCCCAAATAAGATCATCACTGATAATGGGACTCAGTTCACAAGCTCCGCATTTCAAGGATATTGCGAAGACCTCGGCATACAAGTTTGCTACGCTTCTGTAGCTCATCCCGCCAGCAATGGACAAGCCGAGAGAGCAAACGCAGAGATCCTTAAAGGACTCAAAACGCGCACTTATGAGCGTTTGAAAAAGCACGGAGCCAATTGGATCGAAGAGCTTCCGCCCACTCTATGGGCCAATAGGACTTCTCCAAGTCGGGCAACCGGAGAAACACCCTTCTTCCTGGTGTACGGAGCTGAAGCGATCCTTCCTCCGGAAATCACCTTGGGTTCCCTCCGAGTCCGGACCTTCGACGAAGCCGCGCAGGACCAGCTCCGGCGTGAAGACCTAGACCTCCTCGAGGAGGGAAGGTGCCAAGAAGCTGTTCGGAATGCCCGATACCGCCAAGCTCTACGGCGTTATCACCAGCGGCATGTACACAACCGACAGCTCGAGGAAGGCGATCTGGTGCTACGGAGAATACTATCCAGAGAAGGGCAAAACAAACTCTCCCCCGACTGGGAAGGGCCCTTCCGAGTGATCAAAGTATCCCGTCCCGGAAGCGTTCGCTTGGCTACTGAGGATGGGACACCTCTCCCAAATCCTTGGAACATCGAGCACCTCCGTAAGTTCTACACTTAATTCCACGGAGGTGAGTCTTAAGTAACTTGAAATGTATGTTATAGAGTCATTGTACAGAGTCGGGTAGTTCCTCTGGGAGAGCAGCCGGACCTTTCCCGAAAGGTTTGAAAAGCTCATGCAACACTTGATACAGTCTCCAGACTAGAAGTGTGGCTAACTACCCTGGGTCAAACGAGAAACCAAACACACTTAGCCTGGTTCCGTACCCTAAGAGTGTACTTGTTTCCCCTGTACCCCGGACCTATAATGAAAGACATCTTCATGTGAAATAGACTCCACGTGCATTCATTTTTGCATAAGGCTCGACATTTTTATTTTTCTCTTTCTTGTCTATAACAGAAACGTGCAATTCTTAAGAAATTCTAGTTTAACCGGTTTATGTACGATTTGAGTTGAATTGTCGGATTTTTTAGATTTAAATGTCGTCTGTGGCCAACTCGCCTGAAAGCCGCCTGAATGTAGGCCTAGAGGGGGGGGGGTGAATAGGCCTTCTTGAATTTCTCGGTTCCTGTAGCACTTCAACAAAAAGGTCAAATCCAGATATATCGGACTAGTCCGGTAAAGTGCGGACTAGTCCGGATTTCACGGGCTAGGTTGATCAAGTTAGGTCAATTTGATTGTTTCGTTGTCGTTTGCAGCGGAAATATAAACTATAATGACAGTTCAATAGTTGTATATTAAGTTTTATTGCAAGTATGATTCTTGTTCACTATTTAACTTCAATTCAACAAAATGAATCAAACCCTAGATAATGTTGATCAACTAGAATGATGAACACAAACGAACAAGACACAAGATTTATCCCGTGGTTCGGTTACCACGAAGGCAGCCTACGTCCACGTTGAGGAGCCCACAAAAGGACCGGGTCTTCACCAACCCTTCCCTCATCGGATCGCCACGAAGGCCAATCCTCTTCCACTAATCACACAGGGGTAAATCACCAAGTTGAAGGGGCGATCTCACAAGTTGAGAGCTCCCTTGATTACAAGTTTCAAAGCTACCAATAACACACTTCGAAATATACAAATTGAGATGCAAAAGTGTGTTAGAGATTCAAACCAAGAGCTCAATCGTGTGCAAAGTGCCTCTCCAATGATCTACAAGTGATCTTCAAAGGATTGATCGATTTTGCACTCAACTTCGTGGAGAGAGATGGTTTTTGAGTCTCTTGGGAGGTGTGACGGCGCTAGGGTTCGAGAGTGTTTAAAAGTGGGCCATCCACCTCTATTTATATGGGGTTTCTAGAAATTACCGTTAGGGTTTAGAAAGATCGGACTAGTCCGTGGTGGAGACCGGACTAGTCCGGTGTGCTGTGTGAAGCAAACCCTAAGTGTCCAGGAATATCGGACTAGTCCGATTGAAAAAACGGACTTGTCCGATTTCGCTGCTGGAAATCTTCGGACTTGTCCGGTTGACATCGGACTTGTCCGGACCTGTGAAACCCTAAGTGTTTTGAACGACAAGTCCGCACTTGGAGGACTTGTCCGATTTAGAACAGAGTGTAAATCGGACTAGTCCGTGTAGTCACCGGACTTGTCCGAAGTGGATCAGAAAGGGAATCGGACTAGTCCGGTGGTGACCGGACTTGTCCGATCTAGTGACTTGTGCATTGTGTTGAGGACTAGTCCGCACTGGGGAGGACTAGTCCGAAGTGGAACAGAAAGATATCGGACTAGTCCGGTGGGGACCGGACTTGTCCGATCTTGTGCAGAATGTGATATCGGACTAGTCCGGTTGATATCGGACTAGTCCGGTCCTGTATGGTTTTGTGCATTGTGTGTGTGTGATTAAGTGAGATTGAGCTCTTGGGTGTGTTTCCTTAACACACTCCATACATACTAATCTACTAATTTCTTCTTATTGAGCTCAAATTCATTTTCCTTCTTGATTTCCCACTTTTTGGCATTTTACTCATTTTTCATCATTTTCCTGCATTCATCTCAACAAAAGGATTAGGATCCCAATTGCTTGTCATAAATCATCCAAAACCCACAAGGGAGTCCTAGATGCACTTTCAATCTCCCCCTTTTTGGTGATTGATGACAACCAATTGAGATTTCACAAAATGAGGTATAAAATGAGATTTTCATAAAGTATGCACATATGACTCAAAAATGCATCAGGCAACAAGATAATTATTCATATGTGCATTCTTTATGGTGGGATGCATACTAAGAGCATGATTGCATTAGAATGACAGAATTTTCATTTACCAACTAATATCAAGTGAATATGGCACTTCAGGAGCAAAAGCTCAGATTTCATCACACACTTGCAAATTAATTGAGCAATTCATCACAGGACCAAACATGATATGAAAAGAGAGTTAAGCAAGTACAATCACAATTAAAAAAACATAGAGAGCTCTCTCCTCGCATCCTATTCAGCTAAAGCTTAGACTAGAGACTCCCCCTCAATCTCTCCCCCTTTGGCATCAAGACACCAAAAAGAGAGAGAGAGGAAGATCCTAGGGCTTCACTCTTCGCTGTCAGTCCTCTCGTCGTCTTCATCATCTTCATCGCTTTCGGCTTGACGAGGTTGAGAGGTAGGAGGAGGAGCGGAGCTGCTCGAGCCCCCAATGCCAAAATAGGCAAGCTCGGAAGGAGTCAAGGGGCTCAGCTCGGTGATGTTTGGATCAGAATCTTCAGAAAGTACTGGAGATCCAATTGGATTGATCTCCAGCTTCTCACTCAGCTGCTTCACATTGGCTTTTATGTATCTCATGTCCTCCTTCCTCTTTTGATTTAGCTTGTGAAGCTTCACTTCAGTTTTCTTGCAGGAGGAGAAGATTGCAGCCAAGTACTTGAGGATCCCACTGGCGGATCCTTTCTGAGGGGCTTCCCTGGAGGGAGGAGTAGCCCTAGCAGCTTCTCCTTGCCTTGCCGGCACCTCGGGGCTTGAGGCCGGCGATGGAGCAGCCTGGACACTCACGGACTGAGGCTTCTGAGGCCTCAGTGGAGTGTGCTCCACATCCTTCACAAACTCGATTCCTGTGACCTTCTCAATCATGAACATCAAGTAAGGGGCATAGCCACAGGATCGGTTGGGGGTACTAGAGATATTGACCATATCATTCCAGATATAGTCTGCAACATCAAATTGCCTTTTCTTGCTGATGACCTTCATCAGGGTCCGGAGGTAGCCTTGCACACTCCCTGCATCACCATCCTTGGGAGCAATCGTCTTCCTGAGGACTCTGTTGAGGACCACAAAGAAAGGCTTCATGTTCTTTGTGGAGGGAGGGACAAACTTGGAGGAGGGCTCATACATGAACTGCATTCCATCTCTCTCAATGACCCCAATGTTGTGGATAATGAGGTGGTCATCGCCCTCAGAGTCAAGATGCAGCAGGCGGGCAAACTCTTCTTGAGTGATGGAATACTTGGATCCATGAGTCATCCAAGTCACACTTTCTTCGTCTTCACCTGAGAAGTAGCACGTTGCATAGAATTGTGCAATCACTTCATCATTCCAATTATATCTGAAGGCAAGCAAATCCTTCAGCCCATGTCTCTCTGCAGCTTGTATCACTTCATCAAAAGCTGCACATTTCCTCTTCTCAAGGTGGGCCCAGTCAATCCATTGACTGCGCACCACCGGGGTCTTCATTGGCAAGTAGACCAGCTTGTAGAAGTCAGCATGGAAATTTGACCAGAATCTGCCATCAGCAGCTTGCTTGGGCCTTGCATAGTAGTCCACACTTCTCAGCTTCATGGCCACATCGCTGCCCTTGCCATTGAATCTTTCCTCATTGGGGTCCCGGACCCCTTCTCTGGGAGTATGCAGCTTTAGAGGCCCAACAGGCCCTGTGGCAACCCCCTTGCCTTTCCCTTTAGCTTGGCGAGGGCCACTTGACGGAGTAGCAGCCTTGGAGGCGGCCTTCTTGACACACACCTTCCTCCGAACCTGAGGAGGTGAGGGAGCAGGCTCGGAGGGTCTCTCTTGGCGTTTCTTGCCAAGACCCGTCGAGGGCCGAGGTGCCACCTCGTGGTCCAACTCGGCCTCGAAATCGGAGATTTCATTGTCGGAGCTCGACATGATCTGAGAATGAGTGATCAAGAGAAAAGACAAGTTATACAAGGTATTTGTGAGGTAAGATGGCAATGGAAGGCAATAGGGAATTAAAGAATTAGGTTTGGTTCAGAAACAACGGACTTGTCCGGTGCTCAGGCACGGACTAGTCCGGGGGACCGGACTTGTCCGTACCTGGACCGGACTAGTCCGGTGTTCATCAGCAAAAACCTAACAAACTGGATAAAAATTGATCCCTAATGAGATAGCTAGTCTAGCATACACATAGTACATCAACTGGACATGCAACTAGTGAAGAATGCTAGGCCAAACGATAAGCAATGAAGAAATTTGAGATTTCTTAGGGTTTGAGGAAAATTTACCAAGAAATCCAAGGAAGCTTGAAAATGTGGGGGTTGGAGGCCGGACTTGTCCGCTAACTTCAATCCCCGAGTCTTCAAGCTTAATCTCCGCCCAAGATTGAGGCTTTTCGACGGAGGAATCAAGGATTCTCCTTGGGAGCTCGAGCGCAAGAGAGAGAAAGCTTGGAGGAGAGTGTGGGGTGAAGAGATTAGGGTTTGGTGGCGGCTAGGGTTATGGACACGAAAAATCGGACAAGTCCGGACATGACCGGACTAGTCCGAAGTCCTCCAGAAACCTAAATCGGACTAGTCCGTGGTCTGTCGGACTAGTCCGGCCTAACCGGCACACTGCGGACTAGTCTGTAATGGCGGACTAGTCCGGGTAACCACGGACTTGTCCGTGCTCACCAGGAGAGAATGTATAGCCCATTCATATATATTTGAAGGTCCAATAATTGAGGGTAGAGAGGCAAAACAATTCAAATAATCCTGATGAATTTGATCAGTAAGCAAACAACAATCATACTATGATCAAAAATTCATCAAGATCTAATAATTGACATAGTTTTTCGAGAGAAAAATGGGGAGGAAAAAATTTTCACAATTCAATCAATATTTTGAAGCAATCATACAGGTATGCAACTTTTAAAGCCACACTCCGAGAATCAAGGATGTTTAGCTCATTTCGGAGTTCGCAAAAACGTTTTTCATCAAGTGGCTTGGTGAATATGTCGGCCAATTGTTTTTGGGTGTTGACATGAGAGATGGATATGTCTCCTTTCATGGAATGGTCTCTCAAGAAATAGTGTCTTATGTCAATGTGTTTAGTTCTAGAGTGCTCAACTGGATTGTGGGCTATTTTAATGGCACTCTCATTGTCACAAAGAAGAGGAATACGGTTCATATTGTAACCGTAATCCCTTAGAGTTTGTCGCATCCAAAGGAGTTGTGCACAACAACTCCCGGCTGCAACATACTCCGCTTCGGCTGTGGATAATGCAATGGAATTCTGTTTCTTGGATGACCAAGAAACTAAGGATCTTCCTAGGAATTGGCAAGTGCCAGAAGTGCTTTTTCTATCAACTTTGCACCCGGCATAATCTGCATCGGAATACCCAATGAGATTGAATTTTGAACCTTTTGGGTACCAAAGACCAAGGTTGGGTGTATGAACTAAATATCTTAGGATTCTCTTTACGGCTGTCAAATGACATTCCTTAGGGTTGGCTTGAAATCTTGCACACAAACATACACTCAACATAATGTCTGGCCTAGATGCACATAAGTAAAGTAAAGATCCAATCATGGAGCGATATACCTTTTGGTCGATGCTCGGTCCATCTTCATTGAGATCCAAGTGACCATTCGTTGCCATGGGAGTCTTAATGGGCTTTGCCTTGTCCATGCCAAACTTCTTGAGGATGTCCTGTGTGTACTTGGTTTGGCTTATGAATGTTCCTTCCCTTTGTTGCCGCACTTGGAATCCCAAGAAGTACTTCAATTCTCCCATCATTGACATTTCAAATTTGTCTGTCATAATTTTACTAAACTCTTCACAGAAAGATTGATTAGTTGATCCAAAAATTATGTCATCAACATAGATTTGGCAAATGAAAAGATCATTATTCAGATTTTTCGTGAATAGTGTATAATCTACTTTGCCAATTTGAAAGCCATTATCAATTAAAAAATCTCTAAGACACTCATACCAAGCTCTAGGAGCTTGTTTGAGGCCATAGAGAGCCTTACGCAGTTTATACACGTGGTCGGGGAACTCTTCGTCTTCAAATCCGGGCGGTTGCTCCACGTACACCTCTTCCTTGATTGGTCCGTTGAGGAAGGCGCTTTTCACGTCCATTTGGTACAGCTTGAAATCATGGTGAGTAGCATATGCAAGTAATATTCTAATTGATTCAAGCCTAGCTACTGGAGCAAAGGTCTCATCAAAATCCAAACCTTTGACTTGTGAGTAACCTTTGGCCACAAGTCGTGCCTTGTTTCTTGTCACCACCCTGTGTTCATCTTGTTTGTTGCGGAAGACCCACTTGGTGCCGACTATGTTTGCATTGGGTCTTTCCACAAGTTCCCAAACCTCGTTTCTCTTGAAATTGTTCAACTCTTCTTGCATTGCCACCACCCAGTCCGGATCCTTTAATGCATCCTCAGTCCTCGGGGTTCCAAAAAGGAAACAAACGAGTAATGTTCACAAAAATTTGCTATACGAGATCTAGTGGTTACTCCTTTTTGGATGTCGCCGATGATGTTGTCGATTGGATGATCCCTTTGAATGCATTGGTGTACTCTTGGGTGTGGCACTTGGGGGGTCGTATGTTGGTGATCATCTTCTGCTCCCCCTGAGTTGTTGTCCTCAATGATTTGTTGATCATGTTCATATTCTTGTGATTGATCTTGTATCGAGGCTCCCCCTTGATTGTTGATCTCCTCTTGTGGTTCACTTTCCTCTTGTATATGTGCCGATGACTCTTGTGGTCGTACTTCGCCTAGAGCCATCCTCTTTATTGCTTGATAGGGGGCTTCCTCATTACCTAATTCACATTGATCAACTTGCTCCTTTTGGGAGCCATTAGTTTCATCGAACACTACGTCACGTGCCACTTCAACAAGTCCGGAGGCCTTGTTGAAAACACGATAGGCGTAAGTGTTCGAATCATAACCAAGCAAGAAACCTTCATCGGACTTCGAAGCGAACTTTGAAGTCCTGGGCTTCTTGTTCAAAATATAGCAAGGAGAACCGAAAACTCGAAAATATGAAATGTTCGGTTTGTTACCGGTGAGTAGCTCATAGGGGGTCTTCTTTAGTAGTCGATGAAGATAGAGTCGATTTGTGGCATGGCAGGCGGTATTGATTGCTTCCGCCCAAAATCGATCCGAAGTTTTGTATTCATCGAGCATTGTTCTTGCCATCTCTATGAGCGTTCGGTTCTTCCTTTCGGCAACTCCGTTCTGTTGTGGAGAGTATGGCGCTGAGAATTCGTGCTTGATTCCTTCCTCATCAAGGTACTCCTCCACTTGTATGTTTTTGAACTCCGTGCCATTGTCGCTCCGAATACTCTTGATTGATAGTGAGAACTCGTTTTGCGCTCGCTTGAAGAATTTCTTGAGTGTTCCTTGTGTTTCTGACTTGTCATGCAAAAAGAACACCCAAGTGAAGCGGGAAAAATCATCAATAATGACTAAACCGTATTTGTTACCGCCTATGCTTATGTAAGCAATTGGACCGAAGAGGTCCATATGAAGTAGTTCGAGCGGTCTTGTCGTGGTCATGATGTTCTTTGCGGGATGTTGTGCTCCAACTTGCTTTCCTGCTTGGCATGCGCTACAAGGCCTGTCTTTCTCAAACACAACATCTTTCAAACCTCGGATGTGATCGCCCTTGAGGAGTTTTTGAAGGTTCCTCATACCAACATGTGCTAGCCGTCTATGCCACAGCCAACCCATGTTGGTTTTTGCAATCAAGCATGTGTCGAGTTCGGCTTTATCCTTGTTGAAGTCAACAAGATAAAGCTTTCCCTTTAACATACCCTTGAATGCAATGGAACCATTACTTCTCCTTGAGACGGTCACACCCTCGTTAGTAAACAGACAATTATAACCTTTGTCACATAACTGAGATATGGACAGCAGGTTATAATCTAAAGATTCAACGTGTAAAACATGCGAAAGAGTATGTTCAGAGGATATTGCAATTTTACCGGTACCGAGGACCCTTCCTTGACTGTTATCCCCAAAGTAGATGCCTTCGTTTGGGTCCTGGTTCACTTCATACTCCACAAACATCCTCCTTTCTCCGGTCATGTGGTTGGTGCATCCACTGTCTAGCACCCATTTGGATCCACCGGAGGAGTAGGCCTGCAAAAACAAATTACGCCTTGGTTTTAGGTACCCAAGCTTGCTTGGGTCCTTGGAGGTTAGTGACAATACATTTGGGCACCCACACATGGGATTTTGTGTTCCCATGGCGTGGCCCAGCATAATAAGCATACACTTTACCAACATTAGTTTTCATTAAAACATAGGAGGCATCAAATGTTTTAAACAGAAGTTGCTGTTGACTATGGGTCGGACTAGTCTGTGTGACCGGACTTGTCCGGATGACCGGACTTGTCCGGACCACAACCGGACTAGTCCGATTTTCATGAGAGTTCAGATTTTTAGTTTTCGAGTTACCAGGTTGTGAGGGTCCTCCCTTCACAAAGGTGATCCTTCCCTTGTTATTCTTATGATTTCCAGCTCTTTGCTTTCCATCACAAGAGTAACCAATGCCATACTTGACATTTGGAGGTCTTTGGACCAAATATGCACTACGTGCATAGTTGATCCTCTCCTTGTCAAATATTACACATTGGGTAGGATTTTTGTCCTTCGTGGAGGTAGGGTTTTCCTTCAACCTGATGTTAGTTTTATCACATTTGCAAACATGAGCGATATTAGTTAAAGTGGGTTGAGAAGGTAGGGTTGAAGAGGAGGAAGGTTCACTAAGCTTGAGTGACTCAACCTGCACTTCAAGGATCTTGTTGACCTTGATTTGGTCATCAAGTTGATTCTTGATTGCAACATTTGAGTTGGTTAACTCCAAGCAAGTTTTCTTGCTTGAAGCTAGCTCAAGCTCTAGTGTGTGATTTTTCTCCTTTTCAAGAACTAGAAGATTGTCAAGTTCGACATGCTTCTCCTTTTGGGAGATAATCATGTCTTCTTGACGATCAATCAGCTCTTCCTTCTCAATAAGTTGGTTAAGCAAGAATTTCATTTTTGCAGCAGTTTTTCTATCTAAACCAATTAGCATGTCTTCATCATCACTATCTAGATCATCATCACTTGAGTAAGAATGCGAGGAAGGAGTTTTGGTGTTTACCTTGCGTTTACCTTCCTTAGCCATGAGGCAAGTTCCATTTGCCTTCTTTGCACCGAGCGTGGGGAAGAGTGTGAGTTTCTTGGACATGCTTTCAATGGCTATGCTAGCCATTTCTTCTTCATCGGACGATGAGGACTCATCGTTTGAGTCCCACTCCTTTCCGATGTGTGCTTGTTCAGCTTGTTTCTTCTTCTTGAAGAACTTTTTCGGTTGAGGCTTGGATTCCTTACTCTTCTTCTTGTTGTCCTCATATGGGCAATCAACTATGAAGTGATTGTACTCACCACAATTATAGCATGCCCGCCTCATCTTCGGTTTTGTCTTCTCCTTGTATTTTCCTTCACTCGATTTTGCTCCTTGTCTTTTCTTCATAATTCTTTTGAATTTCTTCATGAACAGAATCATATCTTCTTCGTCCAGCTCGCTGCTTTCATCATCGCTGTCCTCCTCAAACTGAGCTTCTCTTGCTTCTTTGGATAGAGGTTTGAGTGTGGATTTTAGGGCAACTCCCTTCTTCTTGGCCGATGTGAGGTCAGCTATTTCTTTGACGTGCTTGGCTTGCTTCTCCATCATCTCAAAGTTAATGATTTTGCCAAGCAGTTCATCCGGAGTCATTTTCTTGTACCCGGGACTTTCTCGAATCATAGAACAGAGTGTGACGTTGCGAGGCATAAAGGCTCTAAGGATGAGCTTTACAACCTCGTGGTCATTCCACTTTTTGCTACCATACGATCGAACCTTGTTCACAAGAGTCTTTAGTCTGTTGTACATGTCCTGGGGAGATTCATCTTCCTCAATCGTGAACCTTCCTAGTTCGCCTTCAATCATTTCAATCTTTGCCTCCCGCACATGCCGGTCACCTTCATGTGCTGTCTGTAGCGTGTCCCAGATTTCTTTGGCAATTTCCAATCCGTCCACCTTTGTGAATTCATCTCTACTTAGAGATGAGGTGATAACGGCTGCAGCTTGGGCATTCCTGTGGATGGCTTGCTCTTGACTTGGCGTGAGTTCTTCATCGTCATCAGGGATGTTTATTCCTGTGCACACAATATGCCATAAACTTGGGTTAAGGGAAATCAAGTGCATCTTCATGTTTTGCCTCCACATGGAGTAATCACTCCCATCGAAGTGTGGGGCTTTTCCGAGAGGGATAGATAGATAATGACTACTGTTAGAATTTAAACGGTCATAATTAAAAGGATATCGGGAGTAGTCGGTGTGACTACTCCCCCTCTTCTTTTCTTCAACTTTAGCTTTCCCTTTGGAAAGTGCTTTCTTTCGGAGCAGTGCTTTCAGCTCCAATGTCTCCTCATCATCATCATCGAAGTCTTGAATGGCTTCGAGATACCTTTCGAGCTTTTGGTGCTTGTCATTGTTCATTTCTTCTTGGTTGTTGATTTTCTGGACTTCCTTCATGTCCGACATGATCTCTTCGAGTGGTTGCACTCTTTCTTGAAGAACCGGCTCTGATACCAATTGAATGTAGGCCTAGAGGGGGGGGTGAATAGGCCTTCTTGAATTTCTCGGTTCCTGTAGCACTTCAACAAAAAGGTCAAATCCAGATATATCGGACTAGTCCGGTAAAGTGCGGACTAGTCCGGATTTCACGGGCTAGGTTGATCAAGTTAGGTCAATTTGATTGTTTCGTTGTCGTTTGCAGCGGAAATATAAACTATAATGACAGTTCAATAGTTGTAGATTAAGTTTTATTGCAAGTATGATTCTTGTTCACTATTTAACTTCAATTCAACAAAATGAATCAAACCCTAGATAATGTTGATCAACTAGAATGATGAACACAAACGAACAAGACACAAGATTTATCCCGTGGTTCGGTTACCACGAAGGCAGCCTACGTCCACGTTGAGGAGCCCACAAAAGGACCGGGTCTTCACCAACCCTTCCCTCGTCGGATCGCCATGAAGGCCAATCCTCTTCCACTAATCACACAGGGGTAAATCACCAAGTTGAAGGGGCGATCTCACAAGTTGAGAGCTCCCTTGATTACAAGTTTCAAAGCTACCAATAACACACTTCGAAATATACAAATTGAGATGCAAAAGTGTGTTAGAGATTCAAACCAAGAGCTCAATCGTGTGCAAAGTGCCTCTCCAATGATCTACAAGTGATCTTCAAAGGATTGATCGATTTTGCACTCAACTTCGTGGAGAGAGATGGTTTTTGAGTCTCTTGGGAGGTGTGACGGCGCTAGGGTTCGAGAGTGTTTAAAAGTGGGCCATCCACCTCTATTTATATGGGGTTTCTAGAAATTACCGTTAGGGTTTAGAAAGATCGGACTAGTCCGTGGTGGAGACCGGACTAGTCCGGTGTGCTGTGTGAAGCAAACCCTAAGTGTCCAGGAATATCGGACTAGTCCGATTGAAAAAACGGACTTGTCCGATTTCGCTGCTGGAAATCTTCGGACTTGTCCGGTTGACATCGGACTTGTCCGGACCTGTGAAACCCTAAGTGTTTTGAACGACAAGTCCGCACTTGGAGGACTTGTCCGATTTAGAACAGAGTGTAAATCGGACTAGTCCGTGTAGTCACCGGACTTGTCCGAAGTGGATCAGAAAGGGAATCGGACTAGTCCGGTGGTGACCGGACTTGTCCGATCTAGTGACTTGTGCATTGTGTTGAGGACTAGTCCGCACTGGGGAGGACTAGTCCGAAGTGGAACAGAAAGATATCGGACTAGTCCGGTGGGGACCGGACTTGTCCGATCTTGTGCAGAATGTGATATCGGACTAGTCCGGTTGATATCGGACTAGTCCGGTCCTGTATGGTTTTGTGCATTGTGTGTGTGTGATTAAGTGAGATTGAGCTCTTGGGTGTGTTTCCTTAACACACTCCATACATACTAATCTACTAATTTCTTCTTCTTGAGCTCAAATTCATTTTCCTTCTTGATTTCCCACTTTTTGGCATTTTACTCATTTTTCATCATTTTCCTGCATTCATCTCAACAAAAGGATTAGGATCCCAATTGCTTGTCATAAATCATTCAAAACCCACAAGGGAGTCCTAGATGCACTTTCACCGCCAAGCCATTCTAGGGCCGGAGTGCGCTATCGACTTAGCCTGGTCAAGCACCCTAAGTACGCCACTCTACCTACATCTCGGCAGGCCAAAGTAAGGTGGGTCCATGGACAATTGGATCTAAAAGAAAAGACAATTCATCCAATCGTACTAAAAATCGTGTTCAACTTGAAATTCTCTTGAGAACCGTAAGCCGCGACGAAGTTATAGATAAGGAACGAATTTTACTGTTTTTCTTGGCTTAAGTGTGCAGGAAAAATGAACCCAAAG
Organism: Tuctoria greenei; assembly: GCA_036927565.1. Lineage (NCBI taxonomy): Eukaryota > Viridiplantae > Streptophyta > Magnoliopsida > Poales > Poaceae > Tuctoria > Tuctoria greenei. Next base: position 151,875,233 of record JAYESD010000011.1, read on the forward strand.
TTGAGGGAGAAAAACCGGAGCTAACCAAGCTCCGACTCCCACCAGGGCGTCAACCGTAGGCGTTGACTTAAAGATGGTGAGAAGACCCTATCACTAGAGTCTGTTGCCAACAAATCAGGCGTGGCAAGGGTCATTGCCGGAGCTACTAAGCTCCGACACCTTGAAGTATTAAATATCGACGCTCAACGTGTTGGTAGAGGCTATTGCCGGAGCTACTAAGCTCCGACGATGGACAGTGCCGGAGCTTCTAAGCTCCGACGACTTCAAGGGACCTTCACTATCGAAAACTTCGGACCTAAATTATACGAGTTCGAAGCAAATTTGTCTTCAACAAAACTCAACATCCTTTTGGTACATGTCCACAATCAAATTGTGCACATCTACCAGGGGGCCAAGTGAAGACAAAGATGTCGAAGACAAAAAAAATGAAATTCGCAAAAAAGTGAGGATTTCATTTCATCTGAAGACAAGGGATTACAAAATTGAGGAAGAAGAGAAGATACGAGTAAAGGCTAAGAGAAACAGTCCTAGACCCTATGGAAGAATTCGGCGACCTTCTGAGCGACCTCCGACACGCTGGCTCGGGTAGCTTCGCCTTCTCCTTCGACGGGGCCTTCAAGCACCGGGTCCAGAGGGAATCGAGGGTTCCGGCTAGTGTAGCACGTCAACACATACTCTGTGACGTTCCTAGCCAGGGATTGCCCCTCGACTTCCAGCTGGTCCGCGATGACGTCGCCCACCTTGGAGAGCTTGCTGCCCGCAGCGCTCAACGCTTGCAACGCAAGGTCCGGCTCCGGCTCCGGATCATCCGGGAGCACGGGGCTGAAACCCATCGGCGCCAGCGCATCGTCGGCCTTGCTCAGGAACTCCCAAATTTGCAGGGAGTCCGTCTTCCTCAGGCCCTTCATCTCTTCCAGGGATCTCCGGGCCGCCGCCAGCTCCGAATTCTCGCGGGAGAGACGCTCAACTTCTTTGGCGTTTTGCTGAATCTTCGCAGCAACCCGCTTCTCAAGTCTTCCGAGCTCCTCCTCCCGGAGGTGGATCTTGTTCCGGCGGTCGACCAGGTCCTTCTCCCTAGCCTCTATTTTCTTCTCCCGGGCGACAAGGGCACACTCGTACTCGTAGAGTTCCTGCCCCCGCACCCAGGTCTTCTCCTCCTCCTCGAGGCAGCGCTCTTCCAATTTTTTAGTGCGCTCCTCGAGGCCCTTGTCCGCCAGAGCTGTTTTCTCGGCGAGCTCCTCCTCCCGTCGCAAGACGTCATCCCGTAGCTCCAGGAGTTTTTGCTCCTCATCCTCGAGCCACCTTTCTCTTCCTTCAAGTGCCTCTCGGCGCTTGATGAGTGCGGTGCTGATGGCCTCGAGTTGATCGAACCGAGCATTGGCCGCGTCGTTAGCAGCCTTAGCTTGGTCATGGAACTCTCGGGATTGAGCATCGAGGGAGTGAGTCATGCTCTCCCTCTCGTCCAGCAGCTCACCCCAGAGCTCCAGGCGGACCTTCTCCCGCCTGATCCATTCCTTGTCATCCGCAATCCTCGACTGCGCCAGCTTGGTCTCGAATTGGAGTCAATTACGCCACCTCCTAAGGGTTTGGCGCTCCTCTTCAAGAGCCTTGCTGTCGTGGAAGAAGGCTAGTTGGACTTGACGTAGACTGGAGCAAGCGTTGTCGATGGACATCGACAGCGAGATGGGCTCCGGACCTTCTGGGGTCTCCTCCGCTGGTTCCAGCGGGTCTTCACTTACAAAAATTGGGTCCCACTCTACAAGAGTGGAACCCCGAGCTTCCAAAGCACTAGGGCACTCCTCCGGGATGGCCTCAGTCGCCACCGAAGAAGGTCCTGCCACCAAGTCTTCATTTGCCCCCTCAGGCTGGGGGTCGGCGACTTCATTCAGGCACTCTGGCTCCGCCACGGGTACCATCGACGTCGTCGCCTCCAATGGCTCCGGCCGGGACACTTCTTCTGAGGGAGGCTCGAGCTCCCTCGCCTCTTCGACCACCGGCTCTGCGGCCGGCGCTTCCACAATCACCGGCCCTGCAGCCGGCGCTCCAATAATTACCGGCTCTGCGACCGGAGCTTCGGAAGTAACCGGCTCAACTGCCGGAACCACTTCAACTTCCGGCTCGCATGCCGGGGCTTCAGCTACCTCCGGCTCAACCACCTGGGCTTCAGCACTTTCCGGCTCTGAAGCCGGGACCGCTACTTCCTCCGACTCAACAGCCGGAGCTTCTACTTCTGTAGCACCAGGACCCGGAGCTTCAACCTCCGGAACGGGTGCCGCTGGCGCATCTTCAATCCCGTGGTCCGGCGCTACCACGGGAACTTCTGGAGACGAGTCGAGGTCCATGACCACGACAGCCGGCGCCGGAGCTGTCGCAGCCTCCGCTTGGGGCGGCACCGGAGCTGGAGCAGAAGCCCCCGCAGCCTCAGACACTGTGGCCGAGGGCGGAGCTTCACTCCCCTTTTTGGGAACGCTGCAGATAAAGAACGAAGAAATTGAGCAAATAGATGCTACAATTAAAAGTTAATCGAGGTAAGAAAGAAAAATTACCTTGGGAGGCTCACGCACCAGCTTGCGCGGAACCTCTTTCCCGGACGTTCCGGGCTGGCCACGGTCGGTGTAGGAGCTCCGGGAGGACTCCCAAGACTTGCCGTGGCCGCGGGCGTTTCCCGGGTCGGAGCTCTCCTTGATCGGGAGGAACTCCTGGACCTGGAGGCCCTCACCGCTTCACGTGCCGGAGTCGCCTGCCCGGAACTGGCACCTCGAGAGGGATCCACCACGGGGACAGTCGCACTCCGGGAGGATCCCACTGCCGGAACAGTAGCACTCCGAAAGGACCCCACCACGGGGACAGCCGCTACAGCGGCGGAGGATCTTCCTTCCTGAGGACAGGGAACTGGGGGGGAGGTAGCAAGCCCGACGGACCTTCCGTCAGCATGTCGCAGCTTCCTCTTCCGGCTCTCCGGCTCCTCCGCCAGCTCCTTGCCCTTGCCAATGACCTCAGCTCTTGGCTGAGGGACAGGGGCGGAGCCGCCTTCGGACAACCCGGGGATCGCCAACCGGGCGGTCGATCTTCTCTCGACGACGCCAAGGTCGTCAAGCGCGGGCATCTTCCGCCGGAGCTCCCTGCTGAACTCAACTTCCACGTTCAGGGGGAGGAAAGCCGGCGGCGGAGTCAAGTACTCTCCGTCAACATCGATGCCGTGCTGGAATTTCTTGAGGTGAAACTCCAAGGACTTCCCCACCATGCTGGACTTCAACCCGGTCTCAACCCGGTCCTCGTCCATCACGCTGTTGAGGGCCCAGGCGAGCTTCTCCCTCCTCTTCAGCGGTGCCCACCTGTTGGACAGGAAGTTGCAGAACACCGCCTGGGGAGTCAATCCTCCCTCCACACATTGGCGGATCCTGGACAGGACGGGGTCGAAAGCTGCTGCCAGCACCGGAACTTCGCTCCACACCGACGTGTCAATGCCGGGCAGACCGTCTGGCAACTCCAACCGCTCATGCTCCTCCACCCGGACGACTACCCAATCTTTCTTCCAGTCATCCCACTTCCCGGAAGGGAATGACCGGAGGTACTTGAACGGGCACTTCTTGCGCTTCACAAAGTAGTAGAAGCCAAGGTACTCGTCGCTTCGGCCGGTGGTTTGGACGGTGAAGAAGGTTCGGAAGAGCTTGATGCAGGGAGGGATGCCCACCCACATCTCGCAGAAGTGGACAAAGATGGACACAAGGAGGATGGAGTGAGGGCCAAGGTGGTATAGCTGCAGACCATAGAAGTCCAGCAGCATCAAGAAGAAGGAAGAAAACGGTGGGATCAGCCCCACCATGGCGTACGATGAAAAGTACACCATCTCGCCGGAGTGCTCCTTTTTAAAGGGAAGCTCTCCGCCGGCGCGGACCGAACGGTTGAAGAAGTCCGACGACCACCCCATGAGGGCTCGGACCTTCTTCAGATCGCTTTCCGTCTTTCAAACGACTCTCACGCAGACCCAACTCCATCGCAGCACAACTAGGCAAGAGAAGAGGAGCAAAGCACGAGTTGGGAGTTTGAGCGCAAGAACAGATGGAAAGCGTAAAGAACTCCCGACGGTGCGCTTTCCTTCTTAAGTAAGCCCTCGCAACGCTTGGATGGAAACTGCAGGGGAGTCAAGGATACTACTCAAGAATTCAACCCTGCCGATGACAAGAGAGCCCGGGACCACCCTGACGATCAAGTCGAGGTTCTTACCCAGGCGAACAGTTGTCATCACGAGGCGGGAAACCCAAAGGCGGCGGACTGACAAGGCGCGCGGAACTGATACAGTTTTTGTATCGGGAACCGGCGACCTTCAATTGCGAGAGATCCGCACGTCAAAGATCTTATCTGCCGCCTGAGGTGCGCCACGCGTTGGGATTTAACCGTAAAGTCCCGCCAAAGGCACCTCCGAAGACCCTTGAAGACCCAGTTCAAGAGTCGTAAGTGTGGACCCACCTCCGGCGGAATGACTTCATCCCGTTGGCCTTCCCCGGAGGTAGGTCCAGGGGGCCACTGTCGGTACCCTAAAAACCATACACCCCCTGAGGTTACAAAGATCTCAAGGGAAGGACATCTACTCAAATTGAAGACCCTCGGGGGCCCACTTGCCAGACGTAACCGGACCCGCTTCTCCAACATGGTTAGCCCCTAGGTTGCCACGTGTACTGTCAGACCAGAGTTATTACCCGCAAGGGTGAAGCTCCGGGCTAGGTACTGAAACGGCACCTCCGGAGGTAACCCCTGACCGAGAGAAGCTCCGGACCTGACACGTGCCAGGCCACCCCGGAGCTTCCCGCTTCCCCCAAGCAAGCTCCAGAGCTGCCACGTGTCCATACGTCGGAGCTGGCCACTTCAAACCTCCGAAAGACGTTGTAACGGCACCGGATCTTCAAAGGACAACCGCGGACTTCAAGACCCGATTAATTATCATTAATTCCACATTAATGATACTTAATCAGGACAATCTTAACACCTATAACGGCACTGTCGGAACCGTTACAGGGTTATTAACAACAATTAATCTCGTGTATCAATACTAGTAACCGCCAGGGCCACATGTCGGGCCAGGCTGACTTGTAACGGTTTGTCCTTGTGCTATAAAAGGACAAACCGACGATACACGAGGAGAGGACTCTCGAACACTCTGAAGCTCACAAGTTAATACAACACACACACACCCGTGGAGTAGGGTATTACGCTCAGGCGGCCCGAACCACGTAAACCACTGTGTCACTCGTGTCCAATCGCGTTTCATCTTATTGAGTCTCCGCGCGCCCAAACTGAACCACAAACTCCTTCAACACTTTTGTAGTGTCAGGGGATCTGCCGACTCCAACAGTCGACAAAAACCATGTCCTTAAGCTTCTGATTGTCAAATGACATAGGCTTGGCTTGGTTGGTTAGAATAAGGCAGATGCGCATATAATCTCTTGCAAATATCATATGATCTAAAGTTATGTTTTGAAAAATAATAAAATGCAGCAACTAGTGTCATGCTTTCAGGTTGTGAAATAGTTAAGTTTGTGAGATCATGACTTGCTTAAATTGAAAAATTACATATGATCTCTAGCATGGCTTACACTACTTTATGTACTTTATTGATGTGATAATGTAAGGTACTTGATAGTATGACTTGGATGAGCTTTGTTTATATGTATATGTTATAATATGCTCATAACAACTAAAAGGGGAGAGATAATTTATTTATATGCTCATGACTTGCTGAATACATTGTCAAAGGGGGGAGATAAGCATGAAGAGAAAGAGAATATGTGCATAAGGAGAGATAATAAAGGGGGGAGATAATATGAGATAATATAGGATAATACGGGACCGTCGTTTTGCTGTCTACTATAGCGATTACATAATATAGTTTCGCGCTAGAAATTGTTCTACGCTTAACTCGTTTTTGTAGGGAATGATGTGAATGGTATGGCCTTAATGTGATGTGATGATCTTTGTGTAAATTCATGTAGCATGCGTGTTGCAAATTTAACACAACCGGGTTGAGTTTGTCACATAATTGTATAACGACCTGCGTGTCGACCTGTGATGCTTGATCTCTCATGTAATTTATTTGGTAGCTATTAGTTGTATTAGCTTCTTTTATTATCATGGAGATGTCTTCAAGCATGGTGGAGATGGAGATCACCACAAGAAGGGAGGCATGGCAGCTCAGATCTTGATGGAACCATGGCGATGGAGACCATTATGATTCTAAAGGCCATACTATTCACAATGTGATATGATCATATGCATGTGATGCTTATTACTATTCTTTTCATGCTTTTCATATGGTGGATGTTTTGTCATGATAGAATAGCTTCCCTCACAAAAGTTGAGCATTTGATGCCATTTACCAATAGCTGCACCTATGATATTTTGATCGTTGTGTGGTAGGTTTACCAAAGCAAAGTACCATCATCTATCATAATTCAAAGGGTGAATGTTGGACATTCACATGCATAGTGTTGGTTTACTCAACAAAGCTATCAAAACGGTTTTGGGCTTTATGGCATAGAGTTGGGAGCCGGGGCATTGGATGTCACCCAACAAACAAGAGTCATATAGAGATATGATTAACAATGGTTGTTTACCTATGTCACTAATTTCCTAGCAGTGAAGCCAAAGCTCACTAGGAATTAGTGAATATGGATCTTGAACCACTATATGTCGTTAGAGGGAAGACGATGATCATATAGTGGTGATATTTTTTATTAAACTATTAATAGAAGGCTGGTACATAACATAGTGCTAAACCTTGCATATTTATTTTCTATTGTAGATAATGCCTGCTAGTAACAATTCTCATTTCAATTTGCGATCTGTGCTTGAGAAGGAAAAACTCAATGGAGCTAACTTTATCAATTGGTACCGCAACCTGAGAATCGTTCTTAGGCAAGAGAAAACCGAGTACGTTCTTCTGCAGCCTTACCCTGATGACCTCCCAGCTGATGCAACTAATGCAGCACGTAGAGCTTATACGAAGCACTGCGATGATGCGCTTAATGTAAGTTGCCTCATGCTCGTCACTATGTCCCCTGATCTGCAAAAACAGTATGAGCATACAGATGCTTATTCTATGATTGAGGGACTGCGTGGAATGTTTGAAAATCAAGCAAGGGTTGAGAGATACAACATCTCAAAGTCCTTGTTCTCATGCAAGCTGGCGGAGGGTAGCCCGGTCAGCCCTCATGTAATCAAGATGATTGGTTACATTGAAACTTTAGGAAAACTTGGTTTTGAACTCAAGGATGATCTGGCTATTGATGTGGTTCTCCAGTCGCTCCCACCGAGCTACGAGCCATTCATATTGAATTTTCAAATAAATGGCATGGAGAAAACTTTGGCTGAATTGCATGGGATGCTTAAAACAGGCAAAGAAAGCATTAAGAAAAACGCCACTCATGTGATGATGGTGCAAAAGGAGAATAAAAAGAGGAAGTGTGTGACGCATCCTAAAGGTAAAGGCAAGAGAAAGGTTCCCGATGAGCCTTCAAGCTCAAAGTCTAAACCAAAGGGGAAATCTGGCCCTTCTCCTGATGATGAATGCTTTCACTATCATGGTAAGGGGCACTGGTCTAGGAACTGCAAGAAGTACTTGGAGGATAAGAAGAAGAAGGGAAGTGAGACTTCCACTTCAGGTATAAATGTTATAGAAATTAAAATTGCATTATCTTCTAGTGAATCATGGGTATTTGATACGGTATCAATGATTCACACTTGCAAATTGTTGCAGGGTCTAAGTGAGACTAGAAGATTTGCAAAAGGCGAGTTGGATGTTCGTGTCGGCAATGGAGCAAAGGTTGCGGTCATAGCTGTCGGAACCTACCACTTGTCATTACCCTCATGATTAGTTTTGGAATTGAATAATTGTTATTGCATTCCTACTTTGAGCAAGAACATTATCTCTTCTTCGTGTTTAGAAGAAGTTGCTGGTTATGAGATTGTAATAAAGAACAAATGTTGTTCTATTTATTACAATAATATTTTCTATGTTCAATGTTCATTGGTGAATGGATTATATGTTCTTGATCTTGAGGATAAAATTGTCTATAACATTAATACCAAAAGGGTTCGACGTAATGATCTAAATCCCACTTTTATTTGGCATTGCCGCTTAGGTCATATAAATGAGAAACGCATTGAAAAACTCCATAAAGATGGTTTACTAAGCTCATTTGATTTTGAATCACTTGACACATGCAAATCTTGTTTGCTTGGGAAGATGACCAAAGCACCCTTCACTGGTCAAAGTGAGAGGGCGACTGACTTATTGGGACTTATACATACAGATGTAAGTGGACCAATGAGTTCAATTGCCAGAGGTGGTTTTCAGTACTTCATCACATTTACCGATAACTTTAGTAGATATGGTTATGTCTACTAATGAGGCACAAGTCTGAATCCTTTGAAAAGTTCAAAGAATTTCAGAATGAAGTACAAAATCAATTGGGCAAGACAATTAAACTTCTATGATCTGATCGTGGGTGTGAATATTTGAGCCATGAATTTTATGATCATTTAAAACAATGTGGAATTGTTCCACAGTTGACTCCACCTGGAACACCTCAATGGAATGGGGTGTCCGAGCGGAGGAACCGAACCTTGTTGGACATGGTTAGATCGATGATGAGCCAAGCAGATGTTCCACTATCCTTTTGGGGTTATGCTCTTGAAACTGCTACGTTTACACTAAATAGAGTCCCAACTAAGTCTGTTGAAAAGACATCATATGAGATGTGGACCGGGAAACGTCCCGGATTGTCTTTCCTCAAAGTTTGGGGATGTGATGTTTATGTCAAATGTTTGACGTCAGACAAACTCACTCCAAAATCAGACAAATGCTTCTTTGTGGGATATCCTAGGGAAACCAAAGGATATTATTTTTATAATAAAACAGAGGGTAAAGTGTTTACCGCTCGTAATGGTGTCTTCATGGAGAAAGAGTTTCTCTCAAAAGAAGTTAGTGGGAGCAAGCTGCATCTTGAAGAAATTCAAGAAATACCTGAAAATGTTTCGGCATCCACTGACCCTATACAGGATGTACAAGATGTTGTGCAACCAGTTGATGAAACACCAGCCCCACGAAGGTCTACGAGGGCACGTCGTGCAACTGAAAAGTTAACGCTTCTAACCACGGAGCAGCATGACATGATATTATTGGATAATAATGAGCCTACGACCTACATAGAAGCAATGGAGGGACCTGACTCTGGAAAATGGCTTGGAGCCATGGAATCCGAAATTGAATTCATGCATGAAAATCAAGTTTGGAACTTGGTTGATCCAATCGAAGGTGTGAGACCTATTGATTGTAAATGGATTTTCAAGAAAAAGACTGATATGGATGGAAATATTCACATCTATAAAGCGCGATTGGTGGCGAAAGGTTTCAAACAAATTCAAGGTGTTGATTATGATGAGATTTTCTCACCCGTTGCAATGCTTAAGTCTTTTCGGATTCTTCTAGCAATTGCTATATATTTTGATTATGAAATATGGCAGATGGATGTCAAAACAACCTTTCTTAATGGAAGTCTGACTCAGGATGTGTACATGACACAACCTGAGGGTTTTGTCGATCCTAAAAATGCTAGTAAAATATGCAAGCTTCAAAAGTCCATCTATGGACTGAAGCAAGCATCTCGGAGTTCGAATCTGCGTTTTGATGAAGTAATCAAAGGGTTTGGTTTCATCAAGAACGTAGAAGAACCTTGTATTTACAAGAAGTTTAGTGGGAGCGCACATGTATTTCTGGTCCTATATGTAGATGACATATTATTGATCGGAAATGACATTCCAATGCTTGATGATGTTAAATCCTCATTAAGAAAAAGTTTCTCAATGAAGGATTTAGGAGAGGCAGCATATATTTTGGGCATAAAGATCTATAGAGATAGATCTAAAAGGCTAATTGGATTAAGCCAAGATACATACATTGACAAGATATTGAATCGGTTCAATATGCAAGATTCCAAGAAAGGTTTCTTGACAATGTCACATGGCATTACTGTAAGCAAGAGTCAGTGTCCTTCGACACCTGATGAGCAAAAGAGGATGAGGGCGATTCCTTATGCTTCGGCTATTGGATCCATCATGTATGCCATGCTATGTACACGCCCAAATGTATCTTATGCTCTAAGTACCACAAGCAGGTATCAATCAGATTATGGTGAGGCTCATTGGACTGTTGTCAAAAACATCCTTAAGTACTTGAGAAGAACTAAGGATGTGTTCTTAGTGTTTGGAGGTGAAGAAGAGCTTGTTGTAAAAGGTTACACTGATGCCAGCTTCCAAACTGATAAGGATGATTCTAGATCGCAATCCGGATTTGTGTTCTGCCTCAATGGAAGGGCGGTGAGCTAGAAAAGTTCCAAGCAAGATACAGTAGAAGATTCAACCACAGAGGCGGAGTATATTGCAGCTTCTGAAGCTGCAAAGGAAGCTGTTTGGATCAGAAAATTTGTTTCTGAGTTGGGTGTTGTTCCTAGCACGTCCAGTCCTGTGGATCTCTACTGTGACAATAGTGGAGCCATCGCACAGGCAAAGGATCCTAGATCACACAAATGATCCAAACACATACTACGACGCTATCACCTCACTCGAGAGATCATCGATCGAGGTGATGTGAAGATATGTAAGGTGCACACAGATTTGAATGTTGCAGATCCGTTGACAAAGACTCTTCCACAATCAAAGCATGAGGCACACACGAGATCTATGGGTATTAGATACTTACATTAGTGATCACAGTGTATAGTGGGAGACTTGTGTCACAGCTATGTTTATGTACTATTAAATAAATTGTTATATGAGTAATCATTATTTACATTGATCATCAAGTATGTGACTTGTTCGTGAAACTCTTTGTTAAAAGTAATGTTACTCTAGATGATCCCTAGTCTATATCATTATATGAGATAATGATTGCATACAGACTAGCACATATATTAATTGATGATCACGTTTCACAGATCATAGATATGGAGATATCGAATTAATAATGTGAACACATGTTAGTGAACATGGTGTTGGATTGACCCACTCCAAGACACTGCTGGGATTGTTATTTCCATATGTGCCATCAGTTGGTCTTGAGTGATACACCTGCTAGATCCTTAGACCTGAGATCGCCATTGTTTCTCACTATGCGTAGTTGTGTACTTTGAGACTACCAAACGCTACTCCGTAACTGGGTAGTCATAAAAGTAGTCTTCGAGTATATAATGAAACATAGAATGGGATGTGCGTGGATCAAGATGGGATTTGCCCCTCCTTAATAACAGGAGAGATATCTCTGGGCCCCTCGACATGGTTGGATTTGAAAGTGCATGGCCATGCCAAAGTGATTAATGGTTAATCATAGTGACTAAAAGTTAGTCACGAAATGAATCCACTATTTTATCGAGTGAATGGTCGAGCTATCACAAGGATGGCATGCATCTTGCCTTGAGCTTGACTGGTATCGTGTGGCAAAGGGATTAGCATGTTGAATGTATCTAGGTTCGGCCGATATGATCTTTATGTACATTCGGGAGTCAATATGTCCTGCTAGGTACCTCTACTGACTTGTGGTTGGAAATGGTTTCCATTCACAACCGACTGCACATGAACCTAACGGGTCACACACTTAAGGAGTTGGAATATCAAAAATCTTGGCTAGATGATTGTCTCTAGTGCAAGTGAGAGATTGTTGGTGATGTGCCCAAGAGGCAATCATAACAATTCGGGTTGAGGCCTATTGGATATTTGATCCATAAGTAATTAGGGTACTAATGGGCATGCGACCTAAAAGCCCATTAGTACGCCTATAAATATAAGAGGTACGGTTAGGGGCTAATGATCCACCATGTGACAGCCCTAGCCGCCACCCCTCGAAGGCCTCACGTCGAGACCCTTGCCGCGCGCGCGATGCTAGCACACTGGCGCACGGCGTTCCTCTCCGTACGTGTGGACTTTGTGGAGGCGATGCTGCTACTGCTGCGCTGATCGGCTACGACGATCATGATCGTCTACCTGCTGCCGTGACGAGGATGAGGAGGAGACAAACAAGATCGTCTACTTCCCCTACACCGACGTGCATCTACGTTCCGCTGTGCTACGCGTCTAGTGGTAACGATCCATGACCTCTGTACTCGCATGTTTCCTGGGTGATGCGGTAGAGTTGCTAGAGTAGCATATCGCAGATAACCAACAGTAGTCACAAAGTGCTTTCCACACATCGTATGCAGATCGGAGGTGTGCAACACGATCGAAGTCGCTTTGTGTTAATCCTTGTATGATCAAGTTCTGATCATTGTTGTTGTTGTCGATATCTCTCAGATTTGTAGTTGTAACTTGATCATTTGATGGCACTTCGTAAGGCTTGTATACCTTCTCCCATATTGCAAAGCCTTATGCCTGGATGAAAGCCTCCATGCGTGCCTTCCAAACCTGAAAATCAATACCAGCGAACACACAAGGTTTGGCAGAGTACTTCTCCATGATGATTAGTCAAAAACACGCGCAAATCACAAAGATTAGAGCACCATGGCTCTGATACCAATTGTAGGATCGAAGAGCACGTGAAAAGCTACCAGAGGAGGTGAATGGTAGATTTAAAAATCTTACGCAGCGGAAACAATTAAACCCCAACCCCATCGGCAGAAAAACAATCTGTTAAAAAAAATCATGTGTGAGACTAATCTAAACGTGTTTCACCATGACAAAAGTGATAGATATCAGAGAGAATCAAGTAACGAAGACAAGACAACAAGAATCACTCAAATCTGTTGAGAAAAACTCAAGTTATGATCGAAAGATCAAACAAAGGTCAATCTGTCCTACCTGAAAAAAACAGTTCTAAAACGCTGTAAAGAAACTCGTGTAGATCATAGACCAAAAATCCAATGACCGTGAAATTTTGACAGATGATAGATAATCAAGTTTTGAAGACAGCCCAAAAAGAATCATGTCAATTGGATCTGTAAACTCGAGTTATGATAAAACCACCAACGAAAGGTATTGTTGTCTAGAAACTCGACGAGTAAAACTTGTCTGAAACAAGTCGGACGAACAAGGCACAAAAGTTCCTTCCAACTACGAATTTTATTCAATAAAACACAAGAGGAACAGCTCCAAAGTCGTGAACCATGAGCTCTGGGCTCCCTTGCTTATATAACCAGCTCGAAAGCCAACTCAACTCAAATCAGGAACCTAATCCTACTCTGTTCACGAATCGTAACTTTCCATAACTGCTTAGGATTCTTCTATATGCAGATAGAAGCAATATTAAGACTTCCAAACACCTTAGGAACGTATCCCACATTCCTAAACAACTCCAATTCGTGACCCACACGAAATCCTATCATAACCAACTCAAATCTTTCCATATTTGAGTCAAACCCGACTCAGCTGCAGCCTGAGTCCATAACCTAGTCGGTTGTACCTTTCTGACCAACTCTTTACGTCCACATCTCTTCATCACGTCTCGGAACCATGTAGCCATGTCCATGCTCTCCTTGCACATGTGCAAACATCTACCAATGACGTCCACGATACCTTCACATGCATTGTTCTTGATTCAATCATGTTGTGCAACCTCCTGATCAACTCAACCACAATTCCTCCTGAATTTGGTTGTTAGAACCTCATCTCCTCCCTGAGACTAGTCCAATGGATCCCATCACCAACCATGTCTTGAACTCAAGCAACACCTGCACATGAATAAACAACCAATCCATACGAGCCCAAGTCCTCGACTTGACTCAAGTTAGTTCCGAACACAACACCTTACGCGAGAACCTCACATAAGCATGTTGCAAAACCACAGTAACACGATATCATCCATGTCAACCAAAAATGCACCAAAGACTTAGCAAATGAATACTAAGCAATATTTCCAGAGATGTAAAGCAAGTATGAAACATTGCAAATGAAAAACAGAAGCATTGCGGTCAAGTTACGGACCTTGCCAGAGCAACCTGGACCTTGAGCTGGAGCTAACAAAAGCTAGTAGAACCTAGCGTCGGAACTTACCAAAACTAGTATAACCAAGCTCCTGCCAGAGCTTACAAAACTAGCAGGACCTAGCATCTAACGTAGCCGGAGCTACCCAAAACAAGCCGAACCTTCCGTCGGACCTTGCTGTAGCTCGATGCTAGAGTCGGACCTTGATAAAAATGTGTTTTGGTGATATTCAAAACTTTTATCGTCAAAGCAAGTGTATTCACTACAAACCAATGTATTCAGCACACATAGGTCTTACAACTTCTCTACGCAGTTCTTATTTCCTCAAGGAAGCTTCATCACTACTTCCAAGCCCACAAAATATCTGTGGTAACTTCTTATCCACTTCGTGCCATATTGCATAAACCCAACTCTATGGGAAATATTGCAAAGTGGTCAGCGGAGTTGGTAGAATTCGATCTCAAATTTTTGCCTCTACATGCTATCAAGAGTCAAGCGTTGGATGATTTTATGGCGGGGTGGACCTCTTCTTCATCAAATCCTGGGGGCCACAGTGGGCAGAAGCCGGAACCTAAGGTCCTAGTCTTTATTGAGCCTCACTGGGCCCTCTACTTTGATGGCTCCATGCAAAAGCAGGGGGCCAGAGCTGGAATCCTTCTCCTCACTCCGACTGGGGAGAAGGTCAAGTACATGGTACACCTTGACTTCAAGGCAACCAACGACATGGTGGAGTATGAAGCTCTCATCTACGGGCTCAAGGTGGCACTATCATATGGCGTCAAGCAGTTGATGGTGAAGGGAGACTCGCAACTCATCATCAAGAAAGTCATAGGTGAATGCAGTTGCAACAACCCTCAACTTGCTGCTTACCTCCTTGAAGTCCAAAAGCTGCAGAAGGACTTCCATGTCCTGGACCTCTGCCATGTCCAGCGTCTCAACAACAGTGAAGCCGATGAACTCTCGATGAAAGCTTCAATCAGGGCTCAAGCTCCCAACAGAGTTTTTGTCTGGATATTGTCAGGACCCGCCGCTCAGCCTACCGAACTGAGTGATGGGGGTGAGACCAACACCCATAAGCTGGCGGTCCCCCTGGCCCTGTTACCATGGCGACCACCAAGGATCGTAGGCGCTGCAGGAAGCTCCGAGCAACCCAGCGTGCAAGATCCAAAGGCTCAAGTTAGCTCTGATGCATGGATCTCAAAGATCCAGAGCTACTTGAAAGACAACATCCTTCTTGAAGACGGTGCTTCTACCAACCGAATCGTTAGATTGGCTAAAAGATACACACTGGTAGAAGGAGATCTCTATCGGCGTGGTGCTAAAGACGTTCTAATGTGGTGCATTTCCTGTGAAGAAGGCCACGAGCTCCTCGCAGAATACATGGAGGCGAGTGTGGGAACCACGAGTCTTCCCACACGTTGGTTGATAAAGCCTTCTGACATGGCTTTTACTGGCTTACAACACTCCAGGATGCAGTTGAGGTGGTAAAAAAGTGTGAAGCGTGCCAGTTCCACGCGAAACAAATTCACACACTAGCTCAGTCACTGCAAATGATACATCCTACATGGCCATTCGCTGTGTGGGGGATGTACATTTTGGGACCTTTCCCAAAAGCCGTCGGAGGTTACAGGTTCCTGTACGTCGCCATCGACAAGTTCACTAAGTGGCTGGAAGTTACTCCAGTTGTGATAATCAACAAGCAATCTGCTATCAAGTTCTTGATGTCCATAGTATGCAGATTTGGAGTTCCAAACAAAGTCATCGATGAAATGGAACCCAATTCACAAGTCAGCATTCCATGAATATTGTGAAGATCTCGACATACAAGTCAGCTACACACCAGTAGCTCACCCGACAAGTAATGACCAAGCCGAGAGAGCCAATGCAGAGATACTAAAAGGAATCAAGACGCGCACATATGAGCGCTTGAAGAAACACGAAGCCAACTGGATAGAAGAGCTTCCATATGCACTGTGAGCAAGCAGGACAACACCCAACCGGTCAACTGGAGAGACCACCTTCTTTCTGGTGTACAGATCTGAAGCGGTCCTTCTCCGAAGATCACCATTAGGTCTCTCTGGGTCCGGACATTCGACGAAGCCGTGCAGGACAAGCTCTGGCGTGAAGACCTTGACCTCATCAATGAGGGAAGGTGCCAAGCAGCTGTTCAGAACGCACGATACTGCCAGGCGCTCCGGCGCTATCATTAAAGGTTCATTCGCAACCAGCAGCTCGAAGAAGGCGATCTGGTGCTACGGAGAATACTGACTCGATAAGGCATGAACAAACTCTCCCCAAGCTGGGAAGGTCCCTTCTGAGTTATCAAAGTTTCTCGCCCTGGATGCGTTCGCTTGGCAACAGAGGATGGGACCCCGCTTCCCTATCCATGGAATATCAAGGACCTCCGTAAGTTTTACGCTTAGTATCACAGAGGTGAGTTTGTACTTACACATGTTGTAAATTGTAAAGTGTAGCTTACCTACCCTAAGTTAGAACAAGATGAATAGCACCCTAAGTGTGTCATTGTCTCCCCTGTAATTCGGACCTATAATGAAAGACATTATTGTGTGAAAACAGACTCCATGTGCATTAATTTTGTACAGGCTCGTTTCTTTTATTATCTTTTCCTTCTCGTCTATAACGAAGTTGTGCAATTCTTTTTTAGATTTAGTTCAAGTTATTCATATGATATACAAGTTATATTGTTGATCTTATGTCGGATCTTAGCATTGCTAGATGGTCTACTCGCCTGAAAACCAAAGCTAATGAAAGGTCCGGAGTATGATATCGACTTAGACTCGTCAAGCACCCTAAGTACGCCACTCTACCTACATTTCGGGAGGTCTTAGTAGGGTGGGTCCGGAAGACATTCGAATCTAAAGAGATTGCATCCATATACTCGTTATGATGTTGAGTTCCTTCGGACCTTAAATTCAAATAAGAACAATAAGCCACAAACAAGTTATAGACGAGATGACGAATGTTACTGTATTTCTTGTATTTAATGCGCGGGAAAAATGAGAAACTCATGACGATGGTGGACGATGTCGGAGCTGCTAAGCTCTGATAACCCCCAGGGGGCTCGCCATCGACGTTTTATACATTGAAAGTGGGCGTCATTGGAGCTAACAAGTTCCGACAACTCCCAAGGGGGCCAGCCGTCGATGTGAAGAATTAACGGTGATATAAATGAGCAGTCGTCGATGTGAAGAATTAATGGCGATATAAACAAAGATGGTGGAGAAATCACCCCAAGAGGGCCCGCCGTCGACGTTCTATGCTTTGACAATGGGTGCTGTCGAAACTGCAAAGCTCCGACAACCCCTAGGGGCCCGCCGTCGATGTTTCTAAGCATTGATAGTGGGCGTCGTCGGACCTATCAAGCTCCAACAACCCCCAAGGGGCCCGCCGTCGACGTTTCTAAGCGTTGATTGTGGGCGTCGTCAGACCTACCAAGCTCTGACAACCCCCAGGGTGCCCGCCGTCGATGTTTCTAAGCGTTGGCAGTGGGCGTCGTCGTACCTACCTAGCTCCAACAACTCCTAGGGGGTCTGCCGTCGACATAACAAAGGGTACTTGGAGATGTCGGAAGTAAACTTCAGAACTTGGAGCTATCATTTTAACTACGAGCGAGAAGTGAAGTCATCAAGACATTGTCAAATCCTCTTGGTACATGTTCGCAATCAAATTGTGTACATCTACTAGGGGGCTAACAATATAAAGGGCAATGCATTGAAGACATACAAAATGGAATTCATTCATTCAAAAGATTGGATTTCATTCATACAATATGAGGATTACAAGTGAAGGCGGAAGAAAAAAGATCTAGCTACTGGAGGTCCTATGGAAAAACGAGGCAACTTTCTGGCAACTTCTTGAACGTTGGCCCTGAAAACATCTTCTTCTTCAACATGGGTCCTTCAACCACTGGATCCAAAGACAGATGAGGGTCCCGACTTTTGAAACACGTCAGCACATAGTCAGCGACGTTCTTGGCTAAGTACTTCCCCTCCGTCTCCAGTTGGTCGATGATGATGTCACCCATTGCGTCCAGCTTGTTGCCGACAGAACTCAACGCCACCAGTGCCTTGTCCAGCTCCGGCTTCGGGTCAGCCGGACGTACCAGACTGAAGCCTAGCGACACCAAAGCTTTGTTAGCATGCCCCAGAAAGTCCTAGACTTGCTGGGACTCAGTTGCCCCCGAACATCTCAGCTTGTCCAACGACCTTCTAGTGGTTGCAAGCTCCAAACTCTCCCGGGCGAGGCGCTCGACCTCATTAGCATGTTGTTGGATCCTTTTGGCCACATGCTTTTCTCGGTCAGCAAGCTCCGTGTCCCAGAGGTGGATGCGGTTCCGACGGTCCGTCAGGTCCTTCTCCTTGCCTTTCACTCTTTCCTCCTGAGCGGAGACGTCAGTATCTCTCTTGGAGACTTCTTGTCCCACTTGCCAGATCCTCTCTCTTTAGCACAGTGTTGTTCAAACTGTTTGGCGTGATCAACCAAACTGTGCTCCCCCAGTGACAGCTTTTGGGTGAGCTCCTCCTCCCTCTTTAAGAGGTCTCTTCGAGAGATCCCCGACGCTTGAGGAGTACTTCATTCAGCTCATTGAGGCTGTCCTGACGATCACCAGCAGCCACGTTTGTCTCCCTATCATGCTCAAAAATCTCTCGAGTCTTCTGGTCGAGAGCCTTGATGGCAGCCTCTCGCTCATTCAACAAGCGGTCAAACAGGGCCAACCAAGCCTTCTCCTTGGCCACCCATTCCTTCTGGTCAGCCAGCCTCGACAGCGTCAGCTTCGTCTCAAAGAGAAGTCTGTTGCGCCAATGTCTTAAGGTGTTGTGCTCTTCTTTGAGGGCCTTGCTTTCGTGGTCAAAGGCGAGTTGGACCTGACAGAGATTGGAGCAGGCATTGTCTATAGACAATGACAAAGGAATTGGCTCCGTACTAGCCTGGACCTCTTCCCCTGACTCAAACAGGTGTTCCAAGACGATTGAGGGGCCCCAAGGTGCGAGCTCCCTCTCTAGCAACTCCACATCAGCTGGACCAATCGATGGAAGCTCCTCCATCTCCACTGCACTCGGAGCTGATGAGGAAAGTCCCACTGCCAGATCTTCGATTGTTGGCTCGGTGGGTGGAGGACCTACAATTGCCTCCTCTGAGTGCTCCAGTTCGGACATGTACACCTCTGGAGTAATCACCTCAAGGGCTGGCGCAGTAGCTTCGTCTGCAGCCCCCACCACCTCGGGCTCAGGTGCCGGGACTTCAACTACCTCCGGCTTGGGTGTCGGAGCTTCAACTACTTCTGGCTCAGGTGTCGAAGCTTCAACTACTTCCGACTCAGGAGCCAAAGCTTCGGTTACCTCCGGTTCAGGTGTCGGAGCTTCTACCGTCTCCGGCTTCGATGCCGGAACTTCAGTCGCCAGCTCAGAAACAGCTGACGCTTCTTCACAAGCTTCTCCCCCATGGTACGGCACCACCACGGGAGCTTATGGCGTCAACACTGGGTCCAGATCCACGACAGTTGGCACCGGAGCTGTCATGTCTTTGGCCACCACTTGGGGAGGCACAAGGGTCGAAGCAGGAGCCTCTGTTTGCACTGCCTCCGTTGCTGCAGCGGGGGCCGGAGCTTCAGTGTTCTTCTTCGACACCCTGGAAGCAAAAGATCAAAAAATTCAAAACATGGAAAAAATAAAAATAGCAACTCAAGGTGAGAGAACAATGCTTTCCTAGGGAAGCTTCCACTCCAATTGTTGCAAAACTTCTTTTTCTAGGGTCTGGAGTTAGATCCCACCGGACCTGGTGAAGTAGAGACCCCGGACTTCGGTCGGGAGCTTGTCACAGGGGTTGGAGTCGCCTCAGTCGGGACCTCCCTCAGCTGGGAAGGACCTCCGGATCTGGAGCCTGCAGCTGGCGCTGGAGTCGGGGTTGACTTGCCAGAGCTAGCGCCCCTCATGAACGCCGAGACCTAAGAAGGCGTGACCGCCAAAGTTCTGCTTGGCCGGGGGGGAAGAGGTTGTTGGAGATGGAGCCGACCTGAGGGAGTTCCCATCAGCATGTCTCAGTTTCCTCTTCTGGCTAGAAGATTCGACCGACTCCTTGCCCTTGCTCTTGCCCTTACCAATGTTGTCAACCTTCTGACTTGGAGCAGTGGGATCTACCCTTTCTGAAGCTCCGGGAATAGAAATCTTGGCGGTCCCACGCTACTCCACCAAGCCGAGGTCGTACAGCTCTGGCATTCCTTTCCGAAGCTCCCTCCTGAACTCAAGAACCATGTTCAGAGGGAGGAAGGCTGCTGGCGGGGCCAAAGCGTCGCAGGTGATGGCTCCGTGTTGAAGCTTCTGAAGATGGAGCTTCGAAGCTTTATCATCCAAGATAGTATGAAAAGCAGCCTCAATCCGGTTGTGATCCATCTCACTGTTGAAAGCCCATGCATGCCACTCCCTCGTCTTCAGCGGAGCCCACCTATTGACTAGGAAGTTGCCGAAGACCATTTGAGGGGTCACTCAACCATCCACACATTGTTGGATTCTTGTTAGGACGGGCTTGTAAGCTTCGGACAACTTCAGAGCTACTTTCCAGGTGTCGGTGTCATCATTGAGGAGGCTTGTAGGCAACTCCATCCTGTCGTGATGATCCACCGTAATGACCACCCAATCCTTCTTCTAGTTGTCCCACTTCTCGGAGGGAAAGGTCTTCAAGTACATGAAGGGACAGTTCTTGCGCTTCACAAAGTAGTAAAAGCCAATCAACTTTGTCCCTTTTTCGGTAGTGTGGACCATGAAGAAGGTCTGGAAGAGCTTGATTCTTGGCGGCACGCTCACCTGCATCTCGCAGAAGTTGATGAAGGTCGCCACTAGCAATAATGAGTGAGGTTCAAGGTGATGAAGCTAGAGCCCATAGAAGTCCAGCAAAATCAAGAGGAAACTTGAAAAAGGCGGGATCAACCCCACCATGGCGTACGCCGAGAAGTAGACGATCTCTCTGGAGCATTCCTTCTTGAAGGGAAGCTTGTCGAAGCGGAACGAGTTGTCGAAGGAGGCACTATACTACCCCATGAAGGTTCGAACCCTCACCAAGTCTTCATCCTTCTTGATCTTGTTGCGGGGAAGACCCAACTCCATCGCAGCAAAGCAGAGCAAAAGTTGGAAAAGCTATGCAAAGGTGGAGAGGTTCTGAGCGCAAGTTCGCATGAAGGCATAAAGAGCCCTCCAACCGTGCAGGCTTTCCTTCTTAAGCCTCCAGAACGCTTGGATGGAAACTACCTCGAGACCCAAATCACAGATGACCTCGTCGATGACAAGGGGGCACGAGTCCACTTTGTTTAAAAAGTTACCCCAGGTGAACCGTTATCATGATGAGAAGTTGGAATCCCAAGGGCGGCCACCTGACAGGGCTACAAAGATTACGCTCGGAACCGATATGTTTTTGTATTGGGAATTGGCGACCTTAAACTCTGTGAGATCTGCACGCCAGGATCTCAAGCGCTGAGCAAAAAAGGGCAACACGGCGGCGGCGTAACTCTTTCCCATCGCCTCAACCGCCCACCAAGAAGCTTTGAAGTGAAAGTGCATCTAGGACTCCCTTGTGGGTTTTGGATGATTTATGACAAGCAATTGGGATCCTAATCCTTTTGTTGAGATGAATGCAGGAAAATGATGAAAAATGAGCAAAGTACCAAAAAGAGGGAAATTGAGAAGGAAAATGAATTTGAGCTCAAGGAGAAGAAATTAGTTGTTTAGTATGTATGGAGTGTGTTAAGGAAACACACCCAAGAGCTCAATCTCACTTAATCACACACACACAATGCACAAAACTATACAGGACCGGACTAGTCCGATATCAGCCGGACTAGTCCGATATCACATTCTGCACCAGATCGGACAAGTCCGGTCACCACCGGACTAGTCCAATATATTTTCTGTTCCACTTCGGACTAGTCCTCCCCAGTGCGGACTAGTCCTTATCAATGCACAAGTCACACAAAATCGGACCAGTCCGTTGTGACCCGGACTAGTCCGATATTCATTCTGATCCACTTCGGACAAGTCCGGTGTCCACACGGACTAGTCCGATATACACCCTGATCTAAATCGGACAAGTCCTCCAAGTGCGGACTTGTCATCTAAACACTTAGGGTTTCATGTGTCCGGACAAGTCCGATGTCAATCGGACTAGTTCGAAGCTTTCCAGTGACGAAATCGGACAAGTCCGTTTTGAACCGGACTAGTCCGAGATTCCTGGACACTTAGGGTTTGCTTCACACAGCACACCGGACTAGTCCGGTCACCACCACGGACTAGTCCGATCTTTCTGAACCCTAACGGTAACTTCTAGAAACCCCATATAAATAGAGGTGCACGGCCCACTTTCAAACTCTCTCGAACCCTAGCGCCGTCACACCTCCCAAGAGACTCAAAAACCATCTCTCTCCACGAAATTAAGTGCAAAATCAATCAATCCTTTGAAGATCACTTGTAGATCATTGGAGAGGCACTTTGCACACGATTGAGCTCTTGGTTTGAATCTCTAACACACTCTTGCATCTCAATTTGTATATTTCGAAGTGTGTTATTGGTGGTCTTGAAATTTGTAATCAAGGGAGCTCTCAACTTGTGAGATCGCCCCTTCAACTTGGTGATTTACCCCTGTGTGGTTAGTGGAAGAGGATTGGCCTTCGTGGCGATCCGACGAGGGAAGGGTTGGTGAAGACCCGGTCCTTTTGTGGGCTCCTCAACGTGGACGTAGGTTGCCTTCGTGGTAACCGAACCACGGGATAAATCTTGTGTCTTGTTCGTTTGTGTTTATCATTCTAGTTGATCAACATTATCTAGGGTTTGATTCATCTTGTTGAATTTAAGTTAAATAGTTAAACAAGAATCATACTTACAATAGAACTTGACATACAATCATTGTACTGCTATTGAATTTTATATTTCCGCTGCAAACGTCAACTAAACAATCAAATTGACCTAGCTTGATCAACCTAGTCCGTGAAATCCGGACTAGTCCGCACTTTACCGGACTAGTCCGATATATCTGGTTTTGACCTTGTTGTTGAAGTGCTACAGGAACCGAGAAAATTCAAGAAGGCCTATTCACCCCCCCTCTAGGCCTACATTCAATTGGTATCAGAGCGGGTTCTTCAAGAAAGAGTGCAACCACTCGAAGAGATCATGTCGGACATGAAGGAAGTCCAGAAAATCAACAACCAGGAAGAAATGAACAATGACAAGCACCAAAAGCTCGAAAGGTATCTCGAAGCCATTCAAGACTTCGATGATGATGATGAGGAGACATTGGAGCTGAAAGCACTGCTCCGAAAGAAAGCACTTTCCAAAGGGAAAGCTAAAGTTGAAGAAAAGAAGAAGGGGAGTAGTCACACCGACTACTCCCGATATCCTTTTAATTATGACCGTTTAAATTCTAACAGCAGTCATTATCTATCTATTCCTCTCGGAAAAGCCCCACACTTCGATGGGAGTGATTACTCCATGTGGAGGCAAAATATGAAGATGCACTTGATTTCCCTTAACCCAAGTTTATGGCATATTGTGTGCACAGGAATAAACATCCCTGATGATGATGAAGAACTCACACCAAGTCAAGAGCAAGCCATCCACAGGAATGCCCAAGCCGCATCCGTTATCACCTCATCTCTAAGTAGAGATGAATTCACAAAGGTGGACGGATTGGAGATTGCCAAAGAAATCTGGGACACACTACAGACAGCACATGAAGGTGACAGGCATGTGCGGGAGGCAAAGATTGAGATGATTGAAGGCGAACTGGGAAGGTTCGCGATTGAGGAAGATGAGTCTCCCCAGGACATGTACAACAGACTGAAGACCCTTGTGAACAAGGTTCGATCATATGGTAGCAAAAAGTGGAATGACCACGAGGTTGTAAAGCTCATCCTTAGAGCCTTTATGCCTCGCAACGTCACACTTTGCTCTATGATCCGAGAAAGTCCCGGGTACAAGAAAATGACTCTGGATGAACTGCTTGGCAAGATCATCAACTTTGAGATGATGGAGAAGCAAGCCAAGCACGTAAAAGAAATAGCCGATCTCACATCAGCTAAGAAGAAGGGAGTTGCCCTAAAGTCCTCACTCAAGCCTCTATCCAAAGAAGCAAGAGAAGCACAGCTTGAGGAGGACAACGATGATGAAAGCAGCGAGCTGGACGAAGAAGATATGATTTTGTTCATGAAGAAGTTCAAAAGAATTATGAAGAAAAGACAAGGAGCAAAATCGAGTGAAGGAAAATACAAGGAGAAGACAAAGCCGGAGATGAGGCGGGCATGTTATAATTGTGGTGAATACAATCACTTTATAGTCGATTGCCCGTATGAGGACAACAAGAAGAAGAGTAAAGAGTCCAAGCATCAACCGAAGAAATTCTTCAAGAAGAAGAAGCAAGTTGAACAAGCACACATCGGAAAGGAATGGGACTCAAACGATGAGTCCTCATCGTCCGATGAAGAAGAAATGGCTAGCATAGCCATTGAAAGCATGTCCAAGAAATCCACACTCTTCCCCACGCTCGGTGCAAAGAAGGCAAATGGAACTTGCCTCATGGCTAAGGAAGGTAAACGCAAGGTAAACATCAAAACTCCTTCCTTGCATTCTTACTCAAGTGATGATGATCTAGATAGTGATGATGAAGATGTGCTAATTGGCTTAGATAGAAAAACTGCTGCTAAAATGAAATTCTTGCTTAACCAGCTTGTTGAGAAGGAAGAGCTAATTGATCGTCAAGAAGACATGATTATTTCCCAAAAGGAGAAGCATGCCGAACTTGACAATCTTCTAGCTCTTGAAAAGGAGAGAAACCACTCACTAGAGCTTGAACTAGCTTCAAGCAAGAAAACTTGCTTGGAGTTAACCAACTCAAACGTTGCAATCAAGGATCAACTTGATGACCTAATCAAGGTCAACAAGATCCTTGAAGTGCAGGTTGAGTCACTCAAGCTTAGTGAACCTTCCTCCTCTTCAAGCCTACCTTCTCGACCCACCTCAACTAATATCGCACATATTTGCAAATGTGATAAAATTAACACCAGTTTGAAGGAAAATTCTACCTCTACAAAGGACAAAAATCCTACCCAATGTGTAATGTTTGACAAGGAGAGGATCAACTATGCACGTAGTGCATATTTGGTCCAAAGACCTCCAAATGTCAAGTATGGCATTGGTTACTCTTATGATGGAAAGCAAAGAGCTGGAAATCTTAAGAATAACAAGGGAAGGATTACCTTTGTGAAGGGAGGACCCTCACAACCTGGTAACTCGAAAACCAAAAATTTGAGCTCTCATGAAAACCGGACTAGTCCGGTTGTGGTCCGGACAAGTCCGGTCACACAGACTAGTCCGACCCATAATCAACAGCAACTCTTGTTTAAAACCTTTGATGCTTCTTATGTATTAATGAAAAATAATGTTGGAAAAGTGTATGCTTATTATGCTGGGCCACGCCATGGAACACAAAATCCCATGTGTGGGTGCCCAAATGTATTGTTACTAACCTCCAAGGACCCAAGCAAGCTTGGGTACCTAAAACCAAGGCGTAATTTGTTTTTGCAGGCCTACTCCTCCGGTGGATCCAAATGGGTGCTAGACAGTGGATGCACCAACCACATGACCGGAGAAAGGAGGATGTTTGTGGAGTATGAAGTGAACCAGGACCCAAACGAAGGCATCTACTTTGGGGATAACAGTCAAGGAAGGGTCCTCGGTACCGAAACACACGGAACACTCAAGAAATTCTTCAAGCGAGCGCAAAACGAATTCTCACTATCAATCAAGAGTATTCGGAGCGACAATGGCACGGAGTTCAAGAACATACAAGTGGAGGAGTACCTTGATGAGGAAGGAATCAAGCACGAATTCTCAACGCCATACTCTCCACAACAAAACGGAGTTGCCGAAAGGAAGAACCGAACGCTCATAGAGATGGCAAGAACAATGCTCGATGAATACAAGACTTCGGATCGATTTTGGGCGGAAGCAATCAACACCGCATGCCATGCCACAAATCGACTCTATCTTCATCGACTACTAAAGAAGACCCCCTATGAGCTACTCACCGGTAACAAACCGAACGTTTCATATTTTCGAGTTTTCGGTTCTCCTTGCTACATTCTGAACAAGAAGCCCAGGACTTCAAAGTTCGCTTCAAAGTCCGATGAAGGTTTCTTGCTTGGTTATGATTCGAACACTTACGCCTATCGTGTTTTCAACAAGGCCTCCGGACTTGTTGAAGTGGCACGTGACGTAGTGTTTGATGAAACTAATGGCTCCCAAAAGGAGCAAGTTGATCAATGTGAATTAGGTAAAGAGGAAGCTCCCTATCAAGCATTGAAGAGGATGGCTCTAGGCGAAGTACGACCACAAGAGTCATCGTCACAAATACAAGAGGAAAGTGAACCACAAGAGGAGATCAACAATTCAGGGGGAGCCTCGATACAAGACAAATCACAGGAATATGAACATGATCAACAAATCAACGAGGACAACAACTCAGGGGGAGAAGAAGATGATCACCAACATACGACCTCCCAAGTGCCACACCCAAGAGTACACCAATGCATTCAAAGGGATCATCCAATCGACAACATCATCGGCGACATCCAAAAAGGAGTAACCACTAGATCTCGTATAGCAAATTTTTGTGAACATTACTCGTTTGTCTCCTTTTTGGAACCCCGCAGGACTGAGGATGCATTAAAGGATCCGGACTGGGTGGTGGCAATGCAAGAAGAGTTGAACAATTTCAAGAGAAACGAGGTGTGGGAACTTGTGGAAACACCAAATGCAAATATTGTGGGCACCAAGTGGGTCTTCCGCAACAAGCAAGACGAACACGGAGTGGTAACGAGAAACAAGGCACGACTTGTGGCCAAAGGTTACTCACAAGTCGAAGGTTTGGATTTCGATGAAACTTTTGCTCCAGTAGCTAGGCTTGAATCAATTAGAATATTACTTGCATATGCTACTCACCATGATTTCAAGCTGTACCAAATGGACGTAAAAAGCGCCTTCCTCAACGGACCGATCAAGGAAGAGGTGTACGTGGAGCAACCACCCGGATTTGAAGACGAAGAGTTCCCCGACCACGTGTATAAACTGCGTAAGGCTCTCTATGGCCTCAAACAAGCTCCTAGAGCTTGGTATGAGTGTCTTAGAGATTTTTTAATTGATAATGGCTTTCAAATTGGCAAAGTAGATTATACACTATTCACGAAAAATCTGGATAATGATCTTTTCATTTGCCAAATCTATGTTGATGATATAATTTTTGGATCAACTAACCAATCTTTCTGTGAAGAGTTTAGTAAAATTATGACAGACAGATTTGAAATGTCAATGATGGGAGAATTGAAGTACTTCTTGGGATTCCAAGTGCGGCAACAAAGGGAAGGAACATTCATAAGCCAAACCAAGTACACACAGGACATCCTCAAGAAGTTTGGCATGGACAAGGCAAAGCCCATAAAGACTCCCATGGCAACGAATGGTCACTTGGATCTCAATGAAGATGGACCGAGCATCGACCAAAAGGTATATCGCTCCATGATTGGATCTTTACTTTACTTATGTGCATCTAGGCCAGATATTATGTTGAGTGTATGTTTGTGTGCAAGATTTCAAGCCAACCCTAAGGAATGTCATTTGACAGCCGTAAAGAGAATCCTAAGATATTTAGTTCATACACCCAACCTTGGTCTTTGGTACCCAAAAGGCTCAAAATTCAATCTCATTGGGTATTCCGATGCAGATTATGCCGGGTGCAAAGTTGATAGAAAAAGCACTTCTGGCACTTGCCAATTCCTAGGAAGATCCTTAGTTTCTTGGTCATCCAAGAAACAGAATTCCATTGCATTATCCACAGCCGAAGCGGAGTATGTTGCAGCCGGGAGTTGTTGTGCACAACTCCTCTGGATGCGACAAACTCTAAGGGATTACGGTTACAATATGAACCGTATTCCTCTTCTTTGCGACAATGAGAGTGCCATTAAAATAGCCCACAATCCAGTTGAGCACTCTAGAACTAAACACATTGACATAAGACACCATTTCTTGTGAGACCATTCCATGAAAGGAGACATATCCATCTCTCATGTCAACACCCAAAAACAATTGGCCGACATATTCACCAAGCCACTTGATGAAAAACGTTTTTGCGAACTCCGAAATGAGCTAAACATTCTTGATTCTCGGAGTGTGGCTTGAAAAGTTGCATACCTGTATGATTGCTTCAAAATATTGATTGAATTGTGAAAATTATTCCTCCCCATTTTTCTCTCAAAAAACTATGTCAATTATTAGATCTTGATGAATTTTTGATCATAGTATGATTGTTGTTTGCTTACTGGTCAAATTCATCAAGATTATTTGAATTGTTTTGCCTCTCTACTCTCAATTATTGGACCTTCAAATATATATGAATGGGCTATGCAATTCTCTCCTGGTGACCACGGACAAGTCCGTGGTTACCCGGACTAGTCCGCCATTGCAGACTAGTCCGCAGTGTGCCGGTTAGGCCGGGCTAGTCCAACAGACCACGGACTAGTCCGAATTAGGTCTCTGGAGGACTTCGGACAAGTCCGGACATGACCGGACTAGTCCGATTTTTCGTGTCCATAACCCTAGCCGCCACTAAACCCTAATCCCTTCACCCCACACTCGCCCCCAAGCTTTCTCTTTCTTGCACTCGAGCTCCCAAGGCGAATCCTTGATTCCTCCGTCGAAAAGCCTCAATCTTGGGCGGAGATCAAGCTTGAAGACTCGAGGATTGAAGTTGGCGGACAAGTCTGGCCTCCAACCCCCAAAATCTCAAGCTTCCTTTGATTTCTTGGTAAATACTCTTCAAAACCCTAAGAAATCACAAATTTCTCTATTGCTTATCGTTTGGCCTAGCATTCTTCACTAGTTACATGTCTAGTTGATGTACTATGTGTATGCTAGACTAGTTTTACCTTAGGGATCAATTTTTTGTCCAGTCTGTTAGGTTTTTGCGGATGAACATTGGACTAGTCAGTGAGTGTCCAGGCTGCTCCATCGCCGGTCTCAAGCCCCGAGGCACCGGCAAGGCAAGAAGAAGCTGCTAGGGCTACTCCTCCCTCCAGGGAAGCCCCTCAAAAAGGATCCGCCAGTGGGATCCTCAAGTACTTGGCTGCAATTTTCTCCTCCTGCAAGAAAACTGAAGTGAAGCTTCACAAGCTAAATCAGAAGAGGAAGGAGAACATGAGATATATCAAAGCCAATGTGAAGCAGCTGAGTGAGAAGCTGGAGATCAACCCAATTGGATCTCCAGTACTTTCTGAAGATTCTGATCCGGACATCATCGAGCTCGGCCCCTTGACTCCCTCAGAGCTTGCCTATTTTGGCGTTGGGGGCTCGAGCAGCTCCGCTCCTCCTCCTACCTCTCAACCTCGTCACGCGGAAAGTGAGGAAGACGATGAAGACAACGAGAGGACTGACAGCGAAGAGTGAAGCCCTAGGACCCTCCTCTCTCTCTTTTTGGTGTCTTGATGCCAAAGGGGGAGAGATTGAGGGGGAGTCTAGCTTTAGCTGCATAGGATGCGAGGAGAGAGCTATCTCTTTTTTTTTAATTGTAATTGCATTTGCTTAACTCTGTTTTCATATCATGTTTGGTCTTGTTATGAATTGCTCTCTTAATTTGCAACTGTGTGATGAAATCTGAGTTTTTGCCCCTGAAGTGCCATATTCACTTGATATTAGTTGATAAATGCAAATTCGATCATTTTTAATGCACTCATGCTCTTAGTATGCATCCCACCATAAAGAATGCACATATGAATAATTATCTTATTGCTTGATGAATTCTTGAGTCATATGTGCATACTTTATGAGAATCTCATTTTATACCTCATTTTGTGAAATCTCAATTGGTTGTCATCAATCACCAAAAAGGGGGAGATTGAAAGTGCATCTAGGACTCCCTTGTGGGTTTTGGATGATTTATGACAAGCAATTGGGATCCTAATCCTTTTGTTGAGATGAATGCAGGAAAATGATGAAAAATGAGCAAAGTACCAAAAAGAGGGAAATTGAGAAGGAAAATGAATTTGAGCTCAAGGAGAAGAAATTAGTTGTTTAGTATGTATGGAGTGTGTTAAGGAAACACACCCAAAAGCTCAATCTCACTTAATCACACACACACAATGCACAAAACTATACAGGACCGGACTAGTCCGATATCAGCCGGACTAGTCCGATATCACATTCTGCACCAGATCGGACAAGTCCGGTCACCACCGGACTAGTCCGATATATTTTCTGTTCCACTTCGGACTAGTCCTCCCCAGTGCGGACTAGTCCTTATCAATGCACAAGTCACACAAAATCGGACCAGTCCGTTGTGACCCGGACTAGTCCGATATTCATTCTGATCCACTTCGGACAAGTCTGGTGTCCACACGGACTAGTCCGATATACACCCTGATCTAAATCGGACAAGTCCTCCAAGTGCGGACTTGTCATCTAAACACTTAGGGTTTCATGTGTCCGGACAAGTCCGATGTCAATCGGACTAGTTCGAAGCTTTCCAGTGATGAAATCGGACAAGTCCGTTTTGAACCGGACTAGTCCGAGATTCCTGGACACTTAGGGTTTGCTTCACACAGCACACCGGACTAGTCCGGTCACCACCACGGACTAGTCCGATCTTTCTGAACCCTAACGGTAACTTCTAGAAACCCCATATAAATAGAGGTGCACGGCCCACTTTCAAACTCTCTCGAACCCTAGCGCCGTCACACCTCCCAAGAGACTCAAAAACCATCTCTCTCCACGAAATTAAGTGCAAAATCAATCAATCCTTTGAAGATCACTTGTAGATCATTGGAGAGGCACTTTGCACACGATTGAGCTCTTGGTTTGAATCTCTAACACACTCTTGCATCTCAATTTGTATATTTCGAAGTGTGTTATTGGTGGTCTTGAAACTTGTAATCAAGGGAGCTCTCAACTTGTGAGATCGCCCCTTCAACTTGGTGATTTACCCCTGTGTGGTTAGTGGAAGAGGATTGGCCTTCGTGGCGATCCGACGAGGGAAGGGTTGGTGAAGACCTGGTCCTTTTGTGGGCTCCTCAACGTGGACGTAGGTTGCCTTCGTGGTAACCGAACCACGGGATAAATCTTGTGTCTTGTTCGTTTGTGTTTATCATTCTAGTTGATCAACATTATTGCCGGTACCCTAAAAACCATACACCCCCTGAGGTTACAAAGATCTCAAGGGAAGGACGTCTACTCAAATTGAAGATCCTCGGAGGCCCACTTGTCAGACATAACCGGACCTGCTTCTCCAAAATGGTTAACCCCTAGGTTGCCACGTGTACTGCCAGATCGGAGCTACTACCCACAAGGGTGAAGCTCCGGGCTAGGTACCGAAACAGCACCTCCGGACTTAACCCCTGACCGAGAGAAGCTCCAGACCTGACACGTGCCAGGCCACCCCGGAGCTTCCCGCTTCCCACAAGCAAGCTCCAGAGCTGCCACGTGTCCAAACGTCGGAGCTGGCCGCCTCAAACCTCCGGAAGACGTTGTAACGACTCCGGATCGTCAAAGGATAGCCGCGGACTTCAAGACCCGATTAATTGTCATTAATTACATGTTAATGACACTTAATTGAATAATCTTAACACCTGTAACGGCACTGTCGGGGCCCGTTACAGGGTTATTAACAACAATTAATCGTGTATCAATACTAGTAACCGCCGGGGCCACATGTCGGGCCAGGCTAACTTGTAACGGTTTGTCCTTGTACTATAAAAGGACAGACCGACGATACACGAAGGGGGGAATGCTCTCAGACACACACGCATTGACGTGAGCTTTCATACATAAACTAATACAACACCACACACCCGTGGAGTAGGGTATTACGCTCAGGCGGCCCGAACCACGTAAACCACTGTGTCTCTAGTGTCCAATCGTGATTCACCTTCTTGAGTCTCCGCGCGCCCACACCGAACTACAAACTCCTTCAACACTTTAGTAGTGTCAAGAGATCTGCCGGCTCCAACAGTCGACAGTTGGCGCGCCAGGTAGGGGAGCGCCTGAGATTTTCAAGAATGGTGAATTCTGCAGCTGGATCATCCAACGGGCAACCTGCTGCTCAGGCTGTCGGGAGCAATCCCTCCAACATGCAGCCACCAGCAGGAGCCTCAGCACAAGCAGGAGTTACACTTCCACCACCACCATCTTCTCCGGCAAGACGTGCCGGGCAACACGATGGTGCTCCGGCGTCACATACTGCGCCGGCAAGTCGTGACAACCCGGAACACGCGCTCCATGCAGCGCGTGCTCTTCTCCAGCGACCACCACCTCCGGATGCATCTCAAGATGCCGTGGAGCAATGGAGGGCTGATATTGAGCATTTGGTCGCAGCAGCGGCCGAACGCCTCAACAACCAGGGTCCTCCTCCTTCAGGGCGAGCCCCGACGCAGCGACGGACGTTGTCTGGAAGACTTGGTCCACATGTCTCCAACAACCGAAGACGAGCTGCATCACAGCAAGTGACGTCGTTGCCCTCTGGGGCACGACGCACCCATACGGTATCTCGGCTTTCGACACATGACCTCCGGGCGGAGCTAGATCGCCGATACCGCCAACAGGATGGCTGTGTCCATATCGAGCGAGCTCGGGAAAGATGGGATGCTCAAGACCTTTCTACTCTGGAAGGAGTAGGAGGAGGCTGTTCCGCCCTAGCCATGCACCTGCGCATGGTTAGATGGCCACAGAAGTTCCGGCCACACTTGCCGAAAAAATTCGACGGGACTGTCAACCCCGTAGAATTTCTGCAGATATACTCCACTGCAATCTTAGCAGCTGGAGGAAACGAGGCCGTAATGGCCAACTACTTTCCAGTGGCCTTAACTGGGACCGCCAGGTCCTGGTTTATGAGCCTTCCACCCAACTCTATCGACAGTTGGGAGGAGCTGTGCCGTCAGTTCACTACCAATTTTGGGAGTTCATACACCCGACCGAGCACTGAACTAGACCTTTTTGCGGTTGTGCAAAAAGGGGGAGAATCTTTGCGGTCATTCATCCAGAGGTTCTCTCAGCTACTGACGAAGTCGTCAGTATGGTTCTGGTTGCGGAGAGACCGGAACTACCCAATACTCAGGAATCCAGACCCCTTCGGGAGGGTCCGGAGGTTCCTGAAAGCGGGTCTGGGTCCCAGCTCCCAGACTCAAACCCACAAGAAGCCACTTCAGAGGACCCGGACCCCTCTAAGAGGGTCCAGATCATTTCTGAAGAAGCTCCGGGTTCCTCCACCCAGAACCCGGAGGTCCCCGAAGAGACTCTGGACCCCTCCGGGAGGGTCCGGACCAATGAAGAGGAAGCTCCGGACCCCTCCGGGAGGGTCCGGACCATTCAACGCCCGGTATACTTCATCAGTGAAGTGTTACATGATGCCAAGACTCGATACCTAGAGGTGCATAAACTGCTTTATGCAGTTCTTATTGCCTCAAGGAAGCTTCGACACTATTTCCAAGCTCACAAAGTCTCGGTGGTGACCTCATATCCACTTCGAGCGATCTTGCATAATCCCAATTCAACTAGGAATATTGCAAAGTGGGCAGCGGAATTAGCTGAATTCGATCTTGAATTCATTCCGAGACAAGCAATCAAGAGTCAAGCGTTGGCAGATTTCGTGGCAGAATGGACTCCCTCTCCATTAAACCCTCGGGGCCCCAGCGAGCAGAAGACGGAACCTCAAGTTCCAACCTTCACTAAGCCTCACTGGACCCTTTACTTTGACGGCTCCATGCAGAAGCAGGGAGCCGGAGCTGGAATCCTTCTCCTCGCACCAACTGGGGAGAAGGTGAAATACATGGTACACCTTGACTTCAAGGCAACCAACAACATGGCGGAGTATGAAGCACTCATCTATGGATTAAAGGTGGCACTATCATACGGTGTCAAGCAATTGCTGGTCAAAGGAGATTCACAACTCGTCATCAAGCAGGTGAAGGGTGAATGCTCCTGCAATAATCTCCAGCTGGCTGCTTACCTCCTTGAAGTCCAGAGGCTTCAGAAGGACTTCGAAGTCCTAGACCTTCACCATGTTCAGCGTGCTCACAACGCTGAAGCTGACGAACTCTCGACCAAGGCGTCAACTGGAGCTCCGGCTCCTAACGGAACCTTTGTCCGGAGGTTGTCAAAACCCACAGTTTAGCCTGCCGAACTGAACGAAGGGGGCGAGATCAGCATCCCGAAGCTGACGGTCCCGATGGCCCTGTTAGCATGGCAGCCATCAAGGGTCGTAGGTGCTGCCGGAAGCTCCGAGCAACCCAGCACGCAAGACTCAAATGCTCAAGTCAGTTCCGATGCATGGATCTCGGAGATCCGGAGCTACTTGAAAGACAACATCCTTCCTGACGATGATGTATCCGCTGACCGGGTAGTCAGATTGGCTAAAAGATACACGTTGGTAGAAGGGGATCTCTACCGGCGCGGTGCCAACGGCATCCTAATGCGGTGCATCACAAGGGAAGAAGGCTGCGAGCTCCTCGCAGAAATCCATGGAGGCGAGTGTGGGAACCACGCATCTTCCCGCACGCTGGTCGGAAAAGCCTTTCGGCACGGCTTCTACTGGCCTACAGCGCTCCAGGATGCCACTGAGCTGGTGAAGAAATGCAAAGCATGCCAATTTCATGCAAAGCAAATTCATACACCTGCTCAGTCCTTACAAATGATACCTCCCACATGGCCTTTCGTTGTGTGGGGGATGGACATCTTGGGACCCTTCCCAAGAGCCGTCGGAGGTTACAAGTTCCTGTACGTCGCCATCGACAAGTTCACCAAGTGGCCGGAAGCAACTCCCGTTGTGACGATCAACAAACAATCTGCAATCAATTTTCTACAATCCATCGTGAGCAGATTCGGAGTCCCAAATAAGATCATCACTGATAATGGGACTCAATTCACAAGCTCCGCATTTCAAGGATATTGCGAAGACCTCGGCATACAAGTTTGCTACGCTTCCGTAGCTCATCCTGCCAGCAATGGACAAGCCGAGAGAGCAAACACAGAGATCCTTAAAGGACTCAAAACACGCACTTATGAGCGCTTGAAAAAGCACGGAGCCAATTGGATCGAAGAGCTTCCGCCCACTCTATGGGCCAACAGGACCTCTCCAAGTCGGGCAACCGGAGAAACACCCTTCTTTCTGGTGTACGGAGCTGAAGCGATCCTTCCTCCGGAAATCACC
Organism: Tuctoria greenei; assembly: GCA_036927565.1. NCBI lineage: Eukaryota > Viridiplantae > Streptophyta > Magnoliopsida > Poales > Poaceae > Tuctoria > Tuctoria greenei. The sequence continues at coordinate 151,910,441 of JAYESD010000011.1, forward strand.
TTGGGTTCCCTCCGAGTCCGGACCTTCAACGAAGCCGCGCAGGATCAGCTCCGGCGCGAATACCTAGACCTCCTCGAGGAGGGAAGGTGCCAAGCAGCTGTTCGGAATGCCCGATACCGCCAAGCTCTACGGCACTATCACCAGCGGCATGTACACAACCGACAGCTCGAGGAAGGCGATCTGGTTCTACGGAGAATACTATCCACAGAAGGGCAAAACAAACTCTCCCCCGGCTGGGAAGGGCCCTTTCGAGTGATCGAAGTATCCCGTCCCGGAAGCGTTCGCTTGGCTACCGAGGATGGGACACCTCTCCCAAATCCTTGGAACATCGAGCACCTCCGTAAGTTCTACACTTAATTCCACGGAGGTGAGTCTTAAGTAACTTGAAATGTATGTTATAGAGTCATTGTACAGAGTCGGGTAGTTCCTCCGGGAGAGCATCCGGACCTTCCCCGAAAGGTTTGAGAAGCTCATGCAACACTTGACACAGTCTCCGGACTAAAAGTGTGGCTAACTACCCTGGGTCAAACAAGAAACCAAACACACTTAGCCTGGTTCCGTACCCTAAGAGTGTACTTGTTTCCCCTGTACCCCGGACCTATAATGAAAGACATCTTCATGTGAAATAGACTCCACGTGCATTCATTTTTGCATAGGCTTGACATTTTTATTTTTCTCTTTCTTGTCTATAACAGAAATGTGCAATTCTTAAGAAGTTCTAGTTTGACCGGTTTACATACGATTCGAGTTGAATTGTCAGATTTTTTGGATTTAAATATCGTCTGTGGCCAACTCGCCTGAAAGCCGCCAAGCCATTCTAGGGCCGGAGTGCGCTATCGACTTAGCCTGGTCAAGCACCCTAAGTACGCCACTCTACCTACATCCCGGCAGGCCAAAGTAAGGTGGGTCCACGGACAATTGGATCTAAAAGAAAAGACAATTCACCCAGTCGTATTAAAAATCGTGTTCAACTTAAAATTTTCTTGAGAACCGTAAGCCGCGATGAAATTATAGACAAGGAACGAATTTTACTATTTTTCTTGGCTTAAGTGTGCAGGAAAAACGAACCCTACGTTGATGGAGAAAAACCGGAGCTAACCAAGCTCCGACTCCCACTAGGGCGTCAACCGTCAGCGTTGACTAAAAGATGGTGAGAAGACCCCGTCACTGGAGTCTGTTGCCAACAAAATAAGTGTGGCAAAGGTCATTGCCGGAGCTGCTAAGCTCCGATACCTTGGAGTATTAACTATCGACTCTCAACGTGTTGATAGAGGCTATTGCCGGAGCTACTAAGCTCCAGCGATGGACAGTGCCGGAGCTTCTAAGCTCCGACAACTTCAGGGGACCTTCACTGTAAAAAACTTCGGACCTAAATTCCACAAGTTCGAAGCAAATTCGTCTTCAACAAAACTCAACATCCTTTTGGTACATGTCCACAATCAAATTGTGCACATCTACCAGGGGGCCAAGTGAAGATAAAGATGTTGAAGACAGAAAATGAAATTCGCAAGCAAAAAATTGGGGATTTCATTTCATCTGAAGACCGGAGATTACATCTGGAGACAAGGGATTACAAAATTGAGGAAGAAGAGAAGATACAAGTAAAGGCTAAAAGAGACGGTCCTAGACCCTATGGAAGAACTCGGCGACCTTCTGGGCGACCTCCGACACGCGAGCTCGGGTAGCTTCGCCTTCTCCTTCGACGGGGCCTTCAAGCACCGGGTCCAGAGGAAATCGAGGGTTCCGGCTGGTGTAGCACGTCAACACATATTCTGTGACGTTCCTAGCCAGGGATTGCCCTCGACCTCCAGCTGGTCCGCGATGACGTCGCCCACCTTGGAGAGCTTGCTGCCTGCGGCGCTCAACACTTGCAACGCAAGGTCCGGCTCCGGCTCCGGATCATCCGGGTGCACGGGGCTGAAACCCATCGGCGTCAGCACGTCGTCGGCCTTGCCCAGGAACTCCCAAATCTGCAGGGAGTCCGCCTTCCTCAAGTTCTTCATCTCCTCCAGGGATCTCCGGGACGCCGTCAGTTCCGAATTCTCGCGGGCGAGGCGCTCAACTTCTTTAGCGTTTTGCTGGATCTTCGCAGCAACCCGCTTCTCAAGTCTTCCGAGCTCCTCCTCCCGGAGGTGGATCTTGTTCTGGCGGTCGACCAGGTCCTTCTCCCTAGCCTCCACTTTCTTCTCCCGGGCGACAAGGGCACACTCGTATTCGTAGAGTTCCTGCCCCCGCACCCAGGTCTTCTCCTCTTCCTCGAGGCAGCGCTCTTCCAATTTCTTAGTGCGCTCCTCGAGGCCCTTGTCCGCCAGAGTTGTTTTCTCAGCGAGCTCTTCTTCCCGTCGCAAGACGTCATCCCGTAGCTCCAGGAGTTTTTGCTCCTCATCCTCGAGCCTTCTTTCCCTCCCTTCAAGTGCCTCTTGGCGCTTGATGAGTGCGGTGCTGATGGCCTCGAGCTGATCAAACCGAGCATTGGCCGCGTCGTTAGCAGCCTTAGCTTGGTCGTGGAACTCCCGGGATTGAGCATCGAGGGCGTGAGTCATGCTCTCCCTCTCGTCCAGCAGCTTATCCCAGAGCTCCAGGCGGATCTTCTCCCGCTTGATCCAATCCTTGTCATCCGCAAGCCTCGACTGCGCCAGCTTAGTCTCGAAGTGGAGCCGATTACGCCACCGCCTAAGGGTTTGGCGCTCCTCTTCAAGAGCCTTGCTGTCGTGGAAGAAGGCCAGCTGGACCTGACGTAGACTGGAGCAGGCGTTGTCGATGGACATCGACAGCGAGATGGGCTCCGGACCTGCTGGGATCTCTTCCGCTGGTTCCAGCGGGTCTTCACATACAAAAATTGGGTCCCACTCTACGAGAGTGGAACCCCGAGCTTCCAAAGCACTAGGGCCCTCCTTCGGGATGGCCTCAGTCGCCATCGAAGGTGGTCCCGCCACCAAGTCTTCATTTGCCCCCTCAGGCCGGGGGCCGGCGACTTCGTTCAGGCACTCTGGCTCTGCCACAGGTACCATCGACGTCGTCACCTCCGGAGCAGGAGCCGCTACTGGCTCCGGCCGGGACACCTCTTCTGAGGGAGGCTCAAGCTCCCTCGCCTCTTCAGCCGCCAGCTCTGCGGCCGGCGCTCCAACAATCACTGGCTCTGCGGTCGGAGCTTCAGAAGTAACCGGCTCAACTGCCGGAACTACTTCGACTTCCGGCTCGCATGCCGGGGCTTCAGCTACCTTCGGCTCAATCGCCGGGGCTTCTGCACTTTCCGGCTCCGAAGCCGGGACTGCTACTTCCTCCGACTCAACAGCCGGAGCTTCTACTACTGCAGCACCAGGACCCGGAGCTTCCACTTCCGGGACGGGTGCCGCTGGCGCATCTTCATTCCCGTGGTCCGGCGCTACCACGGGAACTTCTGGAGACGAGTCGAGGTCCATGACCACGACAGCCGGCGCCGGAGCTGTCGCAGCCTCCGCTTGGGGCGGCACCGGGGCTGGAGCAGAAGCCCTCACAGCCTCAGACACTGTGGCTGGGGGTGGAGCTTCACTCCCCTTCTTGGGAACGCTGCAGATGAAGGACGAAGAAATTGAGCAAACAGATGCTACAATTAAAAAGTTAATCGAGGTAAGAAAGAAAAATTACCTTGGGAGGCTCACGCACCAGCTTGCGCGGAACCTCTTTCCCAGACGATCCGGGCTGGCCACGGTCGGCGTAGGAGCTCCGGGAGGACTCCCAGGACTTGCCACAGCCGCGGGCGTTTCCCGGGTCGGAGCTCTCCCTGATCGGGAGGAACTCCTGGACCTGGAGGCCCTCACCGCTCCAGATGCCGGAGTCGCACGCCCGGAGCTAGCACCACGGGAGGGATCCACCACGGGGACAGTTGCACTCCGGGAGGACCCCACCGCCGGAACAGTAACGTTCCGGAAGGACCCCACCACGGGGACAGTCGCCACGGCGGCGGAGGATCTTCCTTCCTGAGGAGGGGGAACCGGGGGGGAAGTGGCAGGCCCGACGGATCTTCTGTCAGCATGTCGCAGCTTTCTCTTCCGGCTCTCCGGCTCCTCCGCCAGCTCCTTGCCCTTGCCGATGACCTCAGTTCTTGGCTGTGGGACAGGGGCGGAGCCGCCTTCGGACAACCCGGGGATCGCCAACCGGGTAGTTGATCTTCTCTCGACGACTCCAAGGTCGTCAAGCGCGGGCATCTTCCGCCGGAGCTCCCTGCTGAACTCAACTTCCACGTTCAGAGGGAGGAAAGCCGGCGGCGGAGTCAAGTAATCTCCGTCAACATCGATGCCGTGCTGGAATTTCTTGAGGTGAAACTCCAAGGACTTCCCCACCATGCTGGACTTCAACCCGGTCTCAACCCGGTCCTCGTCCATCACGCTGTTGAGGGCCCAGGCGAGCTTCTCCCTCCTCTTCAGCGGCGCCCACCTGTTGGACAGGAAGTTGCAGAACACCGCCTGGGGAGTCAATCCTCCCTCCACACATTGGCGGATCTTGGTCAGGACAGGGTCGAAAGCTGCCGCCAGCACCGGAACTACGCTCCATATCGACGTGTCAACGCCGGGCAGACCGTCTGGCAACTCCAACCGCTCATGCTCCTCCACCCGGACGACTACCCAATCTTTCTTCTAGTCATCCCACTTCCCGGAAGGGAATGACCGGAGGTACTTGAATGGGCACTTCTTGCGCTTCACGAAGTAGTAGAAGCCAAGATACTCATCGCTTCGGCCGGTGGTTTGGACGGTGAAGAAGGTTCGGAAGAGCTCGATGCAGGGAGGGATGCCCACCCACATCTCGCAGAAGTGGACAAAGATGGACACAAGGAGAATGGAGTGAGGGCCAAGGTGGTACAGCTGCAGACCATAGAAGTCCAGCAGCATCAAGAAGAAAGAAGAAAACGGTGGGATCAGCCCCACCATGGCGTACGAGGAAAAGTACACCATCTCGCCAGCGTGCTCCTTTTCAAAGGGGAGCCCTCCGCCGGCGCGGATCGAGCAGTTGAAGAAGTCCGAAGACCACCCCATGAGGGTCCGTACCTTCTTCAGATCGCTGTCAGTCTTCAAGCGACTCTCACGCAGACCCAACTCCATCGCAGCACAGCTAGGCAGGAGAAGAGGAGCAAAGCACGAGTTGGGAGTTTGAGCGCAAGAACAGATGGAAGCGTAAAGAACTCCCGACGGTGCGCTTTCCTTCTTAAGTAAGCCCTCGCAACGCTTGGATGGGAGTCAAGGATACTACTCAAGAATTCAACCATGCCGATGACAAGAGGGCCCGGGACCACCCTGACGATCAAGTCGAGGTTCTTACCCAGGCGAACAGTTGTCATCACGAGGCGGGAAACCCAAAGGCGGCGACCTGACAAGGCGCGCGGAACCGATACGGTTTTCGTATTGGGAACCGGCGACCTTCAATTGCGAGAGATCCGCACGTCAAAGATCTTATCTGCCGCCTGAAGTGCGCCACGCGTCGGGATCTAACCGTAAAGCCCCGCCAACGGCACCTTCGAAGACCCTTGAAGACCCAGTTCAAGAGTCGCGAGTATGGACCCACCTCCGACGGAATGACTTCACCCTGGTGACTTTCCCCGGAGGTAGGTCCAGGGGGCCACTGTCGGTACCCTAAAAACCATACACCCCCTGAGGTTACAAAGATCTCAAGGGAAGGACGTCTACTCAAATTGAAGATCCTCGGAGGCCCACTTGTCAGACATAACCGGACCTGCTTCTCCAAAATGGTTAACCCCTAGGTTGCCACGTGTACTGCCAGACCGGAGCTACTACCCACAAGGGTGAAGCTCCGGGCTAGGTACCGAAACGGCACCTCCGGACTTAACCCCTGACCGAGAGAAGCTCCGGACCTGACACGTGCCAGGCCACCCCGGAGCTTCCCGCTTCCCACAAGCAAGCTCCGGAGCTGCCACGTGTCCAAACGTCGAAAATGGCCGCCTAAAACCTCCGGAAGACGTTGTAACGACTCCGGATCGTCAAAGGATAGCCGCGGACTTCAAGACCCGATTAATTGTCATTAATTACATGTTAATGACACTTAATTGGATAATCTTAACACCTGTAACGGCACTGTCGGGGCCCGTTACAGGGTTATTAACAACAATTAATCGTGTATCAATACTAGTAACCGTCGGGGCCACATGTCGGGCCAGGCTAACTTGTAACGGTTTGTCCTTGTACTATAAAAGGACAGACCAACGATACACGAAGGGGGGAACGCTCTCAGACACACACGCATTGACGTGAGCTTTCATACATAAACTAATACAACACCACACACCCGTGGAGTAGGGTATTACGCTCAGGCGGCCCGAACCACGTAAACCACTGTGTCTCTAGTGTCCAATCGTGATTCACCTTCTTGAGTCTCCGCGCGCCCACACCGAACTACAAACTCCTTCAACACTTTAGTAGTGTCAGGAGATCTGCCGACTCCAACAGTCGACAATTATCTAGGGTTTGATTCATCTTGTCGAATTTAAGTTAAATAGTTAAACAAGAATCATACTTACAATAGAACTTGACATACAATCATTGTACTGTTATTGAATTTTATATTTCCGCTGCAAACGTCAACTAAACAATCAAATTGACCTAGCTTGATCAACCTAGTCCGTGAAATCCGGACTAGTCCGCACTTTACCGGACTAGTCCGATATATCTGGTTTTGACCTTGTTGTTGAAGTGTTACAGGAACCGAGAAAATTCAAGAAGGCCTATTCACCCCCCCTCTAGGCCTACATTCATGAAGCCGCAGTGCGGGAATCTAAGATGGCCCCACCTTTGGTAGAAAAACTTCACCCAGAGGGTTTCTCCCAAAGGTGGGCCCGAGGGTCACTGTCGGTGCCCTACGTACCGAGTACCCCACGATACTGCAAGAAAAGTCGAAGAGTTCCTACGTCCGAGTTGAAGACCCCTAAAGGCAATACACGTCTACAGCACTGAGCCCGCATCCCTCGTTTGGGTAGCTCCGGTACTACCACGTGTTCAGCGGGACTGGGTCTACCTCCCTTCACAAAAAAGCTTCAGTCCTGCCATGTGTCTAGCAACCTCGGACCTAACCCGTAGTAGAGGGAAGCTCCGGTGTCGCCATGTGTCGAGTGGCTCTGGACCTAACCCCCGCAGAGGGAAGCTCTAGATTTGCCACATGTTGTACCTCCGAAGCTTCGCCACTAACGACTACAGGATCTCCAACGGCACATACATTCAAGAGACTATTAAAACCGTCGTTACAAGACCTGATTAACGTGTCATTAATTCAACATTAATGACACATGATTAGAGGACCTTTAGTACCGGTAACGCCGCCATTAAAGTGCGTTATCACACTGTTAATCATACTTAATACATGTAGATCGTGTATTAGGTGATTGAATACCGTTGGGGCCACATGTCGGGCCAGACAACCCCTGTAACGGCTAGCCCTTAGCATATAAAAGGGCTGAGTTGCACGGTAGAAACCAACTCCAACCAAGCCAACTCAAACACACATACATACACTCTCATACAATCAACAACCATCCGTGAAGTAGGGTATTATGCTCAGGCAGCCCAAACCACGTATAAATTCCTTGTGTCACCTTCTCGTTCCTAATCTTACGCGCGCCCCAACCGAATACGAACCTCTGCAGATTACACTTTAGTAGTACCGGGGGAAGTGTCATTGCAACACTTCGACGATGTCCTTTCAATTAATACACATGCCAATTTCGAGTCCAAACTGACAGTTACTGAACTGACCAGGCCAATCCGGTCAGGGTCCGAACTTGTCCGGTTATTGAAACTGGATTGTTCCGGACTAGTCCGGTCTTAATATCTGGACTTGTCAGGTTATACTAACAGTAGGTTCCACACAATGAACCTAAATAGTTTATATTACTAGCATAACTAAAAAACATTTACTCTTTCTATTTGTAAAAGTTTGTCGTTTGTAGTTTATTTTTGAACTAAAAAGTGACAAACTTTTAGAGACGGACGAAGTAGATGGTAGCATACAGCAGATGAGAGAGGTGGCAAGATGAGCGGTGACGACTTCTGTAGTATTCCTCACTTACAATGGCCTCCAGGTGATCATGGGGTGAAAAAGAGTGGATCTGTTGCTGGTGGATGGATTTGATCCTAGGTCCCTTAGTTGAGGTTGAATAAGTCCTTCCTTGCAGTGGTGGATCTGAACAGTAAATCAATGATAGATTGTTTGTTTCCTCCTTCTCATCAAATTTTCACCTTATTTTACTCCTACAGATCATCTTCCTTTTCTTCTCTTCCAACTCAAATATAGGGCTCAAGGAGAGGAGTAAAATACGAACAATAATTTTTCGCATCATCCAATGCTGTTTTGAAAATTTTTGTACTGATTACTCTTTTTATCAAAATTGTTGTTAAAAATCATAAATGGAAAAATGAAAATGATTTATGTAAATTTCCAACCAAATACTCGGGATTATGTATCTGAACCAACCCAATCTCCTACTCTGGACTCCCTAACAGGGCTTGGCCCATGTCACTACTGCCCATCCAAACAGACAAGTTTTCGAAGAGGTGAACCTAACACTAACCCTAATTCATTGCCTCCTTGGTACTCACTCACGAGTCGTAACGAGCCGCCGATGACTGACGCGCATGTGAGCCGCTTCCGACCCTCCGCCGCCACCACTGTCATCCACACCTGTCCCCGCCTCCTCTCACGCTTGCAGCCGCTGCTGCCTCCTCCCCCGCTCACGCCACCATCTGTCGTTATCCTTGCTCGCATTCGGAGCCATCGCCTCCGCTCGCGTCTGCAGCCGCTCGCTGCCTCCACCATCGAAATAGAGCTTCCATCACTACTTGTGGATCAGCGATGGCACCAACCGGAGAGAAGCCCCCCCGCACGCCGTCTATTGTTGGAGTCGCATCCACCATAGGTGTTCGTGGATACTCCAACTCGAGGTACGATGTTGATATTGCCTTTGTATATGTTCTTCCATTGAAATACTGTATAATTACCTAATATACTGATTCACTTTTGGTACATGTCAAGTTGCCTAGTTTAATCACCAACATTTTGTATTGTCACTGAGTTATCCATCTTATGTATGATTTGTGATCTAACTAATAAATGTGTGTTTTAAAAGTGCTGCAATTATATAGGAGTTGATTTATAGGACCTGACTAAGTTAGCCTCGAATAATTTGTGCTTAATTGACTGAAAATCTAATAGGCTTTTATGTGGATTATTGTTCCAACTCGTCCAAATAATGTTTGCCTGACACGATGAACTATCTGGAAAATGTTGAAAGAATGTTCTTGTTTAGTTATACTTGATGTATGAATATTTGTGGTCATGTGAACTTTTAATTTATTTGTGATCGTGTGGACTACGGGTGGACTATGTGTGAATTTTTTAGTTTAGTTAAATCTTATATATGGACTATGTGTGGTGTATGCACAAATATTTTATTTCCAGTTAAACTTAATGTGTATACATGCATAAATATGGTATTTCCAGTTATGTACTATGTTTGGATGTATGATACTAATGATATTTTTTCGATCTTTAGTTGAGATTCAATTTGCATTACAACAACAATCAAGCTTTTATTCCAAACAAGTTGGTGTTGGCTAAAAATGAAACCCAACATTTTTTTGAGAGTAGTAATAGAAAATAAGATGAGAGTAAAAATACAAATAAAATAAGATTCTGAATTTTATTTATTTTGGAAATAGAATTTTAAGAAGAAGATAAGAATAACAAAATACGAATAAACTAAGATTGTGGCACATGGATTGCTAATTTTCATGCAATTTTATCATGAGCCAAATCTCTAGATATTTTCCACTCCTTTAAGTCTCGTTTCACCGCCTTCTATCATGTTAACTTTGGTCGAACTCTACCTCTTCTAAATTTTTTTCTACTTTTTATAATCTCACTATTAACCGGTGTTTTTGGGGACTCCGCTGGATATGTCCAAACCACTGAAGGCGATGTTGGACTAGCTTCTCCTCAACCGGTGTCACCCCTACCATATCGCGTATCACCTCGTTCGTAATTTTTTCTCGTCTTGTGTGATCGCACATCCACCGTAGCATGCGCATATTTGCAACACTCATCTGTTGGACATGTTGCCTTTTAGTTGGCCAACATTCTGCTCCATAAAGCATCACGAGTCTGATCACCGTCTTATAGAATTTTTCTTTCAATTTTTATGGGACCTTCTTATCACATAAGATCTCATATGTTTGCCGCCAATTCACCCGACACCACTAAAATCTCACTTCATATACTCGGTCTTGGTTCTACTAAATCTAAATTCCTTAGGCTCTAAGATCTGCCTCTATAGCTCCAATTTTTTATCAACACCATCCCTAATTTCATCTACCAACACTACATCATCACCAAATAGCATACACCAAGGGATATCCCCTTATATATACTTCGACACCTCATCCATCACTAAGGAAATAATATATGGGCTTAAAGGTGATCCTTGGTGTAGAGCTACTGTGATAGGAAAAGTATCAGTCTCACTATCACTTACGCGCACGCTTGTTACCACATTATCATCGTACATATCCTTGATAGGGTTAACATACTTTGTTGGGACTTTGTGTTTCTCTAACGCCACCACATGATCGGCCTTAGTACCTTATTATATGCCTTCTCCAAGTCAATTAAGATCATATGTAGATCCTTCTTTTGCTCCCTATATCTCTCTATAAGCTAACGGAGTAGGAAAATTGCCTCCATAGTAGACTTCCTAGACATAAATCAAACTGGTTTTTAGTGACATTGGTCACTCTCTGCAAGCGGTGTTCAATCACTCTCTCCTAGAGCTTCATAGTATGGCTCATAAGCTTAATTCCTCGGTAATTAGTACAACTTTGAACATATTTTTTATTCTTGAAGATGGATACTAAAATACTTTTTCGCCACTCTCCAGGCATTTTGTTTGACTGAAAAATGTAGTTGAATAGTTTAGTGAGCCATACTATTGCTGCATCCCCCAAACATCTCCACACCTCAATGGGGATATCATCGGGGTCGAGGACCTTTCCTCCTTTCATCCTTTTTAGGGCTTCCCTAACCTCAGACTCTTGTATCCTCTGCACGAATTGATTATTGGTGTCATCAAATGAGTCATACAAATCGAACATAATGCTCTGATTCCCGCCATTGAATAATCCATCGAAGTAGTTCCGCCATCCGTTTCTAATCTCTTCATACCTCAATAGAATTCGTCCGGTCTCATCCTTAATGCATTTGACTTGATTGATATCTGTCAGAGTGTTTTTCTGGCAATTCTCCCGATACTACCGTTGGTAGCTCGCGGAGTTTGTGGTTCGGTATTGGGTGCACAGAGATTCCAAAGAGTATGGCGAATGGACACAAGGATTTTCGTGGTCTGGGCCGCCTGAGCGTAATACCCTACTCCACGGGGTGTGTAGCTGTTGTATTGAGCATCTAAGAGCTTCAACCCAGAGACTGTGTATGTGTCAGAGAGCGTAAGAGTCCCCCTGTGTATCGTCGACTAGTCCTTTTATAGTTCAAGGACTAGTCATTACACTGTTAGCCTGGCCCGACATGTGGCCCCGGCGGTTACTAATATTTAATACATAATTAATGAGATTAATTACCCTTAATAGTGTGGTAACGGGACCTGACAGTGCCGTTACTAGTATTAAATGCCTAATGATCGTGTGTCATTAATATGGTATTAATGACACTTAATCAGGTCTTGAAGTCTTTGATTGCCCCTTGGAGGTCCGAGCCGTTGGAGGTTCACCAGCTTGATTGCCAAGGTTGAAGGTCCGGCGGTTCGGACATGTGGCAGCTTTGGAGCTATTCGTCTGGGACGGGTAGGTCCGGTGTAGATGTACATGTGTCGATACTGGAGCTTCCCTCTGTAGGAGGTTAGGTCTGGGGGTGCCGCACAAGTGTTTAGCCCAGAGCTATCCCATGTGAGGGATATAGGTCCGGTTGCAGTGTACACGTGGCAGTACCAGGACTAACCATAGATGGGAGGCATGTCCAGTCCCGTATGACATGTGGGGCCTTCACAGGTCTTCAACTCGGACAGGTGAAGTCCCTTTGGTCTTTTTGTAGTCCCAAGGGGTATATGGTACGCAGGGTACCGACAGTGGCCCCCTGGGCCCACCTCTGGGAGAGACCTTTTGGATGGAGTCTTTTTGCCGGAGGTGGGCCCATCCTTAGATATTTGTGTCGTGTCTTCAAGGATCTTTGGATGTGCCATTGGTGGTAGTTCGTAGTTAAACCAACGCCGCGTGGCATATCCTGGATGTTGCAGGTGAGATCTTAGCGTGCGGATCTCGCGCAATTGAAGGTCGTCGGTTTCCGATACGAAAATCGTATCGGTTCCGCGCGCCTTGTCAGGCCGCCGCCTTCGGTTTCCTGCCTTTCGTGATGACAACCGTTCGCCTGGGGTAAGGATCTCGACTTGATCATCGGGGTGGCCCCGGGTTGGCAGGGTGAAGTTTTTGACTTGTATCGTTGGCTCCTCTGCTGTTTCCATCCAAGTGTTGCGGGAGATTACTTTAGAAGGAAAGCGTGCACTGTTTGGGGGTTCTTTACGCCTTCATTCGATCTTGCGCTCAAATCCTCCAAACTTTCGCTTGCTTTTCGTCCCTAGTCCCGCTTGTGCTGCGATGGAGTTGGGTCTCCGCGAGAGCCGACTTAAGACCGATGGCAACTTGAAGAAGGTTCGGGCCCTCATGGGGTGGTCCATTGACTTATTCAACCACCAGGTCTGCGCCGGGAAGCTTCCATTCGAGAAGGAGCACGCCGGCGACATGGTGTACTTCTATGGTCTGCAGCTGTACCACTTTGGCCCTCACTCCATTCTTTTGGTGTCGATCTTTGTCCACTTTTGCGAGATGTGGGTGGGTATTCCTCCCTGCATTGAGCTCTTCTGCACCTTCTTCACCATCCACACCACCGACAAGAGTGACGAGTACCTTGGTTTCTATTACTTTGTGAAGCGCAAGAAGTGCCCGTACAAGTATTTGCGGTCGTTCCCTTCTCGCAAGTGGGACGATTGGAAGAAGGATTGGATCGTCATCAGGGTAGAGGAGCATGAGAGGCTGGAGTTGCCCGTAGGCCTCCCCAACGTCGACACTAAAGCTTGAAGTGAAGTTCCGGTGTTGTCAGACGCCTTCAACCCTGCTCTGACTAGGATCCGCCAGTGCGTGGAAGGAGGGGTGACTCCTCAGGCAGTATTTTGCAACTTCCTGGCCAACAGGTGGGCTCCGCTGAAGAAGAGGGAGAAGCTTTCTTGGGCCCTCAACAATGTGATGGACGATGACCGAATCGAAACCGGTTTGAAGTCCAACCTGGAAGGCGTAGCCTTGGAGCTTAACCTCAAGAAGTTCCAGCACGACATCGACGTCGAGGGCGACTACTTGTCTCCGCCGGCGGCTTTCCTCCCTCTGAACATGGAGGCAGAGTTCAGTAGGGAGCTCCGGCAAAAGATGCCGATGCTTAATGACCTTAGCGTCGTTGAGAGGCGTTTGACCACCGGGTTGATGATCTTCGGAGCTTCCGAGGGTGGTCCCCCTTCCATCTCGAAACAGAGAGTTGAAGTCGCGGGCAAGGGCAAAGAGTTGGTCGGGCCCTCGAGCCGGAAAAGGAAGCTGAAACATTCTGATGGGAGGTCTGTCAGGTCTGCTCCTTCCACAACTGCTCCTTCTCCCCGGAGGGGAAGGTCTTCAACGGCGGCAGCCATTCCAGCATCGGCACCTCCCCGGGGTGCTAGTTCCGGCAGGGTGGCTACAGTACCAGGACCAGCTGAAGGCTCTGGGTCCGGAAGTTCTTCCTGATCGAGGGGGACCTCGACCAAAGCAGCGTCGACGGTTGCAGCAAGCTCCGGGGAACCTTCCGGAGCAGACATGCCAGTGGCACCAGGGTCCAGTCCTGAGCGTCCAGAGAAGAGGTTACGTGCTAATTGGTGCGGAAGCCTTCTGAGGTAATTTTTGTTTTTTACCTCAATTGGTTGTTTTGTGTTGTAACTGCTTTTTAAGTGTCTTCGTCCTCCATCCACAGGGTACCCAAGAGAGGAGTTGAAGCTCCTGTTCCTGCCACAACATCTGAAGATGTGTAGGCGGAGGCTCCGGCTCCAATCCCAGCGCCGCCCCAAGGAGTGGTTGAGGCTGCGATAGCTCTGGCGCTGGCTGTCGTAGTCTTGGACCTTGACTCATCCCTAGAAGCTCTCGTGGTAGCACCGAACCACGGGAATGAAGATGCACCAGCGGCACCTGCCCCGGAGGTTGAAGCTCCAGGTTTGGACACTGAAATGGTGGTCGCTCTGGCCCTAGAACCGGAGACATCTGCGATTCCGATCCTAGAACCAGAAGTTGTTGGAGCCCCGGCGGTGGAGCCGGTGTTTGATGATGCCCCAGCGGTAGAGCCGGTGGTTGATGAAGCTCCAGCGCCTGAGCCGGTTATCGAGGAAGTTCCGGCGGTAGAGCCGGCTGCTGCAGAAGTTCCGGCGAATGAGCCAATCGCTGCAGAGGTGCCGGCGCCTGAGCCCGTGATGGTCGAAGTGTCAGCGCCTGGGCCGACAATGGAGGAGGCACCAGCGTCGGAGCCAGAAATGGCTCCAGCTCCGATCGAACCTCCAATGCCTGCCTCAGAGGGGTTGTCCCAAAGGTGCCCGCGCCTGAACCAGGGTTCCTAGATGAAGTTGCTGTCCCCCTGCTTGAGGGACCAGTGGTTGACAACCTGGTGGCGGGACCTTCGGAGCCAACTCTGGAGGTTGAAACTTCTGTAGCAGGACCTTCCTCGACGGCGGCCGAGGCTATTCTGGAGGGCGGCCCTAGTGCCGCGGAAGCTCAGGGAACCGCTCTTGTAGAGTGGGACCCAATTTTTGTCACGGAGAACCCGCTGGAACCGGCGGAGATGACCCCGACAGGTCCGGACCTGATCCCTCTACCGTTGTCTATTGACAACGCCTGCTCTAGTCTTCGCCAGGTTCAGCTGGCTTTTTACCACGATAGTAAGGCTCTCGAGGAGGAGCGTCAAACTCTTAGGAGGTGGCGCAACCGGCTCTAATTTGAGACTAAGCTGGCTCAGTCGAGGCTAGCTGACGACAAGGAGTGGGTGAGGAAGGAGAAGATCCGCTTGGAGTACTGGGGTAAGCTG
This sequence comes from Tuctoria greenei, assembly GCA_036927565.1. Classification (NCBI taxonomy): domain Eukaryota; kingdom Viridiplantae; phylum Streptophyta; class Magnoliopsida; order Poales; family Poaceae; genus Tuctoria; species Tuctoria greenei. The sequence goes on from JAYESD010000011.1 coordinate 151,925,567, forward strand.
TTGGATGAGAGGGAAAGCATGACGCGATCCCTCGATAACCAGTCCCGGGCCATCTACGAACAGGCCAAAGCTGCTAATAGCGCAACAGATGATCGCCAAGAGAGGCTCGACGCCATCCACGCCAGCCTCGTCAAGCGTCGGGGGGCTCTTGAGGAGCAGGAGAGAAAGCCCGAGGATGAAAAGCAAAAACTCCTGGAGCTGCAGGACGACGTCGTGAAGAGGGAAGAAGAGATTACTCAGAGGCTAACTCTGGGTGACAAGAGTCTCGAGGAGCGCACCAAAAAATTGGACGAGCGCTGCGAGAAAGAGGAGAAGAAGGCCTGGCAGCGAGGACAGGAACTCCACAGGAGGGAAACTGACGTTGCTGCCAGGGAGAAGAAGGTGCAGGGCCGAGCGAAGGACCTGGTTAACTGCCGGAACGAGATCCACCTCCGGGAGGAAGAGCTCAGTAAACTCGAAAGGCAGGTTGCTAAAAAGATTTAGCAGAATGCCAAAGAGGTGGAGCGTCTTGCTCGGGAGAACTCGGAGCTTGCGGCGGCCAGAAGATCCTTGGAGGAGATGCGAAGTGGCAGGGTTGCAGAGTCCCAACAAGTTTGGGACTTTCTGGGCAAAGCCAATGATGCACTGATGTCAATGGGTTTTAGTCCCGTGTGTCCGGATGATCCGGAACCGGAGCTGGACCCGGCATTGCAGGCGCTGAGTTCGGTAGAAAACAAGCTCTCCAAGATGGGCGATGTCATTGCGGACCAGCTGGAAAACGAGGGACAATCCCTGGCCAAGAGCGTTGCAGAATTTTGTTCTGTCGTGCTACACAAGTTGTGACCCCCAATTCCCTCTGGACCCGGTGCTCAAAGGTCCCATCGACGGAGAGGGAGAAGCTGCCCAGGCCAGCGTTTCTGAGGTTGCCCAGAAGGTCGCCTCGTTCTTCCATAGGGTCTAGGACCATCTCTTTGTATCTCCCGCTTGTATCCTCTCTTCTTTTTCTCCAATTTTGTAATCTCTTGTCTCCAAATGAATGAAATCCAAGTTTATGAATGAAATCCAAGTTTTTTATGAATTTCATTTTTTGTCTTCAACATCTTTGTCCCGCTTGGCCCCCTGGTAGATGTACGCAATTTGATTATGAACATGTACCAAGAGGATGTAACAGTTGTTGAAGACTTGCGTGCTTAAGAATTGTAGAGCATAGGTCCGAAGTCTTTGGTAGTGAAGGCTCCCTGAGGTTGTCGGAGCTTAAGGGCTCCGACCTTGACCATCATCAGAGCTTGGTAGCTCCAGCAGTGGTCTCCATCAACACGTAGAGCGCCGACAGTTAGTCCCGTGAAGTCTTCCCACCATCTTTTGTTCACTTTGACGGCTAGCCCCATGGCTTTACCGGAGCTGAGTAGCTCCAGCGATGCTAGCTAACAATGTTTAAAACATCGACTACAAGCCATCTAGGGGATGTCGGAGCTTTAATAGCTCCAGCTTAATTCACCATCATCATGAGATCTTTATTTTTCCTGCACACTGAAGTCAATAAAAATAGTAAAATTTGTTTCCTATATATAACTCAGTTGTGACTTACTATTCTCGTAAGAAATTGTTGGGTCGAGCGCAATTCTTCATACAATCAAGTGCACTGAGTTGTTTTCTCCAAGTCCAATTGTTTTCAGGACCCATCTTACTTTAGCCTGCCGGAGTGTAGGTAGAGTGGCTACTTAGGGTGCAGGACCAGGCTAAGTCGGTAACACACTCTGGACCTAGATTGGATGGCGGCATTCAGGCGAGTGAGCCATTCAACAACATGAAAACCCGGAGGAATTAACAATGCGACTCAAGTTGTACATGAATTAGTCGATCTAAAAAATTCTTGAGAATCGCACAACTTTGTTATAGACAAGAAAGAGAAAAATAAAAAATAATGAGCTTGTACAAAGTAAATGCACGTGGAGTCTGTTTTTACACAAAGATGTCTTTCATTATAGGTCTGGGGTACAGGGGAAACAAGTACACCCTTAGGGTACGAAACCAAGCTAAGTGTGTTTTTTTCTTGTTTGACCCAAGGTATCTAGCTACACTTTTAATTCCGAGACTGTGACAAGTGTTGTCTGAACTCTGCGGACCTTCCGGGGAAGGTCCGGCTGTTCTCCCGGAGGAGCTACCCGACTCTATACAATGACTCTATAACATACATCACGTGTAAATACAGACTCACCTCCGTGATATTAAGCATAAAACATACGGAGGTGCTCAATGTTCCAAGGATTAGGGAGAGGTGTCATATCCTCGGTTGCCAAGCGAACGCATCCGGGACGGGATACTTTAATCACTCGGAAGGGTCCTTCCCAGCTGGGGGAGAGTTTGTTTAACCAGGCTACACGAAACCAGGACGGGATACACGAAACCAGGCTAAGTGTGTTTTGTTTCTTGTTTGACCCAAGGTAGCTAGCTACACTTTTAGTTCTGAGACTGTGACAAGTGTTGCCTGAACTTTGTGGACCTTCTGAGGAAGGTCTGGCTGTTCTCCCGGAGGAGCTACCCGACTCTGTACAATGACTCTATAATATACACCACATGTCACTACAGACTCACCTCTGTGATATTAAGCGTAGAACTTACGGAGGTGCTCAATGTTCCAAGGATTAGGGAGAGGTGTCCCATCCTCGGTTGCCAAGCGAACGCATCCGGTATGGGATACTTTGATCACTCGGAAGGGTCCTTCCCAGCTGGGGGAGAGTTTGTTTAACCCTTCTCTGGATTGTATTCTCCGTAGCACCAGATCGCCTTCCTCGAGCTGTCGGCTGTGAACATGCCTTTGGTGATAGCACCAGAGGGCTTGGCGGTATCGAGCATTCCGAACAATTGCTCGGCACCTTCCCTCTTCAAGGAGGTCAAGGTCTTCACGTCGGAGCTGGTCCTGCGTGGCATCGTCAAAGGTACGGACCCAGAGCGACCCCAAGGTGATTTCTGGAGGAAGGACTGCTTCAGCTCCATACACTAGGAAGAAGGATGTCTCTCCAGTTGACCGGTTTGGAGTTGTCCTGTTGGCCCATAGAGTGGGCGGAAGCTCTTCGATCCAGTTGGCTCCATGTTTTTTCAGACGCTCATATGTGCGCGTCTTGAGTCCTTTTAGGATTTCTACATTTGCTCTCTCGGCTTGGCTATTGCTTGTCGGGTGAGCTACGAAAGCGTAGCTGACTTGAATGCCGAGATCTTCGCAATATCCTTGGAATGCAGAGCTTGTGAATTGGGTCCCATTATCGGTTATGATTTTGTTTGGGACTCCAAATCTGCATACGATGGACTGTAAGAAGTTGATGGCTGATTGCTTGTTTATTGTCACAACTGGAGTTGCTTCCGGCCATTTGGTGAATTTGTCAATGGCGACGTACAGGAACTTGTAACCTTCGACGGCTCTTGGGAAAGGTCCCAAGATATCCATCCCCCACACAGCAAAAGGCCATGTAGGAGGTATCATTTGTAGAGGCTGGGCTGGTGTGTGAACTTGTTTTGCATGAAACTGGCATGCTTCACATTTCTTCACTAGCTCAGTTGCATCCTGGAGCACTGTAGGCCAGTAAAAGCCACGCCGAAAGGCTTTACCGACCAGCGTGCAGGAAGACGCGTGGTTCCCACACTCGCCTCCATGGATTTCTGCGAGGAGCTCGCAACCTTCTTCCCTTGTAATGCACCGCATTAGGATGCCGTTAGCACCGCACCGGTAGAGATACCCTTCTACCAGTGTGTATCTTTTAGCCAATCTGACTACCCGGTCAGCGGATATATTATCTTCAGGAAGGAAGTTGTCTTTCAAGTAGCTCCAGATCTCCGAGATCTATGCATCGGAGCTAGCTTGAGCATTTGAGTCTTGCGTGCTGGGTTGCTCGGAGCTTCCGACAGCACCTACGACCCTTGATGGCTGCCATGGTAGTAGGGCCATCGGGACTGCCAGCTTTGAGGTGCTGGTCTTGCCCCCTTCGCTCAGTTCGGCAGGCTGAGTTGTCGGTTTAGGCAACCTCCGGACGAATGTTCCGTCGGGAGCCAGAGCTCTGGTTGACGCTTTCGTCGAGAGTTCATCAACTTCAGCGTTATGGAGACGTTGTACATGGTGGAGGTCCAGGACTTCGAAGTCCTTCTGAAGCCTCTGGACTTCAAGGAGATAGGCAGCTAGTTGGGGATGGTTGCAGGAGCATTCACCCTTCACATGTTTAATGATGAGCTGCGAATCTCCCTTGACCAACAGCTGCTTGAAACCATATGATAGTGCCACCTTTAGTCCGTAAATGAGTGCTTCATATTCCGCCATGTTGTTGGTCACCTTAAAGTCAAGGTGCACCATGTATTTAACCTTCTCCCCGGTCGGAGCGAGGAGAAGGACTCCAGCTCCGGCCCCCTGCTTCTGCATGGAGCCGTCGAAGTAGAGAGTCTAGTGAGGATCGGTGAAGACCACAGCCTTGAGTTCCGGCTTCTGCTCACTAGGGCCCCCAGGGTTTGATGGAGAGGGGGTCCATTCCGCCACAAAGTCTGCCAATGCTTGACTTTTGATTGCTTGTCTTGGGACGAATTCAAGGTCAAACTCGGCCAATTCCGCTACCCACTTTGCAATGTTCCCAATGGTGTTGGGATTATGCAAAATCGCTCGCAGTGGATATGAAGTCACCACTGAGATCTTATGAGCTTGGAAATAGTGTTGGAGCTTCCTGGAAGCAATAAGAACTGCGTATAGCAGTTTATGTACTTCCAGGTATCGAGTTTTGGCGTCATGGAGTACTTCACTGATGAAGTACACTGGGCGTTGGACTGTCCGGACCCTCCCGGATGGGCCCAGAGCTTCCTCCTCATCGACCCGGACCCTCCTGGAGGGGTCCGGACCTTCTTTGGGGATCGTTGGGTCCTTGTTGGAGGAACCCAAAGCTTCTTCAGGAGTGACCTGGACCCTCCCAAGGGGGGTCCGACTCTTCTTGCTCAACAAGAGTAACTCCTTGTTGACTCAAGTTTGGGGGTTGGGACCCAGACTCACCTTCAGGAACCTCCCGACTCTCCCGGAGGGGTCTGGATTCCTGAGCTTGTAGCGGTTCTGGTCTCTCCGCAACTAGGACCATGCTGACAACCTCGTCAGTTGCCGAAATGTAAAGCAATAGAGGCTCACCAGGGTTCGGAGCTACCAAGGTTGGTAGAGTGGTGAGGAGCTGCTTCAGCTCCTGAAACGCCTTTTCTGCTTCTTTTAACCATTGGAATGGTCTGGACTTCCTCAATAGCTTGAAAAAGGGTAGTGCCCGTTCCGCCAGTCTTGAGATGAACCGACTGAGGACGGCTAGACATCTAGTCAGCTTCTGGACGTCCTTGATGCGGGCTGGTGGCCGCATATCTTCAATGGCTTTAATCTTCGCCGGATTTGCCTCTATGCCTCGGTGGTTTACCAGGAAACCAAGAAGCTTTCCAGAGCTAACTCCAAAGACACATTTTTCCGGGTTCAGCTTCGTGCGAGTGACTCACAACTTGTCGAAGACAGCTTGCAAGGTGTCAAGAAGTGACTCCTTGTCCTTAATCTTGACGACGATGTCATCAACATACACTTCCACTACGTCTCTGATGAGCTCTCCAAAGGTTTTGCACATAGCTCGTACAAATGTTGAGGCTACATTCTTGAGACCAAATGGCATGGCAGTATAACAATACAATCCATCTACTGTGATGAAAGAAGTATGCTCTTCATCTTCCCTAGACATTCTGATTTGATGGTACCCATAATATGCGTCTAGGAAACACAATAATTCACACCCGGAGGTGGAATCCACTATCTGATCTATTCTAGGTAGTGGGAATGGATCTTTTGGACATGCCTTATTCAGTGTTGTGTAGTTGATACACATCTGAAGCTTCCCACCGGCCTTGGGTACAATGACTGGTTTTGCCAGCCATTTTGGGTGGAAGACCTCTCGGATGAATCCAGCTTCAAGCAACTTATTCACTTCTTGTCGTATGAAGTTTTGTCACTCTACTGATTGCTTCCGAGGCTTCTGATGTGCAGGCCGAGCGTCAGGGTAGATCTTCAGATTATGCTCGATCACTTCCCTAGGGATCCTAGGCATTTGTGACATTTGCCAAGCAAACACGTCGACATTAGCCCGGAGGAAAGTGATGAGCGCGAGTTCCTATTTTTAATTCAGACCTCCCGATATACGGGTGGTCTGAGCGGCGTCAAAATCGATTTGGACGACTTTGACGGGAATGTCGGTGTCATCGCTTGGTTGCACGCGAGTTGCAGAGGTTGAGCCTTGATGACAAATGCTCGATGGTTTCAGAGCTTGCTCCCTTCCAGATTCTTCTTCTTGCGCTGTGGCAAGCGCGTGAAGTTCTTCCAGAGCTGTCACTCTAGCGGTGCGATCTCCATGGATCCGGAGAACACCAACTGGTGTTGGCATCTTCAACACCAAGTAGCTATAATGAGCAGCAGCCATGAACTTGTATAAGGCTGGCCTGCCTAGAATGGCATTGAAGGGTAAGTTGATCTGAGCAACGTCAAAGACTAACTTCTTAGTGCGATAGTTATCCCGAGTCCCAAAGGTTACGGGGAGAGTAATGGCACCAAGTGGGGTTATGGCCCCTGGACCTACTCCAGAGAAAGGTCGGGAGGGGCGAAGGTCTGAAGGTCGGTGCTGAAGCTTGACGAAAGCTTCGAAGCTTATTAGGTTCAGCCCCGAACCTCCGTCTATCTACGTGGTGGAGTTGGATGTTGTTGATGGTCGGAGATACCATCAATGGGAGTTGACCAGCTCCGATCATATTCCGAGGGCAGTCTGACGCGTCGAAAGTGATGGCAGTATCCATCCACTTCCGGTGCGGCTCTGCCCTGGCGGTGGGAGCCACCGAAGCCATGTCCCACCGCATGGTCTTGAGGACATGATGGGAGGTGATGTCCCACGAACCACCAAAAATGGTGTTCATGGTTTTCTGACGTTCATTGTCGGAGACGTCAGAGTCATCGTCAACGGAGGTGTAAACACCTTAAAGACCTTTTTAGGGTCCTGAAAGCCTAACTCCTCTTCAGCCGGAGCTTCGTCGACTTTCTGTTTTCCTTCCCTTTGCCGGAAAGGAACTTCTCCCCGACGCTTGTTGTAGCGCTCGACAATGTTCTTGACCTCTCGACAGTCTTCCAAATTGTGGTTGTTTGACTTATGAAGAGGACACCACACTTTGGAGTTGCCGCCATCTTCTGATGATGGCCGAGGTCGTTTGTCGGGGTGTGGGCCCCGACCACCCAGAGCTGCGGCAGCTGCAGCAGTAGGTGTGTCGGTCGATGGCTTTTTCTTGCCGTTGGACTTTTTCTTCTTTTTGCCACTCCCTGAGGTAATGGCCTCGCCCTTGGAGGATTTTTTATTATCCTCCGGAGGTGGTTTGGAGTGCATTTCACGGCCCTCCGCAGCTTTGGCACACTTGTCTGCCAAGCTGAAGAGCTCCGTGACACTAGTGATCTCCTTGATCGCCAGCTTCTCCAGCATCTTCTTATCTCGTACGCCCTGTATAAATGCCACAATAACAGAGGCGTTGGAGATAGAAGGAATATTGTTTCGTACCTGGGAGAACCTCTGGATGAAGGAACGCAGGGATTCTCCCTCTTCTGCGTGACAGCAAAAAGGTCCAGTTCGGTGCCTGGTCGGGTGTATGAACTCCCGAAATTGACGGTGAACTATTAGCACAATTCCGCCCAACTGTTGACAGAGTTGGGCGGAAGGCTCATGAACCAGGACCTGGCAGTCCCAGTTAAAGCCACAGGGAAGTAGTTGGCCATTACGGCCTCGTTACCTCCGGCCGCGAGGATTGCAGTGGAGTAAATCTGGAGAAACTCAACGGGATTGACAGTCCCGTAAAATTTCTCCGGTAGGTGAGGCCGGAACTTTTGTGACCATCTGACCATGCGTAGGTGCATGGCCAGGGCAGAACAACCTCCTCCTACTCCCTCGGAAGCGGGACTATCTCGATCCTCTCGCCTTTCGCTAGCATGCTCGATATGGACGTGGCTGTCCTGCTGACGGTAACGGCGATCAAGCTCTGCCCGAAGGTCATGAGTTGAAAGTCTGGTTACTATATGGGTACGTCGTGCCCCGACAGGCAGCGACATCACTTGTTGAGACGTGGCACGCCTCCTAATTTGGGAAGCGTGCGGACCAAGTCTGCCTGACAAAGTCCGATGTTGTGATGGGGCCCGTCCCGACGGGGGGAGGACCTTGGTTTCTGATGCGATCGGCTGCTGCTGCAACCAAATGTTCCACATCAGCCCTCCACTGCTCCATTGCACCCTGGGATGCACCCGAAGGTGGTAGGCGTTGGAGGAGAGCACGTGCTGTATGAAGCGCGTGTTTAGGATTGTTGTTATTCGCCGATGTTGTGACCGACGCAGATGCCCCATCCCGTTGTCCAGCTTGATTTGCTGGTGCAGACGATGGCGGCGGAGGCATGACTCCTGCTGGAGCCACGACACCTGCTAGTTGTTGCATGTTGGAGGGATTGCCTCCAGCAGGTTGCGCAGCGGGGTTGCCATTAGACGATCCAGGAGCTGAGTTCACCATTCTTGAAATCTCGGGCCCCCCTACCTGGCGCGCCAACTGTCAGAGTGTTTTTCCGGAAATTCTCCCGATACTACCATTGGTAGCTCGTGGAGTTTGTGGTTCGGTATTGGGTGCGCAGAGATTCCAAAGAGTATGGCGAATGGACACAAGGATTTACGTGGTTCGAGCCGCCTGAGCATAATACCCTACTCCACGGGGTGTGTAGCTGTTGTATTGAGCGTCTAAGAGCTTCAACCCAGAGACTGTGTATGTGTTAGAGAGCGTAAGAGTCCCTCTGTGTATCGTCGACCAGTCCTTTTATAGTTCAAGGACTGGTCGTTACACCGTTAGCCTGGCCCGACATGTGGCCCCGACGGTTACTAATGTTCAATACATAATTAATGAGATTAATTACCCTTAATAGCATGGTAACAGGACCTGACAGTGCCGTTACTAGTATTAAGGGCCTACTGATCGTGTGTCATTAATATGGTATTAATGACACTTAATCAGGTCTTGAAGTCTTTGATTGCCCCTTGGAGGTTCGAGCCGTTGGGGGTTCACCAGCTTGATTGCCAAGGTTGAAGGTCCGGCGGTTCAGACACGTGGCAGCTTTGGAGCTATTCGTCTGAGACGGGTAGGTCCGGTGTAGATGTACATGTGTCGATACTAGAGCTTCCCTCTGTCGGAGGTTAGGTCCGGGGGTGCCGCACAAGTGTTTAGCCCGGAGCTATCCCATGTGAGGGATATAGGTCCGGCTGCAGTGTACACGTGGCAGTACCGGGACTAACCATAGATGGGAGGCATGTCCAGTCCCGTATGACATGTGGGACCTTCGTAGGTCTTCAACTCGGACAGGTGAAGTCCCTTTGGTCTTTTTGTAGTCCCAAGGGGTATACGGTACGCAGGGTACTAACAATATCCCTCACCTTCCTCTCGCAAAGTTTTGCCATCTTGTATATGTCCCTTTCGCCTTCCTTTGTTCCTAATCTCTCATATAGTGCATCATAGGCTTGTCCCCTTGCTTTACTCACAACACACCTTGCATTTTTATTATCCTCTTTATACTTCGCAATGTTTCTTGCGCTTCTCTCACAATGCCGACTCTTATAAGACTCCTTCTCCTTAATAGCTTTTTGTATATCCTCATTCCATTATTAAGTGTCTTTGTATACAAGTTTCTTACCTTTTGTCCACCCAAGAACCTCCCTAGCTACCTTCCTAATGTAAGTCACCATCTTCATTCACATGCTATCTTCATCTTCCTCTTCGCTCCAAGGTCCTTCTGTGATCATCGTCTCTTTGAATGATTGTTGCGCTTCATCTTTTAACTTCCACCACTTTGTTCTTGCGATTTTAGCACCTTTGTCTCGTGACATACGCGCGTAGAAATGAAAGTCGGCCACCACAAGTTTATGTTGTGGTACAACACACTCCTCAGGGATCACCTTACAATTTAAACATGCCCCCTCTCTCTTCTCCCGGTGAGGATATAGTCAATTTAGCTAGAATGTTGGGCACTAGTAAAGGTCACTAGGTGAGATAGCCTCTTCTTAAAGAGAGTGTTAGCTACCAATATGTCATAGGCTACGACAAAATCTAGAATGTCCTTACCCTCTTGGTTTCTATCGTCACATTCAAAACCTCCGTGTACCCCCTCAAAGCCTATGTTAGTTGTACTTACATGGCCATTGAGATCTCCTCCTATGAAGAGCTTCTCGGCTATCGGTACACTACTAAACGTATCCTCCAAGTCCTCCCAAAATTGTCTCTTAGTGCTCATGTCGAGTCCAACTTGTGGGACATAAGAACTAATGACATTCAAGATAAGGTTCCCACAACTATTTTGACTAAGATGATCCTATCCCCTCGTCTACAGATATCCACTAGTCCATCCTTAAACTCTTATCTATTAGGATGTCTACGTCATTCCTAGTCTCGTTCGAGCCAGGATACCAAAACTTGAAATCGGTATTCTCAATCTCTCACCTTTTGACCCGCCCATCTAGTCTCTTGTACACAAATGATATTTACACGTCTCCTAATCGCAACTTCCACTAACCCTCGTAACTTTCCAGTCAACGATCCTACATTTCAACTACCCACCCGAAACCTAGTTTTCTCGGCTAGCTTCCTTACCCTTCGCATCCGTCGAGTAAGATACAAATTTTTTTTCTCACTTATCCTACATCCAAGCGATGATGTAGCGCGCCACTAAGATGGTGACGATCTAGCTCTTGCCTATTTAACACCACATCCGAGTTCTGATATAGCGTGCAACTAAGACGGTGGCGACCTGACCCTTACCCACTTAACACCATACTCGGATTCCGATATGTCGCGTCGCTAAGAAGGCTACACCCCAATAAATATCCTTAGTTTTCTTATATCATTTTAATAATAATTTTAATGCTATGGGCGTTGTTTTTGGTTTTTTGGTAGCGTTTCGATGTCGATATGTTTCCGTTCCAGTATATTCGTTTCCCTATTTTCGAAATTTTTGATACCATAATCGTTTTTGAAAACTATATGTGAAAATAAAAATTATTTGATCTTTTCTCAATTCGTTTTCGACAGTTTTTATTCCCAATTTCTTGTTTTCCTGTTGGATCCACCCTTGCTGACTTGTCCTCGGCTTAGTGGTGATCTACTCTGGTGTCATGGTCGTCAGACTTCTTAAGCGGACACCAATGCTAGTTTCTGGTGTTTTTTAAACTGCTAATGCTAATTTTAGATGTCTGGAATTAACATTTCCTTCAATCTATACTCTTAATCGTTAGACCTATTTTAATATCATGTGTTTTTTTGACAGTTTTTAAATTAGGTATCGACTCTAGATTCTTTTATGTATTGATTATAAAAGAAACTATAAGTTGCACGGTTTAACGATACTGAACGATGTTTGAAAGTAGATGCTAATTTTGGCCACTTAAAAATTAGAAATTCTCATTTTATAGGGTCACCTTATCAATTAGAGTAAAAGCATGTACATAAAGTGTAAAATGAACATGTTGCCATAATAATTATTTAAGCACATATAAAAAAAATTCTCGTTTTGCAAATGAAATGGAAACCAAGCAGCGGAGGGTCGGACCGTTCGATGCAGCGTGGACGGCTGTCTGACGATCTCGCTCCTTTCTCCTTCCCCACCCGTGACCGTTCTTACAATAAACTCGGGCCGCCGCCGTCCAAACTCGGCCAACAGGCAACAGCTCCTGCGGCGATTAGGGTTTAGGGCGCAGCCGCGGCCGGCCTCCTCCTCCTCCTTTACCGATCCGACCTCCCCATCTCCATTCTCGTCCCCGAACCAAAGAATCCGAGCTGCGGGACCTGAAGGTCGCCCCCCTGCCGTGGGACGCGACGTGCACGGCCCCACGGGATAGCCCCGCTGCTGCAGGACCTCAAGAACCCGAAGTCGCCGGCTTGAGCCGCATAACCCTGAATCCCGTGGTAATGCTCTCTCCAGTCTTCCTCCCCCCTCGATTTGACTTGATTGTTTATGAAAAAAAACCGAATCTTTTAGTCCCAGTGCTCTTGTGTCTTGTGTGTGTGAGATTAGAAGTGGATGCTCACTAGTACATGTTTCTATTACTGTAAGTATAGAATTGATTGGTTATGCTTCTGCTTGTACATGAATATGTCAATTACATGCTCCACAGTTTTTTAGTTTGCTATTTATGGATAGGACTAGATTGAAAACCGTAAAAGACCATTGCAAGGTGGATTCATTTGCATCCAAGGTGTTTGCAGAGCAGCATAAGCCATGGCATTGTTCTTTAGTTTTGTTTTGTGTATGTGCTCGCAGTTGCAGTTTATTTGCCTATTGAAATTTTGTGTTGTGGTAACTAATTTCATATTATTGCAGCTGGTTTATGATTGTCTGTTGAGCAGAGGACATGGCTTCACAAGCGACACCTTCCAAGAGGCCGCTCCAGAAAAACTCTTCAGACAACAACGGTGGTCGGGGCAAGTGGAAGAAGGCAAAGCATGCTTCTTCGCAGCATGCTCAGCTAAAGATACAGCCTGGTGTTCCTGTTTTTCGTATTCTTTGCCCAGCGTCAAAATCTGGGAATGTGATCGGTAAAGGAGGCAGCATCATCAGCAGGATACGGCGAGAAACTGGAGCGAAAATTACAGTTGAGGAAGCACTTCATGGTTCTGATGAAAGAGTTATTTTCATCACTGCCACTGTGAAGGACAAAGAAACTAACCATGAGCAAGATGGAGGTGTTGCTGTTCCCACGGATGGTGACAGTGAGAAGTATAAAGACATCAGTAAAGAGGAAAATGATGATTCATATGGGAACCACAATAAGGAGGAAAATGATGATCCAGAGAAAGACCACAATAAGGATGAGATGGATGATTCAGATAAACACTGCAGGAAGGAGGACAATGCTGATTCAGAGAGAGACAATGTTAAGCAAGAAAAGGATGATTCAGCGGTAGGCCATCTTAAGGAAATACATGATGATTCAGAAAGAGACAATATTAAGCAAGAAAAGGATGATTCAGCGGGAGACCACCTTAAGGAAATACATGATAATTCAGAGAAAGACAACAGTAAGGAAGATAAGGATGGTTCGTTGGTGGCAAAAGATGCAAAGCCGGAACTGGAGAAGGAAATACCAGCAGTATTGAAGGCCCTTTTGCTCGTATTTGATAGGATTTTTGCAACTGACGATGAAAATGAAACCGGGGATGCATCAGATGCGAGATCTCCTGTTTCTATGCGATTACTGGTATTATACAGCCAAGCCGGTTGGCTTTTGGGCAAGAATGGTAATGTGGTTAAGCAAATGTCAGTTGCTAATGGCTGTGAAATCCGTGTATCGAAGGATAAACTTCCATCATGTGCATTATCCCAAGACAAACTTTGCCAGGTATATTTTCAGTATTAAATTCAATTGCCTCAACAACAACAACAACATCAACCAAGCCTTTGTCCCAAACAAGTTGGGGTTGGCTAGAAATGAAACCCAACTATTAAATTCAATTGCCTCATTCACTACATTTTGTCTTGTTATATTTCCTTGGTCATATGTTTGAATCAATCTTGTTTCTGGAATAGTAGGAGTTATTCTATTCCTGCTTAGGAAACAAATATATTAGTTTAGGGTACGATCTCAATTGATGGGTTCTATCTCTAACAGATTAAGAATATCTGAGATAGAGTTATGTCTTTAAGTATTTTTTCAGTTAGGAAAGTTTGGAGTTGTTGAAAATAATCTTGTTTTTCTAGAATAAACTAAAGATTAGGGGGTGTCCAAATAGGACACGATTGGTTATTAGAGATAGAGTCCAAGTATTTTAGGGAGAGTCTTAGTAAAAATTAAGTATAAGAGTCCAATTTTAGATTGGAAATAGAGTCCTAAGAGGAGTTAAGTTGATTGTAAGGGGTTCTTATATATAGCCGCCCACCCCCGGCTGGATTAATCAATAAATTTTCGAATTTATTGTTTTCGGATTTCCAACAATTGGTATCAGAGCCTAGGATGAAGATCTAACTCTGTTGCCCCCGCTCCCGGGGGGCAGCTAAGTTGAGTCGGGGCGAGCTAGTTCGCGGGCGTGCAGATCGAAGGGGAAGGCAGGCGACCACGTGCGGCGGCCGGATCCGACTGCACGGAGGAAGAATCCCGACCAGCGCTCGCCCGGGAATCGGTGGAGGCGGGCAATTTCAACGCCGGCGGGAGTTCACGCGCGTACACGAGTGGCGGGCGTGGTCTCGTTTTCGGCGGAAACTCACGTGCACCAACTCGCGGGAGTCGTCGAGTGGGGACGGAGGCGCGCAGGCTCGCGGTGTCGTGCGCCCTGGAACGGACGGGTGCCGGTGGCTCGGGAGACGTGTGCAGCGAGCGGTTTCGGCTGCAGGCCTTAGTAGTCGTGGGTCTGCAGCTAACACGCTGCTGCGTGCGTGACTTGTTGATTGCCTGCTGAAAAAAAGTCAAAGAAAAGGTCACGTGGTGAGGAATCCAAAAAGAGAACAGGGTGCTGCAGACTTCCACTTCCCTGCCAAGCGGTGCTGTCAGGAACTACATGTGTGAGTGGAAGAAGAAGTCACGTGAATCAATTTGTCTGGATCTGGTTGCATGCTTGTGCTGAGAAGAAGTTTTTCAAGTATACAAAAGGTGTACATGGTACAGCTCGTGTGGATCTGATCAGGGAGTCCAGAGGCCCCGTGAGTGGAGAAAGAAGAATTGGGCTGGGCCGAAGGATGTGGCTGGGCCTGCGAGGAGGCGTCGGTTCAGTGGGCTGACACATGAGCATTTTCAGAAAAGAGCGGAGGCTGACTGTTCCGCTGTTCATGAGGTGTAGGTGGGTCTGTTCGGCTGTTGGATGTGGTTCTGGTCAGCTGAACAAAAGAGAGGAACAGTGGCCTGGTGGGCCTGTGGTGGCTGCAGAGAGGCAAAACAGAAGGGCCTGGTTCTCGGTGAAGGAAGAACAGAGGAAGCCGTTGGGCCAGGTTGAGTTAAGGGAGATCAAGTACGGGTCAAGGGAGGTTAGTCTGGACCGTGTTGGTATTAGTTAGGTACAAGGGAGGTGTAACCAATGACGTGCCAGCGGTGGTTCATGACAACGGAGATAGTCGTGAGCGTGATGTGGTCGAGATGAAGATGTGACCATCTCGAGTGAGTGATCGGAATGAAGATGCGTCCATTCCGAGGTGGAGTGGGGTTGAAGATGTGCCCAACCCAAAGGTGCTCGGGGTGTAGATGTGCCCATCCTGAGGTCGTGCACAGGATGAAGATGAGTCCATCCTGAGGTTGAAGATGCGTCCAACCTGAATTTGTGTGCGGGGTGAAGATGAGTCCATCCCGGGGATGAAGATGTGTCCATCCCAAAATTGTGCAGGGTGAAGATGTGTCCATCCTGGTAGTGTAGTTGCGTCCACTCCAAAATAGGTGTGATTGGGATGCAAATGCGTCCATTCCAAGGGTGTAGTTGTGTCCACCCAAATTCGTGTTCGAGATGGATATGTCTGTCTCAAGAGTGTAGTTGTGTCCACCCGAAAAGTGTGTAGGATGGATAGGTGTGTCTCCGTCCTAAGTGTGTCCTAGAAAACAAGATTAGGGGGTGTGTTGAAAATAATCTTGTTTTTCTAGAACTAAAGATTAGGGGGTGTCCAAATAGGACACGATTGGTTATTAGAGATAGAGTCCAAGTATTTTAGGGAGAGTCTTAGTACAAATTAAGTATAAGAGTCCAATTTAGATTGGAAATAGAGTCCTAAGAGGAGTTAAGTTGATTGTAAGGGGTTCTTATATATAGCTGCCCACCCCCCGGCTGGATTAATCAATAAAGTTTCGAATTTATTGTTTTCAGATTTCCAACAGTTGTGTCTATCTCTAGGACTTTTTCAGTAAGAGGCTATAAATATCCGTCCACCTTGGAGGAACAAAAGGCAATTTTGGAGTCTATTTTCGTGAGATTTCCAACAATTGGAATCTGAGGTTAGGATGTGGACTCGCTGTTGTGTGGTTCTGCTCGTGGCTTACAGAGGCAAATTAAGGCGGGCGTACCTCGGTGGGTTGCGTGGCTCTAGGCTAAGGGAAGCCAGCAGTACAAACCTCATTGATGGCGTGACGTGGATCCGACGGCGGATCGAGCATGAATTGACGATAATCTCGCGGGGTTCGAGGTGGGTCTTGATGAATCTGATGATCGACGTTGAGGCGGCACGTATCCGGACCCGCCGTGCGGGCGAGAGGTGACATGCTCGGGCAGCGGGATCTCAAGTGGGCGCACTAGCGAGCTAAGTTGCTGTAGCACTTGGTAGGGTGAGCGCGGGGCGTGCGTGGTGCGGCTCCAGTGTGCATCACGACGAGCACCATGGAGAACACGTCATACATGGTGGCTCAGCAGGCCGTGGCCTGAGTGATTTGGTCGCTGTGAAGGAAGCTTCCTGCCAACAAGGAAGAATAGAGGAAGAGAAGATCGAACAGGCCTGGTGAGCCTGGGCTTGGTGGGGTGTCTCCTTGGGCAGCTAAGTTTGGTTTTTTTTTTTTGGCTAAATGCACCCAAGGTTACACTTGCTTCACTGAAAGTACACAGGAGGTATGCACGTGTGCTCGAGACGAAGACTTTTCCATCTCGAATTTGAGCACTGGGTGTAGATGTGCCCATCTTGTGTCAAGATCAGTGTTCAGGAAGGCGTTACTAGGCGGTCACCTCCGCGCGCCTGGGCGCGAGGCGCAACATTCCGCGTAGGGGGGAGAGGAGTGCTGATCTGTGCTGTGCCGCGGATACGGAGAGGAGCGGCGGCAGGGTCGAAGGATTCAGAAAGGAGCGATGGTGGAGGGGTGTTGGGGCTGCAGGATGCGAAGAGAAGCGGGCGGAGGAAGGGCAGCGAGAGGGGGCGGGGATCTGGAGGTGAGGACGAAGAGGAGCGGGGCCGCCGGATTCGAAGAGGAGTGGCGGCAGAGGGGTCTCGGAGGCAGAGGATTGGTGCGTACCTGGGAGCCGCGATCTAAAGCGGGCAGTGTACGTGTAGGCCTGTAGGGATGGGCTGGGCTGTTGGTCGGGACTCTACCTGGGCTGGGCTGGGCTGGGCTGTTAGTTGGGATAGCAGAAGTTAAAGCTCAAGACTGAGGGGTTGCAAAAAAACAGCTCATATGCGGAAATATGAATATACTTTAGTATTTTTAAGTATTTTAAAACTCATCACTGCTACAGTGCCCAACGCCTTGGAACGTCTAGGCGGCACCTAGGCACGCTTAGGCTCTAGGCGGAGGGTCACCACCCGCCTAGCGCCTTACTGAACCCTGGTTGGGAGCAGGATGAAGATGATCCTATCCTGAGGATGAAGATGTGTCCATCCCGAATTTGAGTGCGGAATGAAGATGAGCTCACCCTAGGGCTGAAGATGTGTCCATCCCAAATTTGTGTGTAGGATGAAAATGTGCTCATCATGGAGATGAAGATGCGCCCATCTCGAATATGAGTACATAATGAAGATGTGTCCATCCTGAGGTGTAGTTGTGTCCGATAAGAATTCCGGTGGATAAGTTATCCCAAAATTGATTGTAGGTGGAATAGGTATAGGTGTGCCACCATTCTAAAATTAGTGCAAGTGTATTCCGAAAACAAAATTAAGGGATGATTGTGGAAATTATTCTTGTTTTCGGAATAATAATAGGAGTCATTTTCTATTTCTGTTCAGGAAACAAATAAATTAGTTTAGGGTATGATCTGTTCTGTTTAGGAACAATCAGATTGAGTGGAATTTCTATGGTAACAGATCACAAATATTAGTGTTATGGGTAATAGATGGGCCTTATGGGCCAGCACGGCACTGTAGCAGCCCACTGCAGTACCGGCTGCTAGGGTTAGGGTTTAGGTGAGTCCACCTCTATATAAAGAGAGCTGTTATGTACCCCAGGGTAAAGTAAAGAAAGTAGATCTTAAAGACTACTCAGAGCCTCCAAGGGAGGACAAGTTCTATTTTGAAAATTATCCTTGAATAATCCCAGCCATAACATATTGGTATTCAGAGCCAACCCATCTATGCCGCCACTTGCAATCAAGATCCAAATCCCACCCAACCCACCCTTTTGTTCCAATCTGATCGAACCATGGCAGCAGAAAAGATCAAGGAGATTTATGAACAGAAGAAGGAGATTAGTGACATGTTCCGATCGATGCACAACACCATGCACGAGGTACACGCCAATATGAAAGAGTCTGCTGATAAATTGGAGTTCGTGGCTGGAGAGAAGAGTTTTAAGTAGTTTTCCTGTTAGGAAAGTTTGGATTTGTGTCTATCTCTAGGAGTTTTAAACTAGGAAAACTCTATATGTAAGAGGCTGTAAATAGCCAACCACCTTGGAGGAATAAAACAAACAGTTTTTGAAGTCTATTTTTCGCCGGATTCCCAACATCATATTGTATATTCGGTTCAAAAAACATCATATTGTATAGGTCATTCGATCTATGCAGCAAAACTAATTTTTTTGCTCGTGGTGTTCATTTATATATCATTAATGCAGATCACTGGAGATGTTGACTCCGTAAGGAAAGGTTTTAATGCAGTAGCTGAAGTTCTCTTTGCTCATCCTCCCAAGGAAAGTGATGCAGCTGCTGGTGTTCATCTTTCTGGATCATCATCACACTCTTTGTTCAACCGGTCAGATGGTCTTCCTTCAGGAATGCAATCTAACTTCCATATTCCTTTTCAAGGGCCATCCCAAGCCAATGGACCCTTTGATATAACTGATCATAGGCCAAATATTGCCCCTTTCCCCACTTTTCCTGAAGTTCAAGTACATGGCCATGCTGCAGTTCCTATGGAACCCCTCACATTTAGGTTACTGTGCTCAAAAGTGAGGGTCGGCAGTATAATAGGAAAGGGTGGAAACATTGTCAATACCATTCAGAAAGATACAGGCTGTGAAATAAAAGTTCTTGAGACTGTTCCAAAATCAGAAGAACGAATCGTCCGTATATCCGGACCAGCGGTAATTACCTCCATTTTCTCTTGGCTGATTTTCATGAATTTGCATCTAATCCATTTTCTGATTTGCTTCCTGGATAACATGACATTCCATTGCATTAGAGCACATACATTTTGTCATACTCTGTTCCATTTTATAGAGTTGTATTTTTTTCCCCGAATCTAGTAGAAATGATAGTGTGACCTTGGTCTACTTTTGCAAGCTGCATCTACATGGTGCCCTTTTGGTGTCTGTTAGCACTTCTATGATGTACAAGAATGCAGCAGCAACAAAATGTTGTTGTCAATTAGTACACAAATCTTGTTACACAAGGTAAAAGTTCCAACGAAGTGTCTTGTAAAGTACGGAAAATAGCATCACGAACATAAGGTATTAGAAGGCTTGATGTCATCTAATTTTCCTCTGTAAGCTCCTATTTTGTTTTTTAGTTCTCTCATGCCTAGGTGTATTCTTTGTTCTTTATTTGAGTTTCTAGAGTACCTAGTCATTTGAATATATGATTTTGCATTAAATAACTTTTTCTTGTACTTATGATCACTGTGATTCAAAGTTTTGAATGAGAATAAAAGTCACTGAGGTGGCCATTTATCTTCCTGTTCTGTAGCATCCTGGTGACGGAATTTCCCCTGCCCAGAATGCAATTCTGCACGTGCAGCGTAGAATTGCGTTGCCTACCTCTGACAAGGAGGGTCAAGCAATATGTAGGCTGATCGTTTCGCCTAACCAAGTTGGTCCCCTGCTTGGCCAAGGTGGCGGCATCATAGCTGAAATGAGGAAGTTATCAAGAGCACAAATTGTAGTGCTGAGCAAAGACAAGATCCCAAAGGGTGTCCCACAGAATGATGAAGTTATTCAGGTCTGTATTTGTAGTATTCAGTTATATACTCAAGCAAATTACTGAGGAGTGTGCAGGATAGTTGGATCTGTCTTCATCATGATGAGATTCTAGTTTGCTATTAGCTTTACATATTGCATTTATCTACTCTACCTTTAGTTCTTTTCGTTGTTGAATTAAAAAAATTGTTGTTTTTTTAGATAATCGGGGACTGTGAAGCTATTCAAGAAGCTCTGATGCAGATAACTGCTAGGCTTCGTAACCATCTTTTTCAGGACAGAATGCCCGCAGCAGGCCCTAATATGCGGTCACCATTTGGTTTGATAGATTCTCAGTTTGGTCCGTACATGGGTAGCCATGAATCCCCATCTCTGTTTCCTAAAGATTTTATGGGACGACCATTGGATGGTATCTCTGCTCCTTGGACCACGAAGGTAACAAATCTTTGATAGCCACTATTTGACTAGTTGTGTAGCTAAATCAATGGATGTCATGATACATTATGATCAAGTTTCACAAGTCACCTAGTCGACCCTAGTCGCCTAAGGACTGATTAGGTCGACTAGGGTGATTAGTCGACCTTAGTAGACGCCCTAGTCAACCTCTAGTTGTCCACCAGTTTTTAATGGTAGTACCTACTACCTATTCGTCCACCACATACTTCAAATTTCTTATACCTGTACCATTGTGGTCAAATTCTGTAGGGCATGCCTGATGTTGGCGGTACCATGTCAATACCTGAAATCCAAGGAGCAGCACATAGAGGACGTGGTGGATTTGCTGGGTTCGTTTCTTCTCATATATTCTGTTTTATCTCTTGACTAACAGCACTGGATACCATTGTTTTCTAACCTGAGATATTGTCTCGGCAGTCCTGTTCAGTCATCCATGATGCCAAACTTAAGCGCAGAGGTACTGGTTCCAAGATTAGTCATTCGTGCTCTCTGTGATGGAGGTTGCTTGGATAGGATTTGTGAGGTTTGTAATCCACTGGAGTTCTTTTTATTTTTATTTTTGTGTAATGTCTCCATTTGTTAAGTGTGACACATGTTTGACCTACTTAATTCTGTGTGCAGTTTTCGGAAGCTAAAGTAACAGTGGCTGAACCTATGGCTGATGCAATGGACACTGCTGTTCTAGTATCTGGCACACCAGACCAGATGCATGCAGCCCGAAGTCTTATTGAAGCGTTTGTTTTAAGTGAATCATTTACTGCATGATGTTATGGTTATCTGAAGGTGATGCTATTGGTGGAGCTTATGCAGGCTTCCACACTCGCTTCAGCTATACTTTAGCATGTAATGTATTCTAGTGCGATGTTTAATTAAGCCTATCACCAGTATGGTCTGTTCCATACAGAAGTTCTTGTGCGATGTAAGGGTTCGAAACGAAAGTTGAACCGAGTCTGAGACCACCCTATCACAACTCTGGGCTGTTCAGAAACTCCACAGTTTTCAGTTCTTCAACTTTCATGTCCGCGTTGCAATGCCTAACAGTTTGATTCAGGAAAACATTTCGTATTTTAGAAGCATACGTCTTACTAGGATGCAAATCGGATGCTATTTTCAGTTGAAATTTAGAACTTCGTGGTGTTGCTGGGTCATAAATAAAATTAAAATTCCCTGCGTAGGATCAGCTGTTCCTATAAAGCAGCTGATCCTAGTTGCAACGTGGTTTCCGGGTTGAAATCCTCTGTAGCGGTCACTGACAGGTGGGTCCCATGAGGCATGGGGCCCACCTGTCAGTGACCAGGATGAGGATGGTTTCCTTCCCCCTCTCGCCGTCATCAGAACAGAAGCGACTCCGCCTTGTGTTGCCGCCGGTGAGGCTGCCTACTACTTGCACGTGTGCGCCGTGGAGCGAGCCTGGCCGTGGCGTCGCCGTCGACGTGGACGGCATGGCCGCCGTGCGTCGAGAGCTCCACTGCGGACATGGCCGGCGAGCTGGCTGGCTAGCTACCAAAAAACGCAGTGGGCACGGGGAGTGAAGCTTAAGCATCAACCGATGTGTACGATAGCTTCAGCTCGCTTGGACCCTAGTTTAGCTTGTCCCGTTCTGAAATGTAATTTGAAAGGACGCCACGTTACGTTTACATCCTGATTCATGAAAGTTCAGTCCCGTAATTCACTTCTGATATTAGCAGTTACAATTACAGTACTGTTTCCATGACAAAAGGCTACCAACACTACAGCTCAAGGTCATGGCTGGCTATCTGCAAAATTTCTTGGGACCAGAACCAGACGACGACGTATATATTCACACGTTGACGAACGGGGCGCCGGTGATGTACTCTGTGACGGCGAGCGCGACGAGGCCGAGCATGGCGAAGCGGCCGTTCCAGAGCTCGGCGTCGGCGCTCATGAGCCCGCCGCGGCTCCTGCCCTCGGCACTCTCCCCCCGGAGGAGCGGCACCAGCGACGCCACAGACAGGACTGCCGCCGTGGCGCCGAACCAGGCCAGCCCGGACCCGCTCCCCGCCTGCGACAGCAGGCCGTCACCGCGGGACGCCTCGACGGCCAGCGCCGACACGAAGCCGACCATGGCGAGCCGCCCGTTGATGCGCTCGGGCGCCGGCCCGCTGAACGCCAGCGCGTCCCAGAGGCTGGGCTTCGCCTTCGGCGCCGCTGCCGCCGGGATCGGAGACGGCGAAGTGGAGGACGAGGTGGTCGTCTCCTTAGTCGGCTCAACGTCCGGCTGCACAGAGACAGAGGTGGTGTCATTTGTCAGTACTATCATAACTAGCGCGTAAAAAACGTATTTAACTTAGCTTAACTGTTGATAAACACCGTCTATGCTCACTCACCTCGGTCTGGGCCCGGACGACCTGCATGGCGCGACGGCGCGGCGCGAGGCCGTACACCGGGGCCACGCGAGCGGCACCGGCGGCGAAGGCGATCGAACTCATGGAGGCCATCACTGTGGTCGCCATCGTTACCGGAATCGTACGGGCTGGCTGTGGCTGTGGTCGCTGCAATAAGCTCGCTCTGTTTGGTCAGTGACTTGCTGCTCTCTGCTAGTTTGTTGCTACTGCGTTGCGTTTGAGTGACGACTAAGGAGGCGGCCGGCTCCGGATTTATAGGAAGCCATCGCCAGCGTCAGCACCAGTGGGTCACGGCGGTGGCGGTCAGGTGGCCGGGAGAGTGACCACGTCGCCAGGGGATGCACAGCCTAGTAGAGTACGTGTGCGCCGACGTGGGCGGCAGCGGGTTCACAGAAAACACAGCCAAGGTAATGACGGACTCTGGGTGCAGGGTGACCTGGTCGCCGTCGACGTGGACGTCCACACGGCCGCGCAGACATCACCCGGGGCTCGCGAGAGTTGGAGAGGAGGCTGGCTGCCTCGAGCCTGAAGAGTGCCAGAAGATTCCAGAACCACGCTTGTTGTAGCTAAGCCTCGAAAAGAAGTGTGTGCCAAAAGAAGTGTGTCGGTAAAATGACCTGTCTACCTTCTGACGGGGCCAAACACGTCGGTTTAAAATGACACGAGCTTTAGCCCTTTGGTACAGCTAAATCAGCTCGTTTGAAAAGCAAGTAGAAATCAGGTTCTGCTTATATCCTGCTTTTAGTTCATTCTGAAAAGCAGGTGAACTAATAAGTTGTTACAGAAACTTTCCGTTTGACACACTTTCAGCTTATTTCTATGAAGAAGCTGCAACAGAAGCTGTGTTAAACAGAGCCTTAGAAAGCTAGAAGGGTTATTTTAAGAGTGTGTTTGGTTCAGCTGTGAATTCTTGAAAATCTGATTCTAGCTGTGAGCTATGGAAAAGCCGATGTGAGCTGTCAGCTATGGAGAAGCTGAAATCCGTTTGGCTGAAAACAACTGTCAGCTGTAGATTTTATAAAAAAATATCTGTAATACCATTATGAATGCATATTTTTATTTGTATAAATAATATACATATAAAACTGATTTAACATAAATAATATAAGTCACAAAATATTACAAGACTAGTGAGTCACATGTACAAAGTTTTTCATGATAATAATATTAATTATTTCTCACTAACTAACGAAAGCATTAACTATGTTATCACAAATATTGTTCATGGTTATCTCATTCTCCTCTTTAGAAATGTCATCTTCTTGTGTTTGTGTCACTGTTTGTACCGCTTCAGACATATAGTTCTCATCTTCATCACACATCGCAAACTCTTTATCAGCCAATGCGCTATCTCGAATAAAATTGTGTAATGCCATACCAGCAATAATAACATGCTTCTGTGTACGAGGTGAGAAACTTGACATCGCCTTCAAAATACGTCACTTTTTTTTTGAGAACCCCGAATGCACACTCAATGACATTACGAAGTGAGAAATGTAAATAATTGAAGATCTCGTACTTTCCTTGAGGTGCTCGATGACTGCGAAGACGAAATTCAGCTATATGATAAGTACTTCCTTTAAAAGGCGCAATATAACCAGTTCAGTTTGGATAACCAAAATCAACAAGATAAAATTTGTTTGTAATAAAAAAGTACAATCAAACAATTTTACGACTACAATATGTACAAACAAAAAATATAATACCTGGAGGGGTTTTTGAAAAACTATCACCAAAATTTGTTAATGTATGATTGAGTATTCGCGTGTCATGAGCATAACCTGACCATCCAGTAACCACAAAGGTAAATCTCATGTCAAAGTCGCAAATTGCAAGCACATTTTGAGATGTGTATCCATGCCGACACATGTGATTTACAACATCCTCTTTAGGCACTGAAACCAGAATATGTGAACCATCTATAGCTCTAATAGCATCTTTGAAATGAGGCCAAAAACGATCTTCTTTCACTTTTGTATGCTATGTACTAAATGAAGGATCTCTCAATTGAATAATATCCTTTGCTAATTTTCGCAAGCATAACAATACTTCTTTGAACTTTGTATGAACTGCCCATAAAGATCTAACAAATCGGTTCTCGGCTTGAGAGGATGATGGAGGACCTCCAACAATCCATAAAAACATAGCCAACGATTCGATGGACGAAACATTACTTGTGGACTTTAAACCATATGTAGAGACAAGTAAATCATGGAGTGATATAAAAATCTCAAGGGTCATCCTAAACATCTTGTAGAAATACCTAGGACGATCAAAACACTCCATGACCAATTCAAGTCCAGATTGTTGACCATATCTATATGTACCTTTTGTCAAGTACCTCTGAGAGTATATATTAGCTAAGTGACCAATAGTAGCAGCTTGTTTAGACAATTCAGCTAGTAGTAGTAGACCTTTCTGACCATTTTTAGCAGCTTCTTCCATATCTGCAAAACAAATATAGATCATGAGCACATATAAATATAAGTAACAAGTATACATAATGAGTACATATAACATATTACAGATCATAGTGGCACAAATAAAAAAGTATAAAAACTGAAATATAATAGACCACAAATGTATCAAAAATTACATAATTGTTCCACATACAAGACCACAAAAGACCCAAATAGATCCACACATGAGTCCATAACAGTTCCAAAGATAAAAAAACGTTTCAAACATAAATAAAATAAAATATAGTTCATTGCTTCTTCTTCATCTCATGTTCTCTCTCCAGCCAATCAAGTCTTTCTTCATTTGTCTCAAACAAGCTCAGAAGCTCTCTAACTTCAGGTTTCATGATTAGCAATGTGGCTGTGTGCATAAGGGTAGTTTTTTCTTGCACCCTGTAGGATCGAAGAGCACGTGAAAAACTACCAGAGAGGGGGTGAATGGTAGATTAAAAAATCTTACGCAACGGATACAATTAAATCTCAACCCCTTAGGCAAAAAATTGATCTGTTAAAGAAATCGTGTGTGAGACTAACCTAAATGTGTTTCACCGTGACAAAAGTGATAGATATAAGTGAGAATCAAGTCACAAAGATGACACAACAAGAATCACTCAAATCTGTCGAGAGAAAGTCAAGTTACGATTGAAAGATCCAACAAAGGTTAATTTGTCCTACCCGAGAAAAATAGTTCTTGAACACTACAAAGAAACTCGTGTAGATCAGAAACCACAAATCCAATGACCTTGAAATTTTGACAGATGATAGGTAATCAAGTTGTAAAGACAATCCAAAGAAAATCATGTCAATTGGATTTGTAAAAATCGAGTTATGATAAAACCATCAAAGAAAGGTAGTGCTGTGCAGAAAACTCGACGAGAAAAACTTGTCTGGAACAAGTTGGACGAACAAGTCACAAAAGTTCCTTTAAACTACGATCTTTATTCAATAGAACACAAGAGGAACAACCCCAAAGTTGTCACCCACGAGCTCTGGCCTCCCTTGCTTATATAACTAGTCCTTAGGTCAATCCAATCTCAACTAGGACTCTAATCCTACTCAAATCACGAATCGAAACTTTCCATAACTGCTTAGGACTCTTCTATACGCAGATATAAGTAATCTTAAGACTTCCAAACACCTTAGGAACGTATCCCACATTCCTAAAACAACTCAAATTCATGACCCACATGAAATCCTATCATAACCAACTCAAATCTTTCCATATTTGAGTCAAACAAGACTCAGCCGCAGCTTGAGTCCATAACCTAGTCGGTTGGACCTTTCCAACCAATTCTTTACGTCCACATCTCTTCATCACACCTCGGAACCATGTAGCTACATCTATGCACTCCTTGCACATGTGCAAACATCTTCCAACGACGTCCACGATACCTTCATATGCATGTTCTTGATTCAAACATGTTGCGCAACCTTCCGATCAACTCAACCACATTTTCTCTCGAACTTGGTTGTTGAACCTCATATTCTCCCTAAGACTAGTTCAATGGATCCCGTCACCAGCCATGTCTTGAACTCAACCAACACCTGCATATGAATAAACAACCAATACGTTCGAGCACAAGTCCTCGACTTGACTCACGTTAGTTCCGAAACTACAACATCTTACGTGAGCACCTCACACAAGCATGTTGCAAAACATAGCAAAATGATATCAACCATAACCATCAAAACACACAAAAAACTTAGCAAATGAATATTAAGCAATCTTGCAAGATAAAAGTAGAACCACTGCGATCAAGTTTCGAACCTTGCCAAAGCTAACCGGACCTTAAACCGGAGCTTACCAAAGCTAGTCGGACCTAGCCAAAGCAAGTCAGACCTTATGTCGGACTATGCCGGAGCTAACCAAAACAAGCTGTACCTATCCTCAGACCTTGATAATAAAAGTGTTTTGGTAGTATTCAAAACTTTTATCGTCATAGCCAATGTACTCAGCACACATAGGTCTCACACACTCCACAATCCTCGATCATCTTCATTTCCTCTGCAATGGTAGGAACTTGGCTTCTTGTAGGAGCCGATGAAGTTTCAACACTTGTGGTTATCTTATCAACTCCTTCCTCAATCTTAGGAGTCGATGAAGCTTCAACACTTGTGGTTATCTTATCAACTCCTTCCTCAATCTTGCTACAAGTTTGCTTGTACAAACGCAAAAATGGACTTCTCTCTTCCTTGTCATCCGCAACAGTGCTGGATGGAGCCTTACGATTTTTAGTTTTTTGTTTTTGCAAACTTGACAGTTTAGAATCCGAGGGAATCACCTCCACCGTATTCACTTCATCATCACTAGAATGAGACAAAATTGCAGTTATGGATGCAGTTGTCCCGCTAACATGAGCACTTCCAAACATGATGTGTAGAGAGTCTAGATTAGGCGATCCACTTTTTCTGAACCGTACATACTTGCATTTTCTTTTATTTGCAGGATCATGACATCTCTGCAAAAATGTAAAATATTACATACATTCACTACAAATGAAAAATTGAACTGCTAAAATATTATGACACTTACAGCAAGGTGTTCATTCCACCATGCATCATCACACTCCACAGTTTGCTTTGATTCATCCCATCCATGTCTGGTGGCGGCATTTTTTAATTCCATAAAACAAGTATAGCTTCTTTTCAGACTGTCCCATTTATTCTTCATTTGCAAATGTTCTAATTTTCTCCCAGTTTTTTCACTAAACTTTGTTTCAAGATTTTTCCATCCTACTTTATTAAGATGACCCAATGACCTATTTCCAGCAAGCACCTCTGCTTTGCAAATGTCGCAATTTTTTTTGTAGTTGTTGTATCCCATAGTGTCTTTTTAGATGGTTGTTTTCCTTTCTCCATACTGTGTTGAGTAAGACAACTATAAACACCATATAAATGTTGCAATCACTCAAATTGACAACCATATAAATGTTGCAGTCAATCAAATCTGCTTGGAAAAGCTGAACCAAAGGGACCCTAAAGGAATAGATTTTTGCTCTAAAGCTGCAGCGTCAATTAAAAAGAAAATTTTCTATTTGAATTAGAGCCATATCTAAATTGAAACGGAGAGATAATTATGTACTTTCTCGGTTTCCAAAAAAATTTTCTTTGTTATTTATTTTTAAACTATAAAACAATAAATTTTTAAAGACGGAAGGAGTATTAATTAATTAAATAAACTTCTGTAGCTGACTGGAAAGTGGGAACGGCGGTCCATTTGCAGGCACCGCTGCGGGCAGCCGGGAAGCCTCGGCCCGCAAACCAGCCGGCCAGGGCCAGCAGGCCGGGTTAGTAAAGCGGCCCGGTGTGGGTTAGTCTCACGGCTAGCGGTGGGTGGATCGAGCCGCGGCCTTCGACGAACTCGGGAGATCCGGCCGCGCTGGTAGTGTCGCAGCTCAACTGCCTCTAGGGCGATGTTGGGAAGCGAATTCTCTGCGACCAGGTCGCAGCGTCAGGCGCGCCGCGCGTGCGACCTCGTTTCGATCGCAGACACGTGAAAGTCGCACTAATGGCAGAGCGTCGGTTCCATTCGGTTCCGCGGCAGAGCGTCGGTTCCATTCGGTTCTGCGGCACCGGTCTCTATTTGCACGTGGCTTGCTCGCTCGCTCGGCTCCGACGATTCGTCTTCCACACGGCTCGCTCGCTCGGGTCCTGGACTAATCCCGGCTCCACGCGCGGGCATGCAGGACTGTTTCTCAACGAATAAAACATCGTTATTGACGTTCTGTATTGTCAGGCTCGAAATAAACTCGTATCCTCAGCAAGCTTTTCAAACTCTGTACAATCTACTCAACCTGATGTATGTACATATTATCGCCTTCAGATACTTCACGATGGAGTACCGTGTAATGTAATATACTCTAGATGTTGATTGCATAGCACATGCTGCACACCCACAAAACAACAGACCCAATATACGTGTCAAACTAAGCTCTTCTAGTTTAATACCTGGCCTATGGCTAGCTAGTGGGTTCCGTTACTAATGAAGGGGACACACATTTTAGTAGTTACCTCTTCGCAAGCAGAATATCGCCTATATCATTGCACAAGATAAATGATAGTATTTTGATCGCGTTGTCATTATGGTACATTTGCAGTTAAATCAAACAACACAATCTAGCAACGCACTTCTGAGCAAACAGATCCACATCATATATGTCGGTATAGCCTGCGTACCGGGTACCCTACGATACCGTAAGAAAAGCTACGGAGTTCCACCTGTCCGAGTTGAAGACCTTTGAAGGCTCCACGTGTCCCGCAGCACTGGATCCGCTTCCCTCGTTCGGGTAGCTCCGGCACTGACACGTATAACGCAAGACCGGACCTAACTCCCTGTATAGAGAAGTTCCGATCATGCCACGTGTCCAATGACCTCGGACCTAACCCTCAGTAGAGGGAAGCTCCTGTGTTGCCACGTGTATAACGGCTCTGGACCTGCCTCCCCACAGAGGGAAGCTCCGGAGCTGCCACATGTCGAGCCTCCAGACCTAAGCCTTCAATGGGAAGACTGCCGGATCTCCAACGCTGCGGACATTCAAGGGGCAGTTAAAGCATCTGTTACAAGACCTAATTACGTGTCATTATGCCATATTAATAACACACGATCAGAGGACTATTAATACCGATAACGTCGCCATTAAGGCACGTTATCACACTAATTAATTAGGCTTAATACACGTAGATCACATATTAGGTGATTGAATACCGCCGGGGCCACATGTCGGGCCAGGCTAACATTGTAACGACCAGTCTTTAGACTATAAAAGGGTTGCGCCGCACGGTAGAAACCAAAGCCAATCAACCAAGCTAATATGCACACAAGCATACACACACTCATACAATAAACAGCACCCCGTGAAGTAGGGTATTACACTCAGACGACTCGAATCACGTAAAAATCCTCGTGTCACCGTCTCGCTCTTGATCATACGCGCGCCCCAACCGAATACGAACCTCCGCAGACTACGCTTTAGTAGTACCTGGGGAAGTGTCGATCATATACTTCGACATTTGGCGTGCCAGGTAGGGGGATGCCGAAGCTTGATGACCTTGGCCTGGTTGAGAGGTGTGGGACCTCCGGGATTGCAATTCTCGAAGCTTCAGAGAGGGTGACTCCAACTGCTCCAAGCCATAAGGTTGATGATGTCGGCAAGGGCAAGGAAGAGGGTGTCACGGACTCACGGTGGTGGTGGCCGGGAGAGGGGCCACGTCGCCGGGGGATACACAACCTAGTAGTACCTGTGCGCGATGTGGGCGGCGGCGGGTTCACAGAATCACAGCCGAGGTAACGACGGACTCTGGGTGACCTGGGCGCCGTCGACGTGGACATCCACGGGGCCGCGGATGTTACATAAGCTTGTCGTACAGAGGAATATGAGTCGGAGTCTGTTATAACAGTTGTTAGGAAAGTTTAGTTAGAAGTCTAAACCGAATACAAGTCTGTAATCGGGGTGCGTCGTGTTGGGTTCAATTACTGAACCGAGTTGGACGTGAGGTCTTTCGTAAATCTATAAATAGGAGATTGAATAAACCAGGGATCTATCCCTTCAGAAGAAAAGAAAAATAGACATTCTGCTCTGTTTTGTTCCAGATGTTCCATTCTTTATTCTTCAGATATTTTGTCGAGATTGCTCGTGTCTACCAATGTGGAACCAACAAGTGGTACCAGAGCCAGATCAAGCACTAGGAAGTCGACAGAAACTCAAGAACAATGGCCGAAGTTGAGGACAAACAAAAAGTAAAAGGAACGGCTGGATCTGAAACCAGCAAGGCTGTCTTGCTGGTGCTAAAATCCAGCTCGGTGCCCATTCAGTATCCCATGCTGAATGACACAAATTATCTGGTGTGGGCTACGAAGATAAAGTTCATACTAAAGAATCTCAGGGTCTGGAAAGCGATTGAGAGAGAAGAAGATGTCGATAGTGAAGTCGACGAAGGTGCCATGGCTGCACTCTCACAAGCTGTTCCTGATTCTATGGTAGTGACTCTTGCTGAATATGAGACTGCAAAAGAAGCATGGGATGCCATTAGAGAAATGAGAGTAGGAGAAGATAAGGTTAAGCGAGCTCGTGCACAAGTGCTAAAGAGACAACTTAACAAACTGGAAATGTCACAGTCTGAATCAATTGCTGAATATTCAGTAAGACTCACGAATCTTGTGAGTGAAATCAGGTCTCTTGGAGGTTCAGTGACGGACACTGAAACTGTCGAGAAGCTGTTCTCTTCAGTCACTAATAAATTTTCAGAAATTATTGGTACTATAGAACAATTTACTGACATTACCAAAATGACAGTACCTGAAGCAATTGGAAGGCTAAGGACACATGAAGAAAACCAGAGAGGGAGGAAAGATTCTAAGGAAAATGGAGAAAAACTTTTGTACTCTCAGTCTGATATGGAAGCTAGGATAGCAAAGGAGAAGAAGAAATTTGAAGGCACTAAGAAAAATGAAGGGTGGAAATGCAAAGGTAAAGGACATAACTATGGAGGTGTCAAGAAAACTCTGAACGGTTTGTTGATGAAAGAAGATCACCTGGGTTTGATCTATCCAAAGTAAAATGTTTTAATTATAATCAGAAAGGTCATTTTGCAGAAAAATGTAGGAAGCCTGATAGAAGGTTCAAGGCTAAAGGAATTCAGTCAAAAGGAAGTGAAGATGAAGGGTCTCAACTTCTTATGATGAAAACGTGCAACACAATTTAGAAACCATCCAAGACAGAAATGAAAATCCTGTTAAATGAAAGAAGAATTGTTCCCACTCAACTCAATGAGGAAAGATTATCATGGTACCTTGACACAGGTGCTAGCAATCATATGACAGGAAGAAAAGAAAAGTTTACTGACCTAGATACCAATTTTGAGGGATTGGTAAAGTTTGGAGATGGATCAACAGTGAGAATATGTGGAAAGGGGTCAGTTCTTCTTGAGTGCCAAAATGGGGAACACCGTATACTCACAGGAGTATATTATATTCCACATTTAAAAGCCAACATTATAAGCATAGGACAGCTTGATGAAAATGGTTGCAGAACTGTTGTTGAAGGTGGTGTCATGATTCTTCAAGAGAGAAGGAGAAGGATAATTGCCGAAGTAAGTCAATCAGAAAGTCGACTTTACATTCTGAATGTGAAAGACACAAAACCTGAATGTTGGTTAGCAAAATCTTCTGAAAAAGAGTGGTTATGGCATGCAAGATATGGTCATATCAATTTTCATGCATTAAAAAAGGTTGACTGACAGAGAAATGGTAAGAGACATACCAAAAATAAGACACGTAGATCGAATTTGTGATGGCTGTTTGATTGGCAAACAGCATAGAAAACCATTTCCTGCAATGACTAGCTATCGTGCTGAAAAACCTCTTGAACTAATCCACGGTGATCTATGTGGGGCAATATCTCCTGAAACTCATGCAGGCAAGAAGTTCTTCTTACTTCTGGTTGATGATCTATCAAGATTTATGTGGATCACTTTGTTAAGAAGAAAAGATGAGGCACTTCAGGCTTTCATAAGACTCAAAGGATCTATGGAGCAAGAGGTATCTCTGCATATAGGCTCACTCAGGACAAATCGAGGAGGTGAGTTTACCTCTGAAGAGTTCACTACTTATTGCAGAGAACAAAAGATCAGAAGATTTTTGACAGCTCCATATACTCCACAAAAAAATGGAGTAGTTGAAAGAAGGAACCAAACTGTGGTTGAGATGGCTCGAAGTCTGCTAAAAGGAAAAAACATGCCAAATAAATTTTGGGGAGAAGCAGTTACTATGGCAGTCTACATTTTAAATCGAGCACCTACAAAGAGTGTTTTGAACATGACACCCTGTGAAGCTTTCTATGGAAGAAAACCTTCGGCTGGACACTTCAAGGTTTTTGGTTGTGTTGGCCATGTAAAAATAAACACACCTCATCTCTCCAAACTGGAAGATAGAAGCTCAAAAATGATCTTTCTAGGATATGAAACTGATGTTCATTCAAAAGCATATCGTATGTATGATCCAGTTGCTAAAAGAATTCATGTCTCAAGAGATGTGATATTTGAAGAGGTCAAGGCATGGCCCTGGAATATGGATGATTCAGAAATAAGTCTAGAAGATGAACCACTCACTGTTCAGTATGATGACTTAACTGACAAAGAAATTGAAATACAAAGAGAAGAACAAGAGCTACCTGAAACAGAAGTCCAGAATCAAGATATTCCCATTGAAAATGGTGAAAGTGGAAATGGAATTTTTTCACAAGATGATCAAGAAGGGGAAATTTCAGAAGGAGACTTTTCTCCTAATCAACTTTTACGTTTCAGATCAGTACCTTCAATCTATCAGGAGACTGCACCTGAAAATATTACGTATTCACTGTAAATTTCCAAGAGGCCAATGCAGTACCAAGTTGGAGACAAGCCATGAAAGAAGAAATTTCTTCTATACATGAAAATAAAACTTGGTCAATGACAACATTACCACTAGGACATAAAGCAGTTGGTTTGAAGTGGGTATTCAAACTAAAAAGAGACAGCAAAGGACATGTGGTGAAACACAAAGCAAGATTGGTTGCTAAGGGCTATGTTCAACGACAAGGTATTGATTTTGATGAAGTCTTTGCACCTGTGGCACAAATTGAAACTATAAGATTACTAATAGCACTAGCAGCACAAGAAGGATGGAAGATACATCACATAGATGTAAAATCTGCATTTCTAAACGGAGATCTCATTGAAGAGGTGTATGTTTCACAAGCACCAGGTTTTGAAAAAATTGGAGAAGAGCACAAAGTAATGAGACTCCATAAAGCCTTATATGGACTTAGACAAGCCCCTAGAGCTTGGAATTCAAAGCTTGATAAATTTCTGAATGAGCTTGGTTTTAAGAGGTCCATCTTAGAGCATGCAGTTTACAAAAGGAACTACCAAGGCAGAATACTCTTGGTTGGAGTATATATCGATGATTTAATAATTACTTGTAGTAGTGATGAAGATGTCAATGTTTTCAAAGCTCAGATGAAAAAGCTATTTGACATGAGTGATTTGGGACTACTAAGCTATTATCTCGGCATTGAAGTAAAACAAGATTCAGGTTTAATATCTCTGAACCAGAGAGCTTATGCAGAGAAAGTACTTGAAAAATGTGGGATGAAGGATTGTAACTCTGCTGTGATTCCAATGGATCCAAAGAAGAAACTGAAGAAAGAAAGTACAGCTCCAAGCATTGGCAGTACTCAATATCGCAGCTTGGTTAGCAGTCTGAGATATCTCATACACACAAGGCCAGATATAGCTTATTCTGTTGGAATAGTAAGTAGATATATGGAAAAACCCACAACAGAACATTTTGCAGTGGTAAAACAGGTACTAAGGTATATTAAAGGATAGGGGTGGGCGCGGTTAACCGCATAACCGTTAACCGAAATTAACCGCACCGAATTAACCGAAATTTTCGGTTAATTCGGTTTTCGGTTATCGGTTCGGTTATGATTTTTTCACTATTCGGTTTTCGGTTAATAATTCGGTTTTTAATCCGATTAACCGAATTAACCGAATTAACCGAATTTTATGTGATTTGTTCATGTCTATTTTTGTTTCTCTTAGTTTATAATTTATCAAACATGGATGTATGCTTGTATATTAACTTATATATTGGTCTTTTTATGTTTGATTTGATTTCATGTTGTTTTATTATTCAAAATTTCAAATTTTCTTTATTTATTTTTATGTTTAAATTGTGTTTTAATCTATATGCGGTTAATTCGGTTAACCGATTAACCGAACCGAATTAACCGCAACCGAATTGTGCGGTTAATGTTTTTGTTTGGTCATATTCGGTTATCAATTCCTATTAACCGAATTGACCATTAACCGAATTAACCGAACCGAATTAACCGAATTAACCGAATGCCCACCCCTATTAAAGGAACTTTAAATCATGGGATTACATACAGACCAAGTAAGGAAGGAATAAAAATACTTGGTTTTTCAGACAGCGACTATGCAGGTGATCCTGGTGATAGAAAAAGCACTTCGGGTATGATTTTCTATTTGTGGTCAAATCCAATCAGTTGAAATTCTCAGAAACAAAAGATTGTGGCACTCTCGTCTTGT
This sequence comes from Tuctoria greenei, assembly GCA_036927565.1. Lineage (NCBI taxonomy): Eukaryota > Viridiplantae > Streptophyta > Magnoliopsida > Poales > Poaceae > Tuctoria > Tuctoria greenei. Next base: position 151,960,756 of record JAYESD010000011.1, read on the forward strand.
GAGGCTGAATATATAGCAACTTGTGCAACAACATGTCAAGGGATATGGCTGGAAAGACTGTTAAGTGATCTGTTGGGAAGAAAAACTGAAGAACCAATATTGATTCAAATTGACAATCAATCTGCTATATCATTATGTAAAAATCCGGTACTACATGACCGAAGCAAGCATATAGAAACTCGTTTTCATTATATTCGAGAATGTGTAGATGCAGGAAGGATAAAGGTGAGACATGTTTGCACAAATGAACAATTGACTGATGTTTTAACAAAACCACTATGCCGCACCAAGTTCAAAGAAATGTGTTACAAGATTGGAATTCAAGATGTGAACAGAAGAGATGGGATACACCAAGCTTAAGGAGGTGATTATTACATAAGCTTGTCGTACACAGGAATATGAGTCGGAGTCTGTTAACAGTTGTTAGGAAAGTTTAGTTAGAAGTCTAAACCGAATACAAGTCTGTAATCGGGGTGCGTCGTGTTTGGTTCAATTACTAAACCGAGTTGGGCGTGAGGTCTTTTGTAAATCTATAAATAGGAGATTGAATAAACCAGAGATCTATCTCTTCAGAAGAAAAGAAAAATACACATTCTGCTCTGTTTTGTTCCAGACGTTCTGTTTTTTGTTCTTCAAATATTTTGTCGAGATTGCTTGTGTCTACCAACTAGAACCAACGGCGGAGACATCATCGGAGGCTCGCGAGAGTTGGAGAGGAGGCTGGCTGCCTCGAGCCCGAAGAGTGCCAGAAGATTGCAGAACCACGCTTGTTGGCCTTTCAAAAAAAAAAAAGAACCACGCTTGTTGTAGCTAAGCCTTGAAAAGAAGTGTGTGCCAAAAGAAGTGTGTCGCCGCAGCTCAACTGCTCAAGGGCGATGTTGAGGGAGGCGGCGGCGGGGCGGGGACGTGGATCGCGTGGCTCGACGGCGAGGGCCATGGTCGACGTCGACTCGCACCTTCGTGGCTGGGTGGCGGAAACGAAGGAGCGAGCGAGGTCACGCATGGAGTAGTATCTCATCGCTACGTAAACGTAGCTGTAATTGTTTTTTTTCTTCAAAGGCCAGTACAGCTGGCGATTAATTACGTAAATGTAATATCGTTAGAGATGCTTAACACACCCCGTCTTTCCAATTCTCTCGGTCACTTTTGCAACAGCTGCTGTAGTGGTCCGGTACACTTGCAGACATGTGATCTGTAGCTGACGAATTATTAATCCAGTAATACTACGATTCTTTATTGAATTAATAAAAAATAACAGACAGTTTTGAAAAAAAATTAAATTGACCACCGTGTTGCCTAACCATTGATTGGGCTGACGTGGAGAATGATGCCCAATCAAGAACGACGGTTGGTCATTTTTGCAGAATTACAAAACGATTAGTTATTAGGTCTCTCTAGATTTCAGGACATTGAAACATGAAAAAATTTCAGACTTCGAATAATTAGTAACGAATTACTATAATTAACCATTGATCCTTATAATTAATCATTAATTCAATAGTTTAATCAGTTACAAATTTATTTTTTATGACTCATTAGCTTATAGAATTAACCAAATTAATAATTAATATAACTAGCAGTTAAGTGGTGTTAATTAAGCAGTTCTGAAGCCTGATGTCTCAGGGGACTGACAAATAGTATATGTGTTAGTTATTTCTATTAATTCAATATAAAATCGTGTATTAATTAAATAAACTTCTGTAGCTGACTGTGGGAAATGACGGTCCGTTTGCTGGCACCGCTGCGGGCCGCCTGGGAAGCCTTGGCCCGCAAATCAGCCGGCCACGGCCAGCAGGCCGGGGTAGAGGGCCCCGGTGTGCGTTAGTATCACAGCTAGCGGTGGGTGGATCGATTCGAGCCGCGGCCATCGACGGACTCGGGAGATCCGGCCGCGCTGGTGGTGTCGCGGCTCAACTGCTCAAGGGCCATGTTGAGGGAGGCGGCCGGACGGGGACGTGTGGATCACGTGGCTGTTACACCCTTTGGCCGTGGAGGGCGACCACGACGTGAGGCACAAGCGTCGCCGGTGGGTCGCCGGTGAAATGGATGGGTCGCGCAAGGGAAAGAGAGTTGGGCTCGGGGAAGAAGAAGGACGAGGTAGTTAGTATAACAGAATTTTCTTCATCGCTGCTCTCCTCAAATACGTCTCTCCCTTTTAAAGGTCCAGCAGACCTGGCTCCACATCAGCCGGGCCACAAGTCAGTGTCATACAACCTGACCACTCACTGGTCCCACACACACAGCGACACACACACCACGATACATGTGACCGACGCCACAGCGGCCGTCACAGCCCCCCCCCCCCCCCCCCACCCCCACCCCCACCCCCACTCGAGATAAGGCTTGTCCTCAAGCTTCGAAGTCCGGAAATCGCCGGCGAAGAACATAGTAGTCCTCCCAGCTCCCCTCTTCCGGCGATGTGCCTGACCACCGCACCCGCACTTGTGGAATGGCGCTGCTCCCCTTCTTCACCAGGTGACGCTCCAAGATCCCCGCCGGTTGCAACGCCGACCCCTCCAGATCCAGACGCGACGGCAGCTCCGAGAACACTGGGGAGTAACATGGTGTGAAGGGCTTCAACTGCAACACATGAAAGACCGGATGGATATGCGCTCCTTCAGGTAAATCCACTCGATAAGCTACCTTCCCAATTCGTTCCTTAATATTGAATGGTCCATAGAACTTGTAAGCTAGCTTAGGGCAAGGTCGGTTGACCACAGTAGTCTGTGCATAAGGCTGGAGCCGGAGTAAGATCATCTCCCCTTCCTGAAATTCCCTTTCGGATCTTCTCTTGTCCGCTTTTTGCTTCATTCTGTTTTGCGCTGCTGCCAAGTTAGCCTTTAGCATCTCTAGGTGATTGAGACGCTCCTGCAGTAGATCCGCCACTTCTGTGTCTGTGGAAGACTGCAGCATCCAAGCAACTTGTGGATCTGGCTCGTATCCATATAAGGCAAAGAAAGGAGAGCACTTTAGGGCTGAGTGATATGTAGAGTTGTACCATAATTCAGCCAGAGGTAACCAAGCCCTCCAGCGCTTTGGGGCTTCACTGATAGAGCATCTGAGGTACATTTCCAACCCTTGATTAACCCTCTCAGACTGGCCATCCGTCTGAGGATGATATGCAGTAGAAAGGAGTAGTTGAGTACCCATCAAGGTGAATAATTGTTTCCAAACAGCACCTGTAAAAATCTTGTCTCTATCAGAGAGCATAGTTTTAGGGAGACCATGATGCTTGACCACATTATCCAGTAGCATCTATGCCACTTGGATGGCAGTATAAGGGTGCTTCAATGGTAGAAAGTGAGCATATTTAGTGAATCTATCCACCACCACCAGTATAGTGTTAAAGCCCTCTGATTTAGGCAAACCTTCAATGAAGTCCATTTTCACTTCTTGCCAAGCACCCCGAGGAATGGGCAGTGGCTGAAGTAACCCAACAGGAAGAGTTCTATCCACCTTGGCTTGTTGACAAATCCTACATTGTTTGATAAAGTCAGCCACATCTTTCTTACGGCTCTTCCAGTAGAAGAACTTCTTGACCCTTTGATAACAGGCTTGAGTCCCAGAATGCCCCCCCCCCCCCCCCCCCACAACACTAGCATGCAGGGCTGATATAATTTTGGTCCTCAAAGCTGAATTTTCAGCAATCCAGATTTGTGCCCCTTTCCTTATAATTCCTTGCTGCAGCTGGAAACCATTTTCATCTGGGCTGGCAATTGCCAATTTAGCTAGCAAATCTTGAGTATTATGATCTGTAGCATATGAGTTGAGGATCTCCTGCAGCCACAAAGGCTTGATCTCAGTTACTGTGGAGACAGTAAAGACTTGCCCCATTCTCGATAAGGCATCAGCTGCTACATTGTCTCTTCCTTTTCTGTATTCAATTTTAAAATTCAGCCCCATGAGTTTAGCCATAGCCCTCTTTTGTAAATCAGTTTGGAGCAGTTGGTCCTCCAGAAAACTGAGACTCTTATGGTCAGTCCTTACCAGAAACTCCTGTCTCTGGAGATAAGGCCTCCATCTTTCTACTGCCATAATCAATGCCAAAAACTCTTTCTCATAGATAGATAAGGTCTTGTTCTTTTCTGTGAGAGTTTTGCTTAGAAAAGCTATGGGTCTCCCACCTTGCATTAACACAGCTCCCAAGCCAATGTCACTAGCATCTGTTTCTATTACAAAGCTTTCATTAAAATTGGGCAGTGCTAGCACAGGAGTAGTCACCATGGCCTTCTTCAGAGCAACAAAAGCTTGTTCAGCCACCTCACTCCATTGAAACTGTTTCTTCTTCAACAGATTAGTCAATGGTTTTGCTATCACCCCATAGCCCTTGACAAATCTCCTGTAATATCCAGTCAAGCCCATAAAAGCTCTCAGCTCAGTGACAGAGCTTGGAGTAGGCCACTGTTCCATCACCTTTGTCTTGCTAGGGTCTGTAGAAACCCCTTGCTCAGAAATAATATGCCATAAATATCTCAATTCTGTCTTTGCAAAGCTGCATTTGAAAACTTGATATAGAAATGATGTTCCTGCAGCTTAGCTAATACCAACTGGGCATGCTCTATATGTGATTCCATACTAGGGCTATAGATGAGGATGTCATCAATGAACACCAAAACAAATTTGCGCAAGAAAGGAGCCAATATAGAGTTCATAGCACATTGGAAAGTGGCTGGGGCATTAGTTAAGCCAAAAGGCATTACCTTAAATTGATAGTGACCACTATGAGTCTTAAAGGCTGTCTTGAATTCTTCTCCACTCCTCATCCTGATTTGATGATATCCAGCCCTAAGGTCTAGGCAGGTGAAGAAAATAGCTCCTGTCAACTCCTCCAAAATTTCTTCCACCAAAGGCATTGGAAATCTATTTTATATTGTTAGATCATTAAGCCTTCTGTAATCTACACAGAAACGCCAAGTACCATCCTTCTTTTGCACTAACAATACTGGCGATGCAAATGGACTGACACTATTTTCAATTACTCCATATGCCAATAATTCCTTGACCTGTCTTTCAATCTCTGTCTTGTGCATAGGGGAGTATCTATAGGGCCTTGCATTTACTGGAACTGCACCAGGGACTAGTGGAATAGCATGATCAAATTCCCTGCTTGGAGGTAGTGTTTTTGGATCTGCAAACACTTGTTTGAATTGTTCCAGTACTGTCTCCAATCTTGGATCTAATATTTTTGGCTCCTCAGTAATGTCTGGTACTTCCTCCAAAAGCACCCATGCCCAGATACCATTCCCTTTACAAGACTTCTGTAACTGCTGCTCAGACAGTTCCTTCAATTGAGCAACACCCTTGTTTTGCAATCCTTGCAGATTCACAGATTTGTGTGGCAACTGTAATGTCAAACTCTTCTGCTGCCAATCACAAACCATAAGACTGTGTGATTTAAGCCAATCATATCCCAGGATACCATCATAAGCCCCCATAGCTAAAATCTTCATATCAGTGATAAAAGAATGTCCATTGCAGAGCCAGTGCAGATTATGGATCATTTTGTCACAAGTGAGATACTCTCCATTTGCCATTTTCACTTGCACAGGAGGACAAGATACCGCAGGGAGGTCAGTCTTAGCTACAAAAGTTTCATTGATAAATGTAGCAGAACTGCCAGAATCCACCAATAGTAAGAATGTCTGATTACCCACTAACGCCTGTAACCTAAGGCATTCTTCTCCTTCAGTACCATCCATAGCATGTAAAGATAGCTTAAATTCCTCCTCATTCTTCGCACAGTCTTCTCTTTCTAACTGCTCTAAAACTTCCTCTGACAGCTCCATATTGAGATCCTCCACTGACATGGCATGTAACTGCACTGCTCTCTTTGGACACTTGCTAGCATGTCCAGGCTCAAACCTCTCACCACAAGCATAACAATGACCATTTAACCTTCTATAGTCTCTGACCTGCCTTTCTTTCATCAAGTCAGAGGTGAATCCCCCTTGTCTGGACTCAGGTTTTGACAAGATACTGGTCTTGTTGCTCAACACTTGCTTAGGGAGTTTAAACTTCATCTTCTCCTGAATGTCCTGTTGAAGTCTAGCCAGTAAGGCTGCTCGATTCACTGTGGTAGGGATCTGGGCCAGCACTGGACCCTGCAACTCCATCTTCAACCCTTTCACAAACTGCTGGACAAAAAAGACTTCATCCAATTCAGGATTGTGGACTGCAGTAGCATACCTCAGCACTTCAAAACTAGAAATATATTCTTCCAGTCCACTGACTTGCCTATGATGTAACAAATCATACATGGCTTTGGGATACTCATAGGTTCCAAACTTGTTTTTCACAGCCACACAGAACTGCTCCCAAGTGCTCAACCCTGCAGTAAGTTTGTACAATTGAAGCCATCTTGCAGCATTTCCTTCCATGTGCATGGCAGCAGCTCTCACCCACAAGGATTCACTCACATTGAAGATAGTGAAGTAATCCACACATTTATCCAGCCAAATGGTGGGATCCTCCCCATTGAACTTTGGAAACTGGAGCTTCAACAGAGACTTATCTCCTCCAATCTCCTCTCTACGACTCCTCTGCTCCTCACTCCTAACCCCTCTAACCCCACCACCAGGGTCTAATTCCTCCACACCTGCTGTTTTTACCCCTCCTCCTTTAAACACCTCTCTTCCACCTGTGTTTAACATCCTATTTGAAGTTACCCTCTGCGCCCTGAAATTTCCTCCTGACTCCCCTTCACCCAGATAACAATTTTCAGGCTCTGGCCAAGGCCCTAATACACCCTTCCCTCTAGCATCCTCAACTCCTGCACCTCGACCCCTGGAAGTCTGCGACACTGAATCAGGAGAATACTGAACACCTTCTGATGACCTCTCCAACAACAACCCCGCCACCTGCTTCCCTGTCTTCGCTACCTGCTTCCCTAACAAATCCTTATCCCTCTCCATCTGATCTACCAACTTAGCGGTCAATGCTTGCTCGCAAATAATTGTTTCTGCTGCGTCTCCACCCCACCAACCTGAGCAACTAGAGAATCAAGGGTTGAGAATACCTTCTCCCACCTCTCCTCCTCCGTCTTCGCAGCAGAAGCCATGGCCTCCAGGACGAACCTCGTCTGAGCGGAGGGTTTTGCGGTTGGCGTCGTGATGAGATTGGCCCCTTTGTCGCCCCGCCGAAGATCGCCAGGCTCTAATACCACTTGTTACACCCCTTGGCTGTGGAGCGCGACCACGACGTGAGGCGCAAGCGTCGCCGGTGAGCCGCCGGCGAAATGGATGGGTCGCGCAAGGGAAAGAGAGTTGGGCTCGGGGAAGAAGAAGGACGAGGTAGTTAGTGTAACAGAATTTTCTTCATCGCTGCTCTCCTCAGATACGTCTCTCCCTTTTAAAGGTCCAGCAGACCCGGCTCCACATCAGCCGACCCACAAGTTAGTGTCATACAACCTGACCACTCACTGGTCCCACACACACAGCGACACACACACACCACGATACATGTGACCGACGCCACAGCGGCCGTCACAGTGGCCGGACGGCGACGACCACCCGCGCGAGGTTGCTCCTCCGCGTCTGCGGCCACGGCGTCGACCGCGCCGTTCTGCGCAACCCACAACGTCGGCTTAGTATGTCCGCTCCACGGTGAGCATTCTCTCCCGCCGTCCCTCCCTCTCCCGTTCTCTCTCTTACTCTCCTAGATCGGGGCGCGGCAACGAGAGCACAAGGAAGGCGACACGTGTGGCCCGTAGGTAGGAAGATCCTGCCGGCAGGAGCGAACCGTGGCGCATCGGCGAGCCGGGCTGTGCTGAGCCTAGCCCGTAATTTTTTTTGGAAAAAGTTTATTTAACCCTCTAATTATAATTTAGGACTACTTTACCTCCTAAACTACAAAACCAGTTACTTAGCACTCTAATATATGTAAAATCATCTACTTTACCTTTTATGGTGGTTTTTCAGGCCGGTTTTGCCACTAGAACGCCTATGTGGCATGCTTACATGTATCCTACACATGAGTCCCAGCTGTCATAGAGGGATTTTCAATAACCGATCAGAGAACCTAAGAAAAGGAAGGAGATCGATTGTACTCGGCGGCTCCATCTTCTTCCCGATTGCCTACAGGCATGCACATCCGCTCCTGGCAGGGCTCGTCCCTCCCTCGATCACCCGCCGACCTGGAGCTGCGCACCTCCCCTGGATGCCTATGCCCCTGCTTCTCCAGCCATGTACTCCCTCCGTTTCGTTTTAATTATCGTTAAGACAACTGTCGATATCCTGCAGACCGAGTACCTCGCGCACAGCAGAAAACCGCTAAGGACTCTGCCCCTGCCTAAGTGGTCGAATCCAAGGCTGCCACGTCGAGGAGGGAAGGACCAGATCCTACCTCCCCGTCAGGGGGCTCCCAAGCTGCCACGTGGCTCGCAGGACCGGACCCACGCCTTCCCGCTGAGGCGGGCTCTGGAGCCGCCACGTGGCCGATCGGGGCCTCAGGGCCAAGCCCGCGTCCTCGCAGGAGAAGGCACCGGAGCTACCACGTGGCCTGCAGGGCTGAGCCCCCACCCCTCCATAGGGGTGGGTTCCGAATGCGCCACATGACCTGATCCGTCAAGTGCTTTACTTCCCGCAGAGGCAGGCTCCGGCGTAACCACGTGGCGGACGACCTACTCAGTGCGGTAGGAAGCTGCAGTAAAAGAACGCGTGCGCTACTTAGACAGGCATTAAGTACGCGCGCCTTCCCCAGGCAGCTGAGTCGCGCTTGCGAAAGTCAAGGCTCCAGTATCCTGTCTTGTCCAAGTAGCCGATACAGACCCACGCCGCAAGACGGACGAATAGGCCGCGAGGACAAGACGAACAAGACGTGCACCGCCATCATCACCAACTATGTGTAACCCTAGCGCACGGCGCGGCGGGACGGCACATTGAAGCCCCTGACAAAGAGAAGTAGATAACAATTAATCCTAGATCTTGTATAGGATTTGGCTCTCCCCGGGACCACCTGTCGGGTCTTGGGTCACACCTTGTAACTGCAGAGTCCTTGAACTATAAAAGGACTCGGCAGACGACCTTCGCAGGGGATAGAAAAATTAGACCAAGGCTCATACACGCTCAAGCAAGGCAATACACAACACTCCCGTGGACGTAGGGTATTACGCTCCGGCGGCCCGAACCACGTAAATCTCCTGTGTTCATCATCCTGCTGTATTCGATCTCCTGGGACTAGCCCTCATGAATCCAAAGAACCTCCGCGGGCTGCTTTCTAAGCAGGTCCGGGGGAAGTGTCATTTACGACCTTCGACATTTGGCGCGCCAGGTAAGGGGCTTTTTCCCGTCAAGATCTCCACCAGCAGCAATGGTGAACGACCAATCCAACGCCGGTTCATCCAGGACGCAGTCGCGGCGACAGACGGTGGCGGAGGATCAGGCGTCATCCTGCTCTAGGGCAGGCTACCGCTCTAGGGCTGGAAGGTCAGGACCTCCGCGTCGCCCCGCAGTCACTTCGCCGGCTGCAGGCCGACACGCCACTCCACGGCGTACTCCAGCCGTGATAGCAATCACGACGCCACCGGCTGCAAGCCCGGAGAGTGCGCTTGCGGTAGCGCGCGCTACTTCACAACCCTCCTGCTGGGGATGCCCCTCAGGGAGCAGCTCAGCAGTGGATCAACGACGTCGACCACCTCGTCACCGCTGCACTCAACGCGCCTCCGCCGAGGGAGACACATGCCCAGCTGATGCATGTGTCATTGTCGCGAACACCGACAATCGACCGGTGGACGGCAGACTCACGCTCGACCAGGATCTCAACAACAGATCTGAGAACCGGGCTGCAGCACCGTAGGGCCGGAGAGGACTGCCGAGTCACCATCGAGCGCCAGAGGGAACGTCGGCGCAACCTCGAGGCAGATTACAGCGTGCCGGGCCCCATGCCCCAGGCTCATGCTGTGCCTCCACCACACCAGACGTACGTCGTGCCTCCATCGCACCAGGCGTACGTCGCGCCTCCTGCACAGGCGTATGCAACACTACTCCATCACCAGGTGTGCGCAGGCCCGCCTGCTCACCCAGGGTATGTGCTGCCGCCGCCGGCACCAGTCAGCCCTAGCTAAGGGTGTGCAGCGCTAGCGCCTCACCTCCGTTTCGTGGTCTGGCCACGAAAGTTCCGGCCGCACATGCCGGAGAAGTACGACGGGAGCGTCAACCCGAGCGAGTTCCTGCAGATCGACACCACTGCGATACTAGCTGCAGGAGGCGACGAGACCATTATGGCTAACTACTTTCCCGTCGTCCTGACCAGCCCAGCTCGGTCATGGCTCATGAACCTGCCCCAGGGGTCCATAACTTCCTGGGATGAGTTGTGCCGACAGTTCGTGGCTAACTTCGGCAGTTCCTACAAGCGCCCCGACACCGAGCTTGACCTCCACGCCGTTAGACAACGCGCTGGAGAGTCGCTGCGATCGTTCATCCAGCGGTTCTCCCAGGTACGAAACACCATCCCTCATGTTGCTAGCGCATCGGTTATCGTCGCGTTTAGACAAGGTGTGATGGACAAGAAGATGCTCGAGAAGTTAGCCACACACGAGGTGCGTGATGTCTCCGAGCTATTCTCCCTGGCAGACAGATGTGCTAGGGCAGCTCAGGGGCGCAACTGGCACTCCCAGCCATCCTTAGAAGCAAGGGGAAGCCACCCCGACTGAGGAAGGAGCCTCTGCGAGGAGCAGCGACAAGAAGAAGAAGAAGGGCAGTGGCAAGAACAGGCCAACGTCCGGAGCCCAGGCAATGGCGGCTGCGGCGCCCGGCCGGAGCCCAAGCATCGCGCCGAGACAAGCGCCCTAGGTAGTCGCCTGATCCCGAGGAGCCTGACTTCAAGTGCCCGGTGCACCGTACAAATAGCCATAGTGCTAGCGAGTGTCGGGAAGTGAAGAGATTCGTGGAGCGATTCCGCGAACAGAAGCAGAGGCAGCAGCGCCAGGAGGGTGCACCCCCCCCCCCACCAGAGGGAGGGCAAGCAGAAGGCTGATCCTAAGAAGGAGGATGACAGCGAGATGGGGTTCCAGGAACCCCAGCGGGCGGTCAAGGCCGTCTTCGAGGGTGGCGACTCCGACTCCAGCAGTGATAAGGAGCGCCGCAAGACCCTCCATGTCATCTACGGGGGAGCCACCGACCCCACGTCCCGAAACGCGGTGAAAACCCTGCGACGGGCAGTGGCTGCAGTGGCCCCCGCCACAAGTCCAGCTCCCCACCACAAGTGGATGAGCACGGCGATCCGCTTCGACGCTTCGAACTGCCCGAAGAACATGGCAGGGGCAGGAGTGCTCCCGCTGCTGGTGTCCTCGACCATCGCCAACATGAAGGTCTTTCACGTGTTGATAGATGGAGGGGCGGGCCTCAACCTCATCTCCACGGCGGCTTTCCGAAAGCTGCAGCTGCTGATGTCCCAGCACCCTCGAGCCCGTTCTCGGGTGTCGGACCTGGGCAAATCCTCCCGTATGGTAACATACACCTCCTGGTGACCTTCGGGACCCCGGAGAACTACCGAACGGAGAGCGTTTTATTCGACGTGGCAGACGTCGACCTCCCCTTCAACGTAATCATCGGGAGGCCAACCCTCTACAGGTTCATGGCTGTAGCCCACTACGGCTACCTCGTCCTGAAGATGCCGACGCCTTCCGGTGTCCTCAGAATCAGAGGGGACCGCTCAGCCGCAGTGTCAGCCTTGGAGCAGCTCCAAGCACTTGCAGCGGGGAGGGCTCCGGCCCCAGGAGGCTCGAAAGAGAGTCGACCAGAGCAAGGCCCGGCGCAGCGAGGCTCCACTGCTGCACCTCGTGTGCAACCTGCCAACGACGACGACGTCCCTGTGAAGGTCGTCAGGATTGGCTCCGAGGCTGCCCAGACAACCTGTATCGCGGGGAACCTGGACAGCAAATAGGAATGCGCGCTCATCACCTTCCACCGGGACAACATCGATGTGTTTGCATGGCAACCATCACAAATGCCCGGGATCCCCAGGGAGGTGATTGAGCACCATCTGAAGATCTACCCCGACGCCTGACCGGTACAGCAGAAACCCAGGAAACAGTCCATCGAGTGGCAGCACTTCATCCGTGAAGAAATCAAGAAGCTGCTCGATGCTGGTTTCATCCGGGAGGTCCACCACCCACGGTGGTTGGCCAACCCTGTTGTCGTTCCCAAGGCTGGCGGGAAGCTCCGGATGTGCATCGACTACACCAATCTCAATAAGGCATGTCCTAAGGATCCATTCCCTCTTCCTAGGATAGATCAAATAGTAGACTCAACATCAGGCTGTGACCTTCTGTGTTTCCTAGATGCATATTCCGGTTTTCACCAAATACCTATGTCTAGGGAAGATGAGGAACGCACCACTTTCATAACAGTAGACGGCCTGTATTGTTATGTCTCCATGCCTTATGGTCTCAAGAATGCTCTCCCCACCTTTGTGCGTGCAATGCATAAGATATTCGGGGACCTCATTAGAGATCTGGTAGAGGTGTATGTCGACGACATCGTGGTGAAAATCAGGGACAACACATCCCTATTAGACAACCTAGCCTGAGTCTTCAGCAAGTTGCGCACGACACACACGATGTTGAACCCCGACAAGTGTGTCTTTGGGGTCTCTGCAAGGAAGCTCCTTGGTTTCTTGGTATCGCACCGAGGGATCGAAGCTAACCAGAAGAAGATCAAGGCGATAGAGCTGATGCGGCCGCCGGCCCGCATCAAGGACGTGCAGAAGCTTGCAGGATGTTTGGCAGCCCTCAGTCGGTTCATCTCAAGACTGGCTGAGCGAGCCCTGCCCTTCTTCAAGATTCTGCGGAAGTCAGGCCCCTTTGAGTGGACTGAGGAAGCTGAAGCGGCCTTCCAGGAGCTCAAGAAACACCTGACGACGCTACCCATTATGGTGGCGCCAGAACCCGACGAACCGCTCCTGTTGTACATCACCGCAACAATGGAAGTGGTCAGCATGGTCTTGGTTGCAGAGCGGCCGGAGCTACTACTGCAACAAGCACCAGAAGGAGCCCCAGAGGGGAGGCCGAGCCTCAAGGCCCGAACCAAGAAGAGCCCCCCCCCCCCCCCCCCCCCCCCCCCCCGCTGTGAGTTCCAGTGACCAAGTGCCTTACGGGTCCCAACCCCCGGAGGCCCAGCTAGACCCTGGGAGCCACATTCCCCAGGATGCAGACGCATTGCAAGGAGCCCCGAACCCCCCGAGGAGGGTTCGGACCTCCCAACGGCCAGTCTACTACGTCAGTGATGTCCTCCATGAAGCAAAAACAAGATATTTGGAGGTACACAAACTGCTGTATGCAGTGCTCACAGCGTCAAGGAAGCTCCGGCATTACTTCCAAGCTCACCGGGTTTCAGTGGTCATCTCCTTCCCACTGAAAACCGTACTCCACAACCCCAATTCGACTGGCAACATTGCCAAGTGGGCAGCGGAGCTGGCTGAGTTCGAGCTGGAGTTCTTACCTCGACATGCAGTCAAAAGCCAAGCACTGGCGGACTTCTTGGCCAAATGGACCCCATCGCCAAGCAACCCGGGGGGTCCGGACAACGGCGAAACGGTGCCCAAGGCTCCATTTTTCACCGAAACCCCCTGGCCGCTCTACTTCGACGGCTCCTCGCGGAAGCAGGGGGCCGAGGCCGGGGTCCTGCTCCTCACCCCGACTGGGGAGCAGTTCAAGTACATGTTGCGCCTCGACTTCAAGGCGACAAACAACATGGTCGAGTATGAAGCCCTAATCTTTGGGCTGAAGACTGCCCTGACCCTCAATGTCCGACAGCTTCTGGCTAAAGGTGATTCTCAACTGATCATCAAGCAAGCCAGAGGAGAGTGCAGCTGCAACGACCCTCAATTAGCAGCATACCTGCTGCACGTTCGGAAGCTGGAGAAGGACTTTGAAGTCTTGGACTTGTGCCATGTACCCCGAGCCGACAACTCAGTCGCAGACGACCTGTCAACGAAGGCCTCCACAGGGGCCCCAATGCCCCAAGGAGTCTTCGCAAGGACGTTACCGCGACCAACCGCCCGAGCAGCCGAACCGGGCGAAGGGGGCGAGCCCAGCACCTCGAAGCTGGCAGTCCCGGCGACCCTATTACCATGGAGTCCGCCAAGGATCGTATGCGCCATCGGGGGCTCCGAGCTACCGGGCGCCCAAGATCCAGAGGCTCAAGCAAGTCCCGATGCATGGATCTCGGAGGTCCGGGACTACTTGAAAGACAATATCCTTCCCGAAGAACATGCCCTGGCAGAAAGGATTGTTCGCATGGCTAAAAGGTACACGCTGGTGGAAGGGGATCTCTACTGGCGTGGCGCCAACGACATCCTACTGCGATGCATTACCCGGGAGGAGGGCTGCGACCTGCTCGCAGAGATCCATGGAGGCGAGTGCGGGAACCACGCGTCCTCCCGCACGCTGGTCGGTAAAGCCTTTCGGCATGGCTTTTACTGGCCGACAGCACTCCAGGATGCCGCTGAGATGGTAAAGAGATGCAAGGCGTGCCAGTTCCATGCCAAGCAGATCCACACACCAGCTCAGGCGCTGCAGATGATCCCTCCCTCATGGCCATTCGCTGTATGGGGGTTGGACATCCTGGGACCCTTTCCCAGAGTCGTGGGAGGATTCCGGCATCTCTACGTCGCCGTAGATATGTTCACCAAGTGGCTGGAAGCCGCCCCAGTTGTCACCATCAACAAGCAGTCAGCAGTAAAATTCATCAAGTCGATCGTCTGCCGGTTCGGGGTCCCGAACAGAATCATAACTGATAACGGGACCCAGTTCACAAGTGCAGCATTCCAGGAATACTGCGAGGACCTGGGGATCCAAGTCTGCTATGCATCAGTTGCTCATCCAAAGAGCAATGGGCAGGTCGAGAGAGCCAATGCAGAGATCCTCAAGGGCCTCAAGACTCGCACATTCTCACACCTTGAGAAACATGGTGCAAATTAGTGGATGAGCTTCCGTGTGCGCTGTGGGCTAGCTGGACATCAACCAGCCGGGCCACTGGGGAAACGTCTTTCTTCTTGGTGTACGGGGCAGAGGCCGTCCTCCCCCCAGAAATTACCATGGGCTCCCCCCGTGCCCGGAGGTACGACGAAGCCACGCAGGACCTCGTCGACGAGGGACGAGTGCGAGCGGCTCTGCGAAATGCACGGTACAGGCAGGCGCTCCAGCGCTACCATCAGAGAATCGTGCGCAGTAGGGAGCTAAAGGTAGACGACCTGGTGTTGCGCCGCATACTCTACCGGGAAGGGTCTAACAAACTCTCCCCCAGCTGGGAGGGTCCCTTCCGGGTAACAGAGGTTTGCCGCACAGGATGCGTCCGCTTGGCTACGGAGGATGGACAATGATTACCCAACCCATGGAACATCGAGCACCTCCGTAAGTTCTACCCCCAGACCAGGGTTGGGGCAATGCTATTTCATTGTAAAAGTTACATACTGCCTCAGGACAACACTTAGGATAAGGCGATGGGGCTCCAAGTGCACATTCCACTTAGCCTGGTCCAGAACCCTAAGTAGGTGCACTCGACTCCATATGACACCCAGGCCGGGTTATTCCCCTTGTAAAGTCTGCTCTAGCTTATGAGAAACTACAATGAAAGAATGTTGTCCTGCCGGTTCGTCAATTCAAAAATTATCTTTAATTTTTATGATGTTGCTGTAAGCCCGCCATAGCTCGTGATCTATTATGAGCGCTGTCGTTTTTCCCCTGCTTTAGCAATAGTGGGAGCCTTGCTGTCTGAACTGCAGGTGGGGTTGCTTGAGGTACCTGCAATGCGCTTGGGGCCTCGGATGTTCCAATACTCGGGGGCCTGTGTCTCCAGATGGTCTCCCCCAGAAAAGGCTTACGCCGAGCGGGAGGTCCAGGGCCACAGCCTGCTTAGCCTGGTCCCGTACCCTAAGCCTGTGCACTCTGCCTCCCCAGCGCTACAGCCGAGTACTGGGGGCCAGATGGACCACCCTTGGGTAGTATGGACGACGAGTCCTAGGTGCAGAAGCACTGAATTACCCAAGCCCCACGAGTCAGCCCAGGATCGTAAGTCAAGCGACACTACAAAAAGAGCAGGGGTAAAGTGACCAGCGGACAAAATTACTTCTCTTTTTTGATCTATGTACAGGTCTTTGAGGAAGTTATTCCAGCAACCACTGTCAGAGTATCCGCGAAGACAGTGGGCACCGCCGGCCTGAAGCTCCAGCGGCACCCCCAGGGGGCCCGCTGTCGACCTCTCGCTGAAGATGGCAGGTACCGCCAGCTTGAAGCTCCGGCGGCACCCCAGGGGGCCCGCTATCGACCTCTCGCTGAAGATGGCGGGCACCGCCGGCCTGAAGCTCTGGCGGCACCCCCAGGGGGCCCGCTGTCGACCTCTCCATAAAGACAGTGGGCACCGCCGGCCTGAAGCTCCGGCGGCACCCCCAGGGGGCCCGCTGTCGACCTCTCGTTGAAGACGGCGGGCACCGCCGGCCTGAAGCTCCGGCGGCACCCCCAAGGGGCCCGCTGTCGACCTCTCCATAAAGATGGTGGCCACCGCGGAACTGAAGCTCCGGCGGCACCCCCAGGGGGGCCGCTGTCGACATACCTGCATACTCAGCTACGGCAATGCTACCTATGAATCCTAGGCTCCTCCTGCACCGGTCCGCCCTAAACCCTAAGTATATGACAGGTGTGCCAATAACAGCTGGCCACGCCTGTCAGGGGGCCATACTTTGGGGGACGGCAGGCCCTGGAAGTTAAGGAACAACAAGCAGCTGGAAGACATTGCTGGAAATAAAAGCAAGCTGAGTATAAAAGGGCACCACAGACAGATTTTTTATCACACAAATAAAAAGTTTGTCATCACAGCCAGCCACAAGACAAAAAACAGAAAGACAAAAACTTAAACAGACGCCCGGGGAGCCCTCAGCCGCTCCGCTGGAACCTTGAGGCGATGAGTGCCACCGCATCCAAAACTTCAGACTTGGCGGCCTCTTCCCTCTCGGCGATGGGCCCCTCGAGGACCGGCTGCAGGGAGACGTCGGGGTACCAGCTCCGGTAGCAGGACAGGATGTGCGTCGCCACCTCCTTCACCAGCATCCGTCCCTCGACCTCCAGCTGGTTGTCAAGGATGGCCCCCAGCGAGCGCATCCTCGAGCTGGTGGAGTCGAGCGGCGGGAACACCTGACTCACCTCCTGCGCCGGCTCCCCCACGCGCGCCGGGCTGAAGCCGGGCGGCACCAGAGCCGAGTCAGCACCGCCAAGGAACTCCCAGACCTTCCGGGCCTCGGCGGAACGCGCCGCCCGGAGCTCCTCCACCTCCTGCTGGTCCGCCGCTAGTGCACGGGGGCCACCGTCCAGGAACCGCTTCTCCTTGGCCGCCAGGGCCCTCTCGCGCTCGCCGACCCCCGCCTCGCGGCGGTCCAAGTCACCCTCCTTGAGGGCGACATTGAACTCGCGGTCCAGGAGGGCCTGACGCTCGACGGACTGGGCCTGCTGTGCCTCGGCCGTGGCGGCTTCCTGGCGGTCCAACTCGATGGCGCGGACCCTCGCCCCTTCCTGCTGGAGGATGAGCCCGCGGCATGTCGCCTCCATTTCGGCCTGCTTCACCGCCAGCTCCTGCTCCCGTTCGGCTAGAGCAGCCTCCCGGAGGGACAGCAGGTGCTGAAGGTCCTCGCAGGCCTGGAGGCAGGAGCTGGCCTCGGCGTGGATGGCCTCAGCGTCAGCCTTCAGCTTCTGTGTGACGGCGTCCAGCTGGGCGATGAGGCCGCACTCCTGCTCGAGGATCTTCATCTCCTCCCGAACGACCGCCTCCCGCTAGGCCGCTCGGCTCTTCGCCAGCCGGGTCTGGGCCTCCAGGGTCCTCGCCCATTCCCGGAGCCGGTCGTCCTCGTCCTCGAGCCGCCCTTTCTCCTGGGCAAGGGCCGCCTGGGCCAGCCAGAAGCCGGAGCAGGCCACGACCATAGCCTCGAACAGGGGAGAGGCTCCGCCGTAGCAGCGGGCCCCTGCCTCCCCACTTCCTCAATGTCTTCCTCCATTTGGAGGACCACTGGGGATGCGGGGACCAGGGCCCCCTCCCGGATGGCAGCACCTGGGGCGGTGGCGCCAGCCGACGTAGCAGTGTCGGAGGGCGCGACAGCATCAGCCGGCACGAAGTAGCCGGTGGACGCGGAGTCGTTTGCAGGCGCGACGACGGTTGTCGGCGCGCGCGGCTGGGCTTCGGCAGCCGCTGTGGGGACCTCGGGCACGGAGGCCTGAGGTACCCCGGCGGCAGCAACCTGGTGCACCGGAGCAGGGCCCGAGGCAGCAGACGACCCCCGCGAGCCGGCTGGAGCGGCAGACCCCCCAGCAGAAGTGCCTGCGGGTGGTGGAGTAGCTGTGGTGGCACTGAAACCAAGCAAACTCAGACCATAAGAGATTGACAGGGTAGGCGCACAGCAAAGAACACCCACGGTAAAATCTGAGCAGGCTTACCGAGGGACGCTGAAGTTCCTCCGCTTCCCGAAAGTATTGGGGGGGGGGGGGGGGTTCGGACCCCCCGAACCCGTGACGGGGGCCCCTGAGTGTGCTGGGGGCCCCTGTGGTGGTGGTGTCGGCGGCACCCCCGAGGTCTGGCGCCCCTCCGAACGGAGAGGGAACGCTGGGGTCCCGTCGGCGTTGAGGAGCCTCCCCCTCTTGCGTGTGGAGGACTCGGGCGGCAAGGTGGTGCCATCGGCGCCCCCTGGCGACGAGCGCGGCAGGGCTCCGGAGTCCTGACGAGGGGCAGAAGGGGCCGGCGGCGGCGACCGGGCGCGCTTCTTGGGGGACGGGTCCAGCATCGGAACTGGCACCTTCCCCTTCCCCTTGTCGCCGGGGGCGACGACGCCACCCCATGGATGGTGCTGGGGGCCGCTCGAGGAGTCGTCGCTTGAAGAACCAACGTTGCTTAAGGGAGCCTCGCCTCCCTCAGGGTCGTCAGCAATGTTAACCCCCTGGAACGGGTCCTCGATCTGGCACCGCGCTAGCTCGGACTCGTCAAGGGTCGGCATCGTATTCAGCAGCTACCTCCTCAACTCGAAGTCCGAGCACAAGGGGCGGCAGGCCGACGGAAGAGCAAGTGCCTCAGCGAAGATGTCGTCGGGGCAGACCCGAGTCAGCATGTCGAGCAGCTGCTGCTCGCCCAGGTTGGAGCAAGGGTCGGTCTCGAGCCGGGTGCAGTCCGACAGGCCGGTGAACATCGGCGACGGGCGGGCGCGGTGCTGAAGCGGAGCTATGCGGCGGGACATGAAGTCCCTCAGCACCATGGCAGACGACAGCCCGTGGTCCACCAACATCTGGATCCTCTCCAGCACCGGGTTGAACGCCTCCTCCAGCTCTGGGCGCTCCTCCCAGAATGATTGCTCGGAGTAGGGGATCCCGGTGGGGAGGCACATCCGGTCGTGGGCCTCGACCTTGGCGATCATCCAATCTTCACGCCACAGCTCCCACCTCGCGGAGTTGAAGGAAGCAATGTACCTCGTGGGGACCTTTGTGTGGCGCTGGAAGTAGTAGGCGCCGAGGTGCTCCTTCGAACTCCTGCCGGTGGCCCTCAATACAAAAAAGTATCAGAAGAGCTTTACCGACGACATCACCCCCATGAACATCTCGCAGAGGTGAGCGAAGACCGCCAGCATGGTGATCGAGTTCGGTGCGAGGTGGTGGAGTTGGAGGCCGAAGGTCTCCAGGAGCATGACCAGGAAGGCAGATGCTGGCGGGACGAAGCCGGCCAGCACGTACGACGAGAATAGGACCATCTCCCCGGCGGAGAGGCTCAGCGGGAGCCTCCCGGGACGGAGCCACGACTCCCGCTCAGGAGTATGCCCGCCGAGAAGCCGGCGCATCGGGGCCAGGTCAGCGGGCCTGGACAACCTGGACTTGGGCAAGATGCTCGCCATGAGAATTGAGGGAGGAGGCTCTGGGCGGGGAGACTGGGAACTAGAGCGTAAGAACTGGGCTTGAGGCAAAAGCACGAGCGCAGGGAAGCAGAGGTGGGAGAAAGGACCCTCAGGGGGAAAGTTCTCTTTTTATGCACCCCTGCAGGCCAACAGGCGCAAAAGCGTGGATCGCCACAGCCTCAGTAGAAGAGTAACGAACTCGTATGGGCAATGACATGAGGGCCCGGGTCGCTCGACGAAGAAGGCGAGCCGGGCAGCTAGCCATGCGGGAGGTAACTCGGCGGATTCCAAAAGGGCGAAAGATGCGGAAGTGCAGGAGCTGCCTTGGGAACCACCGCAGTTAAAGCACGATTGAAGGCAAGAGTCACGTTGCGCGGCGCCTGTTCAGCACCTTCACTTACCAGAAGGAGACACGTCGCCTCAACGGCAGGGGCGTGTCGCCTGGGGAACTGCCTCGAAGTGGAATCAGAAGAGTTGCGCGGGAAGAAAAGGAAGAAGACACCACCTGCGGTATCGACGACTCTCCCGAGGTGGGCTCGGGGGCCACTGTCGGTACCCTGCAAACCGGGTACCCCCGCGCACAGGAGAAAACCGCTAAGGACTCTGCCCCTGCCTAAGGGGTCGAATCCAAGGCTGTCACATCGAGGAGGGAAGGACCAGTTCCTACCTCCCGTCAGGGGGGGCTCCCAAGCTGCCACGTGGCTGGCAGGACCGAACCCACGCCTTCCCGCTGAGGCGGGCTCCGGAGCCGCCACGTGGCCGATCGGGGCCTCAAGGCCAAGCCCGCGTCCTCGCAGGGGAAGGCACCGGAGCTACCACGTGGCCTGCAGGGCTGAGCCCCCACCCCCCCATAGGGGTGGGCTCCGAATGTGCCACGTGGCCTGATCTGTCAAGTGCTTTACTTCCCGCAGAGGTAGGCTCCGGCGCAACCACGTGGCGGACGGCCTACTCAGTGCGGTAGAAAGCTGCAGTAAAGGAACGCGTGCGCTACTTAGACAGGCATTAAGTACGCGTGCCTTCCCCAGGCAGGCTGAGTCGCGCTTGCGAAAGTCA
Source organism: Tuctoria greenei (assembly GCA_036927565.1). NCBI lineage: Eukaryota > Viridiplantae > Streptophyta > Magnoliopsida > Poales > Poaceae > Tuctoria > Tuctoria greenei. The sequence continues at coordinate 151,981,663 of JAYESD010000011.1, forward strand.
AGGCTCCAGTGTCCTGTCTTGTCCAAGTAGCCGGTACAGACCCACGCCGCAAGACGGACGAATAGGCCGCGAGGACAAGACAGACGAGACGTGCACCGCCATCATCACCAACTATGTGTAGCCCTGGCGCACGGCGCGGCGGGACGGCACATTGAAGTCCTTGACAAAGGGTAGTAGATAACAATTAATCCTAGATCTTGTATAGGATTTGGCTCTCCCCGGGACCACCTGTCGGGTCCTGGGTCACACCTTGTAACTGCAGAGTCCTTGAACTATAAAAAGACTCGGCAGACTACCTTCGCAGGGGACGGAAAAATTAGACCAAGGCTCATACACGCTCAAGCAAGGCAATACACAATACTCCCGTGGACGTAGGGTATTACGCTCCGGCGGCTCGAACCACGTAAATCCTTTGTGTTCATCACCCTGCTGTGTTCGATCTCCTGGGACTAGCCCTCGTGAATCCAAAGAACCTCTGCAGGCTGCTCTCTAAGCAGGTCCGGGGGAAGTGTCGTTTACGACCTTCGACAACAACCTTTATTAGTTCATTTCTAGTTCATTTAATTGTCTGAAATGACAATTATTTCAAAACGGAGAAAGTACTAGGCAATGCTACTACAAGGCCAGCATTTACGTACTGATGTTCACTTGCAAACCAAGTGGTTGACTTTTTAATTGGTTGGGCCCAAAAGGATCAGCTACTCGGAGTGAGATCTTCAGAAACCACAGTTACATTAAATATCACTAGGATAGCGGAAGCCAAACAAAGAAAGGAATTCATAATATAACATACACCCAATTCTGAAGCTCTTTGTTTGAGAGAAATCATTGTAGTAACTGATCGCTACCGATTAAAGGGCCCGGTGTGGGTTAGTATCACGGCTAGCGGTGGGTGATCGGGCCGCGGCCTTCGACGGACTTGGGAGATCCGGCCGCGCTGGTAGTGTCGCAGCTCAACTGCTCAAGGGCGATGTTGAGGGAGGCGGCTCACGGCTGTGGACCTGCACAAGGTGCTCCTGCGCGTCTACGGCCAACGTCGGCTTCGTACGTCTCATTGGTCGCTCCACGGTGAGCCGTGAGCAGTCTCTCTCTTCTCTCCCTCTTTTACTCTCCTAGCTCGGGTCGGAGCGCGGCAACAACAGCACATGCGGCGCGTTGGTAGGTGTTGGTGATGTGCCCAAGAGGCAATCATAACAATTCGGGTTCAGGCTTATTGGATATTTGATCCATAAACAATTAGGTACTAATGGGCCTGCGACCTAAAAGCCCATTAGTACGCCTATAAATATGAGAGGTAGGGTTAGGGGCTAATCATCTCACCACGTGACAGCTCTAGCCGCCACCCCTTGCAGGCCTCACGCCGAGACCCTTACCGCGCACGTGGTGCTAGCACACCGGTGCACGGCGTTCCTCTCCGTACGTGTGGACTACGTGGAGGCGTCGCTGCTACTGCTGCGCTGATCGGCTACGACGATCGTGATCGTCTACCTGCTGCTGTGACGAGGACGAGGAGAAGACGAACGAGATCGTCTACTTCCCTTACACCGACGCGCATCAACGTTCCGCTGTGCTGCGCGTCTAGTGGTAACGATCCATGACCTCTGTACTCGCATGTTTCCTGGGTGATGCGGTAGAGTTGCTAGAGTAGCTTACCGCTGATTCCCTAACAGTGGTATTAGAGCCGACTTGCGTAGTTTTTGGTCTGGATCTACTGCAGACATGTTCATACGATGAATTTTTCGCACGGTTTTTGGGGTTTGGAATTGGTTAGAGTAGATTGCGATCGTATATGACTAAAGGGTCAGTTCGTGCTCCTTCTCTGCTGTGTGCGCAACCTGTCCCTACCGGCTGGAATCACCATCGGGACTAATCGCGTACATAGCTAACAGATTGAGCCAACAAACCACGGTCATGAGTCGCGATCTACTCATGAATAACCGATCACATTGAAAATTTGAGACATTCTGAATGTCTCGGATTCGGGGTGATTTGATCAATCCGATGAAAATTTGGGACCGCCGTTTTGCTGTCTGCTATAGCGATTACATAATATCGTTTTGCGCTAGAAACCGTTCTACGCTTAACTCGTTTTTGCAGGGAATGATGTGAATGGTATGGCCTAATGTGATGTGATAATCTGTGTGTAATATTCGTGCGGCCTGCGTGCTGCAAAATTAACACAACCGGGTTGAGGTTGTCACATAATTGTATAACGACCTGCGTGTCGACCTGTGATGCTTGATCTCTCTTGTAATTTATTTGGTAGCTATTAGTTGTATTAGCTTCTTTTATTATCATGGAGATGTCCTCAAGCATGGTGGAGATGGAGATCACCACAAGAAGGGAGGCATGGCAGCTCAGATCTTAATGGAACCATGGCGATGGAGACCATTATGATTCTAAAGGCCATACTATTCACAATGTGATATTATCATATGCCTGTGATGCTTATTACTTTCTTTTCATGCTCTTCATATGGTGGATGTTTTGTCATGATAGAATAGCTTCCCTCACAAAAGTTGAGCATTTGATGCCATTTACCAATAGCTGCACCTATGTTATTTTGATCGTTGTGTGGTAGGTTTGCCAAAGCAAAGTACCATCATCTATCATAATTCATAGGGTGAATGTTGGACATTCACATGCATAGTGTTGGTTTACTCAACAAAGCTATCAAAACGGTTTTGGGCTTTATGGCGTAGAGTTGGGAGCCGGGGCATTGGATGTCACCCAACAAACAAGAGTCATATAGGGATATGATTAACAATTGTTGTTTACCTATGTCACTATTTTCTTAGCCGTGAAGCCAAAGCTCACTAGAAATTAGTGAATATGGATCTTGAACCACTATATATCGTTAGAGGGAAGACGATGATAATATAGTGGTAATATCTTTTATTAAACTGTTAATAGAAGATTGGTACATAACATAGAGCTAAACCTTGCATATTTATTTTCTATTGTAGATCATGTCTGCTAGTAACAATTCCGGTTTCAATTTGCGATCTGTGCTTGAAAAGGAAAAGCTCAATAGATCTAACTTTATCGATTGGTACCGCAACCTGAGAATCGTTCTCAGGCAAGAGAAAATCGAGTACGTTCTTCTGCAGCCTTACCCTGATGACCTCCCAGCTGATGCAACTAATGCAGCACGTAGAGCTTATACGAAGCACTGCGATGATGCGCTTAATGTAAGCTGCCTCATGCTTGCCACTATGTCCCCTGATCCGCAAAAACAGTATGAGCATACAGATGCTTATTCTATGATTGAGGGACTGCGTGGAATGTTTGAGAATCAAGCAAGAGCTGAAAGATACAATATCTCAAAGTCCTTGTTCTCATGCAAGCTGGTGGAGGGTAGCCCGGTCAGCCCTCATGTAATCAAGATGATTGGTTACATTGAAACTTTGGGCAAACTTGGTTCTGAACTCAAGGATGATCTGGCTATTGACGTTGTTCTCCAGTCGCTCCCATCGAGCTACGAGCCATTCATATTGAATTTTCAAATGAATGGCATGGAGAAAACTTTGGCTGAATTGCATGGGATGCTTAAAACAGCCGAAGAAAGCATTAAGAAAAATGCCACTCATGTGATGATGGTACAAAAGGAGAATAAAAAGAGGAAGCGTGTGACGCATCCTAAAGGTAAAGGCAAGGGAAAGGTTCCCGATGAGCCCTCAAGCTCAAAGTCTAAGCCAAAGGGCAAATCTGGCCCTTCTCCTGATGATGAATGCTTTCACTGTCATGGTAAGGGACACTGGTCTAGGAACTGCAAGAAGTACTTGGAGGATATGAAGAAGAAGAAGGGAAGTGAGACTTCCGCTTCAGGTATAAATGTTATAGAAATTAACATTGCATTATCTTCTAGTGAATCATGGGTATTTGATACCGGATTGATGATTCACACTTGCAAATCATTGCAGGGTCTAAGTGAGACTAGGAGATTTGCAAAAGGCGAGTTGGATGTTCGTGTTGGCAATGGAGCAAAGGTTGCGGTCATAGCTGTCGGAACTTACCACTTGTCATTACCCTCAGGATTAGTTTTGGAATTGAATAATTGTTATTGCATTCCTACTTTGAGCAAGAACATTATCTCTTCTTCGTGTTAGAAGAAGTTGATGGTTATGAGATTGTAATAAAGAACAAATGTTGTTCTATTTATTACAATAATATTTTCTATGCTCAATGTCCATTGGTGAATGGATTATATGTTCTTGATCTTGAGGATAAAACTGTTTGTAACATTAATACCAAAAGGGCTCGTCATAATGATCTAAGTCCCACTTTTATTTGGCATTGTCGCTTAGGTCATATAAATGAGAAACGCATTGAAAAACTCCATAAAGATGGTTTACTAAGCTCATTTGATTTTGAATCACTTGACACATGCGAATCTTGTTTGTTTGGGAAGATGACCAAAGCACCCTTCACTGGTCAAAGTGAGAGGGCGACTGACTTGTTGGGACTTATACACACAGATGTATGTGGACCAATGAGTTCAATTGCCAGAGGTGGTTTTCAGTACTTCATCACATTTACCGATGACTTTAGTAGATATGGTTATGTCTACCTAATGAGGCACAAGTCTGAATCCTTTGAAAAGTTCAAAGAATTTCAGAATGAAGTACAAAATCAATTGGGCAAGACAATCAAATTTCTACGATCTGATCGTGGGGGTGAATATTTGAGCCATGAATTTTATGATCATTTGAAACAATATGGAATTGTTCCACAATTGACTCCACCTGGAACGCCTCAATGGAATGGGGTGTCCGAGCGGAGGAACCGAACCTTGTTGGACATGGTTAGGTCGATGATGAGCCAAGCAGATCTTCCACTATCCTTTTGGGGTTATGCTCTTGAAACTGCTGCGTTTACACTAAACAGAGTCCCAACTAAGTCTGTTGAGAAGACACCATATGAGATGTGGACCGGGAAACGTCCCGGATTGTCTTTCCTCAAAGTTTGGGGATGTGATGTTTATGTCAAACGTTTGACGTCAGACAAACTCACTCCAAAATCAGACAAATGCTTCTTTGTGGGATATCCTAGGGAAACCAAAGGGTATTATTTTTATAATAAAGCAGAGGGTAAAGTGTTTACCGCTCGCAATGGTGTCTTCTTGGAGAAAGAGTTTCTCTCAAAAGGAGTTAGTGGGAGCAAGGTGCATCTTGAAGAAATTCAAGAAATACCTGAAAATGTTTCAACACCCACCGATCCTATACAGGATGTACAAGATGTTGTGCAACCAGTTGATGAAACACCAACCCCACGAAGGTCTACGAGGGTACGTCGTGCGACTGAAAAGTTAACGCTTCTAATCACGGAGCAGCATGACATGGTATTGTTAGACAATAATGAGCCCACGACCTATACTGAAGCAATGATGGGACCCGACTCTGAGAAGTGGCTTGGAGCCATGGAATCTAAAATTGAATCCATGCATGAAAATCAAGTTTGGAACTTGGTTGATCCAATCGAAGGTGTGAGACCTATCGATTGTAGATGGATTTTCAAGAAAAAGACTGATATGGATGGAAATGTTCACATCTATAAAGCGCGATTGGTAGCGAAAGGTTTCAAACAAATTCAAGGTGTTGATTATGATGAAACTTTCTCACCCGTTGCAATGCTTAAGTCTGTTCGGATTCTTCTAGCAATTGCTGCATATTTTGATTATGAAATATGGCAGATGGGTGTCAAAACAGCCTTTCTTAATGGAAGTCTGACTGAGGATGTGTACATGACACAACCTGAGGGTTTTGTCGATCCTAAAAATGCTAGTAAAATATGCAAGCTTCAAAAGTCCATCTATGGACTGAAGCAAGCATCTCGGAGTTGGAATCTGCGTTTTGATGAAGTAATCAAAGGGTTTGGTTTCATCAAGAACGTAGAAGAACCTTGTATTTACAAGAAGTTTAGTGGGAGCACACATGTATTTCTGGTCCTATATGTAGATGACATATTATTGATCGGAAATGACATTCCAATGCTTGATGATGTTAAATTCTCATTAAGAAAAAGTTTCTCAATGAAGGATTTAGGAGAGGCAACGTATATTTTGGGCATAAAGATCTATAGAGATAGATCTAAAAGGCTAATTGGATTAAGTCAAGATACATATATTGACAAGATATTGAATCGGTTCAATATGCAAGATTCCAAGAAAGGTTTCTTGCCAATGTCACATGGCATTACTCTAAGCAAGAGTCAGTGTCCTTCGACACCTGATGAGCAAAAGAGGATGAGAGCGATTCCTTATGCTTCGGCTATTGGATCCATCATGTATGCCATGCTATGTACACGCCCAGATGTATCTTATGCTCTAAGTATCACGAGTAGATATCAATTAGATTTTGGTGAGGCTTATTGGACCGTTGTCAAAAACATCCTTAAGTACTTAAGAAGAACTAAGGATGCATTCTTAGTGTTTGGAGGTGAAGAAGAGCTCGTTGTAAAAGGTTACACCGATGCCAGCTTCCAAACTGATAAGGATGATTCTAGATCGCAATCCGGTTTTGTATTCTGCCTCAATGGAGGGGCAGTGAGCTGGAAAAGTTCCAAGCAATATACAGTAGCTGTCGACTGTTGGAGTCGGTAGATCCCCTGACACTACTAAAGTGTTGAAGGAGTTTGTAGTTCGGTTTGGGCGCGCGGAGACTCAAGAAGGTGAATCACGATTGGACACGAGAGACACAGTGGTTTACGTGGTTCGGACCGCATGAGCGTAATACCCTACTCCACGGGTGTGTGTGTGTGTTGTATTCACTTGTATGCTTGAGAGCGGTCCAGAGTCTGATCCCCTCGTGTATCGTCGGTTTGTCCTTTTATAGTACAAGGACAAACTGTTACAAGTCAGCCTGGCCCGACATGTGGCCCTGGCGGTTACTAGTATTGATACACGAGATTAATTGTTGTTAATAACCCTGTAACGGCTTCGACAGTGCCGTTACAGGTGTTAAGATCGTCCGATTAAGTGTCATTAACGTGGAATTAATGACAATTAATCGGGTCTTGAAGTTCGCGGCTGTCCTTTGAAGATCCGGAGCCGGTACAATGTCTCCCGGAGGTTTGAAGTGGCCAGCTCTGATGTATGGACACGTGGCAGCTCCGGAGCTTGCTTGTGGGAAGCGGGAAGCTCCGGGGTGGCCTGGCACGTGTCAGGTCCGGAGCTTCTCTCGGTCAGGGGTTAAGTCCGGAGGTGCCGTTTCAGTACCTAGCCCGGAGCTTCACCCTTGCGGGTAGTAGCTCCGGTCTGACAGTACACGTGGCAACCTAGGGGTTAACCATGTTGGGGAATCAGGTCCGGTTATGTCTGACAAGTGGGCCTCCGAGGGTCTTCAATTTGAGTAGACGTCCTTCCCTTGAGATCTTTGTAACCTCAGGGGGTGTATGGTTTTTAGGGTACCGACAGTAGCAGATTCAACCACAAAGGCGGAGTATATTGCAGCTTCTGAAGCTGCAAAGGAGGCTGTTTGGATCAGAAAATTTGTTTCTGAGTTGGGTGTTGTTCCTAGCGCGTCCAGTCCTGTGGATCTCTACTGTGACAATAGTGGAGCCATCACACAGGCAAAGGAGCCTAGATCACACAAACGATCCAAACACATACTACGACGCTATCACCTCATTCGAGAGATCATCGACCGAGGTGATGTGAAGATATGCAAGGTGCACACGGATTTGAATATTGCAGATCCGTTGACAAAGCCTCTTCCACAATCAAAGCATGAGGCACACACGAGATCTATGGGTATTAGATATTTACATCAGTGATCATAATGTGTAGTGGGAGACTTGTGTCACAGCTATGTTTATGTACTATTAAATAAATTGTTATATGAGTAATCATTATCTACATTGATCATCAAGTATGTAACTTGTTCGTGAAACTCTTTGTTAAAAGTAATGTTACTCTAGATGATCCCTAGTCTATATCATTATATGAGATAATAATTGCATACAGACTAGCACATGTATTAATTGATGATCACATTTCACGGATCATAGATATAGAGATATCAAATTAATAATGTGAACACATGTTAGTGAACATGGTGTTGGATAGACCCACTCCAAGACACTGCTGGGATTGTTATTTCCATATGTGCCATCAGTTGGTCTTGAGTGATACACCTGCTAGATCCTTAGACCTGAGATCGCCATTGTTTCTCACTATGCGTAGTTGTGTACTTTGAGACTACCAAACGCTACTCCGTAACTGGGTAGTCATAAAAGTAGTCTTCGGGTATATAATGAAACATAGAATGTGATGTGCGCGGATCAAGATGGGATTTGCCCCTCCTAAATAACAGGAGAGATATCTCTGGGCCCCTCGAGATAGTTGGATTTGAAAGTGCATGGCCATGCCAAGGTGATTAAAGGTTAATCAGAGTGACTAAAAGTTAGTCACGGAATGAATCCACTATTTGATCGAGTGAATGGTCGAGCTATCACAAGGATGGCACGCATCTCGCCTTGAGCTTGACTGGTATCTTGAGGCAAAGGGATTAGCATGTTGAATGTATCTAGGTTCGGCCGATATGATCTTTATGTACAGTCGGAAGTCAGTATGTCCTGCTAGGTACCTCTACTGACTTGTGGTTGGAAATGGTTTCCATTCACAACCGACTGCTAATGAACCTAACGGGTCACACACTTAAGGAGTTGGAATATCGAAAGTCTTGGCTAGATGATTGTCTCTAGTGCAAGTGGGAGATTGTTGGTGATGTGCCCAAGAGGCAATCATAACAATTCGGGTTCAGGCCTATTGGATATTTGATCCATAAGCAATTAGGGTACTAATGGGCCTGCGACCTAAAAGCCCATTAGTACGCCTATAATTATGAGAGGTAGGGTTAGGGGCTAATCATCCCACCACGTGACAGCCCTAGCCGCCACCCCTCGCAGGCCTCACGCCGAGACCCTTACCGCGCACGCGGTGCTAGCACACCGGTGCACGGCGTTCCTCTCTGTACGTGTGGACTCCGTGGAGGCGTCGCTGCTACTGCTGCGCTGATCGGCTACGACGATCGTGATCGTCTACCTGCTACTGTGACGAGGACGAGGAGAAGACGAACGAGATCGTCTACTTCCCTTACACCGACGCGCATCAACGTTCCGCTGCGCTGCGCGTCTAGTGGTAACGATCCATGACCTCTGTACTCGCATGTTTCCTGGGTGATGCGATAGAGTTGCTAGAGTAGCTTACTGCTGATTCCCTAACAGTAGGCAGATCCTGCCGGCCGGGAGAAGCGAAGCGTGGCGGGTTGTGCTGAGCCTAGCCCGTCTTTTTTTTTTGAAAAAGGCAGGAGAACTGCCATGTATTAAGATAAAGAAGAGTTACATAGTGTCTAGAACAGCTAACACGCTGGCTGAGAGGATATCGAATACAACCTTAAACAGGAAATACAACTACTGAAGGTCGAAAGACAATTTATGGATACGGATTTCCTCCACTGCTACTCAGCCACTTGCGAGTAGAGGAGTTCCTTATGTTGAAATATTCTTCTGTTTCCTTCTTTCCAGATTTGCCACCAAAATAATAAAAGTTGTCCCACTGCTATCCGTCGTCTTTTGCCTGACGTGGACTTTGCGACTGACATAAACCAGGAATAGTGATCTTCCATAGACCCTTGTGATAGACTTGACGGGAGATTCATTAGGAGGGACATCTGTTGCCAGGTAGAAATCGTGAAGGTGCATTGAGATAATAGATGATCTGCTGTTTCCGGTACAGACTGACATAATGGACAATTGTCTTCATGGGGCCAATTCTTGGCAGCCAAGACGCCGGCCGTGAGTACCTTTTTGCGAAGAGCAAGCCAACTGAAGAAACGACATTTGGGTTGTGTCCTTGTTGTCCAGATGTAAGATGACCAATCCAACGAAACAGCTCCATTGAATTGTATTGAGTATGCAGAAGAGACAGTGAACTTCCCATCCAAGGACCATCTCCAAGTTATTTTATCCTTATCCTGAGATAGTGTAACTTCCGTTATACAAGAAAATAACATGACAAGTTCCTCCAGGAGTTCCTCCGTATTGACTTCCTTCAGGTTACGAATCCAGTTGAAATTTGTGAGTTCTTTGGCTACTGTTCGGTATTTGAAGCGCGCTTGCTGGTATAAGTTTGGAGCTAGGGTTCTAGGACTGTCCCTGTAACCAATTCGCCTCCCAAAAGGGAGTGTTTTTTCCATCCCCAACTGTAATGATTGTTGATGCGAAGAATAGATTCCGGTCTGTCTTGTCTCTTTGTTTGAGAAGTGTTTTCCATGGTCTCTCCTTCTGGTCCCATAGATTCCAAAGCCACTTGAGGCGTAAGGCTCGTCCAAACCTGTCTAAGTCTTTGAATCCGAGACCACCCTAGATCTTCGGTCGTGTGCAGACCCTCCACTGAACCAAACAGTGTCCACCGTGGACTTGCTCTTGCTCAGAACCCTTCCAAAGAAAGTTTCTTCGAACCTTGTCTATTTTCCTAACTGCCCATTGAGGGAGTTTAAATATGGACATGTAGTATGTGGGGATGGCCGACAAAACGGACTTGATGAGTATTTCTCTGCCTGAATGGGAGAGGAGGTTCTTCTGCCAACTTTGGAGGCGACCCTCGACCTTATTAACAACCGGCTGGACAGCTGATTTTGGAAGTTTTCTAAAGTGTAGGGGCAGGCCAAGATAGGTGTAGGGAAACTGAGCAATTCTGAGGTGATGTCGTGTCACCAAATCAAGGTGGGAAACTAGGCATCGTATCAGATACACTTCAGTTTTATCCAGATTGACCATGAGGCCCGAAGCCTAACCAAAAGTGTCTAAGATGAGTTTAGTGGCCAGCAAATCCTTTTCTGTGGGTGAGATCAAGACTGCAGCGTCATCTGCGTAGAGTGAGACATTTAAATGTTTATCCATGCCTTGAATAGGGTCCAGCACACCTCTTTGTCTAGCAAGCATAAATAGCTTATTGAGGGGTTCTATGGCTAGTAGGAACAATATTGGGGAGAGGGGGTCTCCCTGCCTCACCCCCCGGGCACGGGCAATGTTGGAGCCAGGTTCCCCATTGAGTAAGAAGGATGAAGTTGAGGTGCCCCAAAGTGCCGAAACCCAGTGTAACGCCCTAGTCTCCCTCTTCCCTTTTCTGTTCCTCCAAATTCGCCTTGTGGGTCCCACCTGTCAGCACGTTTTCCCTTTCTTTCCCCTTCCCCATGAAGGCACCACCCGCATGCATGCCCAACAACCCGATCAAATCGGAATCCCATCGATTCCGGCACAGTTTCCTTCGATTGGAGTCGCCACCCCTCTATAAACTGCCTCCCCACCCTAGATTTCTCCCTGCTTCGAAAATTCCCAAAACTGGGAGCGCCTCCATTGCCGCCTACGTTCCTCTCGGTGGGTTGCGCCTCCCTACTCGATTTTTGTTTTGCCATCCGTGGTTGGTGATGCTAACCCGTCGTGCTGCTTCACAGGGACACCGTTCACAGGGACGCCGACTACCTCCTCTAGTCCTCCTCGTCGCGAACCACCGCCTCAAACCCTAACTCCGGCGAGCTGCGGTGAGTTTTTCCGCCCTTCCCGGTGTTCCCCTGTTTCTACCTGATTTCTCCTTGAAGCTAACCCTTCTAACTCACTCGCCTTGCTCTAGAACGCGCCCCAGACACGAAGACACCGAAGAATCGCCACCCCGACGTTGTCCTCTCGGAGGGCCGAAGCTCGCCACCGGCCTCAACGTTGCTGCTCCCTCTCCATGCCGTTCCAGTCCGCAAAACCCCCCTAGGTGAGTCTGCGATGTTCCTCTCCTTCGGATTTGGTAGAACTCGACTGGATTTAGGCGTTTCTCCCCTTGGTTGCATGCCCTAACGAGCTCCATCACCACACCCATGGCTGCACCATCGTCCTGTCCAGAGGAAGAAGACCCACGCTGCTTTTGTTCCTAGCCTTTGGATCCTCAATGTGCAGTGTAGATTAGAATAGTGATACCCCTTCATTTATATTAAATCTAGTCCACTCATTTTATATCCTACGGTCCAGATTGAATAGGAGCATACCCCTTCATTCTTTTAATCTTGTGCGTCCATCAAAGATCTGACGGTCCATAATAGAATCAGCTATACCCCTTCACTGTTTTGCTGCTAGGCCCCTGTATGTTTCAGCTGAATTACAATTTAGTCCTTGTATCTTACGGTTTGGTCCCTGATTTTCACTGGAACTCATTTTAGCATGTGTATATCTCACTTTACCCCCTGTGATTAAGTGGAAATGTTTAGGGATGCTAGAATTAATATTTTAACCCCTGCAAAAGCACTGTTTTTACCATTTCACCTTTTTACATTAATAAAAATGATGACTTAGTGCTTGCAGCAGTCTGATCTTCGCATAAAAGCTACTGCTCATCTCCGTTTTTATAGAAACATCCCATTTTCATGCTCTATTGGCTTCCAGAATACGGGTAGTGTCTAGTTATGCATATAACAGCACCACAACTATCAATTAATGTGTACTAATGCTGAGATTTCACACTAAAAATATTGAATCACTTTTAAGAGTAAATATGACTTAGAAAAATTAATAATTTTGTACACAACGTCGTATAAGTGTATGCTCTGGTTGTAAGTTTATGTATTCTCTATCTTTTGGTTGTATGGTGTGATTCTTATTGTATTCTTGTTATTTTGTTGCGCGCACGATGTCGTGGACAGAGCCAGCCCCGAAGCCGACCTTCAATTTGCAAAACCAAGACTTTGACGTTGCCGAGCAGCAGCACTTCCCTAGAGGCAAGTGCCCTTGACCATATCTCTCTTGTTAGGAAATTAAGGATGTAGATAGAATTAGTTGCATGCAGTCAATTAATTTGAATCCTATGATAGGTTGTTTACTAGTTTTTCCATATTATTCCTTGTAGCCATGTTGGGTGGATTATGTTACATGTCGGTATTTAATATACTTGTTATTATATTACTCTTAATCATATAAATATGTGGTGATTTGTAGATGGAGTGTAGGAATCTAGGTAGACTGGTCGGTTCGGTGGGTGCATGCGTGCACGAGACTCGGGTGGGTTGCTAGCGTCTGCCGTAGATTTTAAGGACCGGTTCATGGAGCATGTAACCCGGCTTTACCGTGCCACCACAAGACTGCTATGGAACAGTTTGGCCAATTAAGTTGACTTCTACCTTATCTTGTGTATACCATGTGAGATGTTTGAGTGGCGCAAGAGGGGGCTGTCGCGGAGAGGTACAAATAGACTCTGTCGTGGGGTGAAACCTTAGCGCGTGTGCACAAGTTTGGTAGTGTGATGTAAAGGTCTCATAGTGATCTCCTGGCCACACACGATAGGAAGTGTGAAGTGTGATTCACGATCACGGGCATCAGGGAGGGTCTAGTCCACTTGGCGACAAGGGACAAAATCACGACTTGTGAGTAAAGTGGTACAAACTCTGTAGAGTGTAAAACTGTCTAGATAGCCGCGCTCGCGGTCAAGAGCAATGCTTGGACTTATTCATGGTTAGCTGGGTTGGATGGTTTGGTTTTGGTGACGGGTTGGTCGGAATCCGTTGGGTTGGTGTCCAGTTGGTTTGAGCCTGGACAGTTCTTGTTGGTCACTTGGTTGGGATCTGCGGGTCTTGGTTTTGGTCATGGAGCTTGAGATGGTTCACCTAGTAAATAGGATGCTAAGATAAACTAAGGATAGGGAGTTTTGCTTAGTGCTTAAACCGTGTCTAGCCTTCCTCATTGATTAGCCTGCATGTCATAATTTCCCACACTTGCGGAGTATATTAGGTACTCACGCTTGTTTGTTGCCTCTTTTTCTTGTACGTACTTGCTGCTCAGATCATGGAGATGGAGCGGGTGATGAGGAAGACGACGGCTTTGACCCCGGCGTGCAGTACTAGGCTGGCGTGCCCCCGGACAATGCCTGTGATGGAGCTTCATGCTTAGTTATCTGCTGCTATGTATCTTTTCCTTTTTGGACCTACGAGTCATTTATGTACTTAATAAATACGTTGAACTTGGCTTTAATTATCTGATATTCCACTTTTGTCATCTCATGTATGATTTAACTGATCCTGGCATACACGAGAGTGTGTTTGGTTTCTTTTGCAGGAACCGGGCGTGACACCCAGTTCCGCCATCTCCTTCCAAATCCTAGGTGTTCTAGGATATATAGCAAGTATGCCCAGTTGACTGTATCGAAAACTTTCGATATATCAAGTTTAAGGAATAAAGATGGGGAGTTTTGCATATGTAGCTTCTTGATCAACTGATGGACAAACATAAAATTGTCTTGAATGGATCTCTGCTTGATAAAGGCACTCTGGTTGATGGAAATGAGATCCTGCAGTATAGGAGATAATCTATTGGCCAACAACTTGGAGGTGATCTTTGCGAATATATGAATCAAACTAATAGGCCGATAGTCTGTGATTTTGGTTGCTGCTGATTTTTTGGGGATCAGTACTACCATTGCCCTGTTAAGCGCATGCAGTCCCTGCTGATTCATGTTGTAGAATTGAGTAATAGCTTGCAGGAAATCAGTTTTAACTGTTGTCCAGCAGCGGGAAAGAAACAAACCGGTGAATCCATCCGGCCCCAGCACTTTATCTTTTGGAAAGGTTTTGATGACTTGTTGGACTTCCTCTTCTCGGAATGGCTCATCCAAATGCTCTAGGTTTAGTCGATTCCATCCGAGCTGACTTAAATTCAGTCTTAGTTCTCTACGAGTATAGGAGCCCAGATGGTGAAGGAAGTGATCATCAATGATCCTCTTTTCACGCGCGTGTGTGTGTGTTACGGGATCTGCTGTTGCGGGAGTCCGCCCGCCACTCATGTTAGCTCTATTTCTAGGGACAAAAAGGCAGAGCCTTTTTTCGTCGAGAAAGAAAACACAAAATACTCCCTCCGTACCAAAAAAGTTATCGCTTTGTAGTTCATTTTTGAACTACAAAGCGACATCCTTTTTGAGACAGAGGGAGTACAAGACTGTTCTCTATGGATAAGACAACTAAATCACTTACTGCTACTATTTTAAATTACTTGTCACATCTTAGTTCAAAAATGAACTAGAGAGTGACAAGTAATTTGAGATGGAAGTAGTTAGTAGAAGTTACTCCCTCTGTCCCTAAGTTTATCGCTTTGTAGTTCAAAAACGAACTACAAAGCAACAAACTTTGGAGCACGGAGGAAGTAACTACTAAGAGTTCCCCTCTGGCCTCCTCTTTTATGTAGCCATCACAGCATCTACAATTTGAGTCTAGAAAGGATCAGGAGGTAATAAGTACGTGCTGGAATGGTGGCAGTCTTATATCACGGGCACATTACTGTGTGAGAGTGTGAGTGCTTAGATTACAGGTCACAGCTACTCCGAATCACTCTCAAGTTCCAACCACACTGCAATATGTGCACAAAGCTTATACATAGAATACGCGTTTTATTACAAAACCAATACAATAAAAGCACCACATGATATGGATACTGGAGAGCACGCTGAAAAGGATATGAAATTAACACCCCTGGAATGCACTAGCAAATTAGGTTCACTGCTATACTGGAAGGATAGTGATCATCGTTGGTTCCTAAATATTTCACTGCAACTTTGAACTGACACTAGCCTCTGTGCGCTTTCTGCTTTCGGTCTTCAGCTGCTCTAGTGCACGGTCTAGAGCAGGGTTATTCTTTGGGCCGATGAGTTGTACCTCTTTCAAGTTCTTCGAATGTTCGATGCCCTCAAAGCTCTTCTCGCAAGAATTGAATTCAAATTGAAGTTTCTCAAGCGCCGTCATGGATCCTGCCTCAAACCGGACAACTCTAGGCGTTGGGTCCTCCGACTCATTACTTGCCACAGCGAGGCTGATGAGTGCTGGGAAGTTGTGACTGGTGCGTGCAACTAGCTTTTCATCTGTGTAGTACAACCCAGCCATCTCGATGCTCTTTAGATTAGGCAACTTACACAGTATGCAGTATGGCTCATCGCTCGAAAGGCATACCCGCTCAAGAACGATCTCAACAAGGTAAGCAAGTGACTCAATCCAGTTGGGCAACCGGCCGTTAATTGTACCTTTAATTTGAAGGCACCGAAGAAGTCTTGGTGGCATTTGTAGGTCATGCAGAAATCCAAGTGTATTGCTTCCACCACGGTCTTTAATGTCGAGAGATCGAAGAGAGTACGTCTTACTCAAGGAGTTCGCAAGCTCTTTGAGAACCTCCTTGCTGTCTCCGATGTCATAATAATCAATGTAGAGACATAACTCTTGAAGTTGTTCTAGTTCACCGACCTCTTGCGCAGCCTGGACGTCGTTTCCGATGATTGCCTCCTTCACCTCACGCAGCTTTTTCATCTTACTGAGCCCCTCAGGAAGCCTCCATATACCTCTCCACCCGCGCCTGCTGGTGAACAGCAGACGCTCAAGTTTCTCCAAGTTGGTCACAGTTGTTGGTAGTCCGCTGAGGTCCGTATCACGTATGTCAAAGGTTTGCAAATGTTCTAGCTTCTCCACTTGAGGCGGAACCTCACTGATCCATGTACCCTTCAAACTCAAGAATTTGAGTAGGTACAACCTGCAAATATACCTCATATGATGGTTTGTTAGGCCCTCACAACCTTCCAGATCAAGTACCCTCAGAAGGGTGAACTTGTCTAGGTGGTTGAGTAAATTCTGGCCGTTGTGCTGAAACATGCTCAATGATCTCACATGCTTCACATGCATCTCCTCGATGCCATGCTTTGAATCACGTCCCATATTCTTCTTCTTGACCGAAGAGCCCTCAAGTCCTTGCAGTCTTGTGTCGTCCCCTTGGATGGAGAGGCGGCGAATCCTATCATATGACATCCCTGCATACTGCCCTCCAAGCAGGTTGACAAAGTTAGACTCCAAGGACTTGGACACCATAACCTCAAGAAGCATGTCATGCACCCGGAATGACTCTATCTTCCCATTATAACCAAAACTTGGTTCGATCATGTTCCTACTTGCCAACTCTTCCAAGTATGATTCTGCAACCTCATTCAAGGACAACCCCCGCTTCTCTGGCACCAATCCTTCGGCGATCCATCTGGATAAAAGTCTATCCTTGTTGATCACGTAATTGATCTGCATATGACCTCCCACTTATCTTTGCTTCCAGATGAGCTGTATTGAGCCAAAACACTAGCAATGCTAACAATGGCCAATGGCAGCCCACCGCACTTTTTTAAAATTGTAACCATTAGATAGTTGAGCTCCTCAGGGTAAGGTGCATCCTCAGATCCATATACTCTGCTGAGAAACAATTTCTTGGCATCTTCAAGCACGAGGGGTACCATATGATGGATGTAGTGCCCGCTACTACTAGCAGGACTACATGTGTTGGCAACGGTCTCTATCCGAGTGGTCACAATGATTCTTCCATCCTGATTATTGTTCGCTGGCAACACGAAATGGATTGACTCCCATGCACGTATAGTCCACACATCATCGATCACAGTGAGATACCTGTTATTCATAACATAGTAGATTTGACTCCCATGCACGAAATGGATTGACTCCCATGCACGAACCGCTTGTAAAAAAGTTAGAAAGTGCCCGCGAAAATGTTTATTTGTAGTAGTGACGATGCATCAATACCAACTAGCTACTACTAAAATATTCAGCTAACCGCGAACGGGCTACTAAGTGGTGAGACCAATCCCTGGATCCACTCTTTATCTCACAATGGATGAGTCTCGAAATTAACTGTTAAGTGTCTCTCATGCGTGAAGCCATATTAGCGCCCGAAATAACTTTTATTGTCTCACACTTATAGAGCCACAATGGGAATACAAAGTCCCCGTCATCGCTCCTTATACTCCTCTTTTGTATTTTGTTGATTTTTCAAATGGATGCGATCTTATCAATCATATGTACCTATAAGACAGAATACGAGTGTGTTAGGCACGTATATAGATGTGTGTGAGTGTGGCGAGTGTATGTATGCACGTACTTCCTCTTTCTCAAATTACTTGTTACTCTCTATTTCATTTTTTAACTATAGAGTGACGAGTAATTTGAGATGGAGGCAGTATATAGATAAATACTACTCACTCCATCTCTAAAAGTTTGTCGCTTTGTAATTTAAAAAATGATGAGCTACAAAGCAACAAATTTTAGAAACGAAGGGAGTACAACTGTATTTTGATAGATGCTTAAAAATAACCGGCTAATTCCTCACGCAGGGTGCTTAAAAGTTTTCAAACCAGCTTCTATGAAATATCGGACGATACTATATATCCTCACCTTTCTGCCATGGGTGAGCTTGAGGTCCGGATATTCAATTCCTTGAGCACCGACCTGACTTCCTTGTTCCTATGGATGCTGTTCAATCCGGTCGTCCACGACACACAGTGACCTCACCTCCTCTTGGACGCAGCGGAAATGGACGGAGAGGCAGAACTTGTTATGCTCCACCTTGGCGCCTGGGACCGGCCGGCTCCATTTTGAATGTCAGTGTGCGGCGGTTTACACCTGCACTGCACGACAGGAGACACACGCACATCGTCACAGGTTTGTAAGTGGACGAGTGTGTGCTACATACACATGGCAGAAACTACGGCGAAGTTTCAAGTAGAGGTAGACGACAATGATGACGACGAGACAAGCGGCTGCGCTTGTTATTTACCTCCTCGATGGTCGGCAACAAGAACTCGCTCCCAGCCTGGTGGTAATGAAATGCTTCAGCCTGTGTGGTCAGATAAGCAGATCATTACGTACGAAACTACAAATCAGATACATGCACGCGTGCCAAGTCACTTTCAAGGGATGATTTTTTCACGCGTGTGTGTGCATGCCCGTGTGTGGAAGTGAGTAGTGTGAACACTTTTGCCTGGGCGTTGTTGGATTGCGCGGTGGGTCGTCCCTTGATGTCCATACCACATGGCTCCCGGCGTAGTACAGCTCCTTCAGCTTCACAAAGTCGGACACCTGCAAATTGCACCAACAAGGCCATTGTCGTAAATTGAACAGCTGCTACGAATGAAACAAGAACAAAAGGCGTGCACAAATGGGACCGAACTGGGGCTCGGGTGACGGGTGGCCAGCGCGGGGGTTCGAGCGCTAGCTCTTCCGGGTCCCACCTTTCTTAAGGATTATAGCCCATAGCATCTTGACCATAGCTTTCAAAAAAAGAAAAAAAGCTTCACAAAGTCGGACACCTGCAAATTGCACCAACAAGGCCATTGTCGTAAATTGAACAGCTGCTACGAATGAAACAAGAACAAAAGGCGTGCACAAAAGGTAGCATAACACAAATGAAGAAGAAAGCCAGGAAGAGGAAGAGGATTAAAACAAAGGCAACAATGCAAGTGAAAATGTCGGACGCAAGAATGCAGTGCGGACGAGGCGCTGACGCGACATTGCGGCGATCTCGATGATCTTTGTGCAGCAATCATGTGATAGATCATGGGTACGTGTTAGTACAAAAGGAAATACCTGGGAGATTCTTCTTGGAGCTCTAAATTCAGACAAAGCACTGCAGTGAGTTTACTAGAGTCCGAATCTGATGCCGCTACTTTGGTCAAAAGAAAATAATCTGATGCCGCTACTTCACGAACTCACGATCGAACCATCACTAGCAGTACTAGTTCGTACCAGAACTACGACGATCGGACCGGGATGCCGGTGGCGTGTGGGCGGGCGGAGACGGTGGCACAGTTAAAAGCGCCGGTACATTATCCTACGACGATTCATGGAGCAGCTGAGCTGCTGGACCACTACCAGGATAAGGAGTCCTGGTCATGGACAGACCATGACCACTAACACACACACGGGACGGGAGGGGCAGACATCTGCATTGCAACGGGAAGGAGAGGAGAAGGCAGATATGCAGAGCCTCACACGCATGCCATGGCATGAGGCAGCTCGACAGACTTGTCCCTGCACCTTCCGCTCACAATTGCGGTGGGGAAGTGCTCGGTGACACCTCGCATTGCGTCTCTCATCTGCGGCAAACACGACAAGGATTATTTCGGCGGCGGCGGATCGAACATGTTGTTCTCTGTTTCCCGAACCAATGGAGAATTGTTGCTCACCTCCTCTCAGAAATGATGGCCCAGTCGGGGTCCTCGACGATCGGCGACAAGGTGCCGTCGTAGTCGAGGAACATCACAATCTGCTTCTCGTTCGCCGCCAAGAGCGGACTCGAACCACGTCAATGTGGACAGGTGCTTCTCCTGCTCACGATCGGGAAGACAGGGAGCCAAAAAAGGTTAGACATGAAATCGATCAATTTAGGTGTGCCAGACACTTGCGTTTCAAAAAAAAAAGTGTGCCAGACACTTCGACCAGCTAGCAGTAGAGAGAGAAATATCTATTAGACGGCATGTGTCCATACCATCCAGTCACCATGCTCCTCGTGCATCTCCGCCGCTAGCTGTGGCGGTGGTGACGGCGCCTCCACATAGTCCAGTTCATGGGGCGAGTCCACAATGTTCGTGTGCCGCGCATGAAAGCGCATGCAAAGCCTGGAGGCCAGCGCGCGCCTGACACGCTCGCACGCCGCCAGTGCCATCTGCCAGGAATGAGTCACATCCTGAGAGGCGTCTGCGTCTCCTTACGCGAACACGCAGCGCTACTCGACGGCGTCGCGAGATCTGGATGGTTGATCTGGCCCCTGGCGGGGATTCTTTTGCCGGTGGAACAGATTTGGGTTTTGCGGCGAATTGGTGTGAGGAGAGCGGAAGCAGGGGTCAGGCTTGGGGAGGTCCGACTTTTGAGGATTGGGGATTGGGGAGTGTCTCCTTCACGGCACACTTGAGGATTGGGGATTTTTGAAGCCGCGTCAAGAAGGAGACGGGTGGGTGACACGTCAGACGGGTGGGTGGCACATTAATTGACGAGGGAGACAGGTGGGTGGATCCATGTGAAGAGCGCTGATTAGTGGAGAAGTAAAAGTGTGGATAACAGACGACGCGGGCTTCGGGAGTATTTTTACAGACGTTTCTTATACCGATCGTCTGTGAAAATAAATATATTTTCATATCTGTGTCTTATCATACATCCGCTTGTGATATTGTTCATTATCATAGACGGTTTGTACCACCGACCGCCTGTGATAATCCATATTTTTTTACAAACGATTTTTAGTTACGAACCATCTGTGATATGCTATTATCAGGGGCGGATTTTAATGTCTTTCGCATCACAGACTTTTTTTAACGAACTGCCTGTAAAAAAATTGGAAAGTTCCTGCGAAATATTTTTTTGTAGTAGTGACTATTCATTAATACCAACTACCCAATACTAATATTTAGCTGACCGCAAACGGGCTACTAGTCTGGTGGCAATTGTAAGTGATGACACCAATCCCTGGATCCACTCATTATCTCACAATGGCCGAGTCCTCAAAATAACTTTCAAGTGTCTCTCACACATGAAGCCATATTAGCCCAAAATAACTTTTTTGTGTAACACTTGTAGAGCCAATGGGAATACAACGTCCCCGTCGTCGCTCATTAGACTCTTTTGGATTTTGTTGATTGTTCAAAAGATGTGACCTTCTGAATCATATGTTGTTGTAAGACTGAATACGAGTGTGGTGGGCACGTATAGATGTGTGTGAGTGGTGTGAGTGTATGTATGCACATATATAGATAAATACTACTTCCTCCGTCTCCAAAAGTTTGTCATTTTGAAGTTTAAAAATGAACTACAAAACGATAAACTTTTAGGAATGGAGAGAGTACAACTGTATTTGATAGAGACTTAAAAAATACCCAGCTAATTCCTCACGCGGGGTTCTTAAAAGTTTTAAACCAGCTTCTATGATATCGGACAATATGATCCACACCTTTCTGCCATGGGTGAGCTTGAGGCCTGGATATTCCTTGAGCACCGATCTGACTTCCTTGTTCAGGGATTCCCATTCCTGCCAAGAGAGATTAATGAACGAAACGCAAAAGCAATTACAACAACCTCCTGGGCAATCCTCACCCGACTCCTCCGCTCTCTATGAAGAGAGAATGTGGCAGCAGATGGCCATGGACAGTGGTGCTACAATGCAACCTGGGCCATATCCTGAGCGGCCAGGCGAACCAGATAACCTTTCTGGCCTGTTCCCGGAAATGCCCTCGTTGTACACTTTTCGTTGAGCTTTGGCTTTGTTAGTGCTCTCTGTTTGTTGTACTCTTGCTCACCTTATGTTAGGGGGTTTAGTAATTGTACACCTAGGATGTATTCCACACTTCTTAATGCAAGGGCAGCGCTCCTACCTCTTTTTTTTTTTTTTAAAAAAAGCAAAAGCAATTAGTACTGCTCCTGGACGTAAAAACAAAGTGACAAAACTGAGTGAAACATGGATCACAACTTGCTATGGATGCTGTTAATCGTGTCCACGAGATAGTGACTCCACCTTCTTGGACGCAGCGAAAATGTATGGAGAGGCAGAACTTGTTGTCCTCCACCTTGGCGCCTGGGATCGGCTCCATCTTAGATGTCAGTGTGCGGTACACTTGCACGACACGAGACACACTTACCATCAGGTTTGGAAGTGGACAAGTGTGCCACACATGGCAGAAAACTACAGCGAAGTTTCAAGCAGAGGTAGACGATGATGACGATGACGAGCGGCGGCTTGCACTACTACAAAATGCTTCATCGCTGGCGGTTCTAAATATATTATCACATACGGTTTTAAAAACCGCCTGTAACGAAGAGCCTGTGAAAATGATCGATTAACACAGGCGGTGGCATAATCCGCCTATGAAACTACATTTTCACAGGCGGTTTTTAATAAAAAACCGCCTGTGAAAATGCATTTTCACAGGCGGTCGGTAATAAAAAACCGCATGTAAAAATGGATTTTCACAGGCGGTTTTTAATTAAAAACCGCCTGTAAAAATCCATTTTTACAGGCGGTTTTTTATTACCGACCGCCTGTGAAAATGGCTAGTGAAACAAAAAAAAATTCACATGTGCCGCCGGGAGTCAGAAGAGGCCGCGCCGCCTGGAGGTCGCCGCGTTGCCGGGAGCCAGAAGAGCGCCGCCAAGTGTCGAAGGAGGTCGCACCGCCGAGAGCCGGAGGAGCCGTGCCGCCCGAAGCTCGACGAGGCTGTGCCGCTTAGAGCCGGAGGAGCCGCGCCGTCGAGAGCCCGAGGTAGACCGCGCCACCGGGTGCCCGAGGTAGACCGCGCCGGATCTGTGCCCGCGCTTACGCCGGCAGGGCGCGCGCTCGACGGGAGGCGCGCCGGAGCCGCGCCGTCGGGAGCCTGAGGTAGACTGTGCTAGATCCGCGTCCGTGCTCGCGTCGGCAGGGCTCGCGCTCATCGGGAGGCCGCGCCGGAGCTGTCGAGGTCCGGAGCAACCGAAGTCGCGCCTTGAGAGAGGCCGCTGGCAGCCTCGCCGCCGGGAGCCCGAGGTAGACTGTGCCAGATCCGCGCCCGTGCTCGCGTCGGCAGGGCTCGCACTCGTTAGGAGGCCGCGCCGGAGCCGCCGAGGTCTGGAGCAACCGAAGTCGCGCCTTAGTCACGCCTTGAGAGAGGTCGCCGGCAGCCGCGCCTTGGGAGATGCCGCCGGAAGCCGTACCTTGAGAGGCTGACGGAGGATCACGGATTGAACCGTGGCTGCTGTTGTTATAGACACATCTATCGTGCGGCTTCTAAACTGAGTCGTTGGATCGATAAGCAGCGGACAGCGGAGATACGAAGTCCAAGAGTGATCCGTGAGATGGAGCAGCGGACCAATGAGGAGCCATCATTATCACAGGCGGTTTTTATGTTACAGACAGCCTGTGAAAATCATTATATTTTCACAGGCGGTTGTTTGTTACGGACCGCCTGTGATAATGACTATTATCACAGGCGGTTTTTGTTACGGACCGCCTGTGAAAATAAATACATTTTCACAGGCGGTTGTTTGTTACGGACCACCTGTGATATTCTATTATCACAGACGATCATTAACTCATCTGACATCACAGGCGGCACTTTAATGGACCGTCTGTAAAAAAAATATAGAAGCGTCTGTAAAAATGTTTTTTGTAGTAGTGTTGCTTACCTACCGATCTGACTTCCTCAAAAATGAACTAACAAACAATAAATTTTTGAAGGCGAATGGAGTATATACACAGGATCGAGAACTGTGGGCCAACTTGAGTGGAACAGAAACCATGCTAGGCATGCAATTTCTGGTAACCATCAGCCAATCATCGAGGAGCTCAATTTTCTAAAAGTAAAAAGAAGGGCATGTAGCTATTGCGACAATGGAAACTGGAAAAGTGGAGTTTGTAGAGTTGGAATGTACTCTACGTTGTCTCTGCACCTTCCGCTCACAATTGCGGTGGGGAACTGCTCGATGACACCTCAATCGCGTCTCTCATCAGCGGCAAACACCACAAGTACTTCGTCGGCAACGGATCGAATAGGGTGTGCTCTATTTCCGAACGAATGGAGAATTGTTGCTCACCTCCTCAGAAATGACGGTGCGGTCAGGGTCCTCGACGATCGGCGACAAGCTGTTGTCGTAGTCGAGGAACATCATGATCTGCTTCTCGTTCGCCGCCGCGAGAGTGAACTCAAACCACGTCAATGCGGACGGGTGCTTCTCCTGCTCACGATCGGGAAGACCAGGAGCCAAAAAAAGGTTAGACATAAAAGTCCACCAGGTGTGACAGACACTTGTGTCTCGAAAAAAAAAGTGTGTCAGACACTTGGACCAGCCGATAGTAGAGAGAGAAATATCTATTAGCTGGCATGTGTACATACCATCCAGTCATCGTGCTTCGTGTCGGCAGCGCGGCAGGGCGATGTGGCCTTCATTGACTCGACCCAGGAGCCACCCTTCATGATACAGGCAGCGGTGAGGTCCATGGTGATGGTGGCGGCATGCTTCTCGTAGTGGTGGCAGCCGTCGGTGCCCCTCGGAGGCAGAATTGATGAAAAATGCCGCCTAGGGTGCGCCGGCGCTGTAACCACGTCGTCATCGGAGACGAAGGTGGCATGCCTCATCATGGCTCGAGCAGTGAGATCGAATAGCAAAAGGAGGAGAGGTACTACTTCGCAATAACGCGAGCTGTGGACCCAAGAGGAAGTAATGCTCCCTGGCTGTGATGTTTTAAGAGGAGAGATGGTTTGTTTGAGGAGTGAGGGCGGTGGGGTGAGAGGGTATATATAAGTAGAGCAGAGATGGCGCAGACAGGGATCTCCTGACTTTACTGCATATGTGACTTGATCAATGCCATGTGGGACTCACGTCGGCAGTGATCAACTCACATGTGCAATAAAGTCACTGGATCCTCTTTCGGGTGGCGCACCTGCAGGGTCGTTCTTCGATGGAAGAGATTTTGTGAGTTGTTGGGTAGTTGGAAAATTGCTCTAGAAATTGGAATAGTTTTCCCCTCTCAATTTGGTTTTAGTAGACACCAATCTGGCTATCACAGTGCACATGCTGAGAATGCCGTGTAAGGCCACAAAATCTTCCCTACGTCTATCTTGCACATACCATAACAATTACATATAACACATGTGTGATATTAATGTGGTGTAGCGTACCTGTGTTCTACAGTTGTTGGAACAAGAAGTCTTCTAAAGGCGTCGATTAAGCGTCGCCTAGGCGTTGGGTCCGCTGTTGTCAGATGCCAGGGAGGCTCGTCTTGCCTAGCTGACGATCGCCGTAGAGGTCGCGTCCACCCGTCCCCTCGCACCACCTCCACTGCCACCACCCGCCGCCCCTCGTGCAGCCACCGCTCTTCGTGCTTGTGGTCGCTGCCACCGCCCGCCCCTCATGCATCCACTGCTCTCTGTGCTTGAGGCCGTCGCCGCCGCCCGCCCCTCGTGCAGCCACTGCTCTCCGTGCTTCGGGCCGCCGCCGCCGCCATCAGTGGAGCAGGGAAAGGGAGATAGAAGAAACTGGTTAGAGATAGATTAGGGTTAGGGTGATGAGGGTATCTTTATATATTTCTTGATCTGAAATGTGAAATGTCGTATGAGATCTGACGGTTCACATCAATCGGGCCGATTCTAGGCCCAGCCCAACTTATGTGCCCAACACCTCCACCTCACGCCTTTGCTTGCCCGCCGCCGCCACAGCCTTGGCTACCTAGCCGGCCGCCTAAGCGTCTCGCATATTAATAACTCTACTATATTTTATTGTTGGGTTTATCAAATAAGTTTGCACAAATTTATCACTACTATAAAGAGTAAATAGCTTGAAATTCCACTACTTCAATGCACACTCTTCATAATCAAGTAAATATCCTTGAATAGCATGTACATAATTCGAACTATTTATAGCATAACTTGTGAAGCGCGTAACAAATAATGACATAGAAGGTTGGGTTTTGGAATGGATCTAGCCTTCAAGTTTTTGGTAAATGTCGAGCGTTCTGCCGTTCTATATGTCAAGTTTGTCTTATCCAACGAATGATTCAAGTAGAAAGTAATGATTTAGCAAAAAAGAGTACTTGATCATTAACGTCTTTGGGGAAATTTGAGTCAATTCCATAAAAAAATTACAGGTTTTATGACAATAATATCACAAAATTAAACTACAGATTCTAGACACATGGGATCCACTTATCGGTTTATTGGTTCGATCGAGCGTAAAATGACTAAAAAGGGCATTTGTATTTGTCAGATGCCTGAAATATGAGGAAATTTCAGCCACCCGTTAATTAATGGCATTAACCACTAATTATGTAATTAATTATTAACCATTAATTATATAGGTTAATTAATTACAAATTTTTTGTTTGATTATTTTACAATTAACATAACCCTTATAATTATAGATTTACAATTACTGATTAATAATTAAAAAACTTACCTCACCTTCTTCCATTCCGGCTAGCGACGCTGCCGTTGCGAGCTTCGAACTCCTCTGCCGCGAACATCTGGCGCTGCCGCCGCAACACCCACTCGTCGCCGCCACGCTCCGCGGTGCCGCCACCACCGCCCATGCGTGGCCGCGCCACCGTCGGGCTCCTCCGCATCTGTCGTCGAGACCGGTCGCGCCGGCGAGACTGTGCTTCGTCGCCTCCGAAGGTGTCCATCTGCCATCAGGACTTGAGAATGGGGAGTTAGGGTTAAGGAGAGAGAAGATAAGAGAAGAAGTTACCAGCACACATCTTAAAGCAAAATGGGTGGTTCATAATGTCGCCTGAGAAAAACGGGAAGTTTCAGGCATTTCTTCGAAAACAAATAGTTCTATGGTAAAATTAAAATGTGCAAAATATGTAGTTTTATGAAATAGATTCTTATGTCTTTAGTTTTTAGAAGTAAGTAAGGCATTTTTTTTTCTCGGCATGCAATGAGATAGATGAAGCAAGTACACTGTCCTGCCGCGCACAAATTAAGATCTAAAAAAATTTCGCGCATGGTACTGCCGTGGGTGCTTTCTCCGCCCTGGTTGTCTGGTAGTACACTACACACGATTGAGAAAAGATTCTAAATCAGGTTGCGCTCTCGCGCACATGCATGCATGGCTACTAAGGGGAGGGGGCAGCGCAGGGGAGGGGCGGCGGCGCAGAGGAGGGGGAGGGGCGACGAGGGCGGCGCAGGGGAGGGGGCGGGGGTGGCGGCGAGGGCGACGTAGGGGAGGAGGCGGCGGAGAGAGCGGCACAGCGAGGGGGCAGCGCAGGGGAGGGAACAGCTCAGGGGAGGGGGCGGCGGCGAGGGCCGCGTAGGGGAGAGGAGAGGGTGGCGTCGCCGCCGCCTGGGAGGGGAGGGGGCGACGGCGCAGGGGAGAGGAGAGGGTGGCGTCGCCGCTGCCTGGGAGGGGAGGGGGCGACGGCGCAGGGGAGAGGAAGGGCGACAAGATGGAGGGAGCGATGGGGAGAGGCGGCGGCGTACCTGGGAGGCAGAGATCGACAGCGGTGACGGCATTCGACGGCGGCGCAGCACAGCACCGATGGAGGCGGTGTGGAGAGTACGGGCGGGAATTGGCGGTGCGCGGGGGGTTATAGTGAAAATATGCTATCAATGACGGTGTAGGTCAATCGTCGTTTATAAGCTACTATGGATGGCAGTGGATTTGGACCGTCGATGATAACGGCTCGGGTGGGCTCGGTTTCGGTCCATATTTATGACGGTCCCTTATTGACGACTGTCGTCAAATAATGGACGACAGTTCTAGGCCAACCGTCGTCGATAAGTGGCTTATTGACGACAGTGGTATTTAGCCGTCGTCAACTACTTAAAGGACGACGAGACCGTCGTTTATTATTCTGGTCGTCATCTACTGTCGCGATTCCTGCAGTGAGGTGAAACGTAATAAAACGTCCAGACTCGAGCTAGCTTTTAACACACATGAATAGAGAGAGAGAGAGCTCCCAAAAGCTTGCTCCTTTACAATTTCAGATTGATGATGAAGAACGAACGAGGATTCAGCACCGATAATTAACGGAGCAAGCAATGATCGGCCATCCACACATCATAGATCAGAGGCAGATCTACACGGATCGACCCCCCCCCCCCCCCCCCCCAATTTTTGCAGCTATTGAAAGATATTTGGGGGAAGTCTGGAGGTAGAAGAAGACACTAATTTTTTCTGTTTATGGTTACGCCGCACCCCCCCACCCCTCTCCAAAATTTTCCCTGGATCCGCCACTGTAACATGATTGTTGAATAGGACTAAAAAACCAGGGTTTGCCCATTTTTCAGGTGCCTGAAAATCAAGATGTTGTTTTATTGATGCGTGAGATAATGGATCAGGAGCACTTAATTGCAAGAAAATTTAATCATGACTAGTGAACGCAGCATGTTCAATTGTTAACCTTGGGGAGAAAGGTAGCCAAGAGTTTGTCCTGAAGCTGAGAATTCATGGAGGTGAGTTTGAACTTTGATCTCGTGAGATTTGAGAAATTATGTTGTACCATGTATTTATTGTAGTAGCTAGGCGCTAATAAGTAGCAGCTGTTAGCAGGAGCAAGAATGTTTGTAGTATTAGTCTAATACGTTACTGCTGAAATGCTAAGTTATAGTTCTTTCAAAAAATGCTAAGTTATACATCAGGGAAAATTGTATATTGCTGTAATCAGTTTATTTGTTCATGTGGATGGATGTGATGCAAATTGTAAAATTCATGATTTTGTATATGTGAATGGTTATTCTTTTTGTTTCTAATATACTCTAACCGTTCTAAAAAATTTGTCGATTTGTAGTTCAAAAATGAACTTTAAAGCGACTGGATAGAGAATGTTGGATTCAAAGGCTGTATTTGTAGCGAAACAGAGGTGGTTCATGTCCTATTCTTTTTCATTTTTTTAATTTATATTCATCATCTCAGATGGTATTTTAAGAACACATCTCTGTAATGTGTAGTTATCAATCGTGACTTATGGAATGCCAGTACTATATGGGAGTTCAATTGGGATGCATGGCAGAGTCCCGGTCATTAATAACAGATACTCCCTTCATCCCAAAAAGTTTGTCGTTTTGTAATTCAAAAATGAACTATTGTTTTTTGACCCTCTTAGCTTTTCTATTAAGGATTTCTGTACGGGAACGACGCTGCTCCGATGTAACTCCAATGGTGATCTGTATCCCCTTCATCTGCCAGTGAATAATGCGGGCCAGCACCACTACCTTCTTGCAACGCTTGACTCCAAGCTCTGGCACGCGTGCCTGGGACATCCGGGCCATGGACATCTACATCACATTCTGTCCACATTTGATTTTCGTTGTGTCAAAGCCGACAGTCACTCTTGTCAGGCATGCCAAGTTGGCAAGCATGTCCGTCTGCCCTTTTCTTCCTCACAAACGTGTTGGAATTAATGGGTTTAGCTTAGTACATATTCAGAATTAATTCCCAATAAATTTCAAATGCCTATTAGTGCAAGAGAGAGTGGTGCTAAGTGTTTAGTCCCACATGGGAAGTAGAAGTGGAGCAACCCCTACATAAAAGGGAGGTTGCTCTTCCACTCCTTGAGTGAGAGAGAAGGGAGGAAGAGAGGGGTGGCTCACTCGCGCTCCTCCTCCTCCTCGCTCGCCTCGCCACGCCACGCCACGCCTCGCCCCGCCCCGCCTTGAACACACGCGCGTGTTCGTGTGAATTCGAGCCTCGAGCCGAGCCCAAATTTTATATTTTGGCAGAAAAATATAATTGGGCTTTGGGCTTCTAGGCCTCCAAATTTTTGGGGCTACCGAGTCAGAGTCCAAGTCGTTGGAGACGGACGCGTCTACGATTGTGGAGTCAGTTCGGATCTCATACGAACCGCCTCCTGGGACTCTAAATACGGGCGTCCGCGGTACGGCAGTGCATCCCACGATCAGATTGTTCCCACGTTCGCATTCCTTGCGCCGCCTTCTAGTCTACTCCATCCCGAGCGCCGGCGTGCACCGACGATCGGGAGAGCAGGTCTCCGGAACCGCTCGCCCTTGTGATCCTGCACAGGGAGAGAGCGAATAAGGTTTTTGGGAAGCGCTTCGCGCGACTGCTCGCGTTCTTCACCACGGCTCGTCTACCGAGGAGATCGGGCGTAGCGGCTAATCGTCGTCACCAACGCCTACAGCGCCTGTTCGCTATCGGATCTACAGCGGTGCGTTCGGCTTCAAATCGGTACGCATTATTTCTCGTCCCATCTGACTACCGATCGTTGCTGATTTTTTCGTGTTCTTTTGGAATCATTCAGTAAATTGCCTCCTATTTTCTAACAATCCAAAAACCTTATTAGGCAATTTCCTGAGTTGAACATGATGACTCTAGCTGATGCACTGAGGCCGAAGAAATTCTCTGGCGTGCACTTCAAGAGGTGGCAAGTTAAGGCCACGCTCTGGCTCCAATTGCTTAAGATCTTTTGGGTAACCGAGGGCAGGCCTCAAGGTCTTTTGTCTGTTAAAGAACAGACAAAGTTCGAGGAAGCCAATTCTGCCCTGAGAGGAAGCATTTAAGTGTTCTTAATAATAGACTCTGTGATGTCTATCTGACGGTCACAGACGGGAAAGAGCTCTGGAATGCACTTAACGCAAAGTATGGTGCAGCCGATGCAGGCGATGAACTGTATATCATGGAGAATTTTCATGACTACAAGATGGTTAACAACCGTCCTGTAGTTGAACAAGCTCATGAAATATAGTGCCTTGCGAGAGAGCTCAATCTCCTTAAGTGTCCTTTACCCGACAAGTTTGTGGCTATGTGCATTATTGCAAAGTTACCTCCATAATGGATGAACTTCACCACAACTCTCAAACACAAGATACAGGAAATATCAGTTGAAAACCTGATAGCATCTCTTGATGTTGAGGAGAAGGCTCGGGCTAAGGACACTACTGAGAAAGGAGGCGAGGGTCAATCTAGCGCCAATGCTAATATGGTGCAGAAACCCAATGTCAAGAACAAAGGGAACAAGTCTCTATTCAAGCCAAACAAAACTACTGCTTTCAAGAAGAAGAAGTCAAACAAATCCAATGATGGCTGCTACTACACCTATGGGGAGCAGGGACATTGTCGAAGGTCGTAAATGACACTTCCTCCGGACCTGCTTAGAGAGCAGCTCGCGAAGGTTCTTTGGATTCACGACGGCTAGTCCCAGGAGATCGAACGCAGCAGGATGATGAGCAGGGGGGATTTACATGGTTCGGGCCGCTGGAGCGTAATACCCTACGTCCATGGGAGTGTTTGTGTATTGCCTTGCTTGAGCGTGTATGAGCCTTGGTCTAATTTTCCGGTCCCTTGTGAAGGTCGTCTGCAGAGCCCTTTTATAGTTTAAGGACTCCGCAGTCACAAGGTGGGCCCCAGTACCCGACGGGTGGTCCTGGGGAGAGCAAAATCATATACAAGATCTAGGATTAATTGCTATCTACTTCCCTTTGTCAGGGGTGTCAATGCGCCGTCCCGCCGCGTCGTGCGCCAGGGCTACACATATGGTGATGATGGCCGTGCACATCCCGTCCGTCTTGTCCTCGCGGCTCATTAGTACGTCTTGCGGCGTGGGTCTGTACCGGCTACTCGGACAAGACAGGACACTGGAGCCTTGACCTTCGCATGCGCGACTCAGCTTGTCTGGGGAAGGCACGCGTACTTAATGCCTGTTTGAGCAGCGCACACGTTCCTTTATTGCGGCTTCCTACCGCACTGAGTTAGCCGTCCGCCACGTGGTTGCGCTGGAGCCTTCCTCTGCGGGAAGTCAAGCACTTGACGGAACAGGCCACGTGGCGCAATCGGAGCCCACCCCTATGGAGGGGTGGAGGCTCAGCCCTGCAGGCCACGTGGTAGCTCTGGTGCCTTTCCCTGTGAGGACGCGGGCCTAGCCCTGAGGTCCCGATTGGCCACGTGGCGGCTCCGGAGCCCGCCTCAACGGGGAGGCGAGGGTCCAGTTCTGTCGGCCACGTGGCAGCTTGGGAGCCTCCCCCGATGGAGAGGTAGGATTTGGTCCTTCCCTCCACGACGTGGCAGCCTCGGATTCGGCCTCTTAGGCAGAGGCGGAGTCCTTAGCGGTTTTCTCCCTGTGCGCGGGGGTACTCAGTCTGCAGGGTACCGACAGTGGCCCCCAAGCCCACCTCGGGAGAGTCGTCGATACCGCAGGTGGGGTCTTCTTCCTTTTCTTCCCGCGCAACTCTTCCAATTCCACTTCAAGGCAGTTCCCTAGGCGACACGCCCCTGCCGTTGAGGCGACGTGTCCCCTTATTGTAAGTGAAGGTGCTGAACAGGCGTCGCGCGATGTGACTCCTGTATTCAATCGTTCTTTAACTGCGGTGGTTCCCAAGGTGGCTCCTGCACTTCCACTGCTTTTGCCCTTTCAGAAACCACCGAGTTACCTCCTGCATAGCTAGCCACCCGGCTCGCCTTCTTTGTCGAGCGACCCGGGCCCTCATGTCATTGCCTACACGGGATCATTACTCTTCTATTGAGGCTGCTGCGATCCCCGCTTTTGCGCCTGTTGGCCTGCAGGGGTGCATAAAAAGAGAACTTTCCCCCTGAGGGCCCTTTCTCCCGCCTCTGCATCCCTACGCTCGTGCTTTTGCCTCAAGCCCAGTTCTTGCGCTCTAGCTCCCAGTCTCCCCGTCCAGAGCCTCCTCCTTCAACCCTCATGGCGAGCATATTGCCCAAGTCCAGGCTGTCCAGGTCCGCTGACCTGACCCCCATGCGCCGGCTTCTCGGCTGGCATACTCCTGAGCGGGAGTCATGGCTCTGTCCCGGGAGGCTCCCGCTGAGCCTCTCCGCCTGGGAGATGGTCCTCTTCTCGTCGTACGTGCTGGCCGGCTTCGTCCCGCCAGCATCCGCCTTCCTGGTCATGGTCCTGAAGACCTTCGGCCTCCAACTCCACCACCTCGCGCCGAACTCGATCGCCATGCTGGCGGTCTTCGCTCACCTCTGCGAGATGTTCGTGGGGGTGATGCCGTCGGTGAAGCTCTTCCGGTACTTTTTTGTACTGAGGGCCACTGGCAGGAATTCGAAGGAGCACCTCGGTGCCTACTACTTCCAGCATCGGACAAAGGTCCCCACGAGGTACATTGCTTCCTTCAACTCTGCACGGTGGGAGCTGTGGCGTGAAGATTGGATGATCGCCAAGGTCGAGGCCCACGACCAGATGTGCCTCCCCATCGGGATTCCCTACTCTGAGTGGTCATTCTGGGAGGAGCGCCTAGAGCTGGAGGAGACATTCAACCCGGTGTTGGAGAGGATCCAGATGCTGGCGGACCACGGGCTATCATCTGCCATGGTGCTGAGGGACTTCATGTCCCGTCGCATAGCTTCTGCTCCAGCACCGCGCCCGTCTGGTGTCAATGTTCACTGGCCTGTCAAAC
The DNA here is from genome assembly GCA_036927565.1 of Tuctoria greenei. Lineage (NCBI taxonomy): Eukaryota > Viridiplantae > Streptophyta > Magnoliopsida > Poales > Poaceae > Tuctoria > Tuctoria greenei. The sequence continues at coordinate 152,015,336 of JAYESD010000011.1, forward strand.
TGCACCCGGCTCGAGACCGGCCCCGACTCCAACCTGGGCGAGCAACAGCTGCTTGACATGCTAACCCGGGTCTGCCCCGACGACATCTCCCCTGAGGCACTGGCTCTTCCGTCGGCCCGCCGCCCCTTGTGCTCGGACTCCGAGTTGAGGAGGCAGCTGCTGAAGACGATGCCGACCCTCGACGAGTCCGGGCTAGTGCGGCGCCAGATCGAGGACCCGTTCTGGGGGGTCAACATCGCCGACGACGCTGAGGGAGGCGAGGCTCCCTTAAGCGACGAGAGTTCTTCAAGCGATGACCTCGAGCGGGCCCGAGCACCATCCATGGGGTGGCGGCGTCGCCTCTGCCGATAAGGGGAAGGGGAAGGTGCCGGTTCCGGTGCCGGACCCTACCCCCAAGAAGCGCGCTCGGTTGCCACCGTCGGCCCCTTCTGCTCCTCGTCAGGACTTCGAAGCCCCACCGCGCTCGTCGCTAGGGGGCGCTGATGGCGCGACTTTGCCGCCCGAGTCCTCCACGCGCAAGAGGGGGAGGCTCCTCAATTCCGATGGGACCCCAGTGTTCCCTCTCCGTTCGGAGGGGCGCCAGACCTCGGGGGTGCCGCCGACGCCACCACCACAGGGGCCCCCAGCACACTCAGGGGCCCCCGCCGCGGGTTCGGGGGGTCCGAACCCCCCAACCCTTGCGGGAAGCGGTGGAACTTCAACGTCCCCTAGTAAGCTTGCTCAAATTTTACCTTGGGTGTTCTTTGCTGTGCGCCTACCCTATCATTTTCTTATGATCTGAGTTTGCTTGATTTCAGCGCCACCACAGCTACTCCACCACCCGCGGGCACTTCTGCTGGGGGGTTTGCCGCTCCAGCCGGCTCGCGGGGATCTTCTGCTGCCTCGGGCCCTGCTCCGGTGCACCAGGCTGCTGCCGCCGGGGTACCTCGGGCCTCTGTGCCCGAGACCCCCGCAGCGGCTGCCGAAGCCCAGCCGCGCGCGCCGACGACCGCCGCCTCGCTTGCCAGCGACTTCGCATCCACCGGCTACTCCGTGTCGGCCGATGCTGACGCGCCCTCCGACACTGCTACGTCAGCTGGCGCCACCGCCCCGGGTGCTACCATCGGGGAGGGGGCCCTGGTCCCCGCCTCCACAGTGGTCCTCCAAATGGAGGACGACATTGAGGAAGTGGGGAGGAAGGGGCCCGCTGCTACGGTGGAGCCTCTCCCCCTGTCCGAGGCTATGGCCGTGGCCTACTCCGGCTTCCGGCAGGCCCAGGCGTCCCTTGCCCGGGAGAAAGGGCGGCTCGAGGACGAGGACGACTGGCTCCGGGAATGGGCGAGGACCCTGGAGGCCCGGACCCGGCTGGCGAAGAGCCGAGCAGCCCAGCGGGAGGCGGTCGTTCGGGAGGAGATGAAGATCCTCGAGCAGGAGAGCGACCTCATCGCCCAGCTGGACGCCGTCACCCAGAAGCTGAAGGCAGCCGCCGAGGCCATCCACGCTGAGGCCAGCTCCCGCCTCCAGGCCTGCGTGGACCTTCAGCACCTGCTGTCCCTCCGGGAGGCTGCTCTAGCCGAACGGGAGCAGGAGCTGGCGGCGAAGCAGGACGAAGTGGAGGCGACCTGCCGTGGGCTCATCCTCCAGCAGGAAGGGGTGAGAGTCTGCGCCGCCGAGTTGGACCGCCGGGAAGCCGCCGTGGCTGAGGCGCAGCAGGCCCAGTCCGTTGAGCGCCAGTCCCTCCTGGACCACGAGTTCAACATCGCCCTCAAGGAGGGTGACTTGGACCGCCACGAGGCGGGGGTCGGCGAGCGCGAGAGGGCCCTAGCGGACAAGGAGAAGCGGTTCCTGGACGGCGACCCCCGGGCGCTGGCGGCGGCCCAGCAGGAGGTGGAGGAGCTCCGGGCGGCACGCTCCACCGAGGCCCAGAAGGTCTGGGAGTTCCTTGGCGGTGCCGACTCGGCTCTGGTGCCGCTCGGCTTCAGCCCGACGCGCGTGGGGGAGCCGGCACAGGAGGTGAGTCAAGTGTTCCCGGCGCTTGACTCCACCAGCTCGACGATGCGCTCGCTGGGGGCCATCCTCGACAACCAGCTGGAGGCCGAGGGACGGATGCTGGTGAAGGAGGTGGCGACACACATCCTGTCCTGCTACCGGGGCTGGTATCCTGACGTCTCCCTACAGCCGATCCTCGAGGGGCCCATCACCGAGAGAGAAGAGGCCGCCAAGTCTGAAGTTTCGAATGCGGTGGAACTCATCGCCTCAAGGTTCTAGTGGAGCGGCTGAGGGCTCCCCGGGCACCTGTTTAAGTTTTTGTCTTTCTGTTTCTGTCTTGTGGTTGGATGTGGTGACAAACTTTTGATTTGTGTAATAAAAAATCTGTTGTGGTGCCTTTTATACTCAGCTTGTTTTTATTTCCAGCAATATCTTCTAGCTGCTTGTTGTTCCTTAGCTTCCAGGACCTGCCGTCCCCCAAAGTATGGCCCCCTGACAGGCGTGGCCAGTTGTTATGGGCACACCTGTCATACACTTAGGGCTTAGGGCGGACCGGTGCAGGGGGAGCCTAGGATGCGTAGGTAGCATTGCTGTAGCTGAGTATGTAGGTACGTCGACAGCAGGCCCCCTGGGGGTGCCGCCGGAGCTTCAGTCCTGTGGTGGCCACCATCTTTATTGAGAGGTCGACAGCGGGCCCCCTGGGGGTGTCGCCGGAGCTTAAGGCCAGCTGTGCCCGCCATCTTCAGTGAGAGGTCAACAGCGGGCCTCCTGAGGGTGCCGTCGGAGCTTCAGGCCGGCGCTGCCCGCCATCTTCAGTGAGAGGTCGACAGCGGGCACCCTGGGGGTGCCGCCGGAGCTTCAGGCCGACGGTGCCCGCCATCTTCAGTGAGAGGTCGACAGCGGGCCCCCTGGGGGTGCCGCCGGAGCTCCAGTCCGGTGGTGCCCGCCATCTTCAGCGAGAGGTCGACAGCGGGCCCCCTGGCGTGCTGCCCGAGCTTCAGTTTGGCAGTGCCCACTGTCTTCGTGGGTACTCTGATGGTGGTTGCCGGAATAACTTCCTAAAAGACCTGTACATAGATCAAAAAAGAGAAGTAGTTCTATCCGCTGGTCACTTTACCCCTGCTCTTTTTGTAGTGTCGCTTGACTTACGATCCTGGGCTGACTCGTGGGGCTTGGGTAATTCAGTGCATCTGCACCTAGGACTCGTCGTCCATACTACCCAAGGGTGGTCCATCTGGCCCCCAGTACTTGGCTGTAGTGCTGGGGAGGCAGAGCGCACAGGCTTAGGGTACGGGACCAGGATAAGCAGGCTGTGGCCCTGGACCTCCCGCTCGGCGTAAGCCTTTTCTGGGGGAGACCATCTGGAGACACAGGCCCCCGAGTATTGGAACATCCGAGGCCCCAGGCGCATTGCAGGTACCTCAAGCAACCCCACCTGCAGTCCAGACAGCAAGGCTCCCACTATTGCTAAAGCAGGGGAAAAACGACAGCGCTCATGATAGATCACGAGCTATGGCGGGCTTACAGCAACATCATAAAAATTAAAGATAATTTTTGAATTTACAAACCCTATACCAGGCAGGACAATATTCTTTCATTATAGTTTCTCATAAGATGGAGCAAACTTTACAAGGGGAATAACCCGGCCTGGGTGTCAGATGGAGTCGAGTGCACCTACTTAGGGTTCTAGACCAGGCTAAGCGGAATGTGCACTCGGAGCCCCATCTCCCTATCCTAAGTGCTGTCCTGAGACAATATATAACTTTTACAATGAAATAGCATTGCCCCAACCCTGCTCTAGGGGTAGAACTTACGGAGGTGCTCGTTGTTCCATGGGTTGGGTAATCGCTATCCATCCTCCGTAGCCAGGCGGACGCATCCTGGGCGGCAAACCTCTGTTACCCAGAAGGGACCCTCCCAGCTGGGGGAGAGTTTGTTAGACCCTTCCCGGGAAAGTATGCGGCGCAACACCAGGTCGTCTACCTTTAACTCCCTACTCCGCACGGTCCTCTGGTGGTAGCGCCGGAGCGCCTGCCTGTACCGTGCATTTCGGAGAGCCGCTCACACTCGTCCCTCATCGACGAGGTCCAGGTGTTCACGCCGGAGATGGTCCTGCGCGGCTTCGTCGTACCTCCAGGCACGGGGGGAGCCCATGGTAATTTCTGGGGGGAGAACGGCCTCTGCCCGGTACACCAAGAAGAAAGGCGTTTCCCCCGTGGCCCGGCTGGTTGATGTCCGGCTAGCCCACAGCGCGCACAGAAGCTCATCCACCCAATTTGCACCATGCTTCTCAAGGTGTGAGAATGTGCGAGTCTTGAGGCCCTTGAGGATTTCTGCATTGGCCCTCTCGACCTGCCCATTGCTCTCTGGATGAGCAACAGATGCATAGCAGACTTGGATCCCCAGGTCCTCGCAGTATTCCTGGAATGCTGCACTTGTGAACTGGGTCTTGTTATCAGTGATGATTCTGTTCGGGACCCCGAACCGGTAGACGATCGACTTGATGAACTTTACTGCTGACTGCTTGTTGATGGTGACAACTGGGGCGGCTTCCGGCCACTTGGTGAACTTATCTACGGCGACGTAGAGATGCCGGAATCCTCCAACGGCTCTGGAAAAGGGTCCCAGGATGTCCAACCCCCATACAGCGAATGGCCATGAGGGAGGGATCATCTGCAGTGCCTGAGCTGGTGTGTGGATCTGCTTGGCATGGAGCTGGCACGCCTTGCATCTATTTACCATCTCGGCGGCATCCTAGAGTGCTGTCGGCCAGTAAAAGCCACGCCGAAAGGATTTACCGACCAGCGTGCGGGAGGACGCGTGGTTCCCGCACTCGCCTCCATGGATCTCTGTGAGCAAGTCGTAGCCCTCCTCCCGGGTAATGCATCGCAGTAGGATGTCGTTGGCGCCACGCCGGTAGAGATCCCCTTCCACTAGCGTGTACCTTTTAGCCATGCGAACAATCCTTTCTGCCAGGGCATGTTCTTCGAGAAGGATATTGTCTTTCAAGTAGTCCCGGACCTCCGAGATCCATGCATCGGGACTTGCTTGAGCCTCTGGATCTTGGTTGCCCGGTAGCTCGGAGCCCCCGGGGGCGCATACGATCCTTGGCGGATTCCATGGTAGCAGGGTCGCTGGGACTGCCAGCTTCGAGGTGCTTGGCTCGCCCCCTTCGCCCGGTTCGGCTGCCCGGGCGGTTGGTCACGGTAACGTCCTTGCAAATACTCCTTGAGGCACTGGGGCCCTTGTGGAGGCCTTCGTTGACAGGTCGTCTACGACTGAGTTGTTGGCTCGGGGTACATGGCACAAGTCCAAGACTTCAAAATCCTTTTCCAGTTTCCGGACGTGCAGCAGGTATGCTGCTAACTGAGGGTCATTGCAGCTGCACTCCCCTTTGGCTTGCTTGATGATCAGTTGGGAATCACCTTTAGCCAGAAGCTGTCAGACATTGAGAGTCAGGGCAGTCTTTAGCCCAAAGATTAGGGCTTCATACTCTGCCATGTTGTTTGTCGCCTTGGAGTCGAGGCGCACCATGTACTTGAACTGCTCCCCAGTCGGGGTGAGGAGCAGGACCCCGGCTCCGGCCCCCTGCTTCCGCGAGGAGCCGTCGAAGTAGAGCGTCCAGGGGGTCTCGGTGAAAACTGGAGCCTTGGGCACCATCTCGCCGTTGTCCGGGCCCCCCCGGTTGTTTGGCGATGGGGTCCATTCGGCCAAGAAATCCGCCAGTGCTTGGCTTTTGACTGCATGTTGAGGTAAGAACTCCAGCTCGAACTCAGCCAGCTCCGCTGCCCACTTGGAAATGTTGCCAGTCGAGTTGGGGTTGTGGAGTACGGTCTTCAGTGGGAAGGAGGTGACCACTGAAACCCGGTGAGCCTGGAAGAAATGCAGGAGCTTCCTCGACGCTATGAGCACTGCATACAACAGTTTGTGTACCTCCAAGTATCTTGTTTTTGCTTCATGGAGGACCTCACTGACGTAGTAGACTGGCCGTTGGGAGGTCCGAACCCTCCCTGGGGGGTCTGGGGCTCCTTGCAATGCGTCTGCATCCTGGGGAATGTGGCTCCCAGGGTCTAGCTGGGCCTCTGGGGGCTGGGACCCGTAAGGTACTTGGTCACTGGAACTCACAGCGGGGGGGGGGGGGGGGGGGGGTCTCTTCTGAATTCGGGCCTTGAGGCTCGGCCTCCCCCTCTGGGGCTCCTTCTGGTGCTTGTTGCGGCAGTAGCTCCGGCCGCTCTGCAACCAAGACCATGCTGACCACTTCTGTTGTTGCGGTGATGTACAACAGGAGTGGTTCGCCGGGTTCTGGCGCCACCATAATGGGTAGCGTCGTCAGGTGTTTCTTGAGCTCCTGGAAGGTCGCTTCAGCTTCCTCAGTCCACTCAAAGGGACCTGACTTCTGCAGAATCTTGAAGAAGGGCAGGGCTCGCTCAGCCAGTCTTGAGATGAACCGGCTGAGGGCTGCCAAACACCCTGCAAGCTTCTGCACGTCCTTGATGCGGGCCGGCGGCCGCATCAACTCTATCGCCTTGATCTTCTCTGGGTTAGCTTCGATCCCTCGATGCGATACCAAGAAACCAAGGAGCTTCCCTGCAGAGACCCCAAAGACACACTTGTCGGGGTTCAACATCGTGCGTGTCATGCACAGCTTGCTGAAGACTCGGGCCAGGTTGTCTAATAGGGATGTGCGGTCCCTAATTTTCAGCACGATGTCGTCGACATACACCTTTACCAGATCTCTAATGAGGTCCGCAAATGTCTTATGAATTGCACGTACAAAGGTGGGGAGAGCATTCTTGAGACCATAAGGCATGGAGACATAACAATACAGGCTGTCTACTGTTATGAAAGCAGTGTGTTCCTCATCTTCCCTAGACATAGGTATTTGGTGAAAACCGGAATACGCATCTAGGAAACACAGAAGATCACAACCTGATGTTGAGTCTACTATTTGATCTATCCTAGGAAGAGGGAATGGATCCTTTGGACATGCCTTATTGAGGTTGGTGTAGTTGATGCACATCCGGAGCTTCCCGCCAGCCTTGGGAACGACAACAGGGTTGGCCAACCACCGTGGGTGGTGAACCTCCCGGATGAAACCAGCATCAAGCAGCTTCTTGATTTCTTCACGGATGAAGTTTTGCCGCTCGATGGACTGTTTCTTGGGCTTCTGCTGCACCGGTTGGGCGTTGGGGTAGATCTCCAGATGGTGCTCAATCACCTCCCTGGGGATCCCGGGCATTTGTGATGGTTGCCATGCAAACACATTGACGTTGTCCCGGAGGAAGGTGATGAGCGCACATTCCTATTTGTTGTCCAAGTTCCCCGCGATACGGGTTGTCTGGGCAGCCTCGGAGCCAATCTTGACGACCTTCACGGGGACGTCGTCGTCGTTGGCAGGTTGCACGCAGGGTGCAGTAGTGGAGGCTCGTTGCGTCGGGCCTTGCTCTGGCCGACTCTCCTTCGAGCCTCCTGGGGCCGGAGCCCTCCCCGCTGCAAGTGCTTGGAGCTGCTCCAAGGCTAACACTGCAGCTGAGCGGTCCCCTCTGATCCTGAGGACACCGGAAGGCGTCGGCATCTTCAGGACGAGGTAGCCGTAGTGGGCTACAGCCATGAACCTGTAGAGGGCTGGCCTCCCAATGATTGTGTTGAAGGGGAGGTCGACGTCTGCCACGTGGAATAAAACGCTCTCCTTACGGTAGTTCTCTGGGGTCCCAAAGGTCATCGGGAGGTATGTTACCGTACGGGAGGATTTGCCCAGGTCTCACACCCGAGAACGGGCTCGAGGGTGTGTGCTCGGACATCGGCAGCTGCAGCTTTCGGAAAGCCGTCGTGGAGATGAGGTTAAGGCCCGCCCCTCCATCTATCAACACGTGAAAGACCTTCACGTTGGCGATGGTCGGGGACACCAGCAACGGGAGCACTCCTGCCCCTGCCATGTTCTTCGGGCAGTCAGAAGTGTTGAAGCTGATCGCCGTGCTCATCCACCTGCGGTGGGGACACGGACTTGGGACGGGGGCCACCGTGGCCACTGCCCGTCGTAGAGTTTTCACCGCGTTTCGGGACGTGGGGTCTGTGGCTCCCCCGTAGATGACATGGAGAGTCTTGCGGTGCTCCTTATCACTGCTGGAGTCGGAGTCGCCACCCTCAAAGACGGCTTTAACCGCCCGCTAGGGTTCCTGGAACCCCATCTCGCTGTCATCCTCCTTCTCAGGATCAACCTTCTTCTTGCCCTCCCTCTGGCGAGGGGGTGCGCCCTCCTGGCGCTGCTGCCTCTGTTTCTGTTTGCGGAAATGTTCCGCGAACCTCTTCACTTCCCGGCACTCGCTAGCACTATGGCTATTTGTACGCTGCACCGGGCACTTGAAGTCAGGCTCCTCGGGCTCAGGCGACTGCCTAGGGCGCTTGTCTCAGCGCGGCACTCGGGTTCCGCCGGGTGCCGCAGCCGCCATTGCCTGGGCTCCGGGCTTTGGCCTGTTCTTTCCACTGCCCTTCTTCTTCTTCTTGCCGCTGCTCCTTGCAGAGGCTCTTTCCTTAGTCGGGGTGGCTTCCCTTGCTTCTGAGGATGGCTGGGAGTGCCAGTTGCGCCCCTCAGCTGCCCTAGCACATCTGTCTGCCAGGGAGAACAGCTCGGCGACATCACGCACCTCGTGCATGGCTAGCTTCTCGAGCATCTTCTTGTCCCTCACACCTTGTCTGAACGCAACAATAACCGATGCGCTAGCAACCTGAGGGATGGTGTTCCGTACCTGGGAGAACCGCTGGATGAACGATCGCAGCGACTCTCCAGCGCGCTGTCTAACGGCGTGGAGGTCAAGCTCGGTGCCGGGGCGCTTGTAGGAACTGTCGAAGTTAGCCACGAACTGTCGGCACAACTCATCCCAGGAGGTTATGGACCCCTGGGACAGGTTCATGAGCCATGACTGAGCTGGGCCGGTCAGGACGACGGGGAAGTAGTTAGCCATAATGGCCTCGTCGCCTCCTGCAGCTAGTATCGCAGTGGTGTAGATATGTAGGAACTCGCTCTAGTTGACGCTCCCGTCGTACTTATCCGGCATGTGCGGCCGGAACTTTCGTAGCCAGACCACAAAACGGAGGTGAGGCGCTAGCGCTGCACACCCTTGGCTGGGGCTGACTGGTGCCGGCGGCGGCATCGCATACCCCGGGTGAGCAGGCGGCCCTGCGTACACCTGATGTTGGGGCGGTGTTGCATACGCCTATGGAGGAGGCGCGACGTACGCCTGGTGCGGCAGAGGCGCGACGTACGTCTGGTGTGGTGGAGGCACAGCATGGGCCTGGGGCACAGGGCCCGGCACGCTGTAATCTGCCTCGAGGTTGCACCGGCACTCCCTCTGGCGCTCGATGGTGACTCGGCAGTCCTCTCCGGCCCTGCGGCGCTGCAGCCTGATTCTTAGATCCGTTGTCGAGATCCTGGCCGAGCGCGGGTCTGCCGTTCACCGGTCGATTGTCGGCGTTCGCGACAATGACACATGCATCAGTTGGGCATGTGTCTCCCTCGGTGGAGGCGCGTTGAGTGCGGCGGTGACGAGGTGGTCGACGTCATTGATCCACTGCTGAGCTGCTCCCTGAGGAGCATCCCCAGCAGGAGGATTGTGGAGTAGTGCGCGCGCTGCTGCGAGCGCACTCTCCAAGCTTGCAGCCGGCGGCGCCGTGATTGCTGTCATGACCGGAATATGCCGCGGAGTGGCGTGTTAGCCTGCAGCCGGCGAAGTGACTGCAGGGCAACGTGAAGGTCCTGACCTTCATTCCCTAGAGCGGTAGCCTGCCCTAGAGCGGGATGACGCCTGATCCTCCGCCACTGTCTGCTGCCAGGACTGCGCCCTGGATGAACCAGTGTTGGATTGGTCGTTCACCATTGCTGCTGGTGGAGATCTTGACGGGGAAAAAGCCCCTACCTGGCGTGCCAAATGTCGAAGGTCGTAAACGACACTTCCCCCGGACCTGCTTAGAGAGCAGCCCGCGGATGTTCTTTGGATTCACGAGGGCTAGTCCCAGGAGATCGAACGCAACAGGATGATGAGCACAGGGGATTTACGTGGTTCGGGCCGCCGGAGCGTAATACCCTACGTCCACGGGGGTGTTTGTGTATTGCCTTGCTTGAGCGTGTATGAGCCTTGGTCTAATTTTCCGGTCCCTTGTGAAGGTCGTCTGCAGAGCCCTTTTATAGTTCATGGACTCCACAGTCACAAGGTGGGCCCCAGTACACGATAGGTGGTCCTGGGGAGGGACAAATCCTATACAAGATCTAGGATTAATTGCTATCTACTTCCCTTTGTCAGGGGTGTCAATGCGCCGTCCCGCCGCGTCGTGCGCCAGGGCTACACATAGTTGGTGATGATGGTCGTGCACGTCCCGTTCGTCTTGTCCTCGCGGCTCATTCGTCCGTCTTGCGGCGTGGGTCTGTATCGGCTACTCGGACAAGACAGGACACTGGAGCCTTGACCTTCGCATGCGCAACTCAGCTTGCCCGGGGAAGGCGTGCGTACTTAATGCCTGTCTGAGCAGCGCACGCGTTCCTTTACTGCGGCTTCCTACCGCACTGAGTTGGCCGTCCGCCACGTGGTTGCGCTGGAGCCTTCCTCTGTGGGAAGTCAAGCACTTGACGGAACAGGCCACGTGGCGCAATCGGAGCCCACCCCTATGGAGGGGTGGAGGCTCAGCCCTGCAGGCCACGTGGTAGCTCTGGTGCCTTTCCCCGTGAGGACGCGGGCCCGACCCTGAGGTCCCGATTGGCCACGTGGTGACTCCAGAGCCCGCCTCAGTGGGGAGGCGAGGGTCTAGTTCTGCCGGCCACGTGGCAGCTTGGGAGCCTCCCCCAACGGAGAGGTAGTATCTGGTCCTTCCCTCCACGACGTGGCAGCCTCGGATTCGGCCTCTTAGGCAGAGGCAGAGTCCTTAGCGGTTTTCTCCCTGTGCGCGGGGGTACCCGGTCTGCAGGGTACCGACAGACATATTTCCAAGAACTGTCCTGAGAGAGCAGATCGCAAAGGGGAAAAGAATGTCAACATCGTGACATCCAGCAATGCAGATGGGTACGGTAATTCCTTTACTGTTCTTTCTGTTTCTCAAACACCATCTTGGTGGTTTGATACGGGTGCTAATGTTCATGTATGTTCTGACACGTCCATGTTTACTTCTTACCAGTTCGTCCGGGATTCTGCCGTCCTAATGGGGAATGGGTCACATGCTTCTGTTCGTGGTGTTGGCACGGTCGATCTGAAGTTCACTTCGGGAAAGATTGTCCAGCTGAAGAACGTGCAGCATGTCCCTACTATGAATAAGAATCTTGTTAGCGGTACCCTTCTATGCAGAGATGAGTTTAAAGTAGTTTTAGAGTCCAATAAAATGGTTGTGTCTAAGCATGGACAATTTATTGGTAAAGGCTATGAATGCGGAGGCCTGTTCCGCTTTTCTCTTTCGGAGTTTAACAATAAGTCAGTAAACCATATTTGTGGCGGTATTAATGATGATGCAAGTGTTTGACATTCTAGTTTATGTCACGTTAATTTTGGTTTAATGAATCGGCTATCTAGTCTCAAATTAATTCTGGAATTCACTATTGTCAAAGGTTCTAAGTGCCATAGTTGTGTGCAGTCAAAGCAACCTCGAAAGCCTCACAAGACAGCCGAGGAGAGAAACTTGGCACCATTAGAACTCATACATTCTGATCTATGCGAGATGAATGGTGTGTTGACAAAAGGTGGAAAGAAATATTTTATGACATTAATAGACGACTCTACTAGATTCTGCTATGTTTACTTGTTGCAAACTAAAGATGAAGCTTTAGACTACTTTAAAATCTATAAATCTGAAGTAGAAACTCAATTAGAGAGAAAGATCAAACGTCTTAGGTCAGATCGTGGTGGTGAGTATTTTCCCAAAATATTTGATGATTTTTGTGCGGAACGCAGTATTATACATGAGAGGACGCCTCCATATTCACCCCAATCAAACGGGATAGCCGAGAGAAAAAACCGCACACTGTGTGACTTGGTGAATGACATGTTAGACACGTCCAGTTTATCTAAGGCACGGTGGGGGGGGGGGCTCTATTGACTTCATGTCATGTCCTAAACCGCGTTCCAAACAAGAATAAAGAGAAAACCCCTTATGAGGAGTGGGTTGGGAGAAAACCATCACTTTCATACTTGCGTACTTGGGGATGTTTGGCAAAGGTCAATGTTCCAATTACAAAGAAACGCAAGCTGGGACCAAAGACAGTGGATTGTATCTTTCTAGGCTATGCTCATCGGAGCATCGCATATAGATTTTTAGTAGTTAGATCTGAGGTACCTGATATGCATGTTGATACTATTATGGAATCTCGTGTTACAACATTTTTTGAGAATATTTTTCCTATGAAAGATATGCATAGCACTACTAGGATCTCTTCTAAAATTTGTCCTGAATCCACCAACTAGCGAGTTTCTTGATACACCGTCTGAGAATGTCCCAGAGGAGGAACACAATAAAATAACTCAGTCGAGTAAGAGATCACGGATTGCAAAATCCTTCGGTGATGATTTCATTGTGTACCTTGTGGACGACACTCCTAGATCCATAGCAGAGGCATATGCATCACCTGATGCAGATGACTGGAAAGAAGCAGTTCATAGTGAGATGGACTCAATTCTTTCCAATGGAACCTGGGAGTTAACTGAACGGCCATACGGCTGCAAACCAGTAGGCTGCAAGTGGGTGTTCAAGAAGAAGCTCAGGCCTGACGGTACTATTGAAAAGTACAAGGCAAGACTAGTTGCAAAGGGCTATACTCAAAAGGAAGGTAAAGACTATTTTGACACTTATTCACCTGTCGCCAGAATGACGACAATTCGTGTACTACTTTCTCTGGCTGCCTCTTATGATCTAATCATCCATCAAATGGATGTGAAGACAACTTTCCTTAATGGAGAGTTGGAAGAGGATATTTATATGGAACAGCCTGATGGGTTCATAGTAAAAGGTGAAGAGACAAAGGTGTGCAAATTGTTGAAATCCTTGTATGGCCTGAAACAAGCACCTAAGCAATGGCATGAGAAGTTCGATAGTACTTTGACTTCTGCTGGCTTTGTCATTAATGAGGTTGATCGGTGCGTGTACTATCGCCATGGTGGGGACGATAGCGTCATATTATGCTTGTATGTGGATGATATACTAATTTTTGGTACGAGCATTAATATAATTTCTGAGGTCAAGTCTTTTCTATCAAAGTGTTTTGATATGAAAGATCTGGGAGAAGCTAATGTTATTTTGAACATTAAGCTGAATAAGGATGAGAGTGGAATTACTTTAAGTCAATCCCACTATGTTGAGAAAATCTTGAGTCAGTTCGGCTTTATGGATAGCAAGATTTCTCCAACGCCTTATGATCCCAGCGTGATACTTAGAAAGAACAAGAAAGAGTTAAGAGATCAACTCAGATATTCTCAGATGATCGGTTCACTCATGTACCTAGCTGGCGCAACCCGTCCTGATATCTCGTTTGCTGTGAGCAAACTGAGCAGGTTCATGTCAAACCTGGGTACAAATCATTGGCATGCACTTGAAAGGGTTATGCGCTACCTGAGAGGTACAATTAGTTATGGAATTTACTATACTGGGCATCCGGCCGTGCTTGAGGGTTATAGTGATTCGAACTGGATCTCTGATGTTGATGAACTCTATGCCACGAGTGGATATGTGTTCACTCCAGCTGGTGGCGCTATATCATGGAGGTCTTGCAAACAGACCATTTTGACGAGGTCAACCATGGAAGCAGAACTCACTGCTTTAGAGACAGCAACTGCAGAGGCAGAATGGTTGCGAGAGCTCTTGATGGATTTGCCTGTAGTTGAGAAACCATTGCCGGTAATCCTTATAAACTGTGACAATCAGACGGTGATTGCCAAAGTGACCAGTTCTAAGGATAATGCAAAATCATCAAGACACGCCAAGAGACGTTTAAAATCTGTCAGAAAATGAGAAACTCCGGAGTTATTACTGTTTCGTACATACAAACAGTCAAAAACCTGGCAGATCCCTTTACGAAGGGTCTATCACGTAATGTGATAGAAAGTGCATCGAGAGAGATGGGTTTGAGACCCATTGATGTGACACTATAGTAGTAACCCAACCTATGTGATCGGAGATCCCGTGAATTAGGACATGGGAAAACAAGCTAGTGGTTCGTCAAGGAGAGTACTTCTTTTATACCCTCTCTATGTGAAGATGCACACTTGTACTCTCAAAATGTAAGGTAGGTTGGCGATTTGCCTTAATGTGTTTCTGTTGGCTATGTGTAGCAAAGATGCCGTCCTACATGGCAGTCTTGAAGGAAACATACCTATATGAGCTCCGACTGTCTAACGTTGCAGTCTGTGAGATTTGAGTGATCTCTAGAAAGCTCATGAAGAGACCAGGGAGTACGATGCATATGCTCCACCCGCGGGGTAGACTACTGGTAATGGTTTTCGGGTAAAGCCAGTACACACAAAACTTGCAATTCAATGCGTAGTCCATTGTTCAAGTTGTGACCTGATGAAACTTGAGGATCTAGGCAGAAGTTCAACTTCACAGTCTCTACTGAAACACTAGTATATCAAACAAGGAACGAGAATGACCTCTCTCCTAATGGCTTTGAGATCTGGTGGGGGATTATTGGAATTAATGGGCTTGGCCCAGTACATATTCAGAATTAATTCCCAATAAATATCAAATGCCCATTAGTGCAAGAGGGACTGGTGCTAAGTGTTTAGTCCCACATGGGAAGTAGAAGTGGAGCAACCCCTACATAAAAGGGAGGTTGCTCTTCTACTCCTTGAGTGAGAGAGAAGGGAGGAAGAGAGGGGTGGCCCACACGCGCTCCTCCTCCTCCTCCTCCTCCTCGCTCGCCTCGCCACACCATGCCTCGCCCCGCCCTGCCCCGCACACGCGCGCATGTGTTCGTGTGAATTCGAGCCTCGAGCCGAGCCCAGATTTTATATTTTTGCAGAAAAATATATTTGGGCTTTGGGCTTCTGGGCCTCCGAATTTTTGGGGCTACCGAGTCAGAATCCAAGTCGCTGGAGACGGTCGTGTCTACGACTGCGGAGTCAGTTCGGATCTCATACGAACCGCCTCCTGGGACTCTATAAATATGGGCGTTCGCGGTATGGCAGGGCATCCCACTACTACAAAAAGCATTTTTACAGGCGCCTCAAATTTTCAAACACAGGCGGTCCTTAAAAATATGCGACTTTGATGACGAATGATATAATAACCGCCTGTGATGACAGAACAACACAGACGGATTTTAAAGAACAACCGTCTGGGTAAATACATGATCTTCACAGACGGTTCTTAATTAAGAACTGTCTGTAATGCAATGAACTTCACAGACGGATTTTAAGAAACAACCGCCTGGGTAAATACATGATCTTCATAGACGGTTCTTAATTAAGAACCGTCTGTAATGCAATGAACTTCACAGGCGGATTTTAAAAAACAACCGTCTGGGTAAATACATGATCTTCATTGGCGGTTCTTAATTAAGAACCGTCTATAATGCAATGAACATCATAGACGGATTTTAAATAACAACCGCCTGGGTAAATACATGATCTTCGTTGACGGTTCTTAATTAATAACCGCCTGTAATGCAATGAACTTCATAGACGGTTCTTGGTTAACAACGGCCTGAGAAGATCATGTATTTTCAGTGGCGGTCATTGTTTAAGAACCGTATGTAGTTGTTCAATTATCACAAGCGGTTTTCATTGAAATTACAGGGATGTAGTCGTTGCAATTATCACAACCGTATGTAGTCGTTGCAGGGAAAATTGTATCAGGAAAAAAACACAGATGAGCAGATACTAGTACAGTAATGCATTATAGGAAATGCTCGATCACCAGTTCGGCTGGCTTAAATGTGATAATACACCATTAGAGGCTTTACAATTGTTCAAAGATAATTTCTTCACACTGAACAAAAATCATGCTACATTCATTGTAGATCGACGATGAAGCTCCCATCGATCAATCTAAATTGTACCGTCCTGCTTGCTCCCGAACACGTCTCTTATATTCCGCTGGATCCTAAAAATATTGACATTATTTAAATTAACAAATGTCAAAGGAGGAATGAATAACCTACACTGGTCACTAAGTCAAAGTGTCATCTAACCTTGATAAGTAGATTATAGCAATCATTTTCAATATCAGGCACATTTGGCTGATGTAGCAAACGCTGAACATCAAGTAGTATAGTTTTGATTGTAAAAGCACTGCACCACCCCTATGAAATATAATTTAAGCAATATAAGAAACCAGTTCAAATAAGTTCGACAACAATTATAAGTAATAATTACATGAACAAAATAGGTCTATCTTACAATCTCTTGATCGAGAATCCCGATGCAGAGTGCTCCCGAACGATGGACATTTGGGTGGAAGAACCCAATTGGAAAGGCGCATCTTGGAGGCACCAAGGGATAGTCCTCAGAGAAGGAGACTGTCAGGGGGTAGTAACCATCTTCCCATTCAGTCTGCAAAAGAAATTTATTAATCGGAGGACGATGGTTAAACTCATATTGTGCTTGTTCTTCATGACTTACCCCTTCTTTACCGGGGACGATGCACTGCCACTTCAAAAAATCTCCTGATTTAGGCTTCGTAGAGAAACCCTACGCGGAGAAATTGAAAATACCAAAAACAAACAAGACGGAAAAACAAACTACAGTTAAGTTCATCAGTCCATTACAGATACATATGTATATACAACCATGCGACTGGTGTGCCATATGTACATACATGGGGATAGTTCTTGCGCCACTTCAAGCGCTCCTCCTTCAATCGGCTACACGCCCGAGACATCATTATCTGAAATACCAAACTTCCAAATTATTGAGTCCAAACGCATATGTACACAAATGCAAAAGGACACAATCCATATACCAACATTGTTCTAAGTTGATTTCAGAAGATACAAATATATACAATATATATCATCTCGCATTGCTATATACATTTTTTCCAGCATTGACATCTTCTCGCATATAGGGTTTCAAATTCTTTTTAATGCTTCTCTCTACGCGCTTGATGTTTTCTGGTTCGGTGAAAAGGTACATCTCTTCATACTGATTATATTCCTCTTCATTATCTCCCACATTCTCAACCCCAACAATATTTTGCTTTCCAGAAACAACTACGTGCAACTTCTCAGTTTCTGGATCTTGAACATAAAAAACTTGTGCAACATTATCGGCGAGAACCCACAGGTCATCTTTGTAACCCACTTTATTCAAGTCTACCAGTGTCAGCCCGTAATTGTCCACTTTCAAACCATCAGGATGTTTGACCCATTGGCACTTAAATACGGGCATTACCATTCTTTCCCCATAATCGAGTTCCCATATTTCCTCTATGAACCCGAAGTATGTGGTCTTCTGCCCTTGTGAATCATAAGCCTCAATACGAACATCACTATTTTGTGCAACACTCTTACCGTCTTTTTCTTTAGTGTAAAATGTGTAACCATTGATGTCATATGCTTGCCATGATGTTACCAAAGCAGATGGGCCAGAAGCTAACTTCTTCATTGTTGCCTCTTCTATAGTGTTTCCGTATGATATATTTTTGTCCATTAACCATTCAGTGAAACATCTTCTGTGCTCTTTCATGATCCAGTCCTCTGTGTGGTCTTGGTTTTTACCACGAAGCTCAATTTGATGTTCCTCGATGTACGGCTCAGCTATTGCGAGCTGTTGTAGTACACCAAAATGTACACAGTGTATATTCTTATAATCTTGAACAATAAAAGTTTTCTTATCCACTTTGCTTCTCCCACGTAGTCTACCCTCATGTACCGGTATTGGCACACCTATCGATTTTCCATCTTTGATGTAATCAGCGCAACCCTCAATCACTTCTTCAGTGGTGTATCCTTCCATAATTGAACCCTCTGGGTGAGCACGGTTCTGCACATAACCTTTTAATACTCCTAAATATCTCTCCAACGAAAACATATGATGTAAATATAGTGGCCCCAATGCTTTTATCTGATCAACAAGATGTATGATTAGGTGTACTTGCATATCAAAAAAGGATGGTGGGAAACACATCTCAAGCTTGCACATTGTCTCGACGATGTATGTTTTCAGATAGTCTAAATCTTCACGTGCTATCACCTTTTGCGATACTGCATTGAAGAAGTAACACAAACATGTGATGACAACTTTTATATGCTCAGGTTTGATTACTCTTATTGCAATGGCATATAAAACTGTCATCATCATGTGACAGTAGTGAGAATTATAACCGAATAAAGACAAGTCTTTCATCGAGACTAGTTTGCGGATATTGGATGAGAAACTTGTGGGCACTTTGATCCCACGCAAGCATTCGCAAATTGCTTTTTTCTCTTCTAGCGTCAAGTTGTAGCTGGCTGGGGGAAGGTAATGCTTCCCGTTCGCCTTTTCTACTGGATGAAGCTCTGATCTCAAATCAAGATTTACTAGGTCCATACGTGAATTTAATCTGTCCTTTGTTTTCCTCGGCATGTCCAGCAAGGTCCCAATGATGCTGTCAAATAAATTCTTTGTAATGTGCGTCAAATCAATACTATGGCAAAATTCTAGATTCTTCCAATATGGAAGATACTTGAAAAAAATTGATTGTTTCTTGAAAGCAATGTCAGTTGTATCATCCGAAGATGTACTTTTATTTCTCTTAATTCCTTTACTATTTTTTCCCTTACCGAAAGCAATATGAATGTTCTTGACCATTTCAAACACAAGTTTTCTACTGTAAGGTTTCGGTGCAGTATCTTTTTTGATTTTGTTATCAAATTGTTCTTTCATCTTCCTATACTTGTGTGTATCTGTCAAGAACCATTGATGTCTCATGTACACCGTCTTTCTGGATGAAGTGAGGTATAGAAATCCAGTTCTATCCACGCACCTAATGCAACCTTTCTTCCCTTTCATTTGTCCCGATAATGTAAACAGTCCGGGATAATCATGCACGGTAATGAATATCATTGCTCTTAGCGTGAAATACTCCCGCTTGTACTCATCCCATGTATGTACCCCTTCATTCCACAATTTCGCCATATCTTCCATTAAAGGTTCCAAGAACACATCAATTTTGATGCCGGGTTGTTTTGGACCTTGGATAAGAACAGATAATAAGATATATTTCCTTTTGTGACACAACCACGTCGTTAGGTTGTACATAGTTAAGACCACGGGCCATGTGCTGTGTATGCTCCTTTTTTTACCAAACGGATTCATTCCATCTGTACCCAAGGCAAACCTCACATTTCTGATTTCCTTCGCAAATTCTAGATACTGAATATCAAAAATTTTCCACTGCATTGCATCACCAGGGTGTCGTATATGTTTTTCATTCTTCTTGCGTTGCTCGGAATGCCAACGCATAAGTTCAGCCTCCCTAGGGTTTGAGAACAAACGCTTCAAGCGATCAATTACCGGAAGGTACCACATCACCAATGCAGGAATTTTTCTCTTATTCTTTCCGTCTGCATCGCCAGAAGTATCGTCAT
The DNA here is from genome assembly GCA_036927565.1 of Tuctoria greenei. Lineage (NCBI taxonomy): Eukaryota > Viridiplantae > Streptophyta > Magnoliopsida > Poales > Poaceae > Tuctoria > Tuctoria greenei. Next base: position 152,034,840 of record JAYESD010000011.1, read on the forward strand.
CGTCACCTTCAGGACCAATGATAAACTTCTTATTCTTCTGAGTCTTTTTCATGTTGGTAACATACTGGTGATTGTAGTCCTTCTTGTATCTACTGACACCACAAATGGGGCATCTAGTTGCGAGCTCATGCTCTTTGCGATACAGAATACAATGGTTAACACAAGCGTGTATTTTTGTCACACCTAGTGCCATCGGGCAAAGAAGTTTCTTCGCTTTATAAGTGCTTCTGGGCAGTTTATTTAGATTTGAAAGAATTTCTGCAAGAAGATTCAAAAGATCAGAGAAACTAAGACCATCCGTGCGTAGCTTTCAACTTTAGTAGTTCTAAGACTACACGCAACGTAGTGAACTCTTTATCACAACCGTTTGATTCATCATATAAAAGCTCTGTCGCCGCATTCTACAATGTCTCCATTTTACTTAAACCTTTGCTTGATCCCATAGAAGTCAGTACATATAGTTCAATGTGACGCAACATCTCTTCACAATCGAACTCATCATCATCATCACCAACTTGATTGTCACTACCATCATCGATATGAACATTATCATCATCTGATCCTCTCTCATCATCTTTATCCACATCATGTGTATCTAACTCACCATGCTCTGTCCATATTGTGTAGTTATTTTTGAAACCTCTTTTCACCAAATGAGATTGGATTACTATAGTATCCGTCCAAGCAATCTTATTTTTGCAGTCAATACATGGACATAATATGTCATCTATCTTTTGCAACTTCGCATGTCTCTTGGATGATTCAATAAAATTTGCAACATTATGAATGTACATAGGATCGGGTCTTGGCATGTTATACATCCACACTCGACGGTCCATGCTTCAATAATAGAATTTTTGTCAGATTTACAAAATTTGGCCACAAATATTCTCTAAAGGTCTTCTATAAAATGAATTTACAAAGACATGACAAGTATGATTAGGGCGACTAATGTAGGAGACGGGCGACGTCTTGAGGCGGACGGAGTCAAAGGGGGAAACAGGCCCAGCAGCATGGGCTAGGTCTGGGTGGGATTCGGTCCGTTATATCGGGAAACAGGCCCAGATGCATCTTATATATATTACAATAGCATCTGTTAATTAAACATCATATTCATGCACATAATAGGTACAAAAAGGAAAAAATCCATATAGTCCATACATCAATATACCAGAACACAATCCATACAGTCCTTACACATGCAAAAGGACAGAATCCATATACCAGAACACACAAAACTAACAGCTTATCAGCTAATGAAAATATACAAAGAAAAAGTAAGGAAACTACATTTACCTTGAAGAGGCGTCAGCACGGTGGGGAGGCGTCAGCAAGGTGGGTCGGCTGGGTGGAGAAGTGGCGGTGCGGGGTTGAGCGGCGGCGCGACAGTATGGGCTGGGCGGCAGAGCGGCGGCGCGGCGCAGGGGAAATTCAACAGCCTTGCGGCGTCGATATAAATCCTCCAGGGTTGCGTTTTGACTGCGGTGAGGGGTCCTTATATAGACGTCGGTTTTTCACAGGCGGTTTTTAACTTTATCTTAGGCGGGTTTTACTTACCAACCGTCTAAAAAGATATTTAATCAAGAATATTACTTAAGAAGTAAATATCTTCACAGACTGTTGGTACTTAATAACCGCCTGAGAAGATGATTATCTCAGGCGGGTATTACTTACCAACCGCCTGAAATAATGCCACCTGAACAAAATATTTTTAAAACTTGTATAGCTGACATTGTAATGTTTTGGTAAATATCAAATTAATTTCTACTCACATATTATTCACATTTGTGTATCTCGTAAAAAAAAAGTTCCTTCACTCAAAATTGTTGGTATGAACATATTTGTATAATTTATACATGTATGAATTTTTTTAATTTTTTTTAAAAGCATTCCAACATGTCAAACTTCAAACTATCCACCATTCTAACTAAATGCTCATATACATATGAGCATTTAGAGCACATTCACTTCATTGAAATCCAGAAATTCTAAAACACCAGTATTCATTGACACGAATGAACACAAATATATTACAAAACACTAGAACTCCTAAAACTACAAAAGAAATAGGTACAAGAACTCCTAAAACTACACTACGGCCCCGCCTAATCCCTGCTCTCCGCCAACTTCTCAAACCACGCCAAGCGGTCCTCCTCCGACTCGTCGTTGTCGTCGTCGTCGTAGTCATCACCATGGTGGTGGTCGCCGTCGTCATCGCCGTCGTTGGAGGACGACTCGTCGTCATCATCGTCGTCGTCGTCGTCCTCCTCCTCCTCCTCCTCCGGCGATGATGCAGCAGGAGAGTGGGTCGGCTGCTCCGGCTGAGCCGATTGCTCCGGCTGTACCGGTGGCTCCGACTGCACCGGCGGTGAACGCGCTGGTCGTCATTCACCCTCTCGGGGGAGCTGCAGCGTATCTGCTTGCAGGGTGGCTGCCTCAGCGGGCTAGGAGGCGGAAGGTTGGCCATGGCTGTGGTGGTTCGTCGGCGCCGGGCTAGGAGGTGGAACGATGGAAGAAGAAGAAAGGAGTGCAAAAGTTCTGTGCTTGTACATAATCGACGACACGCCTTATATATGGTCTGTGCGGAGTAGACGAGGGAGCGGTTCGTTTCCCGCGCATTGAACTCTTTGCAGACCTCGTGCGGTGCACAATTAAACCACTGTGGAAGACGATCTTCAGAGATCCTTCCGTCTCTCTGGTATCCATGTGGAACATCGCGTCCCTGCACCACGGCTTCTCAACTTCTCCGCAGACCTCGTGCGGCGCGTCAGTTAATTAACATCTTCTCAGGTCGTTAATTAACATCTTGTAGTTTCAAAAATGTTTATCTCAGGCGGTTATTACTTACCAACCGCCTGAGATAATTCCCGATACTGTTCTTCAGTTTCCTTATCCCTTGCTTCTTTTTTACTTAGATTCCAATATAAATACTCAAACATGTTTAGATTCTGCAAATTGTGTTCAAATTCGATGATTCTTTCTTCTACATTTGTATAAAATTAACATCTACCACCTGAACAAAATATTCTGTTCATTGTGCATTGAACTCTTTGCAGACCTCATGCGGCGCACAATTAAACCACTGTGGAAGACGATCTTCAGAGATCCTTCCATCTCTCTGGTATCCATGTGGAACGTCGCGCACGCGTCCCTGCACCACGGCTTCTTAACTTCTCCGCAGACCTCGTGCGACACGTTAGTTAATTAACATCTTCTCAGGCCGTTAATTAACATCTTGTAGTTTCAAAAATGTTTATCTCAGGCGGGTATTACTTACCAACCGCCTGAGAATATATTTATCTCAGGCGGGTTTTACTTACCAACCACCTGAGATAAGCTCATGGAGTTCCCCTTGCCGCATGATATTGCGGTCCTGATCGCGGGGTGGGTTGCCGCAACCTCCACCCAGCCCATGGACGCCCTCTCCAGTCTGCGCGCCACCTGCAAGGCCATGCACGCGGCGTGCCGTGATCCCACGGTGGGCAGGCACGTGGCGCTGGAGCGGGATAGCAGCTAGGAGTGGTTCCAATGGCACGGGAACGGGAGCTACGACGCCCTCGTGGAGCGCCTGGCCAACGTGGGCAACCCTCATGCGTGCTATGTCACCGGGTTCGACCTCGTCTTCAACTACGGCCGCGCGCAGGCGCAGCGGGGCACCCAATTCCTTGCCCGGGCGGCCGCGAATGGCCACAAGGTGGCGGCCTACGTTCTCGCCATGCTCCGCTATGACGCCGACCGTGGGGACCGCGACACCCTCGAGTATATCTGGCATGTCGAAGGCGAGGCCCACGTCGGCGACAACGCGGTCGGGTCCGTCGCGATGAAGAGGACCAACAAGGAGTGTTGCCGGTGTCAGAATCAAGCCATGCAGAGGCTCGACATTTTCGTGAGCTGGAGGTTACTGCGTAGGCCTCCTCCTAGACCGCCGCCGGTGGCGCTGCCCGACATTGACGATGGCGTTTGCCGCTGCCCAACAGGGGGAACCAGGGGCCTGCCCGCTGCGGCACGCGAGGGTGGTCCGAGTGGACCGTCTTCTGTACTGAGAACTATAGGATTGAGCGCGAGTATGACCTGTTCTCCCATAACGTGTTGTACTCTATGGGTTATATTCCCTCCCTTTTGGATGCGCTACCCCTAGTTCTCCCAACGCCAATGAAAAAGTATTCATTTATACATGTATGAATTTTGTTAATTTTTTTAAAAAGCATTCCAACATGTAAAACTTCAAATTATCCATCATTCTAACTAAATGCTCATATACATATGAGGCATTCATCAAATTATGAACACACATTGATTCAAAAAAATTTAAAAAAATCTGAAAAATTTCATAGAGGTTGTTATGATGAGTAAAAATGTCCACTGAAAAAATAAATGAATAAGGCATTATATTCATCAAGATAGAAAAATGAAAAATAGCATTTGTTGTATGTTTTTTATGTTCTAACCAATTTCAAAGGATTTATGAAGTGAAATTTAATGGTAACCTTTACTTATCAATAATATTACAAGAAAGTGGATTTTTGCCTTTTTAAAGGACCACATTTAATCAAGAATATTAATTAAGAAGAAGTAAATATTTTCACAGGCGGTTGGTACTTACCAACCGCCTGAGAATAAATTTATCTCTGGCGGGTATTACTTACCAACCGCCTGAGATAATGCCTGATACTGTTCTTCAGTTTCCTTATCCCTTGCTTCTTTTTTATTTAGATTCCAATATAAATACTCAAACATGTTTATATTCTGCAAATTGTGTCCAAATTTGATGATTCTTTCTTCTACATTTGTATAAAATTAACATCTACCACCTGAACAAAATATTTTTAAAACTTGTATAGATGACATTGTAATGTTTTGGTAAATATCAAATTAATTTCTACTCACATATTATTCACATTTGTGTATCTCATAAAAAAGGTTCCTTCACTCAAAATTGTTGGTATGAACATATTTGTATAATTTATACATGTATGAATTTTTTTAATTTTTTTAAAAGCATTCCAACATGTCAAACTTCAAATTATCCACCATTCTAACTAAATGATCATATACATATGAGGCATTCATCAAATTATGAACACACATTGATTCAAAATTTTTTTAAAAAATCTGAAAAAATTCATAGAGGTTGGTATGATGAGTAAAAATGTCCACTGAACAAATAAATGAAAAAACCATTATATTCATCAGGATAGAAAAATGAAAAATAGCATTTGTTGTATGTTTTTTATGTTCTGACCAATATCAAAGGATTTATGAAGTGAAATTTAATGGTAACCTTTACTTATCAATAATATTACAAGAAAGTGGATTTTTGCCTTTTTAAAGGACCACATTTAATCAAGAATATTAATTAAGAAGAAGTAAATATTTTCACAGGCGGTTGGTACTTACCAACCGCCTAAGAATAAATTTATCTCTGGCGGGTATTACTTACCAACCGCCTGAGATAATGCCCGATACTGTTCTTCAGTTTCCTTATCCCTTGCTTCTTTTTTATTTAGATTCCAATATAAATACTCAAACATGTTTATATTCTGCAAATTGTGTCCAAATTTGATGATTCTTTCTTCTACATTTGTATAAAATTAACATCTACCACCTGAACAAAATATTTTTAAAACTTGTATAGATGACATTGTAATGTTTTGGTAAATATCAAATTAATTTCTACTCACATATTATTCACATTTGTGTATCTCAGAAAAAAAGTTCCTTCACTCAAAATTGTTGGTATGAACATATTTGTATAATTTATACATGTATGAATTTTTTTAATTTTTTTAAAAGCATTCCAACATGTCAAACTTCAAATTATCCACCATTCTAACTAAATGCTCATATACATATGAGGCATTCATCAAATTATGAACACACATTGATTCAAAAAAATTTAAAGAAATCTGAAAAAATTCATAGAGGTTGGTATGATGAGTAAAAATGTCCACTGAAAAAATAAATGAAAAAATCTTTATACTCATCAAGATAGAAAAATGAAAAATAGCATTTGTTGTATGTTTTTTATGTTCTGACCAATATCAAAGGATTTATGAAGTGAAATTTAATGGTAACCTTTACTTATCAATAATATTACAAGAAAGTGGATTTTTACCTTTTTAAAGGACCACATTTAATCAAGAATATTAATTAAGAAGAAGTAAATATCTTCACAGGCGGTTGGTACTTACCAACCGTCTGAGAATATACTTACTAACCGCCTGAGATAATCTTCTTCTCAGACGTGAAATTTTAATTAACGATGAACACACTACACATTCATTCATTCACACAGTTGAAGAACACACAAGATACTCATTCATTAACAATATTCAATCACACATCTCACAAAAGAACACACAAGATGCACAATATTTACACAAGAACACACAAGAACACACAAGATACACAAGTAATCTTCAATCACATAGATGAAAAAAGATAGATTTCATTCATTAATAATATTTACAAAACAGAAGCAACTAAAAACAACAAAAAGAAAAACTAATTAAATCCTCCTCCTACTCCTCTTCCTCCTCCTCCTCCTCCTCCTCCTCCTCGTCCTCCTCCTCGTCCTCCGGCGGCGACTCCGGCACCGGTGCAACCGGAGACAGGGCCGGCTGCACCGGCGGTGCAACCCCGAGGTTGCTAGCCGTCGCCTCCACTAGCGTTCTACGACCCTCGGGGCCAAGAACCTGGGCCATTGTCGCGAACAGAATGTCGAGACGATCAGCCACCCCCGTGAGGGCGTAGAGGTAGTGGCCCATGGTACCCATTCCAGTATACTCTGGAAGGGTACCCAGCCCCAAGGCACTCATGGCGCGAGACGTATTGTTGTACGCCTCTCGCGCCATGAGGAGGCGCTGCTCGGTTCTGATCTTCTCGGGGGAACTGTAACATAGTTTCTTGCAAGGTGGCTCCCTCGGAGGGCTTGGTGGCGGAAGGTCGGCCATAGTGGTGTTGGGTCGTCGGAGCGGAGGAAGACGAAGAAAACAAGAGGATTCAAAGTGAGCGATACGCTTGTGAGCGATAGCGCGTCTTTAAGGCCGCGCGGAGTGGAAGATGGAGCAGTTGGTTTACCGCGCATTAAAGGTCGCGCCTCGGGGAAAAGAAAGGTCGTGCACGATCGTCGACACATCTTCATAGGCGGTTGGTGAGGGGTCTTTATGTAGGCGTTCATCAAATTATAATGAACACATATGAATTAAGAAGAAGTAAATATCTTCATAGGCCCATGTTTATCTCAGGCGGGTGTTACTAACCAACCGTCTGAGATAATTGTATCTTCTCAGGCGGTTGGTAAGTAAAACCCGTCTGAGGTAACAATCTTCTCAGGCGGTCGGTACTTAAAATCCGCCTGAGAAAATGTGAGTCTATATATACTCCTCGACAGCATTGGAAAAACCTAACCCGGGTGAAACACTTAGACGCCGTTAGGCTGCCAAAATTTCGTTTGCCGCCAAGTGTTTGCCCTCGTCACTTCCAGGTATGCCGAGCGAAGCCATTGCTGTCGCCGCCGAGCTTCAAGGTAAACCCTAAACCCTTCGACCTTCCATCCTCCTTCGTCGTGCCGCCTCGCTCCCCGCCCTCGTTGCCGCCTTGCATATCCTTGGTTAGGGTTCAGGAATTGGAAAATGGTAGGCATCCTTGGTTAGGGTTCGGTGGAATTTGAAAAACTATCAAGTTCGGTGGCATCTTTGGTTAGGGTTCGGTGGGGCAAGATTTATCTGGATGGTTATATAACGATAAATTGGTAGTTGGTTTTGTGTGTCTGAAACTGTGAAATCAGTAGCATTTCATCTTCTGGTAGTTTGCAGAGATAAAACTGTCAAGTTCGAATGAATAGGTTTACCAAATATATGTTGAAGAAGTTCCACTTCGTTATATTCATTGGAGCAAAGCCTGTAGGATCATGTAGCAAAACTGTCAGTTTGCGCGTTCTATCATCGCATTGTGCATGATCCTATTCTGTTCTGACACATTAGTGGTAAACATGATTCTAGACTCTAGTAACAGCAGTATATTCCCTATTTCTGTCATCGGCCTTGCATATGCCACATAATTATCTATTAGGGGCAAGATTTAGCTATATTTGGTTAAGTTGAGCAAATTTGGCTAATTTTGGCTAAGTTACATTAGATATAGTTATACTTGACTAATTTTGACTAAGTTATGCTATATTTAGCTATATTTGGCTACTTTTGCTTAGAGTTAGCTATGCCAGACTAAGTTTGGCTAAGTTTGCTTTTATTTCTCTAAGTTAGCTTCATTTGAGCAATTGTAGCTAATATGTACTACCAAAGATGTCTGCACTTGTGGCTCCATCAGCTTCATTTGAGCAATTGTACCTAATCTGAGCTACCAAAGTTATGCTATATTTAGCTCTGAAGCCAAACAAGTTGCTGGACAACTTATTTGTGATGCCAGGAGCATCCTCACGCCCATATCTAGGTACCACTAGGTGTGGCGATGGAGTCTGAGCATATGCTGCCAATCTCTATGATACAAGAATTTAGTTAGACCTATATAACTTCAAAAATGTGTTTTGGCTAAATTTACTTAATTGAGGTTTTTTGCTTTTAGTCCCTTGCTTGATTAGTTATAGGTCCGGAGCATATGCTGTGCGGGGATTTGCTTTTTGTCCCTTGCTTGATCAGTTATAGGTCCGGAGCTAGGCGCCGCCTAGTAAACCTCAAGAACGTGGTCGCCACTCTGAACGAAGCTAGACTATTTAGAATAAAAAGATAAAATTGCCATTGCTGGTGAGCAACTTTAACATGCTTGTCACCCTCGCAATGTATAGGAACCTTTTGGTCAGTCGCCTTAAACCCTAGAATGCCTTATCAAATCCTATAATGCTTCCATCTTTTTCTTCATGCAACACTTCATGTAGAGTTAATATGCCATTTATTAGATTTTTTGTCTTATTAGATCTAGCATGGAAAGCCCTAAGAAGACTGGTCCTGATAGTAACAACAAAGAAGATAATATGGAGTTTACTGACTCCAGTAGTTCAGGCTCCTATCACAGTCCTTCGGATCCTTTTCTGAATATAAAAATTAAAAAGACTTCAGTGGATCTAGACCCAGAATATGATCCTGCCGACGAGGTATGGATCACGAATCTTAACTTCAGCAGTTCATTAATGTTGGTTGTCAAGTATACGAAGTCTTATAATTTTTTCCTACCTAGATTAATCGCGAAGACAATGAGGTGACATCGGCTCCTAAAACTGCAGAAGGTTCTCCAATGGATGAATCCTCAGCTTCACTCAAGCGGAAACGAGGGCAACAAGGTCCCAATAAGGGTCCATTGGACCGCATCATGTACATAACAAGGGTCGGTCCAGGTGGGCTTCCCCAAGAACCACTGGATTCAGTTACCAAGTACCGTAATGCATACGGTTTTCTTGTTAGGGAGGTTGTGCCGATCACAACTGAGAATTGGAGGAAATTACCCGAGCAGACCAAGAATGAGTTGTGGGAAAAGATAAAGAAACAATTCAAGTTCCCGAAAGGCACAGAAGAAGCTGTAAAGAAAGCCACATTGGTCTCTTGCGGCAAGAAGTTACGATGCTGGAAGAGTGAAATGAATGCTTATGTTAAGGCCGATAAGGTCCCTAGCCCGAGGAAGATGGGAAAAATGACACAAGCTCAGTGGCAAGAGTTTGTTCGTCAAAAGAGCACACCTGATGCTAAAGCTCTAAGTGCAACTAGGTCAGAGCTTGCAAAAAAGAACAAATACCATCATCGCTTGGGGTCTGTCGGATATGACCCCAAAGTCCAGAAATGGAATAAGATATTAGACGAAATTACCAGTAAGGGCAATCCTCACCCATTAGAAGGGTGCGATGAGCGAACTCAATGCTGGGTCTTTGCTCGGTCAGGTTTGACCAGCGAGGGCAAACTTGAAAAGCCCGACTCTCTGAATGAAGTAGAGGATAAAATGAAAGAAGTAATTGAAAAGCAAAAGAAGGGTCTCTTCAAGCCGAAGAGGGAGAATGACCAACTTACTGCTATCTTAGAAAACCCTGAACACAGCGGACGGGTTCGAGCGGTCTCTTCTCAAGTGTCTTGGCTAGATGGTTTCCCTAAAGATAAAGACACATATAGAAGATGTGAGAAGTTTAAGAAAACACTTGATGAAACGATTGCTAAAAAGGTCAAAGAAAATATGCAAGAAATAATGGAACAACTTAGACAATCAGGACAATTAGTGGCACCGAGTACAATGATGGTTCCGGTGCAAAAGGAGCAATTAGTATCTCCAACTGCCTACCCTAGCAGCGTTGGTTCTGTGCCAGGCTCAGGGTCAGCCCATAAGTTCCCTGTCAATGATATTGCTAATGACAAATCTTGTCATCTTCTTGTCCCGATAGGCAGAGCAGGGAACAAAACCAAACAGGTTGCCACTGCTATGGCAAAGCCTGATCGTGACTTCAACGGGAATCCACTTCCGTTGTATTATGCTGTGGTGCAAGTTCTTCAGATCATTGATAATGATTATGAAGATTATGAAATAGACCACGTCACACCTGAGGGGATCACGACTCTGGGGCAGGCTATCAACCAATTAATCCTTTGGCACCGACGCAATATCGTGTTGGACGATGAGCCAATTTCTAGCCCTGTCGCATCTCCAAATACTGCAACCCCATCTTCTAAGGCGAAAGTGCATGAAGAAGATCCACTCCCAGTCCGGGAAGATCCAATCCCCCTATGTCTCAGCAAGGATGATATCCAAGAGCAACAAGTTGGACAACAACTTCAAGCAGTACTAGAGCAAGCTGTTGCTAGTAAAGAGCAATCAGTTGAGCAACAACTTGAAGTAGTACTAGAGCCAACTGCTGGGAGTAAAGAGCAATCAGTTGAACAACAGGTTCAACAACAAGCCAGTGTCCAACTTCCGACGACTACTCCTCGATCATCAGTGCCTATCAAAGTTAGCTCATACGAAATTAATAAACCTTCATCAAAAGTGTCAAAGTATTTGGAAGCTATGAAGGAAAATATTAGAAAATCGAGTGCATCTCGTTCTTCTCATGAGCCAGCATTAGAAGATATCGAGGAGTGGGAAGAAGACGGTGTCATGTATAATCGACGGACGGCTTTAGTTAAACCAGGAGTTCCAATATACAAGCTTGAGGATGTTCCTCCTGAATTTAAGAATGTAAAGTCGTTCATGACATCCGTACAACTTAGCAAACAACACGTCCAGCTCAGAAGAATGCATGAGTGGTACATCACTGCCAGCACAAAATATGGTCTTGATTGCGTCACATTTCGTATTCCAAAAGAAGCATTCTGGAGCACTGGAGTAGATAGACGAGTCATTTTATTTGAAGAGCTGCATTCCCTTTTCCATCGGGGCATGCTCGATATCAACCTGCTGCTCGTCTGGTGCTTGTAAGTGCTCTAATATTTTGTATTTGCTTTTCTTACTACACGCATACGCATTTCATGAGATTATAACAATTCTGGACTTCTTCAATAGGATGCAATACATGGATAATGTAAAGTTGGAGCGCAAGACAGGTATCCTTGACCCTACTAGGATTGCAAAGTCGTTATTCGATGTCCAGGCGAATCGAGAATCAGGACAGTACAAACACATGAAAAAAAGGGATTTTGAAAAAGCAATTGCAAAACTTAAGAAGGATAGAAAGACAGAAGTTGCAGCTTACATAGGACAGGCGATGTTTAACTTTGTCAGAGACGGCAATGACCTCGTAAAGGCTCCGTACCACTTCGAGTAAGTTCGACACATGACATTGAAATAGCAATTATTGGTAATTGTTAACACACATGTTTGTATGTTTGCAGTAATCACTACATAATGATCTTCATCAAGCCAACGCAGGGAATGGCAACAGTCTTGGACTCGGCCGATTACCCACCAGATCGTTACAAAGATTTCCTTTCCATTTTTAAATCGTACGTTTATTCAATAATTTTAATTTACACGCATTTAGAATGTGTTGACAAGTTTTATACGACATTTCTTGTATTACATCGCTTGGCGGTTTTACGCGGAATAGCTTGGCGGTCAGAGACCTCCTAATACGAATGCATTGGACATTAAAACGTATTATGCTGGTCCAAAGCAGCCTGCTGGGAGTGTCTTATGCGGGTATTATGTATGGGAGCATCTTCGGACCGCCGGCGTATATAGAGTGAATCGTGAGGATGTAAGTTATCCTTAATGTCGATACCTTATTTTCTTACTTTTGTGTTTCATTTTCATTGTAACTAGCATAGTTTAATGCTTATATTCTCTGCTGTTCAATATTACCAGAAACATTATTTTCATATTTTGATTCCAACTTCAAAATTCAATTGCTCATAGTACAACTGCTCCAAAAATACCAACTAAATTCCTGTATACTCTCACTTTGATCTATACTTTGAGATTGTTCAAACCAACACATTCTAAACCTTGTTATGTGTTATATTGCAGCACACGAAGAATCTAAACGAAGAATGACCGGTTTGTAGAAGTATTCCTGATGGATGAGCCGACAGGATTGCTTCTGAACTCTGTCAGTTCATGCATCGCGAAATTTTGCATAAAAAAGGGAAGTTCTTTGATGAGAATTGTGCAGCAGCTGATGTGCCAGAACTTTGCGACTATGCCAATAGAAACAATTTTTAGTGAAAACTTGTAAACTTTGAGATGAATTGTATATGTAACTTGTACATATGTATATTGTTTTAGTGAAATTGACTTCTGTGATGATAATATTGTTGACTTTTGTTCTGTGATGATATTGTTGTTTTTTGTTCTGTGATTATATTGAATTGACCTGGAAATTAGAAATAACAGCAGTAGTACTGCATAGGTTATACCTTATCATAGGCGGTTATTAACCAACAGCTAGGCATGACTATGAAAAACAATTATCACAGACGGCTAGATACAAGTAAAGAAACATCTGTGATAACCTAATTTTCACAGGCGGTACTGTTATGGTAGAAACCGGCTGCGTTAAAGGGTCTTCACAGACGGCTAATGTAGGTAAACGTCCGTCTGTGATAACAGCATTATCATAGACGGTTAGTTATGCTTCAATACCCGCTTGTGAAGATAAATTATCATAGGCGGTTAGTTATGCTTCAATACCCGTCTGTGAAGACATATTATCATAGGCGGTTAGTTATGCCACAATACCCGTCTATGAAGACACGTTATCATAGGCGGTTAGTTATGCCTCAGTACCCGTCTGTGAAGACACATTATCATAGACGGTTAGTTATGCTTCAATACCCGTCTGTGAAGACACATTATCATAGACGGTTAGTTATGCTTCAATACCCGTCTGTGATAAGACATTTATCACAGGCGGTTATATATGCTGCACGACTCGCCTGTGATAATGTATCTTCACAGGCGGCTAGCCTAAGTAAAGAACCGCCTATGATAATATGTCTTCACAGGCGGTATCACTTCTCCGCCTGTGAAATTGCGGATTATCACAAACTCTTCATTTCAGACAGTTTTAAAAGCCGTTTGTGATAATAGGTTTGGAGCCGCCTGTGATGAGGCTTATTGTAGCAGTGTCCCACGATCAGATTGTTCCCACGTTCGCGTTCCTTGCACCGCCTTCTAGTCTACTCTATCCCGAGCGCTGGCGTGCACCGACGATCGGGAGAGCAGGTCTCTGGAACCGCTCGCCCTTGAGATCCTGCACCGGGAGAGGGCGAATAAGGTTTTTGGGAAGCGCTTCGCGCGACTGCTCGCGTTCTTCACCATGGCTCGTCTACCGAGGAGATCAGGCGCTGCGGCTAATCGTCGTCACCAACGCCTACAGCGCCTGTTCGCTGTCGGATCTACTGCGGTGTGTTCGGATTCAAATCGGTACGCATTATTTCTCGTCCCGTCTGACTGCCGATCGTTGCTGATTTTTTGTATTCTTCCGGAATCGTTCAGTAAATTGCCTCCTATTTTCTAACAAACGTTCGATATTTCGCTTTCAGCTTTTACATTGCGATGTATGGACGTCTCCTGTACCAAGCAACTCTGGATTTAAATTCTATTTTGTGATACTTGATGATTTCTTCCACTTTGTTTGGACATTCACGATTCGCCACAAGTCCTACGTCCTCCCCACACTCATATCTTTTCATGCGTTCGTCCTCACGCAGTTTCAACATCCTATTTGCTGCCTTCATACCGATAATGGTAAGGAGCTTGACAATCATGCTGCACGGTCCTTTTTTGCATCGCATAGCATTGTCCTACGCCTTAGCTGCCCCTACACAGCAAAATGGCAGGGCTGAATGTATCATCCGTTCACTCAATGACAGCATGCATACCATGCTTCTTCATGCTTCTGCACTGCCTCAGTTCTGGCCCGATGCATTAGCAACTGCAGCCTATCTTCTTAACCGGCGCCCTTGCCGCGTCCGCCAGAATGATACACCACACGCACTTCTACTCGGTCGTGCACCTTCGTACGATCACTTGCGTGTTTTCGGATGTCTCTACTATCCGAATACCGCAGCAACAGCACCACACAAGCTCGCCCCCCAGATCTCTACCGTGCATCTTCATTGAAAATCCTCACGAGTCCAAAGGCTACCGCTGCTACGACCCATCGTCTCGACGTGTCATCACCTCTCGTCATGTCACGTTCGAGGAGACAGCCTTTCCGTTCGCTCACTGCACACATCCATCGGCAGCGCCCCAGCCTCGCTCAACTCCAATGGTACCCACGTCCGATCCGATCTTTTTGCCCACTACAACAGCTCTACAACGTGTGCACGTGGCCCCTCCTGCACAAGCATCCCCGCACTTCCTGCCTCTGCCACCATCGGACCCAGCGTCTCCACCCCACAACTCGGCTCCACTACCGGTTCCACCCAACCAACAGATTGGGAATCCCGCTCCCATGCAGCCAATCAATACGGCATGTAACCACAACCCGTCCATGCGCGATGAGTTCGATGCCTTGCGCTCTAACAACACTTGCAGTTGCAGCTAGTCCCTCGTCCTACAGGTGTCCACATCATCACAAGAAAATGGGTGTTCAAGAACAAAATACGTCCCGATGGCACATTCGAGCGATGCAAGGCTCGATGGGTCGTCTGGGCTTCAAACAACGTCGGGGATCAATTTCGACCAGACCTTCTCCCCCGTCGTTAAACCGGCGGTGCTGCACCTCGCTGCGGCGCGACGCTGGCCGGTGCACCAGCTTGACGTCAAAAATGCCTTCTTACATGGTGACCTCAACGAGCATGTTTACTGTTCACAACCCACTGGTGGTTTCGTCGATGCAGAACACCCGAAGTACGTCTGCTTGTTATCGAAGTCACTCTACAGCCTCAAGCGGGTGCCCAGGGCTTGGTTCTGCACATTCCTCGACAAGCTTTGCCAGCTCGGGTTTCAACAGACCCGCTCGGACGCCTCCCTATTCATCTTCCGGAACAACGGGGAACATGCGTTCTTGCTACTCTACATCGACGATGTCATCCTCACCGCCTCATCCATGACACTGCTCCAGCAGGTTATTCGTCATCTTAGTGCTGCCTTCACGATGAAGGACCTCGGACCACTTCGGCACTTCCTCGGCATCAACGTTCAACGAGATCCTCGGCGGGCTTCTTCCTAACGCAACGAGCTTACGCGGAAGATATTTTACAGCGCAACGGAATGCAAAACTGCAAACCAGCGGCTACTCTCGTCGACTGCAAGCCTAAGGTGTCTGCGACAGCTGGCGTACTGGCTTCCAACGCGACATTCTACCGCAGCATTACTCGGGCTCTCCAGTCACAACTACAAAAAAACATTTTTACAAACGGCTCTAAACATATTATCGCTGGCGGATTTAAAAACCGCCTGTAACAAAGAGCCTGTAAAAATAGGCGATTATCACAGGCGGCAACAAAATCCGCCTGTAAAAATACATTATCACAGACGGTTTTTAATTAAAATCCGTCTGTAAAAATGCATTATCACAGGCAGTTTTTAATTACAAACCGCCTGTAAAAATCATTTTCACAGGCGGTTTTTAATTACAAACCGCCTGTAAAAATAAGGAACTGAACATGCATAGATTATCACTGTATTCGTGACTGACAATATGCACTGTTGGGGGCTACGAAGAAGCATTGCAACATATAATAAAAATGATTTGACCATGCAATACATTATATACCAGACGGTTACACTGGAATCTGTAAAATTGAAACATTATTGACCATGGAATACACAGTACAGACCATCAAACTGAATTTGGAAGCACAAGCTAAAGTTCTATTACAACTAATACAACAGCTGCCACTAGCAGGGCCTTGAGCATGTTGTTCTTCAGACTTCAGAGCAGACTGTTGAGGCATTCATCGACGGTGGTGTACTCAGATTTTTGAGGGCTTACGTATGGGTACATCTTCTCCTACAGGGACAACTCCTTGTTGTGTGTCAGCGTGTTGGCCGACGGCTTGATGTCAACACCTTGTTCGCCAGTCAGGACGTCTACTTGCTGATGTCGCGACCTCCATGCTCCAGCGGCCGCCGCTGTTCCTCTCCTCGAGTACCTGCGCGGGCAAACAGGTTGTGGGTCAGATCTAGTTGCTTCATTCAGGGAGGCTGATGTTCTGGAACCTAGGCGAACGAACCTGAACGATGAGTCTCGAGTCCTTGTTGTTGTACTCGTTGTAGCTATGGGCTTGCTGAAGTCGTCGACGGTTGCGTCAGTAGGCTCCCGTCCTCCCTGTCCGTCCGTCCGCCAGTCTGGCTGGTCACCGGTGGAGGACGCGACTGCTGCCCCTACCGCCGCGGCGGTTGCCTGCCTCTGACACTAGCGGGAGCGGCGATTCTTGGTAGGGTCGGGGCGAAGGTGGAGGCGCACGTAGGGAGGCGGACCTTGAAGTCGAGAGAGATTGGGGATTTTGGACTCTGCTGGTTTGGGAAGGAGATGGGTGGGTGGAGTATTATTGAGGAGGGAGACGGACAAACAATGATGTGTGGATCCGAGTGAAGAGCGCTGATTGGTTGAGGAGCTGAATGGGCTTTGGTAGTATTTTTGCAGGCGGTTGGTGTCACTAACCGCCTGTGATATTGTGCATTATCACAGGCGGTTTGTACCACCAACCGCATGAGATATACTATTTTTTTATAAACGGTTTTTAGTTATGAACCGCCTGTAATATGTGATTATCACAAGCGGTTTTTGAAGCATTTTACAGCATAGGTGGATTTCTTTACAGTCCGCCTGTAAAAAAAAATTTGTAGCGCCTGCAAAAATACATTTTGTAGTAGTGAGTACCTGACTCTCACTCGTCCAGACATCGCGTATGGCGTCCATCAAGTGTGCCTACACATGCATGCGTCGAGAGATGTGCATTGGACCTTGTCAAAAGGATCCTACGGTACATCAAAGGTACATTGCACTTCGGACTTCAGCTTCGTTCATCTACGGACTTGTCTCTTACAGCCTATTCAGATGCTGACTGGGCCGGGTATCTCGACACCAGGCGCTCAACATCCGACTATTGCATATTCTTGGGTGACTCACTAGTCTCGTGGTCATCTAAGCGATAGACAATGGTATCTTGTTCAAGCGCCGAAGCCAAGTACCGTGTAGTGGCAAATGCCATTGATGAATGTTGTTGGCTACAACATATTCTGCAAGAAGTCGACGTCTGCGTGCACAAGGGCACGGTAATGTACTGTGACAATGTTTCTGCAGTCTACCTCACGTAGAACCCTGTCCATCATCGCCGCGCCAAACAAATCGAGTTGGACATTCATTTTGTGCGGGACAAAGTATCGCTTGGCGACATACGTGTGGTACACGTGCCCACACATCTCCAGTACGCATATGTCATGACCAAAGGCTTACCGACTACAGTGGTGGTGGGTGGGGTGGGGGGGTGGGGGGGAGGATCCTCTGACTCAAATTCAAATGTGATTTGATCACTGCTATGTGGGGCCCACGTTCTAGAGGTTCACATGTCAGTGGCTAAGTCACCTGTGTAGTAAAGTCAGTGGATCTCTGTCCTGGGGGTGTGTTGAAGAGCCGTAGACTAGTTCCCAAATGCGTGAGTCTTTTGCATGTGCACCCGTCTTCTGCGCCATGACCGCACGCCTCACGCAGCCGGTATGTGCGACTGCGGAACTGCTCAACGCACGTTCCTCACGTCAGCCTACAACGCCGGATCATAGTTATCACGTATGTGCTCCTCTGTTGTATACGTACCTAGCACTTCCTATCGAATGAATCTATCGATCACATTCCACATTTAGGACAACAATTTTAGTTCATTTTGAACTAATTTTTTATCCTAAGTGACAAGTATTGTGAGATGGAGGAGTATTTAGTACAAAAATCTAACTCAATTTGAACTAAATTAGTTGTACCAAAAATCATTTATTTCACAACAGATAAAGTATTGGGTGAGTCTGGTATATAATTTTTTAGTCTGCCTTTTACATGAAGTCTCATAAAACTCAGCATAACTTTTAAATTATCGTCTCTTTATCTCAAATAGGTCCATTTGCACATAGTAGTTTCTTTCTCTGCGTTGCTATCTTGTAGTTTACTGTAAGTTTGAGTTATTATCAGGTGCTGGATTATCTTTCTTAGATGTCTTGTCTCCTTAATTTATTTTAGTACACATTGTAGGCTACTACGGTATACAACAATGTTGATTAATTTTTTTGTTATATTTACATTGAAAGACTATTTAACTTGGGAGTTTGATATTTAAACAAATGAGACATATCTAGTGTAAATGATTACGGTGCAAACAAGCAATGCATATATCATCATCATATGCATCATGAGATACCACGATAAGGGGTGGTGGAAGACTCATGTACCATTTAAATATTCTGTATACGATTAGAAAAACTTTCCATTTAAATGATATGTGAATCTCTCATGATGGATCATTATTAGCAATTTAGCAGCATAAAGATCATTTACAGTACATATATTTTCTTTAACAAATATTGTGAAATGTGATACACTTCTATAATGATTACAACATGTATTTTATAAATAGATACATGGGTATTTTAGGTAACACATTTTATAATGGCAATGATTCCTGATTTAGAATATGTACAGATGTTCTTTGGAAAATATTTTGTTGCGATGATCGTGGGTGGTTGTTGATTTTCTTTATATGATTAGTACGGTAATACTTCCTTCACTTTGAAAGTTCATCGTTTTGTAGTTCAATTTTGAACTATAAAATAAACGATAAACTTTAAAAAACGGAGGAAGTAGTTCTTAAAAACGAATGTAATTGCTCTTTGTATTAGTAAATACTCTTTCATTCCTTTTTTACTTGGTGTTAGTTAGTTAAAAATAAACTAATCGATGTTAAATAAAAATGAACGAAGAAGAGTGTGTTACGATGATTGGTGGATGAAGAGAAAGCTGGCAAGCTTACTTCTTGTCTTTGAGAGTCTCCTTTAGCATTTCGGCCAGCTTATGGGCATCGTCCAAATCGTCGATTTTATCCAGGGGCCTCTTTTCCTTGACGCCTCTATCGTCGTCTTTCTTGGGCTTGACGATCTGTTCCAGCATACGCTTGAGCAGCGCCTTGAGATCCCTGCTGGGCTCGAACGCCTGGGACACCGAAACCATCGCCTGGTACGGGAACTCCGGCTCCAGTCGCCGGCAAACCTCCATGGCAAGCATAGTTTTGCCAACGCCCCCGAAACCAACGATGGTGAACACCTTGAGACAACGGTCGTTCACGGCAGACGCCTTCACCCGACCGGCGATGGTTTTCGCCTGGCCGTCAATGCCGACGACACGATGCTCAGGCTCGTTGGTACGGCGGAGCGCAAGCGCAGAGGACGCCGACGCCGACAGCGTCGAAGGAACGGCAGGCAGGGATGGGGAGCGGCGCAGCGCGTCGCGGTTGACGGCGTACCGCGCGTGCCGCTCGCTGATGGTGATGGCACGGGCGCGAAGGGCGCCGATCTCGCCGGCAAGTCGGTGCCGCGAGAAAATCGTCGCCAGCAGGTGCTTGCACCTGGCGAGCACGCTGGCGCTCGGGCGGCACTTGATGCGGAGCAGGTACAGGTCGATGGAGTCCTCCGCGTCGTAGGCGAGCTCGCGCAGCTGCTTCATCCACACCCGGACGAAGTGGTCCACGGCGCCCTCATCGGCCTCGGACAGCATGCGGAGGAGGGCGTTCATGGTGTCCAGATCGTCGCGCAGCTCAACGATCTCGCCGCCGACGCCGCTGAGCTGTCGATACTCGGTAGCCAGCAGCTGCCCAACATTGTTTACCAGGCTCTGAGCAGCCCCCTCCATGCTCTCTCACGGGTGGGTGCAAGTGTTTAGTCGGGTAAAGCATTTGGCAGAATGGTATACAAGGACAGCACAACGAGGCAGGTTGGACTTTATTTACACTGACGTTTCGTGCAACGGACTCGTCTTCCCAGCTGAAAGACACGTATGACAATAATAGCCTGTTGGAGATGGAAAATGAAGGGAAACAAATGGTGACAAAGACAAAATGCATCTTCTGCATCACTGCAATATTAATAAAAAAACTAAAAGGGATTTACTTCGACCAAAACACTATAAATCTTTTCGTTTCCAGTAAGTGACAGTAGCTTGCTTCGTGAGTGTGTTTTAGCTTTAATAGGCTAGTAATTTAGTTCAATAATTTTATAATAAAAATGTGTGTGTGAAATTTATCCGACGGTTAGCCACACATTGAATATTCTGAAAGGAAAGGGTATGTAGCATCGATTTATAATTTACCAATACATATTATCTGCAAGTAGAAGTGTGAACTTTGTAGCAAAAATATATATGCACTATCATGTAGTGTATGTGAATCCTTTTTATTTTTACAAAGATACTCTATCTAATCATTTTGTTTTACAAATTTTACATAAAAATCCAAATTATCTACAAATTAAGCATATGTGCATTATCTTTGTTGGCATAAAATGTAAGAATTTGGCAATATGGCTCGAAGCCCAAAGAATTTTTTAATAAATCTCAAAGACCAATGTATGGCGAGAGAATAGTGCTAAATTTTAATATCACATGGAGGGTGAAAGTGGGGTGATACAAGTACATGTGCGTGTGTTTCGTGAATTTAAGTCTCAAGCCCAGACAATATTTGTTCTCGCTAGTTGGGATATTGCAGTTTGAGTCGGAGTCGGTTGGGGTTGCTCCAAATCAACTTGAGCATGCATAACATGGAGTCAGAATTCAACTCAAATCGAGTCGGAGTCGGTAGTCGAACCAATATCATGTTGTGGATTCGGAGTTGGTTGTCAGAACTGACTCAAACGAGCAGTGTGTTAGATATTTGGGTATTTGATTCATTTATTTGATTTAATCAAATGAATTTTAAGGCATATGTGGAATACTAGGAGAATGTTTAGTCTCATAAGAAAATGCAGTGGACTGTTGTCTATCTGTTGTGAAGGTATGAGAGATGGTGGAGGTTGTGCCACACGCACACACGTGTTATGCCAAACCCGTCAGACTAGTATTGAGCTGGTGAAATGTCATTTTGTGACGTTTTAGTTGATCAATTCAGCATTCTTATGACTAGTAACGGACATGTTAATGACTGAATCATAACAAACGTGTCAATGGTTGAGTCATAACTGACACGTTAATATTGAGTCATAACCGACATACTTATGGCTATTAATGGAGGCATTAATGGTTGATTTGTAACGGCTGAAAAACGTTTTAAAACGATTTATGGCATTCATTCACCCTCTCACTCATGGAGCCTATATAAGAAGACCCTCCTCACACTATCAGACACACAAGAGAGGAACCTCTTCTCTCATCCTTCAAGAACATTTCACTGTTGCGCTGCTTCTAAGTATTCCCAGCTCTGTCTCCTACGCGCACAAGAAACGGAGTGAGCAGGCCTCCGAAATCGACGCTCTCTTGATATCCTTGCCGCGGGATAGAGGGTGAATACAATTTTTGAGGAACACATTCGCCTGACTACTCGACGTGCTGTTCGTGCTCGTGTACGACTACATCAACTCCAAGCTCATCTACGACTACTTCACGTGTTCGTGGATGAGATCTGCACTGCAACATGACTGCACTACATCAAGGATGTTCATTGCACCAAGGAAGATCGACTACATCGAACAACCCAACATGTCAACTGTTGAGAACGGCGCCGCCGGTGACTTCGGCACGGGTTCCGTCTCTGGGTATAATACTGAGACTTTTATTTTAGCTTTAGTAATTTTGATCATTACTATTGCTAATATGAAGAGCATAGGATCTATTGATTTTTTTCATATTTATGAGTAATATGCAAGTCATGATTTATGCTTTATTATGGATTAAAATAAGTCAAATAATTCCTAATTTTCCAACAATCCAAAAATCGTATTTTAGGAATTTTTCGTCTTCTGGTTTGCTGCTGCACTGAGACCCAACGTGTTTGATGGATCAAACTATAAACATTGGCGCTCAAAGATGATATTGTGGCTGACTGCCATGAATGTTTTTCACGACGCAGAAGGCAAACTTGCACCTCAAGGAGGGATCTCGCCTGATGAGGAGAGAGCTTTTGAGGCTGCATATAATTTGTTTAGAGGTGTCGTGATTAGCGTTTTAGGTGATTATCTCATGGATGTCTACATGGATATGTCTAGTGGAAAGGAAATATGTGATGCTCTTGTGGCCAAATTTGGAGTATCTGATGCGGGCAGTGAACTGTACGTCATGGAGCAGTTTCATGACTACAGAATGGTCGATGATCATCCTATAGTATAACAGGCTTATGAGATTCAGTCGCTTGCCAAAGAACTCGAGCACTTTCCATGTATGTTGCCTGACAAGTTCGTGGCAGTCTGCATTAGTGCTAAGCTGCCATTTTCTTTGAGAGACTTTGCTGCTTCCTTAAAACATAAGAGACAAGATTTCAGCGTTGCTGATTTAATTGGGTCTTTTGATGTTGAAGAGAAGGCAAGAGCAAAGGATATTCGAGGGAAAGAGCTTGAGAATAACTCTAATGCAAATTTGGTGCAGAACAAGAATTTCTGATCCAACAAGAAGAATAAAAATAAGTCTGACAACAAGAACAAAACCAATCAAACTACTAGCTTTAGGAAGAAGAAGAAGAATAAAGGAAACGGTGATTGCTTTGTCTGCGGCAAACATGATCACTGGACTAAGGATTGCTCTGATCGTAAGGACAAGCATAAGAAGTCTGCAAATATTGTTATTGGCAATACTGAAGAGGGAACATATGGGTATTTTCTAGTACCACTTGTTCTTTGAGTATGTCGCTCACCGGATTGGTGGGTTGACACTGGGGCCAATATACATGTGTGTGCTGACATTTCCCTATTTTCTTCTTATCAGACCACAAGGACTTCTCTCGTGTTGATGGGGAACAGCTCTCAACCATTTGTACATGGAGTCGGTACGGTTGATCTGAAGCTTACTTCAGGGAAGACCATACGACTGAAGAACATGCAACATGTCCTCGCAATTAAGAAGAACCTTGTCAGTCAATCTCTATTGTGTAGAGATGAATATAAGCTAGTGTATGAGTCCAATAAATCTGTTGTATCCAGATTTGGATCTTTTGTTTGAAAAGGCAATGAATGTAAAGGTTGTTTCTCTTATCAGCATCAGATACTCCTTGTAATGTGATAAACCATGTATCTGATAATGAATCAAATATTTGGCATTCACACATATTAATTTTGGGTGCATGATGTGGCTAGCCAATATGAGTTTAATCCCTAAGTTCCTCACTGTCAAAAGTTCAAGGTGCTAGGTGTGTGTGTGTGTGTGTGTGTGTGTGTGTGTGTGTGTGTGTTTGTGTAACACCCTCATTTTCATGCATAATTCATTGCATACATCCTCATACATGTTTAACATTAAGCCATGTAAAAAGGAACAAGATTAAAATGAATTTAGGGCTAAACTGGAAATTTCAGTTTGTCAGGGTGGAGACTTGTCCGGCCTCTAAACCGGACTAGTCCGGTGTCACTAATTTCATTCAGAAAAATTTATTCTTCTTCAGAGTGTGGACTTTTCCTACACAATGTGCGGACTAGTCTGGTTAAGCCTCTGACGTTTCTCGGACTTGTCCGGACAGACTTGTCCGATTTGTCTCTGTATCCAAACAGACTAGTCCGGTCCCTACTGCGGACTAGTCTGACCTTCGAAAAACAACTCAAATTCTATTAATTCTCCACGATTTGTTTTTGCCTAATTGCCTTAATTGGGCCCAAGAACTTCGTGCCCAACCTCAGAGGAGCCCAAGTGGACCCTTCCACGGCCCCTACACGCCCCCACCGAAATTCACTTGGAATTCACCCCAAAACCCTAACTCTCCACCCCTATATAAACAACCCGATACCCTCATCTCCCCGCCCCAATTGAAAACACTTGCTGCCACTTTTGCCTTGTTGCCGACGTCATGATCAAGTCCAGAAGCAAGGAGAAGAAGGAGAGGACGGAGTAGGACCAATTAAGCTCAATCTTCATCGATTCTTCGACAATTGATGTTCTTCATCCAAAATCTTTATCAACTCATCTTCATCAAACCCTAATCGCCAAGATTCAAGTCTCATGCCCAAACCTTGATCTTTGGATCTCTAAACATGTGGTACACCCTGTACATCCAAGTTTCTATGTCAATTCAACCCCAATTCTCGCTGATCAGAAAAACCCTAATTTGCAGTTCTGTATAGGGCGGACTAGACCGACCCCTATATAGGACTAGTCTAGTATCTGAATCTGAATTGTGCTGAATTAATTCCAATTTGACTCGAATCAATTCCAAACCTGTTCAAACTTGTTAGAAACTATTAGAACTAATTAGTAAACATTAATAGCAACTCATTAACAAGTTTTACCTCACAATTGCATTAATCATGCATATCATGGCATATTGAGTATTATATGAGCATTATTTGATTAAATTGTGTGTTTTGCATGTTTGTCGCTCGGAATAGAAGGTGCTGCTATAGAGAGTGCTTTCGAGGACCTACAAAACCAGAGTTTCAAAGTCTTTGATCCAAATCAAGCTCAGAAGCAAAGCAAGTGTCCTTGACCATATTGATCCTGTTTTAAAAGTTTTGTTTGCAAAAGGTTTTGTTTGCAAAATTGCATGCTTGTGTCAAAATTAATGGGAGACATCACCACCGATGAAACCTCAGTGGGGTCTAAATATGCTAGTAATCACTTTGTAAAGACTATTTTGTGATCTCTTGGCCACACCCCTAAGGAAGTGTGAGACGGCATAATTGACATTTCATAGTCATCGAAAGGTGATGAAATCACGAATTTGTGGGTAAAGTAGTACAACCTCTGCAAAATGTGTCTAAAACTATCATGATAGCCGTGCTCCTGGTCATGAGCAACCTGGACCCTCACATGATTAGAATTTGGACTTTAACATGGTTTAATGGCTGAAATTGGATTGAGAATCGGTGTTGGTTTATTAATTGGCTTTGGTATATGGAATTGGTGAAATTGAGACATATGAGCAGTTATGAGTTGACTATGAATTATTATTGCTGGTTTTGGCTATTTAACTTGAAATTGATGTCATTCGGGTTATTATGGGATTGACCTCACTTAATGATGATATAATTGCATTTTCAACTGTTTTGAATGTACTTTTATGCAATTAGCCTGTTTTATTATCATTTTCTTTGTTTAAGCTACATGTCATACTTTCCCACACTTGCTGAGTACGACATGTGCTCACCCTCGCTATTCTCAAACAAATTCAGACGCAGGCGACAATGTGGAGTACTAGGAGGTTTTTGAGGAGTTCTAGGCACGCGTGTTACCGTCAAACTTGCTTGTGGAGTTTGGAGTTATTATTGTTTAGTGTTTTCTGCTGCAGTTGTTTAGAGCTTGTATTCAATATTATTTGGTTTGTAATAAGGTACTATATATTAGTATCTTTATTCGAGACATGGTTATAATCTGTTTATCATTTATGGATCACTTGTGTATGTGTGTTAAACATCTTGGGCACACATATGCATCATGTTTGGTTCATTTTCGGAACCAGAGTGTCACAAATTGGTATCAGAGCCGTGTTTGACCGTAGGATGCATGTCTAGGTAGAATGGACACCATAAATCACTTAGGACTTCTTTCCTATTCAAGATTAGCCCGTTTTACACTATTTTGCCTTCCACTATCTATATAAAGTGGGGAAAATATGTGTTTTTGCTGCCGCTGCAATTGTTTTTGCTACTCTTCCATCTTTTTGAACAAATGCACATCCTCGCATCTTAATTTATGGCTGCTGCGCTGAAATTGAAATATGTACTTCTTTCTCGCTGCTGCCATGTATTTTCTTGTCTCTTCTTGCTGAAATAGAATGTTGACTAGAACCTGCGTCCCACACTTGCAGCACCATCACTTCACACACCGATGACCCATTCCCAATCCATCCATGTAGATCGTTAGTGCTCGCTTGGATTTGGTGTGCTGATTGTATGATTGCTTGTTTGTGTGCTTGGTGTGATTGTGGAGACGTCTAGCGTTTTGTCCACATCTGTATATAGTAGAGAGTTGTGGGATCCTTGTCCACATCCTCTAATAGGGTTAGTAGTATTAATAAAGGAGTTGTTTAGTTATATATACCTTAATGCATATAGTTGGGGAGTTTCTTTTCCAATTCTAAATTCTTTCGTCTCTACTATTCTTTCACCAACAGATGTCGAGGACTCGCAACCAAATGCCAATGTTGAGGAGGAGAACAATGAAGTACCCCAGAACAACCAGGGACCTGCGCAGGGAGCTATCAGCCTTGACCAACTGTTGGCTATGAAGAACCAGCTCATGCAGACCATGATCCAGACTATAGGTCAGCTGCAAGCTGGCAACAACAATCAGCCCCACATGCCTCCATCACCGCCACCCTGGCCACACCACAACCGTTTGGGAGAGTTCATGAGGACCAGGCCGCCTACTTTTGCTCAAGCCATAGATCCAATGGAAGTTGATGATTGGCTGAAGTCAGTTGAGAAGAAACTTGCCATCGTCCAGTGCAGTGCCAGGGAGAAGGTTCTTTTTACCTCACACCAGTTGATTGGAGCCGTTGCAGATTGGTGGAAATCTCTATGCAGTTCCTGTGAAAATCAAGAGAGAATCACCTGGGCTGAATTCAAGGAGAAGTTCCATTCTAACTATGTACCAGAGGGAGTTATGATACTAAGAAAACAAGAATTTGAAAACCTTAGGCAAGGAAGGGTGAGCGTGAGTGAGTATCTCAATAAATTCACTCAATTGTCCAGGTATGCTCCAGAGGATATCAACACTGATAGCAGGAAGCAATATTTGTTTATGAGGGGTCTCAATAATGAAATTCAAGTTGAGTTGCTCAATGCTGACTATGCAAACTTTTTGAAGCTGGTTGACAAGGCTATTGTGGTTGAGAACAAGATGCGGGAGATAGAGCTAGATCATAAGAGGAAGATGCCATATCAAGGACAACCATAAGGAAGCAATGCCTGTCCTCGCTATGCATCGCCTGGTGCACCATATACAAACCATCTGCTGCTGCATATTGCCTTGCTCATCCACCGCGACCGCAACTGCCTATGCAACCTTGCCTGCCCATGCAGAGGCTCGACGTTTTCGTGAGCTGGAGTTTACTGCGTAGGCCTCCTCCCGGACCGCCGCCGGTGGCGCTGCCCGACATTAACGATGGCGTTTGCCGCTGCCCAACAGGGGGAACCAGGGGCCTGCCCGCTGCAGCAGGCGAGGGTGGTCCGAGTGGACCGTCTTCTGTACTGAGAACTGTAGGACTGAGCGCGAGTATGACCTGTTCTCCCATAACGTTTTGTACTCTATGGGTTATATTCCCTCCATTCCCGTTTGGATGCGCTACCCCTAGTTCTCCCAACGCCAATGAAAAAGTATTCATTTATACATGTATGAATTTTGTTAATTTTTTTTAAAAGCATTCCAACATGTCAAACTTCAAATTATCCATCATTCTAACTAAATGCTCATATACATATGAGGCGTTCATCAAATTATGAACACACATTGATTCAAAAAACTTTAAAAAAATCTGAAAAATTTCATAGAGGTTGGTATGATGAGTAAAAATATCCACTGAAAAAATAAATGAAAAATGCATTATATTCATCAAGATAGAAAAATGAAAAATAGCATTTGTTGTATGTTTTTTATGTTCTGACCAATTTCAAAGGATTTATGAAGTGAAATTTAATGGTAACCTTTACTTATCAATAATATTACAAGAAAGTGGATTTTTGCCTTTTTAAAGGACCACATTTAATCAAGAATATTAATTAAGAAGAAGTAAATATTTTCACAGGTGGTTGGTACTTACCAACCGCCTGAGAATAAATTTATCTCTGGCAGGTATTACTTACCAACTGTCTGAGATAATGCTCGATACTGTTCTTCAGTTTCCTTATCCCTTTCTTCTTTTTTATTTAGATTCCAATATAAATACTCAAACATGTTTATATTCTGCAAATTGTGTCCAAATTCGAGATTCTTTCTTCTACATTTGTATAAAATTAACATCTACCACCTGAACAAAATATTTTTAAAACTTGTATAGCTGACATTGTAATGTTTTGGTAAATATCAAATTAATTTCTACTCACATATTATTCACATTTGTGTATCTCATAAAAAAAAAAGTTCCTTCACTCAAAATTGTTGGTATGAACATATTTGTATAATTTATATATGTATGAATTTTTAATTTTTTTAAAAGCATTCCAACATGTCAAACTTCAAATTATCCACCATTCTAACTAAATGCTCATATACATATGAGGCATTCATCAAATTATGAACACACATTGATTCAAAAAAATTTAAAAAAATCTGAAAAAATTCATAGAGGTTGGTATGATGATTAAAAATGTCCACTGAAAAAATAAATGAAAAAAGCATTATATTCATCAAGATAGAAAAATGAAAAATAGCATTTGTTGTATGTTTTTTATGTTCTGACCAATATCAAAGGATTTATGAAGTAAAATTTTATGGTAACCTTTACTTATGAATAATATTACAAGAAAGTGGATTTTTGCCCTTTTAAAGGACCACATTTAATCAAGAATATTAATTAAGAAGAAGTGAATATTTTCACAGGCGGTTGGTACTTACCAACCGCCCGAGAATAAATTTATCTCAGACGGGTATTACTTACCAACCGTCTGAGATAATGCTCGATACTGTTCTTTAGTTTCCTTATCCCTTGCTTCTTTTTTATTTAGATTCCAATATAAATACTCAAACATGTTTATATTCTACAATTTGTGTCCAAATTCGATTGTTCTTTCTTCTACATTTGTATAAAATTAACATCTACCACCTGAACAAAACATTTTTAAAACTTGTATAGCTGACATTGTAATGTTTTGGTAAATATCAAATTAATTTCTACTCACATATTATTCACATTTGTGTATCTCATAAAAAAAAGTTCCTTCACTCAAAATTGTTGGTATGAACATATTTGTATAATTTATACATGTATGAATTTTTTTTAATTTTTTTAAAAGCATTCCAACATGTCAAACTTCAAATTATCCACCATTCTAACTAAATGCTCATATACATATGAGGCATTCATCAAATTATGAACACACATTGATTCAAAAAAATTTAAAAAAATCTGAAAAAATTCAGAGGTTGGTATGATGAGTAAAAATGTCCACTGAAAAAATAAATGAAAAAGCATTATATTCATCAAGATAGAAAAATGAAAAATAGCATTTGTTGTATGTTTTTTATGTTCTGACCAATATCAAAGGATTTATGAAGTGAAATTTAATGGTAACCTTTACTTATCAATATATTACAAGAAAGTGGATTTTTGCCTTTTTAAAGGACCACATTTAATCAAGAATATTAATTAAGAAGAAGTAAATATCTTCACAGGCGGTTGGTACTTACCAACCGTCTGAGAATATACTTACCAACCGCCTGAGATAATCTTCTTCTCAGACGTGAAATTTTAATTAATGATGAACACACTACACATTCATTCATTCACACAGTTGAAGAACACACAAGATACTCATTCATTAACAATATTCAATCACACATCTCACAAAAGAACACACAAGATGCACACTATTTACACAAGAACACACAAGAACACACAAGATACACAAGTAATATTCAATCACATAGATGAAAAAAGATAGATTTCATTCATTAACAATATTTACAAAACAGAAGCAACTAAAAACAACAAAAAGAAAAACTAATTAAATCCTACTCCTACTCCTCTTCCTCCTCCTCCTCCTCCTCCTCCTCCTCCTCCTCGTCCTCCGGCGGCGACTCTGGCACCGGTGCAACAGGAGACAGGGCCGGCTGCACCGGCGTGCAACCCCGAGGTTGCTAGCCGTCGCCTCCACCAGCGTTCTATGGCCCTCGGGCCCAAGAACCTGGGCCATCGTCGCGAACAGAATGTCGAGACGATCAGCCACCCCCGTGAGGGCGTAGAGGTAGTGGCCCATGGTACCCATTCCAGTATACTCTGGAAGGGTACCCAGCCCCAAGGCACTCATGGCGCGAGACGTATTGTTGTACGCCTCTCGCGCCATGAGGAGGCGCTGCTCGGTGTTGATCTTCTCAATTGCTATGTGAAGAGTTATGTGAAGAGTTTGCAAGGTTAAACCTATGTCTAGTGTCTAGCACTGAAGCAATTGCTATGGAAGTGGACTCAACCCTTGAACATGATATACGAGAAGGACAAAAGAATGATGAGAAGGTCAAGGAGATCAAGCAGTTGATGAAGAAGGGGAAAGCTCCGAACTTTAGAGAGGATGAACAAGGAACCTTATGGCTTGGAAAGAGGATTTGTGTTCCAGATATCAAGGAGATTAAAGAGTTGATACTAAGGGAAGCCCATAACTCATCATACTCCATTCATCCCGGAAGCACAAAGATATATCAAGACCTTAAAGATCGATATTGGTGGCATGGAATGAAACGAGATGTAGCAGAATATGTGGCCATATGTGATACATGTCAATTGATTAAGGCGGAACATCAAAGACCAGCAGGGTTATTGCAACCAATCAAAGTGCCAGAATGGAAGTGGGAAGAAATTAGTATGGATTTCATTGTGGGACTACCAAGAACACAGGCTGGATATGATTCTATATGGGTTATTGTGGACCATTTGACTAAAGTTGCTCACTTTATTCCCGTGAAAGAAACATACAATGGCCCCAAGTTGGCGGAACTGTACATCTCCAGGATTGTATGTTTACATGGAGTTCCTAAGAAGATCATCTCAGATAGAGGCACTCAATTCACCTCAAGGTTCTGGCAAAAGTTGCATGAATCAATGGATACCCGTCTAAATTTTAGTTCGGCGTATCATCCTCAGACTGATGGTCAAACTGAATGCACCAACCAGATATTAGAAGACATGTTGAGGGCGTGTGCTTTAAAGAATAGCAAAAGTTGGGACAAGAATCTGCTATATGCCGAATTCTCTTACAACAACAGTTATCAAGCCAGTTTGAAGATGTCTCCTTTTGAAGCATTGTATGGGCGAAAGTGTAGGACACCGTTGTTTTGGAATCAAACTGGGGAAAGTCAAGTCTTTGGGCCTGACGTACTACAAGAGGCTGAAAGATAAGTACAAGAAATTCGGAAGAATCTAAAGGCAGCCTAAACAAGACAGAAGAGTTATGCGGATACTCGAAGACGTGATCTCACATTTGAGGTTGGTGATTACGTGTACTTGAAGGTGTCACCTATGAGAGGGTTGAGAAGATTTAAAGTAAGAGGCAAGTTGTCACCCTGCTACATTGGTCCGTTCAAGATATTAGAGCGACGAGGTGAAGTGGCATATCAGCTTGAGCTTCCGCCACACTTGTCAGATGTGCATAATGTGTTCCATGTATCACAGCTTAAGAAGTGCTTAAGAGTGTCTGAAGAGCAATTGCCTATGGAGGCAGTGGATGTATAGCAAGACTTGTCTTATGTGGAGCAGCCTGTCAAGATACTTGAGACACTGGAAAAGATCACAAGAAACAAAGTCATTCGCATGTGTAAAGTGCAATGGAAGCATCACTCGGAGGCAGAAGCAACATGGGAAAGAGAAGAAACTCTTAAGGCTGATTTCCCTCATCTATTCTCTTAGGACGTCCGAATCTCGAGGGCGAGATTCCTTTTAAGGGGGGTAGAGTTGTAACACCCATAATTTCATGTATAAAAACTTGATCAAACCCTTGCACATTATTGTATGCATTTTGGGTGAATTTTTGAAGTTCAAACGTGTAGCAAACGATTTAAATTTGAATTTGAATTCAAATCAAATGAAAAGAAATGAAAAAGAAAAAGAAAAAGAAATAAAACCCTCCCTGGGCCGATTTCTTTCCCCTGGCCCAATTCCCTCCCCCTTTATCTCGCGGCCCAGTCAAACCCCTCCCTCCTTCCCTCTCTCTGTGCCCGGGACCCCACCTGTCGGCATGTTCTTCCCCCCCTCTCCCCCCTCTCTTCCCCGCGCCGCGCGCAACCGTCAACGCACCCTCCCCGCGCCCACGATTCCCTCGACCTGGAACTGTCTCTCCCGTTCGAATTTCGGCCGAGTGTCGCAACCGCGCCCTCCTCCGCTCTATAAAGAACCCGGCGCCCCCACTTCTCCACCTTCCCCGAGCCTCCCGGAACCCTAGCCCCTTCACCGCCGGTGAGTCACCTCTGCGCTCGCGTTCCCGTCGCTGCAGCCCCCCTGCTCCCCATTTTCTTGGCCTCACGTGATCACCGCTCCACCAGGAATTCGCCGGACACGCTTGATCGGGTGGATCATCACTGCACCGCCGGAATCGCCGTGCACCGTCGAGCTCCGCTGCCTCACCCCGTCGTCGGCATCCTCTGCTCCACCCCGAGCTCAATCAATCCCTCCGGTGAGTTCCCTCGATCTCCCCCTTCAATTCTATGCGCTTGAATTCGCGGATTAGGCATTGCTTCGTGTATTCGGGTTAGCTCCAGTGAGCTCGTCGTCGTGCGCCGCCGTGCGGCACCGCGCAGGGCGCTGGCGCTGGCCAAGCGTCGACGTGGCCCCATGTGGGCCATCGGTTGAACCCCTACGGCTGTGATTAAAACACAGCATACCCCTTCACGTAATAAAATCCGAGCCATCCAGCGCAGATCCGACGGCCCACATTCAAAATCTCATTTCCGCCCTCGGATTTTCACCCAGGCCCCTGGAACCTTGCTTGCTACCCCCTGGACTTCACAGAAATTCAAGTCTAGCCCCTGGGAATTGCAGACTAGCCCCTGAACACCCAAAAATTGGATTTAATCATTTAAATAAGCAATCTAACCCCTATAAATTTGTAGAATCATGAATTTAGTCCCTGTGCAGTATAGAAAACTATTTAATTAGTCCCTGGACTTTTATTTATTTGCTGAATATGGTTTTTAGGTGTATTTGAGGTGTAGAAAATAGATAAAAATGTTAATTAAGTGTAGAAATGTTAGGAAAAATTGGTATAAACTATTTTATGCTGTGAATAAATTGTAGAGTTCATTTGAAATATATTTTGTCCATGGAATATTTATTATAAATATTTAAAAATACATTTTGGCCATAGAAAATTCAATAAAAATGGTTTTAGGCTATAATTAAATCCCAAAAATGTAGAATAAATATAAAATGCATACTTTGGCCATGTTAAGTAATAAATACTTCGTAGGGACGCATTAGTATAGGATTTTATGCCTATGTGTATGTTGTGATGTACTGTTTTGCGTGCTCTTTACTTATTTAGCTTTATTTTACTCTTGCCATGCTTGGGTATATATTTAGAGTCGTACTACGACCCTAATCTTAACCTCCAAGACCAAGACTTCTCCAACACTCAGGTCTTCAACGAAGGCAAGTGCCCTTGACCATCTTGTACCAATTCTAGGAATTTAGATAGATGCATGCTAATTAAATTGATGTCCTATTTCATGTTTACATGCCCTGTTCCATATAATTCCTTGTTACCTGAAATGGGTTGGGAAGTAGATAGGTCATATTTATGCTTAGCCATGCTTCGATATTGGGATTGGGATTTCATACAATTGTGCCATGGTAAACTTTATGGTTATTTTAAATTGTGGTGATTACACAATAGTAGTGGATAGGAATCTGGTGGTTGGATAGTTTTGGATGGTGCAGTTTGCACGAGACCCAGGATTGGGGTTTGTTACCACCGGATTCTAAGGACCGGTTTATGGAGGAAGCCACTAAGCTTTATAGTACCACCACGAGACTGAGATGGGGCAGCTTGGTCAATTAATTAGGTTTCTCCCGATGAAATGCTAGTAGTTGGATGGTGCGGGGAATGATGCAGGGGAACTGCTCTGGGATCCGCAAGGCTCAAGAGGGGGCTCTGAGGCGGAGGGTTACTCCGAGAATCCTCAGTGGTGGAAACCTTAGAGGGCTAGCACTAGTCGGGAGTACCTTTGTAAAGACCATGTAGTGATCTCCTGGCCACACACCTACGGAAGTGTGAAATGTGGTTGATCACCACGGGCTACATGGAGGTTTACTCAGTCCACCTGGCAACAGGGGATGGAATCACTGCTTGTGGGGAAAGGGTACACTCTCTGCAGAGATTTGGAAAATCTGTCATGACAGTCGTGCTCACGGACAAGAGCGGCTTGGGGCCAGTTCATAATTAGTCTATGGTTGGGAAAAGGTGGTTAATTATGATTCAAGTTACATTCACTATCATTACTCATGTGTTGATTACTTCTTGAATTATGATATTGATAATTGAAAGCTAAGGTTAGGTTCTAAGCATAGTGCTAAGCCATAATTGGCCTTCCCTTGTTCTAGCCAATCATGTCATCTCTTCCCGCACTTGCTGAGTACTCTATGTACTCAAGCGTTTAATTTTGATTTAGAATATGAAGAAGAAGAAGCGGCACCGGAGGACTTCTTCGTCAATCCGGAGGACTTGGACTAGGCTGGCGACCATACGCGCAACTGCTGCCTGTGGAGATGGAGCTTCTCTTACCTATTAGTCTTCTGCTGTAGTTTGAACTTTGTTAACATTGTTGTTGATGTAAATAGTTGTGGTGTGTATTTGTAGACCTTCGGGTCATACTGTAAGACTATTTATGTATTCGAACATGGCTATGTAATGATATTTCGCTTTCGTCGACGCATGTACGAATCAACTGATCCTGACGTACATGTGATAAGCATCTGTTCATCCTTACGGTGACCGGGCGTGACAGTGAGTTTACTATCAGTCCGAATCTGATGCCGCTACTTTGGTCAAAAGAAAATAATCTGATGCCGCTACTTCACAAACTCACGATCGAACCGTCACTAGCAGTACTAGTTCGTACCAGAACTACGACGGTCGGACCGGGATGCCGGTGGCGTGTGGGCGGGCGGAGACGGTGGCACAGTTAAAAGCGCTGGTACATTGTCCTACGACGATTCATGGAGCAGCTGAGCTGCTGGACCACTACCAGGACAAGGAGTCCTGGTCATGGACAGACCATGACCACTAACACACACACGGGACGGGAGGGGCAGACATCTGCATTGCAACGGGAAGGAGAGGAGAAGGCAGATATGCAGAGCCTCACACGCATGTCATGGCATGAGGCAGCTCGACAGACGTGTCCCTGCACCTTCCGCTCACAATTGCGGTGGGGAAGTGCTCGGTGACACCTCGCATTGCGTCTCTCATCTGCGGCAAACACGACAAGGATTACTTTGGCGGTGGCAGATCGAACATGATGTTCTCTGTTTCCTGAACCAATGGAGAATTGTTGCTCACCTCCTCTCAGAAATGATGGCCCAGTCGGGGTCCTCGACGATCGGCAACAAGGTGCCGTCGTAGTCGAGGAACATCACGATCTGCTTCTCGTCCGCCGCCAAGAGCGGACTCGAACCACGTCAATGTGGTCAGGTGCTTCTCCTGCTCACGATCGGGAAGACAGGGAGCCAAAAAAGGTTAGACATGAAATCGATCAATTTAGGTGTGCCAGACACTTGCGTTTCAAAAAAAAAAAAAGTGTGCCAGACACTTCGACCAGCTAGCAGTAGAGAGAGAAATATCTATTAGACGGCATGTGTCCATACCATCCAGTCACCGTGCTCCTCGTGCATCTCCGCCGCTAGCTGTGACGGTGGTGACGGCGCCTCCACATAGTGCAGTTCATGGGGCGAGTCCACGATGGTCGTGTGCTGCGCATGAAAGCGCATGCAAAGCCTGGAGGCCAGCGCGCGCCTGACACGCTCGCACGCCGCCAGCGCCATCTGCCAGGAATGAGTCACATCCTGAGAGGCGTCTGCGTCTCCTTACGCGAACACGCAGCACTACTCGACGGCGTCGCGAGATCTGGATGGTTGATCTGGCCCCTGGCGGGGATTCTTTTGCTGTTGGAACAGATTTGGGTTTTGCGGCGAATTGGTGTGAGGAGAGCGGAAGCAGGGGTCAGGCTTGGGGAGGTCCGACTTTTGAGGATTGGGGATTGGGGAGCGTCTCCTTCACGGCACATTTGAGGATTGTGGATTTTTGAAGCCGCGTCAAGGAGACGGGTGGGTGGCACGTCAGACGGGTGCGTGGCACATTAATTGACGAGGGAGACGGGTGGGTGGATCCATGTGAAGAGCGCTGATTAGTGGAGAAGTAAAAGTGTGGATAACGGACGACGCGGGCTTCGGGAGTATTTTTACAGACGTTTCTTATACCGATCATCTGTGAAAATAAATATATTTTCATATCCGTGTCTTATCATACATCCGCTTGTGATATTATTCATTATCATAGACGGTTTGTACCACCGACCGCCTGTGATAATCTATATTTTTTACAAACGATTTTTAGTTACGAACCGTCTGTGATATGTTATTATCAAGGGCGGATTTTAATGCCTTTTGCATCATAGACTTTTCTTAACGAACTGTCTGTAAAAAAATTGGAAAGTTCCTGCGAAATATTTTTTTGTAGTAGTGACTATTCATTAATACCAACTACCCAATACTAATATTTAGCTGACCGCAAATGGGCTACTAGTCTGGTGGCAATTGTAAGTGATGACACCAATCCCTGGATCCACTCATTATCTCACAATGGCCGAGTCCTCAAAATAACTTTCAAGTGTCTCTCACACATGAAGCCATATTAGCCCAAAATAACTTTTTTGTGTCACACTTGTAGAGCCACAATGGGAATATAACGTCCCCGTCGTCGCTCATTAGACTCTTTTGGATTTTGTTGATTGTTCAAAAGATGTGACCTTCTGAATCATATGTTGTTGTAAGACTGAATACGAGTGTGGTGGGCACGTATAGATGTGTGTGAGTGGTGTGAGTGTATGTATGCACATATATAGATAAATACTACTTCCTCCGTCTCCAAAAGTTTGTCGTTTTGAAGTTCAAAAATGAACTACAAAACGATAAATTTTTAGGAATGGAGAGAGTACAACTGTATTTGATAGAGACTTAAAAAATACCCAGCTAATTCCTCATGTGGGGTTCTTAAAAGTTTTAAACCAGCTTCTATGATATCGGACAATATGATCCACACCTTTCTGTCATGGGTGAGCTTGAGGCCTGGATATTCCTTGAGCACCAATCTGACTTCCTTGTTCAGGGATTCCCATTCCTGCCGAGAGAGATTAATGAACGAAACGCAAAAGCAATTACAACAACCTCCTGGGCAATCCTCACCGGACTCCTCCGCTCTCTATGAAGAGAGAATGTGGCAGCAGATGGCCATGGACAGTGGTGCTACAATGCAACCTGGGCCATATCCTGAGCGGCCAGGCGAACCAGATAACCTTTCTGGCCTGTTCCCGGAAATGCCCTCGTTGTACACTTTTCGTTGAGCTTTGGCTTTGTTAGCGCTCTCTGTTTGTTGTACTCTTGCTCACCTTATGTTAGGAGGTTTAGTAATTGTACACCTAGGATGTATTCCACACTTCTTAATACAAGGGCAGCGCTCCTCCCTCTTTTTTAAAAAAAGAAAAAGCAAAAGCAATTAGTACTGCTCCTGGGACGTAAAAACAAAGTGATAAAACTGAGTGAAACATGGATCACAACTTGCTATGGATGCTGTTAAATCGTGTCCACGAGATAGTGACTTCACCTTCTTGGACGCAGCGAAAATGTACGGAGAGGCAGAACTTGTTGTCCTCCACCTTGGCGCCCGGGATCGGCTCCATCTTGGATGTCAGTGTGCGGTACACTTGCACGACACGAGACACACTTACCATCAGGTTTGGAACTGGACAAGTGTGCCATACATGGCAGATAGCGAAGTTTCAAGCAGAGGTAGACGGTGATGACGATGACGAGCAGCGGCTTGCTTACCTACCGATCTGACTTCCTCAAAAATGAACTAACAAACGATAAATTTTTGAAGGCGAATGGAGTACATATACAGGATCGAGAACTGTGGGCCAACTTGAGTGGAACAGAAACCATGCTAGGCATGCCATTTCTGGTAACCATCAGCCAATCATCGAGGAGCTCCATTTTCTAAAAGTAAAAAGAAGGGCATGTAGCTATTGTGACAATGGAAACTGGAAAAGTGGAGTTTGTAGAGTTGGAATGTACTCTACGTTGTCTCTGCACCTTCTGCTCACAATTGCGGTGGGGAACTGCTCGATGACACCTCAATCGCGTCTCTCATCTGCGGCAAACACCACAAGTACTTCGGCGGCAACGGATCGAATTGGGTGTGCTCTATTTCCCGAACAAATGGAGAATTGTTGCTCACCTCCTCAGAAATGATGGTGCGGTCAGGGTCCTCGACGATCGGCGACAAGCTGTTGTCGTGGTCGAGGAACATCACGATCTGCTTCTTGTTCGCCGCCGCGAGAGTGAACTCAAACCACGTCAATGCGGACGGGTGCTTCTCCTGCTCACGATCGGGAAGACCAGGAGCCAAAAAAAGGTTAGACATAAAAGTCCACCAGGTGTGCTAGACACTTGTGTTTCGAAAAAAAAGTGTGTCAGACACTTGGACCAGCCGACAGTAGAGAGAGAAATATCTATTAGCTGGCATGTGTACATACCATCCAGTCGTCGTGCTCCGTGTCGGCGGCGCGGTGGCCTTCATTGACTCGACCCAGGAGCCGCCCTTCATGATACAGGCAGCGGTGAGGTCCATGGTGATGGTGGCGGCATGCTTCTTGTAGTGGTGGCGGCCGTCGGTGCCCCTCGGAGGCAGAATTGATGAAAAATGCCGCCTAGGGTGCGCCGGCGCCGTAACCACGTCGTCGTCGGAGACGAAGGTGGCATGCCTCATCATGGCTCGAGCAGTGAGATCAAATAGCAAAAGGAGGAGAGGTACTACTTCACAATAACGCGAGCTGTGGACCCGAGGAAGTAATGCTCCGTGGCTGCGATGTTTTAAGAGGAGAGATGGTTTGTTTGAGGAGTGAGGGCGGTGGGGTGAGAGGGTATATATAAGTAGAGCAGAGATGGCGCAGACAGGGATCTCCTGACTTTACTGCATATGTGACTTGATCAATACCATGTGGGACTCACGTCGGCAGTGATCAAGTCACATGTGCAATAAAGTCACTGGATCCTCTTTCGGGTGGCGCACCTGCAGGGTCGTTCTTCAATGGAAGAGATTTTTGTGAGTTGTTGGGTAGTTGGAAAAGTGCTCTAGAAATTGGAATAGTTTTCTCCCCTCAATTTGGTTTTAGTAGACACCAATCTGGCTATCACAGTGCACATGCTGAGAATGCCGTGTAAGGCCACAAAATCTTCCCTACGTCTATCTTGCACATACCATCACAATTACATATAACACATGTGTGATATTAATGTGGTGTAGAGTACCTGTGTTATTATACAGTTGTTGGAACAAGCAGTCTTCTAAAGGCGTCGATTAAGCGTCGCCTAGGCGTTGGGTCCGCTGCTGTCAGACGCCAGGGAGGCTCGTCTTGCCTAGCTAACGATCACCGTAGAGGTCGCGTCCACCCGTCCCCTCGCACCACCTCCGCCACCACCACCCGCCGCCCCTCGTGCAGCCACCGCTCTTCGTGCTTGTGGTTGCTGCCACCGCCCGCCCCTCATGCAGCCACTGCTCTCTGTGCTTGAGGCCGTCGCCGCCGCCCGCCCCTCGTGCAGCCACTGCTCTCCGTGCTTGGGGCCGCCGCCGCCGCCATCAGTGGAGCGGGGAAAGGGAGATAGAAGAAACTGGTTAGAGATAGATTAGGGTTAGGGTGATGAGGGTATCTGTATATATTTCTTGATCTGAAATGTGAAATGTCGTATGAGATCTGACGGTTCACATCAATCGGGCCGATTCTAGGCCCAGCCCAACTTATGTGCCCGACGCCTCCACCTCACGCCTTCGCTTGCCCGCCGCCGCCACAGCCTTGGCTACCTAGCCGGCCGCCTAAGCATCTCGTGTATTAATAACTCTACTATATTTTATTGTTGGGTTTATCATATAAGTTTGCACAAATTTATCACTACTATAAAGAGTACATAGCTTGAAATTCCACTACTTCAATGCACAATCTTCATAATCAAGTAAATATCCTTGAATAGCATGTACATAATTTGAACTATTTATAGCATAATTTGTGAAGCGCGTAACAAATAATGACATAGAAGGTTGGGTTTTGGAATGGATCTAGCCTTCAAGTTTTTGGTAAATGTCAAGCGTTCTGCCATTCTGTATGTCAAGTTTGTCTTATCCAACGAATGATTCAAGTAGAAAGTCATGATTTAGCAAAAAAAGAGTACTTGATCGTTAACGTCTTTGGGGAAATTTGAGTCAATTCCATAAAAAAACTACAGGTTTTATGACAATAATATCACAAAATTAAACTACAGATTCTAGACACATGGGATCCACTTATCGGTTTATTGGTTCGATCGAGTGTAAAATGACTAAAAAGGGCATTTGTATTTGTCAGATGCCTGAAATATGAGGAAATTTCAGCCACCCGTTAATTAATGTCATTAACCACTAATTATGTAATTAATTATTAACCATTAATTATATAGGTTAATTAATTACAATTTTTTTGTTTGATTATTTTACAATTAACATAACCCTTATAATTATAGATTTACAATTACTGATTAATAATTAAAAAACTTACCTCACCTTCTTCCATTCCGACTAGCGACGCTGCCGTCGCGAGCTTCGAACTCCTCCGCCGCGAACATCTGGTGCTGCCGCCGCGACACCCACTCGTCGCCGCCATGCTCCGCGGTGCCGCCACCATCGCCCATGCGTGGCCGCGCCACCGTCGAGCTCCTCCGCATCTGTCGTCGAGACCGGTCGCGCCGGCGAGGCTGTGCTTCGTCGCCTCCGAAGGTGTCCATCTGCCATCGGGACTTGAGAATGGGGAGTTAAGGTTAAGGAGAGAGAAGATAAGAGAAGAAGTTACTAGCACACATCTTAAAGCAAAATGGGTGGTTCATAATGTCGCCTGAGAAAACGGGAAGTTTCAGGCATTTCTTCGGAAAAACAAATAGTTCTATGGTAAAATTAAAATGTGCAAAATATGTAGTTTTATGAAATAGATTCTTAAATCTTTAGTTTTTAGAAGTAAGTAAGGCATTTTTTTCTCGGCATGCAATGAGATAGATGCAGCAAGTACACTGTCCTGCCGCGCACAAATTAAGATCTAAAAATTTTTCGCCCATGGTACTGCCATGGGTGCTTTCTCCGCCCTGGTTGTCTGGTAGTACACTACACACGATCGAGAAAAGATTCTAAATCAGGTTGTGCTCTCGCGCACATGCATGCATGGCTACGAAGGGGAGGGGGCAGCGCAGGGGAGGGGCAGCGGCGCAGAGGAGGGGGAGGGGCGACGAGGGCGGCACAAGGGAGGGGGCGGGGGGCGGCGGCGAGGGCGACGTAGGGGAGGAGGCGGCGGGGGAGAGCGGCGCAGCGAGGGGGCAGCGCAGGGGAGGGAACAGCTCAGGGGAGGGGGGCGGCGGCGAGGGCGGCGCAGGGGGGAGGAGAGGGTGGCGTCGCCGCCGCCTGGGAGGGGAGGGGGTGACGGCTCAGGGGAGAGGAGAGGGTGGCGTCGCCGCCGCCAGGGAGGGGAGGGGGCGACGGCGCAGGGGAGAGGAAGGGCGACCGGATGGAGGGAGCGATGGGGAGAGGCAGCGGCGTACCTGAGAGGCAGAGATCGACGACGGTGACGGCCTTCGACGGCGGCGCGGCGCAGCGCCGATGGAGGCGGTGTGGAGAGTACGGGCCGGAATTGGAGGCGCGCGGGGGGTTATAGTGAAAATATGCTATCAATGACGGTGTAGGTCAATCGTCGTCGATAAGCTACTACGGATGGCAGTGGATTTGGACCGTCGACGATAACGGCTCGGGTGGGCTCGATTTCGGTCCATATTTATGACAGTCCCTTATTGACGACTGTCGTCAAGTAATGGACGACAGTTCTAGGCCAACCGTCGTCGATAATTGGCTTATTGACGACGGTGGTATTTAGCCGTCGTCAATTACTTAAAGGACGACGGGACCGTCGTTTATTATTCTGGTCGTCATCTACTGTCGCGATTCCTGCAGTGACGCGAAACGTAATAAAACGTCCAGACTCGAGCTAGCTTTTAACACACATGAATAGAGAGAGAGAGAGCTCCCAAAAGCTTGCTCCTTCTTTACAATTTCAGATTGATGATGAAGAACGAACGAGGATTCGGCACCGATAATTAACGGAGCAAGCAATGATCGGCCGTCCACACATCATAGATCAAAGGCAGATCTATAGGCATCGACCCCCCCCCCCCCCCCAATTTTTGCAGCTATTGAAAGATATTTGGGGGAAGTCTGGAGGTAGAAGAAGACAATAATTTGTTCTGTTTATGGTTACGCCGCACCCCCCCCCCACCCCTCTCAAAAATTTTCCCTGGATCCGCCACTGTAACATGATTGTTGAATAGGACTAAAAAACAGGGTTTGCCCATTTTTCAGGTTCCTGAAAATCAAGATGTTGTTTTATTGATGCGTGAGATAATGGAGCAGGAGCACTTAATTGCAAGAAAAATTAATCATGACTAGTGAACGCAGCATGTTCAATTGTTAACCTTGGGGAGAAAGGTAGCCAAGAGTTTGTCCTGAAGCTGAGAATTCATGGAGGTGAGTTTGAACTTTGATCTCGTGAGATTTG
The DNA here is from genome assembly GCA_036927565.1 of Tuctoria greenei. Taxonomy (NCBI): domain Eukaryota; kingdom Viridiplantae; phylum Streptophyta; class Magnoliopsida; order Poales; family Poaceae; genus Tuctoria; species Tuctoria greenei. Next base: position 152,077,921 of record JAYESD010000011.1, read on the forward strand.
AGAAATTATGTTGTACCATGTATTTATTGTAGTAGCTAGGCGCTAATAAGTAGCAGCTGTTAGCAGGAGCAAGAATGTTTGTAGTATTAGTCTAATACGTTACTGCTGAAATGCTAAGTTATAGTTCTTTCAAAAAATGCTAAGTTATACATCAGGGAAAATTGTATATTACTGTAATCAGTTTATTTGTTCATGTGGATGGATGTGATGCAAATTGTAAAATTCATGATCTTGTATATGTGAATGGTTATTCTTTTTGTTTCTAATATACTCTAACCGTTCTAAAAAGTTTGTCGATTTGTAGTTCAAAAATAAACTCTAAAGCGACTGGATAGAGAATGTTGGATTCAAAGGCTGTATTTGTAGCGAAACAGAGGTGGTTCATGTCCTATTCTTTTTCATTTTTTTAATTTATATTCATCATCTCAGATGGTATTTTAAGAACACATCTCTGTAATGTGTAGTTATCAATCGTGACTTATGGAATGCCAGTACTATATGGGAGTTCAATTGGGATGCATGGCAGAGTCCCGGTCACTAATAACAGATACTTCCTTCATCCCAAAAAGTTTGTCGTTTTATAGTTCAAAAATGAATTATTGTTTTTGACCCTCTTGGCTTTTCTATTAAGGATTTCTGCACGGAAACGACGCTGCTCCGATGTAACTCCAATGGTGATCTGTATCCCCTTCATCAGCCAGTGAATAATGCGGGCCAGCACCACAACCTTCTTGCAACACTTGACTCCAAGCTCTGGCATGCGCGCCTGGGACATCCGGGCCATCCACATTTGATTTTCGTTGTGTCAAAGCCGACAGTCACTCTTGCCAGGCATGCCAAGTTGGCAAGCACGTCCGTCTGCCCTTTTCTTCCTCACAAACGTGTTGGAATTAATGGGTTTGGCCCAGTACATATTCAGAATTAATTCCCAATAAATCTCAAAGGCCCATTAGTGCAAGAGAGAGTGGGGCTAAGTGTTTAGTTCCACATGGGAAGTGGAAGTGGAGCAACCCCTACATAAAAGGGAGGTTGCTCTTCCACTCCTTGAGTGAGAGAGAAGGGAGGAAGAGAGGGGTGGCCCACTCGCGCTCCTCCTCCTCCTCCTCGCTCGCCTCGCCACGCCACGCCTCGCCCCGCCCCGCACACACGCGCGTGTTCGTGTGAATTCGAGCCTCGAGTCGAGCCCAGATTTTATATTTTGGCAGAAAAATATAATTGGGCTTTGGGCTTCTGGGCCTCTGAATTTTTAGGGCTACCGAGTCAGAGTCCAAGTCGTTGGAGACGGACGCGTCTACGACTGCGGAGTCAGTTCGGATCTCATACAAACCGCCTCCTGGGACTCTATAAATACGGGCGTTCGCGGTATGGCAGGGCATCCCACGACCAGATTGTTCCCACGTTCGCGTTCCTTGTGCCGCCTTCTAGTCTACTCCATCCCGAGCGCCGGCGTGCACCGACGATCGGGAGAGCAGATCTCCGGAACCGCTCGCCCTTGCGATCCTGCACCGGGAGAGAGGGAATAAGGTTTTTGGGAAGCGCTTCGCCCGACTGCTCGCGTTCTCCACCACAGCTCGTCTACCGAGGAGATCGGGCGTTGCGGCTAATCGTCGTCACCACGCCTACAACGCTTGTTCGCTATCGGATCTACAGCGGTGCGTTCGGATTCAAATCGATACGCATTATTTCTTGTCCCGTCTGACTGCCGATCGTTGCTGATTTTTTCGTATTCTTCTGGAATCATTCAGTAAATTGCCTCCTATTTTCCAACAATCCAAAACCTTATTAGGCAATTTCCTGAGTTGAACATGATGACTCTAGCTGATGCACTGAGGCCGGAGAAATTCTCTGGTGTGCACTTCAAGAGGTGGCAAGTTAAGGCCACGCTCTGGCTCCAATTGCTTAAGATCTTTTGGGTAACCGAGGGCAGGCCTCAAGGTCCTTTGTCTGTTGAAGAATAGACAAAGTTCGAGGAAGTGAATTCTGCCCTGAGAGGATGCATCTTAAGTGTTCTTGATAATAGACTCTGTGATGTCTATCTAACAGTCACAGACGGGAAAGAGCTCTGGGATGCACTTAACGCAAAGTATGGTGCAACCGATGCAGGTGATGAACTGTATATCATGGAGAATTTTTATGACTACAAGATGGTTAACAACCGTCCTGTAGTTGAACAAGCTCATGAAATACAGTGCCTTGCGAGAGAGATCAATTTCCTTAAGTGTCCTTTACCCGACAAGTTTGTGGCTGTGTGCATTATTGCAAAGTTACCTCCATCATGGAGGAACTTCGCCACAGCTCTCAAACACAAGAGACAGGAAATATCAGTTGAAAACCTGATAGCATCTCTTGATGTTGAGGAGAAGGCTCGGGCTAAGGACACTACTGAGAAAGGAGGCGAGGGTCAATCTAGCGCCAATGCTAATATGGTGCAGAAACCCAATGTCAAGAACAAAGGGAACAAGTCTCTATTCAAACCAAACAAAACTACCGCTTTCAAGAAGAAGAAGTCAAACAAAGCCAATGATGGCTGCTACTACACCTGTGGGGAGCAGGGACATATTTCCAAGAACTGTCCTGAGAGGGCAGATCGCAAAGGGAAAAAGAATGTCAACATCGTGGCATCCAGCAATGTAGATGGGTACGGTAATTCCTTTACTGTTCTTTCTGTTTCTCAAACACCATCTTGGTGGTTTGATACGGGTGCTAATGTTCATGTATGTTCTGACACGTCCATGTTTACTTCTTACCAGTTCGTCCGGGATTTTACCGTCCTAATGGGGAATGAGTCACATGCTTCTGTTCGTGGTGTTGGCACGGTCGATCTGAAGTTCACTTCGGGAAAGATTGTCCAGCTGAAGAACGTGCAGCATGTCCCTACTATGAATAAGAATCTTGTTAGCGGTACCCTTCTATGCAGAGATGGGTTTAAAGTAGTTTTAGAGTCCAATAAAATGGTTGTGTCTAAGCATGGACAATTTATTGGTAAAGGCTATGAATGTGGAGGCCTGTTCCGCTTTTCTCTTTTGGAGTTTAACAATAAGTCAGTAAACCATATTTGTGGCGGTATTAATGATGATGCAAGTGTTTGGCATTCTCGTTTATGTCACATTAATTTTGGTTTAATGAATCGGCTATCTAGTCTCAAATTAATTCTGGAATTCACTATTGTCAAAGGTTCTAAGTGCCATAGTTGTGTGCAGTCAAAGCAACCTCGAAAGCCTCACAAGGCAGCCGAGGAGAGAAACTTGGCACCATTAGAACTCATACATTCTGATCTATGCGAGATGAATGGTGTGTTGACAAAAGGTGGAAAGAAATATTTTATGACATTAATAGATGACACTACTAGATTCTGTTATGTTTACTTGTTACAAACTAAAGATGAAGCTTTAAACTACTTTAAAATCTATAAATCTGAAGTAGAAACTCAATTAGAGAGAAAGATCAAACGTCTTAGGTCAGATCGTGGTGGTGAGTATTTTCCCAAAATATTTGATGATTTTTGTGTGGAACACGGTATTATACATGAGAGAACGCCTCCATATTCACCCCAATCAAACGGGGTAGCCGAGAGAAAAAACCGCACACTGTGTGACTTGGTGAATGCCATGTTAGACACGTCTGGTTTATCTAAGGCATGGTGGGGGGGGCTCTATTGACTTCATGTCATGTCCTAAACCGCGTTCCAAACAAGAATAAAGAGAAAACCTCTTATGAGGAGTGGATTGGGAGAAAACCATCACTTTCATACTTGCGTACTTGGGGATGTTTGGCAAAGGTCAATGTTCCAATTACCAAGAAACGCAAGCTGGGACCAAAGACAGTGGATTGTATCTTTCTAGGCTATGCTCATCGGAGCATCGTATATAGATTTTTAGTAGTTAGATCTGAGGTACCTGATATGCATGTTGATACTATTATGGAATCTCGTGTTGCAACATTTTTTGAGAATATTTTTCCTATGAAAGATATGCATAACACTGCTAGGATCTCTTCTAAAATTTGTTCTGAATCCACCACAACTAGTGAGTTTCTTGATACACCGTTTGAGAATGTCCCAGAGGAGGAACACAATGAAATAACTCAGTCGAGTAAGAGATCACGGATTGCAAAATCCTTCGGTGATGATTTCATTGTGTACCTTGTGGACGACACTCCTAGATCCATAGCAGAGGCATATGCATCGCCTGATGCAGATGACTGGAAAGAAGCAGTTCATATTGAGATGGACTCAATTATTTCCAATGGAACCTGGGAAACCTGGGAGTTGACTGAACGGCCATACGGGTGCAAACCAGTAGGCTGCAAGTGGGTGTTCAAGAAGAAGCTCAGGCCTGACGGTACTATTGAAAAGTACAAGGCAAGACTAGTTGCAAAGGGCTATACTCAAAAGGAAGGTGAAGACTATTTTGACACTTATTCACCTGTCGCCAGAATGACGACAATTCATGTACTACTTTCTCTGGCTGACTCTTATGATCTAATCATCCATCAAATGGATGTGAAGATAGCTTTCCTTAATGGAGAGTTGGAAGAGGAGATTTATATGGAACAGTCTGACGGGTTCATAGTAAAAGGTGAAGAGACAAAGATGTGCAAATTGTTGAAATCCTTGTATGGCCTGAAACAAGCACCTAAGAAATGGCATGAGAAGTTTGATAGTACTTTGACTTCTGTTGGTTTTGTCATTAATGAGGATGATCGGTGCGTGTACTATCGCTATGGTGGGGGCAATAGCGTTATATTATGCTTGTATGTGGATGATATACTCATTTTTGGTACGAGCATTAATATAATTTTTGAGGTCAAGTCTTTTCTATCAAAGTGTTTTGATATGAAAGATCTGGGAGAAGCTAATGTTATTTTGAACATTAAGCTGAATAAGGATGAGAGTGGAATTACTTTAAGTCAATCCATCTATGTTGAGAAAATCTTGAGTCGGTTCGGCTTTATGGATAGCAAGATTTCTCCAACGCCTTATGATCCCAACGTGATACTTAGAAAGAACAAGAAAGAGTTAAGAGATCAACTCAGATATTCTCAGATGATCGGTTCACTCATGTACCTAGCTGGCGCAACCCGTCCTGATATCTCATTTGCTGTGAGCAAAATGAGCAGGTTCATGTCAAACCTGGGTACAGATCATTGGCATGCACTTGAAAGGGTTATGCGCTACCTGAGAGGTACAATGAGTTATGGAATTTACTATACTGGGCATCCGGCCGTGCCTGAGGGTTATAGTGATTCGAACTGGATCTCTGATGTTGATGAACTCTATGTCACGAGTGCATATGTGTTCACTCTAGCTGGTGGCGCTATATCATGGAGGTCTTGCAAACAGACCATTTTGACGAGGTCAACCATGGAAGCAGAACTCACTGCTTTAGAGACAGCAACTGCAGAGGCAGAATGGCTGTGAGAGCTCTTGATGGATTTGCTTGTAGTTGAGAAACCATTGTCGGCAATCCTTATGAACTGTGACAATCAGACGGTGATTGCCAAAGTGACCAGTTCTAAGGATAATGCAAAATGATCAAGACACGTCAAGAGACGTTTAAAATCTGTTAGAAAATGAGAAACTCCGGAGTTATTACTGTTTCGTACATACAAACAGACAAAAACCTGGCAGATCCCTTTACGAAGGGTCTATCACGTAATGTGATAGAAAACGCATCGAGAGAGATGGGTTTGAGACCCATTGATGTGATACCATAGTAGTAACCCAACCTATGTGATCGGAGATCCCGTGAATTAGGACATGGAAAAACAAGCTAGTGGTTCACTGAGGAGAGTACTTCTTTTATACCCTCTCTATGTGAAGATGCACACTTGTACTCTCAAACTGTAAGGCGGGTTGGCGATTTGCCTTAATGTGTTTCTGTTGGCTATGTGTAGCAAAGATGCCGTCCTACAGGCAGTCTTGAAGGAAACACACCTATATGAGTTCTGACTGTCTAATGTCGCAGTCTGTGAGATTTGAGTGATCTCTAGAAAGCTCATGAAGAGACCAGGGAGTACGACGCATATGATCCACCCGCGGCGTAGACTACTGGTAGTCAAGTACTGGTAATGGTTTTCGAGTGAAGTCAGTACACACAAAACTTGCAATTCAAGGCGTAGTCCATTGTTCAAGTTGTAACCTCATGAAACTTGAGGATCTAGGCAGAAGTTCAACTTCACAGTCTCTACTGAAACACTAGTATATCAAACAAGGAACGAGAATGACCTCTCTCCTAATGGCTTTGAGATCTGGTGGGGGATTGTTGGAATTAATGGGTTTGGCCCAGTACATATTCAGAATTAATTCCCAATAAATCTCAAAGGCCCATTAGTGCAAGAGGGACTGGTGCTAAGTGTTTAGTCCTACATGTGAAGTGGAAGTGGAGCAACCCCTACATAAAAGGGAGGTTGCTCTTCCACTCCTTGAGTGAGAGAGAAGGGAGGAAGAGAGGGGTGGCCCACGCGCGCTCCTCGTCCTCCTCCTCGCACGCTCGACTCGCCACACCATGCCTCGCCCCGCTCCGCCCAGCACACGCGCGCGTGTGTTCGTGTGAATTTGAGCCTCGAGCCGAGCCCAGATTTTATATTTTTGCAGAAAAATATAATTGGGCTTTGGGCTTCTGGGCCTCCGAATTTTTGGGGCTACCGAGTCAGAGTCCAAGTCGTTGGAGACAGTCGCGTCTACGACTGCGGAGTCAGTTCGGATCTCATACGAACCGCCTCCTGGGACTCTATAAATACGGGCGTCCGCGGTATGGCAGGGCATCCCACGATCAGATTGTTCTCACGTTCGCGTTCCTTGCGCGGCCTTCTAGTCTACTCCATCCCGAGCGCCGGCGTGCACCGATGATCGGGAGAGCAGGTCTCCAGAACCGCTCGCCCTTGCGATCCTGCACCGGGAGAGGGCGAATAAGGTTTTTGGGAAACGCTTCGCGCGACTGCTCGCGTTCTTCACCACGGATCGTCTACCGAGGAGATCGGGCGCTGCGGCTAATCGTCGTCACCAACGCCTACAGCGCCTGTTCGCTGTCGGATCTACAGCGGTGTGTTCGGATTCAAATCGGTGTGCATTATTTCTCGTCCCGTCAGACTGCCGATCGTTGCTGATTTTTTCAGAATCGTTCAGTAAATTGCCTCCTATTTTCTAACAAAACGTTCGATATTTTGCTTTCAGCTTTTACATTGCGATGTATGGACGTCTCTTGTACCAAGCAACTCTGGATTTAAATTCTATTTTGTGATACTTGATGATTTCTCCCACTTTGTTTGGACATTCCCGATTCGTCACAAGTCCGACGTCCTCCCCACACTCATATCTTTTCATGCGTTCGTCCTCACGCAGTTTCAACATATCCCATTTGCTGCCTTCATACCGATAATGGTAAGGAGCTTGACAATCATGCTGCACGGTCCTTTTTTGCATCGCATAGCATTGTCCTACGCCTTAGCTGCCCCTACACAGCAAAATGGCAGGGCTGAATGTATCATCCGTTCACTCAATGACAGCATGCATACCATGCTTCTTCATGCTTCTGCACTGCCTCAGTTCTGGCCCGATGCATTAGCAACTGCAGCCTATCTTCTTAACCGGCGCCCTTGCCGCGTCCGCCAGAATGATACACCACACGCACTTCTACTCGGTCGTGCACCTTCGTACGATCACTTGCGTGTTTTCGGATGTCTCTACTATCCGAATACCGCAGCAACAGCACCACACAAGCTCGCCCCCCAGATCTCTACCGTGCATCTTCATTGAAAATCCTCACGAGTCCAAAGGCTACCGCTGCTACGACCCATCGTCTCGACGTGTCATCACCTCTCGTCATGTCACGTTCGAGGAGACAGCCTTTCCGTTCGCTCACTGCACACATCCATCGGCAGCGCCCCAGCCTCGCTCAACTCCAATGGTACCCACGTCCGATCCGATCTTTTTGCCCACTACAACAGCTCTACAACGTGTGCACGTGGCCCCTCCTGCACAAGCATCCCCGCACTTCCTGCCTCTGCCACCATCGGACCCAGCGTCTCCACCCCACAACTCGGCTCCACTACCGGTTCCACCCAACCAACAGATTGGGAATCCCGCTCCCATGCAGCCAATCAATACGGCATGTAACCACAACCCGTCCATGCGCGATGAGTTCGATGCCTTGCGCTCTAACAACACTTGCAGTTGCAGCTAGTCCCTCGTCCTACAGGTGTCCACATCATCACAAGAAAATGGGTGTTCAAGAACAAAATACGTCCCGATGGCACATTCGAGCGATGCAAGGCTCGATGGGTCGTCTGGGCTTCAAACAACGTCGGGGATCAATTTCGACCAGACCTTCTCCCCCGTCGTTAAACCGGCGGTGCTGCACCTCGCTGCGGCGCGACGCTGGCCGGTGCACCAGCTTGACGTCAAAAATGCCTTCTTACATGGTGACCTCAACGAGCATGTTTACTGTTCACAACCCACTGGTGGTTTCGTCGATGCAGAACACCCGAAGTACGTCTGCTTGTTATCGAAGTCACTCTACAGCCTCAAGCGGGTGCCCAGGGCTTGGTTCTGCACATTCCTCGACAAGCTTTGCCAGCTCGGGTTTCAACAGACCCGCTCGGACGCCTCCCTATTCATCTTCCGGAACAACGGGGAACATGCGTTCTTGCTACTCTACATCGACGATGTCATCCTCACCGCCTCATCCATGACACTGCTCCAGCAGGTTATTCGTCATCTTAGTGCTGCCTTCACGATGAAGGACCTCGGACCACTTCGGCACTTCCTCGGCATCAACGTTCAACGAGATCCTCGGCGGGCTTCTTCCTAACGCAACGAGCTTACGCGGAAGATATTTTACAGCGCAACGGAATGCAAAACTGCAAACCAGCGGCTACTCTCGTCGACTGCAAGCCTAAGGTGTCTGCGACAGCTGGCGTACTGGCTTCCAACGCGACATTCTACCGCAGCATTACTCGGGCTCTCCAGTCACAACTACAAAAAAACATTTTTACAAACGGCTCTAAACATATTATCGCTGGCGGATTTAAAAACCGCCTGTAACAAAGAGCCTGTAAAAATAGGCGATTATCACAGGCGACAACAAAATCCGCCTGTAAAAATACATTATCACAGACGGTTTTTAATTAAAATCCGTCTGTAAAAATGCATTATCACAGGCAGTTTTTAATTACAAACCGCCTGTAAAAATCATTTTCACAGGCGGTTTTTAATTACAAACCGCCTGTAAAAATAAGGAACTGAACATGCATAGATTATCACTGTATTCGTGACTGACAATATGCACTGTTGGGGGCTACGAAGAAGCATTGCAACATATAATAAAAATGATTTGACCATGCAATACATTATATACCAGACGGTTACACTGGAATCTGTAAAATTGAAACATTATTGACCATGGAATACACAGTACAGACCATCAAACTGAATTTGGAAGCACAAGCTAAAGTTCTATTACAACTAATACAACAGCTGCCACTAGCAGGGCCTTGAGCATGTTGTTCTTCAGACTTCAGAGCAGACTGTTGAGGCATTCATCGACGGTGGTGTACTCAGATTTTTGAGGGCTTACGTATGGGTACATCTTCTCCTACAGGGACAACTCCTTGTTGTGTGTCAGCGTGTTGGCCGACGGCTTGATGTCAACACCTTGTTCGCCAGTCAGGACGTCTACTTGCTGATGTCGCGACCTCCATGCTCCAGCGGCCGCCGCTGTTCCTCTCCTCGAGTACCTGCGCGGGCAAACAGGTTGTGGGTCAGATCTAGTTGCTTCATTCAGGGAGGCTGATGTTCTGGAACCTAGGCGAACGAACCTGAACGATGAGTCTCGAGTCCTTGTTGTTGTACTCGTTGTAGCTATGGGCTTGCTGAAGTCGTCGACGGTTGCGTCAGTAGGCTCCCGTCCTCCCTGTCCGTCCGTCCGCCAGTCTGGCTGGTCACCGGTGGAGGACGCGACTGCTGCCCCTACCGCCGCGGCGGTTGCCTGCCTCTGACACTAGCGGGAGCGGCGATTCTTGGTAGGGTCGGGGCGAAGGTGGAGGCGCACGTAGGGAGGCGGACCTTGAAGTCGAGAGAGATTGGGGATTTTGGACTCTGCTGGTTTGGGAAGGAGATGGGTGGGTGGAGTATTATTGAGGAGGGAGACGGACAAACAATGATGTGTGGATCCGAGTGAAGAGCGCTGATTGGTTGAGGAGCTGAATGGGCTTTGGTAGTATTTTTGCAGGCGGTTGGTGTCACTAACCGCCTGTGATATTGTGCATTATCACAGGCGGTTTGTACCACCAACCGCATGAGATATACTATTTTTTTATAAACGGTTTTTAGTTATGAACCGCCTGTAATATGTGATTATCACAAGCGGTTTTTGAAGCATTTTACAGCATAGGTGGATTTCTTTACAGTCCGCCTGTAAAAAAAAATTTGTAGCGCCTGCAAAAATACATTTTGTAGTAGTGAGTACCTGACTCTCACTCGTCCAGACATCGCGTATGGCGTCCATCAAGTGTGCCTACACATGCATGCGTCGAGAGATGTGCATTGGACCTTGTCAAAAGGATCCTACGGTACATCAAAGGTACATTGCACTTCGGACTTCAGCTTCGTTCATCTACGGACTTGTCTCTTACAGCCTATTCAGATGCTGACTGGGCCGGGTATCTCGACACCAGGCGCTCAACATCCGACTATTGCATATTCTTGGGTGACTCACTAGTCTCGTGGTCATCTAAGCGATAGACAATGGTATCTTGTTCAAGCGCCGAAGCCAAGTACCGTGTAGTGGCAAATGCCATTGATGAATGTTGTTGGCTACAACATATTCTGCAAGAAGTCGACGTCTGCGTGCACAAGGGCACGGTAATGTACTGTGACAATGTTTCTGCAGTCTACCTCACGTAGAACCCTGTCCATCATCGCCGCGCCAAACAAATCGAGTTGGACATTCATTTTGTGCGGGACAAAGTATCGCTTGGCGACATACGTGTGGTACACGTGCCCACACATCTCCAGTACGCATATGTCATGACCAAAGGCTTACCGACTACAGTGGTGGTGGGTGGGGTGGGGGGGTGGGGGGGAGGATCCTCTGACTCAAATTCAAATGTGATTTGATCACTGCTATGTGGGGCCCACGTTCTAGAGGTTCACATGTCAGTGGCTAAGTCACCTGTGTAGTAAAGTCAGTGGATCTCTGTCCTGGGGGTGTGTTGAAGAGCCGTAGACTAGTTCCCAAATGCGTGAGTCTTTTGCATGTGCACCCGTCTTCTGCGCCATGACCGCACGCCTCGCGCAGCCGGTATGTGCGACTGCGGAACTGCTCAACGCACGTTCCTCACGTCAGCCTACAACGCCGGATCATAGTTATCACGTATGTGCTCCTCTGTTGTATACGTACCTAGCACTTCCTATCGAATGAATCTATCGATCACATTCCACATTTAGGACAACAATTTTAGTTCATTTTGAACTAATTTTTTATCCTAAGTGACAAGTATTGTGAGATGGAGGAGTATTTAGTACAAAAATCTAACTCAATTTGAACTAAATTAGTTGTACCAAAAATCATTTATTTCACAACAGATAAAGTATTGGGTGAGTCTGGTATATAATTTTTTAGTCTGCCTTTTACATGAAGTCTCATAAAACTCAGCATAACTTTTAAATTATCGTCTCTTTATCTCAAATAGGTCCATTTGCACATAGTAGTTTCTTTCTCTGCGTTGCTATCTTGTAGTTTACTGTAAGTTTGAGTTATTATCAGGTGCTGGATTATCTTTCTTAGATGTCTTGTCTCCTTAATTTATTTTAGTACACATTGTAGGCTACTACGGTATACAACAATGTTGATTAATTTTTTTGTTATATTTACATTGAAAGACTATTTAACTTGGGAGTTTGATATTTAAACAAATGAGACATATCTAGTGTAAATGATTACGGTGCAAACAAGCAATGCATATATCATCATCATATGCATCATGAGATACCACGATAAGGGGTGGTGGAAGACTCATGTACCATTTAAATATTCTGTATACGATTAGAAAAACTTTCCATTTAAATGATATGTGAATCTCTCATGATGGATCATTATTAGCAATTTAGCAGCATAAAGATCATTTACAGTACATATATTTTCTTTAACAAATATTGTGAAATGTGATACACTTCTATAATGATTACAACATGTATTTTATAAATAGATACATGGGTATTTTAGGTAACACATTTTATAATGGCAATGATTCCTGATTTAGAATATGTACAGATGTTCTTTGGAAAATATTTTGTTGCGATGATCGTGGGTGGTTGTTGATTTTCTTTATATGATTAGTACGGTAATACTTCCTTCACTTTGAAAGTTCATCGTTTTGTAGTTCAATTTTGAACTATAAAATAAACGATAAACTTTAAAAAACGGAGGAAGTAGTTCTTAAAAACGAATGTAATTGCTCTTTGTATTAGTAAATACTCTTTCATTCCTTTTTTACTTGGTGTTAGTTAGTTAAAAATAAACTAATCGATGTTAAATAAAAATGAACGAAGAAGAGTGTGTTACGATGATTGGTGGATGAAGAGAAAGCTGGCAAGCTTACTTCTTGTCTTTGAGAGTCTCCTTTAGCATTTCGGCCAGCTTATGGGCATCGTCCAAATCGTCGATTTTATCCAGGGGCCTCTTTTCCTTGACGCCTCTATCGTCGTCTTTCTTGGGCTTGACGATCTGTTCCAGCATACGCTTGAGCAGCGCCTTGAGATCCCTGCTGGGCTCGAACGCCTGGGACACCGAAACCATCGCCTGGTACGGGAACTCCGGCTCCAGTCGCCGGCAAACCTCCATGGCAAGCATAGTTTTGCCAACGCCCCCGAAACCAACGATGGTGAACACCTTGAGACAACGGTCGTTCACGGCAGACGCCTTCACCCGACCGGCGATGGTTTTCGCCTGGCCGTCAATGCCGACGACACGATGCTCAGGCTCGTTGGTACGGCGGAGCGCAAGCGCAGAGGACGCCGACGCCGACAGCGTCGAAGGAACGGCAGGCAGGGATGGGGAGCGGCGCAGCGCGTCGCGGTTGACGGCGTACCGCGCGTGCCGCTCGCTGATGGTGATGGCACGGGCGCGAAGGGCGCCGATCTCGCCGGCAAGTCGGTGCCGCGAGAAAATCGTCGCCAGCAGGTGCTTGCACCTGGCGAGCACGCTGGCGCTCGGGCGGCACTTGATGCGGAGCAGGTACAGGTCGATGGAGTCCTCCGCGTCGTAGGCGAGCTCGCGCAGCTGCTTCATCCACACCCGGACGAAGTGGTCCACGGCGCCCTCATCGGCCTCGGACAGCATGCGGAGGAGGGCGTTCATGGTGTCCAGATCGTCGCGCAGCTCAACGATCTCGCCGCCGACGCCGCTGAGCTGTCGATACTCGGTAGCCAGCAGCTGCCCAACATTGTTTACCAGGCTCTGAGCAGCCCCCTCCATGCTCTCTCACGGGTGGGTGCAAGTGTTTAGTCGGGTAAAGCATTTGGCAGAATGGTATACAAGGACAGCACAACGAGGCAGGTTGGACTTTATTTACACTGACGTTTCGTGCAACGGACTCGTCTTCCCAGCTGAAAGACACGTATGACAATAATAGCCTGTTGGAGATGGAAAATGAAGGGAAACAAATGGTGACAAAGACAAAATGCATCTTCTGCATCACTGCAATATTAATAAAAAAACTAAAAGGGATTTACTTCGACCAAAACACTATAAATCTTTTCGTTTCCAGTAAGTGACAGTAGCTTGCTTCGTGAGTGTGTTTTAGCTTTAATAGGCTAGTAATTTAGTTCAATAATTTTATAATAAAAATGTGTGTGTGAAATTTATCCGACGGTTAGCCACACATTGAATATTCTGAAAGGAAAGGGTATGTAGCATCGATTTATAATTTACCAATACATATTATCTGCAAGTAGAAGTGTGAACTTTGTAGCAAAAATATATATGCACTATCATGTAGTGTATGTGAATCCTTTTTATTTTTACAAAGATACTCTATCTAATCATTTTGTTTTACAAATTTTACATAAAAATCCAAATTATCTACAAATTAAGCATATGTGCATTATCTTTGTTGGCATAAAATGTAAGAATTTGGCAATATGGCTCGAAGCCCAAAGAATTTTTTAATAAATCTCAAAGACCAATGTATGGCGAGAGAATAGTGCTAAATTTTAATATCACATGGAGGGTGAAAGTGGGGTGATACAAGTACATGTGCGTGTGTTTCGTGAATTTAAGTCTCAAGCCCAGACAATATTTGTTCTCGCTAGTTGGGATATTGCAGTTTGAGTCGGAGTCGGTTGGGGTTGCTCCAAATCAACTTGAGCATGCATAACATGGAGTCAGAATTCAACTCAAATCGAGTCGGAGTCGGTAGTCGAACCAATATCATGTTGTGGGTTCGGAGTTGGTTGTCAGAACTGACTCAAACGAGCAGTGTGTTAGATATTTGGGTATTTGATTCATTTATTTGATTTAATCAAATGAATTTTAAGGCATATGTGGAATACTAGGAGAATGTTTAGTCTCATAAGAAAATGCAGTGGACTGTTGTCTATCTGTTGTGAAGGTATGAGAGATGGTGGAGGTTGTGCCACACGCACACACGTGTTATGCCAAACCCGTCAGACTAGTATTGAGCTGGTGAAATGTCATTTTGTGACGTTTTAGTTGATCAATTCAGCATTCTTATGACTAGTAACGGACATGTTAATGACTGAATCATAACAAACGTGTCAATGGTTGAGTCATAACTGACACGTTAATATTGAGTCATAACCGACATACTTATGGCTATTAATGGAGGCATTAATGGTTGATTTGTAACGGCTGAAAAACGTTTTAAAACGATTTATGGCATTCATTCACCCTCTCACTCATGGAGCCTATATAAGAAGACCCTCCTCACACTATCAGACACACAAGAGAGGAACCTCTTCTCTCATCCTTCAAGAACATTTCACTGTTGCGCTGCTTCTAAGTATTCCCAGCTCTGTCTCCTACGCGCACAAGAAACGGAGTGAGCAGGCCTCCGAAATCGACGCTCTCTTGATATCCTTGCCGCGGGATAGAGGGTGAATACAATTTTTGAGGAACACATTCGCCTGACTACTCGACGTGCTGTTCGTGCTCGTGTACGACTACATCAACTCCAAGCTCATCTACGACTACTTCACGTGTTCGTGGATGAGATCTGCACTGCAACATGACTGCACTACATCAAGGATGTTCATTGCACCAAGGAAGATCGACTACATCGAACAACCCAACATGTCAACTGTTGAGAACGGCGCCGCCGGTGACTTCGGCACGGGTTCCGTCTCTGGGTATAATACTGAGACTTTTATTTTAGCTTTAGTAATTTTGATCATTACTATTGCTAATATGAAGAGCATAGGATCTATTGATTTTTTTCATATTTATGAGTAATATGCAAGTCATGATTTATGCTTTATTATGGATTAAAATAAGTCAAATAATTCCTAATTTTCCAACAATCCAAAAATCGTATTTTAGGAATTTTTCGTCTTCTGGTTTGCTGCTGCACTGAGACCCAACGTGTTTGATGGATCAAACTATAAACATTGGCGCTCAAAGATGATATTGTGGCTGACTGCCATGAATGTTTTTCACGACGCAGAAGGCAAACTTGCACCTCAAGGAGGGATCTCGCCTGATGAGGAGAGAGCTTTTGAGGCTGCATATAATTTGTTTAGAGGTGTCGTGATTAGCGTTTTAGGTGATTATCTCATGGATGTCTACATGGATATGTCTAGTGGAAAGGAAATATGTGATGCTCTTGTGGCCAAATTTGGAGTATCTGATGCGGGCAGTGAACTGTACGTCATGGAGCAGTTTCATGACTACAGAATGGTCGATGATCATCCTATAGTATAACAGGCTTATGAGATTCAGTCGCTTGCCAAAGAACTCGAGCACTTTCCATGTATGTTGCCTGACAAGTTCGTGGCAGTCTGCATTAGTGCTAAGCTGCCATTTTCTTTGAGAGACTTTGCTGCTTCCTTAAAACATAAGAGACAAGATTTCAGCGTTGCTGATTTAATTGGGTCTTTTGATGTTGAAGAGAAGGCAAGAGCAAAGGATATTCGAGGGAAAGAGCTTGAGAATAACTCTAATGCAAATTTGGTGCAGAACAAGAATTTCTGATCCAACAAGAAGAATAAAAATAAGTCTGACAACAAGAACAAAACCAATCAA
Organism: Tuctoria greenei; assembly: GCA_036927565.1. Lineage (NCBI taxonomy): Eukaryota > Viridiplantae > Streptophyta > Magnoliopsida > Poales > Poaceae > Tuctoria > Tuctoria greenei. The sequence continues at coordinate 152,094,180 of JAYESD010000011.1, forward strand.
ACTACTAGCTTTAGGAAGAAGAAGAATAAAGGAAACGGTGATTGCTTTGTCTGCGGCAAACATGATCACTGGACTAAGGATTGCTCTGATCGTAAGGACAAGCATAAGAAGTCTGCAAATATTGTTATTGGCAATACTGAAGAGGGAACATATGGGTATTTTCTAGTACCACTTGTTCTTTGAGTATGTCGCTCACCGGATTGGTGGGTTGACACTGGGGCCAATATACATGTGTGTGCTGACATTTCCCTATTTTCTTCTTATCAGACCACAAGGACTTCTCTCGTGTTGATGGGGAACAGCTCTCAACCATTTGTACATGGAGTCGGTACGGTTGATCTGAAGCTTACTTCAGGGAAGACCATACGACTGAAGAACATGCAACATGTCCTCGCAATTAAGAAGAACCTTGTCAGTCAATCTCTATTGTGTAGAGATGAATATAAGCTAGTGTATGAGTCCAATAAATCTGTTGTATCCAGATTTGGATCTTTTGTTTGAAAAGGCAATGAATGTAAAGGTTGTTTCTCTTATCAGCATCAGATACTCCTTGTAATGTGATAAACCATGTATCTGATAATGAATCAAATATTTGGCATTCACACATATTAATTTTGGGTGCATGATGTGGCTAGCCAATATGAGTTTAATCCCTAAGTTCCTCACTGTCAAAAGTTCAAGGTGCTAGGTGTGTGTGTGTGTGTGTGTGTGTGTGTGTGTGTGTGTGTGTGTGTTTGTGTAACACCCTCATTTTCATGCATAATTCATTGCATACATCCTCATACATGTTTAACATTAAGCCATGTAAAAAGGAACAAGATTAAAATGAATTTAGGGCTAAACTGGAAATTTCAGTTTGTCAGGGTGGAGACTTGTCCGGCCTCTAAACCGGACTAGTCCGGTGTCACTAATTTCATTCAGAAAAATTTATTCTTCTTCAGAGTGTGGACTTTTCCTACACAATGTGCGGACTAGTCTGGTTAAGCCTCTGACGTTTCTCGGACTTGTCCGGACAGACTTGTCCGATTTGTCTCTGTATCCAAACAGACTAGTCCGGTCCCTACTGCGGACTAGTCTGACCTTCGAAAAACAACTCAAATTCTATTAATTCTCCACGATTTGTTTTTGCCTAATTGCCTTAATTGGGCCCAAGAACTTCGTGCCCAACCTCAGAGGAGCCCAAGTGGACCCTTCCACGGCCCCTACACGCCCCCACCGAAATTCACTTGGAATTCACCCCAAAACCCTAACTCTCCACCCCTATATAAACAACCCGATACCCTCATCTCCCCGCCCCAATTGAAAACACTTGCTGCCACTTTTGCCTTGTTGCCGACGTCATGATCAAGTCCAGAAGCAAGGAGAAGAAGGAGAGGACGGAGTAGGACCAATTAAGCTCAATCTTCATCGATTCTTCGACAATTGATGTTCTTCATCCAAAATCTTTATCAACTCATCTTCATCAAACCCTAATCGCCAAGATTCAAGTCTCATGCCCAAACCTTGATCTTTGGATCTCTAAACATGTGGTACACCCTGTACATCCAAGTTTCTATGTCAATTCAACCCCAATTCTCGCTGATCAGAAAAACCCTAATTTGCAGTTCTGTATAGGGCGGACTAGACCGACCCCTATATAGGACTAGTCTAGTATCTGAATCTGAATTGTGCTGAATTAATTCCAATTTGACTCGAATCAATTCCAAACCTGTTCAAACTTGTTAGAAACTATTAGAACTAATTAGTAAACATTAATAGCAACTCATTAACAAGTTTTACCTCACAATTGCATTAATCATGCATATCATGGCATATTGAGTATTATATGAGCATTATTTGATTAAATTGTGTGTTTTGCATGTTTGTCGCTCGGAATAGAAGGTGCTGCTATAGAGAGTGCTTTCGAGGACCTACAAAACCAGAGTTTCAAAGTCTTTGATCCAAATCAAGCTCAGAAGCAAAGCAAGTGTCCTTGACCATATTGATCCTGTTTTAAAAGTTTTGTTTGCAAAAGGTTTTGTTTGCAAAATTGCATGCTTGTGTCAAAATTAATGGGAGACATCACCACCGATGAAACCTCAGTGGGGTCTAAATATGCTAGTAATCACTTTGTAAAGACTATTTTGTGATCTCTTGGCCACACCCCTAAGGAAGTGTGAGACGGCATAATTGACATTTCATAGTCATCGAAAGGTGATGAAATCACGAATTTGTGGGTAAAGTAGTACAACCTCTGCAAAATGTGTCTAAAACTATCATGATAGCCGTGCTCCTGGTCATGAGCAACCTGGACCCTCACATGATTAGAATTTGGACTTTAACATGGTTTAATGGCTGAAATTGGATTGAGAATCGGTGTTGGTTTATTAATTGGCTTTGGTATATGGAATTGGTGAAATTGAGACATATGAGCAGTTATGAGTTGACTATGAATTATTATTGCTGGTTTTGGCTATTTAACTTGAAATTGATGTCATTCGGGTTATTATGGGATTGACCTCACTTAATGATGATATAATTGCATTTTCAACTGTTTTGAATGTACTTTTATGCAATTAGCCTGTTTTATTATCATTTTCTTTGTTTAAGCTACATGTCATACTTTCCCACACTTGCTGAGTACGACATGTGCTCACCCTCGCTATTCTCAAACAAATTCAGACGCAGGCGACAATGTGGAGTACTAGGAGGTTTTTGAGGAGTTCTAGGCACGCGTGTTACCGTCAAACTTGCTTGTGGAGTTTGGAGTTATTATTGTTTAGTGTTTTCTGCTGCAGTTGTTTAGAGCTTGTATTCAATATTATTTGGTTTGTAATAAGGTACTATATATTAGTATCTTTATTCGAGACATGGTTATAATCTGTTTATCATTTATGGATCACTTGTGTATGTGTGTTAAACATCTTGGGCACACATATGCATCATGTTTGGTTCATTTTCGGAACCAGAGTGTCACAAATTGGTATCAGAGCCGTGTTTGACCGTAGGATGCATGTCTAGGTAGAATGGACACCATAAATCACTTAGGACTTCTTTCCTATTCAAGATTAGCCCGTTTTACACTATTTTGCCTTCCACTATCTATATAAAGTGGGGAAAATATGTGTTTTTGCTGCCGCTGCAATTGTTTTTGCTACTCTTCCATCTTTTTGAACAAATGCACATCCTCGCATCTTAATTTATGGCTGCTGCGCTGAAATTGAAATATGTACTTCTTTCTCGCTGCTGCCATGTATTTTCTTGTCTCTTCTTGCTGAAATAGAATGTTGACTAGAACCTGCGTCCCACACTTGCAGCACCATCACTTCACACACCGATGACCCATTCCCAATCCATCCATGTAGATCGTTAGTGCTCGCTTGGATTTGGTGTGCTGATTGTATGATTGCTTGTTTGTGTGCTTGGTGTGATTGTGGAGACGTCTAGCGTTTTGTCCACATCTGTATATAGTAGAGAGTTGTGGGATCCTTGTCCACATCCTCTAATAGGGTTAGTAGTATTAATAAAGGAGTTGTTTAGTTATATATACCTTAATGCATATAGTTGGGGAGTTTCTTTTCCAATTCTAAATTCTTTCGTCTCTACTATTCTTTCACCAACAGATGTCGAGGACTCGCAACCAAATGCCAATGTTGAGGAGGAGAACAATGAAGTACCCCAGAACAACCAGGGACCTGCGCAGGGAGCTATCAGCCTTGACCAACTGTTGGCTATGAAGAACCAGCTCATGCAGACCATGATCCAGACTATAGGTCAGCTGCAAGCTGGCAACAACAATCAGCCCCACATGCCTCCATCACCGCCACCCTGGCCACACCACAACCGTTTGGGAGAGTTCATGAGGACCAGGCCGCCTACTTTTGCTCAAGCCATAGATCCAATGGAAGTTGATGATTGGCTGAAGTCAGTTGAGAAGAAACTTGCCATCGTCCAGTGCAGTGCCAGGGAGAAGGTTCTTTTTACCTCACACCAGTTGATTGGAGCCGTTGCAGATTGGTGGAAATCTCTATGCAGTTCCTGTGAAAATCAAGAGAGAATCACCTGGGCTGAATTCAAGGAGAAGTTCCATTCTAACTATGTACCAGAGGGAGTTATGATACTAAGAAAACAAGAATTTGAAAACCTTAGGCAAGGAAGGGTGAGCGTGAGTGAGTATCTCAATAAATTCACTCAATTGTCCAGGTATGCTCCAGAGGATATCAACACTGATAGCAGGAAGCAATATTTGTTTATGAGGGGTCTCAATAATGAAATTCAAGTTGAGTTGCTCAATGCTGACTATGCAAACTTTTTGAAGCTGGTTGACAAGGCTATTGTGGTTGAGAACAAGATGCGGGAGATAGAGCTAGATCATAAGAGGAAGATGCCATATCAAGGACAACCATAAGGAAGCAATGCCTGTCCTCGCTATGCATCGCCTGGTGCACCATATACAAACCATCTGCTGCTGCATATTGCCTTGCTCATCCACCGCGACCGCAACTGCCTATGCAACCTTGCCTGCCCATGCAGAGGCTCGACGTTTTCGTGAGCTGGAGTTTACTGCGTAGGCCTCCTCCCGGACCGCCGCCGGTGGCGCTGCCCGACATTAACGATGGCGTTTGCCGCTGCCCAACAGGGGGAACCAGGGGCCTGCCCGCTGCGGCAGGCGAGGGTGGTCCGAGTGGACCGTCTTCTGTACTGAGAACTGTAGGACTGAGCGCGAGTATGACCTGTTCTCCCATAACGTTTTGTACTCTATGGGTTATATTCCCTCCATTCCCGTTTGGATGCGCTACCCCTAGTTCTCCCAACGCCAATGAAAAAGTATTCATTTATACATGTATGAATTTTGTTAATTTTTTTTAAAAGCATTCCAACATGTCAAACTTCAAATTATCCATCATTCTAACTAAATGCTCATATACATATGAGGCGTTCATCAAATTATGAACACACATTGATTCAAAAAACTTTAAAAAAATCTGAAAAATTTCATAGAGGTTGGTATGATGAGTAAAAATATCCACTGAAAAAATAAATGAAAAATGCATTATATTCATCAAGATAGAAAAATGAAAAATAGCATTTGTTGTATGTTTTTTATGTTCTGACCAATTTCAAAGGATTTATGAAGTGAAATTTAATGGTAACCTTTACTTATCAATAATATTACAAGAAAGTGGATTTTTGCCTTTTTAAAGGACCACATTTAATCAAGAATATTAATTAAGAAGAAGTAAATATTTTCACAGGTGGTTGGTACTTACCAACCGCCTGAGAATAAATTTATCTCTGGCAGGTATTACTTACCAACTGTCTGAGATAATGCTCGATACTGTTCTTCAGTTTCCTTATCCCTTTCTTCTTTTTTATTTAGATTCCAATATAAATACTCAAACATGTTTATATTCTGCAAATTGTGTCCAAATTCGAGATTCTTTCTTCTACATTTGTATAAAATTAACATCTACCACCTGAACAAAATATTTTTAAAACTTGTATAGCTGACATTGTAATGTTTTGGTAAATATCAAATTAATTTCTACTCACATATTATTCACATTTGTGTATCTCATAAAAAAAAAAGTTCCTTCACTCAAAATTGTTGGTATGAACATATTTGTATAATTTATATATGTATGAATTTTTAATTTTTTTAAAAGCATTCCAACATGTCAAACTTCAAATTATCCACCATTCTAACTAAATGCTCATATACATATGAGGCATTCATCAAATTATGAACACACATTGATTCAAAAAAATTTAAAAAAATCTGAAAAAATTCATAGAGGTTGGTATGATGATTAAAAATGTCCACTGAAAAAATAAATGAAAAAAGCATTATATTCATCAAGATAGAAAAATGAAAAATAGCATTTGTTGTATGTTTTTTATGTTCTGACCAATATCAAAGGATTTATGAAGTAAAATTTTATGGTAACCTTTACTTATGAATAATATTACAAGAAAGTGGATTTTTGCCCTTTTAAAGGACCACATTTAATCAAGAATATTAATTAAGAAGAAGTGAATATTTTCACAGGCGGTTGGTACTTACCAACCGCCCGAGAATAAATTTATCTCAGACGGGTATTACTTACCAACCGTCTGAGATAATGCTCGATACTGTTCTTTAGTTTCCTTATCCCTTGCTTCTTTTTTATTTAGATTCCAATATAAATACTCAAACATGTTTATATTCTACAATTTGTGTCCAAATTCGATTGTTCTTTCTTCTACATTTGTATAAAATTAACATCTACCACCTGAACAAAACATTTTTAAAACTTGTATAGCTGACATTGTAATGTTTTGGTAAATATCAAATTAATTTCTACTCACATATTATTCACATTTGTGTATCTCATAAAAAAAAGTTCCTTCACTCAAAATTGTTGGTATGAACATATTTGTATAATTTATACATGTATGAATTTTTTTTAATTTTTTTAAAAGCATTCCAACATGTCAAACTTCAAATTATCCACCATTCTAACTAAATGCTCATATACATATGAGGCATTCATCAAATTATGAACACACATTGATTCAAAAAAATTTAAAAAAATCTGAAAAAATTCAGAGGTTGGTATGATGAGTAAAAATGTCCACTGAAAAAATAAATGAAAAAGCATTATATTCATCAAGATAGAAAAATGAAAAATAGCATTTGTTGTATGTTTTTTATGTTCTGACCAATATCAAAGGATTTATGAAGTGAAATTTAATGGTAACCTTTACTTATCAATATATTACAAGAAAGTGGATTTTTGCCTTTTTAAAGGACCACATTTAATCAAGAATATTAATTAAGAAGAAGTAAATATCTTCACAGGCGGTTGGTACTTACCAACCGTCTGAGAATATACTTACCAACCGCCTGAGATAATCTTCTTCTCAGACGTGAAATTTTAATTAATGATGAACACACTACACATTCATTCATTCACACAGTTGAAGAACACACAAGATACTCATTCATTAACAATATTCAATCACACATCTCACAAAAGAACACACAAGATGCACACTATTTACACAAGAACACACAAGAACACACAAGATACACAAGTAATATTCAATCACATAGATGAAAAAAGATAGATTTCATTCATTAACAATATTTACAAAACAGAAGCAACTAAAAACAACAAAAAGAAAAACTAATTAAATCCTACTCCTACTCCTCTTCCTCCTCCTCCTCCTCCTCCTCCTCCTCCTCCTCGTCCTCCGGCGGCGACTCTGGCACCGGTGCAACAGGAGACAGGGCCGGCTGCACCGGCGTGCAACCCCGAGGTTGCTAGCCGTCGCCTCCACCAGCGTTCTATGGCCCTCGGGCCCAAGAACCTGGGCCATCGTCGCGAACAGAATGTCGAGACGATCAGCCACCCCCGTGAGGGCGTAGAGGTAGTGGCCCATGGTACCCATTCCAGTATACTCTGGAAGGGTACCCAGCCCCAAGGCACTCATGGCGCGAGACGTATTGTTGTACGCCTCTCGCGCCATGAGGAGGCGCTGCTCGGTGTTGATCTTCTCGGGGGAGCTGCAACATAGTTTCTTGCAAGGTGGCTCCCTTGGAGGGCTTGGTGGCAGAAGGTCGGCCATAGTGGTGTTGGGTCGTCGGAGCGGAGGAAGACGAAGAAAACAAGAGGATTCAAAGTGAGTGATGCGCTTGTGAGCGATAGCGCGTCTTTAAGGTCGCGCGGAGTGGAAGATGGAACAATTGGTTTACCGCGCATTAAAGGTCGCGCCTCGGGGAAAAGAAAGGTCGCGCACGGTCGTCGACACGTCTTCATAGGCGGTTGGTGAGGGGTCTTTATGTAGGCGTTCCAAATTATAATGAACACATATTAATTAAGAAGAAGTAAATATCTTCACAGGCCCATGTTTATCTCAGGCGGGTGTTACTAACCAACCATCTGAGATAATTGTATCTTCTCAGGCGGTTGGTAAGTAAAACCCGTCTGAGGTAACAATCTTCTCAGGCGGTCGGTACTTAAAATCTGCTTGAGAAAATGTGAGTCTATATATACTCCTCGGCAGCATTAGAAAAACCTAACCCGGGCGAAACACTTAGACGCCATTAGGCTTCCAAAATTTTGTTTGCCGCCAAGTGTTCGCCCTCATCACTTCCAGGTACTCTGCCGAGCTTCGCCGTCGCCGTCGATCTTCGCCCTCGTCACTTCCAGGTATGCCGAGCGAAGCCATTGCTGTCGCCGCCGAGCTTCAAGGTAAACCCTAAACCCTTCGACCTTCCATCCTCCTTCGTCGTGCCACCTCGCTCCCTGCCCTCGCTGCCGCCTTGCATATCCTTGGTTAGGGTTCGGGAATTGGAAAATGGTAGGCATCCTTGGTTAGGGTTCGATGGAATTCGAAAAACTGTCAAGTTCGGTGGCATCTTTGGTTAGGGTTCGGTGGGGCAAGATTTATGTGGATGGTTATATCACGATAAATTGGTAGTTGGTTTTGTGTGTCTGAAACTGTGAAATCAGTAGCATTTCATCTTCTGGTAGTTTGCAGAGATAAAACTGTCAAGTTCGAATGAATAGGTTTACCAAATATATGCTGAAGAAGTTCCACTTCGTTATATTCATTGGAGCAAAGCCTGTAGGATCATGTAGCAAAACTGTCAGTTTGCTCGTTCTATCATCGCATTGTGCATGATCCTATTCTGTTCTGACACATTAGTGGTAAACATGATTCTAGACTCTAGTAAGAGCAGTATATTCCCTATTTCTGTCATCGGCCTTGCATATGCCACATAATTCTCTATTAGGGGTAAGATTTAGCTATATTTGGTTAGGTTGAGCAAATTTGGCTAATTTTGGCTAAGTTACATTAGATATAGTTATACTTGACTAATTTTGACTAAGTTATGCTATATTTAGCTATATTTGGCTACTTTTGCTTAGAGTTAGCTATGCCAGACTAAGTTTGGCTAAGTTTGCTTTTATTTCTCTAAGTTAGCTTCATTTGAGCAATTGTAGCTAATATGTGCTACCAAAGATGTCTGCACTTGTGGCTCCATCAGCTTCATTTGAGCAATTGTACCTAATCTGAGCTACCAAAGTTATGCTATATTTAGCTCTGAAGCCAAACAAGTTGCTGGCCAACTCATTTGTGATGCCAGGAGCATCCTCACGCCCATATCTAGGTACCACTAGGTGTGACGATGGAGTCTGAGCATATGCTGCCGATCTCTATGATACAAGAATTTAGTTAGACCTATATAACTTCAAAAATGTGTTTTGGCTAAATTTACTTAATTGAGGTTTTTTGCTTTTTGTCCCTTGCTTGATCAGTTATAGGTCTGGAGCATATGCTGTGCAAAGATTTGCTTTTTGTCCCTTGCTTGATCAGTTATAGGTTCGGAGCTAGGCGCCGCCTAGTAAACCTCAAGAACGTGGTCGCCACTCTGAATGAAGCTAGACTATTTAGAATAAAAAGATAAAATTGTCATTGCTGGTGAGCAACTTTAACATGCTTGTCATCCTCGCAATGTATAGGAACCTTTTGGTCAGTCGCCTTAAACCCTAGAATGCCTTATCAAATCCTAGAATGCTTCCATCTTTTTCTTCATGCAACACTTCTTGAAGAGTTAATATGCCATTTATTAGATTTTTTGTCCTATTAGATCTAGCATGGAAAGCTCTAAGAAGACTGGTCCTGATAGTAACAACAAAGAAGATAATATGGAGTTTACTGACTCCAGCAGTTCAGGCTCCTATCACAGTCCTTCGGATCCTTTTCTGAATATAAAAATTAAAAAGACTTCAGTGGATCTAGACCCAGAATATGATCCTGCCGATGAGGTATGGATCACGAATCTTAACTTCAGCAGTTCAAGTTAATGTTGGTTGTTAAGTATACGAAGTCTTATAATTTTTTTCTACCTAGATTAATCGCGAAGACAATGAGGTGACATCAGCTCCTAAAACTGCAGAAGGTTCTCCAATGGATGAATCCTCAGCTTCACTCAAGCGGAAACGAGGGCAGCGAGGTCCCAATAAGGGTCCATTGGACCGCATCATGTACATAACAAGGGTCGGTCCAGGTGGGCTTCCCCAAGAACCACTGGATTCAGTTACCAAGTACCGTAATGCATGCGGTTTTCTTGTTAGGGAGGTTGTGCCGATCACAACTGAGAATTGGAGGAAATTACCCGAGCAAACCAAGAATGAGTTATGGGAAAAGATAAAGAAACAATTCAAGTTTCCGAAAGGCACAGAAGAAGCTGTAAAGAAAGCCACATTGGTCTCTTGCGGCAAGAAGTTTCGATGCTGGAAGAGTGAAATGAATGCTTATGTTAAGGCCGATAAGGTCCCTAGCCCGAGGAAGATGGGAAAAATCACACAAGCTCAGTGGCAATAGTTTGTTCGTCAAAAGAGCACACCTGATGCTAAAGCTCTAAGTGCAACTAGGTCAGAGCTTGCAAAGAAGAACAAATACCATCATCGCTTGGGGTCTGCCGGATATGGCCCCAAAGTCCAGAATGGAATAAGATATTAGACGAAATTACGAGTAAGGGCATTCCTCACCCATTAGAAGGGTGCGATGAGCGAACTCAACGCTGGGTCTTTGCTCGGTCAGGTTTGACCAGCGAGGGCAAACTTGAAAAGCCCGACTCTCTGAATGAAGTAGAGGATAAAATGAAAGAAGTAATTGAAAAGCAACAGAAGGGTCTCTTCAAGCCGAAGAGGGAGAATGACCAACTTACCGCTATCTTAGGAAACCCTGAACACAGCGGACGGGTTCGAGCGGTCTCTTCTCAAGTGTCTTGGCTAGATGGTTTCCCTAAAGATAAAGACACATATAGAAGACGTGAGAAGTTTAAGAACACACTTGATGAAACGATTGCTCAAAAGGTCAAAGAAAATATGCAAGAAATAATGGAACAACTTAGACAATCAGGACAATTAGTGGCACCAAGTACAATGATGGTTCCGGTGCAAAAGGAGCAATTAGTATCTCCAACTGCCTACCCTAGCAGTGTTGGTTCCGTGCCAGGCTCAGGGTCAGCCCATAAGTTCCCTGTCAATGATATTGCTAACGACAAATCTTGTCATCTTCTTGTCCCGATAGGCAGAGCAGGGAACAAAACCAAACAGGTTGCCACTGCTATGGCAAAGCCTGATCGTGACTTCAACGGGAATCCACTTCCGTTGTATTATGATGTGGTGCAAGTTCTTCAGATCATTGATAATGATTATAAAGATTATGAAATAGACCACGTCACACCTGAGGGGATCGCGACTCTGGGGCAGGCTATCAACCAATTAATCCTTTGGCACCGACGCGATATCGTGTTGGAAGATGAGCCAATTTCTAGCCCCGTCGCATCTCCAAATACTGCAACCCCATCTTCTAAGGCGAAAGTGCATGAAGAAGATCCACTCCCAGTCCGGGAAGATCCACTCCCCCTATGTCTCAGCAAGGATGATATCCAAGAGCAACAAGTTGGACAACAACTTCAAGCAGTACCAGAGCAAGCTGTTGCTAGTAAAGAGCAACCAGTTGAGCAACAACTTGAAGTAGTACTAGAGCCAACTGCTGGGAGTAAAGAGCAATCAGTTGAACAACAGGTTCAACAACACGCTAGTGTCCAACTTCCAACGACTACTCCTCGATCATCAATGTCTATCAAAGTTAGCTCATACGAAATTAATAAACCTTCATCAGAAGTGTCAAAGTATTTGGAAGCTATGAAGGAAAATATTAGAAAATCGAGTGCATCTCGTTCTTCTCATGAGCCAGCATTAGAAGATATCGAGGAGTGGGAAGAAGACGGTGTCATGTATAATCGACGGACGGCTTTAGTTAAACCAGGAGTTCCAATATACAAGCTTGAGGATGTTCCTCCTGAATTTAAGAATGGAAAGTCGTTCATGACATCCGTACAACTTAGCAAACAACCCGTCCAGCTCAGAAGAATGCATGAGTGGTACATCACTGCCAGCACAAAATATGGTCTTGATTGCGTCACATATCGTATTCCAAAAGAAGCATTCTGGAGCACAGGAGTAGATAGACGAGTCATTTTATTTGAAGAGCTGCATTCCATTTTCCATCGGGGCATGCTCGATATCAACCTGCTGCTCGTCTGGTGCTTGTAAGTGCTCTAATATTTTGTATTTGCTTTTCTTACTACACGCATACGCATTTCATGAGATTATAACAATTCTGGACTTCTTCAATAGGATGCAATACATGGATAATGTAAAGTTGGAGCGCAAGACAGGTATCCTTGACCCTACTAGGATTGCAAAGTCGTTATTCGATGTCCAGGCGAATCGAGAATCATGACAGTACAAACACATGAAAAAAGGGATTTTGAAAAAGCAATTGCAAAACTTAAGAAGGATAGAAAGACAGAAGTTGCAGCTTACATAGGACAGACGATGTTTAACTTTGTCAGAGACAGCAATGACCTCGTAAAGGCTCCATACCACTTCGAGTAAGTTCGACACATGACATTGAAATAGCAATTATTGGTAATTGTTAACACGTATGTTTATATGTTTGCAGTAATCACTACATAATGATCTTCATCAAGCCAACGCAGGGAATGGCAACAGTCTTGGACTCGGCCGATTACCCACCAGATCGTTACAAATATTTCCTTTCCATTTTGGAATCGTATGTTTATTCAATAATTTTAATTTACGCGCATTTAGAATGTGTTGACAAGTTTTATATGACATTTTTTGTATTACAGCGCTTGGCGGTTTTACGCGGAACAGCTTGGCGGTCAGAGACCTCCTAATACGAATGCATTGGACATTAAAACGTATTATGCTTGTCCGAATCAGCCTGCTGAGAGTGTCTTATGCGGGTATTATGTATGCGAGCATCTTCGGACCGCCGGCGTATATAGAGTGAATCGTGAGGATGTAAGTTATCCTTAATGTCGATACCTTATTTTCTTACTTTTGTGTTTCATTTTCATTGTAACTAGCATAGTTTAATGCTTATATTCTCTGCTGTTCAATATTACCAGAAACATTATTTTCATATTTTGATTCCAACTTCAAAATTCAATTGCTCATAGTACAACTGCTCCAAAAATACCAACTAAATTCCTGTATACTCTCACTTTGATCTATACTTTGAGATTGTTCAAACCAACACATTCTAAACCTTGTTACGTGTTACATTGCAGCACACGAAGAATCTGAACGAAGAATGACCGGTTTGTAGAAGTATTCCTGATGGAGGAGCCGACAGGATTGCTTCTGAACTCTGTCAGTTCATGCGTCGCGAAATTTTGCATAAAAAAGGGAAGTTCTTTGATGAGAATTGTGCAGCAGCTGATGTGCCAGAACTTTGCGACTATGCCAATAGAAACAATTTTAGTGAAAACTTGTAAACTTTGAGATGAATTGTATATGTAACTTGTACATATGTATATTGTTTTAGTGAAATTGACTTCTGTGATGATAATATTGTTGACTTTTGTTCTGCGATGATATTGTTGTTTTTTGTTCTGTGATTATATTGAATTGACCTGGAAATTAGAAATAACAGCAGTAGTACTGCATAGGTTATACCTTATCACAAGCGGTTATTAACCAACGGCTAGGCATGACTGTGAAGAACAATTATCACATGCGGCTAGATACATGTAAAGAAACATCTGTGATAACCTAATTTTCACAGGCGGTACTTTTATGGTAGAAACCGGCTGCGTTAAAGGGTCTTCACAGACGGCTGATGTAGGTAAACGTCCGTCTGTGATAACATCATTATCATAGACGGTTAGTTATGCTTCAATACCCGCCTGTGAAGACAAATTATCATAGGCGGTTTGTTATGCTTCAATACCCATCTGTGAAGACATATTATCATAGGCGGTTAGTTATGCCTCAATACCCGTCTGTGAAGACACGTTATCATAGGCGGTTAGTTATGCCTCAATACCCGTCTGTGAAGACACATTATCATAGACGGTTAGTTATGCTTCAATACCCGTCTGTGAAGACACATTATCATAGACGGTTAGTTATGCTTCAATACCCGTCTGTGATAAGACATTTATCACAGGCGGTTATATATGCTGCACGACCCGCCTGTGATAATGTATCTTCACAGGCGGCTAGCCTAAGTAAAGAACCGCCTATAATAATATGTCTTCATAGGCGGTATCACTTCTCCGCCTGTGAAATTGCGGATTATCACAGACTCTTCATTTCAGGCGGTTTTAAAAGCCGTTTGTGATAATAGGTTTGGATCCGTCTGTGATGAGGCTTATTGTAGCAGTGTCCCACGATCAGATTGTTCCCACGTTCGCGTTCCTTGCGCCGCCTTCTACTCTACTCCATCCCGAGCACCGGCATGCACCGACGATCGGGAGAGCGGGTCTCCGGAACCGCTCGCCCTTGAGATCCTGCACCGGGAGAGGGCGAATAAGGTTTTTGGGAAGCGCTTCGCGCGACTGCTCGCGTTCTTCACCACCACCACGGCTCGTCTACCGAGGAGATCAGGCGCTGCGGTTAATCGTCGTCACCAACGCCTACAGCGCCTGTTCGCTGTCGGATCTACTGCGGTGTGTTCGGATTCAAATTGGTACGCATTATTTCTCGTCCCGTCTAACTGCCGATCGTTGCTGATTTCTTCGTATTCTTTCAGAATCGTTCAGTAAATTACCTCATATTTGCTAACAAAACGTTTGATATTTCGCTTTCAACTTTTACATTGCAATGTATGGACGTCTCCTGTACCAAGCAACTCTGGATTTAAATTCTATTTTGTGATACGTGATGATTTCTCCCACTTTGTTTGGACATTCACGATTCGCCACAAGTCCTACATCCTCCCCACACTCATATCTTTTCATGCGTTCGTCCTCACGCAGTTTCAACATCCTATTTGCTGCCTTCATACCGATAATGATAAGGAGCTTGACAATCATGCTGCACGGTCCTTTTTTGCATCGCATAGCATTGTCCTACGCCTTAGCTGCCCCTACACAGCAAAATGGCAGGGCTGAATGTATCATCCGTTCACTCAATGACAGCATGCATACCATGCTTCTTCATGCTTCTGCACTGCCTTAGTTCTGGCCCGATGCATTAGCAACTGCAGCCTATCTTCTTAACCGGCGCCCTTGCCGCGTCCGCCAGAATGATACACCACATGCACTTCTACTCGGTCGTGCACCTTCGTACGATCACTTGCGTGTTTTCGGATGTCTCTACTATCCGAATACCGCAGCAACAGCACCACACAAGCTCGCCCCCAGATCTCTAACGTGCATCTTCATTGGATATCCTCACGAGTCCAAAGGCTACCGCTGCTACGACCCATCGTCTCGACGTGTCATCACCTCTCGTCATGTCACGTTCGAGGAGACAGCCTTTCCGTTCGCTCACTGCACACATCCATCGGCAGCGCCCCAGCCTCGCTCAGCTCCAATGGTACCCACGTCCGATCCGATCTTTTTGCCCACTACAACAGCTCTACAACGTGTGCGCGTGGCCCCTCCTGCACAAGCATCCCCGCACTTCCTGCCTCTGCCACCACCGGACCCAGCGTCTCCACCCCACAACTCGGCTCCACTACCGGTTCCACCCAACCAACAGATTGGGAATCCCGCTCCCATGCAGCCAATCAATACGGCATGCAACCACAACCCGTCCATGCGCGATGAGTTCGATGCCTTGCGCTCTAACAACACTTGCAGTTGCAGCTAGTCCCTCGTCCTGCAGGTGTCCACATCATCACAAGAAAATGGGTGTTCAAGAACAAAATACATCCCGATGGCACGTTCGAGCGACGCAAGGCTGGGTGGGTCGTCCTGGGCTTCAAACAACGTCGGGGGATCGACTTCGACTAGACCTTCTCCCCTATCGTTAAACCGGCAACCATCCGAACGGTGCTGCACCTCGCTGCGGTGCGACGCTGGACGGTGCACCAGCTTGACGTCAAAAATGCCTTCTTACATGGTGACCTCAACGAGCATGTTTACTGTTCACAACCCACTGGTGGTTTCGTCGATGCAGAACACCCGAAGTACGTCTGCTTGTTATCGAAGTCACTCTACAGCCTCAAGCGGGTGCCCAGGGCTTGGTTCTGCACATTCCTCGACAAGCTTTGCCAGCTCGGGTTTCAACAGACCCGCTCGGACGCCTCCCTATTCATCTTCCGGAACAACGGGGAACATGCGTTCTTGCTACTCTACATCGACGATGTCATCCTCACCGCCTCATCCATGACACTGCTCCAGCAGGTTATTCGTCCTCTTAGTGCTGCCTTCACGATGAAGGGCCTCGGACCACTTCGGCACTTCCTCGGCATCAACGTTCAACGAGATCCTCGGCGGGCTTCTTCCTAAGGCAACGAGCTTACGCGGAAGATATTTTACAGCGCAACGGAATACAAAACTGCAAACCAGCGACTACTCTCGTCGACTGCAAGCCTAAGGTGTCTGCGACAGCTGGCGTACTGGCTTCGAACGCGACATTCTACCGCAGCATTACTCGGGCTCTCCAGTACCTGACTCTCACTCGCCCAGACATCGCGTATGGCGTCCATCAAGTGTGCCTACACATGCATGCGTCGAGAGATGTGCATTGGACCTTGTCAAAAGGATCCTACGGTACATCAAAGGTGCATTGCACTTCGGACTTCAGCTTCGTTCATCTACGGACTTGTCTCTTGCAGCCTATTCAGATGCTAACTGGGTCGGGTGTCCCGACACCAGGCGCTCAACATCCGACTATTGCATATTCCTGGGTGACTCACTAGTCTCATGGTCATCTAAGCGATAGACAACGGTATCCTGTTCAAGCGCCGAAGCCGAGTACCGTGTAGTGGCAAATGCCATTGCTGAATGTTGTTGGCTACAACATATTCTGCAAGAAGTCGACGTCAGCGTGCACAAGGGCACGGTAATGTACTGTGACAATGTTTCAGCAGTCTACCTCACGTAGAACCCTGTCCATCATCGCCGCGCCAAACAAATCGAGTTGGACATTCATTTTGTGCGGTAGAAAGTATCGCTTGGCGACATACGTGTGGTACACGTGCCCACACATCTCCAGTACGCATATGTCATGACCAAAGGCTTACCGACTACAGTGTTCCAGCAATTTCAGAACAGTTTGTGCATCGTGTCAGACAAAGTACATACTGCCTGGGGGGGAAGAGGATCCTCTGACTTAAATTCAAATGTGACTTGGTCACTGCCATGTGGGGCCCACGTTCTAGAGGTCCACATGTCAGTGGCTAAGTCACCTGTGCAGTAAAATCAGTAGATCTCTGTCCTGGGGGGTGTGTTGAAGAGCCGTAGACTAGTTCCCAAATGCGTGAGTCTTTTGCATGTGCACCCGTCTTCTGCGCCATGACCGCACGCCTCGCGCGGCCGGTATGGGCGACTGCGGAACTGCTCAACGCACGTTCCTCACGTCAGCCTACAACGCCGGATCATTGTTATCACCACTACAGGAATCCCGTCGATTTGCGACGGCCAAGGCCGTCGCAAATAAGCCATATGCCGTCGCAAATAAGCTATTTGCGACGGCTTTCCTTATTTGCGACGGTTTTTAGCCGTCGCAACTGAATCGTCGCAATTAAGCTTATTTGCGACGGCCACCGTCGCAAATAAGCTTAATTGCGACAGCTAGGACTGGCCGTCGCAAGTTATTGCCGCGGGCCGGTGGGCCCCGCAACATTATTTGCGACGGCCAGGCTGTCGCAATTAAAGCTTATTTGCGACGGCCGGGCCGTCGCAAATAAGTTCAATGGACAGGGCCCACATGTCCTCCTCCGGGACCCACTCTGCTATTTGCGACGGCCAGGCGGTCGCAAATAGCAGTGGCTTATTTGCGGCAGCTTTGTACCTTATTTGCGACGGTACTGTATAAAAAGCCGTCGCAAATAAGGTTTTTTATTTTTTTTAAAAAACAGAAAACACTAACCGGCTCGATGGCCAGATTCACAGAACAGATTCACAGAACACATCACATCACAATAGTTTCAAAACACATCGTACAAACATCGCATCAACATCAACAAACTAAACATGGGCTCACTCGCCGGTTTGACCTCCGTATCCACCTCCGTAGCCACCTCCGGAGCCACCTCCGAAGTCGAAGTCCTCGTCGCGCCTCATTCCAGGCGGCGGTAGCGACGGCGATGGCGTTTGTGCAGCCGTCGCGGATCCCTGCAATTAATGAAACTTAGAGTTAGAATATAAATGCATCAACATCTCTCTCCCTCCCTTCCTCTCCCTCTATCTTCATCTAAATCCCCCTCTCTTCTTCTCTTTTCATTTCTCTCTTTGTCTCTCACTCTATCTTTCTTTCTCACTCTATCTCTCTATTGCTATCCTTTTCCCTCTATCTTCCTCCCTCTATCTCCATCTACATCTCCCTCCCTCTATCTTCCCCTCTCTCTATATCCATCTACATCTTACTCTCTCTCTTCCTTCCCATCCTACTCTATCTATCTTTCACTCTTTCTTCTGTCTCCCTTTCTTCTATCTCTATCTTTCTTCTATCTCAATCATTTTATTCTATTTAACTAACTCTCTCTTTCATCTATCTCGATCTTATTACGCTGGAGAAGAAGGATTAAATAGAAACTTACCTGACCCGCTGAAGAAGGATTGCCTGGAAGGACCGGTGGTAGTACCGGTAGCTGGATTCCCAGACCTTGCGCCCGAGCGATGGCCTGTCATTGCAAACATTAAATGCTACCTATTAGTAAGTCATTTACGTTGAATTAATGAGAATTTTAGTTTTTATTTTGTTACCTCCATTGCTTCCCGCATCTGCGCCAACGCTGCTGCCTGGGTTTGGATCGTGGCCTCCATCGCGATCCTTTGGCGTTCCGCCTCCCTCCTTTCCTCCTCATGTCGCCTTTCGTTTTCTTCTACAGTTTCTCGGAGGGACTGCATCTCAATGTCCCTCTGCGATACGTGGCGACCTCCCATGCCCGAAGCCTGCGTGGAGCTGCCTCTCGCAGGTCTCCCCGCCCTCGAGTCGACAACTCCGTCGAATATGGCGAGCCTATAAAAAAGAGAGTCAGTAATATGAAATTGAAATATCTTGAATACTTTGAATTGAAAACGATAAAATGACTTGTAAACTCACCTTCCGTGTGCTTTTCCACCACCGGTTGCATACGCGGCTTGAGGATCGATCGGTTGACGTTCCCAATCGAAATCCTCGCCGTGTATCTTCCTAGCCTCCTCCCCGTACTTAGCCTGCAAAACAATAAAACCGTGTAAGTTGAACAATCTATATAGTTATATTTAATATGAATGATTTCTGAACTTACCAACCGCTCGGCTGCAGCCTGACTGCATCCCGTCGGCTGAGAAGGGCCCCTGTGACCTCTCTTCCAGACCTCAGCAGGGGTGGGCGGCACCCCCGTCTCGCGCTCCTGTCAATACGTGTTAGTACGAACAATATATTATTAATATATAAACATAAGTTACACACACTTACCGTGCGTTTAGCTAAACACAAGTGGTTATCTTGCCCGTGCCTGCTCTTCCCCTCCACCCCTCTGCAGTCTCGAGCCTTCTCAGACTTAGCTTTAAACTCGTCGCTAGCCCAGTAGCGACAAAGGGCCCGAAATGCATCGGTCCGACCCTGCAACCAGCTCACGTGGCCCTGCACATAGTTGGAAGTCGTTAAAAGTACCATCGACGAAATTATCAGAAAAAAATACTTACTACACTCCACGTACCTGCGCGTACTCCTCCTCCGTCAGGTGCCTCTCGCTCTCTTGCCGGAAGTGTAACACGTGCTGCTGGTTCGCCTTCAAGTGCTCATTAATAATTTGAACACGGGCGTTCGACAAAGCTTGTCGAAGCGCCTTGGCAGCGTTGAAGTGAAACACTCGCCTCGCATCCTCAAACATGCAACGGTCGTTCGAGTCCTCTAAAGTATATCTTGCCTGCAATAAAGAATATATTGAAGAGATGTTCACTAAAAGAGTTTATGAGTTGTAACTTAGAAACTTTTTTAACATACTTACCATAAAATCGGCCCATACGGCCTCCTGAAGGTTGTCGTGCTCCTGGTGATGGACGCGTGCGTAGTCCT
The DNA here is from genome assembly GCA_036927565.1 of Tuctoria greenei. Classification (NCBI taxonomy): domain Eukaryota; kingdom Viridiplantae; phylum Streptophyta; class Magnoliopsida; order Poales; family Poaceae; genus Tuctoria; species Tuctoria greenei. The sequence goes on from JAYESD010000011.1 coordinate 152,114,216, forward strand.
CCCACGAAAGAGCAGGCACCCCATCGATGACCCCGGGATAGTGCAAACGCACTATGGACCCGAGGACACCGTTCACCGGTCTGTGGTGTTTCTCACCGGTGAAAGACAAGTCGTCCCAAGCCCTGTAAGATATTTATTCATTCATTCATTACTTAAATAATCAAAAGAAGCTAAAATTGAAAACTATAATTTTTATTACCTGTCTCCGACTGGACGAATCACGATCCTCTGTGAAGGGACCGCAGGAGGACTAATAAAGTGAGTCCTCCTCGTCCTCCGCGTCCGCTGGGGCGCCACGTCAGGTGACCCAGACGGTTCCTCACCAGCCAAGTCAAAAGCCTCAGGAACAAACTCATTGCCAGCCAGGGGCTGGCTGGCCGAGGGCTGGCTCGCCGAGGGCTGACTCGCTGAGGGCTGCCTCGCCGAGGGCTGGCTGGCCGAGGGCTGCCTCGCCGAGGGCTGGCTCACCGAAGGCGCCGCAGCCTCTGAGTCAGCCGGTGAGGACTACAACATTCAAATGATTCATAAGTAAGTTTAATGTGAATTTGAATTAAAGAATTTGTCAAAAACGAGTGACATTTACCTGTGACGAAGCTCTAGAGCTGGTCTGAACGTGCCCCAGCAGCTAAGAGCGTATGCTGCCAGTCGACGAGGCACCAACGAAAGCGTCCTCAGGTCTAGAGGGGTAGAACCCCCTCGTCGGCGGCACCTTCTTACCCTTCTTTGACGCCATCCTATTGTAATTAGATAATTAGTAAATATGCAAATAAAATATATAAAATTCATGTTACTATCTTCAAGAAAACATTACTTGTAGTCACTTTCAAAATTCATCAACATCATTGTCATGTGCCTGTGCCCTACTCCTTAAACCAGCCCAACGATCTTCCATCGTGGCCTGTTCTAATTTTCATTTTCACGTATCATCTGCCTCTACATCTTCAACGTCTTCAACATCTCCAACTAATTGATCGAGTCCTGCACCAAGCTCGACGATAAAAGTGTCTGGCAACTCTTCTTCTTGGTACACTTCTTCAACGTCTTCGCTATCATGGTAACCATCATCCCCAGGAGTATATAGCCGCTCACGAGGATTCACCTTATATACCACCCACCAAGCACTGAGCTTCGTGCATGGATAAGGTAGATAATACACTTGTTCAACTTGATGCGCAAGAACAAATGTATCGTAACCTCGTAGTCGGTCCTTATGTTTCACTTCCACCATTCCAAATTGGTTTTCTCGAGTTCCATGAGTATGATCAAACCAATCACAGTCAAAGAAGACAACTCGAAGGGTCTTATTTCCGGTAAAATTAAATTCAAGGATTTTGTTAATGATACCATAAGAATCGGTTAAATTCCCTTGAGTGTCCATTGCTCTCGTCACAACACCGGAATTTGATGTTGCCGCTAGAGGACGATGAGCTTCAAAATGAGTTGTACGGAATCATAAGCCATTTACGTCATATCGACCATAGCTTCTAACATTCACCAATCCATAAGATAGCTGCCGCAAATCTTCATGGACATTGTGAGTCCGACACTGTTATAAAAGACGAGAGAATATTACATAATACTTCTTTAATAATAGTAATTTATAATACATAGAAGACGAGAGAATATTACATATTCTCGAAACCAAGATAGAAAACTCTGCCCCCCATTTATTCCTTCCTTTCGCATCGCTTCTACTTGTTTGGCCGTAGGTTGATGCCTATGTGGCCAATATTGTCTGTGGAACTCGCTGAATATGAAAAAACATCTTTTAGAATACATGTGTAGCAAAATATGTAGATTAGCATAAACATAGGAGAAACACTTACTCGAAGTATTCCTGCATGCCTTCTATATTTGCGTACGTGTAGAGTAAAGCAACAGTCCTTTCCTGTTCGGATAGCACGTAGGTCGTGTAGCTACCAACGGTGGCGCCTCTCGTTTGAAAAATGGAAAGGTCGCTTAGAGGGGGTGTTTCGTCCACATTGTACCGCATCGCCGAAGTATTGATATTGTTTTATTCCGCAAAGTAGACACTTGAAAAGTATCCAACTTCCTTAAGAGCATATGCTTCAGCGATGCACCCTTCCACCCTTGCCCTGTTGCCAACTATTGGTTTCAGATATCGTAGCGCTCTTTCAATGTGATACATCCACCTATATTGCACAGGACCGCCAACTTTAGCTTCGAATGGAAGATGGATAAGCAGATGTTGCATTGGATTGAAGAAAACCGGTGGAAAAATTGAGACGCTTCAGTGGTCCTTTAGTGACAACAGTGTTCTTTCGAAAGACATGCTTCTGCTGCCTAAATATATGATTCGAGGGCAGCCAACGTCTGTGACAATCGAAGTAAGATATTTTGCCTCCATGAGTTAGTCGAAAGCAATCCGTGTCTGAAGCACATATCGGACACGTCAGACGACCGTGAGTGCTCCATCCGGAAAACATGCCGTATGCCGGCAAATCATGGACGGACCACAAATAAGCAGCTCGAAGGTTGAATTTCTGCTTCTTGTAACTGTCGTACGCTTCGACTCCTGTCCACAAGACTTTCAATTCTTCGATCAGGGGTTTTAACATCACGTTGAGACGTGACCCGGGATGATCAAGTCCAGGTACAATGAGGCTGAGAAACATGAACTCGTTCTTCGTACATAAAGCAGGTGGCAGGTTGTACGGAATGACAAAGATAGGCCAACATGAATATGGCGTGGCATTCGTACTGAACGGTGAGAATCCGTCTGTCGCTAATCCGATGCGAACATTCCTCGTATCACGAGAAAAGTCTGGATCGAAACGGTCTAGCGCCTTCCATGCATCATCATCGGACGGATGTGTCAAGAATTCTTTGTTCTCACGTTTACCTTCTTTGTGCCATCTCATGTGTCTTGCGGTTCTTTTTGAAAGAAACATCCGCTTCAACCGAGGTGTCACAGGCAAGTAACGAAGCTGCTTATGTGCGACATCTGTCATCACGTTATCGCCATCGTCATTAACAACTTCGACATACCTCGATTTACCACATTTCAAGCACATCTTCTCATTGGCGTGCTCTTTCCAGAATAGCATGCAGTTGTCTGGGCACACATCAATTTTCTCATACTTCATACCGAGACCAGATATCTTGATCTTTGACTGATACATATCTGGTGGTGCTTTGTGAGGTTGTGGAAGGATATCGCAGATCAATTTCATGAGATCATTGTAGCAGTTGATGGAAAAAAGTACTTGGACTTAATTGCCATAAATCTGGTCAAGAAAGCAAGTACGATCACAGCCGTGTGTTCATGCAATGGCTCTTGTGATTTCTTCAGCTCCTCGAAGAACTTCTCTGCCTCATTTTTAAGAGGATCCTCCGCTTCAAGAGCTTCTAACATCTCATCCATCCTATCAACCTCTGTTATATCATCATCCTCATCCACTTCGGCTATGACTCGAGAATTAGTCTCGCCGTGGAAGGTCCACACTTCATATTGTGGAGTGAAAACGTTTCGACATAAGTGAAACGAAAGCTCCAATCTTCTCAAAAACTTAGTGTTCCGACATTTTGTACATGGGCACCGCACCATATCTTCCGTTGACAATGAAAATGCTCGATCCAAAAATTGATATAACTTGATAAACCACTCATCGGAGTGACCACCATTTCTGCTCTTCCAGCCAGTATACATCCAACTGCGGTCTTCACCCATGTTTGACTCTGCAGTTTAATGCGAAAGAAATTGTCGTTAATGTATTGTTGTGTTATGTCACGGCCCTACAACCTAGGCAGATTGATCCTAAACCCACCCAAGAGTGACCGAGCGGAGCGTGCTCATGACGAGACGCGTGATCCGGATTCGAGCGAAATTTTGGCAGCATAACCCCGCTGTTCTCCACTGCACGCCCGAAAATGGTGCAGCAGAGAACAACAGGGTTACGCCACCGAAATCTCGTCCAAATACGGACCCGCATCTCGTCACAAGCCACGCCCCCTCGGTCACTCCGAGGCTGTCCAAAAAAGGGACAATTCCGAACCTGCACGTCTCACATGCCAATTGCATGTGAGACGTGCCGATCCGAAACGGGTAATACATTGCTATAGGTTACGTTGATCATTTTCATTTTCAGGTCATTTAAGAGAGAGGAAAGAACTAGAGAAAGAGTGAGAGGAAAGTTGGTCTCAGATGACAATTCCACATCCATTTCCACTGTCCACGCAATCGCGGGTCTTTGACGTCCTTACCAACCCTTTCGCTTACATGTCGCCTACTACTATGGTCTACACGACACGATCACACTTATTGCATGTCGTGCCCTTCCGGGTTGGTCCGAGCCGGACCAAAACCCCTTTATTTACATATATTAAGTAGTCACTCAAAAACATTAAATATCAATAAACAATAAGCACCAATAAAAAATAAATATCAAACAATAGACAATATGTTATATGAGCATGTGTATGATCATTGGCAATGAAGTAGGAATGAAGCAGGATCATCTAAACATAACTAGCAATGTATGATCATATATGAGCACGTATTTGAGCATGCACAATTTAAAACATTGCATCATCTAAACATAACTAGCAATAAAGTAGGATCATCTAAACATTACCACATGGCATCATATAAACATTGCATCATCTAATCATTCCATCATTCAAACGTCCATCATGCATTACCAAACATAACTTGAAAATTTAACTATTGCATCAAACATCCATCATCTAAACATTGCATCATTGTCACATTCCATCATTCAAACGCATTCCCATACCTAGTCGGCGGAGGCGTTGAGGGACGACGGCGTTGGAGGAGACGGCGTTGGAGGAGGTCGGCGACCGGCGGTGTCAGAGGGATGGCAGCGCTGCTGTCCGAGGCTAGGGCACAGAGACGGTGGCGCGGCGGGCCGGTGGCCGGAGGGGCGGCGCTGCAGGGGCGGGGTAGGCGGCGGCGGGGCGGTGAAGGAGGGTCGGCGGCCGGAGGGGCGGCGCTGCAGGAGCGGGGCAGGCGGCGACGGGGCAGTGAAGGCGGGCCGGCGGCCGGTGGGGCAGCGCTGCAGAGGCGGGGCAGGGGCGGCTCGGGGCGGCGACGGGGGCGACGGGGCGGCGACAGGGGCGGCGGCGGCGGGGCGGCTACGGCGGGCCGGCGACGGGGGCGGCTCGCGGGGCCGCAACCGTGTGGTGGGGGCGGCTCGGGGCGGCGGGGCGGCGACGGGGGTGGCGCGCGGGGCCGCGGCAGTGCGGTGGGGGCGGCTCGGGGCGGCGGGGCGGCGACGGGGGCGGCTTGGGGCGGCCGGACGGCGACGGGGGTGGCTCGGGGCGGCGACGGGGGCGGCGGGGCGGCGACGGGGGCGGCTCGGGGCGGCGACGGTGGGCCGGCGGCGGAGTCGCGGCAGTGCAGCGGGGGCGAGGCTGGCGGTGTGGAGTTGAATGAACCGTCGGGGTCGGGGGCGGCAGATAGAAACCCTTATTTGCGACAGCTTTCTTAATTGCGACGGCGTCAGTCTGCGGCCATCGCAATTAGGTTTATTTGCGACGGCACTTTTTGTAGCCGTCGCAAATAACACCTTATTTGCGACGGGCTACTTATTTGCGACGGCGCTAGGGTTGGCCGTCGCAAATAATAGGTTATTTGCGATGGCTCCTGTGTTTGCGACAGCGGACGACGAGCCGTCGCAAATTACACTATTTGCGACGGCTGGCCGTCGCAAATAAATGCAGCCGTCACAAATGATCGCGTTTCCTGTAGTGCACGTATGTGCTCCTCTGTTGTATACGTACCTAGCACTTCCTATCGAATGAATCTATCGATCACATTTCACATTTAGGACAACAATTTCAGTTCATTTTGAACTAATTTTTTATCCTAAGTGACAAGTATTGTGAGATGGAGGAGTATTTAGTACAAAAATCTAACTCAATTTGAACTAAATTAGTTGTACCAAAAATCATTTATTTCACAACAGATAAAGTATTGGGTGAGTCTGGTATATAATTTTTTAGTCTGCCTTTTACATGAAGTCTCATAAAACTCAGCATAACTTTTAAATTATCGTCTCTTTATCTCAAATAGGCCCATTTACACATAGTAGTTTCTTTCTCTGCGTTGCTATCTTGTAGTTTACTGTAAGTTTGAGTTATTATCAGGTGCTGGATTATCTTTCTTAGATGTCTTGTCTCCTTAATTTATTTTAGTACACATTGTAGGCTAGTACGGTATACAACAATGTTGATTAATTTTTTTGTTATATTTACATTGAAAGACTATTTAAATTGGGAGTTTGATATTTAAACAAATGAGACATATCTAGTGTAAATGATTATGGTGCAAACAAGCAATGCATATATCATCATCATATGCATCATGAGATACCACGATAAGGGGTGGTGGAAGACTCATGTACCATTTAAATATCCTGTATACGATTAGAAAAAACTTTCCATTTAAATGATATGTGAATCTCTCATGATGGATCATTATAAGCAATTTAGCAGCATAAAGATCATTTACAGGACATATATTTTCTTTAACAAATATTGTGAAATGTGATACACTTCTATAATGATTACAACATGTATTTTATAAATAGATACATGGGTATTTTAGGTAACACATTTTATAATGGCAATGATTCCTGATTTAGAATATGTACAGATGTTCTTTGGAAAATATTTTGTTGCGATGATAGTGGGTGGTTGTTGATTTTCTTTATATGATTAGTACGTTAAAAAACGGAGGAGGTAGTTCTTAAAAACGAATGTAATTGCTCTTTGTATTAGTAAATACTCTTTCATTCCTTTTTTACTTGGCGTTAGTTAGTTAAAAATAAACTAATCGATGTTAAATAAAAATGAACGAAGAAGAGTGTGTTACGATGATTGGTGGATGAAGAGAAAGCTGGCAAGCTTACTTCTTGTCTTTGAGAGTCTCCTTTAGCATTTCGGCCAGCTTATGGGCATCGTCCAAACCGTCGATTTTATCCAGGGGCCTCTTTTCCTTGACGCCTCTACCGTCGTCTTTCTTGGGCTTGACGATCTGTTCCAGCATACGCTTGAGCAGCGCCTTGAGATCCCTGCTGGGCTCGAACGCCTGGGACACCGAAACCATCGCCTGGTACGGGAACTCCGGCTCCAGTCGCCGGCAAACCTCCATGGCAAGCATAGTTTTGCCAACGCCCCCGAAACCAACGATGGTGAACACCTTGAGACAACGGTCGTTCACGGCAGACGCCTTCACCCGACCGGCGATGGTTTTCGCCTGGCCGTCAATGCCGACGACACGATGCTCAGGCTCGTTGGTACGGCGGAGCGCAAGCGCAGAGGACGCCGACGCCGACAGCGTCGAAGGAACGGCAGGCAGGGATGGGGAGCGGCGCAGCGCGTCGCGGTTGACGGCGTACCGCGCGTGCCGCTCGCTGATGGTGATGGCACGGGCGCGAAGGGCGCCGATCTCGCCGGCAAGTCGGTGCCGCGAGAAAATCGTCGCCAGCAGGTGCTTGCACCTGGCGAGCACGCTGGCGCTCGGGCGGCACTTGATGCGGAGCAGGTACAGGTCGATGGAGTCCTCCGCGTCGTAGGCGAGCTCGCGCAGCTGCTTCATCCACACCCGGACGAAGTGGTCCACGGCGCCCTCATCGGCCTCGGACAGCATGCGGAGGAGGGCGTTCATGGTGTCCAGATCGTCGCGCAGCTCAACGATCTCGCCGCCGACGCCGCTGAGCTGTCGATTCTCGGTAGCCAGCAGCTGCCCAACATTGTTTACCAGGCTCTGAGCAGCCCCCTCCATGCTCTCTCACGGGTGGGTGCAAGTGCTTAGTCGGGTAAAGCATTTGGCAGAATGGTATACAAGGACAGCACAACGAGGCAGGTTGGACTTTATTTACACTGATGTTTCGTGCAACGGACTCGTCTTCCCAGCTGAAAGACACGTATGACAATAATAGCCTGTTGGAGATGGAAAATGAAGGGAAACAAATGGTGACAAAGACAAAATGCATCTTCTGCATCACTGCAATATTAATAAAAAAACTAAAAGGGATTTACTTCGACCAAAACACTATAAATCTTTTCGTTTCCAGTAAGTGACAGTAGCTTGCTTCGTGAGTGTGTTTTAGCTTTAATAGGCTAGTAATTTAGTTCAATAATTTTATAATAAAAATGTGTGTGTGAAATTTATCCGACGGTTAGCCACACATTGAATATTCTGAAAGGAAAGGGTATGTAGCATCGATTTATAATTTACCAATACATATTATCTGCAAGTAGAAGTGTGAACTTTGTAGCAAAAATATATATGCACTATCATGTAGTGTATGTGAATCCTTTTTATTTTTACAAAGATACTCTATCTAATCATTTTGTTTTACAAATTTTACATAAAAATCCAAATTATCTACAAATTAAGCATATGTGCATTATCTTTGTTGGCATAAAATGTAAGAATTTGGCAATATGGCTCGAAGCCCAAAGAATTTTTTAATAAATCTCAAAGACCAATGTATGGCGAGAGAATAGTGCTAAATTTTAATATCACATGGAGGGTGAAAGTGGGGTGATACAAGTACATGTGCGTGTGTTTCGTGAATTTAAGTCTCAAGCCCAGACAATATTTGTTCTCGCTAGTTGGGATATTGCAGTTTGAGTCGGAGTCGGTTGGGGTTGCTCCAAATCAACTTGAGCATGCATAACATGGAGTCAGAATTCAACTCAAATCGAGTCGGAGTCGGTAGTCGAACCAATATCATGTTGTGGATTCGGAGTTGGTTGTCAGAACTGACTCAAACGAGCAGTGTGTTAGATATTTGGGTATTGGATTCATTTATTTGATTTAATCAAATGAATTTTAAGGCATATGTGGAATACTAGGAGAATGTTTAGTCTCATAAGAAAATGCAGTGGACTGTTGTCTATCTGTTGTGAAGGTATGAGAGATGGTGGAGGTTGTGCCACACGCACACACGTGTTATGCCAAACCCGTCGGACTAGTATTGAGCTGGTGAAATGTCATTTTGTGACGTTTTAGTTGATCAATTCAGCATTCTTATGACTAGTAACGGACATGTTAATGACTGAATCATAACAAACGTGTCAATGGTTGAGTCATAACTGACACGTTAATATTGAGTCATAACCGACATACTTATGGCTATTAATGGAGGCATTAATGGTTGATTTGTAACGGCTGAATTGATGAACATTTTAAAACGATTTATGGCATTCATTCACCCTCTCACTCATGGAGCCTATATAAGAAGACCCTCCTCACACTATCAGACACACAAGAGAGGAACCTCTTCTCTCATCCTTCAAGAACATTTCACTGTTGCGCTGCTTCTAAGTATTCCCAGCTCTGTCTCCTACGCGCACAAGAAACGGAGTGAGCAGGCCTCCGAAATCGACGCTCTCTTGATATCCTTGTCGCGGGATAGAGGGTGAATACAATTTTTGAGGAACACATTCGCCTGACTACTCGACGTGCTGTTCGTGCTCGTGTACGACTACATCAACTCCAAGCTCATCTACGACTACTTCACGTGTTCGTGGATGAGATCTGCACTGCAACATGACTGCACTACATCAAGGATGTTCATTGCACCAAGGAAGATCGACTACATCGAACAACCCAACATGTCAACTGTTGAGAACGGCGCCGCCGGTGACTTCGTCACTGGTTCCGTCTCTGGGTATAATACTGAGACTTTTATTTTAGCTTTAGTAATTTTGATCATTACTATTGCTAATATGAAGAGCATAGGATCTATTGATTTTTTTCATATTTATGAGTAATATGCAAGTCATGATTTATGCTTTATTATGGATTAAAATAAGTCAAATAATTCCTAATTTTCCAACAATCCAAAAATCGTATTTTAGGAATTTTTCGTCTTCTGGTTTGCTGCTGCACTGAGACCCAACGTGTTTGATGGATCAAACTATAAACATTGGCGCTCAAAGATGATATTGTGGCTGACAGCCATGAATGTTTTTCACGACGCAGAAGGCAAACTTGCACCTCAAGGAGGGCTCTCGCCTGATGAGGAGAGAGCTTTTGAGGCTGCATATAATTTGTTTAGAGGTGTCGTGATTAGCGTTTTAGGTGATTATCTCGTGGATGTCTACATGGATATGTCTAGTGGAAAGGAAATATGTGATGCTCTTGTGGCCAAATTTGGAGTATCTGATGCGGGCAGTGAACTGTACGTCATGGAGCAGTTTCATGACTACAGAATGGTCGATGATCATCCTATAGTATAACAGGCTTATGAGATTCAGTCGCTTGCCAAAGAACTCGAGCACTTTCCATGTATGTTGCCTGACAAGTTCGTGGCAGTCTGCATTAGTGCCAAGCTGCCATTTTCTTTGAGAGACTTTGCTACTTCCTTAAAACATAAGAGACAAGATTTCAGCGTTGCTGATTTAATTGGGTCTCTTGATGTTGAAGAGAAGGCAAGAGCAAAGGATATTCGAGGGAAAGAGCTTGAGAATAACTCTAATGCAAATTTGGTGCAGAACAAGAATTTCTGATCCAACAAGAAGAATAAAAATAAGTCTGACAACAAGAACAAAACCAATCAAACTACTAGCTTTAGGAAGAAGAAGAATAAAGGAAACGGTGATTGCTTTGTCTGCGGCAAACATGATCACTGGACTAAGGATTGCTCTGATCGTAAGGACAAGCATAAGAAGTCTGCAAATATTGTTATTGGCAATACTGAAGAGGGAACATATGGGTATTTTCTAGTACCACTTGTTCTTTGAGTATGTCGCTCACCGGATTGGTGGGTTGACACTGGGGCCAATATACATGTGTGTGCTGACATTTCCCTATTTTCTTCTTATCAGACCACAAGGACTTCTCCCGTGTTGATGGGGAACAGCTCTCAACCATTTGTACATGGAGTCGGTACGGTTGATCTGAAGCTTACTTCAGGGAAGACCATACGACTGAAGAACATGCAACATGTCCTCGCAATTAAGAAGAACCTTGTAGGTCAATCTCTATTGTGTAGAGATGAATATAAGCTAGTGTATGAGTCCAATAAATCTGTTGTATCCAGATTTGGATCTTTTGTTTGAAAAGGCAATGAATGTAAATGTTGTTTCTCTTATCATCATCAGATACTCCTTGTAATGTGATAAACCATGTATCTGATAATGAATCAAATATTTGGCATTCACACATATTAATTTTGGGTGCATGATGTGGCTAGCCAATATGAGTTTAATCCCTAAGTTCCTCACTGTCAAAAGTTCAAGGTGCTAGGTGTGTGTGTGTGTGTGTGTGTAACACCCTCATTTTCATGCATAATTCATTGCATACATCCTCATACATGTTTAACATTAAGCCATGTAAAAAGGAACAAGATTAAAATGAATTTAGGGCTAAACTGGAAATTTCAGTTTGTCAGGGTGGAGACTTGTCCGGCCTCTAAACCGTACTAGTCCGGTGTCACTAATTTCATTCAGAAAAATTTATTCTTCTTCAGAGTCTGGACTTGTCCGACACAATGTGCGGACTAGTCTGGTTAAGCCTCTGATGTTTCTCGGACTTGTCTGGACAGACTTGTCCGATTTGTCTCTGTATCCAAACAGACTAGTCCGGTCCCTACTGCGGACTAGTCTGACCTTCGAAAAACAACTCAAATTCTATTAATTCTCCACGATTTGTTTTTGCGTAATTGCCTTAATTGGGCCCAAGAACTTCGTGCCCAGCCTCAGAGGAGCCCAAGTGGACCCTTCCACGGCCCCTACACGCCCCCACCGAAATTCACTTGGAATTCACCCCAAAACCCTAACTCTCCACCCCTATATAAACAACCCGATACCCTCATCTCCCCGCCCCAATTGAAAACACTTGCTGCCACTTTTGCCTTGTTGCCGACGTCATGATCAAGTCCAGAAGCAAGGAGAAGAAGGAGAGGACGGAGTAGGACCAATTAAGCTCAATCTTCATCGATTCTTCGACAATTGATGTTCTTCATCCAAAATCTTTATCAACTCATCTTCATCAAACCCTAATCGCCAAGATTCAAGTCTCATGCCCAAACCTTGATCTTTGGATCTCTAAACATGTGGTACACCCTGTACATCCAAGTTTCTATGTCAATTCAACCCCAATTCTCGCTGATCAGAAAAACCCTAATTTGCAGTTCTGTATAGGGCGGACTAGACCGACCCCTATATAGGACTAGTCCAGTATCTGAATCTGAATTGTGCTGAATTAATTCCAATTTGACTCGAATCAATTCCAAACCTGTTCAAACTTGTTAGAAACTATTAGAACTAATTAGTAAACATTAATAGCAACTCATTAACAAGTTTTACCTCACAATTGCATTAATCATGCATATCATGGCATATTGAGTATTATATGAGCATTATTTGATTAAATTGTGTGTTTTGCATGTTTGTCGCTCGGAATAGAAGGTGCTGCTATAGAGAGTGCTTTCGAGGACCTACAGAACCAGAGTTTCAAAGTCTTTAATCCAAATCAAGCTCAGAAGCAAGGCAAGTGTCCTTGACCATATTGATCCTGTTTTAAAAGTTTTGTTTGCAAAAGGTTTTGTTTGCAAAATTGCATGCTTGTGTCAAAATTAATGGGAGACATCACCACCGATGAAACCTCAGTGGGGTCTAAATATGCTAGTAATCACTTTGTAAAGACTATTTTGTGATCTCTTGGCCACACCCCTAAGGAAGTGTGAGACGGCATAATTGACATTTCATAGTCATCGAAAGGTGATGAAATCACGAACTTGTGGGTAAAGTAGTACAACCTCTGCAAAATGTGTCTAAAACTATCATGATAGCCGTGCTCCTGGTCATGAGCAACCTGGACCCTCACATGATTAGAATTTGGACTTTAACATGGTTTAATGGCTGAAATTGGATTGAGAATCGGTGTTGGTTTATTAATTGGCTTTGGTATATGGAATTGGTGAAATTGAGACATATGAGCAGTTATGAGTTGACTATGAATTATTATTGCTGGTTTTGGCTATTTAACTTGAAATTGATGTCATTCGGGTTATTATGTGATTGACCTCACTTAATGATGATATAATTGCATTTTCAACTGTTTTGAATGTACTTTTATGCAATTAGACTGTTTTATTATCATTTTCTTTGTTTAAGCTACATGTCATACTTTCCCAAACTTGCTGAGTACGACATGTGCTCACCCTCGCTATTCTCAAACAAATTCAGACGCAGGCGACAATGTGGAGTACTAGGAGGTTTTTGAGGAGTTCTAGGCACGCGTGTTACCGTCAAACTTGCTTGTGGAGTTTGGAGTTATTATTGTTTAGTGTTTTCTGCTGCAGTTGTTTAGAGCTTGTATTCAATATTATTTGGTTTGTAATAAGGTACTATATATTAGTATCTTTATTCGAGACATGGTTATAATCTGTTTATCATTTGTGGATCACTTGTGTATGTGTGTTAAACATCTTGGGCACACATATGCATCATGTTTGGTTCATTTTCGGAACCAGAGTGTCACAAATTGGTATCAGAGCCGTGTTTGACCGTAGGATGCATGTCTAGGTAGAATGGACACCATAAATCACTTAGGACTTCTTTCCTATTCAAGATTAGCCCGTTTTACACTATTTTGCCTTCCACTATCTATATAAAGTGGGGAAAATATGTGTTTTTGCTGCCGCTGCAATTGTTTTTGCTACTCTTCCATCTTTTTGAGCAAATGCACATCCTCGCATCTTAATTTATGGCTGCTGCGCTGAAATTGAAATCTCTACTTCTTTCCCGCCGCTGCGATGTATTTTCTTGTCTCTTCTTGCTGAAATAGAATGTTGACTAGAACCTGCGTCCCACACTTGCAGCACCATCACTTCACACACCGATGACCCATTCCCAATCCATCCATGTAGATCGTTAGTGCTCGCTTGGATTCGGTGTGCTGATTGTATGATTGCTTGTTTGTGTGCTTGGTGTGATTGTGGAGACGTCTAGCGTTTTGTCCACATCTGTATATAGTAGAGAGTTGTGGGATCCTTGTCCACATCCTCTAATAGGGTTAGTAGTATTAATAAAGGAGTTGTTTAGTTATATATACCTTAATGCATATAGTTGGGGAGTTTCTTTTCCAATTCTAAATTCTTTCGTCTCTACTATTCTTTCACCAACAGATGTCGAGGACTCGCAACCAAATGCCAATGTTGAGGAGGAGAACAATGAAGTACCCCAGAACAACCAGGGACCTGCGCAGGGAGCTATCAGCCTTGACCAGCTGTTGGCTATGAAGAACCAGCTCATGCAGACCATGATCCAGACTATGGGTCAGCTGCAAGCTGGCAACAACAATCAGCCCCACATGCCTCCATCACCGCCACCCTGGCCACACCACAACCGTTTGGGAGAGTTCATGAGGACCAGGCCGCCTACTTTTGCTCAAGCCATAGATCCAATGGAAGTTGATGATTGGCTGAAGTCAGTTGAGAAGAAACTTGCCATCGTCCAGTGCAGTGCCAGGGAGAAGGTTCTTTTTACCTCACACCAGTTGATTGGAGCCGTTGCAGATTGGTGGAAATCTCTATGCAGTTCCTGTGAAAATCAAGAGAGAATCACCTGGGCTGAATTCAAGGAGAAGTTCCATTCTAACTATGTACCAGATGGAGTTATGATACTAAGAAAACAAGAATTTGAAAACCTTAGGCAAGGAAGGATGAGTGTGAGTGAGTATCTCAATAAATTCACTCAATTGTCCAGGTATGCTCCAGAGGATATCAACACTGATAGCAGGAAGCAATATTTGTTTATGAGGGGTCTCAATAATGAAATTCAAGTTGAGTTGCTCAATGCTGACTATGCAAACTTTTTGAAGCTGGTTGACAACGCTATTGTGATTGAGAACAAGATGCGGGAGATAGAGCTAGATCATAAGAGGAAGATGCCATATCAAGGACAACCATAAGGAAGCAATGCCTGTCCTCGCTATGCATCGCCTGGTGCACCATATACAAACCATCTGCTGCTGCATATTGCCTTGCTCATCCACCGCGACCGCAACTGCCTATGCAACCTTGCCTGCCCATGCAAGCACCTCGCTTACCTATGCAGCCTATGCCATGCCAAAATATGCCTGCCTATGCTCAGAACCAGCCTCGCCCTAACTTTCCTGGCGCCACAGGTGGAAAGACTTGCTATAATTGTGGTCAAGTGGGACATTTTGCAAATCAATGCCCGAAGCCAAGTCAAGGACAGATGAACAATGTTCCAAGGAAGAATCCAAGGCCCAATGGAGGAGGAACTCAAGGCAACCGTGAACCACAAAATTTTACCCGTGGCAAGGTGAATCATGTATCTGCAAAAGAGGCTCGACAAGCTGAAGATGTTGTGATTGGTATGTTTCTCGCAAACTCCAAACCCGCTACTATATTGTTTGATTCTAGAGCATCCCATTCATTCATCTCATCAAAGTATGTTGCAAAGCATAGCATGCCTATATCATACCTGAAGTATACCTTGTTGGTTAAATCTCCTAGAGGGAAGATGAGGACAAATATAGTATGTCCAAAAGTAAGTATTTCTATAAGGGGGGTAGAATTCGATGCCAACCTCATAGTCCTGAACTCGCAAGGCTTGGACATCATACTTGGAATGGATTGGTTAAGAAAGCATAACGGAGTGATTCAGTGTGCTACTCGAATAGTGCAATTGATAAATGAAGAAGGAGTCAGTATAGAATTCAAGGCAGTTCAGCCGACAACCGAGAAGTCAATGGTAAATCATGCAGAAGGAGTGACCTTGGAGGAAATTCCAGCTGTCTGTGAGTATCCAGACGTGTTTCCTGAGGAATTGCCAGGTATGCCACCTGATCATGACATCGAGTTCATCATTGATTTAATACCTGGAACTGCACCTATAGCTAAGAGGCCATATAGGATGCCTCCTAAGGTATTAGCAGAGCTCAAGAAGCAGATTCAAGAGCAGTTAGAGAAGGGGTTTATACTCCAAAGCTCATCGCCATGGGGAGCCCAGTGCTTTTTGTATATAAGAAGGATGTATCACAGAGAATGTGTGTGGATTATAGGTCTCTCAACGAGGTGACAAAGAAGAATAAGTATACGTTGCCCTGCAAAGAGGACATGTTCGATTAGATGAAGGGAGCTAGAATATTCTCTAAGATTGATCTTCGATCGGGATATTTCCAAATGAAGATTAGACCATCAGACATACCCAAGACAACTTTTAGGACACAGTATGGATAATATGAGTACACAATCATGTCATTTGGATTGACCAATGCACCTGCATATTTCATGTATCTCATGAATAAGGTTTTCATGGAGTATTTGGATAAATTTGTGGTAGTGTTCATTGATGACATCATGATCTACTCGAAAAGTGAACAGGAGCACGAAGAGCATTTATGGTTGACTTTGTAGAAATTGAGAGAGCATCAGTTGTATGCCATGTTTAACAAGTGTCAATTCTGGTTGAGGGAGATATCATTCCTAGATCATGTCATATCTGGATGAGGAGTGCCAGTTGACCCAGAAAAAGTTAGAGATGTGCTAAAATGGGAACCGCCGCAAAATGTGAAGGAAATGAGGAGTTTTCTAGGAATGGCTAGATATTACCGTCAGTTCATTAAGGACTTTTCCAAGATAGCGAAGCCCATGATTGAGCTGTTAATGAAGGAGAATCCCTTCAAGTGGACTTTAGCTTGTCAGGATAGTTTTGAGGAGCTAAAGAAGAGATTGGCAACTGCACCTATGTTGGTATTGCTAGATGTGAGCAAGAGTTTTGACATCTATTGTGATGCTTCAAGGCAAGGACTTGGTTGTGTATTGATTCAAGAAGGCCGAGTAGTAGCTTACGCATCCAGGCAGTTGAAGAAACATGAACAAAATTATACTACGCATGATCTCGGACTGGCAGCCGTAGTGCATGCGTTGAAGATTTGGAGACATTATGTTCTTGGTCATAGATGCGAGATCTATACGGATCATAAGAGTCTGAAGTACATATTCACACAAACAGATCTGGATTTGAGGCTACGAAGATGGTTGGAACTCATTAAGGACTATGATGTGAGAATCACTATCATCCAGGAAAGCCAACGTAGTGGCGGATGCCTTGAGTCGAAAGGGATCAAGCCACCAGCTTACCATCAGGGAGTTGCTATTCGAGCTATGCAAGGAGTTGGAACAGTTGAATCTTGGATTTGTGAATGAGATGGGGATAATGGAGTTAAATTTAACCCTGGAGCAAGAAATTAGAGAAGGTCAGATCAAAGACGAGAAAATTTAGGAAATCAAGGAAAGGACCAAGATGGGAGAGAATTCAGATTTGATGAGGATGACCAAGGTACTCTATGGCTTGTAAGACGGATTATTGTGCCTAATGATAAGAGTCTCCAACAGTTGATATTAAAAGAGGGACATGACTCGCTTTACTCTATCCATCCCGGTTGTACAAAGCTGTACAAGGACCTGAAGACATGCTACTATTGGGATGGTATGAAAAGGGACATAGCAGAATATGTTTCACTATGTGATGTATGCCAACGAGTCAAAGCTGAACATCAAAAGGCCAGCTGGACTATTGCAGTCGTTGAAGATTCTGGAATAGCAGTGGGAAGAAGTTGGTATGGATTTCATAATTGGTTTGCCTCACACTTCAGCGAGGTATGATTCAATATGGGTTATTGCGGATCGATTGACAAAATCAGCGCATTTCATTCCTGTCAAGACTACTTACAGTGGAGCAAAGTTGGCAGAATTGTATATGGGAGGAATAGTGTGTTTACACGGAGTGCCCAAGAAAACAGTGTCTAATAGAGGTTCTCAGTTTACCTCGAGGTTCTGGCAAAAGCTGCACGAGTCTATGGGAACTCAGTTGAATTTCAGTTCTGCATATCACCCTCAAACGGATGGATAGACCGAGAGGACAAATCAGATTTTGAAAGAAATGCTAAGAGCTTGTGCGCTAAAGTATGGAGGAAGCTGGGAAAAAAGTCTGTCATATGCTGATTTTCCTACAATAACAGCTATCAAGCAAGTCTGAAAATGTCACCAGATGAAGCGTTTTATGGGAGAAGGTGTAGAACACCCTTGTTTTGGAATGAGACAGGGGAAACTCAAGTATTTGGACCTAATGTGATCCAAGAGGACGAAAAGCAAGTGCAGACCATCCGCAAGAATTTGAAAGCTGCTCAATCAAGACAAAAGGGTTATGCGGATAATAGGCGAAGAAACTTAGCCTTTGAAGTGGGGGACTTTGTATACCTCAAAGTGTCACCTATGCGAGGTCACAAGCGATTTAATGTCAAAGGAAAGTTGGCACCTCACTATATTGGACCATTCAAGATTTTCGACAAATGGGGAGAAGTAGCATATAAGTTGGAGATGCCTGCGCATCTTTTTGATGTGCTTGATGTGTTTTACATTTCTCAGCTCAAGAAGTGTTTGAGGGTACCCGAAGAGCAAGTACCGATGGAAGAACTGGAGCTTGAGGAAGATTTGACCTATGCCGAGCAACCTATCAAAATTTTGGACACCAAGGAGAGGGTCATGAGGAACAAGGTGATTCGATGGTGCAAAGTGCAATGGAAGCATCATACAGAATCGGAAGCAACTTGGGAGCGAGAAGATGATCTCAAGAAGGAATTTCCCTATCTCTTTCCTTTTGCGTCGAATCTCGTGGGCGAGATTCATTTTAGGGGGGTAGGTTTGTAACACCCTCATTTTCATGAATAATGTGTTGCATACATCGTCATACATTTTTAACATTAAGCCATGTAAAAAGGAACAAAATTAAAATGAATTTAGGGCTAAACTGGAAATTTTAGTCTGTCAGGGTGCGGACTTGTCCGACCTCTGAACTGGACTAGTCCGGTGTCCCAAGTTTCATTCAGAAATGTTCAGTCTTCTTCAGAGTCTGGACTTGTCCGACACAATGTTCGGACTAGTATGGTTAAGCCTCTGATGTTCCCCGGACTTGTCCGATTTTTCTCTATTGCCAAGCATACTAGTCCGGTTCCTGCTGCGGACTCGTCCAGCCTTCGGAAAACAACTCAGATTCTATTAATTCTCCAGGATTTTTTTGGGTAATTGCCTTAATTGGGCCCAAGAACTTCGTGCCCAACCTCAAAGGAGCCCAAGTGGACCCCACCATGGCCCCTACACGTCCCCCACCGAAATTCACTTGGAATTCACCACAAAACCCTAACTCTCCACCCCAATATAAACAACCCAATACCCTTACCTCCCCACCCTAATTGAAAACCCTTACTGCCACTTTTGCCTTGTTGTCGACGTCAAGATCAAGTCCAGAAGCAAGGAGAATAAGGAGAGGAGGAAGAAGGGCCAATCAAGATCAATCTTCATCGATTCTTCAACAATTGACGTTCTTCATCCAAAATCTTCATCAAATCATCTTCATCAAACCTTAATCGCCAAGATTCAAGTCTCAGGCCAAAACCTTGATCTTTGGATCTCTAAACATGTGGTACATCCTCTACATCCAAGTTTCTACGTTAGTTCAACCCCAATTCTCACTGATGAGAAAAACCCTAATTTGCAGTTCTGTATAGGGCGGACTAGTTCGGCCCCTATACCGAACTAGACCGGTATCTGAATCTGAATTATGCTGAATTAATTCCAATTTGACTCAAATCAATTCCAAACCTGTTCAATCTTGTTAGAAACTATTAGAACTAGTTAGTAAATATTAATAGCAACTCATTAACAAGTTTTACCTCACATTGCATTAATCATGCATATCATGACATATTGAGTACTATATGAGCATTATTTGATTGAATTGTGTGTTTTGCATGTTTGTCGCTCAGAATGGAAGGTGTTGCCATAGAGAGTGCTTTTGAGGACCTACAGAACCAGAGTTTTGAAGTCTTTGATCCAAATAAAGCTCAGGAGCAAGAAAAGTTTCATTGACCATATTCATCTTGTTTTAAAGGTTTTGTTTGCAAAATTGCATGCTTGTGTCAAAATTGATGGAAAAACCCAATTGTAGAGTTTACTAGTTTTGTATGACCATCCTTGTTGCTTGAACACAATATAGAGAGTCGGGAAGGGTATTTTATACTTTTTGCTTCACAATGCTCAATTGGGTTTGGAAATCCACTATAATGCTTAATAATGAACTATTGAACATATGAATGATGAGAATTGATATTAATGACCCTTTAGCAACATGGTGCCTAGGGATCTAATCAAGTTAGTAATGTGAAATGGGTTGGACTGTTTTTGTGGTTTTTCTTTCTTTAGATCTATGGCAGGTTCGTGGAGCGACCATCCAGGATTTACAGTGCCACCACAGGGTCAAGTATGGTGCGACTTAGTTGACTAATTAGTGTTTTGTCAGTACTATTTGGAATATTAAGAATTCTCGGGGAAGGGGTAGTCGGATTGGGTTTGTAGAGATTGGTTGGACTATCCTGGGATCCGAATGGCTCAAGAGGGGGCCCTTGGTTTGATGTGCTCAGTTGGAGACATCACCATCGGTGAAACCTTAGTAGGGTTTAAATAGGCTAGTAATCACTTTGTAAAGGCTATTTTGTGATCTATTGGACACACACCTAAGGAAGTATGAGAGGGCATAATTGAGATTTCATAATCATCGAAAGGTGATGAAATCATGAACTTGTGGGTAAAGTGGTACAACCTCTGCAGAGTGTGTCTAAAACTATCATGATAGCCGTGCTCTCGATCATGAGCAACCTGGACCCTCACATGATTAGAATTTGGACTTTAACATGGTTTAATGGCTATAATTGGATTGGGAATCGCTATTGGTTTATTAATTGGCTTTGGTATATGGAATTGGTGAAATTGAGACATATGAGCAGTTATGAGTTGAATATGGATTATTATTGCTGGTTTTGGCTATTTAAGTCGAAATTGATATCATTCGGGTTATTATGGGATTGACCTCACTTAATGATGATATAATTGTATTTTTAACTGTTTTGAATGTACTTTTATGCAATTATCCTATTTTATTATCGTTCCTTGTTTAAGCTACATGTCATACTTTCCCACACTTGCTAAGTATGACATGTGCTCACCCTTGCTATTCCCCCAACAAATTCAGGTGCAGGCGACAATGTGGAGTACCAGGAGGTTTTTGAGGAGTTCTAGCGCGTGTTACTGTCAAACTTGTCTGTGGAGTTTGGAGTCATTAGTGTTTAGTGTTTTCTGCTACAGTTGTTTAGAGCTTGTATTCAAGACTATTTGGTTTGTAGTAAGGTACTATTATTAGTATTATTATTTGAGACATGGTTATAATCTGTTTATCATTTGTGGATCACTTGTGTATGTGTGTTAAACAACCTAGGCACACATATGCATCACGCTTGGTTCATTTTCGGAACCAGATGTCACAGTGTGCAATCAAAACAAACTCGCAAGCCTCACAAGGCAGCAGAGGCGGGAAACTTGGCACCATTGAAACTAGTTCACTTAGATCTGTGTGAGATGAATGATGTATTGACAAAAGGTGGAAAGAAGTATTTCATGACTTTGATAGACGATTTTACTAGATCCGCTATGTGTATTTCTTGAAGTCAAAAGATGAGGCATTTCACTATTTTGAACTATATAAAACTGAAGCAAAAAACCAACATGAGAGAAAGCTTAAACGGCTTAGGTCCAATCAAGGTGGAGAGTACTTTTCAAATGAGTTTAAATTATTCTACGAGGAACATGGAATAATTCATGAGATGACACCTCCCTATTCCCCACAATAAAATGGGATTGCTAAAAGAAAAACCACACTCTATCTGAGATGGTTAATGCCATGTTAGAAACAGCGGGCCTTTCGAAGCAATGGTGGGGTGAGGCTATACTGACTGCGTATCATGTCTTGAATAAAGTTCCTACAGAGAATAAAGAGATAACTCCATTCGAACAATTGGAAAAGAAAAGGTTAAATCTCTCCTACTTGCAAACTTGGGGTTGTCTGGCTAAAGTCAGTGTGCCAATCCTGAAGAAGCGAAAGCTTGGACCGAACACCGTAGACCGTGTCTTTCTTGGTTATGCTTTTCACAATATTGGATATAGATTTTTAATAGTGAAATCGGATATTCCTGATATGCATGAGGGCACAATCATGGAGTCTAGAGATGCCACATTCTTCGAAGACATTTTTTCCAATGAAAGAGATGCATAACTCATCTAGGCAGAATCCTATCTCCTCTTCCGAGCCCAACATTCCATCAATATACAATATATCTTCACTGTAGAATGGTCCAATAGATGAAGACAATGAAGTAACTCATAAAAGTAAAAGACAAAGTACTACAAATGCTTTTAGTGATGACTTCATTGTATATCTAGTAGATGATACTCCAAGAACCATTGAAGAGGCATATTCATCTCAGGATGCTCACTACTGGAAGGAAGCGGTCAAAAGTGAGATAAATTCCATCATGTCTAATGGAACTTGGGAGATTGTGGACCGTCCTTATGGATGCAAACCTGTAGGATAGTGGGTGTTCAAGAAAAATCTTCGGCCTGATGGTACAATTGAAAAGTACAAAGCAAGGCTTGTGGCAAAGGGTTATACCCAGAAAAAAGGTGAAGATTACTCCCCCGTGGCCAGACTGACAACTATACGCGTACTACTATTATTGACCGCCTCTCACGGTCTGCTTGTCCATGAAATGGACGTTAAGGCGGCTTTCCTTAACAGGGAGTTGGAAGGGGAAATGTATATGGATTAGCCAGATGGATTAGTAGTAAGTGGTCATGAAGGAATAGTGTGTAAGTTGTTGAAATCTTTGTATGGCCTAAAACAAGCGCCTAAGCAGTGACACGAGAAATTTCACAGAGCACTAACATATGTAGGATTTGTTCTGAATGAAGCAAACAAGTGTGTGTATTACTACTATGGTAGGGGAGAGAGAGTGATCTTAGGCTTGTATGTCGATGACATACTGATATTTGGGACCAACCTTAATGTGATTAAGGAGGTCAATGATTTTTTGTCCAAAAGTTTCGAAATGAAAGATTTGGGAGAAGCGAATCTCATCTTAAACATTAAATTTTTACGAGGTGATGACGATGGGATTACACTTGTGCAATCTCACTATACGGAAAAGGTCTTGAGTTGCTTTGGATTTAGTGACTATAAACCTGTTTCAACTCCGTATGATTCTAGTGTACCGTTACAAAAGAATAATGGCACAACTAAGGATCAATTGAGATACTCCCAAATCATAGGTTTGCTGATGTATTTAGCTAGCGCTATGAGGACAGATATCGCATTTGTTGTGAGCAAACTTAGCCGGTTTGTTTCAAATCTGGGAGATGATCACTAGCGAGCCCTCGAAAGAGTGATGCACTATCTAAAAGGGATATCAAGCTATGGACTTCCCTATACTGGGTACCCCAGGGTGCTAGAAGAATATAGTGATTCCAACTGGATTTCTGATGCTGATGAGATAAAATACAAAAGTGGATTTGTGTTCACTTTGGGAGGTGGCGTTGTTTCTTGGAAGTCTTGAAGCAGATTATTGTTGACAGTCATTATATACCAATTTCTACTGTCAATATAACTCAAATATGTGGAGGAATAAATATTTCTTACACACATCATAGGTATAATTGATATAATTCCACTTGTACTTGGAGAAATAGTGCATGGTGGAGTTGTTATGTAGAAATGATGGAGAGTGAGTGGAGCAATACTAAAAAGTGTCACCCCAGCCAATCACGTGATGACACGTGGCACCACATGGGTCCATGACTCATTCCCAGCGTATCCCTAGGATATCCAACGGTGTATCACCCAAGAAAGGGGAAAGGGCCCACCTGGAAGTCATCCCGAGGAAGCACACCCATAGGGGGGCCAGGACCAGGTCGGCCGATCCCCCTAGTCGGCTGACTTGGCCCTCGCACCAAACCTGATCTTCCCCGATGTGTTGGCTCCTCATGGCTCCATGAAGGAGGTGACGACTGATTCACATGCTAATTGTGGTGGGTACTGTCTCTACTTCGTGTATAAATAGGGGGGTGCCTCACTTCTCACACACACCACTCAAACATTCTCTCTTGTACTACACTAGTGCTCTTAGTTCCTCAGTGGAGGTTACGCTGTAGAGAGGAGCACTAGTTCCAAGTCCAAATTGGGAAAGGTATGGCTCATGCATCCTCCTTTATTTGTGACTTTATGCATTATAATATTATCATTAGTATTTATTTATTCTTATACTTGTATGAAGCGTTCCTTGTTTGGTTGTGGATTCAATGCATGTGTTAGGTATACATGTCATTATGGTCTAGTTATAATGCTATTATTATTATATCATAAACATCTATTACCTCCACTATAGTCTAATTAGGTATTAATGTGATTATGTTAATATGAGTAATGTAGTGCTTGGTTCCAACATTGGTTTCAATGATGTTTAGGTTAGTCATTGCCTTAGGATGGTTCTTGTACCTAAGCTCTTGAGGTATTTACTTATTATGTAAGCATGGTCCTTAGATAACTAAGTAGCGTTTGATGTCTCGTAGACCAACGATTTGTAGGAGTAGGCGGCAGGTGGTGACATCCCTGTTCGTCCTTCGTAATCCCCCACATTCGGCTACGCTACAGACTCATGGCAGGAATCATCATGATATTCTCAGGGGTAAACCCGTACCCGATGTGTTGGACCACTAAGCCCTAGTACTCGTAGTTAGCATATTCATATGTGCAGTAGTTGACTATGTATATGAATACCTAAAGCACAATATGAGTAGCTCTCTCTCTTCCTAACTTATCCTCTACTAGGACATTCTTACCCCTTAGAGTAGTTTGCTTAGGTGTGTCACACTATCCTATCACTTTATTTATCCTCCCTACCGAATCCCTCACTAGAACACTCTCTTCTACCCTTGACCTTGTCTCTCTTCTACCTTACGTTCCTTTTGGATAAACAAATACGATACCCTAGGGAATACTCTTGGGTGAAATGCTACGACTGTACTTTCCGTGTGCTTGCGGAACTCATCTTGCTTTGGCTTAGGTTAGTCTAGTGCCTTTGTAGAACTAGCCTTGCTGCTAGGATGACCTGTAGAAGTTAAGTAGTATCAACAAGCATTGCTGGCGCTGTTGCTGGGGAAGGCACAAAATATTTTCATGATCATTTGGTAGATAGGATTCTAGTAGGTTTTTAGTAGGATAACCCTCCTTTGTTTTTGCATTCTGAAAACAGGTTCATATATGACGGGTTTTCATTTGCCGCCTAACTACGTCAAAGATCCCGAGTCACTAATGAGAAGAGTTTGACCTCGTGTCGTCCCTCCTCAGGTGATCTTGTCAGCTAGGAAACCCATCACTCTCACACCATCCCGCTCCAAGCCAATGTCCAAGAAGACCCTTTGTGAGTTCTTGACTCCCTCTGCTAACAATGTGCCTACTAGGCCCAAAGTCAACACGGAAGATGCGAACTTACAAATCAAGAATGGCCTAATAACCATGGTGGAGGATAATCCTTTATGTGGGAAATCCAACGAGGATGCTAGTGCTCACTTGCAACAATTCCTCGAGATTTGTAACACTTTTAAGATAAAGGATGTGGCACCTGATGCCATCTGTTTTAGGTTGTTTCCATTCCCCCTCCGAGGGAGAGCAAAGCAGTGGTTTTACACGAACTGAAGTGCTATAAATACTTGGGAGAAATGTTCCTCTGCATTCCTCACCAAGTTCTTCCTGTTGGGCAAGACTAATGCCCTACGTTGACGAATTCCAAGCTTCTAGCAAGAGCCCAAGGAATCCATTCTCGAGGCTTGGGAGAGGTTGCAGGAGTATATTCTAGCCTGTCCCCACCACATGATGGATGATTGGCTCATCATCCAAAACTTCTACCCGTCGGCCCGTGACCATGTGGATGCTGCTGCTGGAGGAGCCTTCTTCTTGCTTACGGTTCCTACAGCTAAGGACTTAATTGAGAAGATGGTTTCCAATGTGGGTTGGAGCGATGATCGTCTCCAACCCTGACAGCGAGGCGTGCACACCTTGAAGGAGGTGAACATGATCGCTGCCAAACCGGACCTCCTTATGAAAAAGTTGGATTTTCAAGCCAGTGGTGAAGTATTTTGCACTGTCCAAGCCTTAGACTCTCACATGACCTGTGAAGTCTGTGACAACGCAGTTCATATGGAGAGTGACTGCTCCGAGACCCCTGAGCAGGCCCTATACTTGGCCACCAACGGAACTACAACAACAACAATGACTACCGTCCAGGAGGTTAAGGGTGGGACCAACCACACCATTTGTTTCAAGGAGGCTACAACAACAACAACAGAAATGGGAACCAGACTCACTTGAGGGAACTTGCCATTAGTCAGCTCATGATCAATGATGCCCTATCCAGAAAAATTTCGTCTAAAGACAATACCCTGAAGAACATCAATGCTAAGGTTGAAGGCTTAGCTTCTGCCTTTAAGAACCAGTTGAGCTTCAACAAGATGTTGGAAACCCAGTTAGCACAACTAGTAGCTGCTGCCCCACCATTGGAGAATGGCAAGATGCCAGGGCAGCCCGAACCTCCCGTAGAAAATTCCAATATGATTTCTCTACGGGAAGGCAACTGGTTGAAGGACCCTGGATACCCCATCATATCCTGCTCAATTAGCACACTACACTTTGACAAGGCCTATGTGACCTTAGCTCAAGTGTTAGTGTCATGCCAAAGGTGGTCTTCGACCAGCTGAACTTCACCATGCTCTCTCCAACCGCTATGCAACTCCAGCTGGCCGATTCATTGGCCTGCTACCCCGTGGGTACTGCCGAAGATGTCCCGGTGAAAATCTGGAATCGCTTCACTCCCGTGGACTTCGTGGTGCTCAACATGGAGGCCGAGAAGGAAACCCAACTCATTCTTGGGTGACCATTCCTTTGCATCGCAGATGCTCATATTGATATGAGAGCCGGAGAAATATGCTTCCAAATCAATGGCAAGGAGGAGAAGTTTGACTTTCGGCCAAGGAAGGAGCAATGCTCCATGATCAAGATCAAGTATGGCCCAAATGTCAAACACATTAAGGAGGTCAAAGTTACGCCACCTCATGTGGACTCGCTCATAGCATTTATGTGGAAATTGATTTATGAGGAGACCCCATCTTTTCTCCCACATTGACAATTCAGAAAGATGGAGAAGCCGGGGCCGTTCGAACGGCCCAAGTCCACAAAACCGCCAAAGAAGATGTGGCGGAAGAAGCAAGGCGAACCAACCGTGCCCACTTCTCTAGGGCCAGAGGTTGGAAAATGAGCGTCAAGACGAGGAGAAAAATCCGTCTCATTGGATTTTTGGATGGGACCTCACCAATAGGTTAATTTGGTAGTTATCCCATTTTTATTTTTCCACCATGACTTGGATTTTCCTTTTGGAATTTTTGCATTTTTCCATAGCATATTTTGACTTTTCTTATAGGGTTGGGAATTTTGTAGTCTCAACTTAGGTTTATTTTTCATTCTTAGAAAAGTCAAATTTTTTTGAATTTGGGGAAGTTTTATTTGAAAAACAACTTTTCGGAGCAAATTTGTGGTTGATTCACCCAATGGATCAAAATACAGCCGTTGGGGAGCCACTTGCCAAAAGGGGAGATCTGATGGCCCACCAACAGGTCAGTCGACCCCATAGTGAGCCGAGCTAGTGAGAGTGCCATTTTGGCTCTCTCTCCTCCAACAGCTACATTCTTACCTCTTATGACAGTTGGGGGGTGCTACACAATTTATACATGCCCGAGTGAGTGTGTTGCTTCACACTTCACCTCATTTTCACCTCCCCAACTCACTCTCACATTTGCTCAAGAATTGTTGTACACTTTCTTGCAACACTTTTGTAAAAGCCCGCAATTGAGAAGAACAAAAACGCGAAAATGCGAACTTAAAATTTTTTGATAGTGGAATCAAAATTCAAATTTACAGGAATAATGTTAGTTAACCAATGATCACGAAAATAATAACTTGTTAAAATTTTAAGTTGTAATTAGAAGATGTCACATAAACTGTTTAAGTTTCGCGTGTTCATTCAAATTCCAGTTTAACCTCTTTTAAGCAATGACATGGAGTTCTCGACTACATGAAGGAAGTGTAGTATTTCGAGAGCGTCGGTCATACTAGTTCAGATAGACTTGAACGGATATATCTTGCGTGGGACCCACTTGTCGAGTGGCCCACTGGTCAGCCTTCATCAAACGATATTTGGTTTCTGCCTCCGCGTGTGCTTATCGAGAGTCAGCGTCACTCATGACGTGTCGCTCTTATCCTAAGCACGACATGATCTTTGTCGGCCTCGATGCCAGATCTTTTCTGCGCCAAGCCTCCACGTCCGCTCGACATGCACTGACGTCTCGACCGCTTAAAAATAAAATGTGATCAAGTCAAATGAATTTAAATACGAGAATTGCATTAACCTAGGGTGTTAATTAAGTGTGCTGATGAAATATATATTAAAAACTTCTTAATAAGCTTTTAGTAGATGAATTCAAATTAATACCTTGAGCTTGGATGTTTAATTCGAATCCAAGTGTCACCTCAATTTAAGCAAGATTAATCAAGCTTTGGTACCGTTGGGCACATATTAAGAATACATTAGTAACATGCAACATAATTGGGTTAAAAGTGTATTCAAATTGAATCTGAATTTTAAAAATATTCTATATCTAAAACACAATTCACATTTGAATTTCTTATACATTGGTTAGCTAATCTGCAAAAGTTGAAACAAATTTTAATCAGTTTTTCTCATTTAAAAGAAAAGTAGAAGGGATAAGGGGGGAGAAAGTGGTGGGGCCCACATGTCATGTTTATCTTCAGAGATAGAAAACCGATTTGCTTCTTATTCCTCACCCCCGTGGAACACAACACCCCTGCTTCTTCTTCCCTTGATCCAGCACTCCAGCACCCTACTCCCCGCTCGCCCGGCCGCCACGGCGCGCCGCTCGCCCCACGCCGGCCACTGACTTGCGTCCCTCACCACAACAGCGCTCCGCCTCCCTCCGGCTCTTTATCTTCCACAGCATCTGCCACTGGCCGCCCTACTCCTCTCTCCCCCAAGCTCCACTGCGCCCCAGCCCGACGGCTTGCGCCATGACACTGGCCGCATGCCGCCCGTGCGCCGGCACCCTGCTCACGCCATGGCCGGCTCCCTACCATCTGCTCGCCCCCACGCATGGCCCAATGGCCGTCTTCCTCCATGGCTGCCAGCCCGCGCCGCCTTGCTTCTCCCGCGCACACCCACCACCCCTCGCCATGGCCAAGCTCCGGCTTGCTACCGGTCGCGTCTCGTGCCACGCCCTTGCTGCGCCCTGCTCGGCCGCGCCATGGCCGCCTATTGCCCCATGCCGCCACAACGCGCATGCGCTGGCCCTGCTACTCGACGCCCTTTGTTCCCCCCTCGCTCAACCACAGCGGCGCTGGTCACACGCGTCGCGCCGTCCTGCTCCTTGCCTCGCCGCGCTATCCACAGCAACGGCCGTCCGCCACTGCTCACGTCGTGCCCCTAGTCGCCCGGGCCTTGGCTGCCAGCACCATGGCTCCTGATGACGCCCCGTTTCATCCCCACCGTCATGCTACGGTCACCGTGCGCCAGGTCAGTCGCTGCCGTCGTCCTTCGCCCCTCTGTTCCATATTCTTGTCGTGCCCGTGTCATGCTGCAACGCTGCGCTGGTGAGCCTTGCCCTGAAATGCCTTGCTTGACACCGCCGAAGTTCATTCGTGGTGACCACTAAGGGTACTCATGTGTTGTCAAGCCATGCGTCCATGTTCCGCATTGATATCATTCCTATAGAAATCCCCAAGTTGACCTTCTTTGTCTTTTGTATTGTGTTGGCTTGTCCGTGCATGCTCGTGATGCTCCACCCTAAGCCGCATCGACGTCGTTGACCACATGCCGTCATCGTGACGTTTTGGGCCGTCATCGTGACCTGACATCAAGATGAAGGATTCCTGTGATGTGTGTGGTTCTGGAACACAAGCACAACTCTTTGGACAATTGTTGTCAAGCCTAATTAGGTTTTAGTCGATGGGAGGGTGATCGGGTCCTAGGTGTAGCCAAGGTGCTCGATAAAATGCCTTCCATGTCAAACCAAGGTTGTTGGTGATCTGTGGTAGAGTAATGCGAGAACGTTGCAATTGACAAGGAAAACTAGACCAAGGGGAACCTTGGATAAGAGTTTCTTGATCGTGTCGACGATTTTTCCTAACCGTCTGTAGAATTGCTTGACTAGGTGTGCCGCTTCATCGACGACAGGTTCGTAAAGTCGCTTGCCGGCGATCGAGTTGACATCACTAACCTTGAGACTCATGAGGTGGTGTACGGGATTCCGCTCACCACTGTGACGAATCCGGGTTGATGTGAACGTCGGTGAGACGATCTCCTCGAGGTGACAAGGTACATCGTCATGACATAATAACGCATCATGTTTGAGTCCCGGAAGCTTACCAAGTTCACCTGGACAAGCTTGCAAAAGACACTACATCAACATCGTCGTGTAAGCACCTGAGCAATGCTTGCGAAGTTAGGCATAGTGACCGGTTTACAAAGTGATTTGAACATTGTCTTGGTACTAGTCAGGTTAGCAGTGCTTCTAATGAGGTCTTAAGTCCAAGCCATGTTGATCTCACTTCACTCCCATGTGTTGCTAGGGTTTCACGTCGATTCATCCTAATTCAGAACTCTGCAACCACACTTGTCACCTAATTAGGTTTACTCCTTAATGAGTTTGTGTAACTTCATTGGTCGACTTCTGAGTCACGACCTCTTGTTGCACAGTTCACTCATGCCTTAGGCTTTCAATGCTCCACCTTGATGGCTTAGTCCCCCTTACATAACTCAGTTCGGTACTTCTTCATCCTTCAATCTTATACCTCTTAAGTGGCATAGCTTCAAGTGTTGTCTACTAAGTTGCAATGTAGCCTTACATTGTACCCTTCTAGTCATACCGACACTACTATGTCCACCTCGACTCATCCTATGATTACCCACACAACAGAGGCATACCTGTCCTTCATAGTCAAACTCCTTATTCTTAAAGTTTACACCACCTCTTAGAGTCTATTATTAAGTTACCTGAATTACTTATATGCATATCATGTCGATAGGAACGTGATGATAGATGATCGACGAGAAGCTTCACTTGGAGGAGAAGGCCGAGGAGTTCCGACTTCAAAATTCCATGGCGGATTCTCCGGAGGAAGACCAAGCCATAACAACTGACAATGCTATAGAGTCGCAAACAAGGCAAGCCCCAGTTTGCATTTAAGTTCTTTATAGTGTCTTTGCAGTTTTCATTCACCTTACATCTTCAGATGTTTGTGTATTACGTTTAAGGTGTTTGACATCCAATTGCATGACCAAATAACCCAGTGAGTGGTTAGAATAGCTCACAGACTCGTGTAGTAACTATCATGCTTATATTCATAGGGATCCTGTAGAAGTCGAGTAGTTGGAATCTACTCGCGAGATAATATTTTATCACACAATATGAATTGGATCAAGAAATGTTTTATAAACATGAAATTGAGACCGGTCAGAGATTAGTAGGAAGCGACAAGAGGTGGTCTTGGTCGCATAGCTCTGACCGTGTCGATTAAGGCACGTGTCGTGTGCATCCCTGCTGGACAAGTTTGAATTGTACCGGTGACATACTGGAGAAATGGGCTCCAGTAAACTGACGTAGCTTGATACTGGTTTGTCGAGGCATTCCATTTCGTTTTATAGGCGTGGGTTGATGGCAACAAGGTGTAAATTAGGGTGGGCACGTCAGAATACGCCCCACGCAGTGACCTCCTGCTCGTGACGAATCGACCGGTTCGACATTCGAGTGTTCGATGAAAGGTGGCCATATACAACCAGTACTGAAGTGTTATGTAGGTACTGCTGTATGTACTCGCTGGCACTTCTAAAAGTGCGTATGTGTCGTGTTGTCCGGATGTGTCCTGATTGCAATCACCATCCCTCGCGGTAATAGAGTACCACTTGTTCACTGTGCTGTGACGTAGTAAATACTTAAGAAGCCAGAAGAATATGATGTATTGAATTATAATTGTTTTGCACCCTTGTATGGCTTAGAGATAGCACAATTAAAAGTTGACAGTTTCCACATACTTTACCTGTAATAGTATTATGTGCTTTGGGCATGTCATATCATCGGCAAAGCATTTCTTGTTTGATTGTGGAGTCTATGATGTGCCGTGACTGATGAATGTCATGTGCTACTTAAAACATGACTATAAGGATCCACTTGTAGGCGAGTCCTTTATGCTATTTCTTACCTATTCCTAGTATTTACCCATGCATATGTCTAGTGAGACAGGTTAGTCTTGCTAAGCCTTAAGCTCACGTTTGCAGTTAAAAAGTTTTTGCAGATTATAAGACTGATGGTGGGATCGATGACGTGGTTGCACCCCCTCCAGGATTTACAGCCGAGTGGGAACCCTGCACGCCGCCGTAAGTTGGGTGTTGCTAGTGCGAAGCATCCAGAGCATGGATGACTTTGCTTTTGCATAGCTAGTGCCGAGAGCGTAGCGATGATGTATAGTTCTATTTCCTTTTCGCTTAGTATTGTAAAACTTCCGCTGTGTTTATAAATAAAGACTTGGTATTGTATTTTATTCTCGTTCTTTTCTTGTATACTGTTGGGTGTCGCATCACACGACACCACCCAATGAGATCCTTGGATGTCGGGATTCCGGTCCCCACAGCATGGTATCAGAGCATCATTGGAAACTTTGTGCTTGAAAAGAGCATATTTTCAATACTTAGGATTATTGAGTGAGGAATTAGCTATATGCCCATATCAGGAGTATTATTAGTATAAGATATAAAGGTGCTAAACTAACTATGTGTTATTATATTCTGTAACGACGCTCCGACGCCAGGTAAGAGGTAAGGTACGCCATCGTAAGTGGATCAATTGCGGTAAGCTCACCATGCGAGGGGTAGCATCGAAATCTTTCTGTGGCTTTGCACGGAAGAGTCAATATGAGTCTCTGAAGCTTTTCATGTTTCTGAGAACATATGACACGTGGTACCCCAGTGTTGACGGTCCTTAAGTACCACATTTTGACCGTCAATTCACCTCATAATGTGCATAAGAGAAACACAAAACATAGTGGTAGGGTTATACACTAACCCAATTCCACAAGTGTTGGTGTCTATTTGTATGCAGGTGAATTATTACCCAAAATACCAAAACATGCAGGGATGAATCCATGAAAATGGATTTCAGCGAATCAAGCGATGACACGTGGCGACACATGGATCAAATGATCCACAAAAAGAAGAATACGAGGAGATCCAACGGTGTTGCACCCATATATATCAAGGGGGCCCACCTGGAGGCCACCTGGAGGAAGCACTCTCCGAGGGGAGCCTTGACCAGGTCGGCCGAACCAGGGGTTCGGCCGACCTCTTCCTGGCGCCAAACTCGGTCAAATGACACGTGTTGGCTCCTCCCGACTCCCTGGAGTCAATGGTGACTGATTCACGCGTTAATTGTGGTGGGAACCGACCCTTCTCCGCCTATAAATAGACCCCCTCACCTCACTTCTCACACACACGAAAAGTTGAGAATAGTGCTACATCCCAAAGGTTTAGAGTAGTCCTAGAGGCTACCAAAGTAGAAGGAGAGTGTGGTGAAGAGTCTAGGAGAAGGAGGCTTGGACTTGTCAAGTCCCTCTTCTACACTTGTACCCCTACAAAAGTTTTACTCAATCAAGTAAGCCTTTGTGAATTCAATACAAGTTTGATCTTTTATTCTTAGTAGTTTGCACAAGTAGTTACTTGTGGGTTCACTTCTTTAATTCATTAGAGGCTCTAGTTGTACTTTGTGTTCTAAACAACTAGAGTAGTGATTTAGAACGAAAGCGTGGTGCTTAGGTTATAAATCATCAGTGGATATCTCGTAGACCCACAGATTGAAGAGGTAGGCAGTAGGTGGTGACAGCCCTATCTGTCCTTCCTAATCCTCCATGTTCGGCTATGCCATAGGCTCTTGGCGGGAGTCGTCCTAGTATTGCTAGGAGTAAGCCCGTGCCCGAAGCAAGCATCTACCGCAAACTACCTTGAATTAGGATCAATACTTTGAATTCCTCTCCGTTCCTTGCCTACCAAACAACTTTGTGTCCTTGGGTGAGCTAGTTCGAAAGATTAGCACACACGTTCTTTGGATTCGATACCCTTGGGAATACTCCTTAAGGGGAAGTGCTACAACGATATTTCCGTGCACTTGCGGATAACTATGTGGTGTTAAGAAATACCAACAAGCATTTCTGGCGCCGTTGCCAGGGAACGGTTGCTGTTAATCTTCGAACCAAGATCACCCTCGTATCATATTCCCCCTTATCTATCATCTTACCTTTCTTATTCTTACCTTATCACCACCATATAAATGGAGCAACCCACCATTCTTTCTTATTCTGCTCCGAAGGGCAAGTTCTATGAGCCACCGCCTTCGGCGGAACCTGTTTGTTCAACCAGCTATGAACTTCACCCTGGCTTTATAGCCATGGTTCGGGAACAATCCTTCTCAAGAACAGATTGTGAAAACCCTTACCACCATCTACGAGAGTTCGAACAACTGTGTTCATGCCTTCTAATCAAAGGTATGACATAGTAAACTCTCAAATGGAAGTTGTTTCCTTTTTCCCTCAAGGAAAAAGCCAAACAATGTTACAACCACTACGTTGGGAAGACAAACAGTGATTGGAGTGAATTATGAGACAAATTTTGTCTTCCTTTCTTTCCCATTGCCCGAGTTGTTTCCTTACGAAAGGAAGTACTATGCTTCCAACAGATGGAGAAGGAATCCATAGGTGCAGCTTGGGACAAATTTTCTCTTTTGAAAAATTCTGGCCCAGATTTGTTCATCCCTGATCCAATGCTTTTGCAACATTTCTTCATAGGATTGAACAAAGAGTCTGCCCTATATCTTGACATTACGGCTGGAGGATCTTTCCTCCATAAGACTCCAAAAGAAGGCAAGGATCTTTAGACAGAATTCTAGAAAATTCTTCCTTCATTATGGGTCTTAATGAGCCTCCCCAAGAGGAAGTCGTGTCAAGAACAGCGGATACACTCTTGGACAAGGATGAACCCATTTCTTGTTTACCCCAATCCTTGCCAGAGGAATCCTCTCCCGAACCTGAGACTACGAAGGTAGAAGAAATTCAACCCTCGCAGTTTCCATTTTACTTCGAGGAAGAGCTTTTTGAAGATTATGGAAATACCTCGAAGTATTGTTGCTATAGGAAACCTTCATTGCCACCAACTCCACCTGAACCACCTGACGGGGTGTTCGTCCGTCAGACGGTCAAGGAGTTGACCTCTATCCTGAGCAGAGAGTGGACAGCTGAAGTCGAGAATTCACCCAAAATTCTTCGGATGACCTCACCTTTGGCTACCATTTTATGTTCTATTAGAGGGACACCAATAAGAATCCTATACAACCCTACTGCTGGAGCAAATCTCATTTCCGATTCTTATGCTCTCGCCATTCTTGGCGATGTGCCATTGGCACCAACACACAAATTCTTCCAAGATTCATTTGGAACCATTCTTGAAGGATGTGGGGTTTTGCAACAAGTGTCTGTTAGACACAAAGACGTTGAGGCTCTCCTAGACTTTCACGTGTTCGAAATCAAAGATTTCGACATCATGATAGGGATTCCCCTAGAGAAATTTCTCATGGAAGTTCCTTTGGAAGGAAGCCTCAATATCAATCCTGGAGGGAGAAATTTCTCTATACCTATTCCGCGTTCAAAGAACACATATGCAGAATCTCCCATCCAAGATGAGCCAATGGAGGAGGTTAGGACTCTTCAATTTTTAGAACCCCCTGAAATTGAAGGAGAAGAAGACTTTGTCCAAGAGGAGGATGAATTCCAGGAGGAAATTGAATTGCCAAAAGAAGAGCCCTCCCCAAAACCTCCCGTTGAGCTCAAAATTCTACCTCCAGGCCTACGTTATGCCTTTCTAAATGGCGATTTGGAAGCCCTTGTCATCATAAGTGACAAGCTTTCAGATGATGAAACGCTCAAACTTTTAGCCATGTTAGAAAGGCATAGAGTTGTTTTTGGATATTCACTTCAGGATCTCAAGGGAATTAGTCCAGCGTTATGCACCCATCGTATTCCTATTGACCCTGAGAGTGTCCCCTCAAGGGAACCTCAAAGGCGATTGAATAATGCAATGCGGGAAGTTGTCAAGAAAGAAGTCTTGAAACTTCTGCATGCCAGGATTATTTACCCTATTCCTAATAGTGAATGGGTAAGTCCAGTTCAAGTAGTGCCTAAGAAGCGAGGTATGACATTCGTTCAAAACGAGAGGAATGAATTAATTCCTCAATGGACCGTCACGGGATGGAGGATGTGCATTGACTACCGAAAACATAAAAAGGCAACAAGGAAAGACCATTTTCCATTGCCCTTCATCGATGAGATGTTAGAGCGATTGGCAAAACACTCCTACTGCTGTTTCCTTGATTTTTATTCGGGATATCATCAAATTCCTATCCATCCCGATGATCAAAGTAAGACCACGTTCACATGTCCTTACAGGACCTATGCCTACCGGCGTATGTCCTTTGGACTGTGTAACACTCCTGCCTCATTCTAGAGATGCATGATGTCTATATTTTCAGACATGATCGAGGATATCATGGAAGTTTTCATGGACGATTTCTCCGTCTATGGCAAAACTTTTGATCATTGTCTAGAAAATTTAGACAGGGTCTTACAAAGATGCCAGGAGAAGGACCTTGTGCTTAATTGGAAAAAATGTCATTTCATGGTCCGGGAAGGCATCGTTCTTGGACACTTGGTGTCCGAGAGAGGGATAGAGGTGGACAAAGCTAAAATTGAAGTTATTGAAAAACTTCCACCTCCTATCAATGTTAAGGGAATCTGTAGCTTTTTAGGTCATGCGAGGTTCTATCGACGATTTATCAAGGATTTCTCCAAAATCGTTAGACCCCTCACCAACCTATTAGCTAAAGAAGCTCCCTTTGATTTCTATGATGAATGCCTTAAATCATTTGATATACTCAAAAAGGCACCCATCTCAGCTCCAATCATCCAACCTCCTGATTGGATGCTGCCATTCGAAATCATGTGTGATGCAAGTGACTTTGCTGTTGGTGCGGTCTTAGGCCAAACCAAAGATAAAAAGCATCACGCAATAGCCTACGCTAGCAAAACTCTGACAGGAGCCCAACTTAATTATGCCACAACTGAGAAAGAGCTCCTTGCAGTAGTTTTTGCTATCGACAAGTTTAGATCCTATTTGGTTGGAGCAAAGGTCATAGTCTACACAGACCATGCTACTTTGAAATATCTGCTTACCAAAAAGGATGCTAAACCCAGGCTAATTCGATGGATTCTTCTACTCCAAGAATTTGATCTGGAAATAAGAGATAAGAAAGGAGTAGAGAATTTAGTAGAAGATCATCTTTCATGTATGGAAGTCACACAAACCATGGACATACCTATCAATGACTTCCTATGAGATGATATGCTCCTCAAGGTGACAGACTCTCAACCTTGGTATGCGGATATCGTGAACTTTATGGTCACGGGATACGTACCACAGGGGAAAAAAAAGAAACTCATTAATGAGAGTTGTAGACACCTTTGGGATGACCCTTACCTCTATCGAGGTTAT
Source organism: Tuctoria greenei (assembly GCA_036927565.1). Lineage (NCBI taxonomy): Eukaryota > Viridiplantae > Streptophyta > Magnoliopsida > Poales > Poaceae > Tuctoria > Tuctoria greenei. The sequence continues at coordinate 152,151,837 of JAYESD010000011.1, forward strand.
GCCGATGGCCTTCTTAGAAGGTGTGTCCCATCAATCGAAGGCACCAAAATTATAGATAAATGCCATGCTGGCCCTTATGGTGGTCATTGCGGTGTTTACCGTACTCAGGCAAAGATCTGGAAGAGTGGATTCTATTGGCCTTCAATGTATGAAGATACCAAGGAATTCATTCGCAGATGTTGGAAATGCCAGAAGCATGGAGGAATCTCTGCTCGCAATGCGATGCCCCTAACATACAATCTCCAAGTGGAATTATTTGATGTATGGGGTAGTGATTTCATGGGACCTTTTCCTAGGTCTTATGATTGCGAGTATATTCTGGTTGCCGTTGATTATGTGTCAAAATGGGTAGAAGCATTGCCTGCAAAAATGCTGATTCCAAGCAAGCAAGGAAAATGTTCCATGAGATCATTTTTCCACGCTTTGGAACTCCCCGTATGGTCATAAGTGATGGGGGTCTTATTTCATAGATAAGACCTTCCGGAACTTTTTAAGGGAACTTGGAGTCCAGCATAACATTGCTACCCCATACCACCCACAGACAAGTGGTCAAGCAGAAACATCTAATAAACAAATTAAGAATATTCTGCAAAAGACTGTCTTGGAAATGGGAATGTGATGGAAGCAAAAGCTACCCGATGCATTGTGGGCATATCGTACTTCCTACAAGACACCTATCGGCATGTCTCCTTTCCAACTTGTCTATGGGAAGACTTGCCATCTTCCTGTAGAATTGGAACATAGAGCGTATTGGGCCATCAAGCGGTGGAACATGAATCTTAATGGACCTGGAAATCACCGATTGAAGCAAATCTCTGAGTTGGAGGAATGGAGAGATAAGGTGTACCACAGTGCCAGAATTTATAAAGAGAGAACCAAAAGATGGCACGATAAGAGGATTACGCCGAAAGAGTTCAAACCTGGAGATAAAATTTTACTCTTACTCTAGGGTTAAACTCTTTGGACATGGGAATCTTAGAAGTAAATGGGAAGGACCCTTCACTATTGTAGAGACTTCATCCCATGGAGCAATCACACTCCAAGGTGATGACGGCCAACTATTCAAAGTGAATGGGCACCGACTCAAATTATTTCTCGATTCCCAAAAGGATACAGAAAAAGAATTTGACGTGGTAAATCTAATCGATTTCCATGCCATTTCTTTCAATTATGTTTAAATTATCTGCGTCCAACTAATGGGCCCATCCAATTCTTCTTCTAGAAGGCCCATTAAATCGACCCGAGAAAATATGGCCCGAACGAAGCCATAAAGGGTTCGACCGAACCCTAGGGTCGGCCGACCTTCCCTTCGCGCTGTTCGCGTTCTATTTTCTCGTGCTGATCCTCCCCGATATCCTCCACAAAATCTCGGTGAAATGCGTCATTCCCCGCCTATTTAAAGGATAGAAACAGAGAGGAAAGTCGTGCACCTCATTGAATCATCATCTTCCTCCTGTCCTCGTCATGGCCGACAAGAAGATTGTGCCTCATGCCTCAAGCTCAACCTTCAACCTGAGCGGAGACATTAAGCCGGCCAATGACAAAACTCCCCTCGCCCTGGAGTCTGTCATGGCAATCGATGTCAAGTCCCTTGCCATGATCCCACCTGCGACGACTCCACACGGGTGTAGCCCTACACCTCGTAGCGCTGTCCGATCGCTCTCCCCTCGGAGAACGCCGATGAAGTCGATGACGCCAGACCGTTCGACTTTGGCTGGGCTAAGCCCAGTCAAGACACGTCTTTTCCACGGAAAAGACGAGTCTCTCCCATCGTTGCAGCCCGGTGAGGAGTTCATGTATACTCTGACGACTAAGACGGGTGATGTAGTGAGCCACCACTAAAAGACGCACACCTGTACCTCGCCGGAACGCATGGGACATCGCTTTCTTATCCACAGGGTGCACAAACCCGAAGGAGGCTACGCTAAGGGCCTATTCAAGCGCGTGGATAATCTGGCAATGGAGGAGTCGACGGGCTCGTCGCCCTCCAAGATTAGGTGGCACATCCCACCACCTGCCATCAAAGGGACACCCGACCCGTTCGAGGGCAGTGATGAGGACTCTCCTCATGCCCCTAAATTGGCACAGCTAACCAAGGAGTTCACTTCTCTCCGCTTGGAGAACAAGAAGCTGAATGACTTGGTGGCTGAAGGGCGCATCAAGAGGGTGGAACTGAAGGACGATACATGGCCCTCAAGAAGGAGATTGACGGTGTTTGCCGTGCATTGAGCGCCAAACTACAGCGCCTGTGCAGTGCCGTCGGGGAGCCCGACTTCTACAACGCACCATAGTTGAGATGTCCCGACAGCATATGATGCTTACTACTTAGGATTTTTATTCTTTTCCAATCATTTGTTTTCCAAAGCTAGGTTGAATAATGTAAGCATCCCCATATTTTGATTTCAATAAAGTGAACTTACCGGTTCATCTAACACCAGTAAAGTTCCCCCTTTAGTTTATTTTGTTGAATAAAGAATTCAGGAAACAAGTGTGGGGGAAACATGTCCCCAAGTCACGAAATCCCGACGTGAAAAAATAACGTTGCATATCAAAACACGTCGCGATCGAATAAACAAAACGACCCGACGAAACAGAGCCACAGAAGAGCCACCAGGAGGTTGGCCGAACCCCCTGGTCGGCCGACCTGTTCTCTGCTCCGTACGACTCCGTTTCGCTCCAAAAAATCGGTTTGGATTTCCTATCCCCACTTTTATGCGCTACCCTACTGTTTGAGTTGATTTCATATTTTCCATTGCATAAATGAAATGAATCAACTCAACAAATTGAAATAAAATTTGGTAGTCAAGAATTTGCTTAAGCTGAAAATTTGAATACTTTATATTTCAATTCATTACCTTGTTTATGATTCCCATAATTCAATAGGAAAAAAACATCATCTAGGTATTTGACCAGTGTGATATGGTAAATGAGTTCTTTAGAAATCATCCTTTTTCTTGAAATTGATTTTGACATTTGTAACTATTTGAAATCTTGAACTTTTCCTAAACCTCTCATTGGAAATTTATATACCTACCAAGGCCATATGATAGATTCATTGAAAACCACAAGCATATGCCACTTTGCTTTTCATTGAACTTTGTCAAACTCGTGACCCAACTGAGTGACATGCATGAACTTTCCGAATTGAAAACTCTTGTGCACTCCATTCATGCAAAATTTCTCACATTGAGAGTTTGCATCCATCAATTACCCATCCGCCAAAAAGAAACTCCATACAATACAAATGAAAGCCTCTCTAAAAAAATAAAAAGGAGTAGAAGACATGGCTACAAGAAAAAAAAAAAGAAAAGCACCCCCTCTTGAAAAAGAGTAAGAGTGCTAAAAAAAAAAGTAGCCATGTTTCATCCTTAAGAGAGAGCAAATTCATGGGAGTTATCACCTCACCCCTCCATTCCATTCATGTGCACAAGAATTTTCTCTTCACTTTGTTCATTGCATAAGTCTCTCATAGGATCAAGTTTTTGACTTAGTAACATATGAATTGCAAATGTGTGCCACATTCATCGCTACCAAGCTCCAGATATAGCCGCTTTTAGTATAGGGACAAGAATTGGCGAAACATGCCATGGTGAGGACTCAAACACTTTGAGAGATTTGAGGGATTCCAATCAAGAAGGCAAGGGAAAAAGTTCCTATGACTTTCAAATATAGCAATTGCCTAATCATTTCAGCAGGGAATGATCCAAGGGAACTTCATTCTAACCGTTCCACTTTTCAAACACCCAAGATTGATGTGGTAGCCACATACACAAAGGGGATCCATGAATTAAGGTATAAATTGAAATATCTAGTATCCTTATTTTCTACCTTATAGCAAATTCATGACAACACTCTAGTTCTTCTTGCCTTCACTCGAGGACGAGCAAAGGAGTAAGTGTGGGGGAGTTTGTTGACGGTCCTTAAGTACCACATTTTGACCGTCAATTCACCTCATAATGTGCATAAAAGAAACACAAAACATAGTGGTAGGGTTATACACTAACCCAATTTTACAAGTGTTGGTGCCTATTTGTATGCAGGTGAATTATTACCCAAAATACCAAAACATGCAGGGATGAATCCATGAAAATGGATTTCAACGAATCAGGCGATGACACGTGGCAACACATGGATCAAATGGCCCACAAATAGAAGAATACAAGGAGATCCAACGGTGTTGCACCCATATATATGAAGGGGCCCACCTGGAAGCCACCTGGAGGAAGCACTCCCCGAGGGGAGCCTTGACCAGGTCCGACGAACCAGGGGTTCGACCGACCTCTTCGTGGCACCAAACTCGGTCAAATGACACGTGTTGGCTCCTCCCGACTCCCTAGAGTCAATGGTGGCTGATTCGCGCGTTAATTGTGGCGGGAACCGACCCTTCTCCACCTATAAATAGACCCCCTCACCTCACTTCTCACACACACCAAAAGTTGAGAATAGTGCTACATCCCAAAGGTTTAGAGTAGTCCTAGAGGCTACCAAAGTAGAAGGAGAGTGTGGTGAAGAGTCTAGGAGAAGAAGGCTTAGGTTTGTCAAGTCCCTCTTCTACACTTGTACCCCTACAAAAGTTTTACTCAATCAAGTAAGCCTTTGTGAATTCAATACAAGTTTGATTTTTTATTCTTAGTAGTTTGCACAAGTAGTTACCTGTGGGTTCACTGCTTTAATTCATTAGAGGCTCTAGTTGTAGCTTTGTGTTCAAAACAACTAGAGTAGTGATTTAGAACGTAAGCGTGGTGCTTAGGTTATAAATCATCAGTGGATATCTCGTAGACCCACGGATTGAAGAGGTAGGCAGTAGGTGGTGACAACCCTATCTGTCCTTTGTAATCCTCCACGTTCGGCTATGCCATAGGCTCTTGGCAGGAGTCGTCCTAGTATTGCTAGGAGTAAGCCCGTACCCGAAGCAAGCATCTAATGCAAACTACCTTGAATTAGGATCAATACTTTGAATTCCTCTCTGTTCCTTGCCTACCAAACAACTTTGTGTCTTTGGGTGAGCTAGTTTGAAAGATTAGCACACACGTTCTTTGGATTCGATACCCTTGGGAATACTCCTTAAGGGGAAGTGCTACAACTGTATTTCCGTGCACTTGCGGATAACTCTGTGGTGTTAAGAAATACCAACACCCAGCGTGCTTCAAAGTTAGTGGGAGCCCCTGTCTGGTGGTGAATAACCCGATAGTATGCATCTCTAGAACTATTCATGTTCTATGGGAGCACGCGAAACACGTATGCTCGAGCATGTTTAAGCCGGTTCGTGCGGGAGTCTTTGATGTATAGACGTAGTACAACCATGTACCTCGAGACATGACCTCGCTCGAGGGCGACTCACACCAGAGTTGTATGCATTTAATTTCAAATATATATCTGTGTATTGTGACTGCCTGTCGTGTTTCCCTGAACCGCCCTTGTGGTGTGAAGGTGTGAAAGGGGATTGTTTGTCTTTGCAGGTACACTAACTACGGTAGCGACTTGTGTAGCAAACGTTTGTGAGTGATCGATATTAGGACCACCTATAGACGTATCCGGATATACCGGCTAGACTTTTCTTTTGGTAAGGCACGTAGTACCGTCAGTATCACACTTGATACTTTGACCATCCCCCACGAAATAAATGGCTTCATACTCATATTTAGTCCAAGTATTAGTTGCTGGTATCTTATGGACAATGTAAAATGTTTCTATTCAAGATTAGGCGAACCAAAGTTCTTTGTTTCTGGCGAGAGTTTAGCTCAACTTCGCCGGAATGAGACTTTGGTTAAGCATGAAGATCCATAGTGATATGCTATGGATGAGAACGTCGTCAAGTTCACTTTCAAGTTCCATTTAGTTCCAAAGCAGATGATTAGTTGTAAAGCAAGTTCTAGCTATCGAGCTTGAGTTTTGAGCTAAGTTTCAAAATTTGAGTTTGTTTCCAACTCATGGGTTTCGAAGCCGGCGAGTTCTGTTTTTGAGCAGAATTTGACCTGACTTTGAAAAGCCATATCTCTTGGTTTATTAATCAAATAGAGGTGTATGTTACACGGTCGAAAAGGTCAGGAAGTATTCTAAATGTTTCCTGTGTACCTTGACAGCAAACTCCATTGCTATCCTATTCCAAAGTTCAGAATTTTAAACCCTGTCGGAGCTGGACTGCATCTGAATCAGATCTGAACCCTTCACCTTTTTGTCCATAACTCCTTGTATACTTCACCAATGAAGGTCTATAATACCTGGTTAGAAAGTGTAGCGAGTCCTCTACATCTTTTCTATTGAACTCCAGGTCATAATCCTCATAAAACTCGAGGAAAAACTTGAAGTTCCAACCTCTATCAAATCTGGACACCTAGCGGACAGTTCTGTATACAGTCACGATTTCGACCATAAATCTTGGTAGAATGGTCGAATAGCTTCGTGTAATACATTTACGGAAACATTGTGACATGTATAACAAGTTTGTAATGTAACTTGCTGTAAAGTTATGATGTTATCAGTTTGAAAATCAGGGATCAAACCAGCCACAAATAAAGTAAATTTTGTCAAATTCACTTCTGAAATCTGGTAGCAGTGTCCAACTTTAAAAATCCATATCTCTTCAACCTGAAGCGATATGAAGACAGATAAATACTTTTTGGAAATCTATTGAAGTATTATTTAAGTTTTCTATTGACATCCAAGCCAATAGACTATTGTAAGGTGATGAAAATCATCTCTAACTAAATCAACTGCTGTTCTGAAACTGTATGAACAAGCATTTGAATTTTTGCCATAATTATCTGTAGGAAGCTCTTCTAGTCTATTGTGATACATTTTTGGAAAGGGGAGACTTATTCTAAAATTTTCTATTCATTGTTACCTCAAATTCGGTTTAGAACTAATTAGAAACTAGAGTTGAATTTAGTACCTGTGTACAGTGCTATCTGAAACAGCCAGAAAATTTCTAAACTTTGAACAGCCATAACTCTTAAATTAGAAAAGCAACCTATGCATATCCATACATGTATAGAAAGATTAAAGAGTCCTCTATCAATTTCCTATCTAGCGCTAAGACTAAAACTCGCAATAACCAGGTCTAAATTGAAGTATGGTTTAAGGTGTTGTAATAGTACATAATCTGGGCAGTTATGTATTCAGTTGCTGTTTGGATCGTAAATCCTAGTAGGATCGTCAAAATACTTCATAATTTATATTTATGGAATCCTTAGGATGTGTGTAACAAGTTTGTAATATATTGTTTCTGCAAATATCAATGTTTCTCTATTTGAAAATTGTGGACAAAATCAGCAACATACAAAGGAAGCTCTGCCAAATTTCAGTTAAAAATCTGGGAACTTGGTCGAATTTTAAAATTCCATATCTCCTCAAGCAGAAGTGATATGAGGGCAAGTAAATACTATTTAGAAATCTTTGGATGTCCTCTACAAGTTTCCTATTCAACTCAAGACCAGAATCCTTTTTTAAGTGGGTGAAATTAGGAATATCGCACAAACTGTTCGGAATCAACCAAACTGGACAGCAATCTGTGTATTTCTGAATTCGAACCATAACTCGCAGACCTTACATCCAATAGGGTCATACAAGTAACCGTTGGAAAGGTTAGTGAGTTAGAAAAAATTTATGTAATTGGCTCCAGATCTGAATCTGTCATCTACCTATCCCAAATCGAGTTTGAATGCATGGTGGTCAGTCTGAACTGAACCCCTATTTCTTCTGAATGCTGAATTTTTAGCAAACTTCAAAAATTCATATATTTTGAACCAGGACAGATATGCATACATATAAATACATTATGGAAATCGTATTACATTGGCTACAACTTTGTAAATAAGAATATTTCAAGATTTTGAACATAACGGACTGAAAACTTTAGATCAAAACTGCTACTTTTTAAGCAGGTTCTGCTGAAAGTGCAGAAAAATCGGCTAATTTTAAAATAGCATAACTTACAAACCAAAGATGATCCAGAGGCAAACCAATACTTTTTGGAAATATCTTGAAGTGTACTTTAACTTTCTCATTCACCTCAAGATCTGATTTTGACAGTTGCTGAATCAAAACTGAAGTTGCGTACAGGCTGGTCTAGTTGCAACCGAAACTGGATCAGTGTGTACATTTCGTTTTGATTAGGTAAATGGTCTTCGACTTCATTTAGAGAAACTTCGAAACCACCAGGTGTTGTGAGTTAACCATTTACTTATGGAAATCGGATGCTTTACTTGATCCAACCCCAATTCTTTTGATGGTCATGGTTGTGCCCTATTTATGTGACTTGCCACATCACATCTTGTGATGTTGAACGCATGTCGCAATTACTCGAGTTGCATCTCGTCTTCCCATGAGGATTGTTTGAAGTACGCTTCGACATCCTGGTTTGGAACTTTAAGGGGGAAGGAAAACACTCAAGTAATTGTGGTGTTCAACCATCAACCTTGGTTACAACGAGTGGTGTCAACAAGAAGACGATCAATTTAGATTACAACTTCAAGAGGAATTCAACCTCCACCATCAGATTGAGTTACTCTAAGAAGAGTGTGACTTCAACTCCACTATAGTAATCAAAAAAGGATATCAGTTCCTCCTGCCAGATCAAAGCGAAGGTTGAGTAAAGTATCACTAGCGACAGTAGTTAGTTGTTTTCTCTAGTTGAAGTTACTCCTCGAGTCAACAGGTACCTCCAGGACTTAGATGAAGATGCAATTAACTTGATTAGAACATGAACAAGCTTTTGAAAGATCAAGACCGTGGTATACTTTCCGCGTTCTTTGTCAATGCTCTTAAAAGTGAATTTCTTGATCGTGGTCGAGCCATGGAAGAGACATCACCTATTGAGTGTCTTTCATGACCACGGTATCCAATCCTTGCAAATCATCAGACAGTACTTGAGTTTTGTGTGTGTGGTTCATTTAGTCTTGCTCAAACTATAAAAGCTACTACACCATACACGTGCACCATTTGCACCATACATATGCACCATTTGCACCATACATATGCACCAATTGCACCATACACCATATGACGCATCATTACCAATGAAACGCCAATGATAGAATGCATGCTAATACTAAAATTTAGAGAAAGATTGTGTACCCCATTCGAACTGTTCTAAGGTGTCTAATGACTACGATCATTTCACCATCTTCATTTGACTTCTTACATTGTTGATATCCTTTCCATTGAGTGATACCTGGGCAACCGATCACTCAACCTCCCTTGCAACTAAACAGACACTTGAACTTCCGTCCTTGACCTTTTTAGGTTCAAGTGCTTTAGTTGTTGCAATTATACCATTCTTCATCATGTGATCACCGGTTAGATGATCAACCTTGTACATCTATGATTCTTATTACTTGCAAAGGTTCCATTTGATTATCAACCTCGTGAAACTCCTTGAAGTTCCTATAAGTGCTTGACTTGGTATATGGTAACCTTGATAACCTTGTAGCTACCATATGATTGAGTTCTTTGCTGTGTTGGGAGCATGTGAGGATGCTGAATCCGTAAATCTTCGTATGCCATCGTGAAGAGTCTTCATCTTCTATTTCTATTGTTGAAGATGTTGATATACCCAAAAACCTTGTAATCGTCATATCTTCAGTATTCCTGCTATTTTGCTCACATAAGAGTGTTGAGTGCTTTGCTACTCTTATGCTACAGCTAAAGGATCCTATGGTTGACTAAACATCAAACGAGGTTAATAATTACTATTTAACCTCATAAACCATCTTAAATCATGTCAAGGGAAATACCACATGAAGTTGTAAGGGCCTATGCAAAAACCAAGCGAGCAACCAAGAATCAATGCAAAGATAGTTTCAAACTGTCGAGGTGAACTAGAGAAGCAAAGAACAAGTGCTGATTCTTCAAGTTAAGACTAGGACAGGACAAGATGTCATGCCAGTGTAAGAGGACAACGGTAAAAGTTCAGTAACAAATGTGAAAGTTTTACGACGTGATATTGTCATGTCGAGTATCCTGTCAAGAATTTCAACCTGAAGACTATAATCACCAAAAGCAAACTTTAGAATCTCATAAGATGCCTTAAGATAATCACTACTTCGTAGAACCCAAGTCTTTAAGGGCATTGTCATTTTCCTTAGTCAATGACCCTCTTTTGCGGATCGTACCCTCATCGTTACCGTTATTCTACTCGCTAGAATATCGAGACGAGATTACTTTAAGGGGGAAGGATTGTAAAAGCCCGCAATTGAGAAGAACAAAAACGCGAAAATGTGAACTTAAAAATTTTTGATAGTGGAATCGAAATTCAAATTTATAGGAATAATGTTAGTTAACCAATGATCACAAAAATAAGAACTTGTTAAAACTTTAAGTTGTAATTGGAAGATGTCACATGAACTGTTAAAGTTTTGTGCGTTCATTCAAATTCTAGTTTACCTCTTCTTAAGCAACGACATGGAGTTCCCGACTACATGAAGGAAGTGTAGTATTTCAAGAGCGTCTATCATCCTCGTTCAGATAGACTTGAACAGATAATATCTTGGGTGGGACCCACTTGTCGAGTGGCCCATTGGTCAACCTTCATCAAACGGTATTTGATTTCCGCCTCTGCGTGTGCTTATCGAGAGCCAGCGTCACTCATGACGTGTCTCTCTTATCCTAAGCACGGCATGATCTTTGTCGGCCTCGACGCTAGATCTTTTCTGCGCCAAGCTTCCACGTCCGCTCGCCATGCGCTGATGTCTCGACCGCTTAAAAATAAAATGTGATCAAGTCAAAAGAATTTAAATACAATAATTGCATTAACCTAAGTGTTCTAATGAAATATATATTAAAAACTCCTTAATAATCTTTTAGTATAGGAATTCAAATTAATACCTCGAGCTCGGATGTTTACTTTGAATCCAAGTGCCACCTCAATTTAAGCAAGATTAATCAAGCTTTGGTACTGTTGGGCACATATTAAGAATACATTAGGAACATACAACATAATTGGGTTAAAAGTGTATTCAAATTGAATCTGAATTTTAAAAATATTCTATATCTAAAACTCAATTAACATTTGAATTTCTTATACCTTGGTTAGCTAAGATGCAAAAGTTGAAACAAATTTTAATCAGTTTTTCCCATTTAAAAGAAAAGTGGAAGGGATAAGGGGGGAGAAAGTGGTGGGGCCCACATGTCATGTTTATCTTTAGAGATAGAAAACCGATTTGTTTCTTCTTCCTCACTCCCATGGAACACAACACCCCTGCTTCTTCCTCCCTCGATCCATCACTACAACGCCTACTCGCCGCTCGCCTGGCCGCCACGGCGTGCCGCTGGCCCCACGCCGGCCACCGCCTCGCGTCCCTCGCCGCGCCGGCGCTCCGCCTCCCTACGGCTCTTTATCTTCCACAACATCTGCCACTGGCCACCCTACTCCTCTCCCCCCCAAGCTCCACCATGTCCCAGCCCGACGACTCGCACCACGACACCGGCTGCATGCCGCCCGTGCGCCGGCACCCTGCTCACGCCATGGCCGGCTCCCTGCCGTCTACTCGCCCCCACGCATGGCCCGACTACCGTCTTCCTCCATGGCTGCCAGCCCGTGCCGCCTTGATGCTCTCGTGCACGCCCACTGCCCCTCGCCCTGGCCAAGCTCTGGCTTGCCGCTGGCCCTGTCTCGCATCGCGCCCTTGCCGCGCCCTGCTCGGTCGCGTCATGGCCGCCTGTTGCTCCATGCCGCCACAGCGCGCATGCGCTGGCCCTACTGCTCGACGGCCTTTGTTCCCCCCTCGCTCGACCACAACTGCGCTGTTCATCCATGTCGCGCCGTCCTGCTCCTTGCCTTGTCACGTTATCCACGGCAACGGCCATCCGCCACTTCTCACGTCGTGCCCCTAGTCGCCTGGGCCATGCCTGCCAGCACCATGGCTCTCGACGACGCCTCGTTTCATCCCCAATGTCGTGCTACGGCCACCGCGCACCAGGTCAGTCACTGCCGTTGTCCTTCGCCTCTCTGTTCCATGTTCTTGCCATGTCCGTGTCATGCTGCAATGCTGTGCTGGTGAGCCTTGCCCTGAAATGCTTTGCTTGATGCCACCAAAGTCCATTCGTGGTGACCGCTAAGGGTACCCATGTGTTGTCTAACCATGCATCCATGTTCCACATTGATATATCATTCCTATAGAAATCCCCAAGTTGACCTTCTTTGTCTTTTGTATTGCATTGGCTTGTCCGTGCGTTCTCGTGATGCTCCACCCTGAGCCGCGTCGACGTCGTTGACCACATGCTGTCGTCGTGACATTCTGGGCTGTCATCGTGCCCTGGCATCGAGATGAAGGATGCCTGTGATGTGTGTGGTGCTGGAACACAAGCGCGACTCATCGGACAATGGTTGTTAAGCTGAATTATGTTTTAGTCGTTAGGAGGGTGATCGAGTCCTAGGTGTAGCCAAGGTGCTCGATAAAATGCCTTCCAGGTCAAACCAAGGTTGTTGGTGATCTGTGGTAGAGTAATGCGAGAACATTGCAACCGACAAGGAAAACTAGACCAAGGGGAACCTTGGATAAGAGTTTCTTGATCGTGTCGATGATGTTTCCTAACCGTCCACAGAATTGCTTGACTAGGTGTGCCGCTTCATCGACGACAGGTTCGTCAAGTCGCTTGCCGACTATCGAGTCGACATCACTAACCTTGAGACTCATGAGGTGGTGTACAGGATTTCGCTCACCACTGTTGATGAGTCAGGGTCGATGTGAACGTCGATGAGACGATCTCCCCGAGGTTACAAGGTACATTGTCACGACATAATAACACATCATGCTCGAGTCCCGGAAGCTTACCAAGTTCACCTGGACAAGCTTGCAAAAGACACTACATCAGTGTCGTCGTGTAAGCACCTAAACAATGCTTGTGAAGTTAGGCGTAGCGACTGGTTTACCTAAAAGTGATTTGAACATTGTCTCGGTACTACGTCAGGTTAGTAGTGCTTGTGATGACGTATTAAGTCCAAGCCATGATGATCTCACTTCACTCCCAAGTGTCGCTAGGGTTTCACGTCGATTCATCCTAATTCAGAACCTTGCAACCACACTTGTAACTTAATTAGGTTTACTCCTTAATGAGTTTGTGTAACTTCATTGGTCGACTTCTGAGTCACGACCTCTTGTTGAACAGTTGACTCATGCCTTAAGCTTTCAATGCTCCACCTTGATCGCTTAGTCCCCCTTACATCACTCAGTCTGGTACTTCTTCATCTTTCAATCTTATACCTCTTAAGTGCCATAGCTTCAAGTGTTGTCTTGTGAGACCTATGTGTGCTGAATACATTGGCGTATAGTGAATACATTGGCTTTGATGATAAAAGTTCTGAAATTCTGCTAAAACACCTTTTTAACAAAGTCCGACTCTAGCTCCGAGCTTCTGCAAGGTCTGACAATAAGTCCGACTTGCTTTGTCAAGGTTCGACATGTTTTTGGTTAGCTCCGATGAGCTTTGTCTTTAGCTCCAGCATTTCTTTGTTATGCTCCAATATGTTTTGCTAGGTCTGACTTATATTGGTTAGCTCCAACATGTTTTTCTGGCTCTGACTTTTGGGTTGACTAGTTCTGACTAGTTTTGGTCAGCTCTGGCGCTAGGTACGACTAGCTTTGGTAAGCTCCAGTGCTAGGTCCTGCTAGCTTTGGTAAGCTCCAGCTCAAGGTCCGGTTAGTTTTGGCAAGGTCCGGAGCTAGTTTGCCATGGTTCTGATTTTACTTTGAATTGATTCGAACATGCTTTACATCTATGGAAAGTTTGCTTAGTATTCTATTACTAAGTTTTTGGTGTGTTTTGGTGGTTTGGATTGATATCATTTTTCTACGGTTTACAACATGCTTATGTGAGGTGCTCACGTAAGATGTTGTAGTTTCAGAACTAATGAGAGTCAAGTTGAGAACTTTTGCTTGGAAGTATTGGTTGTTTATTCATGTGCAGGTGTTGCTTGAGTTCAAGACATGGCTGGTGACGGGATCCATTGAACTAATCTTAAGCAGAAGATGAGGTTCAACAACCAAGTTTGGGAGGAATCGTGGTTGAGTTGATCGGGAGGACGCGCAACATGTATGAATCAAGAACAATGCATATGAAGGTATCGTGGACGTCGTTGGGAGATGTTTGCACGTGTGCAAGGAGTGAATGGACGTGGCTGCATGGTTCCGAGGCGTGATGAAGAGATGTGGATGTAAAGAATTGGTCGGAAAGGTCCAACCGACTAGGTTATGGACTCAGGCTGCGGCTGAGTCGTGTTTGACTCAAATATGGAAAGTTTTGAGTTGGTTATCTTAGGATTTCGTGTGGGACACGAATTTGGGTTGTTTTAAGAATGTGGGATATGTTCTTAAGGTGTTTGTAAGTCTTAAGATTGCTTCTATCTACGTATAGAAGAGTCCTAAGCAGTTATGGAAAGTTTTGATTCGTGAACGGAGTAGGATTAGACTCCTAATTTGAGTTGAGTTGGCTTTCGATCTTGTTATATAAGCAAGGGAGTACAGAGATTGTGGTGCACGACTTTGGGGGCTGTTCCTCTTGTGGTTTGATCAATAAAATTCATAGTTTGAAGGAACTTTTATGCCTTGTTCGTCCGACTTGTTTTCATCAAGTCTTTCTCGTCGAGTTTCTGCACATCACTACCTTTCATCGGTGGTTTTCTCATAACTCGAGTTTTACAGATCCAATTTAAATTATTCTTTTTGGGTTGTCTTCACAACTTTATTATCTATCATATGTAAAAATTTCACAGTCATTGGATTTGTGGTTTCTGATCTACACGAGTTTCTTTACAGTGTTCCAGAATTGTTTTTTACTCAGTAGAACGGATTGACCTTTGTTCGACCTTTTGATCGTAACTTGAGTTTCTATCGATGGATTTGAGTGATTCTTGTTGTGTCGTCTTTGTGACTTTATTCTATCTGATATCTATCACTTTTTTCACAGTGAAACACGTTTATATTAGTCTCATACACGATTTCTTCAACAGATCGTTTTTGTGTTGAGGGGTTTTCATTGCTTCCGCTGAAAAACTTTTAAACTACCATTCATCCCCCCTTCTGGTAGCTTTTCACGTGCTCTTCGATCCTACAATTGGTATCAGAGCCACAATTCTCTAATCATTATGATTTGCACGTGTTTTTGACTAATCATCATGGAGAAATACTCCGTCAAACCTTGTGTGTTTGCTGCTGGTTATGATTTTCAGGTTTGGAAGGCACGCATGGAGGCTTTCATCCAGACGCAAGGCTTTGCAATATGGGAGAAGGTGTACAAGCCTTACGAAGTGCCGTCAAGCGATCAAGTTACAGCTACAAATCTAAGAGATGTCGACAACAACAACAAGGCTCGAAAATTGATCATACAAGGATTAACTCAAAGCGACTTCGACCATGTTGCACACCTCCGAACTGCATACGATGTATGGAAAGCACTTTGTGACTACCACGAAGGATCCAACACGATCAAGGAGGTAATGCAAGACATGTTCAAGAAAGAATACATGCGCTTTGACATGCAACCCGGTGAGTCCATTGATGATCTCTTTGCTCGCTTTAATAAAATTCTCAGCAACTTGCGTAATGTCAATGTTAATTTTTCAGATGCTGAAAATGATATACAATTACTAAGTGCATTAGACATGTCAATTTGGGAGATGAAAGTCACATCCATTCGTGAATATACTATCATGAGTACACCTACATTAGATTTTCTTTATTCTAAATTGAAAACTCATGAAATTGACATAATCTCACGTAAAAACCCCAACAAGTCTATTGCTTTTGTTTCTCAACATGACATGCCTAGCTCCGGTCAATCTTCATCTTGTGGTACACTTGCTTTGTTGTCCTCTCTAGCCCTTGAACAGATTGAGGAGTTTCCAGAGGAGGAGCTAGCAGTTTTCTCTACTAGGTTCTCAAAAGCATTGCAAAATGTGAGAACTAGAAGGAGAGGAAGCTCCAGACCTCAATGATGCTTCGAATGTGGTAAGATAGGACACTTTTGTACAGATCGTCCTAACCTTTCAGGTTCTACTTCCCGAGAAGAAAAACAATCAAGGACGAAGCACTCCTCGACAAATGATAAGAATAAGAAGAATGGCTTTACAGGTCGCAACTGGTGACAGTTTCATCTCTGCACTCCAGGAACTTGGCTCAAGCGACGTGGACATTGGAAGTGACGAAGATGAAGATGATTTGGCAAACTTGTGCTTCATGGAAGGCAAGTCAAGATCAAGTATGGAGGAGGCTGAACACAACAACGACAATGAAGAGGTATGCCCTACTTGCGAAGAAATGCATGATGCTATTTCTTGTGCCACTGTTATAGTTAAGAAAAAAGAGAAAAAGCTTAGGGACAATGCTGTTAAAATTGAGTCACTAGAATCTGAAATTAATCGTTTGAAATCTTTGATTCCTAGTGATGATAATATATGAACAATTGTCCTCATTAAGAAGTGCACACACCTCCACACTTGATAAACTTGAGTTAGAAATTGAAAAGAACAAAGTGATTGCTGCACTTAATGATAAAAACTTGAAAAATACTAGCTGTTCTACAATTGATTTGCATTGTTCTACTTGTGATGATCTTGATAAGAAACTACAAGATGCCATGAATGAAATTTCTATATTGAACAATGCTTTACGTTCTCATGAAGTTAAATATTGTTCCAATTGCAAATTAAAAGGAAAAACTTCATGTGAAAATTGCCTTGATCTGTCTAATAAACTTGATGACATACATAGGACATTAGATCGGTTTTGTAATGGGAATAAGAACCTAAACTTGCTGCTGAATTCTTCCAAGTCTTGCAATGATAAAACTGGTTTAGGTTTTGTTTCTCATGCTCATGGTAAGGCACATCCACCTAAAATTGTAAAGTCATTAGGAGATGGTTTGATTCAAAGAGTTCCTAAACAAAAAGAAGTGGTTTTCAAATCTGCAGGACTGTTGTCTCATTCGGTTTCAAATAAAAATGTTGCTTGCTCATCTAGACATGAACACAAAGTTAAATTTCATTGTATCTACTATGGTAGAGATGGTCATGTCATAGATTTTTGTTATAGACTAGCTAAATAACAGAAAAAGGAAAGAATGGTTGCTAGATCTCATAACTTTCATGCAAAATTTGCTGCACATGCTAAATGGAATGATAGGAACATGCAACCTGCTGTAATGAGCTGAAAACATGCAAAGTTTGCTCCCAAACCTATTGTATTTCGTGCTACACATGTAACATCTCATAAGTCAGTAGTTGGGTACAAAAATCCTCAAACTTTGGCTCATAAATCTGTTGTTTTGTCTCAGCTTTCGTGTGTTTTTTCTGCTGCACATCGCATGACTCAGTACTGGATTCCTAAATGCCTTTTGACTAACCCCAGTATTGAGTCATCGACGTATTGTGCTTCTATGTAGGTTACACGCTTGAGGAAGGAGAACATTTGGATTGTGGATCCAGGTTGCTCACGCCACATGACCGGTAACAAAGGTTGATTCTCCTCCTTCTCTTTTGTGTCACGTGTAGAGAATGTTACTTTTGCCGATGATTCTTTAGCTCCTATAATTGCTTAGGGTTCGGTTAGAGTAAATGATCACTACACTTTGAAGGATGTGGCACTTGTCAAAAATTTGAAATACAACTTGCTTTCTGTTTCACAATTGCTAGATGAAATATGGAAATTATTTTTAATAAAAACTGCTGCAAAGTTGTAGGTTTAAATAGTGAGCTTATTTTCAACATGTCTCGGTTTGGAAGAGTTTTAAAATCTGATTTTGATATGTCTTCCTCTAAGCATAGGTGTCTAGTTGCTAATGATTCAAAGGACCTAAATTTTTGACATCGTAGACTTGGTCACGTAGGCTTTGATCATCTAACGTGTGTTAGTGCTCTTGATCGCATACGTGGGCTGCCTGAGCTTAAAGGGGACAAAGAAATTGTGTGCTCTTCTTGTAGACATGCTAAGATGGTTGCAGGTTCACATGCTCCTCTCAAAATGATCATGACAACTGAACCGGGTCAACTTTTGCACCTGGACACCGTAGGACCTTCACGTGTTCAATCCTTCAGAGGTAAATGGTATGTTCTGGTGATTGTTGATGATTATTCTAGATACTCTTGGTTTTATTTTATGGCATCAAAGAATGAAGCTTTTAGTCACTTTAGTACTTTATTTCTTAGATTATCAATTGATCATCCAGGATCTTTAAAAGCAATTAGAAGTGATAACGGAACCAAATTTAAATATCAATCTTTTGATCACTTTGGTGCTGAAAATGGAACATATCATCAATTTTCTTCACCATATGTACCTCGACAAAACGGTGTTGTAGAAAGAAGGAACAAAACCTTAGTTGAGATGGCTAGGACTATGCTTGATGAATATCAAACTCCTATGAAATTTTGGGCTGATGCGATTAATCGCCTGTTATGTTTCAAATCATGTTTTCTTGCGTGCTAAGCTAAGTAAAACACCATATGAGCTCCGGTTTGGACATAGGCCTAGTGTTACACATTTTTTGGTCTTTGGTTGCAAATGTTTTGTTAATAAACATAATAATCTTGATAAATTTGAACCTAGATCCTTTGATGACATGTTTCTTGGTTATCCATCTCATACTAGATGCTACCGTGAGCTTTTACTTGACACTAACAAAATTGTGGAGACTTTTGAGGTGTCTTTTGATGAAGCTAGCACAGTTACTAGCTCAAACATTGCAGGTCCGGATCCATATCCACAGGGGGAGAGCATTTTCGTTGAAGATGAGGAAGAAGTGGTGCTGCTGCCCGAAAATTCAGCAGCTAATGACATTGTTCCAACTCCTGATTTTGATTCACCGCCAGCAACGACAACCACCATTGCTGGTCCAGATCCTTCTCAAGTCACAAGCTCATCGATTTGTGATAAACATGAAGAAGAAGAAGCATGTGAAGTGTCCACTCCCCTCCGGGTTCTCAAAATTCATCCTCCACAACAAATTATTGGAAGCTTGCACGAACGAGTCACACGGTCCAGGTTTTGCGATCCAAACCCTCATGCTCATTCTGCTTTTGTTGCTTCTTTTGAACCCATAGATATATCACACGCACTCACTAATGATCTTGGATTATTGCCATGCAAGAAGAGTTAGAAAATTTTGAAAGAAATAATATTTGAAAACTTGTACCTCCACCTCAAGGTCACACTTTAATTGGAACTAAATGGGTATTTAAAAATAAACAAAGTGAGGATGGGCTTGTGGTTAGGAATAAGGCTTGGTTGGTTGCTCAAGGTTTCACTCAAGTTGAAGGTCTAGATTTTGATGAAACTATTGCTCCCATTGCAAGATTAGAAGCCATAAGAATTTTGTTTGCTTTTGCTGCATCTAAAGGTTTTAAGCTATATCAAATGGATGTTGAAAGTGCTTTTCTTAATGACTACATAGATGAGGAGGTTTATGTCAACCAACCACCGGGTTTTGAAAATCCAGATTTTCCTAATCATGTTTACAAGCTGTCCAAAGCCCTGTACGGTCTCAAACAAGCCCCTAGAGCATGGTATGATAGGTTAAAAACATTCTTACTTGAAAAGGGGTTTACCATGGGCAAGGTTGATAAAACTCTTTTTTTTTTTTGCTTAAGCATGGCAATGACTCATTATTCGTTCAAGTGTATGTGGATGATATTATCTTTGGTTGTGCTTCTCATGATCTTGTGTCCAAGTTTTCAGCAATGATGAGTTCCGAATTTGAAATGAGTATGATGGGTGAACTCACTTTTTGGGGCTGCAAATCAAGCAAACCAAGGAGGGTACCTTTGTGCATCAAACGAAGTATACAAAAGACCTCCTAAGACGCTTCAACATGGACAAAAGCAAGCCTCTTCGGACACCAATAGGAACAGCAACAACACTTGAACTTGATGAAGATGGTGAACCCGTGGATCAAAAAGAATATAGAAGCATGATCGGATCACTTTTGTACCTCACAGCATCAAGACCGGACATACAATTCAGCATATGTCTTTGTGCACGGTTTCAAGCTTCCCCACATGCTTCACATCATCAAGCCGTCAAAAGGATTCTTAGGTACTTACATAGAACTCAAGAATTTGGCATTTTTCTTTATTCTTCCTCAATCGTTACTTTGAAAGATTCTTCCAATGTTGATTTTGGGGGTTGTAGGATTTATAGGAAAAGTACTTTGGGTGCTTGTCATTTTCTTGGTAATTCACTTGTTGCTTGGTCCTCTAGAAAACAAAGTTCAGTTGCACAATACACCGCCGAATCTGAATATGTAGCTGCTGCTAGCGCTTGTTCACAAATTCTTTGGATTGCTCAGACACTTAGGGACTACGGGGTTGATATAGATAGTGTTCCACTATTTTGTGACAACACTAGTGCTATTTGCATTGCTAAAATCCCTGTGCAATATTACAGAACTAAGCACATTGACATTAGGTATCACTTTCTTCATGATAATGTTGAAAAAGGAAACATTGTGCTTCACCATGTATATACCAAACAACAATTGGCTGACATTTTTACAAAACCTTTGGATTTCACTCGTATTTGTTACATTCATAGTGAAATAGGGGTTATGCATCCTCATGGCTCAAATTGAGGGGGAGTTTTGAAACTTGGGAAGTCTATGTGTGAATCTGAACTTAAAATAATATGAGCATAGCATTTCATACACATATGACTCTGAGATTCATTTTACATGCTGAAAGTTCTTACTACATTACTCATGTTATTCATTTTGTAGTTTTTGACATGACTAGTAATTTGGATAATTACTTACACTAAATCTAGTCATGATCAAACTTTCCTGCTGTTTTGAACTTGTTGCATGCTCACAAGTACTTTTAATCATAAAGAATTAAACAAGTAATCAACTCACATGTTGAGTTTTTATGATCAAATTAAAAATTGAGAAAAGATCAAGAGAATACGCATGCATCACACTTCTTCTTTTGAGATTGCTTATCATTGCACTTAGATATGAACTTGGAAGGCGTTGTGTATGACTAAAACCATGTCCTTAAGCTTCTAATTGTCAAATGACATAGGCTTGGCTTGGTTGGTTAGAATAAGGCAGATGTGCATATAATCTCTTGCAAATATTATATGATTTAAATTTGTGCTTTGAAAAATAATAAAATGCAGCAACTAGTGTCATGCTTTCAAGTTTTGAAATAGTTAAGTTTGTGAGATCATGACTTGCTTAAATTGAAAATTACATTTGATCTCTAGCATGGCTTACACTACTTTATGTATCTCATTGATGTGATAGTGTAAGTTACTTGATAGAATGACTTGGATGAGCTTTGTTTATATGTATATGTTATAATATGTTCATAACATCTGAAATTTCTCTTTTGAACCTTGCTGAATACATTGTCAAAGGGGGAGAGATAATATGTGAATTTTTAAAGATAAGTATGCAAGGGGGAGAAATTGATTACAAATTGCACATATTGACAATTGTTTTGGCACGATTCTTATCAGAGGAAGAATTTCTTTTTCCTCTCATTTTATTTCTGTTTTACAAAGGGGGAGAATTTTTTTTCAAAACTTTTAGTGTGAACAAGCCAATGTTTTGATTTTAAGTGGTGTTGCCAATGCATTCATCAAGGGGGATATTGTGAGACCTATGTGTGTTGAATACATTGGCGTGTAGTGAATACATTGGCTTTGATGATAAAAGTTCTGAAATTCTGCTAAAACACCTTTTTAGCAAGGTCCGACTCTAGCTCCGAGCTTCTGCAAGGTTCGAAATTAAGTCCGACTTGTTTTTTCAAGGTTCGACATGTTTTTGGGTAGCTCCGGTGAGCTTTGTCTTTAGCTCCGATATGTCTTTGATAGCTTTGGCATGTCTTTGTTAAGCTCCGATATGTTTTGCTAGGTCCGACTTATGTTGGTTAGCTCCGACATGTTTTTCTGGCTCCGACTTTTGGGTTGACTAGTTCCGACTAGTTTTGGTTAGCTACGGCGCTAGATACGACTAGCTTTGGTAAGCTCCGGTGCTAGGTCCTGCTAGCTTTGGTAAGCTCCGACTCAAGGTCCGGTTAGTTTTGGCAAGGTCTGGAGCTAGTTTGCGATGGTTCTGCTTTTACTTTGAATTGATTGGAACTTGCTTTACATCTATAGAAAGTTTACTTAGTATTCTATTACTAAGTTTTTGGTGTGTTTTGGTGGTTATAATTGATATCATTTTGCTACGGTTTACAACATGCTTATGTGAGGTGCTCACGTAAGATGTTGTAGTTTCAGAACTAACGAGAGTCAAGTCGAGGACTTGTGCTCGGAAGTATAATCAAGAACAATGCATATGAAGGTATCGTGGACGTCGTTGGAAGATGTTTGCACGTGTGCAAGGAGTGCATGGACGTGGCTGCATGGTTCCGAGGTGTGATGAATAGATGTGGACGTAAAGAATTGGTCGGAAAGGTCCAACCGACTAGGTTATGGACTCAGGCTGCGGCTGAGTCGTGTTTGACTCAAATATGGAAAGTTTTGAGTTGATTATGTTAGGATTTCGTGTGGGACACGAATTTGAGTTGTTTTAGGAATGTGGGATATGTTTCTAAGGTGTTTGGAAGTCTTAAGATTGCTTCTATCTACGTATAGAAGAGTCCTAAGCAGTTATGGAAAGTTTCGATTCGTGAACGAAGTAGGATTAGAGTCCTGATTTGAGTTGAGTTGGCTTTCGAGCTGGTTATATAAGCAAGGGAGGCCAGAGCTCGTGGTGCATGACTTTGGGGGCTGTTCCTCTTGTGGTTTGATCAATAAAATTCATATTTGAACTTTTGTGCCTTGTTCGTCCGACTTGTTTTCATCAAGTCTTCCTCGTCGAGTTTCTGCACAGTACTACCTTTCATTGGTGATTTTATGATAACTCGAGTTTTACAGATCCAATTGACGTGATTATTTTTGGGTTGTCTTCAAAACTTGATTATCTATCATATGTCAAAATGTCACGGTCATTGGATTTGTGGTTTTTGATCTACACGAGTTTCTTTGCAGTGTTCCATGACTGTTTTTACTTGGTAGAATAGATTGACCTTTGTTCGATCTTTTGATTGTAACTTGAGTTTCTCTCGATGGATTTGAGTGATTCTTGTTGTGTCGTCTTCGTGACTTGATTCTCTCTGATATCTGTCACTTTGGTCACAGTGAAACACGTTTATATTAGTCTCACACACGATTTTTTCAACATATCATTTTTATGCCGAGGGGTTTTCATTGCTTCCGCTGAAAAAGTTTTAATCTACCATTCAGCCCCCCTCTGGTAGTTTTTCACGTGCTCTTCGATCCTATATGTCTAATAAGTTGCAATGTAGCCTTACATTGTACCCTTCTATTCATACCGACACTACGATGTCCACCTTCACTCATCCTCTGATTACCCACACAACAGAGGCATACCTGTCCTTCTTAGTCAAACTCCTTGTTCTTAAAGTTTACACCACCTCTTAGAGTATATTTTTAAGTTACCATAATTACTTATATGCATATTATGTCGATAGGAACGTGATGATAGATGATCGATGAGAAGATTCGCTTGAAGGAGAAGGCCGAGGAGTTCCAACTTCAAGATTCCATGGCGGATTCTCCGGAGGAAGACCAAGCCATAACAACTGACATTGCTATAGAGTCGCAAACAAGGAAAGCCCCGGTTTGCATTTAAGTTCCTTACATTGTCTTTGCAGTTTTCATTCACCATACGTCTTCAGATGTTTGTGCATTACATTTAAGGTGTTTGACATCCACTTGCATGACCAAATAACCCAAGGAGTGGTTAGAATAGCTCATAGACTCGTGTAGTAACTGCCATGCTTATATTCATAGGGATCTGGTAGAAGTCGAGTAGTTGGAATCTACTCGCGAGATAGGATTTTATCACACGAGATGAATTGGATCAAGAAATGTTTTATAAATATGAAACTGAGACCGGTCAGAGATGAGTAGGAAGCGACAAGAGGTGGTCTTGGTCGCAGAGCTCTAACCATGTCGATTAAGGCACGTGCCATGTGCAGCCTTGCTGGACAAGCTTGAATTGTACCGACGACATACTGGAGAAATGGGCTCCAGTAAATTGACGTAGCTTGATACTGGTTTGTCAAGGCATTCTGTTCCGTTTTATAGGCGTGGGTTGAGGGCAGCAAGGTGTAAATCAGCTCATGGGCACGCCAGAGTACGCCCCACGCAGTGACCTCCTGCTCGTGACGGATCAACCGGTTTGGCATTCGAGTGTTGGGTGAAATGTGGTCATATACGACTAGTACTGAAGTGTTATGTAGGTACTGCTGTATGTACTCGTTGGCACTTCTGAAAGTGCATATGTGTCGTGTTGTCCGGGTATGTCCTGATTGCAATCACGGTCCCTCGCGGTAATAGAGTACCACTTGTTTACTGCGTTGTGACGTAGTAAATACTTAAGAAGCCAGAAGAATATGATGTATTGAATTATAATTGTTCTACAACCTTGTATGGCTTAGAGATAGCACAATTAAAAGTTGACAGTTTCCCCATACTTTACCTGTAATAGCATTATATGCTTTGGGCATGTCATATCATCGGCAAAGCATTTCTTGTTTGATTGTGGAGTCTATGATGTGCCGTGCCTCAAGAATGTCATGTGCTACTTAAAACATGACTATAAGGATCCATTTGTAGGCGAGTCCTTTATGCTATTCCTTACCTATGCTTAGTATTTACCCCTGCATATGTCTAGTGAGATGGATTAGTCTTGCTAAGCCTTAAGCTCACGTTTGCAGTTAACAAGTTTTTGCAGATTATACGGCTGATGGCGGGTTTGATGACGAGGCTGCACCCCCTCCAAGGTTTACAGCCGAGTGGGAACCCTGCACGCTATCGTAAGTTGGGTGTTGCTAGTGCGAAGTGGCATGGATGACTTTGCTTTTGCATAGCTAGTGCCGAGAGCGTAGCTATGATGTATAGTTATCTTTCCTTTTCGCTTAGTGTAAAACTTCCACTGTGTCTATAAATAAAGACTTGGTATTGTATTTTATTCTCGTTCTTTTCTTGTATACTATTGGGTGTCGCATCGCACGACACCACCCAATGAGATCCTTGGATGTCGGGATTACGGTCCCCAAAAAGATTTGCTTTGAGTCTCATTTGCATTTTCCATTTGCACTAGCAAGTTGCTCTAAAGATAACAAGGCAATTCGTCGAGGGTTTTCGCTTGGTTTTTGCTAACATAACCCGTTTCAAGTTTGTTTTGTTTTGCTCTCAAGTTGTGCAGCCATGAAGAGCATGAAGAAGTTATTTAGGAAGAGGAAGGGACCATCATCAAGCTGAAGCCATGGGAGAAACTCAAGCTCACACCTCTCCCCTGAGCCTACACCTAGTCCACAGTGGGGAGGCGCGCAAGATGACGTCTCGATGAAGGAAGATGATGCTCCACTCCGCCTCCTCAACAATAACGACCTTGACTTGAGGGAAGACGTTGAACGACAAGCCTACACCATCCTTCGAGATCGTGAGTTTGCCCACACCAAGGCCTACGATCCGACACTACTCTCCAAAATGGATTTGGATTCCAAATTCTTTACTATTTGGCATGCATTAGGATGGGATAATTTTGCTCAAATAGCTGAGGAAGGTTCACGTGTCCTCGCTATTCAATTCCTCTGCACCCTTAAAATATGATTTGAAGGTGTTTTTTTTAGGTTTGCCTGAAAAGAATATTTTATCCTATGGAATGAATTTAGTGAACTCCTAGGCTTCCATAGACGTTTTTTGATATATTTAGATGCTTTGCCTAAATTTAACAAACAAAGTTTTTGGCAAGATTTAACTATGCAAGGACTCTAGAAATAGCCACTTCAAAAATCCCATTATACTTTTCATGCATGGATGGGTGGCTATGACTTTGTTTCCTAGAGGGGATGTCTGAATTGTGCGTACTGATGATCTTAGGAACCTTTATGCATGGTTAAAAAGATTAAAATTGCCACTGTTAAAGCTATAATGTCACAATGGTTAGAAAACACTAAAATAATGAGACCCATTGAATGCACTTCATTAGTTACCCATATTGCTATGAAAGTAGGGGCTTTAGAAAATGCTTTAATTGAATATATTCCAACTGCCCGCTACCTAATAGATGAAGATTTTCTAGTGCAATGGCATACCCTTAAACATGACCTAGATGGATCTTTAGTGTTTTTCTATCCTGGCCATATAAATGAAATTCGGTTACCTAACCCAAATTTTCATTTATACAAGTGCCGGGAACTAACCATTGCTGTTGAGCCTATCGAAGAGGCTTGTAGGAGTAATGTCTCTGCCATGGTCACAAGGAGCCACTCCGTAGAGCAGCTAGGGAGATGCCACCACCATACTCTCCCGCCTGTGATTACCAAGAGGAAATGGATCCAACAGGTGATGCACCCGGCTGGACCCAACCTCAAACGTATGAAGCAGGAGGATCGTCATGGCAATAGTGGGCTATGGATGGAGGAAGCTCAAGCTCTAGTAGATTGCCTTCTCCATTTATGGGTACACGGCATTGCTTTTCGGCCTGAGGTTATCGTGACTTTGGCCAAGGAATGGCGGAACTCACCCAACGGATGGGAGATCTTGAAGTGAGGACCGGCGACATCTACAATACACTTCAAGACCACATCCAAGGTACCCAAGACTAGCAGCAACAAATAGACACGCAGTTCAACAACATCAAGACAACGCGGCAACAACAACATGACGACATCATAGTTTATTTCTGTCGTCAAGGGTTCAACCCTTATCACGGAGATTGAGAAGAGCAAGCTTGAGGGAGGAACCCCACTTGAGGTAACTTGTATCACACCCCATTTGCATTCCCTTATTTTATTTATTTCTTTCCACCACCATTGCATCTAAAAAAACAAAAAAAATACATAAAAATAGATAATGTAGTATAGGTCAGGTGAGTAAAATAAAAGATGCGCGGTAAGAATATTTTTACTTTGTATAAGTTAAAATGATGAATGGTTGCTATCGAATTGTAGCAACGACACTTCCCCCGGTACTACTAAAGCGCAGTCCACGGAGGTTCGTATTTAGGCGGGGCGCGCGTAAGATCAAGAACAAGAGGTGAATACCGAGGGCTTTTTTGTGGTTCGGGCTGTCTGAGCGTAATACCCTACTCCACGAGGTGGTCGTTGATTGTATGAGCGAGTATGCATAGCGAGTGTTTGAGATTGATTGTATGCGTATCCGCTTCCCTTCTATTGTATGGCGCAACCCTTTTATATGCTAAGGACTAGTCGTTATAGTGTATGCGTGGCCCGACAAGTGGCCCCAGCTATCATTAACACCCTATACACGATATACTGATGTTATGGGTGATTAACAGACTGATAACGTGCCTTAATGGCGGGTTATCAGTCTTGATAACCCTCTGATGGTGCGTCATTAATACAACATTAATGATGCATTAACTAGGTCTTGTAATAGCTGTTTAATAGCCTCTTGAATGTCCGTGCCGTTAGAGATCCAGCTGTCTTCTTGTTGCAGGCTTAGTTCCGGAGGTCTGACACGTGGCAGCTCTGGAGCTTCCCTTTGTGGGTAGGCAGGTCCAAAGCTACTTGATACATGGCAGCACCAGAGCTTCCCTCTACTGGGGGTTAGATCCGGAGCTACTAGACACGCGGCAGCACTAGAGCTTCCCTGTGAAGGGAGGTAGGTCCGGCCCTGCAGGACACGTGGTGGCTCGAGAGCTACCCAAACAAGGGAGGCGGGCCCAGTGCTGTGGGACACGTGTTGCCTTCGGAAGTCTTCAACATTGGAGGGTGGAACTCCATGACTTTATGCACAGTATCATGGGGTACCTGATATCCAGGGTACCGACAGTGGCCCCCGGACTTCCCCGGAGGGGTCAAGACCTTCTTCTTAGACTACAGGAACACCCTCGGTTGAGAGAGGTTGATCCATATGCATCTTTCCTTTTGGATCTGTGCCAGGGGGTTGGGACCCAAACTCGCCTTCAGGTAGCTCCGGACTCTCCCGGAGGGGTCTAGGCTCCTGAACTGATGATGGCTCTGGTCTCTCCGCAACTAGAACCATGCTGACAACCTCAGTAGTTGCCAAAATATAAAGTAGAAGAGGATCACCAGGTTCTGGAGCTACCAAACTGGTAGTGGGGTGAGGAGCTACTTGAGCTCCCAAAATGCCTTCTCCACTTCTTCAGACCACTGGAATGGTCTGAACTTCCTCAATAATTTGAAGAAGGGAAGCACTCACTCTTGAGATGAACCGGCTGAGTGCAGCTAGACACCGATTTAACTTTTGGATGTCCTTGACGCGGGCTGGAGGCCACATCTCTTCAATGGCCTTGATTTTGGCCAGATTTGCCTCAATTCCTTAGTGAGTCACCAAAAAACCAAGGAGCTTTCCGGAGTTAATGTACCACCCTCATTTTCATGCATAATGCATTGCATACATCCTCATACACGTTAACATAAATCAACCTTAAAAGGAACAATATTGAATGAATATAGGCTTAATCAGGAAGTTAAATCTGTAAGGGAACGAACTTGTCAACCCCAAAACCCGGACTAGTCCGGTATCCCCTTTCTATTTCAGAAATTTAGTTTCTTTAGAACTATGGACTTGTCTGGCACACTGCACGGACTAGTCCGATTTAGCTACTGAAGTTTCCCCGGACTTGTCTGAATTTGAACAAACTAGTCCGATCTGGCCCAGTTTTCAATATGGAAGCCTTTTATTTTGTAACCCCGGACTTGTTCGACCACACATACCGGACTTGTCCAAAAAGCCTTCTACTGCCAAATGGATTTGTCCATCCATCCAAACCAGACTTGTCCGAAAATGTCTCTGTTCCATAACGGACTTGTCCGGCCGCCCCTGCGGACTAGTCCAGCCTGCAGAGTCCAACTCAGATTCTGTTATTTCTCCACAATTGGTTATTGGGTAATTGCCTTAATTGGGCCCAAGAACTTCGTGTCCAACCTCAGAGGAGACCAAGTGGACCCACCTCGGCCCCTACACGTCCCCCACCAAATTCTACTTGGAATTCACCCCAAAACCCTACCTCTCCACCCCTATATAAACAACCCAATACCCTCACCTCTCCAACCTTTGAGAAAAACCCTTGCTGCCGCCTTTTGCCTTACGCCGACGTCAAGAGGAAGTCCAAAAGCAAGGAGGAGGAGGAGGAGAATAGGGAGAAGGATCAATTAAGATCAATCTTCATCAACTTTTCGACAATTGACGTTCTTCATCATCAAAACTTCATCAACTCGTCTTCATCAAGCCCTAGACGTCAACAATCAAGTGTTGCACCCAAATCTTGATCATTGGATCTCTAAATACTTGGTACACCCTCTACATCCACTTTTCCACGTCAATTCGACCCAAAATCTCGTTGATTAGAAAAACCCTAACTATGCAATTCTGTATAGGGCGGACTAGTCCGGCCCCTGTACCAGACTTGTCCGATGTATGAATCTGTTAAGTGCTGAATTTAATCCAAATTGACTCAAATTAATTCAAAACTTCTTCAAACTTGTTAAAAACTATTGTAACTAGTTAGTAAACATTAATAGCAACTCATTAACAAGTTTTACCCCGCAATTGCATTAATCATGCATATCATGGCATATTGAGTAATATATGAGCATTATTTGATTAAAATTGTTATTTTGCATGTTTGTCGCACGAAATAGGTCTCGCTGTAGAGAGTGCTTTCGAGGACATGCAGAACCAGAAATTCGAAACCTTTGATCCAAACTGAGCTCAAGAGCAAGGCAAGTGTCCTTGATCATTTTGATCAAGGTTTTTAAATGTTTTATTTACAAAATTGCATGCTTGTGTCAAATTGATGGGAAAACCCAATTGTAGTAGTTTACTAGTCTTGTATGACCACCCTTGTCTCTTGAACACAATGTAGAGAGGCGGGAAGGGTATTTTACACTTCTTCTTCGCTACACTCAATTGGGTTTGGAAAACCATCATATTGTTAATTATGAACTATTGAACTCATGAATGATGAGAATTGATAATAATGACCGTTTAGCAACATGGTGCCTAGGGATCTAAGCATGACGGATATGTGGAATGGGTTGGACTGTTTTGGAGGTTTTGCTTGCTTTAGATCTAAGGACCGGTTCGTGGAGCGACCCATCCAGGATTTACAATGCCACCACAGGGCCAAGTATGGGTGCAACTTAACGGACTAACTAGTGTTTTGCCGGTACTATTTGGACCATTAAGAATGCTCGAGGAAGGGGTAGTCGGATGGGTTCGTAGTGATGGTGGGACTACCCTGGGATCCAAATGGCTCAACAGAGGGCCCTTAGTTGGGTGTGCTCAGTTGGAGACATCACCACCAGTGAAACCTCAGTGGAGACAAATATGATAGTAATCACTTTGTAAAGGCTACTTTGTGATCTCTTGGCCACACACCAAAGGAAGTGTGAGATGGCATAATTGAGATTCTATAGTCATCGAAAGGTGATGAAATCACAAACTTGTGGGTAAAGTGGTACAACCTCTGCAAAGTGTGCTTAAAACTATCATGATAGCCATGCTCCCGGACATGAGCAACCTGGACCCTCACATGATTAGAGTTTGGACTTTAATATGGCTTAATGGTTGGAATTGAATTGGGAGTTGGTATTGGTTTAATTAATTGGCTTTGGTATATGGAATTGATGAAAATGAGACATATGAGCAGTTATGAGTTGGATATGGATTACTATTGCTGGTATTGGTTAATTAAGTTGAAATTGATGTTATTTGGGTTATTTCGGGAAGGACCTCAATTAATGATGATATAATTGCATTTTCAACTGGTTTGAATGAACTTTTATGCAATTAGTCTTTGTTTATTATCATTCCTTGTTTAAGCTACATGTCATACTTTCCCACACTTGCTGAGTATGACATGTGCTCACCCTTGCTATTCCCCCAACAAATTCAGACGTAGGCGACAATGTGGATTACTCGGAGGCTTTTGAGAAGTATTAGGCGCGCGTGTTACTATCAAGCTTTCCTGTGGAGTTTGGAGTCATTAGTTTTTAGTGTTTTTCGTTGCATTAGTTAGGGTTGTATTTGAGACTATTTGGTTTGTAATAAGGTACTATTATTAGTGTTATTATTCGAGACATGGTTATAACCTGTTGATCATTTGTGAATCACTTGTTTTTGTGTGTTCAACATCCTGGACACACATATGCATCACATTTGGTTCATTTCCGGAACTGGGTGTCACAGTTAACCTCGAAG
This sequence comes from Tuctoria greenei, assembly GCA_036927565.1. Taxonomy (NCBI): domain Eukaryota; kingdom Viridiplantae; phylum Streptophyta; class Magnoliopsida; order Poales; family Poaceae; genus Tuctoria; species Tuctoria greenei. The sequence continues at coordinate 152,183,036 of JAYESD010000011.1, forward strand.
ACGCATTTGTCCAGGTTAAGCTTCGTACGCGTCAAGCGCAGCTTGTCGAAGACAGCTTGTAGATTGTCAAGGAGTGATTCCTTGTTCTTCACCTCGACAACGATGTCATCAACGTAGACCTCCACCAAGTCCCTGATGAGCTCTCCAAATGTTTTGTGCATAGCTCGCACGAAAGTTGAAGCAACATTTTTGAGATCAAAAGGCATGGCAGTGTAACAGTACAACCCATCTACTGTAATGAAGGCAGTATGATCTTCATGTTCCCTCGACATTTGAATCTGATGATATCCAGAATATGCATCTAGGAAACACAGTAATTCACTACCTGATCTATTCTAGGAAGTGGAAATGAGTCTTTTCAGCATGCCTTATTCAAGGTGGTGTAGTCGATGCACAACCGAAGCTTCCTACCGGCCTTTGGTATAATAACTGGGTTTGCCAGCCACCGAGGATGATGAACCTCTCGGATGAAACCAGCGTCGAGCAGCTTCATGATTTCTTGTTTGATGAAGTTATGCCGCTCGACAGATTGCTTCTGGGGCTTCTAATGTTGGCTGTGCATCGGGGTATATCTTCAGGCTGTGCTTGATCACCTCCCTAGGGATCCTAGGCATCTATGATGGTTGCCATGCAAACACGTCGACATTCGCCCGGAGGAAATTGACGAGCACGAGTTCTTATTTGTCGTCCAAACCTCCCGATATACGCGTGGTCCGGGCAGCATCGGAACAGATTTGGACGACTTTGACGGGGATGTCGGTGTCGCCACTTGGTTGCACGAGGTGCAGAGGTTGAGCCATGCTGACGCAAGCTTGAAGGTTGTTGAGCAGGTCGCTTCTTGCCAGATTCTTCTTCTTGCGCCATTACGAGCGCATGTTCTTCCAACGCAGTGACTCCAATAGTGCGGTCCTCTCGGATCCGAAGGATGCCTGAAGGAGTCAGCATCTTCAACACCAGATAGCTGTAATGGGCTACAGCCATGAACCTATACAGGGCTAGCCCGCCTGGGATGGCATTGAAGGGAAGGCTGATGTGTGCCACATCAAACACCATCTTCTCAGACCTATAGTTGTCCCGACTCCCGAAGGTCACTGGGAATGTATCTGATCTGAGAGGTTTGATGGCTCCTGGACCTACTCAGGAGAAAGGACGTGAGGGGCCTAAGGTCGGTAGACTGAGCTGGAGCTTCACAAAAGCTGCAAAGCTGAGGAGGTTGAGCGCCACACCTTCGTCCGCTAGGACATGGTAGAGCTAGATGTTGTTGATAGTAGGAGAGACCATCAAAGGCAACTAACCAGCTCTGGTCATGTTCTTCGGGCAATCCGAAGCATCGAAGGTGATGGCAGTATCCATCCATTTATGATGAGGTTCTGCCTTGGCGGTGGGAGCTACGGTAGCCATCTCCCGACGCATTGTCTTGAGGATATGTCGGAAGGTAATATCCCAGGATCCTCCATATATCATATGGAGAGTCTTCCGACGCTCGTTGTCAGAGATATCGGAGTCATCATCGACAGTGTTGTAGACGACCTCAATGACTTCTTAGCGTCCTGAAAGCCTAGCTCCTAATCAGATGGAGCTTCGTCGACTTTCTGTTTCCCCTCCCATTGGCGGAAAAGGTTTCTTCCTGGTGCTTGTTGTTGCGTTCAACAAGCCGCTTGACCTCACGACAGTCTTCAAGAATATGGATGTTCAATTTATGGATCAGACCCCCCATCTTCTCACCGTCGCTGTCCTCAGACGATGATCAGAGTCGTTTTTCGGGTTGTGGCCCCTAGCCATCACGAGCTGCAGTAGCAGCAGTAGGCGTGCCGGCCAATGACTTCTTCTTGTCGTTGGACTTCTTTTTTTTTCACTGCCTGATGCAGTAGCTTCATCCTTGGAGGAGGGTTTACTAGCCTCCACATCTGGTTTGGAGTGCATCTCTTGACCCTCCGCAGCTCTAGCACATCTGTCAGCTAGGCTGAAGAGCTTCGTGACGCTGCTGAAATCTTTGGTTGCCAGCTTCTCAAGCATCTTCTTATCTCGAACCCCCTATCAGAATGCAACGACGACAGAAGCATTTGAGATTGAAGGAATGGTGTTCCATACCTAAGAAAACCACTAGATAAATGATCGCAGTGATTCTCCCGCCTTCTATTGTACGGCGAACAAGTCCAGCTTAGTGCCAGGCTGGGTGTAGGAGCTCCCAAAGTTGGCGATGAACTGACGATAGAGTTCATCCCAAGTATAAATGGAGTCAGTAGGTAGACTCGTGAACCAGGATCTTGCTGTCCCGGTTAGAGCCACGGGGAAGTAGTTGGACATCATGGCCTCATTGCCTCCAGCTGCGAGGATGGCAGTGGAGTAATTCTGAAGAAACTCGGCAGGATTGACTGCCCCATCGTATTTCTCCGACAGATGAGGCTGGAAATTAAGTGGCCAAACAACCATGTGAAGATGCATGTCAAGGGCCAAACAGCCACCCCCAATCCTAGTGGAGAAGGGTTTCCTCGAGCCTCTGGCCTCTTCCGAGCACGCTCGATATGGACATGGTCGTCCTGCCTCATGTAGCGGCTATCGAGCTCCGAATGAAGGTCAAGCGTCGGGAGCCTCGATATCGTATGAGTGCGGCGAGCCGCGGAGGGCAGTGACGTCACTTGCTGGGAGGGCGTACATCTCCTATGCTGCAATGCCGGAGGACCAAGTCTATCGAACATGGTCCTGTTCGAAGTAGTTGCCTGCTCAGCATGGGGCGGACTTTGGTTGCTGATGGCATTGGTTGCAGCTACAACCAAATGCTCCACGTCAGCACGCCACTGCTCCATAGCGGCCGGAGGAGCTTCGGGTACTGGAGGGCGTTGAAGAAGAGTCCGCGCTATGTTCAGCGCGTTCTTAGGGATGTTGGTTGATGCAGTGACCAACGCGAACACACCATCTTGCTGAGATGGTCAGGGTGGTGGTGGAACGATGGCTGCCGGGACAACAGCATTGGTTGGCTACTGCACATTGAAGGGATTTCTTCCAGCAGGCTGCTCAGCCAAATCGTTGGACGAAGCAGCAGCGGAATTCACAATCTTGAGATCTTAGGCCCCCTACTTGGCGCACCAAATGTTGAAGTGTAGAAATGACACTTCCCCTGGTATTACTAAAGCCTAGTCCACGGAGGTTTGTATTTAGACGGGGCGCGCGTAAGATCAAGAACAAGAGGTGAACACCAAGGGTTTTTATGTAGTTCGGGCTGCCTAAGCATAATACCCTACTCCCCCAGGTGGTTGTTCATTGTATGAGCGAGTATGCGTAGTGAGTGTCTGAGATTGCTTGTATGTGTATCCGCTTCCCTTCTACCATATGGCACAACCCGTTTATATGTTAAGAATTGGCTATTACAGTGTATGCCTGGCCCAACAAGTGGCCCTGGCTGTCATTAACACCCTATACACAATCTACTGACTGATAACGAGCCTTAATGGCGAGGTTATCAGTCTTGATAACCCTTTGATTGTGCATCATTAATACAACATTAATGACGCGTTAACCAGGTCTTGTAACAGCTGTTTCATAGCCTCTTGAATGTCCGTGCTATTGGATATCCAGCTATCTTCCTGTTGCAGGCTTATTTTGGAGGTCTGACACGTGACAGCTCTGGATCTTCCCTCTACGGGGAGGCAGGTCCGGAGCTACTTGATACGAGGCAGCACCGGAGCTTCTTTTTACTGGGGGTTACGTCCGGAGCTACTAGACACGTGGCAGCATCGGAGCTTCCCTTTTAAGGGAGGTAGGTCTGGCCCTACAGGACACGTGGTAGCTCCAAAGCTACCAAAATGAGGTAGGCGGGCCCTATGCTGCGAGATACGTGTTGCCTTCGGAAGTCCTCAACATTGGAGGGCGGAACTCCATGACTTTATCCACAGTATCAGGGGGTACCTGATATCCAAGGTACCGACAACTCCTCTGTTATTTTTTCTCTTGTCCCTTGCCTACAACTTAGTATTCCCCAAGTATTGCGTCTATTGGCTTAGAATATTCTTGCCTTAAACTTGGAATTTGTGAGTAACACAAGCCAAGTCCAGTTCTAGGTTGTTGTGAGATATGATATAGTGATAAGAGCTGCTATGTCCTAGTTAAAAGTGAAACTTAATTTCAATATTTAAAATGGGAGTTCCTCATTTGATAAAAATTCCTACCAAAGCCGTATGACGATTTGAATTTGATACACCCTATGCATATGCTATTTGCCTTCACATTGAGCCTAGTCAAACTAGTATAGACCCATGTGAGAATCTTTTCATACTTTCAAGATCATGATTGCAAGGGCACATGCTAAACTTCTATGCTAGAAGTTAGCAAAATTCCATCGTACCATTCCACCATCAAAAAGGTACTCCATGATTTCCTTGCACAATACTTTGTTCAAAATATTTGAAAAGGAAAAGAGGAGGAGAAGACATGGCTACAAGAAAAAGAAAAATGCATGCTCATATACAAGAGCATGAGAAAAAGAAAAGAGAATAAGTAGCCAAGTTTCATCCTCACAAAAAGAGAGTGCATACAAAGGAGTTATCTTCATATCTCCATTCCACAAATATTCCATCACACTTGCACATACTTGATCAAAAGTATGATTTATTTTCTCCTAAGGCTTACTCTTTTGACTTAGCAATAAATGTGTTGCAACTATGCCTACTCTTGATCCCTACCAAGCTCCACATATAAGCCTTATTTAGATGTAGGACAAGAAAGGCATTGCCTTGGTGAGGATACAAATACCACTTCCACATAGGAGTGATTGAGTGCATCATTTGAGGAACTTAAATTCAAACACCATTTGCAATTATCAAGAAATTTGAGTGGAACTTAAACATTAGGTGATGCATGCTCACTTTGTTGTTCTATCTCTTAACCACCCAAGAAAAGGATGAGGTATAAGCCCCATATTGACTAAGGAAAAAGGGTGAGGTACCATAGCCAATTTATTCAATGCAAGGTAGAATATTTTTTTGTGCTCTTGGTACTTTTGCAAAATAGAATATTGTAGCAACTCCTGATCAACAACCTAAATCCTTATCTTTACTTCGATATGACCAAAGGGTAAGCTTGGGGGAGTTTGTTTATATATCAATTTCGATCATCAATATAACTCAAATATGTGGAGGAATAAATATTTCTTACACACATCATAGGTAGAATTGACATAATTCCACTTGTACTTTGTGAAATAGTGCATGCTGGAGTTTTTATGCAGAAATGATAGATAATAAGGGGAGCAATCCTAAAAAGTGCCACCCCAGCTAATCACGTGACAACACGTGGCACCACATGGATCCATGACTCATTCTGAGGCGTATCCGAGGAGATATAACGGTGTATCACCCAGGAAAGGGGAAAGGGCCAACCTGGTAGTCACCCCGAGGAAGCACACCCAGAGAAGGGCCTAGACCAGGTCGGTCGACCCCCCTAGTCGGCCGACTTGGCCCTGGCGCCAAACCCAGTCTTACCCCACGTGTTGGATCCTCATGGCTTCCTAAAGGCGATGACGACTGATTCGCGTGCTAATTGTGGCGGGAACCACCTCTACTCCGTGTATAAATAGGGCGGTGCCTCACTTCTCACACACACCACTCAAGCATCCTCTCTTGTATTACACTAGTGCTCTTAGTTCTTTAGTGGAGGTTAAGCTGTAGACAGGAGCCTCTACTCCCAAGTCCAAATTGGGAAAGGTATGACTCATGTATCCTCTCTTGTATTTGTGACTTTATGCATTATAATATTATCATTAGTCTTTATTTATTTTTATACTTGGATGAAGCGTTTCTTGTTTGGTTATGGATTCCATGCATGTGTTAGGTTTAGATGTCATTATGGTCTAGTTATAATGCTCTTATTATTATATCATAAACATCTATTACCTCCACAATAGTCTAATTAGGTATTAGTGTGATTATGTTAATATGAGTAATGTAGTGCTTGGTTCCAACATTGGTTCCAATGATGTTTAGGTAAGTCATTACCTTATGATGGTCCTTGTACCTAGGCTCTTAAGGTATTTACTTATTATGTAAATATGGTGATTAGATAATTAAGTAGCATTGGATGTCTCATAGACTCACGGTTTGTAGGAGTAGGCAGCAAGTGGTGATAACCCTGTCTGTCCTTCGTAATCCCCAATGTTCGGCTATGCCGCAGGCTCGTGGCATGAATCATTCTGATATTCTCAGGGGTAAACCTGTGCCTGATGTGTTGGACCACTAAGCCCTAGTACTCGTAGTTAGCGTAGTCATATGCACACTAGTTGACTAAGTATATGAATACCTAAAGCACAATAGGAGTAGTCTCTCTCTTCCTAACTTATCCTCCACTTGGACATTCTTACCCCTTAGAGTAGTTGTCTTAGGTGTGTGTCACACTAACCCATCACTTCATTTATCCATCTTACTGAATCCCTCACTAGAACACCCTCTTCTACCCTTAACCTTGTGTCTCTTCTACATTGCCTTCCTTTGGGATAAACAAATACGATACCCTAGTGAATACTCTCGGGTGAAATGCTACAACGATACTTTCCATGCGCTTGAGGAACTCATCTTGCTTTGACTCAGGTTAGCCTAGTGCCTCTACAGAACTAGCCTTGCTGCTAGGATGACATGTAGATGTTAATAAGTATCAACAACCATCTTAATGAGGTCAACAAGGAAAGCAGAACTCATAGCATTAGACCCTGCTACTGTTGAAGCTGATTGGCTACGTGAATTTGTGATGGACTTACCGATAGTTGAGAAACCGATTCCTGCTATTCTTATGAACTGTGGTAATTAAGCTGTGATTGTCAAGGTCAACAGTTCTAATGATAAAATAAAGTCATCAATACACTTAAGAGGTGGTTGAAATCTGCCAGGAAAATGAAAAAAATTCGAGTGATAGCGTTGGACTATGTCTAGATAGCTAAAAACCTGGCATATCCCTTCACCAAGGGGCTATCACAAAATTTGATAGATGAAGCATCGAGGGAGATGGGATTGAAACCCACATAAAGTCATATCATAGTGGTAACTCACTTTTTGTGATCGGAGATCCCGTGAATTAGGGTGTTGAAACAAACTATTGATTGGCTGAGAGGAGAGTACATATGTACAAACCCCACTCTGTTGAAGATGCATTACTCTCCTATTCTGTATGGCAGGCTGATTATATCTTAATGTGGCTTGTTCACAGTCTATGAGATTGGGTGATCTCTAGATGCATATGAAAGGCCAGGGAGTATGACTCAGACGCTACAAACCGAGGGAATACTTCTGGCAGTCTAGTATCAACAAAGACTCTGAGGAAACTCATTTGCAGAAAACTGTCAATTCAAGGCATAGCCCATTGTTCATTGTACATGTGTGTATATCTCAGTTCTAGATGGATGTTCAACTTAACAGTCTCTATCAAAACATTGATGTATCAAACAATAGTGAAACTGAGAGTATTTCTATATGCCTTCAAATTTGGTGGGGATTGTTGGATATTTGGGTATTGTACGCATCTACTTAATTTAATCAAATGAATATTAAGGCATATGTGAAATACTAGGAGGATGTTTAATCTCATAAGGAAATGCAGTGGACTGTTGTCTATCTATTGTGAGGGTATAAGAGATGGTGAAGGTTGTAGCACACGAGCACGCGTGTTAAGCCAAACCTGTCAGATCAATATTGCGCTGGTGAAATGCCATTTTGTGATGTTTTAGTTGATCAATTCAACATACTTATGACTAGTAACGGGCATGTTAATAGCTGAATCATAACAAACGCATTAATGGTTGAGTCATAACTGAAACGTTAATATTGAGTCATAACCGACGTACTTATGGCTAGTAATGGACACGTTAATGGCTGATTTATGACGGCTTAATTGATGAATGTTTTAAAAGGGTTTATGACATTCATTCACCCTCTCACTCCTGGAGCCTATATAAGAAGGCCCCCCTCACACTATGAGTCACACAAGAGAGGAACCACTTCTCTCATCCTCCCAGACCATTTCAATGTTGTGATGCTTCCAAGTATTTCCTGCTCTGTCTCTTGCACGCACAAGAAACAGAGTGAGCAGGCCTCCAAAATCGACGCTCTCTCGAGATCCTGCCGCGGGATAGAGGGCGAATACGATTTTCGAGGAACACATTCATGTGACTGCTCGACGTGTTGTTCGTGCTCGTGTACTATTACATCAACTCCAAGCTCATCTACGACTACTTCACGTTTTCGTGGATGCAATCTGCACTGCATCAACGATCTTCACTGCACCAAGGAAGATCGACTACATCGAACAGCCCAACATGTCAACTGTTGAGAACGACGCCGCCGGTGCCTTCAGCACTGGTCCCACCTCTAGGTATAGTACAAAGACTATTCTTTTTTGCTTTAGTAATTTTGAGCATTACTATTGCTAATATGAAGAGCGTAGGATCTATTGAATTTGTAATATTTATGAGTAATATGCAAGTCATTATTTATGCTTTATTATGGATTAATATAAGTCGAATAATTTCTAATTTTCCAACACAGTGCACGTCATACATGATTAGGGTTTCCGGGTCAGCTCTAATACTAGAATACACACAACACATTAGTTTTTATCTCTCTTCCTACCCGTGGCACCATTGCAGTCTATTCCATTTCGAGCTGCAGCCTGCACCAACGATCGGAGGAGCACGTCTCCTGAAGATCTTGTAGTTGCAATCTTGCATCAAGAGAGGGCAAGTAAGGTTTTAGGAAGCATTCCATATGACTGCTCACATTCTTCATTACGGGAGACATGCCGTCTAAGTTGGGTGACAATTGTTACTTGGATCGCAGCAGTACCTTGATTTCTCTAGTTATAAATCGTACATGCAATCCATTTGTGATCGAATCTGATATTGTGATACACATAGTTGTACGTGTTGCTGCTATTTGTGTTGATTGGCATTTTTGTTGTTAACTATATTCTGAAATTTATCTTTAAATTCCCTAATCTTCTAAAATACTATTATATTGTTCTAGCGCACTAAAATATACTTCTCTCATTTTAAAAAATTTGTCGCTTGTTAGTTCAAAAATGAACTATCAAACAACAAACAATTGGGAACGGAAGGAGTATACATTTTGCATAGTTTTTTATATTCTATTAAATTAATCTAGAGCTCCATCGCTACAGGAAACTCGCACCATTACGCCGGCCAGAATAACTTACGTGGGCCAGCCGACGTAAGTCACTAAACTTATATCGGCCCACGGCAGCCGACGTAAGTTAACCAACTTACTCCGGCCATGGGCCCGTGAACGACGTAAGTAAGTGGACCAACGGTATTTAACACACTACTTACATAGTTCCAGCTACACTTTCCAAAAAATATAGGGCATCAACATTACATTTGTGCCACCCAACTGGCGGTCTCCTCTAGTGCTGCACTTGCTTTGTACTTTGAGGCTTCGCTGGAACAGTAAGTGCCAAAGATCAAATGTTGTGTCGTGCACCCATGCTACAGCTTGAAGCACGCATCTCTCCATGTCGATATTTGTTCCGCGTAATCCAAATTGACCACATGCCCCATAGAAGCCACGCAGAAGCAGCACCCGTCCTGAAATTGAAATGCAGCGTCAGACTGCTCGCACCGGCAAACGGTAAATGCGCCGCTACTGCATTTAGCGCTTGCGGCAGACCGCAGCGGCAACTCCAAACAGATCGGTAAAATGGCAGCAGCAACAGGAAGCCGCCACAGACAGCGTCGTCTGTATGTAGAAAGAGAAAGGAAGAAAAGAGAAAGAAAGGAGAGAAAAAAGAAAGAAAGGAGGAGATAGGAATAAAATATGTTAAAAATGATATAGAGGTCTCATTTAGAGGTGAACGAGTAGGGAAAACTAAACTGTAAAAGAAAAATCTTTTTAGAGGTAGAATATAGAGGTAAGATATAGAGGTACATGAGTGTGGACAGTCTCAGGAGGCTCCGAGCTTTCATGTACTGTCATTCCTCCCGGCCGCACACGGCCTAACATATACTACTACCCTAGCAAGTACTAGCATTGTAGCAGACGCTCAGCCTCCTCCACAACCGCCGGCATCACCTACTACTCTAGCAAGTACTAGTAACAACTTCTCTTCTCATCCCTCCTTTTCTGCAGCTCACCACCTGTCACCGTACAACCGCCGTGTTTTACTCCTATATATAGCCACCACAAGCTCCATGTCTCCCGTGCTCTACCAGTATTTCCTCCCTGCCGCTGCCTGCTTCAACAGTATTTCCTTCCCTCCTCCCGCTGTCTATTTATTTACTAATTAGTTGTTTAATTTTTTACTAATTAGTTGATTAACCGTTTACTAATTAGTTGTTTAATTGTTTACTAATTGTCTATTTACTACTTAGTTGTTTAATTATTTAATTTTTTTAAATATTTTGATTCCTTGAGTGTTTATTTATGATATGTATATAAACGAGCTCCAGGCCGGCTTCACCCGACAGAGCTCATTTATGGCCCGACACGGTTATTTAATAGTCACCTATGCATATAGACGGATACAAAGACGAAAAGCGACGGTGATGACGGCAAGCTCCCGCGCGTGGGTGGCGCGATCCGACGAAGCATAAAGTATTGTCTCGTAAAGCTGTTCGACTGTTAACGTCGGACCCAGATGGGTATAACTTAGGATGGCTGACCCAATTCCCTACCTCTCTCTTGTTCTTTCCTCCTCTCTCTCGTAAATGACTCAAAATTAAAAGATTAACGTAACCTGTACCCTTTGCATTACCCGTTTCGAACCGGCCCATCTCACATGTGTTACGCATGTGAGGCGTGCAGGTTCGGAATTGTTCATTTTTTGATAGCCGGAGAGTGATCGAGGGGGCGTGGCTTGTGACGAGATGTGGGTGTGGATCTGGACGAGATTTTGATGGTATAACCCTGATTTTCTTCGCTGCACCAATTTCAGACGTGCAGTTGGAGAACAACAGGGTTATGCTGCTAAAATTTCGTTCGGATCCAGACCACGCGTCTCTTCATAAGCACGCCCCCTTGGTCCTCTTGGGTGGGTTTAGAACCTATCTTTTCCAATAGATGTAGGACCGTGACATTATACAAAGTACAAAGTAACCATAATTTCTCTGGCTTTAAACTGCAGAGTCAAACATGAGTAAAGACTGCAGTTGGATGTATACTGGTTGGAAGAACAGATTTGGTGGTCACTTAGATGAGTGGTTCGTCAAGACAGATGCTTTTGTAGAACAAGCTTTTTCGTTGTCAAATATCGATAAGGTGCAGTGCCCATGTATGAAATGCCGGAACGCGAAGTTTTTGGACAAAGTGGAACTTTCAATATACTTGTGTTGGAATGGTTACATGTCACATTATGAGGTGTGAACCTTCCACGGTGAGACAGCTTCTCAAGCTGTACAAGAAGTGAAAGCGGACAATGATGATTACATGGGGGTCGATATCATAGATGAGATGCTGGAAGCTATAACCAGAGCTTACAGAGGATCCTCCTACAGCGGAGGTTGAAAAGTTCTTCAAGCTTCTCAAAGCTTAAGAAGAGCCGCTCCATGGATGCTATGAAATGACCCTCCTCACTTTTGTGACTAGACTTATGACAATTAAGTCTAAGTACTTCTTTTCTAATAACTGCTACAACGACCTCATCAAATTATTCCTCGATGTCCTTCCACAACGTCATAAAGTGCCTAAAGATATGTATCAGGCAAAAAAAATTCTTTCCGGTCTCGGTCTGAAATACGAGAAGATTGATTTGTATTCGGACAACAGCATGCTTTTCTGGAGAGAGCATGCCAATGAGAATGTTTAAAATGTGGTTAACCAAGGTTCATCGAAGTTGTTAATAAAGATGGTGATACTGTGATGGCAGAAGTCGCACGTAAGCAGCTTCGCACCTGTGACACCTCGGTTGGAGCGGCTATTCATTTAAAAAAAAACCAGTGTTTTTCTAAACGCTAAACGGTAAACAGTTGGTCGAGGTGTGTTTACCGTTTAGTCTGCTTAAACAGTGTTTAAACAGATTAAACGGTGTGTACTATAGATAAGTAAAATATATTTTTACTAACCTTTTTTTGAAGTACTTTTGAATAGATTTTCCATTGCAGCTTGGCAGGTATGGAAATAGAGGAAAGCAACCATTCAGGAGAAGACAATGTACATTGTTACTGTACCTGTTCAAAGTTTACTGAAGTAACTGTTCAGACTCAAGAAACTTATAAACATGATATTGTAATTGTATTAGTGTATTGTATAAGAAATAATGAAATAAGTTGTAGGATCGAAGAGCACGTGAAAAGCTACCAGTGAGGGGTGAATGGTAGATTCAAAACTTTTTCAGCGGAAGCAATGGAAACCCCTCATCAGAAAAATGATCAGTTAAAGAAATCATGTGTGAGACTAATCTAAATGTGTTTCACCATGAAAAAAGTGATAGATATCAGAGAGAATCAAGTCACGAAGACACGACAACAAGAATCACAAGAAACCGTCGAGAAAAACTCAAGTTATGATCAAAAGATTGAACAAAGGTCAATCTATTCTACTCAAGACAAACAGTTCTGGAACACTGCTAAGAAACTCGTGTAGATCCAAAATCACAAATCCAATGACCGTGAAATTTCACAGATGATATATAATCAAGTTGTCAAGACAACCCAAAAAGAATCACGTCGATTGGATCTGTAAAACACGAGTTATGATAAAACCACCGAAGAAAGGTAGTGTTGTGCTGAAAACTCAATGAGAGAAACTTGTCTGAAACAAGTTGAACGAACAAGTCACAAAAGTTCCTTTAAACTATGACCTTTATTCAATAGAACACAAGAGGAACAGCCCAAAAGTCGTCTACCACGAGCTCAGGCTTCCCTTGCTTATATAACCAGTCCAAAAGCCAACTCAACTCAAACGAGGACTCTAATCCTACTCAATTCACGAGTCGAAACTTTCCATAACTGCCCAAGACTCTTCAATACGCAAATAGAAGCAATCTTAAGACTTCAAAGACCTTACGAATGTATCCCACATTCCAAAACAACTCAAATTCGAGACCCACACGAAATTCTATCATAACCAACTAAAAACTTTCAATATTTGAGTCAAACACCACTCAGCCGCAGCCTGAGTCCATAACCTAGTCAGTTGGACCTTTCCGACCAATTTTTTACGTCCACATCTCTCCATCACACCTCGGAACCATGCAGCCACATCCATGCACTCCTTGCACACATGCAAACATCTTCCAACGACGTCCACGATACCTTCATATGCATTGTTCTTGATTCAAACATGCTGCACAACCTCCCGATCAACTCAACCACAATTCCTCCCGAACTTGGTTGTTGAACCTTATCTTCTCCCTAAGACTAGTTCAATGGATCCCGTCACTAGCCATGTCTTGAACTCAAGCAACACCTGCACATAAATAAACAACCAATACTTTCGAGCACAAGTCCTCGACTTGACTCTCATTAGTTCGATAATCACAACACCTTACGTGAGAACCTCACATAAGCATGTTGCAAACAATAGCAAATGATATCAGCCATAACCACCAAAACACACCAAAAATTTAGTAAAAGAATACTAAGCAAACTTTCCATAAGTGTAAAGCAAGTTTGAAACATTGTAAGATAAAAGCAGAATAACTGCAATCAAGCTTCGAACCTTGCCAAAGCTAACCAAAACATGCCGGACCTATCATCGAATCTTGATAAAAAGATATTTTGGTAGTATTCAAAACTTTTATCACCATAGCCAATGTATTCAGCACACATAGGTCTCACAATCTCCCCCTTGATGAATGCATTGGCAATACCACTAAATCGGAACATTAGCTTATTCACATGAAAAGTTTTCAAAGCAATTTCTCCCCCTATACATATATCTCCCCCTTGCAATCTTCTCCCCCTTTGACAATGTATTCAACAAGGTACAAAAGAGAAATTTTAATTTGTTATGAGCACATTATAACATATACATATAAAACAAAGCTCATCCAAGTCATACTATCAAGTAACTTACACTATCACAACAATGAGATACATAAAGTAATGTAAGACATTCTAGAGTTCAAGTGTAATTTTCAATTTAAGCAAGTCATGATCTCACAAACTTAACTATTTCAAGACCTGAAAGCATGACACTTGTTGCTGCAATTTTATTTTCTTTTAAGCACAAATTTTTAACATATGATATTTGCAAGAGATTATATGCGCATCTGCCTTATTCTAACCAACCAAGCCAATCCTATGTCATTTGACAATCAGAAGCTTAAGAACATGGTTTTAGTCATACACAACTTCTTTCAAGATCATATCTAAGTGCAGTGATAAGCCATCTCAAAAGAAGAAGCGCGATGCATGCATATTCTCTTGATCTTTTCTCAATTTATATTTGACCATAAAAGCTCAACATGTAAGTTAATTACTTGATTAATTATTTATGATTAAAAGCACTTGTGAGCATGCAACAAGTTCAAAACAACAAGAAAGTTCGATCATGACCAAATTTAGTGTAAGTAATTATTTCAATTACTAGTAATGGCAAAAACTACAAAATGTATAACATGAGTAATGTAGTAAAAACTTTCAGCATGTAAAAGGAATCACAAAGTCATATATGTATGAAATGCTATGCTCATACTATTTTATGTTCAGATTCACACATAGACTTCCTAAGTTTCAAAACTCCCCCTCAATTTAAGCCATGAGGATGCATAACCCCTATTTCACTATGCATGTAACAAAAACAAGTGAAATCCAAAGGTTTTGTGAAAATGTCAGCCAATTGTTGTTCGATATCTACATGGTGAAGCACAATGTTTCCTTTTTCAATATTATCATGGAGAAAGTGATACCTAATATCAATGTGCTTTGTTCTAGAATGTTGCACGGGGTTTTTAGGAATGCAAATGGCACTAGTGTTATCACAAAACAATGGAATGCTATCTAGATCAACCCCATAGTCCTTAAGTGTTTGAACAATCCAAAGAATTTGTGAGCAAGCACTAGCAGCAGCTACATATTCAGATTTGGCTGTGGATTGTGCAACTAAGTTTTGTTTTCTAGAGGACCAAGCAACAAGTGAATTACCAAGAAAATGACAAGCACCTGAAGTACTTTTCCTATCAATCCTACAACCCCCAAAATCAGCATCTGAAAAAGCTTTCAAAGTAACAGTTGAGGAAGAAGGAAGAAAAATGCCAAAGTCTTGAGTTCCATGTAAGTACTTGAGAATCCTTTTGACGGCTTGCCGATGTGAATCACGTGGGGAAGCTTGATATCGTGCACAAAGACATACGCTGAATTGTATGTCCGATCTTGATGCCGTGAGGTACAACAGTGATCCGATCATGCTTCTATATTCTTTTTGATCCACGGGTTCACCATCTTCATCAAGTTCAAGTGTCATTGTTGTACCCATTGGTGTCCGAAGAGGCTTGCTTTTGTCTATGTTGAAGTGCTTGAGAAGATCTCTTGTATACTTCGTTTGATGCACAAAGGTACCTTCCTTGGTTTGTTTGATTTGCATCCCCAAAAAGTATGTGAGTTCTCCCATCATACTCATTTCAAATTCTGAACTCATCATAGCTGAAAACATGAACACAAGATCATGAGAAGCACAACCAAAGATAATATCATCCACATACACTTGAACGAATAATGAGTCATTGCCATGCTTAAGCACAAAAAGATTTTTATCAACCTTGCCCATGGTAAACCCTTTTCAAGTAAGAATGTTTTTAATCTATCATACCATGCTCTAGGGCTTGTTTGAGACCGTACAAGGCTTTGGACAGTTTGTAAAAATGATTAGGAAAATCTAAATTTTCAAAACCCAGTGGCTGCTTGACATAAACCTCCTCATCTATGTAGCCATTAAGAAAAGCACTTTTAACATCCATTTGATATAGCTTAAAACCTTTAGATGCAGCAAAAGCTAACAAAATTCTTATGGCTTCTTGTTGGTACCACGTATCGGGTACCCCTTGGTACCGCAAGAAATGCAAGAGAATTCCACCTGTCAGAATTAAAGGATTCCTTAGGCCCCACATGTCATGAGCCACGTGTGGAGCTTTCGGACCTACACCACCAACAGAAACACAGACGAATCTCCCACAATACGGACATTCAAGGGACTGTTAAAGCGGCAGTTACAAGACCTGATTACGTGTCATTAATGCTATATTAATGACACACGATCAGTGCACTATTAACAGGGGTAATGTGACTATTAAGGCACGTTATAACACTATTAATCATGCTTAATACCCATAGACAGTGTATTAGGTCAGTAAATACGCCAGGGCCACATGTGGGGCCAAGAAAATATTGTAACAGTAAGTCCTTACTCTATAAAAGGACTGGCAGCGCATTACATAGGCAAGAGAAGCTCATAGGCTTGCCTACTCAAGAGAGATCCTTAATACAACACCACACACCCCGTGGAGTAGGGTATTACGCTTAGGCGGCCCGAACCACGTAAATCTCAAGTGTCACCATTTTGTTCTAAATCTCTGTGCGCCCCAAACCTAAACAAGAACCTCCACGGGCTACGTTTAGTAGTATCGGGGGAAGTGTCGTTCACGCACTTCAATATTCGGCGCGCCAGAAAGGGGGGCTCCTGAGATTTTAAGATGGTGAACTCCGCAGCAGGATCCTCCAATGGCACCATGCTGGACAACCTGCTAGAGGTAACCCCTCTAACGTGCAGCAACCAGTAGGTGCCGTTGTTCCGGTGGGTGTCATGCCACCACCACCACCATCTGCCCCAACAAACAATGTTGGACGGCAGGATCGGGTATTGGTGTCGGTCACAACATCGGCAATTAATAACCCTGAGAACACGCTAATTGCTGCACAAACCTTGCTAGAATGCCCACCAGTGCTTGGAGCACCTCAGGGTGCGATGGAACAGTGGCGCGCTGATGTCTAACATCTGGTTGCAGCTGCAGCCGATGCCATCAGCAACCAAGGTCCTCCCCCTTCGGGGCAGGCAACAGCTCAATGTAGGACCTTGTCTGGAAGACTTGGTACACACGTGTCATAGCACCAACGGCGTGCTGCATCTCAACAAGTGACTTCACTACCTTCCAGGGCACGACGCACCCAGACCATCACTAGGATTACGACCCATGATCTGCGGTCGGAACTTGATCGCCGTTACCGGCAGCAGAATGGACGCGTACATATCGAGCGTGCTCGCGAGAGGCGAGAATCTTGAGACAAACCTACTCCTTAGGGAGTAGGGGGGGGCTGTTCTGCCCTGGCCATGCATTTACACATGGTCAGATGGCCACAAAAGTTCCGGCCTATCCTTTGGTGTCAAATAGCTACTAGTAAAGGGTGATTCACAGCTCATCATAAAACAAGTTAATGGTGAATGCTGCTGCAACAACCCTCCACTATCTGCGTACCTCCTTGAAGTCCAGAGGCTTCAAAAGGATTTCAAAGTCCTAGACCTCTGCCATGTCCAACATCAACACAACATTGAAGCCGATGAAGTCTCAACGAAGGCCTCAACTAGAGCTCTGGCTCCAGATGGAATCATCGTCTGGAGGTTGTCAAGACCAACAGATCAGCCTGCCAAGCTGAGCGAAGGGGGTGAGACCAGCACCTCGAAGCTGGCAATCCTGGTGGCCTTGTTTCCATGGCGTCCATCAAGGGTCATAGGTGCTGTCGGAAGCTCCGAGCAACCCAGCATGCAATACTCAGAAGCTCAAGTTAGCTCTGATGCATGGATCTTAGAGGTCCAGAGCTACTTGAAAGATAATGTCCTTCTTGAAGACAGTGCATCCGCTGACCGGATTGTTGGATTGGCTAAAAGATACACATTGGTAGAAGGGGATCTCTACCTGCGTGGCGCCAATGTCATCCTAATGCATTGCATTACAAGGGAAGAAGGCCGTGAGATTCTCGTGGAAATCCATGGAGGCGAGTGTGGGAACCATGCTTCTTCTCGCACGTATGATGGAAAAGCCTTTCGGCATGGCTTGTACTGGCCTACAACACTCCAGGACGCAGTTGAGCTAGTGAAAAATTGTGAAGTGTGCCAGTTCCACGCAAAACAGTTTCATACAACGGCTCAATCATTGCAAATGATACCTCTGACGTGGCCATTTGCTGTGTGGGGTCTGGACATCTTGGGGCCATTACCAAAAGCTGTCGAATGTTACAAGTTCCTGTATGTCACCATTGACAAGTTCACTAAGTGGCCGGATGCTACCCCAGTTGTAACAATCAACAAGCAATCAGCAATCAAGTTCTTGAAGTCCATTATATGCAGATTTGGAGTTCTGAATAAAGTCATAACTGACAATGGAACCCAATTTACAAGCGCCGCATTTCAAGAATATTGCGAAGACCTCGTTATACAACTGAGCTACGCCTCGCTAGCTCACCCAGCAAGCAATGGTCAAGCCGAGAGCGCAAATGCGGAAATTTTAAAGGGACTCAAGACACGAACATATGAGCGCCTGAAAAAGCATGGAGCCAACTGGATTGAGGAGCTTCTGTCCACATTGTGGGCGAACGGAACAACTCCAAACCGGTCAACTAGGGAGACTCCCTTCTTCCTGGTGTACGGAGCTGAAGCAGTCCTTCCTCCGGAGATCACCTTAGGGTCCCTCCGGGTCTGGACCTTCGACGAAGCCACATAGGCCCAGCTCCGGCATGAAGACCTTGACCTCGTCGATGAGGGAAGGTTCCAAGCAGCTGTTTGGAATGCACGTTATCGCAAAGCACTCCGGCGCTATCATCAAAGGCATGTGCGCAATCGACAGCTTGAAGAAGGTGATATGGTGCTTTGGAAGATACTAACTCGTGAAGGGATGAATAAAATTTCTCCAAGTTGGGAAGGTCCCTTTCGAGTGATCAAAGTATCCCGTCCCGGATGCGTTCGCTTGGCAACTGAGGATGGGACTCCGCTTCCTAATCCTAGGAACATCGAGCACCTCCGTAAGTTTTATGCTTAGAATCACGGAGGTGAGTCTGTAATTACATACAATGTATGTTATAGAGTCGCTATACAAAGATGGGTAGGTCTTCTGGTGGAACATCCGGACCCCTCCAGGAGGGTTCGGAAAGTTCAAGTACACTTCATACAGTCACAACACTAGAAGTGTAACTACCTGCCTGGGGTTAATCCAAGATGTATAGCACACTTAGTTTGGTCCCGCACCCAAAGTGTGTCCTTGTCTTCCCTGTAATCCAGACCTATAATGAAAGACATTGTTGTGTGAAAACAGACTCCACGTGCATTTATGCACAAGGCTCATTCTTTCGAATAATTATTTTTATCCTTCTTGTCTATAATAAAGTTGTGCAATTCTTGTTATGTTTCAATCCAAGTTATTCATATATGTTACAAGTTTTATTGTTGGTCTCTTTAGATCCTAACATTGCTGCATAGTCTACTTGCCCGAACGCCAAGCCCACATAGGTCTGCAGTGTGCTATCGACTTAGCCTGGTCCTGCATCATAAGTACACCATTCTACATACATCCCAGCAGGCCTCAGTAGGGTGAGTACTAAAAAGGCATGCAGATCTAAAGAAATTATAACAATATGCTTGTTATCATATGGGGTTTCTTTGTACCTAAAACTCAAATAAGAACGATAAGTCACAAACGACTTATAGACAAGAGGACAAATTTTACTCTTTTCTTGTCTTTAATGTGCAGGAAAAACAGAAACACATAGTGGTGGTGGATGACGCTGGAGCTACTAAGCTCCGTCATCCTACAAGCGGCCCCATCGTCGACGATTTATATGTTGACAAAGGGTACCGCTGGAGCTACCAAGCTCCGACATTCCCAGTGGACCTACCATCGACGCGTCATATGTTGATGGAAGGTACCGTCGGAGCTACCAAGCTCCGACAGCCCCAGGGGGCCAGCCGTCGACTCATCGGAGATAAAGACTTAGAATCTAAAATCTACAAGTTCGAAGCGTTCAAGTCATCAACATACCGTCAAATCCTTTTGGTACATGTAAACACTCAAATTGTGCACATATACCAGGGGCCAACAAGACAAAGCACAGTATATTGAAGAGAAAACAACAATAAAGTGAAATTCATGGCAAAGAAAGTGGATTTTATTAATTCGAAGCACTGGATTACAAATTGGGATTATAGCAGAAGGCAAAAGGAAAAAGTTCTAGCTACTGGAGGATCTAAGTCCTGCAGAAGAATGAGGCAACTTCTTTGGCAACCACTTGGATGCTGTCCTTGGCAGTGTCTTCCTCTTCAGCAACAGGACCCTTGAGCACCGGTTCCAGGGAGAATTGAGGGTCTCGGCTCACGTAGCACGTCAGCACATATTTTGCGACATTCGTAGCTAAATACTTCCCCTCTGTCTCCAGCTGGTCCACAATGACGTTGCTTATTGCGTTGAGTTTTCCACTAGCGCTCGGTCCAGGTCCAACTCCAGATTGTCCGGACGTACAGGACTGAAGCCTAGTGGTTTCAGCGCGTAGTCGGCTCGCCCCAAGAAGTCCAACACTTGAATGGACTCCGTCTCCCTCAAGCTCCGCAGCTCCTCCAGTGACCTCTCATCAGCCGCAAGCTCCAAACTCTCCCGAGTGAGGCGCTCAACGACTTTGGCATGCTGCTGCATATTCTCAACAACTTGCTTCTCGCGGTCAGTCAGCTCCGTCTCCCGAAGGTGGATGCGGTTCCGCCTTTTCGCCAGGTCTTTTTCCCTGCCTCTCACTTTCCCTTCCCTAGTGGCAACATCAGCTTCTCTTTTCGAGAGCTCCTACCGCAGCTTCCAGTACTTCTCCTTTTCCTCCTCACTCCACTACTCAAATTTCTTTGAGCGATCCGCCAAATTCTGCTCTCCCAGGGTCAACTTTTGGGCAAGCTCTTCGTCCCTCTTCAAAAGATCCTCCTGCTGTTCCAGGAGCTTTGCTTCCCTTGCCTCAAGGTCCGCTTGGCGCTTTATGAGGACCTCATGTAACTCATTGAGGTTTTTGCGATGCTCATCAACAGCATCACTCCTCTCCTTGTCTTGTTCAAGGTGAAAGCATCTAGGCCCCATGAGGTACGGTTTCGGTGATTAATGACAACCATTCGATTTTACTAATGAATTTGTGAATGCAAGGTCCCAATAATCACTCAATCAAATGAAATCAAAATGACATTGGAGACCCATATAAAATCAACTAATGAGATCAAATCGAATCATATGAAGACAAGAAGTGAAAGCTCTAACTTGACATCACTCAATGCTTGAAGACTATCAGAACAACATTTCAAACAAGTGTCAAAGAGGTCACAAGTTCAAATTCCAAAAGAACAACTCAAAACAACTCGAAGTCAACAAGTTGAACACACCGGATCATCCGATGATTTCTGAGTTGACTACATCGGTCGAGTTGTGTCAACAGAAGAAGAAGACCTCAGAGCAAAGCACTCACCGGATCATCCGATGTATGGCTCAGTCACATCGGTCCATCAGTACAGTTTGCAACGTCATTGGACCAAGTGAAGCACCGGATCATCCGATGTACAGAGGTGTGAACATCAGTTGATTACTCCAGTAAGCCTCAAGTTCAAGATAATTCTGAAGGAAGAGCCACCGGATCATCCGATGATGAAGATGAAGCTACATCGGTCTAACAACGGTCATATCTGACACCATGACGTCAGCCATCTTAATTAGACCGATGATAACCAAGGGGGAGACATCAGATCATCCGATGTGTACAATAAAGTTCTGTCAGCCTACTTTTCCAACGGCTATTTCGGGGAGGTTGGCTTTAAATACCCCTAAGCCAGTCATTACGGCAAGTCTTGATACTCAGAAGCTAACAACACATCCAAGAGCACTCAAGACCAAGAGCTTACACTTCCTCACCCATTAGATCATTTGTATAGGCTAGATCTAGCTAGAGAAAAGCTTGTGTGCGTCCATTCTCTGTGATTGGAGTCTCTAGGCTAGTGAGAGGTTGAAGAGATCCTTCCGGAGCTTGCCAAGGTGTGTGTGGAAGCCCGGAAGATCAAGGATTGTACAAGGCTTGAGCTCCACCTTGCCGGAGATGGCGAACGGAGAAGATTAGTGAAGACCCCCTTGTCTCGGTGACTTGGGAGTGGCAAAACCCTTCGGTGGGTGCCACAACGTGGATGTAGGAAGATCCTTGTGATCTTGCCGAACCACGGGATAAACTCCGTGTCTCCGTGTCTTTTGAGCGTTTGCATTCCTCTCCCTCCTTTTACATTATGCAAACTTTATTCCGCAACTTATATTTACGTTGATTGCATAGATAAACCGCATAAGGAATTGGGCTTTAGTCGTTAATTTTTAATTGTCTTAAAATTTGAAAGAAAGCCCAATTCACCCCCCCCTCTTAGGCGTTTCGATCCTTACAATTGGTATCAGAGCAAGGTTGCTCATAGGATCATTCTAGCTTCACCGCTAGAGAGCGAAAATGGCCAAGGTTGGGGGTTCGGTTCCTATCTTCGAGGGCAAGAACTTTTCCTATTGGAAAGCACGCATGCGCTCTTACCTAGAGGCTATTGCTCCCGAAGTATGGGAAGCGACTCATGCGGGGTTTGGAGAACATAATTATGTTGGTGATCAAATTAAATGGGATGCTAAGGCTAGGAATGCAATCTATGAATGCATAAGTCAAGATGTCTTTTCTAGAATTGCTAGTAAGGAAAAGGCTTGTGAAATTTGGGCTTGCTTGATAGAAATTCATGAGGGTTCATCTCGTGTAAAGGAACTTAAATATCACATGCTTAAAGCAAAATATGATGAATTTAAGATGCTTCCTCATGAAAATGTTAATGAAATGTTTTCACGCTTAAATGTTCTTATTGAGGAGATTAATGCTCTTGACATTGCGTCTCTTGGCAAGGGACTCATCAACCGTAAGATCCTCATGCTTCTTCCCAAGCCAAAGTACAACATTATCAACTCCATGCTCCAAAAAGAGTCACTTGACCACATTGAAGTTTCGGAGCTCATTGGAGAAATACACGCTCATGAGATGAGTGTACTTGGGATGATGGAGCAATCATCATCAAAAACTATTGCTGTAAAGGCCTCCACCAAGAAAACGAGCTTCAAGAAGAAGAAGGTGGTTGAGTCTAGCTCAAGTGAAGAAGAGCAAGCATCAAGTGAAGAAGATGATGATGAGCTTGCCTTGATGATGAGAAAGTTCTCACGCTTGAACTCCAAGATCGCCAAGAAGGGATACACCTTTGATCTCAAGAAGAAAGCGTTCCTACCAAGGAGAGACGATCGCAAGACTTGCTACAATTGTGGTGATCAAGGCCACATCTCCTATGATTGTCCAAAACCGGACAAAAGGAGAGAGAACTACAAGGGCAAGCAACGCAAGCTTGAGGAAAGTGATTATGATGAAGAAGAGGTCAAACCCAAACCAAGAGCCTTTGGGAAGAAGAAACAAGACAAGGGCAAGAAAGCAAGACTCTTCCCAAAGAAGAGAAATGGCCCACAAAAGGTGTTCATGTGTGAGGCAAATGAATGGGTCACCATTGAAGAAACAAGTGATGAAGAGAGTGAAGAGGAAGAAGAAAGCTTGGCCGGCCTCGCCATCGCCAACAATGATGATGCACCTCTTCAACCACCGCCCATGTGCCTCATGGCGAAAGGTAACACCAAGGTATGCGATGACTCTAGCGATGATGAGCTTTCCCCCGATGATTTAACTTGTTTGATAAATGAATATCATGCTATCATTAAGAGAGAAAAGAGTAAGGTTAAAGTGCTTGAAGAAACTCGTGCTAAACTTGAGAGTACTAACCTTGATTTGCTTGACAAGTATGAAAGCATACTTAAAGAGCATGACACGCTCATATCCCATGTCAAGCAAATTGAGGAAGAAAATGCTAAAATTAAGATAGATAATCATGAACTTGACTTAGCACACCAAACACTCTTGGAAGAGCACAACAAGTTAATACAAGAACATCAAACACTTAACCTTGCTCATGACATGCTTGATCAAGAATTGAATAATATGAAGAAGCAAACTCTTAATGATAAGATATCCATTACTTCTCATGCCACTAATGCTTTGCACAAGTCTTTGCCTATGAAAGCTAATGCTAGGGAGAAGGACTTGTTGGAAGAAATTGAGAGTCTCCGCACTAGTGTGGCTAGACTTTCAAAAGGAGAAGTCAAACACAAGGAAATTCTCTTCCAACAAGCTAAGGCCTTCAACAAGAGAGGACTTGGATCCTTCCCGGTGCCTAACAAAGGAAAGGTGCCCTCACCGGAGCTAAGAACAAGTTTCATCAAGGAAGTTGGTTCTTATTGCCAACATTGTGAGGTCACCGGTCACCACACAAGGGAGTGTACTCTTCCTAACCGACCTTCTCCTAAATTGCCTACTAACTATAAATCTACTTTCAATGATCATTATTATCTCTTGAGTAAAGTACAAGGCAAGGTGAAGGCTAGGTTCATTGGCAAAGACATGAAGGGCATGAAAGGGATGCTCCCCAAGCAACTTTGGGTCCCAAAAACACTTGTATCATACATACAAGGACCTAAGTTGGCTTGGGTTCCTAAAGCCAAAAATTGAATTCATGTGTGTAGGTGAACTACAAAGCCGGAGGAAAGCATTGGGTACTCGATAGCGGGTGCACTCAACATATGACCGGCAATGATGGTATGTTCACCACCATAGAAAACCCCAACAATCATGAACAAGTCACCTTTGGTGATAACTCTAAGGGAAAGGTAATTGGGTTAGGTAAAATTGCTATTTCAAATGACTTGTCCATTTCGAATGTCTTCTACGTTAAGTCACTTAGCTTCAATTTACTTTCTATTGCACAACTATGTGATCTTGGACTAACGTGCACATTTAGCAAGAATGATGTTGTTGTGAGTAGTGAAACTAGCCAAGACATAGTCTTCAAAGGATTTTGACATGGACATCTCTACCTAGTGGACTTCGCCAACAAGAATGCTAGCTTGACCACTTGTCTTTTCACTAAGACAAGCTTGGGATGGCTATGGCACCGACGCATAACGCACATTGGAATGAGCAAACTTAAGAAGTCATTCAAGCTTGGGATGGTAATCGGTGTGAAGGATGTCACATTTGAGAAGAACAAGCTTTGTAGCGCTTGTCAAGCCGGGAAGCAAGTTGCTTCACACCACCCAATGAAGACAATGGTGTCAACCTCCAAGCCACTTGAACTACTCCACATGGACCTCTTCGAACCGTCCACATATCAAAGCCTTGGCGGTAACCTCTATTGTCTCGTTATTGTTGATGACTATTCTCGCTATGCTTGGACTCTATTTTTAGGCGACAAGAGTGAAACTCCGGAAGTGTTCAAGACCTTTGCCAACCGCGCTCAAAGGGAATTCCAACTTCCCATTATCAAGGTCCAGAGCGACAACGGCACCGAATTCAAGAACTACAACATTGGGGAATGGTGTGACCATGAAGGCGTGAAGCATGAATTTTCGGCCACATACACCCCCAACAAAATGGTGTTGTTGAAAGGAAAAACAAAACACTCATCACTCTTGCAAGAGCAATGCTTGATGACTATGGCACGTCGGAGAAGTTTTGGGCCGAAGCAATCAACACGGCGTGCCATGCCGCAAATAGGGTCTATCTTCACCGACTACTTCAAAAGACCCCGTACGAGCTTCTCATTGGGAGAAAGCCCAACATCTCCTACTTTCGAGTCTTTGGGTGCAAATGCTACATCTACTGCAAGAAAAGGCTCGGTAAGTTTGAAAGAAGATGTGATGTTGGTATTTTTCTTGGTTATGCATCAAACTCAAAAGCATATCGAGTATTCAACCAAACCTCCGGTTTAGTCGAAGAAAGTTGTGATGTTGAGTTTGATGAGACTAATGGCTCCCAAGAGGAGAGTTTTTGTCATGATGAAATAGATGATGAGCCTCTACGAGAAGCCATGAAAAACATGACCATTGGAGACATCAAGCCGGAAGTTGAAGAGGGCCATGATCAAGGGGGAGCTTCAAGTTCCAACAACAACACCTCTATGGCGCCTCAAGTTGACGAAGAAGAGAAGCATGATCCATTGCCAACTCAAGACTCACAAGCACAACAACATCAAGAAGAAGAAGAAGTCCATGATCAAGTCCAACCACAAGAGGAACAACACGCATCACCTTCGCCAAGTGCTTCACAACCGCTTATGAGGCATGGACGCATCTCCAAGGCACATCCAATGGACCAAATCATTGGAAGTCCGTCAAGGGGTGTAAGTGCACGTTCTCGCCACGTTGCTTCGTTTTGTGAGCACTACTCTTTTGTTTCGTGTGTAGAGCCCACTCATGTTGAGGAAGTGCTCCAAGACCCAAATTGCGTGATGGCCATGCAAGAAGAACTCAACAACTTCATCCGCAATGAAGTTTGGGTGTTGGAGGAGCGACCCAAGGACAAGAACGTCATCGGAACAAAGTGGGTGTACCGCAACAAACAAGATGAGAATGGCGTTGTGGTACACAACAAGGCAAGACTTGTGGCCAAAGGGTTCTCGCAAGTTGAAGGACTAGATTTTGGGGAGACATTTGCCCCGGTCGCCCGGCTAGAAGCCATCCGTATACTTCTTGCCTTTGCTTCACATCATAGTATTAGACTTTATCAAATGGATGTGAAAAGTGCCTTTCTTAATGGCTACATTAACGAGCTTGTTTATGTTGAACAACCTCCCGGGTTTGAAGATCCGAGGAATCCTAACCATGTGTATAGGTTGCACAAGGCGCTCTACGGGCTCAAGCAAGCACCTAGGGCGTGGTATGAACGACTACGGGACTTCCTCATCATGCAAGGATTTAAGATCGGGAGGGTGGACAGCACACTCTTCACCAAGGACATCAACGGAGATTTGTTCATTTGTCAAATTTATGTTGATGATATTATTTTTGGTTCAACTAACGAAGCTTTTAGCCATGAGTTTGGCAAAATGATGTCTAGGGAATTCGAGATGTCAATGATTGGTGAGCTCAACTTCTTCCTTGGATTCCAAATCAAGCAACTTCAAGAGGGAACCTTCGTCTATCAAGAGAAGTACACCAAGGACCTCTTGAAGAAATTTGAGATGGAAGATTGTAGCTCAAGAAGCACTCCAATGGCAACAAATTGCCATATCGACGCGGATAAGGACAGTAAACCTATTGACCAATCTCACTACCATTCTATGATTGGTTCATTGCTTTATCTTACCGCATCTAGGCCCGATATAATGTTTAGTGTATGCTTATGTGCTCGCTTTCAAGCGGCACCTAAAGAATCGCATAAGAAGGCGGTCTTTAGGATACTTAGGTATCTTAAGCATACCCCTAGTATGGGCTTGTGGTACCCTAAAGGTACAACCTTCCACCTCTTGGGATACTCGGATTCGGACTTTGCCGGATGCCGTGTGGATCGCAAGAGTACCTCCGGTGGGTGCCACTTGCTTGGGTGTTCCCTAGTCTCTTGGTCTAGCAAGAAGCAAAATTCCGTCGCTTTGTCCACGGCAGAAGCGGAATACATTGCGGCCGGTGCATGTTGTGCCCAAATTCTTTACATGAAACAAACCCTTTTGCACTTTGGAATTAAACTTGGTTGTGTGCCTCTCCTTTGTGACAATGAAAGTGCGGTTAAGATAGCTAAAAACCCCGTTCAACACTCCCGCACTAAGCACATTGATATTCACCATCATTTCCTAAGGGACCATGAAGCTAAGGGAGACATCTCTTTGAGAAGTGTTCGGTCCAAAGAACAATTGGCGGATATCTTCACTAAACCACTTGATGAGAAAACTTTTTCTAGGCTAAGAAGTGAATTAAATGTGCTAGATGCAACAAACGTCATGTAAGAATGCAAATCATATAGGTCTTGTCTAACTTCCAAAGGATAGGGGCGAGCTAGAAATAGTTTTCCTTGAGGAAGCCTTTGGAAGGTTCAAACTTGGCAAGATAGATTTACTTTATGTCTTCCATGATGCCTGCCATATAGATTTACAATTTCCTGCATTATAAAATGATTGGCATTGCATACGGTAGATTGTCACAAAGGGGAACCCACCTCATGACAAAGAGACTTGTTTGAAATGCAATATCTCAACTCATATAAGGTGGAAAGAACAAAATGTTAGGCGCGTTAATGCCTAGAGGAACATGCTTCAAAGAGATAGAAGTCTTCATACTCTACCTCACAAAGCATGGGCCTTACATTTTATTTGGATATTTTTCCTCCTATGTTTCTCGGTGTTCCATTTGCTTTAAGGTTTAGCCAAGTTATTGGCATATTAGTTTCTTTGAGGGGTAAGGGGTTGCCCAAAAGGTCCTAAGACAAGTGTTTATCTTTGCTTGTTTGTTTGGTCAAAGGACATATATGGGATGTTATTGTTCTGTAGTCATCGGACTATCCGATGCCTTGGTCAAACCCTCATCGGACCAATAGGTGTTCAATCTTCAAGGGCCAGTTCAGTCAGAACCTCAAATGATCCGACGAGTTCATTCTGAAAAACATCGGTCCATCCGGTGTTCTCTATTCTGGAGTTGTGGTCAATTCCACCGATGTTACTTCCTCCCACGTCGAACCATCCGGTGTCAACACCCCTCTTTTGAACACCCTTACTGTGCCATTCGATCGATGATCCAAACCCTAAGCGTCGGTTCATCCGATGTCCACAGCAATTTTTGAATATCCTTACTGTGGCATTCGACCGATGTTCATTTCACCTAACATCGGTCCATCCGGTGTTAAAATTTCGGCTAGGGTTTGGGACCCACTATTTAAACTCGTGCGCTGCCGGCCTTTCTCTCTCCCCGACTTTTCTCCCGCTCGCGCGCCGCCGCCTCACCCTCCGCCGCCGCCGCCGCCCTAGGCGTCGCCGCCGCCGTCTCCGGCCGTCGCCCTCACAACAGTGCCGCCGCCTCAATCTCCCGTCGCCGCCTCCCGCTCCCATCAGCTGCGCCGCCGCCGCCATCCGCAGAACCACCGCCACCCAAGCGCCGCCGCCGTCTCCACCGCCACAGCCACCCCACACACACACCGCCCTCTCCACCATCAACGTGTGCCACCCTCTACGCTCGCCATCCCCTCGTCGCCGTTAGGGTTTCCCGGCCACGTCAACCTTCGTATTGCCGTTCCGTGCATCGTTCGACTTCGTTCACGCGCTTTTGCCTCGTCGCAATGGCCAGTGACAAGAAGAACAAGGGCAAGGCCATCGCGGAGCCCGCTGCGAAGAAGCAAAAGCTGTCCAAAGAGGAGAAGAAGGCATTGATGGCCGCTCGCACCGCCGAGGAGCGTGAGCGTGGCCGAGGAGGGTCCCTGAGGATCCGCGAGGCTCGTTCCAGACAGCCTCCCGTGATCGATGATTCAGACGCCGAAGAAGAGCCTGAAGCGCCTCTCGTCTGCCGGCGTTTAGCCCGGACCCGTGGGGGACACTCCCCTGCAGTTCCACGTCCAAGACCGACGGCTGCCGACCGTCGTGAGGACAGGGAGGCCGAGAGGGCCATCTACCAGATGGACACGACAGTCCATGTCGGTGAGGGAGTCCGTTTCACGGACTACAGGAAGCTGAAGGCAAAGCAGCTTCGGAAGCTCAGATGGAATGTGCTACTGGAGGAGTGGTACCCACAGCCCCGGGAAGCTTTGATGGATAGTCGCTTCTGGACTGCCACGCAGGCGTCTCTCTACGAGACTTACAGACGCCGAGGCCACAAGCTGTTCCAACACAATTATCTGGATTGGGGACAGCTAGCTTTGGCAGCAGAGACGGAGATCGGTCCTTACTTTGAGAGATACCGAGGCTTGGTGGAGTTGATGGCATATGAGCGGAGTGCCTATGTGGAAGATTGGGTCCGCGTCTTCTACGCCACCCTCTATGTCTCAAAGGGCAGAAGATCCATTGACTTCATGTTCATGGGTCAGCACTACCACCTGTCGAGGCAGACGCTGGGACAGTTGCTTGGAGTAGACCTACACGACACCTGCATACATGAGAAGGTCTATGGACAGGCAGATCTGCCAAGGAGGCCGCTCACTGGAGGAGTGGCTCCTGCTCTGGAGGAGATCAAATCATTGTTTGGGCCTACGTTCTCTCCAGACCAGCCGAGGGTGCCGGCTTTGTTGACCCCAGCAGTGCGCATAGTGCACCTCGCCTTGCGCTGCACGCTTCTGCCGAGGTCCGGCTATCTTGAGGGATTCACTAGCCTCCAGCAGACGATCCTGTTCTACATCATGAACGGGATGGACTTTGACATAGTGGATGTCATCATTTGTGAGATGGAGGATGTGATCACAGACGGTGTGGGCATGATGAGGCAACTTGTCTATGGGCACTGGATCAGCTACCTGCTTACCATGATGGTTCCCAAGGGGTCCACCACGTACGACCGTCTCTCTGACGAGAGTGTGTCACGGTTCGGACACTACCGAGCTCTAGCTCTAGGGGACCGCCGCCTTGGCCGTCCTGTTGAGCATCAGGTCAGGGCGATGCTGTCCGAGGAAGACTGGTCAGACTTGGAGAAAGAGGATGAGCGTCTAGCTGAGGCAGAGGCTTAGGGAGGAGACCTGCAGCACGTCTGGTCCGAGAGCGACACAGACGAGAGTGTCGAGGAGTACTTCCCTCCTCCTCCTCCTTCACCGAGGCAGCACGATGCAGAGGCAGGAGGTTCAGCTGCTCCACCACCGACACCACCTCCTGTGTCCGAGGCGCAGGTGTCACAGCCATCAGAGCTGTCGACACTTCTTCAGCAGATGATAGAGCAGCAGCGCCAGGACAGGCTCGCGGCTGAGCAGGCCAGGGCAGAGCAGGCTGCTCACCTGGCACAGCTTCAGAGGCAGCAGCAGGAGCTTCAGCTGGAGATCGCCCGACAGAGGCGAGAGGATACGGACCGGTTCACGAACCTTGTTGATCAGATGCACCGCCGTACCCTCGACCAGCAGCAGCAGACTCAGCAGGCTATGATGGGGATCCTAGGGTTGATCACCAACCTATACACTCAGACTGGGATCGCCCTTCCTCCACAGCAGCCTGGACTGGGACTGGCTCCAGGTGCGACTCAGGTGCTTGCTACTCCGATTCCTTCTATCAGCATGTCACCTCTTCTGGCACCCAGCACACCGATCCACTCTCCTCTGCCGTCGATGACTCTATTCCAGCAGACGCCGGCATCTGTGGTCAGTGCTCAGCTTCCCCCCAGCTCCAGCTCCACCGGCGCCTCCTGTACCTGCTACCTCCTCTCCAGCATCGACAGCGGTTCCCCCAGCTCCCTCCGCTCCAGCTCCTGTGACCGGCGACTCCAGCTCCGACAACGAAGTGACCAGTTTGTCATCGCGCCTAGTTCTCAGGGTCAGTAGGCTCTCGAATCCCTTTTTGGTGTCTTGATGCCAAAGGGGGAGAAGAGGTAGAGGAGTTAGGGGGAGTAGTATCCTAGTCTCAGGGGGAGTTTTTATTTCTATCTATTTCTTATGTAATTTTGTGTGCTCGAGTACTTTTTGTAATATTAATTAAGCACCTTTCCCCTTGTGTCATCTGCTTATGGTATTAATCGATTAAGTTTTTCGCGCCACTTCATTTGATTTCTACAAGGTCACTGTGTCCTATCTTGTATACATTGCATATCCATTTTTGAGTATTGTACCATCAAATTCATTACTATTGCGCTTTAAATTATTGTGTTGTCATCAATCACCAAAAAGGGGGAGATTGAAAGCATCTAGGCCCCATGAGGTACGGTTTCGGTGATTAATGACAACCATTCGATTTTACTAATGAATTTGTTAATGCAAGGTCCCAATAATCACTCAATCAAATGAAATCAAAATGACATTGGAGACCCATATAAAATCAACTAATGAGATCAAATCGAATCATATGAAGACAAGAAGTGAAAGCTCTAACTTGACATCACTCAATGCTTGAAGACTATCAGAACAACATTTCAAACAAGTGTCAAAGAGGTCACAAGTTCAAATTCCAAAAGAACAACTCAAAACAACTCGAAGTCAACAAGTTGAACACACCGGATCATCCGATGATTTCTGAGTTGACGACATCGGTCGAGTTGTGTCAACAGAAGAAGAAGACCTTAGAGCAAAGCACTCACCGGATCATCCGATGTATGGCTCAGTCACATCGGTCCATCAGTACAGTTTGCA
Source organism: Tuctoria greenei (assembly GCA_036927565.1). NCBI lineage: Eukaryota > Viridiplantae > Streptophyta > Magnoliopsida > Poales > Poaceae > Tuctoria > Tuctoria greenei. Next base: position 152,215,140 of record JAYESD010000011.1, read on the forward strand.
ACATCATTGGACCAAGTGAAGCACCGGATCATCCGATGTACAGAGGTGTGAACATCGGTTGATTACTCCAGTAAGCCTCAAGTTCAAGATAATTCTGAAGGAAGAGCCACCGGATCATCCGATGATGAAGATGAAGCTACATCGGTATAACAACGGTCATATCTGACACCATGACGTCAGCCATCTTAATTAGACCGATGATAACCAAGGGGGAGACATCGGATCATCCGATGTGTACAATAAAGTTCTGTCAGCCTACTTTTCCAACGGCTATTTCGGGGAGGTTGGCTTTAAATACCCCCTAAGCCAGTCATTACGGCAAGTCTTGATACTCAGAAGCTAACAACACATCCAAGAGCACTCAAGACCAAGAGCTTACACTTCCTCACCCATTAGATCATTTGTATAGGCTAGAGAAGAGCTTGTGTGCGTCCATTCTCTGTGATTGGAGTCTCTAGGCTAGTGAGAGGTTGAAGAGATCCTTCCGGAGCTTGCCAAGGTGTGTGTGGAAGCCCAGAAGATCAAGGATTGTACAAGGCTTGAGCTCCACCTTGCCGGAGATGGCGAACGGAGAAGATTAGCGAAGACCCCCTTGTCTCGGTGACTTGGGAGTGGCAAAACCCTTCGGTGGGTGCCACAACGTGGATGTAGGAAGATCCTTGTGATCTTGCCTAACCACGGGATAAACTCCGTGTCTCCGTGTCTTTTGAGCGTTTGCATTCCTCTCCCCCCTTTTACATTATGCAAACTTTATTCCGCAACTTATATTTACGTTGATTGCATAGATAAACTGCATAAGGAATTGGGGTTTAGTCGTTAATTTTTAATTGTCTTAAAATTTGAAAGAAAGCCCAATTCACCCCCCCCCCCTCTTGGGCATTTCGATCCTTACACAAAGATCTCCCTAGAGTTGGCGTCTAGCGCCCTGATGGCGGCTTCTTTCTCCTCCAGCAGCTTGTCCCAGTACTCCATTCGGGCCGTTTCCCTCTTGACCCACTCCTTCTGGTCAGCAAGCCTTGTCTGAGCAAGCCTAGTCTCAAAATGGAGCCTGTTACGCCAACGCCTTAAGGTGTTGCGCTCCTCCTCCAAGGCTTTGCTCTCATGATCGAAGGCGAGCTGAACCTGTCGGAGGCTCGAGTAGGCGTTGTCTATGGACGATGCCAGGGGGATAGGCTCTGGACCTGCTGGGGTCAACTCTGCTGGCTCCAGGGGGTTTTCCATTACAAAAATAGGATCCCACTCTACAAGTGAGGACCCCTCAGTTTCTGCGGCACTGGGACCGCTCTCCAGAAGCCCCTCAGCAGCAGCAGTGGAAGAACCCACTGGAGAAACTCCCACCTCCGAAGCGGAAGTCGAAGGTGCTACTTCTGATTCTTCAATTATCGGCTCCGATTGTGGAGGACCTGTTGCCACTTCTTCATGCTGCTCCGGCTCTGGCCCAGGCACCTCTGGGGCAGCTACTTCCGGGGCAACGGTTGGGGCTTCATCCGGCGCCTCTACCACCGCTGGCTCAGACGCCGGCTTGTTAGTCACTTCCGGTTCAGCGACTGGAGCTTCAAGCATTTCTGGCTCAGCCGCCGGACCTTCAACAACTTCTGACCAAGGGCCAGAGCTTCAACCATCTCTAGCTCAATGGCTGAGGCTTCAATCGCCTCTGGCTTAGCGGCCAAAGCTTCAATGACTTCTAGCTCAAAGGCTGGAGCTTCTGACATCTCCAGCTCCAGCACTGGAGCATCAACCTCCAGCACTGGTGCCAGTGGTGAATCTTCAACTTCTCCCTCGGGGTCCGGCGCTACCACGGGAGCTTCCGATGAAGACTCTGGATCCAAATCCATGACAGTTGGCGCCGGAGCTACCGTGACTTCAGCCACCAATTGAGGAGGAGGATCGATGGTCGAGGCCGGAGCTTCAGCATGCGCAACCACAGATGCTGCAACAGATGCCGAAGTCCCTGACTCTTTTCTCGACACCCTGGAAATAAAGGGATGGAAAGATTAAAGACATAACAAAAACAAGATTAACATTTCAAGGTGAGCACACGATGCTTACCTAGGGATGATACCACCCACCCCAATCGCCGCGAAGCCTCTTCTTCTGAGGCCTGGAGCCAGAGCCCAACAAGTCTGGTGAGACAACGACTTCGGACCTCAGCTGGGGACCACTTACGACAGCCTGAGTTTTCTCGGCCGGAACTTCTCGTGGTCGGGAAGAGCTTCTAGGCCTAGAGCTCTTAGCCAGCACTGAGGCCGATGTTGACTGTCCGGATCTAGCACCTCTCAGAGATGCCTGTGCCGGAGAAGTTGTAGCCGCAGAAGACCTCCCTCCCCAGGGAGAAGGAGCTGTTGTAGAAGGAGCAAGCCTGACGGACCTCCCATTAGCATGCTTCAGCTTCCTCTTCCTGCTGGAAGGTTCGGCCGGCTCCTTGCCCTTGCCCTTGCCGATGTATTCAACCCTCTGGCTTGGGGCAGAGGCGGGCATTCCTTAAAAAGCTCCGGGGATCACGATCCTAGAGGTACGACGCCTCTCCACCTCATAGAGGTCATCATGCACCATCATCTTCCTTCGGAGCTCTCTACTGAACTCTGGCTCCATGTTCAGAGGAATGAAAGCAGCCGGCGGAGGCAAGTCGTCGCCGTCGACTAGCCCATGCTGAAATTTCTTGAGATGAAGCTTCAGAGCTTCGTCATCCAAATTGGACTTCAGACCGGTTTCAATCCGGTCGTCATCCATCACACTGTTGAGGGCCCAGACGAGCTTCTCCCTCTTCCTCAGCGGAGCCCACCTATTTACCAAGAAATTTCCGAAGACAATCTAGGGGGTCACTCCACCCTCCACGCATTCTCGGATCTTGATCAAGACAGGGTTAAATGCATCCGACAGCTTCAGAACTACACTCCAGGGGTCAGTATCAATGTTGGGGAGTCCTTGGGGTAGCTCCAACCTGTCATGCTCCTCCACTGCAATGATAACCCAATCCTTCTTCCAGTCATCCCATTTGCCGGAATGGAATGACTTCAAGTACTTGAAGGGGCAGTTCTTGCACTTCACAAAATAGTAGAAGCCAAGAAGCTCAGTCCCCTTGCTGGTGGTATGGACTGTAAAGAAGGTACGAAACAACTCGATGCAGGGAGGAACACCCACCCACATCTCGCAGAAGTGGACGAAGGTTGCCACTAGCAGAAGGGAATGGGGGCCAAGATGATACAGTGGGAGGCCGTAGAAGTCCAGTAGCATTAAGAGGAAGCTTGAAAAAGGTGGGATCAATCCCACCATGGCGTACGCTGGGAAGTACACCATGTCGCCATTACGCTCCTTCTTGAATGGGAGCTTGCCGGCGCGGATCAAGTGGTTGAAGGAGTCACTGAACCACCCCATATAGGTCTGAACCTTCATCAGATCATCCTTTCTCTTGAGGTTGCTCTTGGGAAGACCCAACTCCATCGCAGCAAAGTGGAGCAAAGGAAGGGAAATCTAGGCCAAGTTTTGGAGGCTCTGAGCGCAAGTTTGATCGAAAGTGTAAAGAGTCCTCCGACCACGCATACTTTCCTTCTTAAGTAAGCCTCCGCGATGCTTGGATGGAAACCACAACGAGAGTGGGGTCACATTTCAAAAATCTACCCCATTGATGATGAATGGGCCCGGGGCCACCCCAACGAAGAGGTCGAGGTTATTACCCTAGGCGAACCGTTGTCATCATGGGTGGCGGGAAACCCAAAGGTGGCATCCTAACAGGGCACTGGGAACTGCTACAATTTTTGTATTGGGAATTGGCGACCTTCAATTGCGTTAGATCTGCACTCAAAGATCTCATCTACCGCATTCAAAACAAGCCACGCAGCGACGGTGTAACCCCAAACCATCGCCCCAACAACGCATCAGAAAACCTTTGAAGTTGCAGCGCAGGAATCAAGGATGGCCCCACTTCCAGAAGAATAACTTAACCCAAAGGGTTTCTCCTCGAGATGGGTCCGGGGGCCACTATCGGTACCCTTCGTATCAGGTACCCCTTGGTACCGCAAGAAATGCAAGAGAATTCCACCTGTCAGAATTAAAGGATTCCTAAGGACCCACATGTCATGAGGCACTGGAACCGCCTCCCTCATATGGATAGCTCCGAGACTACCACGTGTAATGTAAAACCGGAGCTAAACTCCCTACTTAGGGAAGCTCCAACATTGACACGTGGTTCATAACCCCAGATCTAACCCCCCGAAGAGGGAAGCTATGGTGCCGCCACATGTATAATAGCACCGGACCCATCCCCCCATAGGGAGAAGCTCTGGAGATGCCACGTGTGGAGCTTCCGGACCTACACCACCAACTAAAACACGGGCGGATCTCCCACAATACAGACATTCAAGGGACTGTTAAAGCGACAATTACAAGACCTGATTACGTGTCATTAATGCTATATTAATGACACACGATCAGTGCACTATTAATAGGGGTAACATGACTATTAAGGCACATTATCATAGTATTAATCATGCTTAATACCCATAGACAGTGTATTAAGTCAGTAAATATGCCACGACCACATGTCGGGCTAGGAAAATATTGTAACAGTTAGTCCTTACTCTATAAAAGGATTAGCAGCGCGATACAAAGGCAAGAGAAGCTCATACGCCTGCCTACTCAAGAGAGATCCTTAATACAACACCACACACCCCGTGGAGTAGGGTATTACGCTTAGGCGGCCCGAACCACGTAAATCTCCAGTGTCACCATTTTGTTCTAAATCTCTGTGTGCTTCAAACCTAAACAAGAACTCTGCGGGCTACGTTTAGTTGTACCAGGGGAAGTGTCATTCACGCACTTCGACACTTCTACTCTAGCAACAGTAGCAAAAGTTTCATCAAAATCTAGACCTTCAATTTGTGTGAAACCTTGAGCAACTGACCTAGCCTTATGCCAAACCACAACCCCATCCCCACTTTGTTTATTTTTAAACACCCATTTAGTTCCAATTAAAATGTGACCTTGAGGTGGAGGTACAAGTTTCCAAACATTATTTCTTTCTAAATTTTCTAACTCTTCTTGCATGGCAATAATCCACGATTCATTAGTGAGTGCGTGTGATATATCTTTGGGTTCAAAAGAAGCAACAAAAGCAGAATGAGCATGAGAGTTTGGATCGCAAAACCTGGACCGTGTGACTCGTTCGTGCAAGCTTCCAATCATTTGTTGTGGAGGATTACTTTTGAGAATCTTAAGCGGAGTAGTCACTTCACAGGCTTCTTCTTCTTCATGTTCATCACAAATCAATGAGCTTGTGACTTGAGGACGATCTGGATCAGCAATGATGATTGTCGGTGCTGGTTGAGAATCAGCATCCGGAACTGAACCAAAGTCATTAGTTGCTGAAATTTTGGGCAGCAGTTCAACTTCTTCCTCATCTTCAACAAAAATCCTCTCCCCCTGCGGATATGGATCCGGACCTGCAATATTTGAGCTAGTACTTGGGCTAGATTCATCAAAAGACACCTCACAAGTCTCCACAATTTTGTTAGTGTCAAGTAAAAACACACGGTAGCCTCTAGTATGAGATGGATAACATAGAAACATGCCATCAACGGATCTAGGTTCAAATTTATCAAGATTACCATGTTTCTTAACAAAGTATTTGAAACCAAAGACTCGAAAGTGTGTAACACTAGGTCTATGTCCAAACTGGAGCTCATATGGTGTTTTACCTAGCTTAGCACGCAAGAAAACACGATTTGAGACATAACAAATGGCTGCAATTGCATCAGCCCAAAATTTCCTAGGAGTTTGATATTCATCAAGCATAGTCCTAGCCATCTCAACTAAGGTTCTGTTCTTTGTTTCTACAACACCATTTTGTTCAGGTACATATGGTGAAAAAATTGATGATCTATTCCATTTTCAGCACAAAAGTGATCAAAAGATTGATTTTTAAATTCGGTTCTGTTATCACTTCTAATTGCTTTTAAAGATCCTGGGTGATCAATTGATAGTCTAAGAAATAAAGTTCTAAAGTGACTAAAAGCTTCATTCTTAGATGCCATAAAGTAAACCCAAGAGTATCTAGAATAATCATCAACAATCACAAGAACATACCATTTACCTCCGAAGGATTGAACACGTGAAGGTCCTACGGTGTCAAGGTGCAAAAGTTGACCCGGTTCAGTTGTCATGATCATTGTGAGAGGAGTATGTGAACTTGCAACCATCTTAGCATGTCTACAAGAAGAGCACACATTTTTTCCCCCTTTAATCTTAGGTAGCCCACGTATGCGACCAAGAGCACTAAGACGCGTGAGATGATCAAAGCCTACGTGACCAAGTCTACAATGCCAACTATATAAGTCTTTGGAATCATTAGCAACTAGACACCTATGCTTAGAGGAAGACATATCAAAATCAGCTTTAAAAACTGTTCCAAACCGTGACATGTTAAAAATAAGCTCACTGTTTGAATTTACAACTTTCAGCAATTTTTAGTGAAAATAATTTCCAGATTTTCATCTAGCAGTTGTGAAACAGAAAGCAAGTTGTATTTCAAATTTTTAACAAGTGCCACATCCTTCAAAGTGTAGTGATCATTTACTCTAACAGAGGTTTAACAATTATAGGAGTTGAAGAATTATCGGCAAAAGTAACATTCTCTACACGTGACACAAAAGAGAGGGAGGAGAACCATTCTTTGTTATGGCGTGAGAAACTTGAATCCATAATCCAAATGTTCTCCTTCCTCAAGCGTGTAACCTCTTTGTTGTCACTGTTGTGATATGCATCCCTCATACTTGATCTTGACTTGCCCGCCATGAAGCACAAGTTTGCCAAATCATCTTCATTTTTGTCACTTACATTGTCCACATCGCTTGAGCCAAGTTCTTGAAGTGAAAAGATAAAACTTCTCACCAATTGATGTCTTGTAAAACCCTTCTTTTTCTTCTTATCGTTTGCAGAGGAGTGCTTCGTCCTTATTTGCTTTTCATCCCGAGAAGTAGGACCTGAAAGGTTAGGGCAATCTGAACGAAAATGTCCTGTCTTACCACATTCGAAACATCATTGAGGTCTGGAGCTTCCTCTCCTTCTAGTTCTCACATTTTCCAATGCTTTTGAGAACCTAGTAGAGAGAAGTACTAGCTCCTCCTCTGGAAACTCCTCAATCTGTTCAAGGGTTAGAGAGGACAACAAAGCAAGTGTACCACAAGATGAATATTGGCCAAAGCTAGGGATATCACGTTGAGAAACAAATGCAAGAGACTTGTTGGGGTTCTTACATGAGATTATGTCAATTTTATGAGTTTTCAATTTAGAATATAGTACATCTAAAGTAATTGTACTCATGACAGTAGATTCACGAATAGATGTGACATTCATCTCCCAAATTGATATGTCTAATGCACTTAGTAATTGCCTAGCATTTCCAGCATCTGAAAAATTAACATTGACACTACGCAAGTTGCTGAGAATTTTGTTAAAACGAGCAAAGAGATCGTCAATTGATTCACCGGGTTGCATCTCAAAACGCATGTATTCCTTTTTGAACATATCTTGTTTTACCTACTTGATTGTGTTAGACCCTTCGTGGTAGTCGCAAAGTTCTTTCCACACATCGTACGCCGATCGGAGGTGTGCAACATGGTCGAAGTCGCTCTGAGTTAGTCCTTGGATTATCAAGTTGTGGGCTTTGTTGTTGTTGTTGACATCTCTCATGTTCGTAGCCGTAACTTGATCATTTAGTGGCACATCGTAAGGTTTGTACAACTTTTTCTCATATTGCAAAGCCTTGCGTCTGGATGAAAGCTTCCATGCGTGCCTTCAAAACCTGAAAATCAATACCACTAAACACACAAGGTTTTGCGGAATATTTCTCCATGATGATTAGTCAAAACATGTGAAAATCATAAAGATTAGAGAACCGTGGCTCTAATACTAATTGTAGGATCGAAGAGCACGTGAAAAGCTACCAGAGGGGGGTGAATGGTAGATTTAAAACTTTTTTAGCGGAAGCAATGAAAACCCCTTGGCAGAAAAACGATTTGTTAAAGAAATCGTGTTTTAGACTAATCTAAACGTGTTTCACCATGAAAAAAATAATGATATCAGAGATAATCAAGTCACAAAGACACGACAACAAGAATCACAATAAACCGTCGAGAAAAACTCAAGTTATGATCGAAAGATTAAACAAAGGTCAATATGTTCTACCCGAGAAAAACAGTTTTGGAAAACTGTAAAGAAACTCGTGTAGATCCAAAACCAAAAATCCAATGACCGTGAAATTTTCATAGATGATAGATAATCAAGTTTTGAAGACAACCCAAAAGGAATCACGTCGATTGGATCTGTAAAACTCGAGTTATGATAAAACCACCGAAGAAAGATAGTGTTGTGCAGAAAACTTGACGAGAGAAACTTGTCTGAAACAAGTTGAAAGAACAAGGCACAAAAGTACCTTTAAACTATGATCTTTATTCAATAGAACACAAGAGGAACAGCTCAAAAGTCGTATACCACGAGCTGTGGCCTCCCTTGATTATATAACCAGTCCGAAAGCCAACTCAACTCAAACAGGACTCTAATCCTACTCAATTCACGAATTGAAACTCTCCATAACTGCTCAAGACTCTTCTATACGCAGATAGAAGCAATCTTAAGACTTCCAAACACCTTAGGAACGTATCCCACATTCCTAAAACAACTCAAATTCATGACCCACTCGAAATCCTATCATAACCAACTCAGAACTTTCCATATTTGAGTCAAACACGACTCGGCTGCAGCCTGAGTCCATAACCTAGTCAGTTGGACCTTTCTGACCAATTTTTTACGTCCACATCTCTTCATCACGCCTCGGAACCATGCAGCCACATCCATGCACTCCTTGCACACGTGCAAACATTTTCCAACGACGTCCACGATACCTTCATATGCATTGTTGTTGATTCAAACATGATGTGCAACCTCCCGATCAACTTAACCACAATTCCTACCAAACTTGGTTGTTGAACCTCATCTTCTCCCTAAGACTAGATCAATGGATCCCGTCACCAGCCATGTCTTGAACTCAAGCAACACCTGCACATGAATAAACAACTAATACTTCCGAGCACAAGTCCTCGACTTGACTCTCATTAGTTCGATAACCACAACACCTTACGTGAGAACCTCACATAAGAATGTTGCAAACCATAGCAAATGATATCAGCCATAACCACCAAAACACACCAAAACTTAGTAAAAGAATACTAAGCAAACTTTCCATAAGTGTAAAGCAAGTTTGAAACATTGCAAGATAAAAGCAGAATAATTGCAATCAAGCTTCGAACCTTGCCAAAGCTAACCAAAACATGCCGGACCTATCGTCGAATCTTGATAAAAAGATGTTTTGGTAGTATTCAAAACTTTTATCGCCATAGCTAATGTATTCAGCATACATAGGTCTTACACAAGTGTTCCAGTACTGGCAGTTTATCATTGTGCTTTTAGTGTGTTCAATGAAATTCAATAGCCATAAGCATATATTTTCAGATAACTTTTGCAATTTTCCGCAACTGAAGCATACGTGCAGGCACAAACCTGCTGTTTGGTGGTTGTGCTGTCCCAAAACAGTACATTGCTTATATGCTTCAGATAAGAAACACATGCACCTGCACTGGAAACAGTCTGTACAGGTGCTGTCCCGAAACTGCAGCTGCAAAAAAAGAGAAGAAAACAATGCTCTATTTCCAATCCAAATCGGAGCAGAGGTAGAGAGCCTCGGGTGGGGGCGTGCCGGCCCAGGCAGCTACCGAGGGAGGGCGGCTCGGGCGCGAGCAGCTACCGAGGGAGGGCGGCAGGGTGACTAGGGCGCGCCTGGTTGGGGCGGCTAGGGCGCGCAGGGATGGGGCGGGTGTCGCGCCATCACATGCAGGAGGGTGCCACGCCACTGCATCGCAGGCAGGTAGATGGAGGCGGGCCGCTGTGCTGCATGTCGTTGCAGGCTGAGGCGGGAGTCGATGAAGGGGCAGTGAGCACGGGCTGCCATGCAGGGATGAGAGGGAGGAGAGCCGCCGATGGCCGGAAGCACGGAGGGAGGAGCGAGCCACGTACCTGGCCGGCGGCATACTGGCGGAGCAGTGGAGCACCATTGATGGAAGCCGCCTCTGGGTCTCGACAAGTGTTGGCTAGGGTAACGCCGTAACACACTAATGGGCTGATGAAACTTGCGGGCCGAAGTTTGTTCCCGTAAAAGGGTAAACACACGTTTAAACCCGCACGAATACCATTTCGTTTACTGCATTTTGCCCATACAAATTGGTGTTAACCTGTTTAAACGGGTCAACTGTTTAATCCAGCATTTAGAGCCTAATCTTTGCAGTTGACCTTAGCGTTTAAATGCATTTAAACAGACTGTTTAGGCCATTTAGGATAACATTGAAAAAAATTGCCAGGCACATGAGATGACACAAAGAAGGTGTACGTCAGAACATTGGAGTCATGGCGCACTCATCCGATGGTGAGACATGGAAGGCGCTGGACCGGCTCGATACAGATTTTGGTCGTGAAGCGAGAAATGTTTGCATCGGGTTGGCGACAGATGGATTTTCACCATTCAATACAAACGCCACACCATACTCCTGTTGCCCTGTGTTTGTTATTCTGTACAACCTACCACCGGCTTTTTGCATGAAGTATGAGTTCATGTTTCTTAGCCTAATTGTACTTGGGCCGGATCATCCTGGGCCACGACTCAATGTGATGTTGAAACCGTTGATCGAAGAATTGAAAATGTTGTGGACAGGAGTCGAAGCATACGACTGTTACAAGAAGAAAAAATTCAACACTCGAGCTGCTTGTGGTCCATCCATGATTTCCTGGCATACGATATGTTTTCTGGATGGAGCACTCACAGTCGTTTGACGTGTCCAATATGTGCTTCAGACATAGATTACTTTTGACTTACTCATCGTGGCAAGATAAGCTACTTCGATAGTCACAGACGTTGGATGCCTCCGAATCACGTGTTTAGGCAACAGAGGAATTGAAAGTGCATCTAGGCATCCCTTGTGGGTTTTGGTTGATTTATGACAAACAAATGAGATCCTAACAAAACTATTGAGATGAGCGCAGGTGTAATGAAATTATGAAAAAAATGCAAAAAGAAAGGAGAAGGAGGAATCTATATGGAAAAGAGCTAAAGAGCTGAATAGAATACTTTGTTGTGTATGGAGTGTGTCGGAAAAACACACCCGAAGAGCTCAAGCAAAAGAAATCACCCTCACTGCACAAAATTTCACAAGTCCAGACTAGTCTGATATTTACCGGACTAGTCTGATATATCACTGTCCAGAAACGGACAAGTCCTCCCAGTGCGGACTTGTCCACAAACAGTCCAGTTTTCACAGCACCGGACTAGTCCGATGACACCACGGACTAGTCTGATATCTCTCTGATAAAATCGGACAAGTCCTCCATGTCCGAACTTGTCCTTATCCCCACAATCTGTCACAACATCAGACAAGTCTGATATCACCACGGAGTAGTCCAAAAACTCTCTGACTAAAATCGGATAAGTCCTCCAAGTGCGGACTTGTCCTCAATTCAACATGAGGTTCATCACACCGGACTAGTCCAAACACTTCCAGAGACCCAAATCGGACTAGTCCGCTCTTTGCCGGACAAGTCCGATATATCAGAACACTTAGGGTTTTCCATACGCCGCACACCGGACTAGTACGGAGGCCACCATGGACTAGTCCGGACATCGCAAACCCTAACGGTAACTTTTGGAAACCCTAGTATAAATAGAGGTGTACGACCCTACAACCAACTCTCTCGATTCCCTATGCTATCACACCTCTCAAGAGCCCTACAAACACATCTCTCCACTCATTCTAACCCTAAAAAGATCAAATCTTTGAGGATTAGCATTGATCAAGAGGAGAGACTTGTTCCACACGATCTTGAGCTTTTAGGTTTGATTCTCTCGCACACTCTTGTTGTTTATTGCATATATTTCGAGTGTCTTTGGTGGTGTTCTTCATTGTAAATCTTGGGGAGCCCTCAACTTGTGAGAAGGCCCCTTGAATTCAGTTATATGCCCCTTTGTGATTAGTGGAAGAGAATCAGCCTCTGTGGCGATTTGACGAGGGTAGGGTTGGTGAAGACCCGGTCCTCCGTGGACTCCTCAACGTGGATGTAGGTTTCCTTCGTAGGAATTGAACCACGGATAAAATCTTGTGTCGCACACTTTTGGTTCTTATTTTTCATCTCATTCTAGAGTTTACTCCATCTTGGATAACTTACATTAAAACATTGGAATCAAAGTTAATTTGTGCCATACATAGTTTCATTGTTGTGATACATCCAAATTACAACTTACTTTCTGATGCATAGAGTACTTAACGTGAATTCTTTGATCAAACTTGATCGTTCTAGTCCGCACATGCCGGACTAGTCCGCACCACACCGGACTAGTCTGATTTCTCTGTATTTGATCAAGTTGTTAAGTGTTTCAGGATTCGACGAAATTTCAAAAATCCTATTCCCCCCTCTAGGCTACATTCAATTGGTATCAGAGCAGGACTCTTCAAAAGAGACTCACCGCTCGAAGAGAAGATGTCGGACATTAAGGATGTACACAAAAACTTCAACCAAGAGAAGGGTGACGATGAAAAGACTTAGAAGCTGTAGAGTCTCCTCGACGCCATCCAATACTGCGAGGATGATGATGAGGAGATGCTAGAACTAAAGGCACTCCTAAGGAAGAAGGCATTATCCCCAAAAGGGAAGATGAAGATCGAGGATGAAAAGAAGAAGAAGGGGAGTAGTCACACCGACTACTCCTGATATCCTTTTAACTATGATCGGTTAAATTCCAACAATAACCATTACTTGTCAATTCCTCTAGGGAAAGCCCCATACTTTGATGGCAATGATTATTCAATGTGGAGGCAAAATATGAAAATGCATCTCATATCTCTTAACCCCAGTTTGTGGCACATATTGTGTACAGGAATAGATGTCCCAAACGATGATGAAAATCTGACTCCAAGTCAAGAACAAGCTATTCATCGGAACGCTCAAGCTGCAACTATCATAACATCATCACTGAGCCGAGATGAGTTCACCAAGGTGGATGAACTCGAAATTGCTAAGGAGATATGGGACACTTTACAAACTGCACATGAAGGTGATCATCACGTGCGAGAGGCCAAGATTGAAATGATTGAAGGCGAATTGGAAAGATTTGCTATAGAAGAAGATGAGTCACCGCAAGATATGTACAATCAATTGAAGAATCTCATCAACAAAGTTCGAGCATATGGAAGCAATAAATGGAATGATCACGAGGCCATGAAGCTAATTCTTAGAGCCTTCATGCCTCGCAACGTAACCCTTTGATCCATGATTAGAGAAAGTCTCGGGTATCGAAAAATGACCTCGGACGAGCTTCTTGGGAAGATCATCAATTTGAGATGATGGAGAAACAAGCAAAGCACGTCAAAGAGATTGCCGACCTTACCTCGACAAAGAAGAAAGGATTTACTTTGAAGTCCACCTATAAACCTATGTCAAAAGAAGCTCGAGAAGCTCAAGAAGAAGACGTCAGCGACCATGAAAGCAGTGATATAGATGAGGAATGTAGGATTCTATTCATGAAGAAATTCAAGAAAATAAGGAGAAGAAGACAAGGTGGTAGACCAAATGAACGAAGACATAGAGACAAACCAAGACCTAAAATGAGGCGCACTTGCTATAACTATGGAGAATACGACCATTTCATAGTTGATTATCCTCATGAAGAAAACAAGAGGAAGACCAAGGACAACAAGTATCAATCCAATAAGATGTTCAAGAAGAAGAAGCAATTCAGACAGGCGCATCTAGCGAAGGAGTGGGACTCCAATGATGAGTCTTCATCCGAAGAGGAAGAGGATATGGCTACCATAGCCATCAAGAAGACAACCAAGAAATCCACCCTCTTCCCAACGATGGGCGCATGGAAGGACAATTACAACACATGTCTAATGGCAAAGGAAGGTAAAAGAAAGATAACAACTAAATCTTCCTCCTCGCATTCTTGTTCTAGTGATAGTGATAATTCTAGTGATGATGAAGACATGCTTAGAGGTTTAGACAAGAAAATTGCTGCTAAGATGAAATTCTTGATGGATAAGCTTGTTGATAAGGAGGAGCTAGTTGATCGTCAAGAAGATATGATCATCCTCCAAAAGGAGGAATATCTCAAGATCAAAAAGCTCCTTGAACTTGAAAAGGAACGAAGCAAATCACTAGAACTTGAGTTAGCTTCAAGCAAGGAAGCTTGCTTGAAGTTAAACGACTCAACCGCCACCATCAAGAATGAACTTGCTAACTTGACCAAAGTTAACAAGATTCTTGAGGTACATGTTGAGTCACTCAAGAAAGTGGTTCTTCATCCTCTTCAAGCTCACCTTCTCAACATATAAAATTTGAAACTGTTATTGCTTGCACATGTACTAAAAATGACACTAACTTGAAGGAGAAGTCAAACTTGACAAAGGACAATCATCCTTCCCGAAGTGGCATATTTGACAAGGAGAAGGTCAAGTATGCACGCAGTGCATACTTTGTCACAAGACCTCCTAATGTCAAATATGGCAATGAATATTCTTATGGTGAAAAGCAAAATGCTAGAAGCCACAGGAATAGCAAGGAACACATTGCTTTTGTCAAGGGAAATACCTCTCAAGTTAGACAACTTAATAATGTTGATAAAAGTAACATTGTTAATACATATGAACAACAACTCTTGTTTAGAACTTTTGATGCATCATATGTTCTTATGAAAAGTAATTTTGGTAGAGTTTATGCTAAACATGTTGGGCCATGCCACGAGAACACCAAGTCTCATGTGTGGGTGTACAAATCACTTGTGACTAACCTCAAAGGACCCAAGCAAGCTTGGGTACCTAAGACAAAGGCATAATTTTTGTTTTGCAGGCCTTTTCGTCCGGTGGAGCTAAATGAGTGCTAGATAGTGGATGCACCAATCACATGACCGGAGAAAGAAGGATGTTCGTTGAATATGAAGAAAATGAACCACAAGTGAAGGACAATGATCAAGGGGGAGCTTACACACAAGATCAACCTCAAGAAGACCAAAATGATCAACACATCCATGAAGGCAACCATCCAGGGGGAGAAGAAGGTGATGACCATGAAGATTCAAGATCACAAGTGCCACACCCGAGAGTACATCAATGCATCCAAAGAGATCACCCCGTCGACAACATAATCGGTGACATCCAAAAGGGAGTAACAACTCGATCTTGTATAGCTAATTTTTATGAACATTACTCGTTTGTATCCTGTTTGGAACCACACAGGGTTGAAGATGCATTAAAGGATCCGGATTGGGTGGTGGTGATGCAAGAAGAATTGAACAACTTCAAAAGGAACAAAGTGTGGGAACTTGTCGAAAGACCCAAGTTCAATGTCGTCGGCACTAAATGGGTCTTCCGCAACAAGCAAGACGAACACAGGGTGGTGACAAGGAACAAGGTACAACTTGTGGCCAAAGGGTATTCACAAGCCGAAGGTTTGGATTTCGATGAGACTTTTGCTCCTATAGCTAGGCTTGAATCAATTCGAATATTACTTGTATATGCTACTTACCATGATTTCAAGCTTTATCAAATGGACGTGAAAAGCGCCTTCCTCAACAGAACGATCAAAGAGGAGGTGTACGTGGAGCAACCCCCTGGGTTTGAAGATCAAGAGTTCCCCGACCATTTGTTCAAACTGCGTAAGGCTCTCTATGGCCTCAAACAAGCTCCTACAGCTTGGTATGAGTGCCTTAGAGATTTTTGATTGAAAATGGATTTAAGATTGGTAAAGCTGATTACACTTTGTTTACTAAGCATTTTAAAAATGATCTATTTATCTGTCAAATTTATGTTGATGATATTATATTTGGTTAAACTAACAAATCTTTTTGTCAAGAATTTAGAAAGATCATGACAGATAGATTTGAGATGTCCATGATGGGAGAATTGAGATATTTCTTAGGATTCCAAGTGAGGCAACAAAAGGAAGGGATGTTCAGAAGCCAAACAAAGTACACTCAAGACATACTTAAGAAGTTTGGAATGGACAAAGCAAAGCCTATAAGGATTCCCATGGCGACAAATGGACACTTGGATCTTAATGAAGAAAGCCCAAACGTGGATCAAAAGGTATATCGCTCCATGATTGGCTCCCTAATTTATTTATGTGCATCTAGGCTTGATATTATGTTCAGTGTATGTTTGTGTCGGTACCCTACGTACCAGATACCCCTTGGGATTGCAAAAATCACAAGGAAACTCCATCTACCAGATTTGAAGACCTCTGAAGGCCCCACATGTCAGGCGTAACTGGACCTGCTTCCACATCGTTAGTCCCAGGGCCGCCACGTGTATCATAAGACCAGAGCTAACACCCACACATGGGAAAGCTCCGGACGGAATACCAGTATGGCACCCCCGGACCTAACACCAAACAGAGGGAAGCTCCAAACTAACACGTGTCCAACAGCACCGGACCTACCCATCCACGACGGTAAGCTCTGGAGCTGCCACGTGGCGACCGTCGGACCTTCAACTTAAACAATTAGGCTGGTGGACCCCCCCAACGACTCCGGACCTTCAAGGAGCAATCAAAGACTTCAAGACCCGATTATGTGTCATTAATACCACATTAATGACACACGATCGATGACCCTTAATACTGGTAACGGTACTGTTAAGGCCTGTTACCAGGCTATTAAGGGTAATTAACCTCATTAATTGTGTATCAAGCATGTGTAACCGCTGGGGCCACATGTCAGGCATGGCTAACGGTGTAACGACCAGTCCTTGTACTATAAAAGGACTGGTCGACGATACACAAGGGAAAGTTCTAGACCACTATTGAACTCCCTGAGCTAGTCGAGCTTCTTCTTTTGGAGCTTCTTCTAGACTCACACGCTTAATACAACACCAACACACCCCGTGGAGTAGGGTATTACGCTCAGGCGGCCCGAACCATGGAAATCTCTGTGTCCACTTGTTCTTCACCTTCTTGAATCTCTGCGCGCCCATCACCGAACTACAACTCCTCGATCTACCAAAAGTAGTGTCGGGAGATCTGCTGAATCCAAACACCGGGAAGGGGGAGCCCAAGATTTCAAGTATGGTGAACTCAGCTGCTGGATCATCCAACGACAACTCTGCTATTCAACCCGCTGGGGGAAATCCCTCCAACATGCAGCAACTAGCAGGTGTCGTGGCTCCAACAGGAGTAATGCCTCCACCGCCACCGCCTGCACCAGCACGTCAAGCTGAGCAGCGTGACGGTGCATCGGCGTCGGTCACTGCATCAACAAATAACAACAACCCTGAACACGCGATTCATGCAGCACGTGCTCTCCTCCAACGTCCACCACCTCCAGGTGCATCCCAGGGTGCAATGGAGCAGTGGAGGGCTAATGTGGAACATCTGGTTGCAGCAGCAGCCGACCGCATCAGCAACCAAGGTCCTCCTCCTTTGGGGCGGGCCCCATCATAGCGCTGGACCGTGTCTTGCAGACTTGGTCTACATGCTTCCCAAAATAGGAGGCGTGCTGCATCACAGCAAGTTACATCGCTACCTTCTGGGGAGCGACATACTCATATGGTAATCAGGCTTTCAACTCATGACCTCCGGGCGGAGCTTGATCGCCGTTACCGTCAACAGGACGGCCGCGTCCATATCGAGCGTGCTCGCGAAAGGCGAGAGGCTCAAGATAGTCCTGCTCCCGAGGGAGTAGGAGGAGGCTGTTCGGCTCTGGCCATGCACCTACGCATGGTCAGATGGCCACAAAAGTTTTGGCCTCATCTGCTTGAGAAATTCGACGGGACTGTTAATCCCGCTGAGTTTCTCCAGATTTACCTTGCGGCTGGAGGTAATGAGGCCGTAATGGCCAACTACTTCCCAGTGGCCTTGACTGGGACCGCCAGTTCCTGGTTCATGAGCCTTCCTCACAACTCCATTAATAGTTGGGAGGAATTGTGCCAACAGTTCACCGCCGATTTCGGGAGTTCATACACCCGACCAGGCACCGAACTGGACCTTTTTGCAGTTGTGCAGAAGTGGGGAGAATCCCTGCGCTCATTCATCCAGAGGTTCTCCCAGGTACGAAACACTATTCCTTCTATCTCCAGCGCCTGTGTTATCGTGGCATTTAGACAGGGCGTACGAGATAAGAAGATGCTGGAGAAGCTGACGATCAAAGAGATCACTAGCGTCACGGAGCTCGTTAGCTTGGCAGACAAGTCTGCCAAAGGAGCGGAGGGCCGTGAAATGCACTCCAAACCACCTCTGGAGGATGGTAAAAAATCCTCCAAAGGCGAAGCCACTACCTCCGGGAGTGGCAAAAAGAAGAAAAAGTCCAACGGCAAGAAGAAGCCGTCGGCCGGCGCATCTACTGCTGCAGCTGCTGCAGCTCTGGGTGGCCGGGGGCCACGCCCCGAGAAATGACCTCGGCCGTCCTCTGAAGACGGTGGCAACTCCAAAGTGTGGTGTCCCATCCACAAGTCGAACAGCCACAATTTGGAGGACTGCTGGGAGGTCCAAAACCTTGCTAAGCGCTACAACAAGCGCCGGGAAGAAGTTCCTTTCCATCAGAGGGAAGGAAAGCAGAAGGTCAATGAAGCTTCGGCTGAAGAGGAGTTAGGCTTCCGGGACCCTAAAAAAGGTCCTGAAGTCTGTTTACACCTCCTTCGACGACGACTCTGACGTCTCCGACAATGAGCGTCGGAAGACCATGAACACCATCTTTGGTAGTTCGTGGGACATCACCTCCCGCCGTGTCATCAAGACCATTCGGCGGGACATGGCCTCAGTATCTCCTACAGCCAGGGCGGAGCCTCATCGAAAGTGGATGGACACCACCATTACTTTTGATGCTTTGGACTGCCCTTGGAACATGATCAGAGCTGGTCAACTACCTTTGATGGTATCTCCGACCATCAATAACATTCAACTCCACCATGTAATGGTGGATGGAGGTTCGGGGTTGAACCTCATAAGCTTCAAAGCTTTCGTCAAGCTTCACCTCCGACTTTCGGACCTTCGCCCCTCCCGACCTTTCTCCGGAGTAGGTCCGAGGGCCATAACACCACTCGGTGCCATTAATCTCCCCGTGACCTTCGGGACTCAGGAGAATTGTCGCACTGAGAAGTTGATCTTTGACGTTGCTCAGATCAACTTACCTTTAACCGCCATTATGGGCACGCTCTCCTTGTACAAGTTCATGGCAGCTGCTCATTATGGCTACCTGGTGTTGAAGATGCCAACGCCAGCTGGTGTTCTCCAAATCCGTGGAGACCGCACTGTCGGAGTGACTGCTCTGAAAGAACTTCATGCACTTGCTACAGCGCAGGAGGAAGAATCCAGGCAGGAACAAGCTCTGAAACCCCCGAGCATTCGTCAACGAGGCTCAACCTCCGCACCTCGTGTGCAACCTGTGACGCCCGGTTCCAAAAAATGAACCAAGCTAACACATATGTGTGCCCAGGATGTTCATCACACATATACGAGTGCAATCACAAACGATATACAGATAATTACCACAGAACAAGATTAATTATCAAATTTTATTACACAAACCATATTATCCTCAAATACAAGCTCTAATGAATATTAATGACAAGTTCAACTAATGCAGCGGAAATAAACTAATTAGGCAACTAAGCAAACTAAGCAAAAGGGATAGCGCATCTCCAATAACACCACAGGCAAAGCTGACGGTAGACACGGCCTAGATCTCCGCATTATCGCCAATAAACTCACAATCCTGACCTGCAACTGTTGGGGGGGATTGCAAGAGTGAGTACATGTCGTACTCAGCAAGTGTGGAAAGTATGACATGTGGCTGATTCAAATGACGACAATAATAATGGCTAAGTGCTGAAAAGTACAGTAAAACATTTGAAAAAACAGTATATTATATTTATGTGAAGTAATCCCATCATAAACCATGTAACCCTCATAATACCAGTCCATAATTTACCATTGCCAATAACCATAATCAATGTCATAAACCATGAATCCATCCCATAACCATAACCATAACCATAACCATAATGTCAACCATAACCATCCCAAATCCCAATTTCCCTCTAATCATGGAAGTTGTCCAGGTGCTCATAACCGGGAGCACAGCTATCATGATAGTTTTAATACTCTGCAGAGTTTGTACCACTTTACCCACGTGTCTGTGATTTCATCACCCGTCGGCGACTAAAGAAACCTCTCTTATGCCAATTACACTTCCTTTGGTGTATGGCCAAGAGATCACAAAATAGCCTTTACAAAGGGATTACTAGCCTATTCAGACCCCACTGAGGTTTCACCGGTGGTGATGCCTCCAATTGAGCACATCTTCAACCAAGGGCCCCATCTTGAGCCATTCGGATCCCAGGGTAGTCCCACCAATCATCAACAAACCCAATCCGACTACCCCTTCCCCGAGCATCCACAACGGTCCAAATAGTACTAGCAAAGCCCTAATTAATCAGCTATGCCGCACCCATACTTGGCCTCGTGGTGGCATTGTAGTCCTGGCTTATTCTCGCATGAACCGGTCCTTAGATCTAAAGCAAGCAAACCACCATAACATCCAACCCATCCACATACCAGGCTTGCTTAGATCACCCATTACCAAACCGTACTGACCAGTTCACATTAACCAGAATATCATTGATGCATAATTAAATGTGTAGTGTTGTTTGCCATCCCAATTAATTAAGCGAAGCAAAAAGGAAAAAAAAACCTTCCCAACTCTCTACCATATATCCCAGGTGACAAGGGTGGTCAAACAAAACTAGTAAACTTCCTACCATAGGATTTCCCATCAAATTGACACAAGCATGCAATTTTGCAAACAAAACATTTATTTTAAAAAACAGGATCAATATGCTTCAAGGACACTTGCCTTGCTCCGGCGGATAGGGTTGCTCAAGCGCTTCGAAATCTTGGTTCTGAAAATCCTCGTACACGATCTCTTGAGCACTTCCCTCTACTCGTGATCACACATACAAGAATATACATATAAATCAACACAATGCACACCCATTAATCAACATGCGATGATATGCATGCATGCAAAGTCAAATAATTGATTAACTACGGTTGTTTATTAATTAGATGCAACTAGTTCATACGTGTTCATATGAGTTTACGGGGGCTTTAGAGTGGATTAATGCTGCTGAAAATAAAATTATGGTGCAACTAAAATCAATTTACGTCTATTAGATTCAATATGGTCGCTAAAATTCGCATCGGGAACATGGCCTACCGTAGATGCGATGGCTTCGATGATCACGGGATGGGGACGATGCGTAGACGAAGTGGATGGCGCAGCAGTCCCTTGGCGGCACGACGACGGCGACGGTCTCCGGTGGACGGTGGCACCCTCCTCTTTTTCTTCCTCTTCTTCCCCTCTTTTTCTCTTCCTTTTCTTCCTCTGGCGGCGGCGGCTCTGGTCCCCCTTTTTTTTCTGGCGGCGTGGCTCTCTGGGCGGCGGCGTTTCTGGGATCGGGGGAAACCCCTAGGGACCTACGGTCCTTTTTATAGGCGCGGGAGTCAACGGGGAGTTGGGCCCCGGGCGTACGCGTGCGAGAGTCGCGCGTGGGGGCGAGAATCGCGGGGCGAGAGGGAAAATCGGCAGGGCTGGCCAGCAAAACGCGCGTTTCGGCGTGGGAGCCCGGGCGGGATTCGCGCAGGGGCTGGGCGGGGCGATCGAGGCGGGGGGGGGGGGGGGGGGGGGGCAGGCGGCGGGGCATGCAGCGCGGTCGCGCGCGGGATGGGGGGGGGGGGGGCAGGCGCTGCGCGGGATGGGAGCGAGGCGCAGTGTGGGGCCCGACGTGCTGCGATGCGGGCGTGGCCAGGCGGGAATCGGCGCGGGGCGGCGGGAGGCGCGGCGGGTGGGGCCCGGGCTGCGCTGCCGTGGGAGGCGCGAGCGGTGCGGCAGGCGGGGCGCGCGTGGGCGGCAGGCGGGGCCCAGGCGGCGGTGGGGCCTAGCGCGGGGCCAGGGCAGGCGGCGGGTGGGCGCTCGGCGCGGGAGCCAAGGCGGCGGGGGTGGCGTGCGGGGTGGGGTCCGCGCGGGGTGGCATGGGAGGCGCAGGCGGTGGTGGGACCGGGAGTGGGGGGGGTGCGATACGGCGGGGCTGCGGGGCGCGGCTGGCTGGGCCAGCTCGACCTGGCCAGCGGCGGTTTCTCCTTTTTTTTTCTTTTTTTTTTCTTTTTTTCTTTATACTTTCTTTTATTATATAATTTATTATATATATATTATTGTTTATATTTTATTTATTTTATTTATCTTATTCATTTTATTTATTTATTATATATTATATATATTTATTATTATATATAATTTATTTATATATATTTCTTTTTATATATTATTATTTTATTATTGATTATTATTTATCTATATTTATTCCCTAATACATGTTTTAGGCTATACTTATTATTTTCTTTTTCTTCCTTTGCTACACCATATATGTATGTTTTATCTTTTCTTTTATTCTATTAATATTTAATGCATGATCATGTATGCAATGCAGGATGCGAAAATTTGGGGTGTTACAAATCTACCCCCTTAAAGTGAATCTCGCCCTCGAGATTCGATAGCGTGGAGAAAAGGTGAGGGAATTCTGCCTTCAGGTCTTCTTCATGTTCTCACGTAGCTTCGACTTCTGTATGGTGGTTCCATTTCACTTTGCACCAACGGATCCTCTTATTCCTTGTGAATCCAAAACAATGAGGTTGGCGGAGAAGTCTACCCCCCTTATTCTAAGGCTTATTTTTGGACATACTATATTTGTCCTCATCTCTCTCCAGGAGACTTAACCAATAGAGTAAACTTCATATGGGAGATAGGCAGACTATACTTGGCAACATACTTTGATGCAATGAAAGAATGCGATGCTCCAGAATCAAATAACATAGTCGCGGGGTTGGAGTTGGCGAGAAACATACCAATGACCACGTCATCCGCTTGTTGAGCATCCTCCGTAGAGACATGGTTCACGTTGCCACGAGCAAAATTCTGCTGTCCACGGCTTCCTTGTGGTTGTCCTCCATTAGGTCTTGGGTTTTGCCTCGGCGCATTGCTTCTTTGACCAAGGCCTGACTTAGGACATTGATTCGCAAAGTTTCCAGCTTCTCCACAAGTATAGCACCTCTTAACTCCACCAGAATTATTGGGACGAGCTTGGTTTTGAGCATTGGTTCCAGGAAAATCAGCACGAGGCGCATAAGGCATTGCTTGCATAACAGGGCGTTGCGCAGGGATAGAGGAGCTGTAGTAAGGTGCATTTGGTGGTGCAAGGTGAGGGCGCACATTACTTCCATGTTGCTGTCCTTGATACGGCGCCTTCCTCTTGATTTCTTGCTCCATCTCACGAATCTTGTTCTCAACCACAATTGCTTTGTCCACAAGCTTCTGGAAATTGGCATAATCGCAGTTGAGTAGTTGCACTTGGATCTCATTGTTCAATCCTCTCATGAACAAGTACTGTTTCCGGCTGTCCCGACTAACATCCTCAGGCGCATATCTTGAGAGTTGAGTGAACTTGTTGAGATATTCACTCACGCTTGATCTTCCTTGCCTTAAATTCTCAAATTCTTGCCTCTTCAAGATCATAACACCTTCCGGCACATAATGAGAACGGAAGTTCTCCTTGAATTCGGCCCAAGTGATTCTTTCTTGGTTCTCATGAGCACTACAATAAGCATCCCACCAATCTGCAGCTGCTCCAACGAGTTGATGAGAAGCAAATAGGACCTTCTCCCGATCACTGCATTGGACAATGGCTAGCTTCTTCTCCACGGACTTGAGCCAATCATCAGCTTCCATTGGGTCTGTGGCTTGTGCAAAGGTCGGCGGCCTAGTCCTCATAAACTCTCCCAAGCGGTTATGAGGAGGCGGGGGTGGCGGTGGAGGCATGTGGGGCTGATTGTAGATATTGCCAGCCTGCAGCTGTCCCATAGTTTGTATCATGGTCTGCATGAGCTAGTTTTGCATAGCTAGTAGCTGCTCGATATTGATGGCTCCATGAGCAGGTCCTTGTCCATTGTTGTTCTGAGGTACTCCATGGTTCTCCTCCTCACCATTAGCATCCCTCTGGTTGCGAGTCCTCACCATCTGAAGAAAAGCAATAGGTAAGAACTAAGAAACGTCCCCAACTATATGCATCAAGGGATATGGAACTAAACAACTA
This sequence comes from Tuctoria greenei, assembly GCA_036927565.1. Taxonomy (NCBI): domain Eukaryota; kingdom Viridiplantae; phylum Streptophyta; class Magnoliopsida; order Poales; family Poaceae; genus Tuctoria; species Tuctoria greenei. The sequence goes on from JAYESD010000011.1 coordinate 152,239,367, forward strand.
GCTATACTAGCCTAGGTGGACATGGCAATGCTAAAGCATCCCAAAATCCACTATTAAGCACACAAGCAACAATATATATATAGCAAACAACACTTCAAGCAAAAACGCATCGATTCCTGAATGCTCCTATGTGCTCTAAAGTGTCCATTCTATCTAGGCTGCATCCTACGGTCAACCTGTGGCTCTGATACCAATCTGTGACGCTCGGTTCCAAAAAATGAACCAAGCTAACGCATATGTGTGCCCAGGATGTTCATCACACATATACGAGTGCAATCACAAACGATATACAGATAATTACCACAGAACAAGATTAATTATCAAATTTTATTACACAAACCATATTATCCTCAAATACAAGCTCTAATGAATATTAATGACAAGTTCAACTAATGCAGCGGAAATAAACTAATTAGGCAACTAAGCAAACTAAGCAAAAGGGATAGCGCAGCTCCAATAACACCGCAGGCAAAGCTGACGGTAGACACGACCTAGATCTCCGCATTATCGCCAATAAACTCACAATCCTGACCTGCAACTGTTGGGGGGGGGGGGGATTGCAAGAGTGTGTACATGTTGTACTCAGCAAGTGTGGAAAGTATGACATGTGGCTGATTCAAATGACGACAATAATAATGGCTAAGTGCTGAAAAGTACAGTAAAACATTTGAAAAAACAATATATTATATTTATGTGAAGTAATCCAATTATAAACCATGTAACCCTCATAATACCAGTCCATAATTTACCATTGCCAATAACCATAATCAATGTCATAAACCATGATTCCATCCCATAACCATAACTATAACCATAACCATAACCATAATGTCAACCATAACCATCCCAAATCCCAATTTCCCTCTAATCATGGAAGTTGTCCAGGTGCTCATAACCGGGAGCACGGCTATCATGATAGTTTTAATACTCTGCAGAGTTTGTACCACTTTACCCACGTGTCTGTGATTTCATCACCCGTCGGCGACTAAAGAAACCTCTCTTATGCCAATTACACTTCCTTTGGTGTATGGCCAAGAGATCACAAAATAGCCTTTACAAAGGGATTACTAGCCTATTCAGACACCACTGAGGTTTCACCGATGGCGATGCCTCCAACTGAGCACATCTTCAACCAAGGGCCCCCTCTTGAGCCATTCGGATCCCAGGGTAGTCCCACCAATCATCAACAAACCCAATCCGACTACCCCTTCCCCGAGCATCCACAACGGTCCAAACAGTACTAGCAAAGCCCTAATTAATCAACTATGCCGCACCCATACTTGGCCTCATGGTGGCACTGTAGTCCTGGCTTATTCTCGCATGAACCGGTCCTTAGATCTAAAGCAAGCAAACCACCATAACATCCAACCCATCCACATACCAGGCTTGCTTAGATCACCCATTACCAAACCGTACTGACCAGTTCACATTAACCAGAATATCATTGATGCATAATTAAATGTGTAGTGTTGTTTGCCATCCCAATTAATTAAGCGAAGCAAAAAGGTAAAAAAAACCCTTCCCGACTCTCTACCATATATCCCAGGTGACAAGGGTGGTGAAACAAAACTAGTAAACTTCCTACCATAGGATTTCCCATCAAATTGACACAAGCATGCAATTTTGCAAACAAAACATTTATTTTAAAAAACAGGATCAATATGCTTCAAGGACACTTGCCTTGCTCCGGCGGATAGGGTTGCTCAAGCGCTTCGAAATCTTGGTTCTGAAAATCCTCGTACATGATCTCTTGAGCACTTCCCTCTACTCGTGATCACACATACAAGAATATACATATAAATCAACACAATGCACACCCATTAATCAACATGCGATGATATGCATGCATGCAAAGTCAAATAATTGATTAACTACGGTTGTTTATTAATTAGATGCAACTAGTTCATACGTGTTCATATGAGTTTACGGGGGTTTTAGAGTGGATTAATGCTGCTGAAAATAAAATTATGGTGCAACTAAAATCAATTTATGTCTATTAGATTCAATATGGTCGCTAAAATTCGCATCGGGAACATGGCCTACCATAGATGCGATGGCTTCGATGATCGCGGGATGGAGACGATGCGTAGACGAAGTGGATGTCGCAGCAGTCCCTTGGCGGCACGACGACGACGACGGTCTCCGGTGGACGGTGGCACCCTCCTCTTTTTCTTCCTCTTCTTCCCCTCTTTTTCTCTTCCTTTTCTTCCTCTGGCGGCGGCGGCTCTGGTCCCCCTTTTTTTTTCTGGCAGCGTGGCTGTCTGGGCGGCGGCGTTTCTGGGATCGGGGGATACCCCTAGGGACCTATGGTCCTTTTTATAGGCGCGGGAGTCAACGGGGAGTTGGGCCCCGGGCGTACGCGTGCGGGAGTTGCGCGTGGGGGCGGGAATCGCGGGGCGAGCGGGAAAATCGGCGGGGCTAGCGCGCGAAACGCGCATTTCAGCGCGGGAGCCCGGGCGGGATTCGCGCAGGGGCTGGGCGGGGCGATCGAGGCGGGGGGGGGGGGGGGGGGGGGGGGCAGGCGGCGGGGCATGCGGCGCGGTCGCGCGCGGGATGGGGTGGGGGGGCCAGGTGCTGCGCGGGATGGGAGCGAGGCGCGGTGTGGGGCCCGGCGTGCTGCGGTGCGGGCGTGGCCAGGCGGGAATTGGGCGCGGGGCGGCGGGAGGCGCGGCGGGTGGGGCCCGGGCTGCGCTGCCGTGGGAGGCGCGAACGATGCGGCAGGCGGGGCGCGCGTGGGCGGCAGGCGGGTCCCAAGCGGCGGTGGGGCCTAGCGCAGGGCCAGCGCAGGCGGCGGGTGGGCGCTCGGCGCGGGAGCCAAGGCGGCGAGGTGGCGTGCGGGGTGGGGTCCGCGCGGGGTGGCATGGGAGGCGCAGGCGGTGGTGGGATCGAGAGTGGGGGTGGTGCGATACGGCGGGGCTGCGGGGCGCGTCTGGCTGGGCCAGCTCGGCCTGGCCAGCGGCGGTTTCTCCTTTTTTTTTCTTTTTTTTCTTTTCTTTTTTTTTTCTTTATACTTTCTTTTATTATATAATTTATTATATATATATATTATTGTTTATATTTTATTTATTTTATTTATCTTATTCATTTTATTTATTTATTATTTATTTTATATATATATATTTATTATTATATATAATTTATTTATATATATTTCTTTTTATATATTATTATTTTATTATTGATTATTATTTATCTATATTTATTCCCTAATACATGTTTTAGGCTATACTTATTATTTTCTTTTTCTTCCTTTGCTACACCATATATGTATGTTTTATCTTTTCTTTTATTCTATTAATATTTAATGCATGATCATGTATGCAATGCAGGATGCGAAAATTTGGGGTGTTACACAACCAAGCGGTGACACCGACATCCCCGTCAAAGTCATTCAAATCGGTTCCGATGCCGCTCAGACCACCCATATATCGGGAGGTCTGAATGACAAATAGGAACTCGTGCTCATCACTTTCCTCCGGGCTAATGTCGACGTGTTTGCCTGGCAACCATCACAAATGCCTGGGATCCCTAGGGAAGTGATCGAGCATAATCTGAAGATCTATCCTGACGCTCAGCCCGTACATCAGAAGCCTCGGAAGCAATCCGTAGAGCGACATAACTTTATATGACAAGAAGTGAAGAAGTTGCTTGAAGCTGGATTCATCCGAGAAGTCTTCCATCCAAAATGGCTGGCAAACCCAGTCGTTGTACCCAAGGCCGGCAAGAAGCTTCGGATATGTATCGACTACACAACAGTGAATAAGGCATGCCCAAAAGATCCATTTCCACTACCTAGAATAGATCAGATAGTGGATTCCACCTCCGGGTGTGAACTACTGTGTTTCCTAGACGCATATTTTGGGTATCATCAAATCAGAATGTCTAGGGAAGATGAAGAACATACTTCTTTTATCACAGTAGATGGATTGTACTGTTATACTGCCATGCCATTTGGTCTCAAGAATGCAGCTTCAACATTTGTACGAGCTATGTACAAAACCTTTGGAGAGCTCATCAGAGACGTAGTGGAAGTGTATGTTGATGACATCGTCGTCAAGATCAAGGACAAGGAGTCACTCCTTGACACCTTGCAAGCTGTCTTCGACAAGCTGCGGGTCACCCGCACGAAGCTGAACCTAGACAAGTGCATCTTCGGGGTTAGCTCCGGAAAGCTTCTTGGTTTCCTGGTAAGCCATCAAGGCATAGAGGCAAATCTGGCGAAGATTAAAGCCATTGAGGAGATGCGGCCACCAGCCCGCATCAAGGACGTCCAGAAACTGACTGGATGTCTAGCCGCCCTCAGCTAGTTCATCTCAAGACTGGCGGAACGGGTGCTACCCTTCTTCAAGTTATTGAGGAAGTCCGGACCATTTCAATGGTCTGAAGAAGTAGAAAAAGCGTTTCAGGAGCTAAAGCAGCTCCTCACCACTCTACCAACCTTGGTAGCTCCGAACCCTGGTGAGCTCTTACTGCTTTACATTTTAGCAATCGACGAGGTTGTCAGCATGGTCTTGGTTGCGGAGAGACCAGAACCATCCCAAGCTCAGGAATCTAGACCCCTCCAGGAGGGTCCGGAGGTTCTTGAAGGTGAGTCTGGGTCCCAGCCCCCAGACTTCGATCTACAAGGAGTTATTCCAAAAGATCTGGACCCCTCTGGGAGGGTTCGGGTCGCTCCAGTAGAAGCTCTGGGTTCCTCCAGCAGGGACCCGGAGGTCCCCGAAGCAGGTCCGGACCCCTCCGGGAGGGTCCGGGTCGATGTGGAGGAAGCTCCGGGCCCCTCTGAGAGGGTTCGGACAGTCTAGCGCCAGTGTACTTCATTAGCGAAGTACTACATGATGCCAAGACTCGATACCTAGATGTACACAAGCTGCTCTACGCAGTTCTCATCGCCTCTAGGAAGCTTCGCCATTACTTCCAAGCTCACAAGATCTCAGTGGTGACCTCTTATCCACTGCGTGCGATCTTGCATAATCCCAACTCTACTGGGAAGATTGCAAAGTGGGCAGTGGAATTGGTCGAATGCGATCTTGAATTTGTCCCAAGAAAAGCGATCAAGAGTCAAGCATTGGCAAACTTCGTGGTGGAATGGACCCCCTCTCCATCAAACCCTGGGGGCCCTAGTGAGCAGAAGCCGGAACTCAAGGCTCCGGTCTTCACCGAACCTCACTAGACCCTCTACTTCGACGGATCCATGCAAAAGCAGGGGGCCAGAGCTGGAGTCCTTCTCCTCGCTCCAACCGGGGAGAAGGTAAAATACATGGTCCACCTTGACTTCAAGACGACCAACAACATGGCGGAGTATGAAGCACTCATTTACGGACTAAAGGTGGCACTATCATATGGTTTCAAGCATCTGTTTGTCAAGGGAGATTCACAGCTCATCATTAAACAGGTGAAGGGTGAATGCTCCTGTAACAATCCTCAACTAGCTGCTTATCTCTTTGAAGCTTCAGAAGGACTTCGAAGTACTGGATCTCCACCATGTCCAGCATGTCCATAACGCTGAAGCTGACGAACTCTTGACGAAGGTGTCAACCGGAGTTCTGGCTCCTTACGGAACCTTCGTCCGGAGGTTGTCAAAACCCACAGCTCAGCCTGCCGAACTGAGTGAAGGGGGCGAGACCAGCATCCCGAAGCTGGCGGTCCCGATGGCCCTATTACCATGGCAGCCATCAAGGGTCGTAGGTGCTGCCGGAAGCTCCGAGCAACCCAGCACGCAAGACTCAAATGCTCAAGCAAGCTCCGATGCATGGATCTCGAAGATCCGGAGCTACTTGAAAGACAATATCCTTCCTAACGATGATGTATCCGCTGACCGGATAGTCAGATTGGCTAAAAGATACACGCTGGTAGAAGGGGGTCTCTACTGACGCGGTGCCAACGATGTCCTAATGTGGTGCATCACAAGGGAAAAAGGGTGCGAGCTTCTCGCAAGAATCCATGGAGGCGAGTGTGGGAACCACGCGTCTTCCCGCACGCTGGTCGGTAAAGCCTTCCGACATGGCTTTTACTGGCCTACATTGCTCCAGGATGCAACTGAGCTGGTGAAGAAATGCGAAGCATGCCAGTTCCATGCAAAGCAAATTCACACACCGGCTCAACCTCTACAAATGATACCTCCTACATGGCCTTTCGCTGTGTGGGGGATGGACATCTTGGGACCTTTCCCAAGAGTCATCGGAGGTTACAAGTTTTTGTATGTTGCCATTGACAAGTTCACCAAATGGTCGGAAGAAACTCCAGTTGTGACAATAAACAAGCAATCAGCTATCAACTTCTTACAGTCCATTGTATGCAAATTTGGAGTTCCGAACAAAATCATAACAGATAATGGGACCCAATTCACAAGCTCTGCTTTCCAAGGATACTACAAAGACCTCGGCATACAAGTCAGCTACACCTCCGTAGCTCACCCGACAAGCAATGGCCAAGCCGAGAGAGCAAATGCAGAAATCCTGAAAGGACTCAAGACGCGCACATATGAGCGCCTGAAAAAACATGGATCCAACTGGATCGAAGAGCTTCCGCCCACTCTATGGGCCAACAAGACAACTCCAAACCGGTCAACTGGAGAGACACCCTTCTTCCTGGTGTACGGAGCTGAAGCAGTCCTTCCTCCAGAAATCACCTTGGGGTCGCTCCGGGTCCGGACCTCCGACGAAGCCATGCAGGACCAGCTCCGGCGTGAAGACCTTGACCTCCTTGAAGAGGGCAGGTGCCGAGCAGCTGTTTGGAATGCCCGATACTGCCAAGCTCTTCAGCGCTATCACCAAAGGCATGTTCACAGTCGACAGCTCGAGGAAGGCGATCTGGTGCTACGGAGAATACAATCTAGAAAAGAGTTAAACAAACTCTCCCCCAGCTTGGAGGGACCCTTCCGAGTGATCAAAGTATCCCGTCCCGGATGCGTTCGCTTGGCAACCGAGGATGGGACACCTCTCCCAAATCCTTGGAACATTGAACACCTCCGTAAGTTCTACGCTTAATATCACGGAGGTGAGTCTGTAATTACATGTGATGTATGTTATAGAGTCATTGTACAAAGTGGGGTAGCTCCTCTGGGAGGGCAGCCGAACCTACCCCGTTAGGTCCACAACTTCCATGCAACACTTGTCACAGTCTCAGAACTAAAAGTGTAGCTAGCTACCTTGGGTCAAATGAGAAATGAAACACACTTAGCTTGGTTCTGTACCCTAAGAGTGTACTTGTTTCCCCTGTACCCCGGACCTATAATGAAAGACATCATTGTGTGAAAACAGACTCCACATGCATTTACTTTGTACAGGCTCAATATTTTTTATTTTTCTCTTTCTTGTCTATAACAAAGTTGTGCAGTCCTTAAGAAACTTTGGCTCGACCAGTTCATGTACAATTCGAGTTGCATTGTCTATCTTTCTGGGTTCAAACATTGTTGATGGCCTACTCATCTGAATGCCGCCAAGCCAATCTAGGGCCGGAGTGTGCTATCGACTTAGCCTGGTCATGCACCCTAAGTACGCCACTCTACCTACACCCCGGCAGGCCGAAGTAAGGCGAGTCCAGAAATGATCAGACCTGAATGAAACAAGACGGCGCTCTTGATTGTATTCAGAATTGTGTTTGACCTAAAACTTTCTCTGGAATATTAAGCCGCAATGAAGTTATAGATAGGAAACGGATTTTACTGTTTTTTCTTGACTTCAGTGTGCAAAAAAAATAAATATTTCATGATGATGGTGAATGAAGCCGGAGCTACCAAAGCTCCGACATCCTTTAGGCGGCTTGTGGTCGATGTTCAAACATTGACATCGAGCATCTCTGGAGCTACTCAGTTCTGGTAAAGCTAGGGGGCAAGCCGTCAACATGAAGATGGTGGAAAGACTCTAAAGTGGAGTCTGACATTGACACAACACGTGTTGACGGAGGTCACTGCCGGAGCTGCCAAGTTCCGACACCCCAGAGGGCTAACCATTGATGCTTTACGCGTTGATGGAGACTACTGCCGGAGCTACTAAGCTCCGGCAATGGTCAATGCCGGGGCCACTAAGCTCCAACAACCTCAGGGGGCCTACACTATCGAAGACTTCGGACCTACATTCTACAAGTTTGAAGCACGCAAGTCTTCAACAACTGCTACATCTTCTTGGTACATGTTCACAGTCAAATTGTGTACATCTACCAGGGGGCCAAGTGAGACAAAGGTGGTGTTGAAGACAAAAAATGAAATTCGAATTCACAAACATTTGGATTTCATTCATCTGGAGACAAGAGATTACAAAATTGGAGAAGAAGAAGAGAGAATACAAGCGGGAGCTACAGAGAGATGGTCCTAAACCCTATGAAAGAACTAGGTGACCTTCTGGGCCACCTCCAACGCGTTGGCTCGGGCGGCTTCACCCTCTCCTTCGATGGGGCCTTCAAGCACTGGGTCCAGAGGGAATTGAGGGTCCTAGATGGTGTAGCACATCAGCACAAACTTTGCGACGTTCTTCGCCAGGGACTGACCCTCTGTTTCCAGCTGGTCCGCGATGACATCGCCCATCTTGGTGAGCTTGTTGCCTGCTGAACTCAGCGCCTGCAACGCCTGGTCCAGCTCCGGCTCTGGATCATCTGGACGCATGGGACTGAAGCCCGTTGGCGTCAGCGCGTCATTGGCCTTGCCCAGGAAGTCCCAAACTTGTTGGGACTCCGCAACCCTTGCGCCACGCATCTCCACCAAGGATCTTTTGGCCGCTGCAAGCTCTAAGATCTCCCGAGCAAGACGCTCCACCTCTTTGTCATTCTGCTGAATCTTTTCAGCAACCTGCCTTTCGAGTTTGCTGAGCTCTTCCTCCCAGAGGTGGATCTCATTCCGGCGGTTGACCAGATCTTTCTCTCGGCCCCGCACTTTCTTCTCCCTGGCGGCGATGGCATTCTCCTGCTTGTAGAGATCTTGCCCTTGCTCCCATGCCTTCTTCTCCTCCTCCTTGCAATGCTCCTCCAGTTTCTTGGTGCGTTCTTCGAGGCTCTTGTCAGCCAGAGCTATCTTTTGGACAAGCTCTTCCTCCCTCTTCACGAGGTCATCCTGCAGCTCCAGGAATTTTTGCTCTTCATCTTCGGGTTGTCTCTCCCGCGCTTCAAGAGCCCCCCGACGCTTGACGAGACTATTGTGGATGGCGGCGAGCCTTTCCTGGCGATCATCCGCTGCGCTATTTGCAGCCTTGTCCTCCTCATAGATGGCCCAGGACTGGTTGTTGAGGGTTCGCGTCATGCTTTCCCTCTCATCCAACAGCTTACCCCAGTACTCGAAGTGGACCTTCTCCCTTTGTACCATCTCCTTGTTGTCAGCCAGCCTCAACTGCGCCAGCTTGGTCTCAAAATGGAGTCGGTTGTACCACCTCCTAGGGGTTTGGCACTCCTCCTCGAGGGCCTTGTTGTCGTGGTAGAAAGCCAGCTGGACCTGGCGAAGACTGGAGTAGGTGTTGTCGATAGACAATGATAGGGGGATTGGGTCCGGACCTGCAGGGGTCCTCTCCGCTGGCTCCAGCGGATCTTCAGTGACAAAAATTGGGTCCCACTCTACAAGAGCGGTCCCCTGAGCTTCCACGACACTAGGGTTGTCCTCCGAGATAGCCTCGGCCACCGTCGAGGAGGTACTTGCAGCAGAAGTTCCGACCTCCGGAATTAACTCCGAAGGCCCAGCCGCCAGGTCATCAACAACTTGCCCCTCAGGCGGGGGGCCAACAGCTTCATCTTGGCACCCTGGCTCAACAGCGGGCACCTCGAGGATCACCGCTTCCGAAGCGGGTGTTGAAGGTTTGGTCAGAGCAGAAGCTACTTCTGGCTCCAGCACAGGCGCCTCATCCGCCGTTGGCTCAGGTGCTGGCGCTTCGACCATCATGGGCTTAGGCGCTGGCGCTTCAACCACCATAGGCTCAGGTGCCGACACCTCCGCAACAACTGGCTCGGACGCCAGATCCTCTTCAACGGCCGGCTCCACAGCCGGAACTTCTGCAGCAACCGACACTACCACCGGAGCTTCCTCAACAACCGGCTCAAGTGCCAGAGCTACGTCAACACCCGGCTCCACTGCTGGGACCTCACCAACCACCGGCTCGACCGCCAGGGCTTCAACAACATCCGGCTCTAGGGTCGGAATCGCACCTACCTTTGGCTCTATGGCCGGAGCATCCAACATCTCATCATCCAAGCCCGGAGCTTCAACCTCCGGGGTTGGCGCTACTGGTACATCTTCAGTCTCGTGGTCCAGCGCTACCACGGGAGCTTCTGGAGATGAGTCGAGGTCCAAAACCACGACAACCAGCGTCGGGGCTGCCGCAGCCTCAGCCACCTCTTGGGGCGGCACTGGAATTGGAGCTGGAGCTTCAACCTGCATAGCTTCAACCGCTGCTGCAGGGACCAGAGCTTCAACCCTCTTCTTAGGCATGCTGTGGATGAAGGACGAAGAAACTCAAAATACAGTTAATAATAAAACAACTGACTGAGGTAAACAATCAAAAATTACATCGGAAGGCTTCCGCACCAGTTAGCACGGAACCTCTTCTCCGGATGCTGTGGACTGGCCCCAGCCTCCACTGGCGTGGTAGTCCCAGAGGGTCCCCTGGAGCTTGTTGCTGCTATCGGCGTTGCCCTGGTCGAGGCCCCCCTCAACCGGGAAGGACCTCTAGACCCAGAGCCCTCAGCTGGCCCTGGTACTGGAGTCACATGGCTGGAGCCAGCACCCCGGGAAGATGCCGCTGCTGGAGTAGATGCCGCCGTTGTAGACCTCCCCCTCCGGGGAGAAGGAGCCGCCGCAGAAGAAGTAGGCCTGACAGACCTTCTGTCGGCATGCTTCCTCTTACGGCTCGAGGGCTCGACCAATTCCTTGCCCTTGCTGACGACTTCGGTTCTTGGCTTAGGGGCAGGAACAGAGCTGCCTTCAGGATCTTCGAAGATCGCCAACCCGGTGGTCGAACGCCTCTCAATGACACCAAGGTCGTCAAGCACCGACATCGTCTGCCGGAGCTCCCTGCTGAACTTAGCCTCCATGTTCAGAGGGAGGAAAGCTGCTGGCGGAGCCAAGTCGTCACCCTCGACGTTTATGCCGTGCTAGAACTTCTTGAGGTGGAACTCCAAAGTTTCACCCTGTTGGACTTCAAACCGGTCTCGATCCGGTCGTCGTCCAGCATACTGTTGAGGGCCCAAGCAGGCTTCTCCCTCCTCTTCAGCGGAGCCCACCTGTTGGTCAGGAAGTTGCAAAACACTGCCCGAGGGGTCACCCCTCCTTCCATGCACAGGCGGATCCTGGTCAGAGCAGGGTTGAAGGCGTCCGACAACACCAGAGCTTAACTCCAAACTGAAGTGTCGATGTTGGGGAGGCCTTCCAGTAGCTCCAGCTTCTCGTGCTCCTCCACCCTGATGACAATCCAATCCTTCTTCCAGTCGTCCCACTTCCCAGAGAGGAACGACCACAAGTACTTGTACGGGCACTTCTTGCACTTCACAAAATAGTAGAAGCCAAGGTACTCGTCACTCTTGCCCGTAGTTTGGACAGTGAAGAAGGTGTGGAAGAGCTCAATGCAGGGGGGAATGCCCACCCACGTCTCGCAGAAGTGGACAAAGATTGACACCAGCAGAATGGAGTGGGGGCCAAGGTGGTATAGCTGCAGACCATAGAAGTCTAGCAGCACCAAGAAGAAAGAGGAGAAAGGTGGGATCAGCCCCACCATGGCGTACGCTGAGAAGTACACCATGTCGCCAGCGTGTTCCTTCTCGAATGGAAGCTTGCCAGCGTGGACCAAGTGGTTGAAGAAGTCAGGGGACCATCCCATGAAGGCCCGGACCTTCTTCAAATCATCATCGGACTTCAGTCGGCTCTGGCGGAGACCCAACTCCATCGCGGCACAACGAGGCAAGAGAGGAAAAGCAAGCGAAAGTTTAGAAGGTTTGAGTGCAAGTTCGAATGAAAGGCATAAAGAACCCCAAATGGTGCGTGCTTTCCTTCTTAAGTAAGCCCCTGCAACGCCTGGATGGAAACCGCAGAGGAGCCAACGATACCAGTCAAAAATTTCACCCCGCCAATGACAAGGGGGCCCGGGGCCACCCCGACGATCAAGTCGAGGTTCTTACCCCAGGTGAACAGTTGTCATCATGAAAGGCGAGAAACCCGAAGGCGGCAACCTGACAGGGCACGCGGAACCGATACGATTTTTGCATCGGGAACCGGCGACCTTCAATTGCGTGAGATCCGCACGCTGAGATCTCACCTGCTGCCTCCTGTATATGCCATGCGGCGGAGGTTTAACTGCGAACAATCGCCAACGGCACGTCTGAAGACCCTTGAAGACAGCTCAAAAACCGAAGAAAGGACCCACCTCCGACGGAATGACTTCATCCAAAAGGTCTCTCCCAGAGGTGGCCCCAGGGGGCCACTGTCGGTACCCTACGTACCGGATACCCCTTGGGATTGCAAAGATCACAAGGAAACTCAATCTACCAGATTTGAATACCTCCGAAGGCCCCACATGTCAGGCGTAACCGGACCTACTTCCCCGACATGGTTAGTCCCAGAGCCGCCACGTGTATCATAAGACCGGAGCTAACACCCACACATGAGAAAGCTCCGGACGGAATACTAGTATGGCACCCCAGGACCTAACCCCAGACAGAGGGAAGCTCCGGTACTGACACGTGTCCAACAGCACCAGACCTACCCGTCCATGACGGTAAGATCCGGAGCTGCCACGTGGCGACCGCCGGACCTTCAACTTCAACAATCAGGCTGGTGGACCCCCAACGACTCCGGACCTTCAAGGAGCAATCAAAGACTTCAAGACCCGATTAAGTGTCATTAATACCATATTAATGACACACGATCGGATGGCCCTTAATACTGGTAACAGCACTATAAAGGCCCGTTACCAGGCTATTAAGGGTAATTAACCTAATTAATTGTGTATCAAGCATGTGTAACGGCCGGGGCCACATGTCAGGCCAAGCTAACGGTGTAACGACCAGTCCTTGTACTATAAAAGGACTGGTCAACGATACACAAGGGACAGTTCCAGACCACTACTAAACTCCCTGAGCTAGTCGAGCTTCTTCTAGACTCACACACTTAATACAACAACAACACACCCCGTGGAGTAGGGTATTACGCTCAGGCGGCCCGAACCACGTAAATCTCTGTGTCCACTTGTTCTTCACCTTCTTTAACCTCTGCGTGTCCATCACCGAACTACAACTCCTCGATCTACCAAAGGTAGTGTCAGGAGATCTGCCGGATCCAAACACCGACAGTTTGTGTGCAAGATTTCAAGCCAATCCTAAGGAATGTCATTTGAAAGCCATAAAGAGGATCTTTCGATACTTAAATCATACACCTAACCTAGGATTTTGGTATCCTAAAGGTTCAAAGTTCAATCTCATTGGATACTCCAATATAGATTATGCTAAATGCAAAGTATATAGAAAAAGTACCTCCAGTACGTGCCAATTCCTAGGTAGATCCCTAGTCTCTTGGTCCTCCAAGAAACAAAACTTCATTGCCTTATCCACGGCTGGAGCGGAGTATGTTGCAGCCGCGAGTTGTTGTTCACAACTCCTTTGGATGCGACAAACTCTAAGGGATTACGGTTACTATGAGGCGTATTCCACTCATTAGTGATAATGAGAGTGCAATTAAAATTGTCCATAACCCCGTTGAGCATTCTAGGACCAAACACATAGACATCCGACGTCACTTTTTGAGAGATCATTCAATGAAAGGAGACATAGCCATTTCCCATGTCAATACCGAAAAACAACTAGCCGATCTTTACCAAGCCACTTTATGAGAAACATTTTTGTGAGCTTCGAAATGAACTAAATATCTTTGATGCTCGGAGCGTGGCTTGAAAACTTGATTGATGCTTATGGTAGTGCTAAGAAGGTAGTTGATCCAAGATTCTGGAGCAACTTTCACGCGGACTACTATAGTACCGTGTATCTCCCGATGAAGACTCCAGTGGTCCACAACCAATGGATCGACTGGGCACACTTTGAGAGAAAGAGCTGTCAAACCTTTGATGAAGTGATAGAGGCTGTGGAGAGACATGGCCTCAAGGACTTTTTTGCTTTCAAGTGTAACAATAATGATGAGGTTGTAGGATCGAAGAGCATGTGTAAAGCTACCAGAGGGGGGGGGGTGAATGGTAAATTAAAACTTTTCAGCGGAAGCAACGAAACAACCCTTGGCAGAAAACCAATCTGTCAAAGAAACCATGTGTGCTACTAATCTAAACGTGTTCAACTATGAAAAAACTAGTATAGATTGTAGAGAATCAAGTCACAAAGATGTCACAACAAGAATCACGAAAATCCATCGAGAGAAACTCAAGTTACGATCAAAAGATCGAACAAAGGTCAATCTGTCCTACTCGAGAAAAACAGTTCTAGAATACTGCAAAGAAACTCGTGTAGATCAGAAACCACAAATCCAATGACCGTAAAATTTCCACAGATGATAATAAACCAAGTTTTGAAGACAACCCAAAAAGAATCACATCAATTGTATCTGTAAAACTCGATTTATGATAAAACCACCAAAGAAAGGTAGTGTTTTGTAGAAACTCGACGAGAAAGACATGACGAAAACAAGTCGGACGAACATGGCACAAAAGTTCCTTCAAAATATGAATTTTATTGATCAAAACACAAGAGGAACATCCCAAAAGTCATGCATCACGAGCTCTGGCCTCCCTTGCTTATATAACCAGCCCGAAGGCCAACTCAACTCAAACGAGGACTCTAATCCTACTCAATTCACGGATTGAAACTCTCCATAACTGCTCAAGACTCTTCTATACATAGATAGAAGCAATATTAAGACTTCCAAACACCTAGGAATGTATCCCACATTCCTAAAACAACTCAAATTCGTGACCCACACGAAATCCTATCATAACCAACTCAAAACTTTCCATATTTGAGTCAAAACCAACCCAGCCGCAGTCTGAGTCCATAACCTAGTCGGTTGGACGTTTCTGACCAATTCTTCACGTCCACATCTCTTCATCATGCCTTGGAACAATTTAGCCACGTCTATGCACTCCTTGCACATGTGAAAACACCTTCCAACGACGTCCATGATACCTTCATATGCAATGTTTTTGATCCAAACATGTTGCGCGACCTCCCGACCAACTCAACCGCAATTCCCCCCGAACATGGTTGTTGAACCTCATCTTCTCCCTAAGACTAGTTCAATGGATCCCATCACCAGCCATGTCTTGAACTCAAGCAACACCTGCACATGGATAAACGACCAATACTTCCGAGCACAAGTCCTCGACTTGACTCACATTAGTTCTGAAACCACAACACCTTATGTGAGCACCTCACATAAGCTTGTTGCAAACCATAGCAAAATGATATCAGCCATAACTACCGAAACACACCAAAAACTTAGTAAAAGAATACTAAGCAAACTTTCCATAAGTGTAAAGCAAGTTAGAAACATTGCAAGATAAAAGCAGAACAATTGCAATCAAGCTCCGAACCTTGCCAAAGCTAACCAAAACATGTTGGACCTATCGTCGAATCTTGATAAAAAGATGTTTTGGTAATATTCAAAACTTTTATCATCAAAGCCAATGTATTCAGCACACATAGGTCTCACAATCTCCCCCTTGATGAATGTATTGGCAACACCACTTAAAATCTGAACATTGGCTTACTCATATGAATAGTTTTGAAAATGATTTCTCCCCCTTTTTGAAATCAAATGAGAAATTTCTAAATTTCTTCCCCTTGCATACTTCTCCCCCTAAGAAGAAACACTTGTGAATATATGCAATGTGTGATCAATTTCTCCCCCTTTGACAATGTATTCAGCAAGGTACAAAAGAGCACTTTTAATTTGTTATGAGCACATTCTAACATATACATATAAAACAAAGCTCATCCAAGTCATACTCTCAAGTAACTTACACTATCACACCAATGAAATAAATAAAGTAGTGTAAGCAATGCTAGAGATCAAATGTAATTTTCAGTTTAAGCAAGTCATGATCTCACAAACTTAACTATTTTAAAACCTGACAGCATGACACTTGTTGCTGCATTTTATTATTTTTCAAAGCACAAATTTTGATCATATGATATTTGCAAGAGATTATATGCGCATCTGCCTTATTCTAACCAACCAAGCCAAACCTATGTTATTTGACAATCAGAAGCTTAAGGACATGGTTTTAGTCATACACAACTTCTTTCAAGTTCATATCTAAGTGCAATGATAAGCCATCTCAAAAGAAGATGTGTGATGCATGCATATTCTCTTGATCTTTTCTCAATTTATATTTGACCATAGAAGCTCAACATGTAAGTTAATTACTTGATTAATTCTTTATGATTAAAAGCACTTATGAGCATGCAACAAGTTCAAAACAGCAAGAAAGTTCGACCATGACTAGATTTAGTGTAAGTAATTATTCCAATTACTAGACATGGCAAAAACTACAAAATGTATAACACGAGTAATGTAGTAAGAACTTTCAACATGTAAAAGGAATCACAGAGTCATATATGTATGAAATACTATGCTCATATTATTTTAATTTCAAATTACACATAGACTTCCAAAGTTTCAAAAATCTCCCTCAATGTAAGCCATGAGGATGCATAACCCCTATTTCATTACGAATGAAATAAAAATGAGTGAAATCCAAAGGTTTTGTAAAACTATCAGCCAATTGTTGTTCGGTATCTACATGGTGAAGCACAATGTTTTCTTTTTCAACATTATCACGGAAAAAGTGATACCTAATGTCATTGTGCTTAGTTCTAGAATGTTGCACGGGGTTTTTAGCAATGCAAATGGCACTAGTGTTATCACAAAACAGTGGAACACTATCTAGATCAACCCCATAGTCCTTAAGTGTTTGAACAATCCAAAGAATTTGTGAGCAATCACTAGCAGCAGCTACATATTCAGATTCAGCTGTGGATTGTGCAACTGAGTTTTGTTTTCTAGAGGACCACGCAACAAGTGAATTACCAAGAAAATGACAAGCACCGGAAGTATTTTTTCTATCAATCCTACAACCCCCAAAATCAGCATCTGAAAAAGCTTTCAAAGTAACGGTTGAGAAAGAAGGAAGAAAAATTCCAAATTCTTGAGTTCCATGTAAGTACCTGAGAATCCTTTTTACGGCTTGACGATGTGAAGCACGTGGGGAGGCTTGAAATCGTGCACAAAGACATACGCTGAATTGTATGTCTGGTCTTGATGTCGTGAGGTACAAAAGTGATCCGATCATGCTTCTATATTCTTTTTGATCCACGGGTTCACCATCTTCATCAAGTTCAAGTGTCGTTGTTGTACCCATTGGTGTCCGAAGAGGCTTTCTTTTGTCGATGTTGAAGCACTTGAGAAGGTCTCTTGTATACTTTGTTTGATGCACAAAGGTACCTTCCTTGGTTTGCTTGATTTGCAAGCCCAAAAAGTATGTGAGTTCTCCCATCATACTCATTTCAAATTCTGAACTCATCATAGCTGAAAACATGGACACAAGATCATGAGAAGCACAACCAAAGATAATATCATCCACATACACTTGAACGAATAATAGTCATTGCCATGCTTAAGCACAAAAAGAGTTTTATCATCCTTGCCCATGGTAAACCCCTTTCAAGTAAGAATGTTTTTAACCTATCATACTATGCTCTAGGGGCTTTTTTGAGACCGTATTAGGCTTTGGACAGTTTGTAAACATGATTAGGAAAATCTGAATTTTCAAAACCCGGTGGTTGCTTGACATAAACCTCCTCGTCTATGTAGCCATTAAGAAAAGCACTTTTAACATCCATTTGATACAACTTGAAACCTTTAGATGCAGCAAAAGCTAACAAAATTCTTATGGCTTCTAATCTAGCAACAAGAGCAAAAGTTTCATCAAAATCTAGACCTTCAACTTGAGTGAAACCTTGAGCAACCAACCTAGCCTTATTCCTACCCACAACCCCATCCTCAATTTGTTTATTTTTAAAAACCCATTTATTTCCAATTAAAGTGTGACCTTGAGGTGGAGGTACAAGTTTCCAAACATTATTTCTTTCAAAATTTTCTAACTCTTCTTGCATGGCAATAATCCAAGATTCATTAGTGAGTGTGATATAACTTTGGGTTCAAAAGAAGCAACAAAAGAAGAATGAGCATGAGAGTTTGGATCGCAAAACTATGAATGTGTGACTCGTTCATGCAAGCTTCCAATAATTTGTTGTGGAGGATGACTTTTGAGAACCCGGAGGGGAGTGGACACTTCATAAGCTTCTTCTTCTTCATGTTCATCACAAATCGATGAGGTTGTGACTTGAAGAGGATCTGGACCAGCAATGGTGGTCGTCGGTGCTGGCTATGAATCAAAATCAGGAGCTAGAACAATGACATTAGCTGCTGAATTTATGGGCAGGAGCTCCACCTCTTCCTCATCTTCAACGAAAATGCTCTCCCCCTATGGATATGGATCCTGACCTGCAATGTTTGAGCTATTACCTGGGCTAGCTTCATCAAAAGACACCTCACAAGTCTCCACAATTTTGTTAATGTCAAGTAAAAGCACAAAGTAGCCTCTAGTATGAGATGGATAACCAAGAAACATGCCATCAATGGATCTAGGTTCAAATTTATCAAGATTACCATGTTTCTTAACAAAGCATTTGCAACCAAAGACCCGAAAGTGTGTAACACTAGGCCTATGTCCAAAACGGAGCTCATATGGTGTTTTACCTAGCTTAGCGCGCAAGAAAACACGATTTGAGACATAACAAGCGGTTGCAATCGCATCAGCCAAAAATTTCCTAGGAGTTTGATATTCATCAAGCATAGTCCTGGCCATCTCAAATAAGATTTTCTTTTCTTTCTACAACACCGTTTTGTTGAGGTACATATGATGAAGAAAATTGATGATCTATTCCATTTTCAGCACAAAAGTGATCAAAAGATTGATTTTTAAATTCGGTTCCATTATCACTTCTAATTGCTTTTAAAGATCCTGGGTGATCAATTGATAATCTAAGAAATAAAGTTCTAAAGTGACTAAAAGCTTCATTCTTAGATGCCATAAAGTAAACGCAAGAGTATCTAGAATAATCATCAACAATCACAAGAACATACCATTTACCTCTGAAGGATTGAACACGTGAAGGTCCTACAGTGTCAAGGTGCAAAAGTTGACCCAGTTCAGTTGTCATGATCATTGTGAGAGGAGTATGTGAACCTGCAACCATCTTAGCATGTCTACAAGAAGAGCACATAGTTTCTTTGTCCCCTTTAAGCTTAGGCAGCCCACGTATGCGATCAAGAGAACTAACACGCGTTAGATGATCAAAGCCTACGTGACCAAGTCTACGATGCCAAAAATATAAGTCATTTGAATCATTAGCAACTAGACACCTATGCTTAGACGAAGACATATCAAAATTAGCTTTAAAAACTCTTCCAAACCGAGACATGTTAAAAATGAGCTCACTATTTAAATTTACAACTTTGCAGCAATTTTTAGTGAAAACAATTTCTAGATTTTCATCAAGCAGTTGTGATACAGAAACCAAATTGTATTTCAAATTTTTAACAAGTGCCGCATCCTTCAAAGTGTAGTGATCATTTACTCTAACCGAACCCTTAGCAATTATAGGAGTTGAAGAATTATCGGCAAAAGTAACATTCTCTACACATGACACAAAAGAGAGGGAGGAGAACCATTCTTTGTTACCGGTCATGTGGCATGAGCAACCTGAATCCACAATCAAAATGTTCTTCTTCCTCAAGCGTGTAACCTACATAGAAGCACAATACATCGATGACTCAATACTGGGGTTAGTCATAAGGCATTTAGGAATCCAGTATTGAGTCACACGACGTGCAGCAGGAAAAACACGCGAAAGCTGAGACAAAAACAGCGGGTTTATGAGCCAAAGTTTGAGGATTTTTGTACCCAACTACTGACCTACGAGATGTTACATGTGTAGCACAAAAAATAGTAGGTTTGAGAGCAAACTTTGCATGTTTTCGACTCATTACAGCAGATTGCATGTTCCTATCATTCGGTTTAGCAAGTGAAGCAAATTTTGCATGAAAGTTATGAGATCTAGCAATCATTCTTTCCTTTTTCTGTTGTTTAGCTAGTCTATAACAAAAATCTATGACATGACCATCTCTACCATAGTAGGTACAATGAAATTTAACTTTGTGTTTATGTCTAGATGAGCAAACAACATTTTTATTTGAAACCGAAGGAGACAACAATCCTGCAGATTTGAAAACCACTTCTTTTTGTTTAGGAACTGTTTGAATCAAACCACTTCCTAATGACTTTACAATTTTAGGTGGATGTGCATGAGAATCAAAACCTATACCAGTTTTACCATTGCAAGACTCAGAAGAATTTAACAGTAAGTGTAGGTTCTTATTCCCATTATAAACCGCTCTAGTGTCCTATTCATGTTATCAAGTTTATTAGACAGATCAAGACAATTTTCACATGAAGTTTTTATTTTTAATTTGCAATTAGAACAATTTTTAACTTCATGAGCATGTAAATTGTTCAATATAGAAATTTCATTCATAGCATCTTGTAGTTTCTTTTTGAGATCATCACAAGTAGAACAATGCAAATCAATTGTAGAACATCTAGCATCTTTCAAGTTTTTATCATTACGTGCAGCAAGCTCTCTGTTCTTTTCAATTTCTAACTCAAGTTTATCAAGTGTGGAGGTGTGCACACTTCTTAATAAGGACAATTGTTCATATATTAAATCACATGAGGGACATGCATCATCACTAGGAATCAAAGTTTTTAAATGGTTGATTTCAGATTCTAGTGATTCAATTTTAGCAGCACTATCCCTAAGCTTTTTGTCCCTTTTCTTAACAATAATAGTGGCACGAGAAATAGCATCACACATTTCTTCGCAAGTAGGACATACCTCTTCATTGTCGTTGTTGTGTTCTGCCTCGTCCATACTTGATCTTGACTTGCCCGCGATGAAGCACAAGTTTGCCAAATCATCTTCATCTTCGTCACTTCCAATGTCCACGTCGCTTGAGCCAAGTTCCTAGAGTACAGAGATAAAACAGTTCACCAGTTAGCGACCTATAAAGCCATTCTTCTTCTTCTTATCGTTTGTTGAGGAGTGCTTCGTCCTTGATTATTTTTCTTCCCGGGAAGTAGGTCCTGAAAGGTTAGGACAATCTGTATGAAACTGTCCTGTCTTACCACATTAAAAGCATCGTTGAGGTTCGGAGCTTCCTCTCCTCCTAGTTCTCACATTTTGCAATGCTTTTGAGAACCTAGTAGAGAGAAGTGCTAGCTCCTCCTCTGGAAACTCCTCAATCTATTCAAGGTTTAGAGAGGACAACAAAGCAAGTATACCACAAGATGAAGATTGACCGGAGCTAGGCATGTCACGTTGAGAAACAAAAGCAATAGACTTGTTGGGGTATGTGATATTATGTCAATTTCATGAGTTTTTAACATAGAATATAGTACATCTAAAGTAAGTGTACTCATGACAGTAGATTCACGAATAGATGTAACCTTCATCTCCCAAATTGACATGTCTAATGCACTTAGTAAATGTCTAGCATTCTCAGCATCTGAAAAATTAACATTGACGCTACGCAAGTTGCTGATAATTTTATTAAACCGAACAAAGAGATCATCAATGGACTCACCGGATTGCATCTAAAAGCACATGTATTCTTTCTTGAACATGTCTTGCCTTACCTCCTTGATCGTGTTGGATCCTTCATGGTAGTCACAAAGTGCTTTCCACATATCGTATGCAGATCGGAGGTGTGCAACACGATCGAAGTCGCTTTGAGTCAATCCTTGTATGATCAAGTTCCGAGCCTTGTTGTTGTTGTCGACATCTCTCAGATTTGTAGTTGTAACTTGATCATTTGATGGCACTTCGTAAGGCTTGTATACCTTCTCCCATATTGCGAAGCCTTGTGCCTGGATGAAAGCTTCCATACGTGCCTTCCAAACCTGAAAATCTATACCACTAAACACACAAGGTTTGGCGGAGTATTTCTCCATGATGATTAGTCAAAAAAACACATGCAAATCACAAAGATTAGAGCACCGTGGCTCTGATACCAATTGTAGGATCGAAGAGCACGTGTAAAGCTACCAGGAGGGGTGAATGGTAGATTAAAACTTTTCAGCGGAAGCAACGAAACAACCCTTGGCAGAAAACCGATCTACCAAAGAAAAAGTGTGTGCGACTAATCTAAATGTGTTCGACTGTGACAAAACTAGTATAGATTGTAGTAAATAAAGTCAAAAAGACATCACAACAAGAATAATGAAAATCCGTCAAGAGAAACTCAAGTTACGATCAAAAGATCGAACAAAGGTCAATCTATCCTACCCGAGAAAAACAGTTCTCGAATACTGCAAATAAACTCGTGTAGATAAGAAACCACAAATCCAATGACCGTAAAATTTTCACAGATGATAGAAAATTATGTTTTGAAGACAACCAAAAAACAATCACGTCAATTGGATATGTAAAACTCAAGTTATGATAAAACCACCAAAGAAAGGTAGTGTTATGTAGAAACTCGACGAGAAAGACTTGACGAAAACAAGTCGGATGAACAAGGCACAAAAGTTCCTTCAAACTATGAATTTTATTGATCAAAACACAAGAGGAACCGGCCAAAAGTCGTGCATCACGAGCTCTGGCCTCCCTTGCTTATATAACCAGCCCGAAGGCTAACTCAACTCAAACGAGGACTCTAATCCTACTCAATTCACGAATCAAAACTTTCCATAACTGCTCAAGACTCTTCTATACGCAGATAGAAGCAATCTTAAGACTTCCAAACACCTTAGGAACGTAACCCACATTCCTAAAACAACTCAAATTCGTGACCCACACGAAATCCTATCATAACCAACTCAAAACATTCCATATTTGAGTCAAAACAAACTCAGTCGCAGCTTGAGTCTATAACCTAGTCGGTTGGACCTTCCCGACCAATTCTTTACGTCCACATGTCATCACGCCTCGGAACCATGTAGCCACATCCATGCACTGCTTGCACACGTGCAAACACCTTCCAACGACATCCACGATATCTTCATATGCATTGTTTTTAATTCATACATGTTGCGCGACCTTCTGATTTACTCAACCACAATTCTTCCAGGACTTGGTTGTTGAACCTCATCTTCTCCCTAAGACTAGTTCAATGGATCCCGTCACTAGCCATGTCTTGAACTCAAGCAACACCTGGACATGAATAAACAACCAATACATCCGACCACAAGTCCTCAACTTGACTCACGTTAGTTCCGAAACCACAACACCTTACATGAGCACCTCACATAAGCATGTTGCAAACCATAGCAAAATGATAGCATCCATAACTACCGAAACACACCAAAAACTTAGTAAAAGAATACTAAGAAAACTTTCCATAAGTGTAAATCAAGTTATAAACATTGCAAGATAAAAGAAGAACAATTGCAATCAAGCTCCGAACCTTGCCAAAGCTAACCAAAACATGCCGGTCCTATCGTCGAATCTTGATAAAAATATGTTTTGGCAATATTCAAAACTTTTATCATCAAAGCCAAGGTATTCGGCACACATGGGTCTCACAGAGGTCATCGCTCAATTCTATGCAACTTGCTACTTTGCCAGCGACGAAGAAGAGAGAGTGACTTGGATGACACATGGATCCAAGTACACTATTACTTATGATGAATTTTCTAGGCTGCTACATCTTGAGGACACCGGCAGAAATGAAGTGATTATTCACAACATTGGGATTTTAGAGAAGGACAAGATGGACTTTCTCTATGATACCTATCTCAAGTACAATCGTCCCTCAACCAAGAACATGAAGCCCTTCTTCATTGTTCTCAATAGAGTGCTCCGGAAGACCATTGCTCCAAAGGATGGAGATGTAGGGAGTGTCCAAGGCTACCCGAGGACATTGATGAAGGTGATTAGCAAGAGTAAGAAGTTTGACATCTTCGACTACATCTGGAACGACATGGTGAACATTTCATGCACCCCCAACCGTGCCTGTGGTTATGCACCGTACATCATGTTCAGGATAGAGAAGGTACATGAATTTAGTTTGTGAAAGATGTCGAACATACTCCTATAAGGCCTCAAAATCCTCCTCAAGCCTCTCTTCCAACTGCTCCATCTCCTGTTTCAAATGAAGAGGCTCCGAGGAGAGCTCAAGGAGATGGAAGGAGTACATCTAGTATTAGGGCCCCTCCTTACAAAGGGTCTCCTAGTGGCATTATGAAGTACTTGGCCGCCATCTTTGACTCTTGCAGAAAAGATGAAGTGAAGCTTCACAAGATGAACAATGCAAGAAAGGAGGATAGGAGATACATGAAGGACAATGTCAAGGCCATATGTCAAAATCTGGATATTGAGCCTATTGGATCTCCAGTCATCTCCGAGGACTCCCCTTCTGACTTCTCAGAGCTTCCACCTTTATCTCCTTCCGAGCTTGCATACTTTGGCTTTGGGGGCACGATGAGTAGCTCTCACCCTCATCCTCCTCAAGCTGACGACGATGGAGACGATGAAAGGACAGACCGCGAGGAGTGAGTCGGCGACGCCTAGTAGATCCCTCTTCTCCTTCTTTTTGGTGCATTGATGCCAAAGGGGGAGAGATTGAGGGGGAGTCATTAGGTTGTAGCAGTAGATGAGAGATGAGAGCTCCATTTATATCTTTTCCTCTTTGTTATGCTTTTGGTGCTGTAAGACCGCTTTTGGTGTTGTAAGACTCTTACTATGTTTCTAGTCATGTTTATGAAGTTTGTGATGATGCTTCGATATGATCTATGTTTATGCTCTGAAATTGGCATACATGCTTTATGTTGATATGATTATGTCATTTACCTCATTCTCATCACAATTATTGCTCACACACATATAGTTTTGCACGCCACCATAAAGAGTGCACATATGTATTATGTTTTTATTGCTTAATTTGTTCCAAGCTCATATGTGCAAACTTTATGAAAATCTAATTTTTTATCATATTTGTGAAATCTCAATTGGTTCTTATCAATCACCAAAAGGGGGGAGATTGAAAGTGCATCTAGGCATCTCTTGTGGGTTTTGGTTGATTTATGATAAACAAATGAGATCCTAACAAAACTGTTGAGATGAGCACATGTTGTAATGAAATTATGAAGAAAGCGCAAAAAGAAAGGAGAATGAGTGGAAAAGAGCTCAAGAGATGAATAGATTGCTTTGTTGTGTCTGGAGTGTGTTGGAGAAACATACCCCAAGAGCTCAAGCAAAAGAAATCACCCTCACTGCACAAAATTTCACAAGTCTGGACTAGTCCGATATTTACCGAACTAGTCCGATATCTCACTGTCTAGAAATGGACAAGTCCTCCCAGTGCAGACTTGTCTACAAACAGTTCAATTTTCACAGCACCACTAGTCCGATGACACCACAGACTAGTCCGATATCTCTCTGACTAAAATCGGACAAGTCCTCCAAGTTCGGACTTGTCCTTAGCCCCACAATCTTTTACAACATTGGACAAGTCCGATATCACCACGGACTAGTCCAAAAACTCTCTAACTAAAATCAGACAAGTCCTCTAAGTGCGGACTTGTCCTCAATTAAACATGAGGTTCACCACACCGAACTAGTCCGAACATCGCAAACCCTAATGGTAACTCTTGGAAACCCTAGTATAAATAGAGGTGTACGGCCCTATAGCAAACTCTCTCGATTCCCTGCGCCGTCACACCTCCCAAGAGCCCTACAAACACATCTCTCCACACATTCTAACCCTAAAAAGATCAAATCTTTGAGGATTAGCATTGGTCAATAGGAGAGACTTGTTCCACACGATCTTGAGCTTTTGGGTTTGATTCTCTTGCACACTCTTATTGTTTATTGCATATTTTTCAGGTGTGTTTGGTCGTGTTCTTCATTGTAAATCTTGGGGATCCCTCAACTTGTGAGAAGGCCCCTTGAATTCGGTTATTTGCCCCTTTGTGATTAGTGGAAGAAAATCGGCCTCCATGGCGATTCGACGAGGGTAGGGTTGGTGAAGACCCGATCTTCGGTGGACTCCTCAATGTGGATGTAGGTATCCTTCGTGGGAATCAAACCACGGGATAAAATCTTGTGTCACACACTTTTGGTCTTATTGTTCATCTCATTCTAGGGTTTACTCAATCTTGGATAACTTACGTTAAAATATTGGAATCAAAGTTAATTTGTGCCATACTTAGTTTCATTGTCGTGATACATCCAAATTACAACTTACTTTCAGCTGCATAGAGTACTTGACATGAATTCTTCGATCAAACTTGATCGGTCTAGTCTGCACACACCGGACTAGTCCGCACCACACCGGACTAGTCCAATTTCTCTATATTTGATCAAGTTGTTAAGTGTTTTAAGATCTGACAAAATTTCAAAAAGCCTATTCACCCCTCCTCTAGGATACATTCAGGAATGTCTTTAGAAAGGACACCGTTGTCACTAAATGATCAGCAAAACATTTTAACAGGTCAGAAATATCTGATATGTTGGACAAATTGGCCCCAGATGAAGGTTGTGCTGGATATTTCCTCAGTTACGAAGAGGATTGTATTTGGACTCATATATGTGACTATGGGAGCTCCCATATGTGAAGTCGTTGATACTAATGCACACCATAAATGTCATGCATCAAGAGTGTAACATGGGCGAATGTATCATAAGCATATTCACGGACATGACGGACAAAACGAAAGACAATTTAAAGGCTTGAAAGGATCTGGCTAAGCTTTGTAACTGTCCAACTCTTGAGCTCTCCGAAAGTGGTTGTAAACCACATTCTTCTTTCTATCTTCGATCTAAATAAAAGAAAGAATTTCTCAAATGGTTGCAAAATTTGAAATTCCCAGATGGTTACACAGCTTGTCTGAGACAAGACATGAATGTGAAAATAGGAAAACTCATTAGGTTGAAGAGTCATGATTATCACAAAATCATAGAAAGATTTCTGTCTGTTATGTTTCGGGACTACATTGATGATGCGGTGTGAAAGTTGTTAGTTGAGATTAGCCACTTCTATAGACAACTCTATGCTAAATAAATCACGACGGAGATGATGAGTAAGTTGGAGAAGGAGATACTAGTACTATTGTGTAAGATGGAATTTTTTTCCTCCAGGATTCTTCAATCCAATTCAACATCTCCTTATCCATCTTCCATTTGAAGAAAAAGTGGGTGGTCCCGTGCAATATATGTGGATGTATCATATTGAAAGAGGACTGAGATATCTAAAACCAATGGTTGGTAACAGGGCAAGGGTTGAAGGGTGCATCGGTGAAGCTTTTACTCTTAAGAAAGTAGGATACTTCTCAAGTGTTTACTTTGTAGAGGAACACAATGTCAATACTTTGACAATATGATACAATATGGAAAAGCAACCTCCTTGTAGAGATCTCTCTATTTTTGCAACAAGAGGCACTACTGTTGGTAGTTGCACTTCCTACGACGTTAGCGAAGAAGAAAAGAGTGATGCTTTCCTCTACATGTACGCTAATATAGATGACATGGACAAATATTTCGAGCAGGTGTTTGTCGTACATTTATGTTAGTCAGCATATTTTGCAACACATCTATTCTAAAAAGTTCTCTTTTCGTACAGTGAGTTCCACAAGCAAAATTGGCCACATAGATAGCAACCTATGAGCAAACAAGTAGAAGCGATGCGACGGGATGGAATAAACAGAGGACCTAATTTTCTATCCTGGTTTCAAGATCATGTAACCTTTTCTAGTTAACTTATCGGTATTAACAACATTTTCAAATAACTTACAAATACTTACAAAGTTTTCTAATACTTGATATCTTGGACAGTGCATGAAAGATGCCAACATCCATGAAGACTTGTGCCAACTATCCTATGGATTGGTTAAAGTTAGAAGCTAGGGTCGATATGACATCAACGGCTTCTGATTCCGTACAACTCAATTTGAATCTCTTCGTCCTCTCACAGCAACATGTAATATTGGAATTGTGACTAGGGCAACCGATTCTCAAGGACGCGAAACTAATTACTATGGAATTATTAAAAAAACTTTAAATTTGCTTTTGTCAAAAACAAGGATATTCGAGCTGTATTCTATGAATGTGATTGGTTTGATGCCAGTCGTGGAATTCGAGCAAACCAATTTTGCATGGTGGAAGTAAAACACAAGGAACGGTTGAAGGGATTCAATTCATTTGTTCTTGCACACCAAGTGGAGCAAGTGCACTATCTATCTTATCCATGCAAAAAGACTGAAAGCTTGGTGGGTGGTACATAAGGCGAATCCTCGTGAGCTGTCATACACTCCAGGAGTTGATGATTATCATGAGGAAGATTAGGTTGATGAGGTTTACCAAGAGGAAGAGTTGTCAGACTCGTTCACGGTCGAGCCTGGTGTAGGACTCAATGACTTAGTTCGAGACGCTTAAGATATCGAGACTGCTACTATGTGAAAACAAAAATGAAATTCAATCGAGGTGGTCACAGAAGAAGATCGATGGGCTGGTTTAAGGAGTAGGGTGCATGACTGTGACACTTATGAATTTCAAAATTTATGAAGTAACATTTTCTTCACTAACTTAACATGAATTTTGTATATTATCTTAGCGTATTAATTAATTATTCCTTACAATAGGATGTCGTCATCGAAGGGAAAGAAGGAGAAGGGGGTGAGAGGGTTCCTCGCCCTGGCATGATACATTTTCTCAAATACCTCTTCAGGTGTGAGCAGACGCTCCCAGCTGAGAGCTCACTTTCCAGAGTTTGCAGCTTAGGTCCAGTCGGGTGAGATGGGCTTACAGCGCACAAAAGTAAATTTCAGTTGACTATCATGTTATTTTAAATTGCACTTATCAATAATTAGTTCTTGTCAATCCTTTATTTTTGCAGTCTGACTCAGAGTCGTTAGAGTTAGAGGTTAGAGCGCCGCCATAGGCTAGCCAGCCCAAGGAGCTGCAGAGCGTGGAGCCTTCAGGCTCCGATGGTGACCAGCCTTCCGGGTCACAGGATGTGGTGGCACCGCAGAGGCGATAGGCAAGGAGGACCCCCTTTGCGGCCCCTCCTCTGATTCCTCGTGAGCGGATGACTATCTGTCCAATCAGAGACATGTAAAAAAACCGTATAGTATTAAATATTAGATGTTGTCTTCTGGTACTTAATGAGTTAACAATTTTTGCAGATCTTTGTACAACTGTTTGTTCATGAGCCAGGGACACCACATGCAGGTTAATGGTGTCATTGGAGCTTTAGTTAAGTTGCACTACGCCGGTGTCATCGACGGTTTCTCTACTATGTCGTGGGACGACTACGCTCGTGTCTCACAGGCAGGTTAACGGTGTCGTGGAACGATTTTATGGTAAGTTTAACTGTTTAAATTTTTCAACTCATTTAAATTCTTAATGCATATCACTTAAATGTTTGTTTGTTTAAAAGTTGAGGTACTGTTGATGTAAAATCCCACATTTTCCTTCATATGAGGTTTAGTTGTAAGTTGGTTATCAACCCTAATGGAGACCAATTATAGCTATGCTTATGACCTTGATCTCATCAAATCTTTTCTTCCACTCATGCTTAAATTTTATTAACATGAGGAATGGACTTCACCAATAATCTTAGATTGATTATATTGACCTCTCTTCAAATTTGGAATTATTTGGATGGGGATTGCTAGGTCAACTTAATGTGAGTAGCAAATATATATTATAATTAGTTACAAATTAAATATGCTACTGTACATTTGGCCCTGTCAAAAATAGTCAAATCTAAGGCCATAAATTTTTCTATGGCTTCCTAATATTCCAAATATATTTCCTACAGAGTTTCATAAATTTTGAACTCTATTTGCTATTTTAATTGAGACGCTTAGCAAATTCAAACCATATCTTAGAATTAGAATTTTGAATTCTTTTCAACTTATTTGAACATCAAGATTGGAACACACCATCATGGTCAGCATGACTTGCTTGACTTGTCCTCAAAGTTTCACAATTTTTGGAACTAAGTTGCTATTTAATTCAGTGACACCATTGAATTTCATCCAATTTCAAATTAAAATTTGAAATTCAATTGAAACTTGCTCCAATTCGAAATCCAATTGTAGAATCAAATTCTAGATATTTACTTTGGTCTCCCCACAAAAATCTAGAATTTTTGGATCAAGTTTGGTAGGAGAAATGAAGTTGCAGAGAGGGGAAGAGGATAAGAGGCGGTGGGACCCACTGTCAGCCGGACATACTCGAGTGAACCCACGGGGTGCTCTGTCTCCAGCTCTCCTCGCCGATTGACGCCGGCAGCGCTCGACACCGCGATGCGGCATGCAAGCCACCGAGCTGCCTGCTTGCTTGCGCCGTGGCGAGCCCCCCTCGCCCCTCCGTCCCTATAAATACCCCCCCCCCCCCTTGGCCGTCGCTGTCGAACTCCACCTCGGTTTCACGCCATTGCCGCCGCCTCTGTTCGTCGAGTTTTCACCAACGATTGAAGCCATTTCTCACCGAGATGTATGTAGATAAAAGGCTTGTCACAACATCCTCTACGTATTCTATTTGGTCATTGATTGTGACATAGCTTCTGCTTGGGGTATTTTGAAGTTTTCCGGTCGTCGTCGAGGAAGCCCCCGAGGACCTTCACTTTCTCACCGTCGAGCTCCAATTTTAGGCCGTCTCCAGTCTTGATCCTTTAAGCAAAAAGGTTCGCAATCCTCTCTAGTTTATGCTCACCAATTCTGAGCCCGTGACATGAACTGTAACTAGAGTATTTCATTCAATATTCGAATCATTGTTCAATAGAACAGTCAGGCTTCGTGCCTAAATTCATTTCATTCTTGCAATCATTATTTAATCTGTTTAGGAGGTAGCTCGTATATGGCCTAGCGCAGCTCCCTGCCCAAAAGCCCCAAAAGTTATCCACCGAGCACCTTAGAATTTGAGGATTCGCAGCCTCCGGTTGAAAGACCGTGTTTCACCGTCGAGCTCATACCTCGCGGGTATTTCCACTCTTCTCTAGTCCAGATTCTCGATCCTTGAGATCCCAGGAAGCTTTTGGAGGAGTTCCCGAGTTGTTTGAGCTTGAGTTGAGTGAGTTCAAGCAGGCCCGAGCCCTCACCGCCGCCGCCGCCATCGCGCGGTTGTTTCCGGTTCGTTTCAGCTGATGTCGACCTCACCGTTGTGCTCAGCACCCCCCGAAACCCCCAGGCGGCAAGTCTTGGCAAGTCTGGCACTGCCGTTTGGCCGGCGGCGAGATCGCCGATGAGCTACCACCGCGGGAGCCGCCGCGCGCGGGCGCCAGCCCAAGGTTGAAGCGACCATAGACCCCACGAGTCAATCGCTGCGAGATCCGGGTGTGGCCAGGGATCTAGTGTGACTGCGCGGGTTAACCCCGTAGCCCCCGATGCGCCCCTGCTGCGATTGGTTGGTTTTAAACCACTGGGGCCGGCCGATTTATTTGAATGTTTCCCATTGGAAAATAATTCCAGGACTTAACTCAACTTGGAAAATCCATAACTTCCATTAGAATTGTCCAGAAATTCCCAAATATGTTTTTTAGAATCAACATGAAGAATACTTTCCAGTGCTGCACTTGGATTTGTATGAAAATCCATAGAAATTTCTCCATAATTCAGATAAGCAATATGCTTAAAGAATTCATTTCTATAGTTCTGTTAATTGGAAAATTCCCAGTTTTGGACAGAACGCTTTTATTAATACAATTGATCTCCAGTAAAAATTCCAAGTTCATTGGAATTCAATTACTGGGTTTATAAATTTTCCAAATCTCTATGTAGTTATAAATTAAAAAAATGGAAAAATCAATTTTCAGAAATTTCCCCAAACTTGAAAAATCAGTTTCTCCCTGTAGGAAGCTTAGAAAATAGTGAAACAAATTTTCCTAGAACCAGTGAGACCCCCTCTACA
Source organism: Tuctoria greenei (assembly GCA_036927565.1). NCBI lineage: Eukaryota > Viridiplantae > Streptophyta > Magnoliopsida > Poales > Poaceae > Tuctoria > Tuctoria greenei. Next base: position 152,271,308 of record JAYESD010000011.1, read on the forward strand.
TGATACAACCCCTGGTAGCCATGATAGGTCTCCCAAAAAGTTCAACCAAAATTTAGAGAAGGTTATTGCTTGCCATAATTTTGAAGAACAACAAACTTCCTTGATCATCTCCTGTTCTTTGCAAGAGTCTTCTCTATAGTCACTAGTATCTACCATAAAAGTCCCAAAGCCAATTAAGATAATCATCTTATTTTCATCCTAGGATATTCACATAACCTCAAGCATATTAATTATTTTCAAAGTCAATCATACCTAGTATATGCATATCGTGTAGTAGCTGAAATCAAGGAGCAGCTGGAAGCTTTGGAAGTTCAGCTGCCAGAAACTAACATAAGCTCAAACTCGCATTCAGGCAAGCCCCGGTTTGCATTTAAGTTCCTTACAGTGTTTTTGCAGTTTTCATTTCACCTTACGTCTTCAGATGATTGTGCATTATGTTTAAGGTGTTTGACATCCACTTGCATGGCCCACAAATCCTATGAAGTCTTGGGTAGGTCTAAGGCCCGTTGAGTAGAAACTGCTATGCTTATGCTCATAGGAATTCGGTAGAAGTCGAGTAGTTGGAATCTACTCGCGAGATAGGAATTTTATCACACGGGAGGATCTGGAATCAGAAAATGGTTTATGAATATGAAATTGAGACCGAGCAGTGGGTAGGATGCAGTGAGATGTGGTCTCACGTGCGTAGCCTTGCTTGTGTCAATTAAGGACCGTTTTGTGTGCGGCCCTGCTGGACAAGCTTGAAATGTACCAATGACATACTGGAGAAATGGGCTCCAATAAACTGATGTAGCTTGATACTAGTTTGTCGAGGCATTCCGTTCCATTTTATAAGCGTGGGTTGAGGGCAACAAGGTGTAAATCAGCTGGTGGGCATGTTAGAGTACGCCCCATGTAGTGACCTCCTGCTCGTGACGGATCGACCGGTTCGACATTCGAGTGTCTAGTGAAAGGTGTCCATATACAACTAATATTGATGTCTTACGTATGTGCTGCTATAAGTACTCGCTGACACTTCTGAAAGTGCGTATGTGTCGTGTTGTTCCGGGTATATGTCCTGATTGCAATTGTTGTCCCTCGTGGTAATAGAGTACCACTTGTTCACTGCGCTGTGACGTAGTAAATACTGAAGAAGTCAGGAAAATACGATGCATTGAATTACAATTGCTTGCAACATTGTATGGCTTAGAGATAGTACAATTAAAAGTTTATAGTTTCCTCATACTTTACCTGTAATAGCATTATGTGCTTTGTGCATGTCATATCATTGGCAATGCGTTTCTTGTTTGATTGCAGAGTCTATGATGTGTCGTGCCTGAAGAATGTCATGTGCTACTTAAAACATGACTATAAGGAACCACTTGTAGGCGAGTCCTTTATGCTATTTCTTACCTATGTTTAGTATTCACCCCTGCATATGTCTAGTGAGACGGGTCAGTATTGCTGAGCCTTATGCTCATGTTTGCAGTTAACAAGTTTTTGCAGATTATACGACTGATGACGAGTTTGATGATGAGGCTACACCCCCTCCAGGTTTAACAGCCGAGTGGGAACCCTGCATGCCACCGTAAATTGGGTGTTGCTAGTGCGAAGTATCTAGGGCATGGATGACTTTGCTTTTGCATAGCTAGTGCCGAGAGCGTAGCTATGATGTATAGTTCTCTTTCCTTTTGTTAGTATTATAAAACTTCTGGTGTGCTTTTCAATGAAGACTTGGTATTGTAAATTGTGCTCGCTCTTTTCTTGAATACTGTTGGGTGTCGCATTGCACGACACCACCCAATGAGATCCTTGGAGGTCAAGATTCTTGTCCCCACAGACATGGTATCAGAGCATCATTGGGAAAAGTGTACTTGAAAAGAGAATATTTTTAAAAGTTAGGATTTGAGTGAGGAATTAGTTATATGCCCTTATAAGGAGTATTATTAGTATAAGATATAAAGATGGTAAACTAACTTATATGTTATAAATTCTGTAACAACGCTCCTACGTCAGGTAAGAGGTAAGGTATGCCACCGTAAGCGGATCAATTGCGGTAAGCTCACCATGCGAGAGGTAGCATGGAAATCTTTCTGTGGCTTGGTACAGAAATATTAATAGAAGTCTCTAAGGCTTTCTATGTTTCTGAGAACCTATGACACGCGGTACTCCAGCGTGCTTCAAAGTTAGTGGGAGCCCCCGTGGGGTGGTGTATAACCGGATAGTATGCATCTCTAGAACTATTCATATTGTATGGGAGCATGCGAAACACGTATGACCGAGCGTGTATAAGACGGTTCGTGCGGGAGTCTTCGCTGTACAGACGTATTACAGCCATGTACCTCGAGACATTACCTCGCTCGAGGGCGACTCACACCAGAGTCGTATGCATTTACTTTCATATATATTATTGTGACTTTCAGTCATGTTTCCCCGTGCCGCCCTTGAGGTGTGAAGGTGTGAAAGGGGATTATTTGTCTTGTGCATCATTGACCATGGTAGTGACCCGTGTAGAACACGTTTGCGAGTGAACGATACTAGGGCCACCTATAAACATATCCGGAAATACCGGTTAGAATTTTCTTTGGTGAGGCACGTAGTACCGTCGGTATCAACTTTGATGCTTGACCATCCCCAAACGGCAAAAAATGGATGCATTATATTTGGAAAGTCTGACTATCAGGTGCTGATAGGTTTGGACTCAGCAAAATGAATTTCGACTCGACATTGGGTTAGCACCAAGATTCTTGATTTCTGGCAAAAGTTTTCTCAACTTCGCCAGGTTGTAATCTTGTTTTTTTAGGATTTAACATAGGGTTATGCTATATGGATGGAAAGATCTCGAAGACCTCTACAACTTTTTTGTTGACCATAAAGGCAGAAAAGCTTGATACTCTGTTGAAATTTGGGGTATGCTTAAACTGCTCCAGATGACCCTACCATAGTACCAATCTCTATATTTTTGCAATAACTCACTGTAGAAAAATCTTCTGCCTATTATGATACATACCTGAAAAGGGTAGAAGGATATCTACAGTTTTGTTATTTAAAGTTTTTCCTGATTCGAAATTAAGGCAATTCAAATTTTGAGCTCAAATCAGTGAACTGCAGGGCTGCTGTTGAACAACAGTCAGTTCATCTGTCAAGTTTAGATAGCTCTATCTTGCAATCCAGAATAGTGACATGGTCATATATATACATTTCTTGAAATCTTATCAAGTGCTCTATCAATTTATGTTGTACTCATGTCCTGAATCTTGGTGTAGCTGTGTTTAATTCCTATGTATGCAAACTTGGTTCTGGCAGACCAGAACTTGAAACAGTTGGCACATAGTTTCGAATTAGCGCACTATACCTATATAACTAATGTTTCATGGCCGAAATCTTTTACATCTGGATTGTTAACTTGATTCTATACAATGTTTATTTTGTCATTACCTCAATATATTGTCATGATATACCTGTATAAATTGTGGAAATCACCACATATACACGGGAGGTTCTGTCAAAATTTCCAGAAAATTTGGGTCAACTTTAGACCTGTATAGATTCTATTTCCTAGCTCACCTGGAGCTATGAGTACAATCTGGAAAAGTTGTAAAGTGTACTACAACTTTTGTATTCAACCCCACATCTCGTTCTGACGTTTCCTGTATGAAAATTTTCAATTTATACAGGAAGGTCAGCTGGAACAGACTGTGATTACAACTCCAGTTTTAAAATTTTCTTAAACTATTGGGGTTGGAAACTTTCTCATTGTTCCAGTATCTTTTTCACAGATGGCTGATTCTATAGTATACTTACCAAATGGATGGGTGTTCACGAAGTGTACTCTTCTGAAGAGTTTTCCGGATTTGTTGATAGCAATGCTTCAACTGTTCGGGTATCGTGAAATACCGGACTATTGGGGCAAGGAGATCGATGACGGAGGTGTGACAAGATGCACAATTTATGTTGATATACCTGCTGCTGTAGGATCGAAGAGCACGTGAAAAGCTACCATAGGGGGGTGAATGGTAGATTTAAAAATCTTACACAGCGGAAACAATTAAATCCCAACCCCTTTGGCAGAAAAACAATCTGTTAGAGAAATCATGTGTGAAACTAATCTAAATGTGTTTCACCGTGACAAAAGTGATATATATCAGAGAGAATCAAGTCACGAAGAAAATACAAGAAGAATCACTCAAATCCATCGAGAGAAACTCAAGTTATGATCGAAAGATCGAACAAAGGTCAATCTGTCCTACCCGAGAAAAATAGTTCTGGAACGCTGCAAAGAAACTCGTGTAGATCAAAAACCACAAATCCAATGACCGTGCAATTTTGACAGATGATAGATAATCAAGTTGTGAAGACAACCCAAAAAGAATCACGTCAATTGGATCTTTAAAACTCGAGTTATGATAAAACCACCGACGAAAGGTAGTGCTATCCAGAAACTCGACGAGTAAAACTTGTCTGGAACAAGTCGGACGAACCAGGCACAAAAGATCCTTCAAACTACAAATTTTATTCAATAGAACACAAGAGGAACAGCCCCAAAGTCGTGCACCACGAACTCTGGTCTCCCTTGCTTATATAACCAGCTCGAAAGCCAACTCAACTCAAATCAGGACTCTAATCCTACTCCGTTCACAAATCAAAACTTTTCATAACTGCTTAAGACTCTTCTATTCGCAGATAGAAGCAATATTAAGACTTCCAAACACCTTAGAAACATATCCCACATTCCTAAAACAACTCAAATTCATGACCCACATGAAAACCTATCATAACCAACTCGATACTTTCCATATCGAGCCATAACCGACCCCGCCGCAGCCGAAGTCATCAACCGATACGATCCGATCCTTCTAACAAGATCTTCCCATCCATAAACCATCTTCGTAACCATGTTTCCACGTTATGCACCGCATGCGTACATGCAAACACCTTCCTTCGACGTCCAGTAACCTTCATATGCACTGCCCTTGATTCAATCATCCTGCGCGACCTCCTGACCCACTCAACCACAATTCCTCCCGAATTTGGTTGTTGGAACCTCATCTCATCCTTGAGACTAGTCCAAAGGATCCTGTCACCAGCCATGACTTGAACTCAAGCAACACCTGCACATGAACAAACAACCAATTCATACGAGCCCAAGTCCGCGACTTTATTCAAGTCAGTTTCGAACACAACACCTTACGTAAGCACCTCACATAAGCATATTGCAAAGCATATCAAAACGATATCAGCCATATCAACCAAAACGCACCAAAAACTTAGCAAATGAATACTAAGCAATCTTTCCAAGAATATAAAGCAAGTTCGAAACATTTCACATGAAAATTTGGAACATTACGATCAAGCTTCGAACCTTGCCAAAGCTAACCGGAGTTTGAGCTGGAGCTTACCAAAGCTAGTCGGACCTAGCGCTGGAGCTAACCAAAGCTAGTCGGACCTAGCGCCGGAGCTAACCAAAACTAGTCGAAACTAGTCATCCCAAAAGTTGGAGCTAGAGAAACATGTCAGAGCTTAACAAAGACATGCTGTAGGTAACAAAGACATGCCGGAGCTATCAAAGACATGCCGAAACTAAAGACAAAGCTCACCGGAGCTACCCAAAAACATGTCGGACCTAGACAAAGCAAGTCGGACCTTACGTCGGACCTTGCAGAAGCTCGGAGCTAGGGTCGGACCTGACTAAAAAGATGTTATGGCAACATTCAAAAGTTTTATTGTCAAAGCCAATGTAGTCAGCACACATAGGTCTCACAATCTCCCCCTTGATGAATGCATTGGCAACACCATTTAAAATCCGAACATTAGCATGAAAAGTTTTGAGAATAATTTCCCCCCTTTTTGAAAATCAAATGAGATAGAAATAAATTTCTCCCCCTATACATATTTCTCCCCCTTGCATAATTCACCATATTATCTCTCCCCCTTTGACAATGTATTCTGCAAGTTTCAAAAGAGAAATTTTAATTGTTATGAGCATATTATAACATATACATATAAACGAAGCTCATCGAAGTCATACTATCAAGTGACTTACACTATCACATCAATGAAATACATAAAGTAGTGTAAGCCATGCTAGATATCAAATTTAATTTTCAATTTAAAAAAGTCATGATCTCACAAACTTAACTATTTCAAAACATGAAATCATGACACTTGTTGCTGCATTTTATTATTTTTCAAAGCACAAATTTAGATTATATGATATTTGCAAGAGATAATATGTGCACATTCCTTATTCTAACCAACCAAGCCAAGTCTATGTCATTTGACAATCAGAAGCTTAAGGACATGGTTTTGGTCATACACAACTTCTTCCAAGTTCATATCTAAGTGCAATGATAAGCCATCTCAAAATAAGAAGTGCGATGCATGCATATTCTCTTGATCTTTTCTCAACTTATGTTTATTCATAAAAACTCAACATGTGAGTTTATTACTTGATTAATTCTTTATGATTAAAAGCATTTGTGAGCATGCAACAAGTTCAAAACGGCAAGAAAGTTCGACCATGACCAGATTTAGTGTAAGTAATTATTCCAATTACTAGACATGGCAAAAACTACAAAATGTATAACACGAATAATGTAGTAAGAACTTTCAGCATGTAAAAGGAATCACAAAGTCATATATGTATGAAATACTATGCTCATATTATTTTAAGTTCAGATTCTCACATAGACTTCCCAAATTTCAAAACTCCCCCTCAATTTAAACCACGAGGATGCATAACCCCTATTTCACTATGAATGTAACAAAAACGAGTGAAATCCAAAGGTTTTGTAAAAATGTCAGCCAATTGTTGTTCGGTATCTACATGGTGAAGCACAATGTTTCCTTTTTCAACATTATCACGGAGAAAGTGATAGCTAATATCAATGTGCTTGGTTCTAGAATGTTGCACAGGGTCTTTAGCAATGCAAATGGCACTAGTGTTATCACAAAACAATGGAACACTATCTAGATCAACCCCATAGTCCTTAAGTGTTTGAACAATCCAAAGAATTTGTGAGCAAGCACTAGCAGCAGCTACATATTCAGATTCAGCTGTGGATTGTGCAACTAAATTTTGCTTTCTAGAGGACCAAGCAACAAGTGAATTACCAAGAAAATGACAAACACCGGAAGTACTTTTCCTATCAATCCTACAACCTCCAAAATCAGCATCAGAAAAAGCTTTCAAAGTAATGGTTGAGGAAGAAGGAAGAAAAATGCCAAATTCTTGAGTTCCATGTAAGTACCTGAGAATCCTTTTGACGGCTTGACGACGTGAAGTACGTGGGGAGGGTTGAAAATGTGCACAAAGACATATGCTGAATTGTATGTTTAGTCTTGATGTCGTGAGGTACAAAAGTGATCCGATCATGCTTCTATATTCTTTTTGATCCACGGATTCACCATCTTCATCAAGTTCAAGTGTTGTTGCTGTTCCCATTGGTGTCCGAAGAGTCTTGCTTTTGTCCATGTTGAAGCGCCTTAGGAGGTCTTTTGTATACTTCGTTTGATGCACAAAAGTACCCTCCTTGGTTTGCTTGATTTGCAGCCCCAAAAAGTACGTGAGTTCTCCCATCATACTCATCTCAAATTCTGAACTTATCATAGATGAAAACATGGACACAAGATCATGAGAAGCACAACCAAAGATAATATCATCCACATACACTTGAACGAATAATGAGTCATTGCCATGCTTAAGCACAAAAAGAGTTTTATCAACCTTGCCCATGGTAAACCCTTTTTCAAGTAAGAATGTTTTTAACCTATCATACCATGCTCTAGGGTCTTGTTTAAGACAGTACAAGGCTTTGGACATTTTGAAGACATGATAAGGAAAATCTGAATTTTCAAAACCTGGTGGTTGTTTGACATAAACCTCCTCATCTATGTATCCATTAAGAAAAGCACTTCTAAAATCCATTTGATATAGCTTAAAACCTTTAGATGCAGCAAAAGCTAACAAAATTCTTATGGCTTCTAATCTAGCAACAGGAGCAAAAGTTTCATCGAAATCTAGACCTTCAACTTGAGTGAAACCTTGAGCAACCAACCTAGCCTTAATCCTAATAACAACCCCATCCTCACTTTGTTTATTTTTAAACACCCATTTAGTTCCAATTAAAGTGTGACCTTGAGGTGGAGGTACAAGTTTCCAAACATTATTTCTTTCAAAAATTTCTAACTCTTCTTGCATGGCAATAATCCAAGATTCATTAGTGAGTGAGTGTGATATATCTTTGGGTTCAAATGAAGCAACAAAAGTAGAATGAGCTTGAGAGTTTGGATTGCAAAACTTGGACCGTGTAACTCATTCGTGCCAGCTTCCAATAATCTATTGTGGGGGATGAATTTTGAGAACCCGGAGGGGAGTGGACACTTCACAAGCTTCTTCTTCTTCATGTTCATCACAAATCGATGAGCTTGTGACTTGAGGAGGATCTGGACTGGCAATGGTGGTCGTCGGTGCTGGTTGTGAATCAAAATCAGGAGCTCGAACAATGTCATTAGCTGCTGAATTTTCAGGCAGCAGCACAACTTCTTCCTCATCTTCAATGAAAATGCTCTCCCCCTGCGGATATAGATCCGGACCTGCAATGTTTGAGCTAGTACCTGGGCTAGCTTCATCAAAAGACACTTCACAAGTCTCCAAAATTTTGTTAGTGTCAAGTAAAAGCACACGATAGCCTCTAGTCTGAGATGGATAACCAAGAAACATGCCATCAATGGATCTAGGTTCAAATTTATCAAGATTACCATGTTTCTTAACAAAGCATTTGCATCCAAAGACCCGAAAGTGTGTGACACTAGGCCTATGTCCAAAACGGAGCTCATATGGTGTTTTACCTAGCTTAGCGCGCAAGAAAACTCGATTTGAGACATAACAAGCGGTTGCAATCGCATCAGCCCAAAATTTTCTAGGAGTTCGATATACATCAAGCATAGTCCTAGCCATCTCAACTAAGGTTCTGTTCTTTCTTTACACAACATCGTTTTTTTGAGGTACATATGGTGAAGAAAATTGATGATCTATTCCATTTTCAGCACAAAAGTGATCAAAAGATTGATTTTTAAATTCAGTTCCGTTATCACTTCTAATTGCTTTTAAAGATCCTGGGTGATCAATTGATAATCTAAGAAATAAAGTTCTAAAGTGACTAAATGCTTCATTCTTAGACGCCATAAAGTAAACCCAAGAGTATCTAGTATAATCATCAACAATAACAAGAACATACCATTTACCTCCGAAGGATTGAACACGTGAAAGTCCTACGGTGTCAAGGTATGTGAACCTGCAACCATCTTAGCATGTCTACAAGAAGAGCACACAATTTATTTGTCCCCTTTAAGCTTAGGCAGCCCACGTATGCGATCAAGAGCACTAACACGCGTTAGGTGATCAAAGCCTATGTGACCAAGTCTACGATGCCAAAAATATAAGTCCTTTGAATCATTAGCAACTATAAACCTATGCTTAGAGGAAGACATATCAAAATAAGCTTTAAAAACTCTTCCAAAACGAGACACGTTAAAAATAAGCTCACGATTTGAACTTACAACTTTGCAGCAGTTTTTATTGAAAATAATTTCCAGATTTTCATCTAGCAATTGTGAAACAGAAAGCAAGTTATATTTCAAATTTTTGACAAGTGCCACATCCTTCAAATTGTAGTGATCATTTACTCTAACCGAACCCTTAGCAATTATAGGAGTTGAAGAATTATAGGTAAAAGTAACATTCTCTACATGTGACACAAAAGATAGGGAGGAGAACCAGTCTTTGTTACCGGTCATGTGGTGTGAGCAACCTGAATCCACAATCCAAATGTTCTCCTTCCTCAAATGTGTAACCTACATAGAAGTACAATACGTCCATGACTCAATACTGGGGTTAGTCAAAAGGCATTTAGGAATCCAGTACTGAGTCACACGACGTGCAACAGGAAAAACAAGCGAAAGCTGAGATAAAACAGTAGGTTTACGAGTCAAAGTTTGAGGTTTTTTACTCTTAACTACTGACCTATAAGATGTTACTTGAGTAGCACAAAAATCAGTAGCTCCGGAGACAAAACAGAAGGTCCGGAGGTAAACTTTGAATGTTTTTGACTCATAACAGCAGGTTGCATGTTCCTGGCATTCGGTTTAATATGTGCAACAAATTTTGCATGAAAGTTATGAGATCTAGCAATCATTCTTTCCCTTTTCTGTTGTTTAGCTAGTTTATAACAAAAATCCATGACATGACCATCTCTACCACAATAGGTACAATGAAATTTAACTTTGTGTTCATGTCTAGATGAGCAAACAACATTTTATTTGAAACCGAATGAGACAACACCCCTGCAGATTTGAAAACCACTTCTTTTTGTTTAGGAACTGTTTGAATCAAACCACTTCCTAATGAATTTACAATTTTAAGTGGATGTGCCTTAGCATGAGCATGAGAATCAAAACCTAAACTAGTTTTATCTTTGCAAGACTTGGAAGAATTCAGTAGCAAGTTTATATTCTTATTCCCATTACAAAATCGATCTAATGTCCTATGCATGTTATCAAGTTTATCGGACAAATCAAGGCAATTTTCACATGAAGTTTTTCCATTTAATTTGCAATTGGAACACTATTTAACTTCATGAGAACGTAAAGCATTATTCAATATTGAAATTTCATTCATAGCATCTTTTAGTTTCTTTTCAAGATCATCACAACTAGAACAAGAAGCATCTTTAAGTTTCCAATGTCAAGTGCAGCAAGTTTTTTGTTCTTTTCAATTTCAAGTTCAAGTCTATCTAGAGTGGAGGAGTGTGCAATTCTTAGTGTGGACAAATGTTCATCGATTAAATCACACGAGGGACAAGAATCATCCCTAGGAATCAAGGTTTTCAAACGGTTGATTTCAGATTCTAGTGATTCAATTTTAGCAGCATTATACCTAAGCTTTTTGTCCTTTTTCTTAACAATAATAGTTGCACGAGAAATTGCATCACACATTTCATTACAGGTAGAACATACCTCATCGTCGTCACTGTTGTGTTCTGCATCCTCCTGACTTGATCTTGATCTTGTTTTGCCCGCCATAAAGCATAAGTTGGCCAGATCGTCATCATCTTCATCACTTTCAAAGTCTACATCGCTTGAACCGAGCTCTTGAAGTGCAGTGATGAAGCTATTAATCATCTTGCGTCCTATGGTACCCTTCTTTTTCTTGTCGGGGTTTCCAGAGGTGGTCTTGACCTTGTTCTGTTTTTCTTCACAGGTAGTAGGACCTGAAAGGTTAGGGCATTCTGTAAGAAAGTGTCCTGTCTTACCACATTCAAAATAGCGTTAAGGTCCGGAGCTTCCTCTCCTTCTAGTTCTCACATTTTGCAATGCTTTTGAGAACCTAGTAGAGATTAGTGCTAACTCCTCTTCTGGAAATTCCTCAATCTGCTCCAGGGTTAGTGAGGACAACAAATCAAGAGTATTGCAAGATGATGATTGGCCGGAGCTAGGCATATCACGTTGTGAGACAAATGCAATAGACTTATTTGGGTTCTTACGTGATAATATGTCAATTTCATGAGTTTTGAGTTTAGAGTAATGCACATCGAAAGTAAGTGTACTCATGACAGTAGATTCACGGATAGATGTAACTTTCATCTCCCAGATTGACATGTCTAATGCACTAAGAAGTTGCCTAGCATTTTCAGCATCAGAAAAATTAACGTTGACACTACGCAAGTTACTGAGAATTTTGTTAAAGCGAGCAAAGAGATCACCAATGGACTCACCGGGTTGCATCTCGAAGCGCATGTATTCTTTCTTGAACATGTCTTGCCTTACCTCCTTGATCGTGTTGGATCCTTCGTGATAGTCACAAAGTGCTCTCCATACATCGTATGCCGATCGGAGATGTGCAACGCGGTCAAAGTCGCTCTGAGTGAGTCCTTGGATGATCAAGTTTCGGGCTTTGTTGTTGTTGTCGATGTCCCGTAGATTTGTAGTCATAACTTGATCATTTGGTCGCACTTCGTAAGGCTTGTACACCTTCTCCCATATTGCGAAGCCTTGCCCTGGATGAAAGCCTCCATGCATGCCTTCCAAACCTAAAAATCAATACCAGCAAACACACAAGGTTTGGCGAAGTATTTCTCCAGATGATTATTCAAAAACACGTGCAAATTACTATGATTAGAGCATTGTGGCTCTGATACAAATTTTAGGATCGAAGAGCACGTGAAAAGCTACCATAGGGGGGGTGAATGGTATATTTAAAAATCTTACGCAGCGGAAACAATTAAATCCCAACCCCTTCGGCAGAAAAATGATCTGTTAGAGAAATCATGTGTGAAACTAATCTAAATGTGTTTCACCGTGACAAAAGTGATATATATCAGAGATAATCAAGTCACGAAGAAAACACAAGAAGAATCACTCAAATCCGTCGAGAGAAACTCATGTTATGATCGAAAGATCGAACAAAGGTCAGTCTGTCCTACCCGAGAAAAACAGTTCTGGAACGCTGCAAAGAAACTCGTGTATATCAGAAACCACAAATCCAATGACCGTGCAATTTTGACAGATGATATATAATCAAGTTTTGAAGACAACTCAAAAAGAATCACGTCAATTGGATATGTAGAACTCGAGTTATGATAAAACCATCGATGAAAGGTAGTGCTGTCCAGAAACTCGACTAGTAAAACTTGTCTGGAACAAGTCGGACGAACAAGGCACAAAAGTTCCTTCAAACTACAAATTTTATTCAATATAACACAAGAGGAACAGCCCCAAAGTCGTGCACCACGAGCTCTGGCCTCCCTTGCTTATATAACCTGCTCGAAAGCCAACTCAACTCAAATCAGGACTCTAATCCTACTCCGTTCACAAATCGAAACTTTCTATAACTGCTTAAGACTCTTCTATACGCAGATAGAAGAAATCTAAAGACTTCCAAACACCTTAGAAACATATCCCACATTCCTAAAACAACTCAAATTCGTGACCCACACGAAAACCTATCATAACCAACTCGATACTTTTCATACCGAGCCATAACCGACTCCGCCGCAGCCAAAGTCATCAACCGATACGATCTGATCCTTCCAACCAGATCTGCCCATCCATAAACCATCTTTGGAACCATGTTGCCACGTCATGCACCGCATGCATACGTGCAAACACCTTCCTTCGACGTCCAGTAACCTTCATATGCACTGCCCTTGATTCAATCATCCTGCGCGACCTCCTGACCCCCTCAACCACAATTCCTCCTGAATTTGGTTGTTGGAACCTCATCTCCTCCCTGAGACTAGTCCAAAGTATCCTGTCACTAGCTATGACTTGAACTCAAGCAACACCTGCACATGAACAAAAAACCAATCCGTACGATACCAAGTCCGCGACTTGACTCAAGTCAGTTCCGAACACAACACCTTATGTGAGCACCTCACATAAGTATGTTGCAAAGCATATCAAAATGATATCAGCCATATCAACCAAAACGCACCAAAAATTTAGCAAATGAATACTAAGCAATCTTTCCAAGAATATAAAGCAAGCTCGAAACATTTCACATGAAAATTTGGAACATTACGATCAAGCTCTGAACCTTGCCAAAGCTAACCAGAGTTTGAGCCGAAGCTTACCAAATCTAGTCGGACCTAGTGCCGGAGCTAACCAAAGCTAGTCGGACCTAGCGCCGGAGCTAACCAAAACTAGTCAGAACTAGTCATCCCAAAAGTCGGAGCTAGAGAAAATGTCGGAGCTTAACAAAGACATGACGGAGCTAACAAAGATATGTCGGAGTTATCAAAGACAAGCCATAACTAAAGACAAAGCTCACCGGAGCTACCCAAAAACATGTCGGACCTGGACAAAGCAAGTCGGACCTTACGTCGGACCTTGCAGAAGCTCGAAGCTAGAGTCAGACCTTGCTAAAAAAGATGTTATGGTAGCATTCAAAACTTTTATTTTCAAAGCCAATGTATTCAGCACACATAGGTCTCACAGCTGCTCCATTGAATATTGGATGGGCTCCTTTCTCCATCCAAGTGCAAGGGATTCAATTGGAAGACACGTGGTGTTTTGCCGCAAGTGCTGCCATAATGAGGTTTTGCAAACTTCATTATCGTGCTATGGTGGGCACTCCTTTCCCGCTCTTTCCAGTCGATGGTAGAGCCGGTGAAGAGTGGGCAAGTTGGATGGTTGCAGCATATGGACATACTGAAGAAGTACCTAAGATGATTTTAGCGTCATATGCAGCACCAGCGTGCCAAGAGAGCCTGGATCAGCATGCTAGCCTTGGAAAAATGATGAGTGACCTGAAGCAAGCTCTAATTCGAGGGGATCACTTTGAAGGGGCCAATGACTCACTTAGAGCCAAAGTTGTTAACTTAAGAGAGAAGTAGTGGCACCGGGCTGTTAAAGCTCGATCGGAGGCTCGCATGAAAATGCAACACGCGGAACTCGTGTTGGAAGCGAGCCAACTCGAGGCGCAACTGTTGGATGAACAGCTGAGTGAGGTGACTAAAGAAAGGGATCAATCCAGAGGGGAGATCCAGGATTGGAAGGCCAGATGCAAAAATGCACAGAAAGAACTTGAAGACTTGAGGATGTTTCTTCTACAGGCTGATGTGAAATCTTTAGTTGTCGCGACATCATCAATGGTGGGTGATGTAGCAACTCTTGCTCGAGCAACCGCACCTGTGGCACCAATTTTGAATGACGAAGAGGAAGAAGAAGATCCCGAGGAACTCGAGTACATCGAATAGGAAGTATTGAAGTGGGATGTGGCAGCACTTCTGCCATCACGAGGCAACGTATAGTTTAGTAGTTGCTCGTGTTTATTTTGTGGCCATGTTTGCATCATATTAAGGATAGCTGTGGGTATGTCTAAGGTGACAAGATGTGTATGACATCTCATGAGGACCAAGTATGATAGAGATGCACTTCCGTAGTCGGAGTCCATCGTTTTGGAGTTCACTACTGTAAACTTGGTCATGAGATAGTATATATTGTATAAAGTTTGTACTTTATCAATATATGTGGATGTTATGCACTTATTCCCTTGTCTATATTCACACTACTGAAAATGAATTGGATGAAGGAAAGGAAAACATGTGCTGATTTTAAGTCATATGGATGCAGAATGGTGCGTACGCGCTCGACGCCTGAGATGGGAGGTTCAAGTTGTGGTCGTGAGGACGAATCTCCAACCCAAGAGACAGCTGCGACACCACAGCAACAAGTTCCTCCACCACCACCGCCTGAACTTCCAAGGAGTCTAGCAGAGGTTCTCACCGTAGTGCTTGGCTCGCGCGATGAGCAAACTGAGTTACTGCGGACTTTGGTTCAGCATTCGTCCCGTCAAGGAGGGCGACCAGATGCGGGTCCACGACAGCCTTCTCCGAGTTCATACTTGGACTTCATGTCAACGCACCCGCCGGTCTTCATGGAGGCCGATGAACCGTTGGAGGCGGACAACTGTCTCCGCTCCATCGAAGGGAAGTTAGGTTTGCTACGAGTGATTGAACATCAGAAGAACCTGTTTGCAGCCCAACAATTACAAGGGTCTGCTGGTGCGTGGTGGGCAAATTACCTTGCCACACAACCAGCCGGCTATGCCCCGAGCTGGGAGGAGTTCCGGGAGGTGTTTCGCGCCTATCACATACCTACCGGTGTTATGAGGAGGAAGCTTCAAGAGTTCTTGGAGCTGAAGTAAGGAAGAAGGAGTGCTTACGAGTACTCCAAGGCATTCAACCACTTGTACCAATATGCTCTGGACCATGTGAGTACTGAAGATCGGAAGCGGGAATGCTTGTATCAGGGTTTGAACCCCAAGATGAAGGACAAGCTTGCCTTGTTCAACAGCGGCAGCTTCAACAACATGGTCAATGACGTGATCGTGCAGGAGGACGCTACTAGGGAGCTGTTCTCTGACAAGAAGAAAAGGAGTGCTCCGCAGGACAGCGGAGGGGGTACTCCTCAGAAGTACTGCATGGTGTATCGATCACCATTCGACCAGAGGTGGCAGTCACCATCGCGACCACCGATGTTTTGGGGTCGCCCTTTTAACAACGCTGGTTTCCGCCCACAGCAACAACAGGGGATGATTCCACGTGCACCTCTACCTCCACCGCGTGCACCGGGATTCCGTCCTCCATTCCGTGTCGATCACACCCCGTACACATGTTATACGTGTGGACGTATGGGGCACTTCTCCAAGGACTGCCCGCGGAGCGGAGGACAGTCATCGTACCAGGGGAAAACCAGCCTCGCAACCAGCCCAATAAGCCAGCCACCAGAACCGGCAACGTCCACCACCTCACCATCGAGGATGTTCCGGAAGGCGCACCCATACTCACGGGTACGTTCTCTCTCATTGGTCATTCCGTAGTCATCCTTTTTGACTCCGGTGCTTCCCACAGCTTTATCAGCAAGTCCTATGTCAATCAATACCAGTTGCCTATCATTTCCACAAAAACCCCATATATGATTTGTTCTCCGGGAGGAAAGTAGTAGCAGATAAGATAGTCCATAAAGTACCTCTTAATCTTGGTGGGAACATATACCCTATCTCTCTCATTATATTGGAGCATCAGAAGTTAGATGTCATCTTAGGGATGGCATGGTTGCAATACAACTGTGCTATTATTGACATCGTTCCTCGGAGGATATATCTAATTCTCCGGTCCACTCTCCCCAAACTCTCACTCTTGAGAGTAATATCCACGTGACACCAACTACTTATAACACCGAGGCCTGTAAACTTGAAGACATTCTAGTAGTATGTAAGTATCTGGGCGTTTTTCCCGAAGATCTTCCTCGCATGCCACCAGAAAGTGATGTCGAGTTTAAGATTGAACTTGTACCGGGAATAGTGCCGATCTCGAGAAAGCCGTATAAGATGGCACCTAAGGAACTTGCATAATTGAAAGAGTAGCTGAAGGGACTTTTGGACAAGGGTTTCATTCGTCCAAGTTCATCACCTTGGGGCTGTTCTGCATTGTTCGTAGAAAAGAAGGATAAAACGTTGAGACTATGTGTGGACTATCGTCCACTCAATGCTGTCACGATCAAGAACAAGTATCCACTACCACGTATCGATATCCTGTTCGATCGATTGGTGGGTGCTCGGGTATTTTCAAAGATGGATATTCGCTCCGGATATCATCAGATCAGGATTCGACCAGAGGATATACCTAAGACAAAATTCTCGACGAGGTATGGATTGTATGAGTACCTGGTCATGTCCTTCGGATTGACCAACGCACCGACCCATTTCATGTATCTCATGAATTCGGTGTTCATGCTGGATTTGGACAAGTTTGTCGTGGTCTTCATCGAAGACATCCTTGTATACTCTAAATCCGAAGAAGAACATGCACAACATTTGCACATCGTACTTCAACGATTGTGGGACCACAAGCTGTACGTCAAGTTCAGCAAATGTGAGTTTTGGATCAGCCAAGTGCCATTTCTAGGGCACATCATCTCTGCCGAAGGGATTGCAGTTGATCCAAGAAAGATTAAGCAAATACTCAAATGGGAGTCTCCTAAGTCTGTGCATGAAGTTCAAAGTTTCCTGGGTTTAGCAGGATATTACCGGAGGTTCATCCCAAGCTTTTCCAAGATAGCAAAACCAATGACAGAACTTCTGATGAAAGGAAAGAAATATGCATGGAAAAATGAATATGAGGAAGGTTTTCAAGCATTAGTGAAACACCTCACAACAACACCGGTATTAGCCCAACCAGACACAACTAGGTCTTTTGATGTTTATTGTGATGCATCTGGCATTGGTTTGGGTTGCGTATTAATGCAAGACAGAAAGGTGATCACTTATGGATCACGACAGCTTTGGAACCATGAGCAGCATTATCCGACTCATGATCTTGAGCTCGCTGCCGTGGTACTTGCATTAAAGATGTGGAGACACTATCTATGGGGCAACCTAGTACATCTCTACACTGATCACAAAAGCTTGAAGTACATCTTCACCCAGAAGGATTTGAATATGTGACAACAAAAATGGTTGGAATTAATCAAAGACTATGAAATTGAGATCCACTACCATCCTGGAAAGGCAAATGTAGTCGCAGATGCGCTAAGTTTCTAGTCCCATGTCAATAACCTTTCTATCACCTTGGTAGAGGAAGAAGAATCGAGTCTCTACTTGGTTCCATATGGGGCGCTCTACAATCTAGCTCTCATTCCTACAATAAGGGAAGAAATTGTGGAGGCTCAAAAGGAGGACAAGGGCATATCACATATTCGCCGAAGAATGAAAAAGGGGGAGATGAAGTGTTTTTGATGTGACAATGATGGTACCATCTGGTTCAAAGACCGCATCGTGGTACTCTGCAATGTGGGACTTCGAAAGAAAATTTTGGACAAAGCTCATTTGTCCAAATATTCTATTCATTCGGGGAGTAACAAATTGTACCAAGACTTGTAGAAGAAATTTTGGTGGACTCGGATGAAGAGGGAAATAGCAAAGTATGTATCCGAATGTGATACGTGTCGGCAAGTGAAAGCTGACCATCTAAAGGCAGCCGGACAGCTACAACCTTTAAGCATACCGGCCTGGAAAAGGGAGGACATCGGCATGTATTTCATTGTTGGATTACCTCCCACCTTCCGCAAGCACGACTCGATTTGGGTGACAGTTGACCGACTCACCAAGTCGGCTCACTTTATTCTAGTCAATGTCAAATATGTGGCACGAAAATATGCAGAGTTGTATATTGCCAAGGTCCTGTGTCTACACGGAGTACCCCACACTATGATATCAGATCGTGGAACTTTGTTCGTTGCTCGATTTTGGGAGCAGCTCCACGCATCTTTGGGTACCAAGTCGATTCGAAGCTCAGCTTACCACCCACAGACTGATGGTCAAATGGAATGAGTAAACCAAGTGCTAGAGGATATGTTCCGCGCCTGTGCCATTCACCATGGTAACCATGTACCATTGGAGGAGTGTTCGTACAACATTGGTTATCAGTCTAGCATCCAAATCGCACCATATGAAGCTCTTTATGGCCGGAAGTGCCGCACACCTTTGAACTAGTGTGAATTCGGTGAACGAGTAATATATGGTATACACTTGGTAAAGGAAGCTGAAGAACAAGTGCGAGTTATTCAAGCCAACCTCAAGGCTGCTCAGTCTCGTCAGAAAAGCTATGCGGACGAACGACGTCGACCCCTTCACTTTGATATCGGGGATCATGTTTACCTTCGTGTATCCCCAATGAAAGGGATTCATCGCTTCGGGGTAAAAGGGAAGCTAGCTCCATGTTTCATCGAACCATTCGCAATAAGTGAGCAATGCGGACATGTAGCCTATCAGTTAGAGCTACCAGCTTTGCTTTTGGGGGTCCACAATGTGTTTCACATTCCACAGTTGAGAAAATGTCTCAAGGCCCAAGCAGAAGTCCGTATGGAGGATTTGGAAGCTCTCCAACCTGATCTTACTTACTCCGAGCATCCAACCCAGATAGTCGATAAGAAGACTCGTACCACAAGAAACCGCACCTTGCATTTCTACAAGGTTTTGTGGGGAAACCACACCGCTAATGAAGCAATGTGGGAAAGCGAGGAATATCTTGGAACAAACTATCCGGACTTGTTAGCGGCATATGTTCATTAGATCTTTTCCTTTTATCCTTCCTTTTATAATCTCGGGATGGGATTCTTTTAAGGGGGGAGGAATGTAAAATCCCACATTTTCCTTCATATGAGGTTCAGTTGTAAGTTGGTTATCAACCCTAATGGAGACCAATTATAGCTATGCTTATGACCTTGATCTCATCAAATCCTTTCTTCCACTCATGCTTAAATTTTATTAACATGAGGAATGGACTTCACCAATAATCATAGATTGATTTTGTTGACCTCTCTTCAAATTTTGGAATTATTTGAATGGGGATTGCTACGTCAACTTAATGTGCAGTACCAAATATATATTACAATTAGTTACAAATTAAATATGCTACTATACATTTGGCCCTGTCATAAATATTCAAATCTGAGGCCATAAATTTTTTTATGGCTTCCTAATATTCCAAATAGATTTCCTACAGAGTTTCATAATTTTGAACTCCATTTGCTATTTTAATTGAGACGCTTAGCAAATTCAAACCATATTTTATAATTCAAATTTTGAATTTTGTTCGACTTATTTGTACATGAAGATTGGAACACACCATCATGGTCAACATGACTTGCTTGACTTGTCCTCAAAGTTTAACAATTTTTGGAACTAAATTGCTATTTAATTTAGTGACACCATTGAATTTCATCCAATTTCAAATTCAAATTTGAAATTCAATTGAAACTTGCTCCAATTTGAAATCCAATTGCAGAATCAAATTCCAGATATTTACTTTGGCCTCCCCACAAAAATCTAGAATTTTTGGATCAAGTTTGGTAGGAGAATTGAAGTTGCAGAGAGGGGAAGAGGATAAGAGTAGGTGGGACCCACTGTCAGCCGGACATACTCGAGTGAACCCACGGGGTGCTCTGTCTCCAGCTCTCCCCGTCGATCGATGTCAGCAGCACTCGACATCGTGACGCGGCATGCAAGCCACCGAGCTGCCTGCTTGCTTGCGCTGTGGCAAGCCCCCCTTGTCCCCCCGTACCTATAAATACCCCCCTTGGCCGTTGCTGTCGAACTCCACCTCGATTTCGCACCATTGCCACCGCCTCTGTTCGTTGAGTTTTCGCCGACGGTTGAAGCCATTTCTCACCGAGCTGTAAGTAGATAAAAGGCTTGTAACAACATCCTCTACGTATTCTATTTGGTCATTGATCGTGACATAGCTTCTGCTTGGGGTATTTTGAAGTTTTTCTGTCGCCGTCGAGGAAGCCGCTGAGGACCTTCACTGTCTCACCGTCAAGCTCCAGTTTTAGGCCGTCTCCAGTCTCGATCCTTTAAACAAAAAGATTCGCAATCCTCTCTAGTTTATGCTCACCAATTCTGAGCCTGTGACATGAACTGTAACTAGAGTATTTCATTCAATATCCGAATCATTGTTCAATAGAACAGTCAGGCTTCATGCCTAAATTGGTTTCATTCTTGCAATCATTCTTGAATCTGGCTAGGAGGTAGCTCGTATATGTCCTAGCGCAGCTCCCTGCCCAAAAGCCCCAAAAGTTATCCACCGAGCACCTTAGAATTTGAGGATTCGCGGCCGCCGGTTGAAAGACCGTGCTTCACCGTCGAGCTCATACCTCGCGGGTATTTCCACTCTTCTCTAGTCCATATTCTTGATCCTTGAGATCCCAGAAAGCTTTTGGAGGAATTCCCGAGTTTTTTGAGTTTGAGTTGAGTGAGTTCAAGCAGGCCCGAGCCCTCACCGCCGCCGCCGCCGTCGCGCGGTTGTTTCCGGTCCGTTTCAGCTGATGCTGACCTCACCGTCGTGCTCAGCGCCCCCAAAAACCCCCAGGCGGCAAGTCTTGGCAAGTTTGGCGCAGCCGTTTGGCCGGCGGCGAGATCGCCAGCGAGCTACCGCCACGGGTGCTGCCGCGCGCGAGCGCCAGCCCAAGGTTGAAGACGACCGTGGACCCCACGAGTCAGTCGCTGCGGGATTCGGGTGTGGCCAGGGATCTGGTGTGACTACCGGGTTAACCCCATAGCTCCCGGTGTGGCCCTGCTGCGATTGGTTGATTTTAAACCAGTGGGCCCAGCCGATTTATTTGAATGTTTCCCATTAGAAAATAATTCCAGGATTTAACTCAACTTGAAAAATCCATAACTTCCATTAGAATTGCCCACAAATTCCCAAATAAATTTTGTTAGAATCAGCATGAATAATACTTTGTAATGGTGCACTTGGATTTGTATGAAAAGCCATAGAGATTTCTCCATAATTCAGATAAACAAAATGCTTAAAGAATTCATTCCTACAGTTCTGTGAATTGGAAAATTCACAATTTTGGTCAGAACACTATTATAAATACAATTGATCTCCAGTAAAAATTTCAAGTTCATTGGACTTCAATTACTGGTTTGATCAATTTTCTAAATCTCTATGTAGTTATAAATTGAGAAAAATGGAAAAATCAATTTTCAGAAATTTACCCAAACTTGAAAAATCAGTTTCTCCCTGTAGGAAGCTTAGAAAATAGTGAAAAAAAATTCCTAGAACCGGTGAGACCCCCTCTACATGATACAACCCCTGGTAGCCATCATTGGTCTCCCAAAAATTTCAACCAATATTTAGAGAAGGTTATTGCTTGCCATAATTTTGAAGAACAACAAACTTCCTTGATCATCTCTTGTTCTTTGCAAGAGTCTTCTCTATAGTCACTAGTATCTACCATAAAAGTCCCAAAGCCAATTAAGATAATCATCTTATTTTCATCATAGGATATTCACATAACCTCAAGCATGTTAATTATTTTGAAAGTCATTCATACCAAGTATATGCATATCGTGTAGTAGCTGAAATAGAGGAGCAGCCAGAAGCTTTGGAAGTCTAGCTGCCAAAAACTAACATTGGCTCATACTCGCATTCAGGCAAGCCCCGGTTTGTATTTAAGTTCCTTACAGTGTTTTTGCAGTTTTCATTTCACCTTACGTCTTCAGATGATTGTGCATTACGTTTAAGGTGTTTGACATCGACTTCCTGGGCCACAAATCCTATGAAGTCTTGGATAGGTCTACGGCCCGTTGAGTAGAAACTGCTATGCTTATGCTCATAGGAACTCGGTAGAAGTCGAGTAGTTGGAATCTACTCGCGAGATAGGAATTTTATCACACGGGAGGATCTGGAATCGGAAAATGGTTTATGAATATGAAATTGAGACCGAGCAGTGGGTAGGATGCAGCGAGAGGTGGTCTCATGTGCATCGCCCTGCTTGTGTCGATTGAGGACCGTTTCGTGTGCGGCCCTGCTGGACAGGCTTGAAATGTACCGGCGACATACTGTAGAAATGAGCTCCAATAAACTGACGTAGCTTGATACTAGTTTGTCGAGGCATTCTGTTTAATTTTATAGGTGTGGGTTGAGGGCAGCAAGGTGTAAATCAGCTGGTGGGAACGTCAGAGTATGCCCCATGCAGTGACCTCCTGCTCGTGACAGATCGACCGGTTCGACATTCGAGTCTAGTGAAAGGTGGCCATATACGACTAGTATTGAAGTGTTACGTAGGTACTGCTGTAAGTACTCGCTGACATTTCCGAAAGTGCGTATGTGTCGTGTTGTTCCGGGCATGTCCTGATCGCAATCACCGTCCCTCGCGGTAATAGAGTACCACTTGTTCACTGCGCTGTGACATAGTAAATATTGAAGAAGTCAGGAAAATACGACGCATTAAATTACAATTGCTTGCAACCTTGTATGGCTTAGAGATAGTACAATTAAAAGTTTACAGTTTCCCCATACTTTACCTATAATAGCATTATGTGCTTTGTGCATGTCATATCATCGACAAAGCGTTTCTTGTTTGATTGCGGAGTCTATGATGTGTCGTGCCTGAAGAATGTCATGTGCTACTTAAAACATGACTATAAGGATCCACTTGTAGGCGAGTCCTTTATGCTATTCCTTACCTATGTTTAGTATTCACCCCTGCATATGTCTAGTGAGACAGGCCAGTCTTGTTGAGCCTTATGCTCACTTTTGCAGTTAACAAGTTTTTGCAGATTATACGATTGATGATGGTTTTGATGATGAGGCTGCACCCCCTCCAGGGTTTACAGCCGAGTGGGAACCCTGCACACCGCCGTAAATTGGGTGTTGCTAGTGTGAAGTATCCAGGGCATGGATGACTTTGCTTTTGCATAGCTAGTGCTGAGAGCGTAGCTATGATGTATAGTTCTCTTTTCTTTCGCTAGTATTATAAAACTTCCGCTGTGCTTTTCAATAAAGACTTGGTATTGTAAATTGTTCTCGCTCGACACCACCCAATGAGATCCTTGGAGGTCGGGATTCTGGTTCCCACAGTTGATGTTTCTTATGTCATAGATAAAAATCTGCAAGCGCAAGGAAACTATCGTGTAGCACTTCCCCTTAAGAGAGTATTCCAAGGGTGTCGAATCCAAGGAACGTTTATGTAATCTTACGAACTAATTCACCCAAGGACACAAAGTTGTTTTGTAGGCAAGGAAGAGAGAGGAATTCAAAGTATTGATTCTAATTCAAAAGAATTTGCAGTAGCTACTTGCTTCGGGCACGGGTTTACCCCTAGCAATACTAGGACGACTCCCGCCAAGAACCTATGGCATAACCGAATGTGAAGGATTACAAAGGACAGATAGGACTGTCACCACCTACTGCCTACCTCTTCAATCTGTGGGTCTACGAGATATTCACTGGTGATTTCTAACCTAAGCACCACGCTTACATTCTAAATCACAACTCTAGTTGTTTTGAACACAAAGCTACAACTAGAGCCTCTAATAATTTAAAGCAATGAACCCACAAGTAACTGTAACACCCTCATTTTCATGCATCATGCATTGCATAATTTCATATACATGTTTAACATTAATCCACATAAAAAGGAACAAGTTAAAAATGAATTAGAAGCAAAACAACACTTAAAAGTTTGTAGAAGTACGGACTTGTCCGGTGTGCACCCTGGACTAGTACGGTTTCCCTCTCTGTTGCCCTCCGGACTTGTCCGTTTTTGCCACGGACTAGTCCAATTGAGCCTCAATTCTGTTTTGGACTTGTCAGTGATTGAGTGCGGACTAGTCCGATATTTGGCCCGGTTTTCGAGTAAGTTACCAAACCCCCGGACTTGTCCGATCCACGTCGGACTTGTCCGTTTTCCTCTCTGGACAAGACTGGTCTTGTTCGGACCTCATACCGGACTTATCCTTTTTCGTCTCTGTCCAACATCGGACTAGTCTGGTCCCCTCAGCAGACTTGTCCGGTGTGCCCGACTCGGATTCAATCTTTTCCTCCATGATTTGTTATTGGTTATTTACCTTAATTGGGCCCAAGAACGTCATGCTTAACCCCTGTGGAGCACATGTGGGACTCCTACACGGCCTCCACCCACCTTAGACTCAAAATCCATCAAACCTGTGGGGACCGGAGTCCACACTTTCCAGGAATCGCATTGGGTGGTGCCGTGCGATGTGACACCCAACAACACACATGTAAAGGAACGCATATTACATAAATCATTTGCTAAGATTTACAAAGATATTCATTTTACAAATATTTTATAAAAATAAACTACAACAGAAGATAAGATCACAAATCTCGTACTCCAGTCTAATAAGCGAAAGAGAAGCCGTCCAGCCCACGGACGCTCCTCACTAGCCACGAAAACCAAACAGCAGCGGCATGGTTCCCACATGAGTATATTACTCGGAGAGTCCCAAGTCTCATCGGACAACCATAATCATAAGCATAGAGGTTAGTACCTGCAAAACAACATATATAGCAACCGTGAACACGAAGGCTCAGCAAGACTTAACTGTCTCACCTAAACATGAAACTCTACATGAGGGTAAGACATAAACATAGGATGGCAGATTTGCATAATGGACTCGCCTAAATGTGGGTCCATATTTTCAGATTTATAGCAGCAGCTTAATCCTTGTGCGGGGAAACATCGTAACTCCACAATCAAACAAGAAACGTTTCACAATGATGCTGCATGCCCAAGGTGGAAATTAAATTTGGTGAGCTCTATACTAATACATCCAACATAGCAATAACATGATAATATAATGTTCATCACAACAGTAATTAATTCTCATCTCAAGTTGTGACACCCGGTTCCGAATATGAACCAAGCGTAACGCATATGTGTGCCCAGGAAGTTCATCACACATATACGGTTGCATCACAATCGATATACAGAATTTAACCACGTCTTAACTATTAAATAAGTACTTTATTACAATGATCCAATAGTTCACGAATGATAAAACTCTAAATAATTGCAGCGGAAAATAAACTAAACAACACGACTCCAATCCACAGGCAATTGACGGCGGTACGCAACCTAGGACTCCACGTGATCCTCAGGGTACTCCCAATTGTCTACAGTAGCTGTTGGGGGGGGATTGCAAGGGTGAGTACATGTCGTACTCAGCAAGTGTGGAAAGTATGACATGTGGCTAATTCAAATGACGAATGTAATAATGGCTAAGTGCTGAAAAGTACAGTAAAACATTTGAAAAGCATTATACTATGTCTATGTGAAACAATCCCATCATAACCATCATATTAACAAAATATAAACCATATCCAATTATCGCCAACATCATCATTATCCATGTCAAATTACCATAACTCAAATTCATATCCATGACCATAATCCATTAACCATAACCATTACCATCCCATAACCATAAACCAATCATAACCATTATCAGACCATAACCATCCATAACCATCCCAATTCCAACTCTAATCATGTAGGTCATCCAGACGCTCATAACCGAGAGCACGGCTATCATGATAGTTTTAAACACTCTGCAGAGGTTGTACCACTTTACCCACATATTTGTGATTTCATCACCTTTCGGTGACTAAGAAACCTCCATTATGCCATCTCACACTTCCGTAGGTGTGTGGCCAAGAGATCACAAAATAGTCTTTCAAAAGGGACTACTAGTATGTACGGACCCACTAAGGTTTCACCGGCAGGCTTGAATCTCCATTCTCCCACCCACGGGCCCCCTCGTGTGCCATGCGGATCCCAGGGCAGTCCTCCTCGACTCCCATTCCCCGCGCCATCCAATGGTCCATACAATACTAGCAGTGCTCCTAATTATTCAGCTACGCCGCACCCATACTTGGCCTTGTGGTGGCACTGTTGACCTGGCATATTCTCGCATGAACCGGTCCTTAGATCTAAAGCAAGCAAACCACCATAACATCCAACCCATCCACATACCAGGCTTGCTTAGATCACCCATCGTATTAACCAGTTCACATTAACCATAATATCATTGATGCATAATTAAATGTGTAGTGTTGTTTGCCATCCCAATTAATTAAGCGAAGCAAAAAGGTAAAAACTCTTCCCGACTCTCTACCATATATTCCAGGTGACAAGGGTGGTCAAACAAAACTAGTAAACTTCCTACCATAGGATTCCCATCAATTTGACACAAGCATGCAAGTTCGCAAACAAAACATTTAATAAAACAGGATCAATATGCTTCAAGGACACTTGCCTTGCTCCGGCGGATGGGGTTGCTCAAGCGCTTCGAAGTCTTGATTTTGGAAATCCTCGTATACGGCCTCTTGAGCACGTTCCTCTACGCGTGATCATACATACAAGAAAACATATACAATCAATATGATGCACACACATTAATCAACATGCGATGATATGCATGCATGCAAAGATTAATTATTAATTTATTACGGTTGTTTACTAATTAGATGAGAGTAGTTCATACGTGTTCATATGAGTTTACGGGGGTTTTAGGGTGGATTAATGCTGCTGAAAATAAAATTATGGTGCAACTAAAATCAATTTACGCCTATTAGGTTCAATATGATCGCTAAAATTCACATCGGGAACATGGCCTACCATAGATGTGATGGCTTCGATGATCGCGGGATGAGGACAATGCGTAGACGAAGTAGATGCGTCCTCCGGCGGCAAGACGACGGCGGCGCGATGTCGACGACGATCTCCGGCAGACGGTGGGGCCCTCCTCTTTTTCTTTCTCTTCTTCCCCTTCTTTTTCTCCTTTTTCTTCCCTGGGCGCACCCCTCTGGTCCCTGTTTTTCTTTGCCTTCGGTACCGGCGGCTTTCTTTCTAGAGGCGGCGGCTGCTTTCTGGTGGCTGGGAAAAACCCTACGAAGTTACCATCGTATTTATAGGCGGCGGTACTGGGACCGAGTTGGTTCGGTTCGGGAGACTCGCGTCGTGCGGGGTGGGGCCGGGAATCGCGCGGGAGCAAGCGGGAGTCGGGCGGGGTCGCGTTACGGCGGGCGGGGCGCGTACGCGGGGCCGGGCGGGAGGCGGGAGCGGGAGGGAGGCGCGAGCAGCGCTCGGTCGGCGCGGGCCAGGCGGCGGTGGGGCCCGGGCGCGCGTACGGGAGCGGGGTCGCGCGCTGGCGGCGCGGGAGGCCGGGGCTGCTCGGCTGGGCCGTCGGCCTGGCCAGCGGCAGGCCCCTTTTTCTTTTTTTTTTCTTTTTTTTCTTTATACTTTCTTTTATTATATAATTTATTATTTATATATATATATATTATTTATATTATATATATATTATTTATTATTATAATATATACCATTAATATTAATATTTTATTTATTTTTATATATTGTTATATATATTATTTATATATATATATATTTATATATATTTTTATTATTATTATTTTTATACTTATTCCCTATTACAAGTTTTAGGCTATAACTATTATTTTCTTTTCCTTCTTTTGTTACACATATTTGTATATGTATATTTTATTATTTTTCTCTTATTCTACTAGTGTTTAATGCATGATCATGTATGCAATGCATGATGCGAAAATTTAGGGTGTTACAAACCTACCCCCTTAAAGTGAATCTCGCCCTCGAGATTCGATAGCGTGGAGAAAAGATGCGGGAATTCTGCCTTCAGGTCTTCTTCACGTTCCCATGTAGCTTCGGCTTCCGTATGGTGTTTCCATTGCACTTTGCACCAACGGATCCTCTTATTTCTTGTGACCCTTTCCTTCATGTCCAAAATTTTGATAGGTTGCTCGACATAGGACAAATCCTCTTGATGTTCTAACTCGTCCATCGGCACTTGTTCTTCCGGTACCCTGAGACACTTCTTGAGTTGAGAGACGTGAAATACGTCATGTACATCGGAGAGATACGTCGGCAGCTCAAGTCGATATGCCACTTCTCCTCGTTTGTCCAAAATCTTGAATGGTCCGATGTAACTTGGTGCCAGTTTTCCTTTGACGTTAAACCGTCGCTGACCTCTGATAGGTGACACTTTGAGGTATACAAAATCTCCAACTTCAAAAGTCAAACTCCTTCGCCTATTATCAGCATAACCTTTTTGTCGAGACTGGGCAGCCTTTAAGTTTTCCCGTATTATTTGGACTTGCCTTTCAGCATCTTGTAACACGTCGGGACCAAACACTTGATTCTCTCCAGTTTCATTCCAAAACAAGGGAGTCCTACACTTCCTTCCGTACAATGCTTCGTAGGGTGACATTTTCAGACTTGCTTGGTAGCTATTGTTGTACGAGAATTCAGCGTACGGCAAACTTTTATCCCAACTTTTCCCATGCTTTAAAGCACATGCTCTTAACATGTCTTCCAAAATTTGGTTGGTCCTCTCGGTTTGTCCATTTGATTGAGGGTGATACGCCGAACTGAAGTTCAACCGTGTTCCCATTGCTTCATGCAATTTCTGCCAAAATCTGGAGGTAAACTGAGAACCTCTATCCGAGACTATCTTCTTCGGTACTCTATGTTGACACACAATATGCTCCATGTACAATTCTGCTAGCTTCGCGGTGGTATATGTGGTCTTGACAGGGATGAAGTGAGCTGATTTTGTCAACCGATCCACAATAACCCATATTGAATCATAGCCAGACTGAGTTCGCGGTAATCCAACTATAAAGTCCATACCAATCTCTTCCCACTTCCACTCCGGGATCTTTAATGGTTGTAACAATCCAGCTGGCCTTTGATGTTCAGCTTTCACTCGTCGGCACACATCACAAAGTGCAACATATTCGGCTATGTCCTTTTTCATGCTGGCCCACCAGTAGCATGTCTTTAAGTCCTTGTACATCTTCGTACAGCCAGGATGAATTGAGTAAGGCGAGTCATGTGCCTCCTTCAATATTGTCTCCCGAATATGCCTAACATTAGGTACCACAATCCTCTTTCCAAGCCATAAGGTACCCTGTTTGTCCTCATCAAATCTGAATTCTTTTCCTTCTTGGGTCCTTTCCTTGATTTCCTGTATTTCCTTGTCCTTTGTCTGTCCTTCCCGTATTTCCTGCTCTAATGTTGGGTTGACTTCCATCGTTCCATCTCATTTACGAATCCAAGGTTTAACCATTCGAACTCCTTACATAACTTGGATGGCAGTTCTCGAACTGTGAGTTGATGACTTACTCCTTTTCGACTCAAAGCATCGGCCACTACATTGGCCTTCCCTGGGTGATAGTTGATTCCCACGTCGTAATCCTTGATGAGTTCCAACCATCGGTGTTGCCTCAGATTCAGATCCGTTTGCATAAATATGTACTTGAGACTCTTGTGATCCGTATAAATCTCACATCGGTGACCAAAAACGTAGTGTCTCCATATCTTCAAGGCGTGTACTACGGCTGCAAGTTCTAAATCGTGCGTGGGGTAATTCTGCTCATGTTTCTTCAATTGTCTTGATGCATAGGCGACCACTTGACCTTCTTGCATCAATACACATCCAAGCCCTTGTCTTGATGCATCACAATAAATATCAAAACTCTTGCTTACATCCGGCAATACCAAAACTGGGGCTGTTGTTAACCTCTTCTTTAACTCCTCAAAGCTATCCTGACAACCTTGAGTCCATCGGAACGCCTTCCCTTTCATGAGTAATTCGGTCATAGGCTTGGCTATTTTGGAGAAATCCTTGATGAATTGGCGGTAATATCCAGCCATTCCAAGGAAACTCCGAATTTCCTTGACATTCTGTGGCGGTTCCCACTTAAGCACATCTCTCACCTTCCCTGGGTCAACTGATACTCCTCCTCCGGAAATAATATGGCCTAAGAAAGAAACTTCCCGTAACCAAAATTGACATTTACTGTACTTGGCATACAATTGATGCTCCCTGAATTTCTGCAGCGTAAGCCTCAAGTGTTCCTCATGTTCCTTCTCATCCTTCGAGTAGATCATAATATCATCGATGAACACTACAACAAACTTATCCAGATATTCCATGAAGACCTTATTCATGAGATACATAAAGTACGCAGGCGCGTTTGTCAATCCAAATGACATGACGGTGTACTCATAAGATCCATATCGTGTCTGAAATGCTGTCTTGGGTATATCCGATGGTCTAATCTTCATTTGGAAGTATCCTGACCGCAAGTCGATCTTGGAGAAGATACAGGCACCCTTCATTTGGTCGAACAAATCCTCTATACGGGGCAGTGAGTACTTGTTCTTAATTCTCACTTCGTTGAGAGACCTATAGTCCACACACATCCTCTGGGTTCCACTCTTCTTATCTACGAAGAGCACTGGGGCTCCCCACGGGGATGTGCTTGGGCGTATGAAACCCTTCTCTAGCTGCTCTTGATTTGCTTCTTGAGCTCTGCTAATTCCTTAGGAGGCATCCTATACGGCCTCTTAGCTATAGGTGCAGTTCCGGGTATCAACTCAATGGCGAATTCTATGTCACGATCAGGTGGCATACCTGGCAACTCATCTGGAAACACATTTGGGTACTCGCGAACGATCGGAATGTTTTCCAATGTCACTTCTTCCACGTGATTCAGCATCTCTTTCCCTCTTGCAGGTTGGGCTGCCTCAACTTTGATACGTGTACCATGTTCACTTGTCAACTGCACAATCCTCTCGGTACATTGAATGGCTCCATTATATTTGCTCAGCCAGTCCATTCCAAGTATTATTTCTATTCCTTGGGAGTCCAAGACTATGAGGTTTGCGAGAAGGTCTACCCCCCTTATTTTAATGCTTACTTTCGGACATACTATATTTGTCCTCATCTCTCCGCCAGGAGAACTTACTAGCATAGTTTGCTTCATATGAGATATAGGCAAATTGTACTTGGCAACATACTTTGACGAGATGAAAGAATGAGATGCTCCCGAATCAAATAAAACAGTCGCGGGGTTGGAGTTGGCGAGAAACATACCAATCACGACGTCATCAGCTTGTTGGGCTTCCTCAGTAGAGACATGATTCACATTGCCATGAGCAAAATTCTGCTGTCCACGGTTGCCTTGTGGTGCTCCTCCATTTGGTCGCAGGTGATTTGGCCTTGGTGCATTGTTCATAGGTCCATAGTTTCTCTTGGGGCATTGACTTGCAAAGTGTCCGGTTTCTCCACACACATAGCATGTTTTACCGCCCGTAGCATTGGGGAAGTTTGGGCACAGCTGGTTTTGAGCATTTGCCGCCATGTTAGGACGTGGCGCCGTTGGCACAGGATAGCGAGGCGCTTGCATGGCGGGGCGTTGCTGCGGTGGCTGATTTGGGCGGGGCGGATAAGCAGCGCGGTATGCTGCAGCAGATGGGTTGTAGTGTGGTGCAGTAGGTGGTGCATAGCGGGGGCGAACATTGCTTCCTTGTTGCGGTCCATGATGTGGCATCTTCCTCTTGTTGTCCTGCTCCATCTCATGAATCTTGTTCTCAACCACAATAGCCTTGTCAACCAGCTTTTGGAAGTTTGGATAATCAGTATTGAGCAACTGGACTTGAATTTCATTGTTGAGACCCCTCATAAACAAATACTGCTTCCTACTATCAGTTTTGATGTCTTCTGGAGCATATCTTGATAATTGAGTGAATTTGTTGAGATACTCACTCACGCTCGTCCTTCCTTGCCTGAGATTTTCAAAATCTTGTCTTCTCAGTATCATAACTCCTTCAGGTACATAGTGGGAACGGAAACTCTGCTTAAACTCAGCCCAAGTGATTGCCTCCTGATTATCATGAGCGTTGCAAAGAGCTTCCCACCAGTCAGCGGCTGCTCCAACTAGTTGATGTGATGCAAAGAGAACCTTCTCCCTATCAGTGCACTGGACAATAGCAAGTTTCTTCTCAACGGACTTCAGCCAATCATCAGCTTCCATTGGGTCTGTGGCTTGTGCAAAGGTGGGCGGTCTGGTCCTCATGAACTCTCCAAAACGGTTGTGATGTGGCGGGGGTGGTGGCGGGGGCGGTATATGAGGCTGATTGTTGTTGCCAGCTTGCAGCTGTCCCATAGTTTGTATCACGGTCTGCATGAGCTGGTTCTGCATAGCTAACAGTTGTTCAATATTGATAGCTCCATGAGCATGTCCCTGGTTGTCCTGAGGTACTTCATTGCGCTCCTCCTCATTGTTGGCATCCCTCTGGTTACGAGTTCTCACCATCTGTTGGCGAAAGAAGGGTGGGGACAGATGGATTTAGAATTTGGAAAGAAATGTCCCAACTATATGCATCAAGGGATGTGACACTAAATAATCCATTATTAATATAGACCTATATTATGAGGATGTGGACAAGTGTCGAAGCATCCCACAACTCTCTACTAAGCACACAAGCACTCAAACAAGCACCAAACAAAATTGACAAAGATCCTAAAAGAAGTAACACAACTCAAGGTCACACAGGTATGTCTACATCGCTCTTATTTAACTAATGGGGGTGTGCCTATCCTTGAGTCGTGGCATAGGGCGAGGACAACTCGTCGTCAAGCGGAAACTCCTCCGGGTCCTCGTCGTTGTCGTCGTCATCGTCGGGGTCCTCGGGGTCCTCGGGGTCCTGTGGTGGTGAGGCAGCAGGCGGCGGTGGTGCGATAGACGCCACACTGGAAGGCTCCTCGTCAGAGGACTCCTCAGAAGACGAATCACGCTGGCCGTTGCGACGGTCTGGAGAGTCTGGGGTCCACGTCGGGGTGTCATACGCGTAGTCGTCCGGGTCCTCGTCGGTCCGACGATACCTCCTGATTATCGCCTCGTGGCGCTGGGCGAGGTCACGTCCATCCTGAATCTCCTGCTGCGCCCTCTGAAGTCGGGCACTGAGCTGGGTCACGTCGTCAACAGTCTGACAAGACTGCGGGAGGTCCAGGGGTCCCTCCACGTGCCTGGAGACGAAGCTCGCAGTGCCACTGGGACGCTGAGGAACGAAGGCGTGCACCGTGTCCTCCAGACGGAAACGGCGGGCGTGGCTCCAAAAGGTGGCTGCTTCCCAGCTAGCATCCTGCTCCGCAGATCGGCGGGAGCACCTCCAAGCAGGACTGTTGTGGGTCTTCACCAACTCATCGCCATAGTAGATATAGATCTTGCAGCTCCACTCCTTGCTGCCGGGGCGCTGCACTCCAGTGGTGTGGTAGGAGAGCGAGAGGCTGTGGTGACGGTAGCCAGCCTCGCGGAGTAGGGCACAGAGACGATGTCGCAGTTGTCCTGCGGCCCTGCCGTCAGAACGGATCACCACGGGGTGACGGGGGTCGATGGCCGGAGAGCGACTGGCCAACCTACGCGGGGGCACAAGTCCGCCGGTCGACTTACGGGGGGTTGTCATGATGCGGGCCATCTACAGAAAACGAGAATACATTAGAGGAAAAAAAATAAAATAATAAAAAACAAATCTGAAAATTTCAGCAGCCTAAATGGCGGAAAAAGAGCGGTGCAGCGGTTCCAAAAGAACAAAAAAATAGAGAGAAAAATACAGCAACCAACACAATAATTTTTACCCACACATAACAACAGCAAAACACACTTTTTTCGCGAAAATTTAAGCAGCAAAACAGCAGCACTTAATATTGCTCACTTCTGAAAATTTTTATCAAAAACGCAGCGGCGATCAATACTTTTTGCAGCTGAAAATAAGGGAACAAAACAGCAGCAAAAATTTTCGAAAATAGCAGATTAGAAGAGTGTTCCTAAGTGCTCTAGAGTGTCAGTTCTACCTAGGCTTGCGTCCTACGGTCAACGCGGCTCTGATACCAATTTGTGACACCCGGTTCCGAATATGAACCAAGCGTAACGCATATGTGTGCCCAGGAAGTTCATCACACATATACGGTTGCATCACAATCGATATACAGAATTTAACCATGTCTTAACTATTAAATAAGTACATTATTACAATGATCCAATAGTTCACGAATGATAAAACTCTAAATAATTGCAGCGGAAAATAAACTAAACAGCACGACTCCAATCCACAGGCAATTGACGGCGGTACGCAACCTAGTACTCCACGTGATCCTCAGGGTACTCCCAATTGTCTCAAGTAGCTGTTGGGGGGGGGGGATTGCAAGGGTGAGTACATGTCGTACTCAGCAAGTGTGGAAAGTATGACATGTGGCTAATTCAAATGACGAATGTAATAATGGCTAAGTGCTGAAAAGTACAGTAAAACATTTGAAAAGCATTATACTATGTCTATATGAAACAATCCCATCATAACCATCATATTAACAAAATATAAACCATATCCAATTATTGCCAACATCATCATTATCCATGTCCAATTACCATATCTCAAATTCATATCCATGACCATAATCCATTAACCATAACCATTACCATCCCATAACCATAAACCAATCATAACCATTATCAGACCATAACCATCCATAACCATCCCAATTCCAACTCTAATCATGTAGGTCATCCAGACGCTCATAACCGAGAGCACGGCTATCATGATAGTTTTAAACACTCTGCAGAGCTTGTACCACTTTACCCACATGTTTGTGATTTCATCACCTTTCGGTGACTAAGAAACCTCCATTATGCCATCTCACACTTCCGTAGGTGTGTGGCCAAGAGATCACAAAATAGCCTTTCAAAAGGGACTACTAGTATGTACGGGCCCACTAAGGTTTCACCGGCAGGCTTGAATCTCCATTCTCCCACCCACGGGCCCCCTCGTGTGCCATGCGGATCCCAGGGCAGTCCTCCTCGACTCCCATTCCCCGCGCCATCCAATGGTCCATACAATACTAGCAGCGCTCCTAATTATTCAGCTACGCCGCACCCATACTTGGCGTTGTGGTGGCACTGTTGACCTGGCATATTCTCGCATGAACCGGTCCTTAGATCTAAAGCAAGCAAACCACCATAACATCCAACCCATCCACATACCAAGCTTGCTTAGATCACCCATCGTATTGACCAGTTCACATTAACCATAATATCATTGATGCATAATTAAATGTGTAGTGTTGTTTGCCATCCCAATTAATTAAGCGAAGCAAAAAGGTAAAAACTCTTCCCGACTCTCTACCATATATTCCAGGTGACAAGGGTGGTCAAACAAAACTAGTAAACTTCCTACCATAGGATTCCCATCAATTTGACACAAGCATGCAAGTTCGCAAACAAAACATTTAATAAAACAGGATCAATATGCTTCAAGGACACTTGCCTTGCTCCGGCGGATGGGGTTGCTCAAGCGCTTCGAAGTCTTGATTTTGGAAATCCTCGTATGCAGCCTCTTGAGCACGTTCCTCTACGCGTGATCATACATACAAGAAAACATATACAATCAATATGATGCACACACATTAATCAACATGCGATGATATGCATGCATGCAAAGATTAATTATTAATTTATTACGGTTGTTTACTAATAAGATGCGAGTAGTTCATACGTGTTCATATGAGTTTACGGGGGTTTTAGGGTGGATTAATGCTGCTAAAAATAAAATTATGGTGCAACTAAAATAAATTTACGCCTATTAGGTTCAATATGATCGCTAAAATTCGCATCGGGAACATGGCCTACCGTAGATGCGTTGGCTTCGATGATCGCGGGATGAGGACAATGCGTAGACGAAGTAGATGCGTCCTCCGGCGGCACGACGACGGCGGCGCGATGTCGACGACGATCTCCGGCAGACAGTGGGGCCCTCCTCTTTTTCTTCCTCTTCTTCCCCTTCTTTTTCTCCTTTTTCTTCCCTGGGCGCAGCCCTCTGGTCCCTGTTTTTCTTTGCCTTCGGTACCGGCGGCTTTCTTTCTAGAGGCGGCGGCTGCTTTCTGGCGGCTGGGAAAACCCTACGAAGTTACCGTCATATTTATAGGCGGTGGTACCGGGACCGAGTCGGTTCGGTTCGGGAGACTCGCGTCGTGCGGGGTGGGGCCGGGAATCGCGCGGGAGCAAGCGGGAGTCGGGCGGGGTCGCGTTACGGCGGGCGGGGCGCGTACGCGGGGCCGGGCGGGAGGCGGGAGCAAGAGGGAGGCGCGAGCGGCGCTCGATCGGCGCGGGCCAGACGGCGGTGGGGCCCGGGCGCGCGTACGGGAGCGGGGTCACGGCAGGCCCCTTTTTCTTTTTTTTTCTTTTTCTTTTTTTTTTCTTTATACTTTCTTTTATTATATAATTTATTATTTATATTTATATATATATATATTATTTATATTATATATATTATTTATTATTATTATAATATATACCATTAATATTAATATTTTATTTATATTTATATATTGTTATATATATTATTTATATATATATTTATATATTTTTTTATTATTATTGTTTTTATACTTATTCCCTATTACAAGTTTTAGGCTATAACTATTATTTTCTTTACCTTCTTTTGTTACACATATTTGTATATGTATGTTTTATTATTTTTCTCTTATTCTACTAGTGTTTAATGCATGATCATGTATGCAATGCATGATGCGAAAATTTAGGGTGTTACACAAGTGCAAGTATTTAGCTACCTCACAACTCAATGAACAAGTGGTACTCATAACCGCGAGGGACGGTGATTCGAATCAATGATACCCGGAAAACAAAACACGTACGCCCGTACTGGAAGTCACATCGGTGCACTTCACGGACGTCGTACGCAGCCACCTTTCTCAAGTTCCGCCCAAGTTGAATCGATTCAATCGTCTAGGACAGTATCCCCACTCACGGTGCACCCTTCTGTCGTGAAGATGTCGTGAGCGAGTTTCCGTCTACTGTGCTGCGGCCGAAAGCCTGGGGCGATCGGAAAAGTCTCAACAAAACCTTCCCATGGTACATCGGTTTCCTGGACCCCATATATCCAGTATGACTCCAGTACAGTTCAAACTTGCTCAGTAGGGCGGCATACGGATCGGTCCTTAACCGACACAGGCAAGGCTACACACCCAAGACCACGTCTTGTTGCATCCTACGCCCCTGCGCGGTCTCATTTTTAGATTACTACTTCATTCTCTTTGAACCAATCCCGTGTGAAAAAAGTCCTAGCCATGCGAGTAGATTCCAACTACTCGACTTCTACCAAATACTATACAACATTTAGCATAGC
The DNA here is from genome assembly GCA_036927565.1 of Tuctoria greenei. Taxonomy (NCBI): domain Eukaryota; kingdom Viridiplantae; phylum Streptophyta; class Magnoliopsida; order Poales; family Poaceae; genus Tuctoria; species Tuctoria greenei. The sequence continues at coordinate 152,309,189 of JAYESD010000011.1, forward strand.
ATAGTCTACATGATGACTTGACAACTATCCAAATACTCCATGGGTTGATCTGGTCATGCAAGTGGATTTTCAATCACCTTAGCCCTAATGCACAATACTCACCCTAGACATATGTGATACAAATCAAAATTTTGTAATAGCATTTAAATGCAAATCGGGGCTTGCCTGGTTGCGAGACGGTGTCAAAGTTAATCTCCAGAGGGATGACTTCAAGTAGCTCCGGGTTCCTCTTGAGCTCGGCAACTAATCGATATGCAAGGAATTATGCAAGTTAATCAATATTGGTATTATATTATAGCTCAAAGGAAGGACAGATAAGTATATTAATTTAAGCCCAATGGTTCTGGAAATTTTACAGGGGAGACTAGGTACTATGGGGGAAGATCTGGACTAAAAATAGGATATGTTCAAGGAAGCTTGTTGTCTATAAAATTCCAACAAATAAAAGCCTTCTCTGAATTTTGGTTGTGATTCTGGTAGTCTATCATGGATACCAGTGGTTGTATCATATAGAGGGGGTCTCACTGGTTCTAGGAAAAATTTGTTTCATAAATTTCTAAGCTTCCTATTGGGAGATATTGAATTTAGAAGTTTGGAAAATTTTCTGAAATAGTTCTGATGTTTTTGGGCATTCTATGACCTGTTAGGAAAATCTCCAAATTGAACTAGGTTACTAAAGTCCAATGAAGCTGAAATTTTTACAGGAATTCAGAAACATACTACAGAACATTTTGGAAAAATTGCAAAGTTTTCTATGAAGTGAATTATCAGATAAAAATCAAACATGATTTCGCTTTTAAGGCCTCTACAGGACAATCTAGGGATTTTCATGACGATTGGGTTGTAGTTCTGGTTAGTGTGGATAAATAAAAAACCAACAAAGTTGGTTTGACAAATTTGAAGCTTTATACTGAGAGATATTCAATTTAGAAGTTTGCACAAGTTTTTGTACAAACTCTAAATGAATTTGACTATTTTTATGTGCATAGATGATACACAGGTGATAAGACCATGTAAATGAAGTCTAATCACCCTGAAGTTTTTACTGAGGTTCAAGGACACTCAAATGAAGGTTCTGGAAAAATGTGGTATTTTTCCAAAGAGCAGAACTATAGTAATTAATTCTATTAGCATTTTTTATTTAAATTATGGAGAAATTCATGTGGACTCTCATACAAATACAAGTGCACAACTGGAAAGTACTCTTCATGCTGGTTCTAACAAAATTTATTTGGGAATTTTTTGACAAGTATCCTAGGAGTTATAGATTTTCCAAGTTGGGGCAAAATCTGAAATAAATTTCAAATGGGAAATGTTTGAATAAACCCGGGGGGTCCACGGGTTTAAAATGGACCAATCACTGGGTGGAAACATGGAGGGTCACTGGTTTAACCGTGTGGTCACAAAAGATCCCCGAGCCGCAGCTAATCCGGGCGCGCATTGCGCTTCCACTGACGACAAGGCCCCACGGGGTCGTCGTCTACCTCCTGCGAGGCGCGCGACCGCAGCGGCGCCTCACTGGAGCTCTCGCCGCCCGTCGATCCATGGCATGTATCCTCGCCAAACTCGCCGCCTAACCCTATTTCATGGTGCTGAGCACGCCGGTGGGGTCAGCGCATGCCGGCGATGGCCAGGAAGGCTTGTGCGACGGCGGCGGCGGCGATTAGGGTTTCGGCCATGTCGGCCGAGCCCTACGGTGGGTGAAACTGATCGGGAAGACCTCGGGAAGATTCATGGAAGCATGGGGAACAAGAATCTGGCCATAGGAAGGAGAGAAATGGCTTGGAGAATGGTAGCGCCGATGGACTGGGGAAGGACAGACCAGCTGTTGGGGAAAATTGTATTCCAGCATGAATACTCGATGAAACTCGACGGATTTTCTTCGAGGTGATGCGCCTGGCCATATGGAACAACATAGCACAAGTGCACAAGGAATAATTAGTGTATAAAAGGAATTTCATGCGCGAAGCAACTCCACTCATAACCGAAGTTCGTCGGAAGAAAAGCAAATACGGGGTCTAGGAGGCATGGCATGGGCTGAAACTTTACGAACAGCTAGAACATGAGTAGGCAAACCTTTTTGCTTCTAGGATTGAGGCGAGATGATGGCCGTATCGTCGGGTCGATGATGAGCAGAGGCGCAACAAAATAGGAGAGATTTCCGGCGGCCTCAGTTTCGAAGTTAACAGTTTCGGGGATGGCCTAGCTGTGCAAGAACTTGATCACAAAGTTGCGCAAGAGCTTGGGGAGTGAGGAGAGGCAAAGAAAAGTGCTTAACACGGAGTACCTTTGCTGCAAATCAGCTGGACAGAGAAGAAATAGGGAGAGAAGTGAAAATGGTGATGGAGGCTTCAAGGTGATGAAAGAGCAAGCCAGGGGCATGGAGGGGGTATAAATAGGAGGCCACGGCGAGCTGGGGGCAGCTGGAGTCGACCACAATAGTGCAAGCAGCTGCCTGGACTTTGCATGCAATGTGGTGTCACTTGGAGAGCCAAAACAGCACTTTGCTTTGGATGACAAGTGGGTCCCACCTCATCCTCATCCTTTCCTCATCAATTCTACCACCTAATTCATTCCATAATTTGATAGATATTTGTGGGATGGCTGGATTAATCATATAGAATTTGATTTTTGAATTCCCATAGTTGATTTGACAAAGTTTCATTTAAATTCAAACTTGAATTTGAATTTGAGTTGAATTCAATGTAGCTATTGAATTAAATAGCAAACTTGCTTAAAAAATTATGAAACTTAATCATGAAACTATTTGGAATATTTGGAATCCATTGGTCAACTCAAATCTTCATGTTAAATTTATTTAAACAGTAGCTAAGTTTATTATTTTGAATTTCCTCATTTGGAGTTTGAATTAATTTGTTTTTCTCAATTCCTTTTTAATGATTTTTGTCATTCAAAAGTTTTGTCCTAACTGAACTTTGAATTATGGAAATTAGAGCTTTTACAAAACCCTAGCCCTCCACCTCTATATAAGAACCCAACACCCCAATTTTTCATCCTTTTGCCTCAATTGAAAGACCACAAACCCTAGTTCGTGGAGAGCCGCCATCAAGGAGGGAGAAGGGGATCCCGAGCAAGAAGAAGAAGAGGAGGAAATGAAAGAGGATCAAGTGATCATGATCTCCATTGAGTTTTCATTATTCATTGCCAATTCACCTTCAACTCTTCATCATCAACCCTAGATCGTCAAGATTCAAGTTTCATCTTCGATTCTTGATCCTTGGAGTTCTAAACACGCGGTATACCTTCTACTTTCTCTTTCCCACGTGAATTCAATCCCAATTCTACAAATTCTTGTGGATCAAGAAAACCCTAATTTGCAGTCTGTCCAGGGCGGACTAGTCCGGCCCCTTAAACCGGACTTGTCCGACCTCTGAATCTGAATTGTGCTGAATTAATTCCAAATTTACTCGAATCAATTCCAAACTTATTCAAACTTGTTGAAAACTATTAGAACCAGTTAGTAAACATTACTAACAACTCATTAACTAGTTTTACTTCATAATTGCATTAATCATGTATGTCATATCATATTGAGTACTATATGAGTATTATTTGATTGAATTGTGTGTTTTGCATGTTTGTCGGTTGGAATAGAAGGTTTTGCACTAGAGAGTGCTGCGGAGGACCTCCAGCACCAGGAATTTGAAGACTCTGACCCAAACCAATCCCATGAGCAAGGCAAGTGTCCTTAAACATATTGATCCTATTTTGACTATAAATGTTTTGTTTTCGGAACTGCATGCTTGTGTCAATTTGATGGGAAATCCTATGATAGGAAGTTTACTAGCTTTGTTTAACCATCCTTGTCACCTGGAATACATGGTAGAGAGTCGGGAAGGGCTTTTTATCTTTTTGCTTCACTTAATTAATTGGGATGGGAAAACAACTATACCACTTAATTATGTATTAATGAGATTATGGTTAATATGAACTGGTTAATATGATATGGTAATGGGTGATCTAAGCAAGCCTGGTATGTGGATGGGTTGGAAGACATGGTGGTTGCTTGCTTTAGATCTAAGGACCGGTTCATGCAAGAATATGCCAGGACAACAGTGCCACCACGAGGCCAAGTATGGGTGCGGTGTAGCTGAATAATTAGGAGCACTGCTAGTATTGTATGGACCATCATATCCTACATTGTCTATGTGAATTAATCCCATCATATCCCAAATAATTACCAATTATAAGTCCATCACCATCATTTACCATCATATTACATCCATCAATATTTATCCATCCATAAACCAGATTCTTACCATAATCATCAACCATGTACATTTATCTCAACCCAAACCATAACCATAACCAAAACCCAACCATCACCCAACCATAACCATCCCAAATCCCATGTTCCTTCTAATCATGGAAGTTGTCCAGGTGCTCGTGACCGGGAGCATGGCTATCATGATAGTTTTTTTTACACTCTGCAGAGGTTGTACCACTTTACCCACATGTTCATGATTTCATCACCTTTCGGTGACTAAGAACCTCTATTATGCCTTATCACACTTCCATAGGTGTGCGGCCAAGAGATCACAAAATAGCCTTTCAAAAGGGACTACTAGTATGTACGGGCCCACTAAGGTTTCACCGGTAGGCTTGAATCTCCATTCTCCCACCCACGGGCCCCCTCGTGTGCCATGCGGATCCCAGGGTAGCCCTCCTCGACTCCCATTCCCTGCGCCATCAATGGTCTATACAATACTAGCAGCGCTCCTAATTATTCAGCTACGCCGCACCCATACTTGGCCCTGTGGTGGCACTGTAGTCCTGGCATATTCTCGCATGAACCAGTCCTTAGATCTAAAGCAAGCAAACCACCATGACATCCAACCCATCCACATACCAGGCTTGCTTAGATCACCCCTTTACCACATTAGATTTAACCAGTTCATGTTAACCATAATCTCATTAATGCATAATTAAATTAAGTGGTATAGTTGTTTCCATTCCAATTAGTTAAGCGAAGCAAAAAGGTAAAAAACCCATCCCGACTCTATACCATAATTCCAGGCGACAAGGGTGGTTAAACAATTCTAGTAAACTTCTTACCATAAGTTTTCCCATCAAATTGACACAGCATGCAGTTTTGCAAACAAAACATTTATTTTAAAACAGGATGAATATGGTCAAGGACACTTGCCTTAATATCCCGCAATTCCAATGGTCAAACAACTCAAAGTCTCGCACTCGAAGATCCACGCATACTCACTTCTCGATCATAACCACTTGAGCAAACCTTCTACTTGCAATCAACCACATACACAAGCAGACATACATAATAAATGTGTTGCAACCACTAACCAATATGCAAAATATGGATGTGTTGCATAAAATATGTTCGTATTAATGTTATATAAATTTCCATGGCTTTTTAATAATTTTCGATAATTATTTCCTAATTAATTGATCAAGTTTGGAATTGATTACAATTAATTCAGAGGCAAAATAGTTATTTCAGAACATTAAATATACTTAAAATATTATTAATAACTTACTAGAATTTATTCTAAATTTTTAGGAATTTTTTTGGATTTAATTTGAGACTTTATAAATTAACTAGGCTTTAATCTTATTTATTAAATCTGAAAACGATTAAATATTACTGAAAATATAAATTTTGCCAAATCTAAAATATCATATTGATCTTGTATGATTTAATCTAACTTATGCGTTCCAAGTGATTTTTAAAATGATCAGACAATGATTAACGGTCGCTCAAATAAAACACATTCTACACATAATCTAATTCATATACTAGAGCCAAAATAATTATTTAGATCTAGACCGTAATACCTATCTTAAGCGCATCTAGTCCGGATGGTCGTGGAACGGCGGCGCGATATGTGTCTCCGGGATCTAGAGTTTCGTTGATGAAGATGATGGCGGCCTGACGTAGACGAAGTAGATGGTGCAGCGGTCCTCCGGCAGCACGACGACGGCAGCGCGACGATATCTGGCGGCACGACGACGGCGGTGCGATGACTCCTTCTTTCGCTTCCTCTTTTCTTCCCTCTTCTCTTGTCGGCGGCCTCCTCTTTTTCTTCCTGGACGGCTAGGGTTTTTCTCTTTTGTTTTTCTACCGGCAGCATGTGGCTGGAATCTTTTTACGTGGGCAGTGCGCGCGGTACGAAGGGAGCACCGCTCCTTTTATAGGCTGGCACTAGGGCTTACGAGATGAGTCCCCATCGGCCATGGTTCTGGCCTTTCCTTTTTTTATGTTTTTTTTTTGGATGGCCGTGTGGCTGGGCGCGTTTCCTCAAGTGGGAAAAGTCCCGAGCGGGTTCTGGTGTTCGGCCTGCCTCGGTTGATTTTTTTCATTTCTTTTCTTTTATCATGCGGCTGCGGCATGGCTGTTGTACGACCATGTTTCTGGCCATTGACTGTTTTTTTTTTCATTTCTTTTTTTTTGTGGTGCTTGCTTTCTACGTGTGGCCAGGGGTGCAGCTATGGTTTACTTTTGTTATTTTTTTTGCTTTCTTTCATTCTTCTTTTGTTTTATTTTATTTGTCTATTCCAATTGGATTCAAATATAATTTGGTCATAGATTCTATGAATGAAAATGAATGAGAATGCAAGATGAGATGCATATATTTTATATTTTTGCTTATTAAAACAATTTCTTTTTATTATTAAATTCTAACTTCCTATTCAAATTTTAATTTGCCAAAGTTTGAAAAATTGGGATGTTACACGTGATGTCTCTGCTCAGGTTGAAAGTTGAGCTAGAGCGGGGATGAAGCACAATTTTCTTGTCGGCCATGACTTGGATGGGAGGAACAGGAGATTGATTTTTCTGGATGGTGCAAGTTTCTCCTCTCTGTTCTTGTCAATATATAAGCTGGAAAAGCACGATAGCACTCAGAGTCTTGTTGGGATACATCGGGAGAGTCCGCATGAGAAAATAGAAAGCTGACGGCACAAGTGGGAGGTTGGCCGAACCTAGGGTTCGGTCGAACCCTTCCTAGCTCCGTTCAGACTAAGTTTTCGTGGGTTGGCTTAATGGGCCCCATAGATGAAAAATTAGATGGGCCCATTAATTGAACGTGGAAAATTTAGATAGAATTTAAAGAAACAATGTGAAAATCAATAAGATTTATTACGTTAATTTCTTTTTCTGCCTCCTTCTCTTGGGATTCAAGAAATAATTTGAGTCGGTGCCGATTCACTTTGAATAGCTGATCATCATCCCCTTGGAGTGTGATTGCTCGATGAGATGAGGTTTCTACTACAGTGAAGGGTCCTTCCCATTTACTTCTAAGCTTCCCATGTCCAAAGAGTTTAACTCTAGAATTGAAGAGTAGAATTTTGTCTCTGGATTTGAACTCTTTAGGCGTAATCCTCTTATCGTGCCACCTTTTAGTTCTTTCCTTGTAAATTTTGGCACTATGGTAGGCCTTATCTCTCCATTCTTCCAACTCGGAGAGTTGCTTCAAATGGTGTTTTCCTGCTTTGTGAAGGCTCTATGTTGCAACTCTATAGGAAGGTGACAAGTCTTCTCATAGACAAGTTGGAAAGGAGATAGGTCGATGGGAGTTTTTTAGGCAGTACAGTATGCGCACAACGCTTCGAGTAGATTATGTTTCCATCCCGTTCCCATTTCCAAGATGGTCTTTTGCAGAATATTATTAATTTGCTTATTAGATGTTTCTTTCTTCTTGACCACTTGTTTGTGGGTGGTATGGGGTAGCAATGTTATGCTGGACACCAAGCTCCCTCAAAAAGTTCCGGAAGGTCTTATCTATGAAATGAGATCCTCTAGCACTTATGACCATACTGGGAGTGCCAAAGCGTGGGAAAATGATCTCATGGAACAATTTCCTAGCTTGCTTGGAATCAACATTCTTGCATGGCAAAGCTTCTACCCATTTTGACACATAATCTACAGCCACCAGAATGTACTTGCAATCATAGGACCTAGGGAAAGGTCCCATGAAATCAATATCCCACACATCAAATAATTCCACTTGTAGATTATATGTTAGGGGCATCGCATTGCAAGCTGAGATTCCTCCATGCTTTTGGCATTTCCAACATCTGCGAATGAATTCTTTTGTATCTTCATACAAAGAAGGCCAATAGAATCCACTTTGCCAGATCTTTGCCTGGTACGGTAAACACCGTAATGGCCACCATAGGGGCTAGTATGGCATTTCTCAATAATCTTGGTGCCTTCAATTGATGGGACGCACCTTCGGAGAAGGCCATCGGCACAAACTCGATAGAGGTATGGGTCATCCCAAAGGTGTCTATGACTCTCATAGATGAGTTTCTTTTTGTTTTCCCCTGATGGTACGTATCCTGTGACCATGAAGTTCATCATATCCGCATACCACGGGTGAGAGTCAGTCACCTTGAGAAGCATATCATCTCATAGGAAGTCATTGATAGGAATGTTCATGGTTTGAGTGACTTACATACGTGAGAGATGATCTTCCATGGAGTTCTCTACTCCCTTCTTATCCTTGATTTCTAAGTCAAACTATTGGAGTAGAAGAATCCAACGGATTAGCCTTGGTTTAGCATCCTTTTTGGTGAGCAAATACTTCAAGGCAGCACGGTCTGTATAGACTATGACCTTGGCTCCAACCAAATAGGACCTAAACTTATCGATAGCAAAAACTACAACCAAGAGCTCTTTCTCAGTTATGGCATAATTGAGTTGAGCTTCTATTAGAGTTTTGCTAGCGTAGGCTATTGCATGATGGTTTTTATCTTTGGATTGGCCTAGGACTGCACCAACGGCAAAATCACTAGCATCACACATGATTTTGAATGACAGCACCCAATCGGGAGGTTGAATGATTAGAGCTGAGATGAGTGCCTTTTTGAGTATTTCAAATGATTTAAGGCATTCATCATCAAAATCAAAGGGAGCTTCCTTAGCTAGTAGGTTAGTGAGGGGTCTAGCAACTTTTGAGAAGTCTTTGATGTATCACCGATAGAACCCCGCATGACCTAAAAAGTTGCGGATTCCCTTAACATTGATAGGAGGTGGAAGTTTTTCAATGACTTCAATCATTGCTTTGTCCACCTCTATGCCTCTCTTGGACACTAAGTGTCTAAGAATAATGCCTCACGGACCATAAAATGACACTTTTCCCAATTAATATGAGGTCCTTCTCTTGGCATCTTTGTAAGACCTTGTCTAAATTTTCCAGACAATGATCAAAAGTTTTCCCATAGACAGAGAAATCATCCATGAAAACTTCCATGATCTCCTCAATCATGTCAGAAAAGATAGACATCGTGCATCTTTGAAAAGAGGCAGGAGCATTGCACAGTCCAAAGGACATACGCCGGTAGGAAAAAGTTCCATAGGGATATGTGAATGTGGTCTTACTTTGATCGTCGGGGTGGATTGGGATTTGATGATAACCCGAATACTCATCAAGGAAACAAAAGTAGGAGTGTTTTGCCAACTGCTCTAACATCTCATCGATGAAGGGCAGTGGAAAATGATCCTTCCTTGTAGCCTTGTTAAGTTTTTGGTTAACTATGCACATCCTCCAACCCGTGACGGTTCGTTGAGGAATTAATTCATTCTTCTCATTTTGAACGACCGTCATGCCTCCCTTATTAGGCACTACTTGAACTGGGCTTACACATTCACTATGAGGGACAGCGTAGATAATCTCGACATGCAAAAGTTTCAAGACTTCCTTCTTGACAACTTCTTGCATTGCATTATAAATCGCCTTTGAGGTTCCCTTGAGGGGACACTCTCGGGGTCAATGGGAATGCAATGGGTGCATAACGCTGGACTAATCTTTTTGAGATCCTCTAAGGAATAGCCAAAAATAGCTCTATGCTTTTCTAGCATGGCAATGAGTTTTAGTGTCTCATCACCTAAAAGCTTGTCACTTATGATGACAGGGGCTTCCAAATCACCATTTAGAAAGGCATAACTAGGCCTGGAGGTAGAATTTTTGACTCAACAGGAGGTTTTGGGAAGAACTCTTCTTCTTGAAATTCAATTGCCTCCTGAAATTCATCCCCCTCTTGAATAAATTCTTCTTCTCCTTCAATTTTAGGGGGAGCTAAGAATTGAAGAGTTCTAACCTCCTCTAAAAGCTCATCTTTGAACGTAGGATAGGAATAGAAAATTTCCTCCCTCCAAGTTTGACATTGAGGCTTCCTTCTAAGGGAATTTCCATGAGAAATTTCTCAATGGGAGTCCCAATGATAATGTCGAAATCTTGAATTTCGAACACATGGAAATCTAGGATTGCCTCAACATCTTTGTGTCTCACAGATACTTGTTGTAAAACCCCGCATCCTTCAAGGATGTTTCCGAAAGAATCTCGGAAGGATTTACATGTTGGTGCCAATGGCACATCGCCCAGAATGGCAAGAGCAAAAGAATCGGAAATGAGATTTGCTCCAAGAGTGGGGTTATATAGGACCTTCATTGGTGGCCCTCTAATAAAGCATATAATAGTTGCCAAAGGTGAGGAAATTCGAAGAATTTCGGGTGACTGCTCAACTTCTGTAGTCCATTCTCTACTTAGAATAGAGGTTAACTCCTTGACCGTCTGTTGGATGAATACTCCAATAGGTGGGTCAGGTGGAGTTAATGTCAATGATGGTTTCCTATGGCAACAGTACTTCGAGGTATTTCCAAAATCTTCAAATATCTCTTCCTCGAAGTAGAAGGGAAACATTGAAGGTTGAATTTATTCTTCCTTCGTAGTTTCGAGATCGGGAGAGGATTCCTCTGGTAAGGGTTTAGATAAGCAAGAGATAGTTTCTTCCTTGTTCATGGATTTATCCTCGGATATTGACACTACTTCCTCTTGAGGAGGCTCATTAAGACCCATAATGAAGGAAGAATTTTCTAGAATTTGGTCTAGAAGATCCTTGCCTTCCTCTGGTGTCTTATGGAGGAAAGATCCTCCAGTTGTGATGTCAATATGTAGGTCAAACTTTTTGTTCAATCCCATATAGAAGTGTTGCAAAAGCAACAGATCAGGGATAAACAAATATGGGCTGGAATTTCTCAAAAGAGAAAATCTATCCCAAGCTGCACCTATGGATTCCTTTTCCATCTGCTGGAAGCATAGTACTTCCTTCTACAAGGAGACAATTTCAAGCAATTGGAAAGAAATCAAGACAAAATTTGTCTTGTAATTCCCTCCAATTTCCATTTGTCTTCCCAGCGTTGTGATCGTACCATTGTTTGGCTTTTTCCTAGAGAGAAAAGGGAAACAACTTCCATTTGAGAGTCGCTTGTGACATACCCTTGATTAGAAGGCATGAACACAATTGTTTGAACTCTCTTAGATGGTGGTAAGGGTTTTCACAATCCTTTCCTAAGAAGGATTGCTCCCGTAGGACGAAGTTCATAGCTGGTAGAATATATGGGTTCCGCCGACGGCGGTGGCTCACAAAACTTGCCCTGTGGGGTAGGATATGAAAGAATCATGGGCTGCTCCATATAGGTGGTGGTAGTAAGAAAAGGAAAGATAAGTTAAGAAGATACATACGAGGGTGAACAAGGTTCGTGCCAGAAATTCTTGTTGACGTTACTTATATCGCAGATAAAAATCCGCAAGCGCACAAAAACTGTTGTGTAGGACTTCCCCTTAAGAGAGTATTCCAAGGGTATCAAATCCAAGGAACGTTTATGTAATCTTACGAACTAATTCACCCAAGGATACAAAGTTGTTTTGTAGGCAAGGAAGAGATAGGAATTCAAAGTATTGATTCTAATTCAAAAGAATTTGCAGTAGCTGCTTTCTTTGGGCACAGGTTTACCCCTAGCAATACTAGGACGACTCCCGCTAAGAGCCTATGGCATAGCCGAACGTGGAGGATTACAAAGGACAGATAGGGCTGTCACCACCTACTGCTTACCTCTTCAATCCATGGGTCTACGAGATATTCACTTGTGATTTCTAACCTAAGCACCACGCTTACGTTCTAAATCACAACTCTAGTTGTTTCGAATATTAAGGTACAACTAGAGTCTCTAATAAATTAAAGCAATGAACCCACAAGTAACTACTTGTGCAAACTACTATGAATTGAGAATCAAACTTGAATTGAGTTCACAAAGGACTTACTTGATTTGAGGACACCTTTGTAGGGATACAGTGTAGAAGAGGGACTTAACAAGCCCAAGCCTCCATCTCCTAAAGTCTCACCACACTCTCCTTCTACTTGGCAGCCTCTAGGACTACTCCAAACCTTTGGAGTGGTATTCTATTCTCAACTTTTGGTGTGTATGTGAAGTGAGGTGTGAGGTTCTATTTATAGCGGGGGCAAGGGTCGGTTCCCGCCACCAATTGCGTGTGAATAAGTCACCCATGAACTCTTCGAGCTGGGAGAAGAAAACACATGGTGTTTGACTGCGTTTGGCGCCAGGACCTAGTCGGCTGACTAGGGGGGTCGGCCGACCTGGTCTTGGCTCCTTTTGCAGTGTGCTTCCTCCAGGTCTCTGTTAGGTGGGTCCCATTGACTGATATTGGTGCTACAACGTTGGATGGCCTCAGATACTTCTGTTTGTGGGCCATTTGATCCATGTGGTGACACATGGCATCGCCTGATTCATTGAAATCCAATTTTATGGATTACTACCTGCACTTCTTGGCATTTTGGGTCTAAATTCACCTGCATACAAATAATCACCAACACTTGTGGAATTGGTTATTTTTTAACCGTACCACTATGTTGTGTTTCTCTTTTGTGCACATTATGAGGTGAACTGACGGTCTAAATATGGCACTTAAGGACCGTCAACAGGTACCATTTAGAGGAACCGATCGAGAGCATGGAGGGGCATGCGAGACGTGTGTTCCATGTCAGACCTATGTGTGCTGAATACATTGGCTATGACGATAAAAGTTTTGAATATAACCAAAACACCTTTTTCAATAAGGTCTGACAATAGGTCCGTCTTGTTTTAGGTAGCTCCGGCAATGTCCGACGTAAGGTCTGACTTGCTTTGTCTAGGTCTGACTTCTTTGTCTAGCCCCGACATATTTTGGTTAGGTACGACTAGCTTTGGTAAGCTCCGGTGCTAGGTCCGACTAGCTTTGGTCAGCTCCGGCGCTAGGTTCGACTAGCTTTGGTAAGCTCTGGTGTTAGGTCCGACTAAGCTTTCGTAAGCCCCGGTGCTAGGTCCTGCTTACTTTGGTAAGCTCCGCCTTAATGTCCAGTTAGTTTTTGGCAAGGTCTGGATCTAGATTGCAATGGTTTTGCTTTTACTTTGAAATGATTTGAACTTGCTTTACATCTATGGAAAGTTTGCTTAGTATTCTTTTACTATGTTTTTGGTGTGTTTTGGTGGTTATGGTTGATATCTTTTTTCTATGGTTTGCAACATGCTTATGTGAGGTGCTCACGTAAGGTGTTGTGGTTTTTGATCTAACGAGAGTCAATTCGAGGATTTGTGCTCGAAAGTATTGGTTGTTTGTTCATGTGCAGGTGTTGCTTGAGTTCAAGACATGGCTGGTGACGGGATCCATTGAACTAGTCTTAGGGAGAAGATGAGGTTCAACAACCAAGTTCTGGAGGAATTGTGGTTGAGTTGATTAGAAGGTCGCGCAACATGTATGAATAAAAAACAATGCATATGAAGATATCGTGGACGTCGTTGGAAGGTGTTTGCACATGTGCAAGCAGTGCATGCACGTGACTACATGGTTCTGAGGCGTGATGAAGAGATCTGGATGTAAAGAATTGGTCAGAAAGGTCCAACTGACTAGGTTATGGACTCAAGCTGCGGCTGAGTCAGATTTAACTCAAATATGGAAAGATTTGAGTTGGTTATGATAGGATTTCATGTGGGTCACGAAGTTGAATTGTTTTAGGAGTGTGGGGTATGTTCCTAAGGTGTTTGGAAGTCTTAAGATTGCTTCTATATGCGTATAGAAGAGTCTTGAGCAGTTTTGGAAAGTTTCAATTCGTGAACTGAGTAGGATTAGAGTCCTAGTTAGGATTGGGTTGGCCTTAGGGCTGGTTATATAAGCAAGGGAGGCCAGAGCTCATGGTGCACAACTTTGGGGCTATTCCTCTTGTGTTCTATTGAATAAGGATCATAGTTTAAAGGAACTTTTGTGCCTTGTTCGCCCGACTTGTTTCAGACAAGTTTTTCTCGTTGAGTTTCTGCATAACACTATCTTGCTTCGGTAGTTTTATCATAACTCGAGTTTTACATATTCAATTGATGTGATTCTGGTTGGGTTGTCCTCACAACTTGATTATCTATCATCGGTGAAAATTTCACGGTCATTGGATTTGTGGTTTTGGATCTATACGAGTTTCTTTGAAGTGTTGCAGATCTGGTTTTTCTCGGGTAGAACAGATTGACCTTCGTTCATTCTTTCGATCATAACTTGAGTTTTTCTCGATGGTTTTTCATGATTCATGTTGTTGTCTCTTTGTAACTTGATTCCCCACAATCTATACTGATTTTGTCATGATTGATCACGTTTAGATTAGTTTCACACACGATTTCTTAACAAATTGATTTTCTATCGAGGGGTTTTTGTTGCTTCCGCTGAAAAAGTTTTAATCTGCCATTCACCCCCCCCCCTCTGGTAGCTTTTCTCGTGCTCTTCGATCCTACAATTGGTATCAGAGCCACAGTGCTCTAATATTTGTGATTTGCACATGTTTTTGACTAATCATCATGGAGAAATACTCTGCAAAACCTTGTGTGTTTAGTGGTATTGATTTTCAGGTTTTGAAGGCACGTATGGAAGCCTTCATCCAGGCGCAGGGCATTGCAATATGGGAAAACATGTACAAACCCTACAAAGTGCCACCAAAAGATCAAGTTATAGCTACAAATCTAAGAGATGTCGACAACAACAACAAGGCTCAGAACTTGATCATACAAGGTTTAACACAAAGTGACTTTGACCGTGTTGCACACCTCCGATCTGCATACGATGCGTGGAAAGCACATTGCGACTACCACGAAGGATCCAACACAATCAAGGAGGTACGTCAAGACATGTTCAAAAAGGAGTACATTCATTTTGAGATGCAACCCGATGAGTTGATCGATGATATTTTTGCTTGCTTTAATAAATTCTCAACAACTTGCATAGTGTCGATGTTAATTTTTCAGAAGCTGAGAATGCTAGGCAATTACTAAGTGCATTAGACATGTCAATTTGGGAGATGAAAGTTATGTCTATTCTTGAATTCAATGTAATGAGTACACTTACATTAGATGTACTATATTCTAAATTGAAAACTCATGAAATTGACATAATCTCATGTAAGAACCCCAACAAGTCTCTTGCATTTGTTTCTCAACGTGATATGCCTAGCTCCGACCAATCTTCATCTTGTGGTACACTTGCTTTGTTGTTCTCTCAAACCCTTGAACAAATTGAGGAGTTTCCAGAGGAGGAGCTAGCACTTCTCTCTACTAGATTCTCAAAAGCATTGCAAAATATGAGAACTATAAGGAGAGGAAGCTCCAGACCTCAATGATGCTTCAAATGTGGTAAGACATGACATTTTCACACGGATTGCCCTAACCTTTCAGGTACTACTTCCCGGGATGAAAAGCAAACAAGAACGAAGCACTCTTCTACAAACAACAACAAGAAAAAGAAGGGTTTTATAGGACGCCAGTTGGTGAATAGTTTTATCTCCGCACTTCAAGAACTTAGCTCGAGCGATGTGGACATCGGAAGTGTGGAAGATTAAGATGATTTGGCAAACTTGTGCTTCATGGCGGGCAAGTGAAGATGATGTATGGAGGAGGCAGACACAGCAGAGACAATGAAGAGGTATGTCTTACTTGTTAAGAAATGTGTGATGCTATTTCTTGTGCCACTGTTATACTAAAGAAAAAGGATAAGAAGCTTAGAGACAGTGTTGTTAAAATTTAGTCACTAGAATCTGAAATTAATCGTTTGAAATCTTTGGTTCCTAGTCATGATTCTTGTTCCTCGTGTGAATTAATATATGAACAATTGTCCTCTCTAAGAAGTGCACACACCTCCACACTTGATAAACTTGAGTTAGAAATTGAAATGAACAAAAAACTTGCTGCACTTAATGATAAAAATTTGAAAGATGCTTGCTATTGTACAATTGATTTGCATTGTTCTACTTGTGATGATCTTGATAAGAAACTACAAGATGCTATGAATGAAATTTCTATATTGAACAATGCTTTACGTTCTCATGAAGTTAAATATTATTCTAATTTCAAACTAAAAGGAAAAAGTTCATGTAAAAACTGCCTACACTTGTCAAAGAAACTTGTTGACATGAATAGGACACTAGAGCAGTTTTGTAAAAGGAATAATAATCTAAACTTGTTGCTGAATTCTTCTAAATATTGTAATGATAAATATGGTTTAGGCTTTGATTCTCATGCTCATTCTAAGGCACATACACCTGAAATTGTGAAGTCATTAGGAGGTGATTTGATTCAAATAGCTCCTAAACAAAAAGAAGTGGTTTTTAAATCTGCAGGAGTGTTGTCTCATTCGGTTCCTAATGAACATGTTGCTTGCTCATCTAGACATGAACACAAAATTAAATTTCATTGTACCTACTATAGTAGAGATGGTCATGTCATAGAATTTTGTTATAGACTAGCTAAACAACAGAAAAAGGAAAGAATGCAAGCTTGATCTCATAATTCTTATACAACATTTGCTGCACATGATAAACCAAATATCAAGAACATGCAACCTGCTGTTATGAGTCAAAAACATGCAAAGTTTGTCCCAAACCTACTGTTTTTCAAGCTACACATGTAACACCTCATAACTCAGTAGTTGGGTATAAAAATCCTCAAACTTTGGCTCATAAACCTGCTATCTTGTCTCGGCTTTCGTGTGTTTTTCCTGCTGCACGTCGTGTGACTTAGTACTGGATTCCTAAATGCCTTTTGACTAACCCCAGTATTGAGTTATTGATGTATTGTGCTTCTATGATTACACGCTTGAGGAAGGAGAACATTTCGATTGTGGATTCAGGTTGCTCACACCACATGACAGGTAATAAAGAATGGTTCTCCTTTGTCTCTTTTGTGTCACATGTAGAGAATGTTTTTTTTTTGTTGATAATTCTTCAACTCCTATAATTGCTAAAGGTTCAGCTAAAGTAAATGATCACTACACTTTGAAGGATGTGGCACTTGTTAAAATTTGAAATACAACTTGTTGTCTGTTTAACAATTGCTAGATGAAAATTTGGAAATTATTTTTACTAAAAATTGCTGCAAAGTTGTAGATTCAAATAGTGAGCTTATTTTTAACATGTCTCGGTTCGGAAGAGTTTTTAAAGCTAATTTTGATATGTCTTCCTCTAAGCATAGGTGTCTAGTTGCTAATGATTCAAAGGACTTATATTTTTGGCATCGTAGACTTGGTCACGTAGGCTTTGATCATCTAACGCATGTTAGTGCTCTTGATTGCATACGTGGGTTGCCTAAGCTTAAAGGGGACAAAGAAATTGTGTGCTCTTCTTGTAGACATGCTAAGATGGTTGCAGGTTCACATACTCCTCTCACAATGATCATGACAACGGAACCTGGTCAACTTTTGCACCTTGACACCGTAGGACCTTCACGTGTTCAATCATACGGAGATAAATGGTATGTTCTTGTGATTTTTGATGATT
Source organism: Tuctoria greenei (assembly GCA_036927565.1). NCBI lineage: Eukaryota > Viridiplantae > Streptophyta > Magnoliopsida > Poales > Poaceae > Tuctoria > Tuctoria greenei. The sequence continues at coordinate 152,326,814 of JAYESD010000011.1, forward strand.
ATTCTAGATACTCTTGGGTTTACTTTATGGAATCTAAGAATGAAGCTTTTTGTCAATTTAGAACTTTATTTCTTAGATTATCAATTGATCACCCAGGATCTTTAAAAGCAATTAGAAGTGATAATAGAACCGAATTCAAAAATCTATCTTATGATTACTTTTGTGCTGAAAATAGAATAGATTATCAATTTTCTTCACCATATGTACCTCAACAAAAAGGTGTTGTACAGAGAAAGAATAGAACCATTGTTGAGATGGCTAAGACTATGCTTGATGGATATCAAACTTCTAGAATGTTCTGGACAGATGCAATTGCAGCCGCTTGTTATGTTTCAAATCGTGTTCTTGCGTGCTAAGCCAAGAAAAACACCATATGAGCTTCAGTTTGGATATAGTCCTAGTGTCACACACTTTAGAGTCTTTGATTGCAAATGCTTTGTTAAGAAACATGGTAATCTTGATAAATTTGAAGCTAGATCTGTTGATGGCATGTTTCTTGGTTATCCATCTCGTACTAGAGGCTACCGTGTGCTTTTACTTGATACTAACAAAACTGTGAAGACTTGTGAGGTTTCTTTTAATGAAGCTAGCCCAGGTACTAGCTCTAATATTGCAGGTGCAGATCCATATCCGCAGGGGGAGAGTATTTTTATCGAAGAAGATGAAGAAGTGGTGCAGCTGCTGCCCAAAAATTCAGAAGCAAATGACGTTGATCACGCTGCTGATTTTGCACCACAACCAGCACAACAACGACTGCAGCTGGTACAGATCGTACTCAAGCCACAAGTTCTTCGATCTGTGATGAACATGAAAAACAAGGAGCTTGTGAAGTGTCTACTCCCCTCTGAATCCTCAAAAGTCATCCTCCACAAACAATCATTGGGAGCTTGCACGAATGAGTCACACGGTCTAGGTTTTGTGATCCAAACTCTCACACTCATTCTACTTTTGTTGCTTCTTTTGAATCCAAATATATATCACACGTACTCACTAATGAATCTTGGATTATTGCCATGCAAGAAGAGTTATAAATTTTTGAAAGAAATAATGTTTGGAAACTTGTACCTCCACCTCAAGGTCACACTTTAATTGGAACTAAATGGGTGTTTAAAAATAAACAAAGTGAGGATGGGGTTGTGGTTAGGAATAAGGCTAGGTTGGTTGCTCAAGGTTTCACACAAGTTGAAGGTCCAGATTTTGATGAAACTTTTGCTCCTGTTGCTAGATTAGAAGCCATAAGAATTTTGTTAGCTTTTGCCGCATCTAAAGGTTTCAAGTTATATCAAATGGATGTTAAAAAGTGTTTTTCTTAATGGCTACATAGATGAAGAGGTTTATGTCAAGCAATCACTAGGTTTTGAAGATCCAGATTTTCCTAATCATGTTTACAAACTGTACAAAGCCTTGTACGGTCTCAAACAAGCCCCTAGAGCATGGTATGATAGGCTAAAAACGTTCTAACTTGAAAAGGGGTTTACCATGGGCAAGGTTGATACAACTCTTTTTGTGCTTAAGCATGGCAATGACTCATTATTCGCTCAAGTGTATGTGGATGATATTATCTTTGGTTGTGCTTCTCTGTGACACCCGGTTCCGAAAATGAACCAAGTGAATGCATATGTGTCCCCAGGATGTTCAACACACATACACGAGTGCATTCACAAAAGAGTATACAAAAAATTACCATAGAACAAGATTTAATTAACCACTTTTATTACACAAACCATATTATCCTTGAATACAAGCTCTAATGAATATTAATGACAAGTTCAACTAATGCAGTGGAAATAAACTAAATAAGTAACTATGCAGCTAAGAAAAATGAATAGCATAGCTCCATGCAACACCACAGGCAAAGCTGACGATAGACACGGCCTAGAACTCCGCATTATCATCGTTATACTCCCAATCCTGACCTGCAACTGTTTGGTGGGGGAATTGCGAGGTGAGTACATGTCGTACTCAGCAAGTGTGGAATGTATGACATGTAGCTTTCAAATGACAAATATAATAATGATTTAGTGTTGAAAAGTACATAAAAACATTTGAAAAGCAATATATTATATTTATGTAAAGTAAACCCATCATAAACCATGTAGTTATCATATTACCAGTCCATATTTCAATATCATCATCATCATCATTATACCATATTTCACCATTACCATTATCCATTACCATAAACCATAATACCATCCCATAATCAATACCAAGCCATAACCATAAACCATCCATAACCAGTACCAACCATATTATCAACCATGACCATAACCATGCCATCCCAATTTCGCTCTAATCATGGAAGTTGCCCAGGTGCTCATAACCGGGAGCACGGCTATCATGATAGTTTTATTAGACACTGCAGAGTTTGTACCACTTTACCCACATGTTTGTGATTTCATCACCCGTCAACGACTAAAGAACCTCCCTTATGTCAATTACACTTCCTTTGGTGTATGGACAAGAGATCACAAAATAGCCTTTACAAAGGGATCACTAGACTATTTAGACCTCATTGAGGTTTCACTAGTGGCGATGCCTCCAACCGAGCACATCTTCAACCAAGGGCCCCCTCTTGAGCCATTCAGATCTCAGGGTAGTCCCACCAATCATCAACAAACCCAATCCGACTACCCCTTCTCCGAGCATCCTTAATGGTCCAAATAGCACTAACAAAGCCCTAATTAATCAGCTATGCCACACCCATACTTGGCCTCGTGGTGGCACTGTAGTCCTGACTTATTCTCGCATGAACCGGTCCTTAGATCTAAAGCAAGCGAACCACCATAACATCCAACCCATCCACATACCAGGCTTGCTTAGATCACCCATTACCATATCATATTAACTAGTTCATGTTAATCATAATCTCATAATTACATAATTAAGGTAACTGGTATAGTTGTGGTCCCATCCCAACTAATTAAGCAAAGTGAAATGGTAAAAATCCCATCCTGACTCTCTACCATATACTTCAAGTGACAAGGGTGGTTAAACAAAGCTAGTAAACTTCCTATCATAGGATTCCCATCAAATTGACACAAGCATGCAGTTTTGCAAACAAAACATTTATTTCAAAACAGGATCAATATGCTTCAAGGACACTTGCATTCCTCCTGGGATTTATTAGGATCAAAGACTCCAAACTCTTGGTGTTGTAGATCCTCCGCAACGCTCTCTAGAGCAAATCCGTCTAATCCACACAAGAAACATACAAGACAAGAGACACAATCAAAGAGTGCACAAACATTACTCAATATGGCATGACATGCATGATTAATGCAAATGTAATGTGGAACTAGTTAATAGATTGCTTTTAAATGATCACTATCTAGTTCTAATAGATTTTAACAGGTTTATACCGGTTTGGATTCGATTTGGTCTAATTTTAGAATTGATTCAACACAATTTAACCAGGAAAATCGGACTAGTCCACTAGGGATCGGACAAGTCCGCACTTGCGCGAGATCAGCAGATTAGGGTTTTCTAGATAGACATGAATTTGGAGATTAGGGGTCGAATTCGCGTAAGGAAAAGAGAATAGAAGGTATACCAGAAGTTTAGGACTCTAATGAATCAAGAAACTTGGAGGCAACACTTGGATCTTGGCAATCTAGGGTTGATGATGAACTTGGAGATGATTTGGTGATAAAGAACAAAACATGATGGAGATCTTGATCCTCTTTCATTTCCTCCTCTTCTTCTTGCTTGGGATCTCCTCCTCCCGTCTTGATGGTGGCTCTCCAGGAACTAGGGTTTGGGTGGGGTGGAAAAGTGGCAAATAGATGTCAAGCCAAGAGGTGGGGTTGTTTATATAGAGGTGGAGGCTAGGGTTAGACGGATTTCGAGTTTGAGAGGAGTAGAGGCTGGTTTAGAGTCCCACATGGGATCTAAAAGAGTTAGGCACGACGTCCCTAGGCCCACATAACGTGAAACCCAAGAAACGAGTCCTAAAACAAAGGATTAATTCCGAGTCGCGAAATATCGGACAAGTCCGAAAAGGACCGGACTACTCCGAAGTTGTCCAGAGAGAAATCGGACAACTCTGGCCAAAAATCGGACAAGTCCGACTTTAGTCAGACAGGAAAACAGACAAGTCCGCTGGAACACCAGACTAGTCCGGACAAGTCCAGGGACTTAACAAATTTTCAAGGATTCTTGGAACACCGGACTAGTCAGCATAAGACCAGACAAGTTCGAAAGTGTCCAGAGGCAAAAACAGTCAAGTCCGCAGCAAAAACGGACAATTCCAACCAAGGTCAGAGAGAAATCGGACTAGTCCGCACTAAAATCGGACTAGTCCGCACGTTCCAAAATTTTAAGTGTGGTTTTGTTCCAAATCAATTTTAAACTCATTCCTCTTTATGTGGATTAATGTTAAACATGTATATAAATGTATGTAGGGCATGATGCATGAAAATGAGGATGTTACAAACCTACCCCCCTTAAAATGAATCTCGCCCTCGAGATTCGACGTGGAAGAGAAGAGATAGGGAAATTCCTTCTTGAGATCATCCTCCAATTCCCACGTTGCTTCTTTTTCTGTGTGGTGCTTCCATTGAACTTTACACCATCTAATAACCTTGTTCCTTGTGACCCTCTCCTTGGTTTCCAAGATTTTGACCGGCTGTTCGGCATAAGTCAAATCTGCCCCTAATTCCAATCATTCCATTGGCACTTGTTCTTCCGGTACTCTCAAGCACTTCTTGAGCTGGGAAACATGATAGACATCATGGACATCCGAAAGATGAGCTGGCATCTCCAACTTATACGCTACTTCTCCTCTTTTGTCCAAAATCTTGAATGGTCCAATGTAGCGAGGTGCTAGCTTTCCTCTTATGTTAAACTTCTTATGGCCCCTCATCGGTGACACCTTGAGGTAAACGAAATCTCCCACTTCAAAGGCTAATTTCCTTCTCCTATTGTTTGCGTAGCCTTTTTGTCTTGATTGGGCAGCCCTCAAGTTTTCACGAATTATTTGGACTTGCTTCTCAGCTTCTTGCAACACATCTGGACCAAATACTAGAGTTTCTCCCGCCTCATTTCAGAATAAGGGTGTCCTACACTTCCTTCCATAAAGCGCTTCATATGGTGAAATTTTCAAGCTTGCTTGGTAACTATTGTTGTATGAAAATTCTGAATATGGCAAGCTCTTGTCCCAACCTTTCCCATGATTTAAAGCATAAGCTCTTAACATGTCCTCCAAAATTTGATTGGTCCTCTCAGTTTGTCCATCCGTTTGAGGGTGATATGCCGAACTGAAGTTCAACCTTGTTCCTAATGCTTCATGCAACTTTTGCCAAAACCTGGAGGTAAATTGAGAACCTCTATCCGAGACTATCTTCTTTGGTACTCCGTGTCGACACACAATATTCTCCATGTATATTTCGGCCAATTGTGCAGCTGTATATTTGGTCTTTACAGGGACAAAATGAGCTGACTTGGTTAAGCGATCCACAATTACCCAAATTGAGTCGTAACCGTACTGAGTACATGGTAACCCAACTATGAAGTTCATTCCAATTTCTTCCCACTTCCATTCCGGGATCTTCAATAGTTGCAATAATCCAGCTGGCCTTTGATGTTCCACCTTGACTCTTTGACACACATCACACAATGCTACATATTCAGCTATGTCCTTTTTCATGTTGTACCACCAATAGCAAGTCTTCAAGTCTTTGTACATCTTCGTACAACCGGGGTGAATTGAGTAAGGTGAGTCATGTGCCTCTTTTAATATTGTCTCCCGAATACGCTTCACATTAGGCATGACAATCCTCTTACCAAGCCATAGAGTACCATGTTCATCCTCATCAAATCTGAATTCTCTCCCCTCTTAGGTCCTTTCCTTGATTTCTTGAATTTCCTCATCCTTAGTTTGACCTTCCCGAATTTCTTGCTCCAAGGTCGGATTTAACTCCATCATCCCCATCTCATTTACAAATCCAAGGTTCAACTGTTCAAACTCCTTACATAACTCGGATGGTAATTCTTGAACCGTGAGTTGGTGACTTACTCCCCTTCTACTCAAAGCATCAGCCACTACATTGGCCTTTCCCATATGAGTTGATTCCTAAATCATAATCTTTGATGAGCTCCAACCATCTCCATTGCCTCAAATTCAGATCCGTTTGTGTGAAAATATACTTAAGACTCTTGTGATCTGTATAAATTTCACACCTATGTCCAAAGACATAGTGTCTCCAAATTTTCAATGCGTGTACCACGGCTGCAAGTTCCAAATCATGTGTTGGGTAATTCTGCTCATGTTTTTTCAATTGCCTCGATGCATAAGCGACCACTTGACCTTCTTGCATCAATACACATCCAAGTCCTTGTCTCGACGCATCGCAATAAATATCAAAACTCTTGCTCGCATCCGGCAGTACCAAAACTAGGACTGTTGTCAACCTCTTCTCAACTCTTCAAAACTGTTTTGACAAGCTTGAGTCCATTGGAAAGCCTTTTCCTTCATTAGCAATTCTGTCATTGGCTTGGCTATCTTGGAAAAATCCTTGATGAGTCGACAGTAATATCCAGCCATTCCAAGAAAACTACTTATTTCCTTTACAGTTTGTGGGGGTTCCCATTTCAACACGTCCCTCACCTTTCCTGGGTCAACCGATACTCCTCCTTCTGAGATAATATGACCCAAAAACGACACCTCTTTCAACCAAAACTATCATTTGTTGAACTTGGCATACAATTGATGCTCCCTTAATTTCTGCAGCGTAAGCCTCAAGTGTTCCTCATGTTCCTTCTCATCTTCGAGTAGATCATAATGTCATCAATGAACACCACGACAAATTTATCCAAGTACTCCATGAAGACCTTATTCATGAGGTACATAAAATACGCAGGTGCATTTGTCAATCCAAAAGACATCACGGTGTACTCATAAGATCCATACCGTGTCCTAAAAGCTGTCTTGGGTATGTCCGATGGTCTAATCTTCATTTGAAAGTATCCCGACCTCAAATCAATCTTAGAGAAGACACAAGCACCCTTCATCTGATCAAACAAGTCTTCTATGCGTGGCAAGGTGTACTTGTTCTTGATTGTTACCTTGTTGAGAGCTTGGTAATCTACGCACATCCTTTGGGATCCATCCTTCTTGTCCACAAATAGAACAGGCGCTCCCCAAGGTGAAGAGCTGAGCTGAATAAAACCATTCTCTAGTTGCTCTTGAATTTGCTTCTTGAGCTCTGCTAATTCCAAAGGAGGCATCCTATACGACCTCTTAGCTATAGGTGCAGTTCCAGGTATTAAATCAATAACAAACTCAATGTCTCGATCAGGTGGCATACCTGGCAACTCGTCCAGAAAAACATCTAAAAATTCACACACCACCGGAATCTCCTCAATTGCGGCACCGTCCATATGATTCAGCTCCAATTGCTTCGGTGTGGTTTGAGATGCTTCAAATTCTACAGTGATCCCTTCTTCATTAGTCAACTTTACCATTTTCGTGGCACACTCAATAACTCCATTGTGCTTTGTCAACCAGTCCATACCGAGTATAATGTCCAATCCTTGAGAATCCCAAACAATGAGGTTGGCAGAGAGGTCTACCTCCCTTATTCTCAGGCTTACTTTTGGACATACTATATTTGTCCTCATCTCTCCTCCAGGAGACTTAACCAATAGGGTAAACTTCATATGAGAGATAGGAAAACTATACTTGGCAACATATTTTGATGCAATCAATGAATGCAATGCTCCAGAATCAAACAACATAGTCGCGGGGTTGGAGTTGGTGAGAAACATACTGATGACCACGTCATCAGCTTGTTGAGCATGCTCCATAGAGACATGGTTCACGTTGCCATGAGCAAAATTCTGCTGTCCAAATTTACCTTGTGGTTGTCCTCCATTGGGTCTTTGGTTTTGCCTCGGTGCATTGCTTCCTTGACCAAGGCCTGACTTAGGACATTGATGTGCAAAGTGTCCAGCTTCTCCACAAGTATAGCACTTCTTTACTCCACCGGGATTATTGGGGCGAGCTTGGTTCTGAACATGTGCACCAGGAAAATTAGCACGAGGTGCAAAAGGAATTGGAGGCCTAGGTGCTTCCATAACAGGGAGCTGCTGCACAAACTGAGTTGGGTGCAGTGCAAATCCAGGGCGCTGTACAGGAGTAGAGGAGTTGTAATATGGCACATTAGAAGGCGCAAAGCGAGGGTGCACATTACTTCCTTGCGGCTGTCCTTGATATGGCGTATTCCTCTTGTTATCCTGTTCCATCTCACGAATCTTGTTCTCAACCACAATTGCTTTGTCCACAAGCTTCTGAAAATTGGCATAATCACAATTGAGCAATTGCACTTGAATCTCATTGTCCAAGCCCCTCATGAACAAGTGTTGTTTCTGGCTGTCCGGCTCACATCCTCAGGCGCATACCTTGAGAGTTGAGTGAATTTATTGAGATATTCACCCACACTCAATCTTCCTTGCCTCAAGTTCTCAAATTCTTGTCTCTTCAAGATCATAACACCCTCAGGCATATAATGGGAACGGAAACTCTCCTTGAATTCGGCCCAAGTGATCCTCTCCTGATTCTCATGAGCATTGCAATAAGAATCCCACCAATCCGCAACTACTCCAACTAGTTCATGAGAAGCAAATAAGACTTCTCCCGGTCACTGCATTGGATAAAAGCAAGCTTCTTCTCCACGGACTTGAGCCAATCATCCGCATCCATAGGGTCAGCGGCTTGAGCAAAGGTTGGCGGCCCAGTCCTCATAAACTCTCCCAACCGGTTATGAGGAGGTGGGGGTCGCGGTGGAGGCATGTGGGGCTATATGTTGATGTGACCAGCCTGCAACTGTCCCATAGTTTGTATCATGGTCTGCATGAGCTAGTTTTGCATAGCCAAAAGCTGCTCAATGTTGATAGCTCCATGAGCAGGTCCTTGTCCATTGTTGTTTTGAGGTGCTCCATGGTTCTCCTCCTCATCATTAGCATCCATCTGGTTGCGAGTCCTCACCATCAGGAGAAAAGTGATTGGTAAGAATTAGAAAACGTCCCCATCTATATGCATCAAGGGATATGAAACTAGACAACTAACTAGCCTATGTGGACATGGCAAGGCTAAAGCATTCCAAAGTCCTCTATTAAGCACACAAGCAAACAATATATAGCAAACAACACACAAACAAAAAACACATCAATTCCTGGGTGCTCCTATGTGCTCTAAAGTGTCCATTCTATCTAGGTTGCGTCCTACGGTCAACCTGTGGCTCTGATACCAATCTGTGACACCCGGTTCCGAAAATGAACCAAGTGAATGCATATGTGTGCCCAGTACGTTCGACACACATACACGGGTGCATTCACAAAAGAGTATACAGAAAATTACCATAGAACAAGATTTAATTAACCACTTTTATTACACAAACCATATTATCCTCAAATACAAACTCTAATGAATATTAATGACAAGTTCAACTAATGCAGCGGAAATAAACTAAATAAGTAACTATGCAGCTAAGCAAAAGGAATAGCGCATCTCTATGCAACACCACAGGCAAAGTTGACAGTAGACACGGCCTAGAACTCCGCATTATCATCGTTAAACTCCCAATCCTGACCTACAACTGTTTGCTGGGGGAATTGCAAGGGTGAGTACATGTCGTACTCAGCAAGTGTGGAAAGTATGACATGTAGCTAATTCAAATGACGAATATAACAAGGATTGAGTGCTGAAAAGTACATAAAAACATTTGAAAAGCAATATATTACATTTATGTGAAATAAACCCATCATAAACCATGTAGTTATCATATTACCAGTCCATATTTCAATATCATCATCATCATTATACCAGATTTCACCATTACCATTATCCATTACCATAAACCATAATACCATCCTATAATCAATACCAAGCCATAACCATAAACCATCCATAACCAGTACCAACCATATTATCAACCATGACTGTAAGTGCATCTAGGATATCCCTTGTGGGCTTTGGCTAATTGATGACAAACATATGAGATCCTAATGAAACTATTGAGATGATTGCAGGACAAACAACGTGAAACAGCTCGGTGCACACAAAAAGGTGAAAAATGGAGTGGTGTCCAAAGAGGAATACTTTGATGGAACTTGGAAGAACAAATTAGATTTTAAATGTATAGGGAGTGTATGAAAGACACACATCCCAAGAGCTCACGACCTTGCGCAGGGGTAAGGGTTTTAAAATTAACCTAACATCTCACAGTGCACCGGACTAGTTTGTTTTCCAACCGACTAGTCTGCCAGAGTTTCTGGAGTCTGTTTTCAAATAGGGCCGGACTAATCCGTTTTCCAACCAGACTAGTCCGCCAGACTTTCTGGAGTCTTTTTTCACATAGGGCCGGACTAGTCCATTTTCCAACCAGACTAGTCCACCAGACTTTCTGGAGTCCATCTTCACATAGGGCCGGACAAGTTCGTTTTCCAACCGGACTAGTCCGCGAAACTTTCTGGACATTGAGTTGCATTATGACCGGACAAGTCCGGACTTGCACCGGACTAGTCCGGTATTAGTGTTTTACAGTAACTTTTTGGAAACCCTATAAAAGGAGGATCCACGACTTTCCTATAAGAAGACATGTAGAATACTATTGAAAATACAAACCCTAGCGCCACCACCTTGTCCCAAGAGCCCAAAACACATCTCCCCACACATCTAAAGTGCAAAAAGAGTAAAATCAATTGTACACTTGGATTCGGGATTGGGAGATCGTCGTTCCTTTGTTGCGAGCTCTTGGGGTTTGATCTTTCTACACTCATACTCTGCATTTTAATACTTTCAAGTGTATTTGATCATTTCTTTCGTTGTAATTCTTGTGGGAGCCCTCAACGTGTGAGGTTGCCCCACAAACTCGGTGATTACCCGTGCTAGTGGAATCAAGTCGGCCTGTGTGGTGACTTGAAGAGGAAAAGGGTTGGAGACCCGGCTCTGTGTGAGCTTCCTCAACGAGGACATAGATCTCGTGGTGAGATCGAACCTCGGTAAAAATTCGTGTCTCTTGTGCCTTATTTCTTTTACATTTTGTTCACTAGATCACTTGATTACTAAACATCAATTTAAGTTGCTTATAAGTTTCCACGTGCATTCATACAATAATCATAAACCAAAGTATCTGTTGTTCTCATTTCCGCTGCTAAAAGAATCTAGTTTCCCAAACAACACTTAATCAATTCACTTATTTCAGCACAACGGACTAGTCCGCCCACACAACCGGACTCGTCCGGTCAAACAAGTTTTCGACAACTCCATTAAGTGTGCATGAAATTTTAAAGGCCTATTCACCCCCCTCTAGGCCACATTCAATTGGTATCAGAGCAAGGTTCTCCATGAACGAGACTCACATCTCAGAGAGATCAATGGCCTCTGAGAAGAACAACGATATCACGAAGAGGAACATCAATGAGGAGGAACAAGAAGCTAAAGCCTTCGATGTGCTGAAAGAAAGCCCACATGATGATGAAGAAGTGCGACAGCTAAAGGCACTCGTGAGAAAGAAACTGCTGGCACAAAAAGGAAAAGAAGAAGAGAAGACGACCGGGAGTGGTCATCACGACTACTCCCGATATCCTTACAACTACAACCGTCTCAATTCAAATAATCACTATCTCTCTATTCCTATGGGAAAGCCCCCACAGTTTGACGGAAGTGACTACACCATGTGGAAGTACAACATGAAAATGCATCTAATATCTCTGAATCCTAGTCTGTAGCACATTGTTTGCACAAGCATAGATATACCAGACACAGATGAGGAACTCACTCCAGAACAAGAACAAGAGATTCACAGAAACGCACAAGCCGTCGCGGTGATCACATCATCACTAAGCAGAGAGGAATTCACCAAGATCGATGGTTTAGAAAGTGCAAAAGAAATCTGGGACACACTTAAGACAGCTCACGAAGGAAATAGGTCGGTTTGTGAAGCTAAAATTGAGATGCTTGAAGGAGAGTTGGGGAGATTTGCTATTGAAGAAGGCGAATCACCTCAAGACATGTACAACCGGATGAAGGCACTCATCAACAAAATTCGTGCCTATGGAAGTAAGAAATGGACGGATCACGAGGTGGTCAAAAGAATGATTAGAGCCTTCATGCCAAGAAATGTCACACTTTGCTCAATGATTAGAGAAAGCCTCGGATTTCACAAAATGAATCTCGATGAGTTATTGGGGAAGATCATAAATCATGAAATGATGGAGAAAGAGGCTCAATACGTCAAAGACTTAGCCGAACTCACCTCTTCCAAAAGGAAAGAAGTTGCTCTCAAAGCAACGTGCAGACCCAAACTCAAAGAAACTCGTGAAGACCAAGACAATGGAGGTACAAGCGACGAGAGCACCGATCTCGATGATGAAGAAATGGTACTCTTTATCAAGAAGTTTAAGCGCATGATGAAAAGAAGACACAGCAACAATTCAAATGAAGGCAAAAGCAAGAATAAAGGGAAATCCAAGGCTCGATGCACTTGCTACAACTGCAGAGAGTACGGTCACTTCATGGTGGACTGCCCTTATGAAGAAAACAAAAAGAAGAAGGAAACAAGACCTCAAGAAAAGAAAAATTTCAGAAAAAGAAGACAAGCCCATCAAGCTCACATTGGCAAGGAGTGGGACTCAAACGATGAGTCCTCCTCCGATGAAGAAGAAGAGATGGCCACTATCGCAGTCAAGAAACCCACTATGAGATCCACACTCTTCCCAAACATGGGTGGATGGGATATGAACAACCACACTTGCCTTATGGCTAAGGAAGGCAAGAAAAAGGTTCGACTTACTCCTCTGACGCTAAATTCCTCTATTGATGACTTTGATAGCTCTAGTGATAATGAAGAAATGTTTAGAGGATTAAGTAAAATTGCTTTAAAGAAAATGGAAATTTTGTCGAACGAAATCTTTGAGAAGGAGGAACTTGTTATCCGACAAGAAGATATGCTCATCCGTGAAAGGAAGAGATATCAAGAAGTTGAAAAGCTTCTTGAGCTTGAAATAGAGAAGAACAAGTCACTTGAGTTTGAGCTAGCCTTGAGTAAGGAAACTTACTCAAAGCTAGAGGACTCGCATATTGCAATCAAGGAAGAACTTGCTAACTTGTCAAAAGTTAACAAGATCCTTGAGGTGCAAGTTGAGTCGCTCAAGCAAATTGACTCCTCTTCCTCCAAGAGCTCTTCCTCCAAAGATATGAGTTCGACAACAATCGGAACCTGCACTTGCTCTAGTAAGAAGAATGTTATTTCTAATACTTAAACTTCTCATAATATACATCCTTCCACAAGCGGCATCTTTGATAAGGAGAAGATCAAATATGCACGCAGTGCATATATGGCCACTAGACCTCCTAATGTCAAAGATGGTCTTGGTTTTGACAGGAACAAACACATGTCTAATCCTAATCATGCTATGAATAGAATCACTTTTGTTAAGGAGAAATCCCATGAATCTGATTTACAAATACTGTTTTGTACATTTGATGCTTCCTATGTTCTTATGAAAAACAAATATGGAAAAGTCACTGCTAAATATACAGGGCCACGCCACAAGAACTTGAAAACTTGTGTGTGGGTGCCCAAGACTCTTGTGACTAACTTGAGAGGACCCAAGCAAGCTTGGGTACCTAAAACCAAGGAATAATTCTGTTTTGCAGGCTTACTCCTCCGGTGGATCTAAATGGGTGCTAGATAGCGGATGCACAAATCACATGACTGGAGAGAGAGATATGATTGTGGAGTACAAGTACAACAAGGATCCAGGTGAAGGCATATACTTTGTAGATAACAGCCAAGGAAAGGTCCTTGGTAGCAGTAACATTGAAATATCCTCTCAACACACCTTATCTAATGTTTTACATGTAGACTCTCTAGATTATAACCCTTTGTCAATATCTCAACTATGTGACAAAGGTTACAACTATTTATTCACTAATGAGGGTGTGACCGTTTTTAGAAGAAGCGATGGCTTGATTGCATTCAAGGGAATGTTGAAGGGAAAGCTTTTTCTTGTTGACTTCAACAAAGATAAAGCCGAACTCAACACTTGCTTGGTTGCTAAGACTAACATCGGATGATTGTGGCATAGACGGCTAACCCATGCTGGGATGAGAAATTTGTAGAAACTTCTAAAAGGTGGTCACATTTGTGGTCTTAAGGATGTGGTTTTTGAAAAAGACAGGTCGTGCAATGCTTGTCAAGCAGGAAAACAAGTCGGAACACCAAACCCCGCCAAGAATGTGATGACTACCACAAGACCGCTGGAACTTCTCCACATGGATCTCTTTGGTCTAATTGCGTACATCAGCATCGGCGATAACAAATACGGTTTAGTAATTGTTGATGACTTTTCAAGATTTACTTGGGTATTTTTCTTGTATTATAAATCAGAAACTCATGGAATCCTCAAGAAGTTCTTGAAAAGAGCTCAGAACGAATTCTCATCAACCATAAAGAATATCAGAAGTGACAACGGGACAGAATTCAAGAACACCCAAGTTGAAGAGTATCTCGATGAAGAAAGGATAAAGCATGAGTTCTCGACACCCTACTCCCCTCAACAAAACGGAGTGGCCGAAAGAAAGAACAGAACATTGATCGAAATGGCAAGAACTATGTTGGATGAATACAAGACATCAGATCGATTTTGGGTAGACGCAGTGAACACCGCTTGCCATGCCACAAATCGGATGTACCTTCACCGACTACTGAAGAAAACTCCATATGAGCTTCTTACCAGTGAAAAGCCTAAAGTTTCTTATTTCAAAGTCTTTGGTTGTAAATGTTTTATTCTGAACAAGAAACCGAGGGCCTCGAAGTTCACTTCGAAGTCCGATGAAGGGTTCTTTTTCGGTTATGAATCGAATGCCTACACCTATCGTGTCTTCAACAAGGTGTCCGGCCTTGTTGAAGTAGCACGTGATGTGGTGTTCGATGAATCTAATAGCTCACAAGTGGAGCAAGTTGATAAGTGTATGCTAGATAAAGAGGAAGCTCCATATGAAGCGCTGAAGAAAATGGCACTTGGTGATATCTTACCACAAGAGCGAACGTTAGACTCAAATGCACAAGATGAACTTCAACACGGAGGCAATGATCAAGGGGGAGCTCTTGCACAAGATCAAGATGAGGAAGATCAAGAATATCAAGACAATCATGGAAGCAATGATCTAGGGGGAGACAATGAACATGAAGATAATGAAGAACAAGCAACTACACAAGTTCCACACCCAAGAGTACATCAGAGCATGCAAAGAGACCATCCTGTCAATAATATCATTGGAGATATTGCTAAGGGAGTAACTACTAGATCTCAAGTTGCAAATTTCTGTGAATACTATTCTTTTGTGTCTTTTCTGGAATCATACAGGGTAGAAGAAGCCTTAAGGGATCCAGACTGGGTGATGGCAATGCAAGAGGAGTTGAACAACTTCAAAAGAAATGAAGTGTGGGAGCTGGTGGAGAGACCAAGGGCGAACATCGTTGGAACCAAATGGGTCTTTTGGAACAAGCAAGATGAGCATGGAGTAGTAAAAAGAAATAAAGCGAGATTGGTGGCCAAAGGCTATTCTCAGGTCGAAGGTTTGGACTTCGATGAAACTTTCGCTCCTGTAGCTAGACATGAGTCCATTCGTATTTTATTGCCATATGCTACTCACCATAATTTTAAGCTGTATCAAATGGACGTCAAAAGCGCCTTCCTAAATGGTCCAATAAAGGAGGAAGTTTATGTGGAGCAGCCACCAGGATTCGAAGACCAAAAGTATCCCAATCATGTCTACAAACTGTGTAAGGCTCTCTATGGCCTCAAACAAGCTCCTCGAGCTTGGTATGGGTGCCTTAGAGATTTTCTGACTCAAAATGGATTCAAAATTAGTAAAGCTGAGTATAAACTCTTCACTAAACATCTTGATGATCATCTATTCGTATGTCAAATTTATGTTGATGACATTATCTTTGGATCCACTAACAAGTCCTTCTGTGAAGAGTTTAGCAAAATTATGACAGATAGGTTCGAGATGTCAATGATGGGCGAATTGAAGTTCTTCTTGGGATTCCAATTGAAGCAACTGAGAGAAGGTACATTTATAAGCCAAACCAAATATACACAGAACATTCTTAAGAAATTTAATATGGACAAAGCCAAGCCCATCAAGACACCCATGGCCATCCACGGACATCTCGACCTCAATGAAGACGGTCCAAATGTGGACCAAAAGGTATATCAGTCCATGATCGGCTCCTTACTTTATTTATGTGCATCTAGGCCAGATATTATGCTTAGTGTTTGCTTGTGTGCAAGGTTTCAAGCCGCACCTAAAGAGTGTCACCTAATTGCTGTAAAAAGAATCCTAAGGTACTTTGTGCACACACCCAATTTGGGCCTTTGGTATCCCAAAGGATCCAAGTTTAACTTGATAAGCTATTCCGACGCTGACTATGCAGGATGCAAAGTTGATAGAAAGAGCACGTCAGGGACATGTCAATTTCTTTGTAGGTCCCTAGTTTCTTGGTCATCTAAAAAGCAAAACTTCATTGCTCTTTCCACAGCGAAAGCAGAGTATGTTGCAGCCGGTAGTTGTTGCGCACAACTACTTTGGATGCGATAGACTCTTAGGGACTACGGCTACAATCTTAACCACATCCCTCTTCTATGTGATAACGAAAGTGCTATAAAAATTGCACACAACCCTGTAGAGCACTCAAGAACTAAGCACATAGATATCCGTCATCACTTTCTTAGAGATCATTCATTAAAAGGTGACATTGCTATTTCACATGTTAGGACTGAAAAACAACTTGCTGATATTTTTACCAAACCATTAGATGAGAAAAGATTTTGTGAACTTAGGAATGAGCTTAACATTCTTGACTCTCGAAATGTGGCTTGAAACATTGCATATCTGGTTGAAACTTCAAATGTTACATTTTATTGTTAAAACTGCTCCTCATCCTTTTTTTCTTCTAAGAAAACTATTTGAATGAAGAAATCTTGCAGTTTATGTCCACTTTCATTGTTACTTGCCTACTGTCGTAATTACCAAGATTATTTGCAAAACTACTGTCCTTGGATCACTATTAATCATTTCTATATGTATCAAGTCTGTTGAAACCGGACTTGTCAGGTTTACCACCGGACTAGTACGAACATACGAAATTCCTTGGTTTTCCAGGGGCACCGGACTAGTCCGCCACCGTGAGTGGACTAGTACTGTCCATCGCGTATATGAGCAGTTGGCTGGCCCAGGCCTCTCTTAAACCCTAGCCCCCAAAGCATAAGGACGTGGTCTCCCTCTCCTATCCTAAACCCTAGCCCCAAAGCAATTTTCGGGTTGAACCCTCAAAATCGAAGCTTTCTCCGTGGGAAATCCTCTCCTCGACGAGTGGACTCTCCCCTCCGGACTCATCCGGACAGATTCTTGCTCCTTCAACGCGAATCTTCAAATCTCGATAAATTTCACCCTAAAGCCAAATTCTCAACTTTTCTCGTTCTAGCTCATTTCCTTTGATTCCAAGGTTGTACATTGGCTTCATAGATGTATTCCTACCACTTTCCTGCCCTTTTGTATCTTTAGATAGAAGTTTGAATTCAAAGGAAATCGTTAGGGTTCTTATGCCAGGCCGGACTAGTCCGACGCTCAGATACGTACTAGTCCAGTATGCCGGACAAGTCCGCACTCTGAAACCGGACAAGTCTGGTCTCTGACATCTGAATCCCTACATTGTCTTAAATCCTTGGTTCATTCTTATCTAATCTGTGAACTCCCTATTAGGCACGATGTCTTCAGGCTCAGATGACAGCTCTTTCCACATTGATGAAGAAGCTCAACGCGAAAGAGTGAGGAGAGCCAAGGAGATAGTTATGAAGAAAAGACATGATGTCAATGTCCACTCTCCACCCTCCGGCGACAATCTTCCTAAGAAGAGGAAGGTTATTGTCAAAAAGGCTCAAAGAAAAGCTGCTGCTGAGAGCTCATCAGGGCCAAAAAGGGCTCTCAATAAAAGGAAGGGACTTGCTAGTGGACCCATTGGGCCCTTGAAGATGAAAAACCCCAGTCACTGCAACAGGCAGCCTTCTAGTGAGGATTTCACTGGAAAAGGGGGTGAGCTAGCCGATAACTTCAGGAAGATTGATGTGTATAATCAACCTAGGCAATGCTCTGACCCAAGATTCTAGAGAAACTTCCATGCCGACTACTACGAGCACGTGTACATGAAGATGAAGAATCCTGTTGTGAAGAGTCAATGGGTGAATGTTGGATACCTGCAGTCAAAGAGGTTTCCTGCTTTTCATGAGGTGGTTGAGGCTTTGGAGAGGCACGGTCTGAAGGAACTGCTTTCCTTTGAGAATGATTGGAACAATGAGATCATCACCCAATTTTACTCTACGCTCTACTTTGCTCGTGGTGATGGAGACAGTCTTACTTGGATGACTCATGGTTCCAAATATGTGTCACTTATGATGAATTTGCAAGGATTCTTCACCTTGAACACACTCTGGATCATGATCTTGTCATCCACAATCTGAAACCCTTGGAGAAGGATGAGCTTAAGTTCCTCTATGACACAAGGATGCCCTATGTTCCTCCCAACAACAAATATCTGAAGCCCTTCTTTGTGGTCCTCAACAGAATCTTGAGGAAGACAATAGCCCCCCAAGATGGAGATGTGGGGTCTATCCAAGGAACCTTGAGGACCCTAATGAAGGTCATTAGTGGAAGGAGACCGTTCAATGTTTTTGAGTACATCTACAACGACATTGTGAACATCTCAATCACTCCCAATAAGTCTTGCAGGTATGCCCCGTACATTATGTACATGATTGAGAAAGTGACCGGACTTGAGTTTGTCAAGGATGTTTCTCATACAGGGTTGAAGCCACAAAAGCCCACCGAGTACACCCTTCCCTCAGCACCAACTGCTCCTTCCTCCCCTGGAGCTGAGAGGAGGTCTAAACAATCTCAGTATGTGAATGCCACAAGGTCTGCAGCTGCTCCTCCTGGTTCTTATCCTGTCCATGAACACTCCGGTGGCGTCCTCAAAATGCTCTCCTCCATCTTTGCCTGCTGCCGCAAGATCGAAGTCAGGCAGCGGAAATATCAACAATATGTGAATGCCGATATCAAGTCTATCTGTGAGAAGCTGGAGATTGAGCTGGTTGTATCACCGCCCGCCTTCGAGGACTCAGAGGAAGATCCTGCTCCGGTGAATGACGATGATGGTGAAGATGAAGATCGGACTGAAACTGAAGAAGGGAGCAGCGATGAGTGATTCCCCTTGATTTTTCCCTTTTTGGTGCCTTGATGCCAAAGGGGGAGAGAATGAGAGACTAGATTGAGACTCGAACTATCTCTAGTATTAGTTATTAAGATTTTGTGATCGAGGACATGTACCTATTTTTAAAACTTTGTAATGCAACATTTCTTTTCCTATGTGTGATGCTTATTGTTGCTCTAATGCTTACTTCTATGTTCATTATTGTTTATCTTTATTTCATCACACTTTGTTGATCACACACCTGTTAGGAACCCCACCATAAGGTGTGTGCATATGTGAGAAGATTTTTGTGAATTAATCGTTATTCTCATATGTGCACACCTTATGAAAATCAAAATTTTATTCAATTGTGATATCTCAAATGGTTGTCATCAATCACCAAAAAGGGAGAGATTGTAAGTGCATCTAGGATATCCCTTGTGGGTTTTGGCTAATTGATGACGAACATATGAGTTCCTAATGGAACTATTGAGATGATTGCAGGACAAACAAAGTGAAACAGCTCGGTGCACACAAAAAGGTGAAAAATGGAGTGGTGTCAAAAGAGGAATACTTTGATGGAACTTGGAAGAACAAATTAGATTTTAAATGTATAGGGAGTGTATGAAAGACACATATCCCAAGAGCTCACGACCTTGCGCAGGGGTAAGGGTTTTAAAATTAACCTAACATCTCACAGTGCACAGGACTAGTCCATTTTCCAACCGGACTAGTCCGCCAGAGTTTCTGGAGTCCGTTTTCACATAGGGATGGACTAGTCCATTTTCCAATCGGACTAGTCCGCCAGACTTTCTGGAGTCTGCTTTCTCATAGGGCCGGACTAGTCCATTTCCCAACTGGACTAGTCTGCCAGACTTTCTGGAGTCCATCTTCACATAGGGCCGGACAAGTCCGTTTTCCAACCGGACTAGTCCGCCAAACTTTCTAGACATTGAGTTGCACTGTGACCGGACAAGTCCGGACTTGCACCGGACTAGTCCGATATTAGGGTTTTACAATGGTAACTTTTTGGAAACCCTATAAAAGGAGGATCCACAGCTTTCCTATAAGAAGACACATAGAATACTGCTGAAAATACAAACCCTAGTGCCGCCACCTTGTCCCAAGAGCCCAAAACACACCCCCCACACATCTAAAGTGCAAAAAGAGTAAAATCAATTGTACACTTGGATTCGGGATTGGGATCGTCGTTCCTTCGTTGCGAGCTATTGGGCTTTGATCTTTCTACACTCATACTCTGCATTGTAATACTTTCAAGTGTATTTGATTGCTTCTTTCATTGTAATTCTCGTGGGAGCCCTCAACGTATGAGGTTGCCCCACAAACTCGGTGATTACCCATGCTAGTGGAATCAAGTCGGCCTGTGTGGTGACTTGAAGAGGAAAAGGGTTGGAGACCCAGCTTTGTGTGAAGCTCAACGAGGACGTAGATCTCGTGGTGAGATCGAACCTCGGTAAAAAATCATGTCTCTTGTGCCTTATTTATTTTACATTTTGTTCACTAGATCACTTGATTACTAAACATAAATTTAAGTTTCTTATAAGTTTCCACGTGCATTCATACAATAATCATAAACCAAAGTATATGTTGTTCTTATTTCCGCTGCTAAAAGAATCTAGTTTCCCAAACAACACTTAATCAATTCACTTATTTCAGCACACCGGACTAGTCCGCCCACACAACCGGAATAGTCCGGTCAAACAAGTTTTTGACAACTCTATTAAGTGTGCAGGAAATTTTAAGAGCCTATTCACCCCCCCCCCCCCCATCTAGGCCACATTCAATGACCATAACCATGCCATCCCAATTTCCCTCTAATCATGGAAGTTGTCTATGTGCTCATAACTGGGAGCACGACTATCATGATAGTTTTATTAGACTCTGCAGAGTTTGTACCACTTTACCCACGTGTTTGTGATTTCATCACCCGTCAGCGACTAAAGAACCTTCCTAATGCCAATTATACTTCCTTTGGTGTATGGCCGAGAGATCACAAAATAGCCTTTACAAAGGGATCACTAGCCTATTTAGACCCCACTAAGATTTCACCGCTGGCGATGCCTCCAACTGAGCACATCTTCAACCAAGGGCCCCCTCTTGAGCCATTTAGATCCCAGGGTAGTCCCACCAATCATCAACAAACCAAATCCGACTACCCCTTCCCCGAGCATCCTTAATGGTCCAAATAGCACTAACAAATCCCTAATTAATCAGCTACGCCGCACCCATACTTGGCCTTATGGTGGCACTGTAGTCCTGGCTGAATGTAGGCCTAGAGGGGGGGTGAATAGGCCTTTTTGATTTTTCTTGGTTCCTGTAACACTCAACAACAAGGTCAATACCAAAGATATCGGACTAGTCCGATAATGTGCAGACTAGTCCGGTTTTCACGGGCTAGGTTGATCAAGTTTAGAAAATTTGATTGATTCGTTAATGTTTGCAGCGGAAATATAAACTTGAATCTCAATTTAATAGTAGTATGTCAGATTCTATTGAAGTTAAAGCTCTTGATCAACAATTAGACTTAGATATAACAAAGTGAATCAAACCCTAGATTAAGTTGATCAAATTAGATGAAGAACACAAAAAGGATAAGACACATGATTTATCCCGTGGTTCGGCTACCACGAAGGCAACCTACATCCACGTTGAGGAGCCCACAAAAGGACCGGGTCTTCTCCAACCCTTTCCTCGTCGGATCGCCACGAAGGCCAATCCTCTTCCACTAATCACAAAGGGTAAATAACCAAGTTGAAGGGGCGTTCTCACACGTTGAGAGCTCCCTTGATTACAACTCACAATGACACCAATAACACACTCGAAAATTACAAATTGAAACGTAAGAGTGTGTTAGAGAATCAAACCAAGAGCTCAATGATGTGTGCCAAGTGTCTCTCCAATGATCTAGAAGTTATCTTCAATGGATTGATTGATTTTGCACTTAATTTCGTGGAGAGAGATGGTTTTTGAGTCTCTTGGGAGGTGTGACGGCGCTAGGGTTCGAGAGTGGGTGAAAGTGGGCCGTGCACCTCTATTTATATGGGGTTTCTAAAAGTGACCGTTAGGGTTCAGAAAGATCGGACTAGTCCGTGATGGTCACCGGACTAGTCCGGAGTGCTGTGTGTAGCAAACCCTAAGTGTCCAGGAATATCGGACTAGTCCGGTTGAAAACGGACTTGTCCGATTTCGCTACTGGAAATCTTCGGACTAGTCCGATTGCCATCGGACTTGTCCGGACATATGAAACCCTAAGTTTTTGGGATGAAAAGTACACACTTGGAGGACTTGTCCGATTTAGATCAGTGTGTATATCGGACTAGTCCGTGTAGACACCGGACTTGTCCGAAGTGGATCAGAATGAATATTGGACTAGTCCGGGTCACAACGGACTTGTCCGATTTTGTGTGACTTGTGCATTGTGTTAAGGACTAGTCCGCATTGGAGAGGACTAGTCCGAAGTGGATCAGAAAGATATCGGACTAGTCCGGTGGAGACCGGTCTTGTCCGATCTAGTGCAGAATGTGATATCGGACTAGTCCGGCTGATATCGGACTAGTCCGGTCCTGTATAACTTTGTGCATTGTATGTGTGTGCTTGAAAGTGATTGAGCTCTTGGGTGTGTTTCCTTAACACACTCTATACATAACAATATACTATTTTCTTCTTCTTGAGCTCAAATTCACTTTGCTTCTCATTTCCCTTCTTTTTGGCATTTTGCTCATTTTTCATCATTTGCCTGCATTCATCTCAACAAAAGGATTAGGATCCCAACTGCTTGTCATAAATCATCCAAAACCCACAAGGGAGTCCTAGATGCACTTTCAATCTCCCCCTTTTTGGTGATTGATGACAACCAATTGAGATTTCACAAAATAAGGCAAAAAATGAGGTTTTCATAAAGTATGCACATATGACTCAAAAATACATCAAGCAACAAGAGAATTATCCATATGTGCATTCTTTATGGTGGGATGCATACTAAGTGCATGAATACATTGAGAATGACAGAATTTGCATTAACCAACCGATATCAAATGCATATGACATTCCAGGGGCAAAAACACAGTTTTCATCACACACTCCAAATAAATTAAGCAATTCATTACAGGACCAAATTTAATATGAAAACAGAGTTAAGCTATTACAACCACAAATAAAAGATAAAGAGAACTCTCTCCTCGCACCCTATCACAGCTAAAGCTAAGACTCCCCCTCAATCTCTCCCCCTTTGGCATCAAGACACCAAAAAGAAGGAGATGAGGGTCCTAGGGTCTTCACTCTTCACTGTCGGTCCTCTCGTCATCGTCTTCATCTTCTTCGCTTTCTACTTGACGAGGAGGAGAGGGAGGAGGAGGAGCGGAGCTGCTCGAGCCCCCAATGCCAAAATAGGCAAGCTCGGAAGGGGTCAAGGGCCCGAGCTCGATGAAATCCGGATCAGACTCCTCAGATATCACTGGAGATCCAATGGGATCGATCTCCAGCTTCCGACAGATTTGCTCCACATTGGCCTTTATATACATCATGTCCTCCTTTCTTTTCTTGTTGAGTTTGTGGACCTTCACTTCGGTCTTTTTGCAGGAGGAGAAGATGGCGGTCAGGTACTTTAGGATCCCACTAGCTGATCCTCTCTGAGGGGCTTCCCTAGAGGTAGGGACAGCCCTAGCAGTATCTCTTTCTCTTGCCGGTGCCTCAGGACTCGAGGCCGGCGAGGGAGCAGCCTGGACACTCACAGGCTGAGGCTTCTAAGGCCTCAGAGGAGTGTGCTCCACATCCTTCACGAACTCAATACCTGTGACTTTCTCAATCATAAACATCAGGTAGGGAGCATAGCCACAGGACTGGTTGGGGGTGCTTGAGATGTTGACCATGTCGTTCCAAATGTAATCTGCAACATCAAACTGTCTCTTCTTGCTTATGACCCTCATTAGAGTCCGGAGGTAGCCCTGTACACTCCCTGCATCCCCATCCTTGGGGGCAATGGTCTTCCGGAGAACTCTGTTCAGGACCACAAAGAAGGGCTTCATGTTCTTTGTGGAGGGAGGAACCTACTTAGAGTTGGGCTCATACATGAACTTCATTTCGTCCCTCTCAATGACCCCTATGTTGTGGATGATCAGGTGGTCATTTCCAGCAGAGTCTAAATGGAGCAGGTTTGCAAAATCCTCCTGAGTGATGGAGTACTTGGATCCATGGGTCATCCAAGTCACACTCTCTTCATCTTCACTCGAGAAGTGGCATGTTGCATAGAATTGTGCAATCACTTCATCATTCCAATTGTGTCTGAAGGCAAACAGATCCTTCAGGCCATGCCTCTCAGCTGCTGCAATGACTTCATCAAAAGCTGAGCACTTCTTCTTCTCTAGGTAGGCCCAGTCAATCCACTGACTGCGCACCACCGGAGTCTTCATCGGCAGGTAAACCAGCCTGTAGAAATCTGCATGGAAGTTTGTCCAAAACCTTCCATCAGCTGCCTGCTTTGGCCTCCCATAGCAATCAATACTTCTGAGCTTGGCTGCCATATCACTGCCTTTCCCATTGAATTTCTCTTCATTGGGGTCCCGGACCCCTTCCTTGGGAGCGTGTAGCTTCAAGGGCCCGACTGGCCCCGTTGCTACTCCCTTGCCCTTTCCTTTTGCTTGACGAAGGCCGCTTGTAGACGGAGTAGCCTTCGAGGCGGGCTTATTGACACAGACCTTCCTGCGAACCTGGGGAGGGGAAGTAGCAGGCTCGGAAGGTCTTTCTTGGCGTTTCTTGCCAAGACCCACCGAGGATCGAGATGCCACCTCGTGGTCCAACTTGGCCTCAAAGTCGGAGATTACGTTGTCGGAGCTCGACATGATCTGAGAATGAATGAGCAAGAAAAATGACAAGTTATGTAAGGCATAGGTGAGACATGATAGTAATGGATGGCATTAGGGAATTAAGGAATTAGGTTTAGGTTCAGAAACATCGGACTTGTCCGGTGCCTCGGCACGGACTAGTCCGGGGTACCGGACTTGTCCGTGCATGGACCGGACTAGTCCGGTGTTCATCCTCAAAAACCTAACAGATTGAACTGGACACAGTCCCTAATGCAATTCTAGTCTAGCATACACGTAGTACATCAGATAAACATGTAACTAGTGCAGGGTGCTAGGCCAAACGATCAATGATTGAGAAAAATACGATTTCTAGGGTTTTGAAGGTTTTTATCGAAGAAATCATTGGAGACTTGAAGTTTTGGGGGTTTGAGGCCGGACTTGTCCGGTGGAATCAATCCCCAAGTCTTCAAGCTTGATCTCCGCCCAAACTTGTGGCTTTTCGACGGAGGACACAAGAGATTGCTTTGGGAGCTCGAGCGCAAGAGAGAGAAAGGCGTGAGCAAATGTGGGGATGAGTGGATTAGGGTTTGGTGGCGGCTAGGGTTATGGACACGACAAATCGGACAAGTCCGGACTCAACCGGACTAGTCTGAAGTCATCCAGAGACCTATATCGGACTAGTCCGTGGTTCGTTGGACTAGTTCGGCCTAACCGGCACTCTGCGGACTAGTCTGCATGGGCGGACTAGTCCGGATAACCACGGACTAGTCCGTGGTTACCAGGAAAGAATTGCATAGCCCATTCATTTATATTTGAAGGTTCAATAATAGAGAATAGAGAGGCAAAACAATTCAAGCAATCTTGATGAATTTGACTAGTAAGCATACAACAATCATACAATGATCAAAATTCATCAAGATCTAATAATTGACATAGTTTTTCGAGAGAAAAATAGGGAGGGGTAATTTTCACAAATCAATCAACATTTTGAATTAATCATACAGGTATGCCACTTTTCAAGCCACACTCCGAGAATCAAGAATATTTAGCTCATTTCGGAGTTCGCAAAAACGCTTTTCATCAAGTGGCTTGGTGAATATGTCGGCCAATTGTTTTTGTGTATTGACATGTGAGATGGTTATGTCTCCTTTCATGGAATGGTCTCTCAAGAAATGATGTCTTATGTCTATGTGTTTAGTCCTAGAGTGCTCAACTGGATTGTGGGCTATTTTAATGGCACTCTCATTGTCACAAAGGAGAGGAATATGGTTCATATTGTAACCGTAATCCCTTAGAGTTTGTCGCATCCAAAGAAGTTGTGCACAACAACTCCCGGCTGCAACATACTCCGCTTCAGCTGTGGATAAAGCAATGGAATTTTGTTTCTTAAATGACCAAGAAACCAAGGATCTTCCTAGGAATTGGCATGTGCCAGAGGTGCTTTTTCTATCAACTTTGCACCCGACATAATCTGCATCGGAGTAACCAATGAGATTGAATTTGGAGCCTTTTGGGTACCACAGACCAAGGTTGGGTGTATGAACTAAATATCTCAAGATTCTTTTTACGGCTGTCAAGTGACATTCCTTAGGGTTGGCTTGAAATCTTGCACACAAACATACACTCAACATAATATCTGGCCTAGATGCACATAAGTAGAGTAAAGATCCAATCATGGAGCGATATACCTTTTGGTCGACGCTTGGTCCATCTTCATTGAGATCCAAGTGGCCATTCGTAGCCATGGGAGTCTTTATGGGCTTTGCCTTGTCCATGCCAAACTTCTTGAGTATGTCCTGCATGTACTTGGTTTGGCTTATGAATGCTCCTTCCTTTTGTTGCCGCACTTGGAATCCCAAGAAGTACTTCAATTCTCCCATCATTGACATTTCAAACCTGTCTGTCATAATTCTACTAAATTCTTCACAGAAAGATTGGTTAGTTGACCCAAAATTATGTCATCAACATAGATTTGGCAAATAAAAAGATCATTATCTAGGTTTTTCGTGAATAATTTATAATCTACTTTGCCAATCTGAAAGCCATTATTAATTAAAAAATCTCTAAGACACTCATACCAAGCTCTAGGAGCTTGTTTGAGGCCATAGAGAGCCTTACGCAGTTTATACACGTGGTCAGGGAACTCTTCGTCTTCAAATCCGGGTGGTTGCTCCACGTACACCTCTTCCTTGATCGGTCCGTTGAGGAAGGCGCTTTTCACGTCCATTTGGTACAGCTTGAAATCATGGTGAGTAGCATATGCAAGTAATATTCTAATTGGTTCAAGCCTAGCTACTGGAGCAAAAGTCTCATCGAAAGCCAAACCTTCGACTTGTGAGTAACCTTTGGCCACAAGTCGTGCCTTGTTTCTTGTCACCACCCCGTGTTCGTCTTGCTTGTTGCGGAAGACCCACTTGGTGCCCACTATGTTTGCATTGGGTCTTTCCACAAGTTCCCAAACCTCGTTTCTCTTGAAGTTGTTCAACTCTTCTTGCATTGCCACCACGCAGTCCGGATCCTTCAATGCATCCTCAGTCCTGCGTGGTTCTAAAAAGGAGACAAACAAGTAATGCTCATAAAACTTAGCTATACTAGATCTAGTGGTTACTCCCTTTTGGATATCACTGATGATGTTGTCGATTGGGTGATCCCTTTGAGTGCGTTGGTGTACTCTTGGGTGTGGCACTTGGGGAGTTGAGTGTTGGTGATCATTTTCTTCTCCCCCTGAGTGGTTGCCATCGTTGATTTGTTGATCATCTTCATATTCTTGTGATTGATCTTGTATCGAGACTCCCCCTTGATTGTTGATCTCCTCTTGTGGTTCACTTTCCTCTTGTATTTGTGACGATGACTCTTGTGGACGAACATCGCCTAGAGCCATTCTCTTCAATGCTTGATAAGGAGCTTCTTCTTTACCTAATTCACATTGATCAACTTGCTCCTTCTGGGAGCCATTAGTTTCATCGAACACTACGTCACGTGCCACTTCAACAAGTCCGGAGGCCTTGTTGAAAACACGATAGGCGTAAGTGTTCGAATCATAGCCAAGAAGGAAATTTTCATCGGACTTCGAAGCGAACTTTGAAGTCCTGGGTTTCTTGTTCAAGATATAACATGGAGAGCCGAAAACTCGAAAATATGAAATGTTGGGTTTGTTACCGGTGAGTAGCTCATAAGGAGTCTTCTTGAGTAGTTGATGAAGGTAGAGTCGATTTGCGGCGTGGCAAGCGGTGTTAATCGCTTCCGCCCAAAATCGATCCGAAGTCTTGTATTCATCGAGCATTGTTCTTGCCATCTCTATGAGCGTTCGGTTCTTCCTTTCGGCGACTCCATTTTGTTGTGGAGAGTATGGTGCTGAAAATTCATGCTTGATTCCCTACTCATCAAGGTACTCCTCCACTTGTATGTTCTTGAACTCCGTGCCGTTGTTGCTCCGAATACTCTTGATCGATAGTGAGAACTCGTTTTGAGCTCGCTTGAAGAATTTCTTGAGCGTTCCTTGTGTTTCTGACTTGTCATGCAAAAAGAACACCCAAGTGAAGCGGGAAAAATCATCAATAATGACTAAACCGTATTTATTACCGCCGATGCTTATGTAAGCAATTGGACCAAACAAGTCCATATGAAGTAGTTCGAGCGGTCTTGTCGTGGTCATAATGTTCTTTGCGGGATGATGTGCTCCTACTTGCTTCCCGGCTTGGCACGCGCTACAAGGTCTGTCTTTCTCAAAAACAACATCTTTCAAACCTCAGATGTGATCGCCCTTGAGGAGTTTTTGAAGATTCCTCATACCAACATGTGCTAGCCGTCTATGCCACAGCCAACCCATGTTGGTTTTTGCAATCAAGCATGTGTCGAGTTCGGCTTTATCCTTGTTGAAGTCAACAAGGTAAAGCTCTCCCTTTAACATACCCTTGAATGCAATGGAACCATCACTCCTCCTTGAGACGGTCACACCCTCGTTAGTAAACAAGCAATTATAACCTTTGTCGCATAATTGAGATATGGACAGCAGGTTATAATCTAAAGATTCAACATGTAGAACATGAGAAAGAGTGTGTTCAGAGGATATTGCTATTTTACCGGTACCGAGCACCCTTCCTTGACTATTATCTCCGAAGTAGAAGCCTTCGTTTGGGTCCTCGTTTTCTTCATATTCCACGAACATCCTCTTTTCTCCGGTCATGTGGTTGGTGCATCCACTATCTAGCACCCATTTGGATCCACCGGAGGAATAGGCCTGCAGAAACAAATTATGCCTTGGTTTTAGGTACCCAAGCTTGCTTGGGTCCTTGAAGGTTAGTTACAATACATTTGGGCACCCACACATGGGATTTTGTGTTCCCATGGCGTGGCCCAGCATAGTAAGCATAAACTTTACCAATATTGTTTCTCATTAATACATAAGAGGCATCAAAGGTTTTGAACAAGAGTTGTTGTTGTTTATGGATCAGACTAGTCTGGGTAACCGGACTTGTCCGAATGACCGGACTTGTCCGGGCCTCCACCGGACTAGTCCGGCGTTTATGAGAGTTCAGATTCTTAATTTTTGAGTTACCAGGTTGTGAGGGTCCTCCCTTCACAAAGGTAATCCTTCCCTTGTTATGCTTATGACTTCCAGCATTTTGCTTTCCATCGTAAGAGTAACCAATGCCATACTTGACGTTAGGAGGTCTTTGGACCAAGTATGCACTACGTGCATAGTTGATCCTCTCCTTGTCAAATATTCCACATTGGGTAGGATTTTTATCCTTTGCGGAGATAGACTTTTCCCTCAAGCTGATATCGACTTTGCCACATTTGCACATATGAACAGGATTAGTTGAAGTGTGTTGAGAAGGTAGACTTGAAGAGGAGGAAGGTTCACTTAGCTTGAGTGACTCAACTTGCACTTCAAGGATCTTGTTGACCTTGATCAGGTCATCAAGTTGATCCTTGATTGCAACGTTTGAGTTGGTTAATTCCAAACAAGTTTTCTTGCTTGAAGCTAGCTCAAGCTCTAGTGAGTTGTTTTTCTCCTTTTCAAGAACTAGAAGATTGTCAAGTTCGACATACCTCTCCTTTTGGGAGATAATCATGTCTTCTTGACGATCAATTAGCGATTCCTTCTCAACAAGTTGGACAAGTAAAAATTTCATTTTAGCCGCAGTTTTCTATCTAATCCAGTTAACATATCTTCATCATCATTATCTAGTTCATCATCACTTGAGTACGAATGCATGGAAGGAGTTTTGATGTTTACCTTGCGTTTACCTTCCTTTGCCATGAGGCAAGTGCCATGTCCCTTCTTTGCACCGAGCGTGGGGAAGAGTGTGGGATTCTTGGACGAGCTTTCAATGGCTATGCTAGCCATCTCTTCTTCATCGGATGATGAGGACTCATCGTTTGAGTCCCACTCTTTTCCAATGTGTGCTTGTTCAGCTTGTTTCTTCTTTTTGAAGAATTTCTTCGGTTGAGGCTTGGTTTCTTTATTCTTCTTCTTTTTGTCCTCATACGGGCAATCGACTATAAAGTAGTTATACTCACCACAATTATAGCACGCCCGCCTCATCTTCGGCTTTGTCCTTTCCTTGTACTTGCCTTCACCAGATTTTGTTCCTTGTCTTTTCTTCATTATTCTTTTGAACTTTTTCATGAACAAAATCATATCCTCTTCGTCCAGCTCACTGCTTTCGTCATCGCTATCCTCCTCAAACTGAGCTTCTCTTGCTTCTTTGGATAGAGGTTTGAGTGTGGATTTTAAGGCAACTCCCTTCTTCTTGGCCGATGTGAGGTCGGCTATTTCTTTGACGTGCTTGGCTTGTTTCTCCATCATTTCAAAATTGATGATTTTGCCAAGCAATTCATCTGGAGTCATCCTCTTGTACCCGGGACTTTCTCTGATCATAGAGCATAGTGTGACATTGCGAGGCATAAAGGCTCTAAGGATGAGCTTTACAACCTCGTGGTCATTCCACTTCTTGCTCCCATATGATCGAACCTTGTTTACAAGTGTCTTCAATCGGTTGTACATGTCCTGGGGAGACTCGTCTTCCTCCATTGCGAACCTTCCTAGTTCGCCCTCAATCATTTCAATTTTGGCCTCCTGCACATGCCGGTCACCTTCATGGGCTGTTTGCAGTGTGTCCCATATTTCCTTGGCAATCTCCAGTCCGTCTACCTTTGTGAATTCATCTCGACTTAGAGAGGAGGTGATCATGGCTGCAGCTTGAGCGTTTCTGTGGATGGCTTGCTCTTGACTTGGAGTGAGCTCTTCGTCGTCATCTGGGATGTCTATTCCTGTGCACACAATATGCCATAAACTTGGGTTAAGGGAAATCAAGTGCATCTTCATATTTTGCCTCCACATGGAGTAATCACTCCCATCGAAGTGTGGGGCTTTTCCAAGAGGAATAGACAGGTAATGGTTGTTGTTTGAATTTAAACAATCATAGTTGAAAGGATATCGGGAGTAGTCAGCGTGACTACTCCCCTTCTTCTTTTCTTCAACTTTAGCTTTCCCCTTGGAAAGTGCTTTCTTTCTGAGTAGTGCTTTCAGCTCCAGCGTCTCCTCGTCATCATCATCGAAGTCTTGAATTGCTTCGAGATACTTTTCCAGCTTTTGGTTCTTGTCTTTGTTTACTTCTTCCTGGTTGTTGATTTTCTGAACATCTTTCATGTCCGACATGATCTCTTCGAGTGGTTGCACTCTTTCTTGAAGAACCTGCTCTGATACCAATTGAATGTAGGCCTAGAGGGGGGGTGAATAGGCCTTTTTTATTTTTCTCGGTTCCTGTAACACTCAACAACAAGGTCAATACCAAAGATATCGGACTAGTCCGATAATGTGCGGACTAGTCCGGTTCACGGGCTAGGTTGATCAAGTTTAGAAAATTTGATTGATTCGTTAATGTTTGCAGCGGAAATATAAACTTGAATCTCAATTTAATAGTAGTATGTCAGATTCTATTGAAGTTAAAGCTCTTGATCAACAATTAGACTTAGATTGAACAAAGTGAATCAAACCGTAGATTAAGTTGATCAAATTAGATGAAGAACACAAAAAGGATAAGACACACGATTTATCCCGTGGTTCGGCTACCACGAAGGCAACCTACATCCACGTTGAGGAGCCCACAAAAGGACCGGGTCTTCTCCAACCCGTTCCTCGTCGGATCGCCACGAAGGCCAATCCTCTTCCACTAATCACAAAGGGTAAATAACCAAGTTGAAGGGGCGTTCTCACACGTTGAGAGCTCCCTTGATTACAACTCACAATGACACCAATAACACACTCGAAAATTACAAATTGAAACGTAAGAGTGTGTTAGAGAATCAAATCAAGAGCTCAATGATGTGTGCCAAGTGTCTCTCCAATGATCTAGAAGTGATCTTCAATGGATTGATTGATTTTGCACTTAATTTCGTTGAGAGAGATGGTTTTTGAGTCTCTTGGGAGGTGTGACGGCGCTAGGGTTCGAGAGTGGGTGAAAGTGGGCCGTGCACCTCTATTTATATGGGGTTTCTAAAAGTGACCGTTAGGGTTCAGAAAGATCGGACTAGTCCGTGATGGTCACCGGACTAGTCCGGAGTGCTGTGTGTATCAAACCCTAAGTGTCCAGGAATATCGGACTAGTCCGGTTGAAAACGGACTTGTCCGATTTCGCTACTGGAAATCTTCGGACTAGTCCGATTGCCATCGGACTTGTCCGGACATATGAAACCCTAAGTGTTTGGGATGACAAGTCCGCACTTGGAGGACTTGTCTGATTTAGATCAGTGTGTATATCGGACTAGTCCGTGTAGACACCGGACTTGTCCGAAGTGGATCAGAATGAATATCGGACTAGTCTGGGTCACAACGGACTTGTCCGATTTTGTGTGACTTGTGCATTGTGTTAAGGACTAGTCCGCATTGGAGAGGACTAGTCCGAAGTGGATCAGAAAGATATCGGACTAGTCCCGTGGAGACCGGACTTGTCCGATCTAGTGCAGAATGTGATATCAGACTAGTCCGGCTGATATCGGACTAGTCCGGTCCTGTATAACTTTGTGCATTGTATGTGTGTGCTTGAAAGTGATTGAGCTCTTGGGTGTGTTTCCTTAACACACTCTATACATAATAATCTACTATTTTCATCTTCTTGAGCTCAAATTCACTTTGCTTCTCATTTCCCTTCTTTTTGGCATTTTGCTCATTTTTCATCATTTGCCTGCATTCATCTCAACAAAAGGATTAGGATCCCAATTGCTTGTCATAAATCATCCAAAACCCACAAGGGAGTCCTAGATGCACTTTCACTGGCTTATTCTCGCATGAACCAGTCCTTAGATCTAAAGCAAGCGAACCACCATAACATCCAACCCATCCACATACCAGGCTTGCTTAGATCACCCATTACCATATAATATTAACCAGTTCATGTTAATCATAATTTCATAATTACATAATTAAGGTAAAGTATAGTTGTGCTCCCATCCCAATTAATTAAGCGAAGCAACAAGGTAAAAATCCCATCCCGACTCTCTACCATATATTCCAGGTGACAAAGGTGGTTAAACAAAGATAGTAAACTTCCTATCATAGGATTCCCATCAAATTGACACAAGCATGCAGTTTTGCAAACAAAACATTTAATTCAAAACTGGATCAATATGCTTCAAGGACACTTGCCTTGCTCTTGGGATTGATTAGGATCAAAGACTTCAAACTCTTGGTGCTGTAGATCCTCCGCAACGCTCTCTAGCACAAATCCGTCTAATCCACACAATAAACATACATGACAAGAGACACAATCAAAGAGTGCACAAACATTACTCATATGACTTGACATGCATAATTAATGCAAATGTAAGGTGGAACTTGTTAATAGATTGCTTTTAAATGATCACTATCTAGTTCTAATAGATTTTAACAAGTTTATACAGGTTTGGATTTGATTAGGTCTAATTTTAGAATCAATTCAACACAATTTAACCAGGAAAATCAAACTAGTCCGCTAGGGACTGGACAAGTCCGCACTTGCACGAGATCAGCAGATTAGAGTTTTCTAGATTGACGTGAATTTGGAGATTAAGGGTCGAATTCATGTAAGGAAAAGAGAATAGAAGGTATACTAGGTGTTTAGGACTCCAATGAATCAAGAAACTTGGAGGCAACACTTGGATCTCGGCGATCTAGGGTTGATGATGAACTTGGATATGATTTGGTGATGAAGAACGAAACTTGATGGAGATCTTGATCCTCTTTTGTTTCCTCCTGCTCTTCTTCTTGCTTGGGATCTCCTCCTCCCTCCTTGATGGTGGCTCTCCATGAACTAGGGTTTGGGTGGGGTGGAAAAGTGGCAAATAGATGTCAATCCAAGGGGTGGGTTGTTAATATAGAGGTGGAGGCTAGGGTTAGATAAATTTCGAGTTTGAGAGGAGTAGAGGAAGGTTTAGAGTCCCACGTGGGCTCTAAAATAGTTAGGCACGACGTCCCTAGGCCCACTTAACGTGAAACCCAAGAAACAAGTCGTAAAACAAAGGATTAATTCGGAGTTGCAAAATATCGGACAAGTCCGAAAAGGACCGGACTGGTCCGAAGTTGTCCAGAGAGAAATCGGACAACTCTGGCAAAAAATCGGAAAAGTCTGATTTTAGTCAGAGGGGAAAATGGACAAGTTCGCTAGAACACCAGACTAGTCCGGACAAGTCCATGGACTTAACAAATTTTCAAGGATTCTTGGAACACCGCACTAGTTCGCATAAGATCGGACAAGTCCGAAAGTGTCCAGAGGAAAAAACGGACTAGTCCGCAGCAAAAACGGACAAGTCCGACCGAGGTCAGAGAGAAATCGGACTAGTCCGCACTAAAATCAGACTAGTGCACACTTTCTAGAATTTTAAGTGCGATTTTGTTCCAAATCAATTTTAAACTCATTCCTCTTTATGTGGATTAATGTTAAACATGTATATGAATGTATGTAGGGCATGATGCATGAAAATGAGGGTCTTACATTCTCATGGTCTTGTGTCCAAGTATTCAGCTATCATGAGTTCAGAATTTGACATGAGTATGATGGGAGAACTCACATACTTTTTAGGGCTGCAAATGAAGCAAATCAAGGAAGGTACCTTTGTGCATCAAACAAAGTATACAAGAGACCTTCTTAAGCTCATCAACATGGACAAAAGAAAGCCTCTTCGGACACCAATGGGTACAACAACGACACTTGAGCTTGATGAAGATGGTGAACTCGTGGATCAAAAAGAATATAGAAGCATGATCGGATCACTTTTGTACCTCACGACATCAAGACCGAACATTCAATTCAGTGTATGTCTTTGTGCACGATTTCACGCTTCCCCACGTGCTTCACATCGTCAAGTCGTCAAAATGATACTCAGGTACTTACATGGAACTCAAGAATTTGGCATTTTTATTCCTTCTTCCTCAACCATTACTTTGAAATCTTTTTTGGATGTTGATTTTGGGGGTTGTAGGATTTATAGGAAAAGTGCTTTAGGTAATTCACTTGTTGCTTGGTCCTGTAGAAAACAAAGCTCAGTTGCACAATCCACAACTGAATCTGAATATGTAGCTACTGCTAACGCTTGCTCACAAATTCTTTGGATTGTTCAAACTGTTAAGGACTATGAGGTTGATCTAGATAGTGTTCCATTGTTTTGTGATAACATTAGTGGTATTTGCATTGCTAAAACCATGTGCAACATTCTAGAACCAACCACATTGACATTAGGTATCACTTTCTCTGTGATAATATTGAAAAAAGAAACATTGCGCTTACCATGTAGATACCGAACAACAATTGGCTGACATTTTTACAAAACCTTTGGATTTCACTCGTTTTTGTTTCATTCGTAGTGAAATAGGGGTTATGCATCCCCATGACTTAAATTGATGGGGAGTTTCGAAACTTGGGAAGTCTATGTGTGAATCTGAATTTAATATAATATGAGCATAGTATTTCATACATATATGACTTTGTGATTCCTTTTACATGCTAAAAGTTCTTACTACATTACTCATGCTATACATTTTGTAGTTTTTGCCATGACTAGTAATTAGAATAATTACTTGCACTAAATCTGGTCATGATCAAAATTTCCTGCTGTTTTGAACTTGTTGCATGCTCACAAGTGCTTTTAATAATGAAAAATTAATCAATCAACTATCCACATACTGAGCTTTTATGATCAAATAAAAATGAGAAAAGATCAAGAGAATATGCATGCATCGCACTTCTTCTTTTGAGATGGCTTATCATGACACTTAGATATGAACTTAGAAGAAGTTGTGTATGACTAAAACCATGACCTTAAGCTTATGATTGTCAAATGACATAGGCTTGGCTTGGTTGGTTAGAATAAGGCAGATGCGGCATATAATCTCTTGCAAATGTTATATGATAAGAATTTGTGCTTTAAATAATATTGAAAAATGAAAATCGCAGCAACAAGTGTCATGCTTTCAGGTTTTGAAATAGTTAAGTTTGTGAGATCATGACTTGCTTAAATTGAAAATTACACTTGATCTCTAGCATGGCTTACACTACTTTATGTATTTCATTGATGTGATAGTGTAAGTTACTTGATAGTATGACTTGGATGCACTTTATTTTATATGTATGTGTTACAATATGCTCATAACAATTGAAATTTATCTTTTGAACCTTGCAAAATACATTGTAAAAGGGGGAGAAATTGATCACGAATTGCATACATTCACAAGTGTTTTGGCACGATTCTTCTTAGGGGGAGATTTTTTGTTTTTCTTCTCATTTTATATCTGGTTTACAAAGGGGGAGAAATATTTCGTGGATAAAATTGTTTTCAAAACTTTTCATGTGAATAAGCCAACGTTTGGATTTTAAGTGGTGTTGCCAATTCATTCATCAAGGGGGAGATTGTGAGACCTATGTGTCCTGAATACATTGGCTATGACGATAAAAGTTTTGAATATGACCAAAACACCTTTTTCAACAAGGTACGACAATAGGTCCAGCTTGTTTTGGGTAGCTCCGGCAAGGTCCGACTTGCTTTGGCTAGGTCTGACTTCTTTGTCTAGGTCCAACTTATTTTGGTTAGGTCTGACTAGCTGTGGCTAGGTCTGACTAGCTTTGGTCAGCTCCAGCGCTAGGTTCGACTAGTTTTGGTCAGCTCCGGCACTAGGTTTGACTAGCTTTGGTAAGCTCCGGTGCTAGGTCTGACTAAGCTTTAGTAAGCCCCGGTGCTAAGTCCTGCTAGCTTTCGTAAGCTCCACCTCAAGGTCCCGTTAGTTTTTTGGCAAGGTCCGGAGCTAGATTGCAATAGTTCTGCTTTTACTTCGAAATGATTAGAACTTGCTTTACACTATGGAAAGTTTGCTTAGTATTCTTTTACTAAGTTTTTGGTTTTTTTTGTGGTTATGGTTGATATCTTTTTGCTATGGTTTGCAACATGCTTATGTGAGGTGCTCATGTAAGGTGTTGTGGTTTTCGATCTAACGAGAGTCAAGTCGAGGACTTGTGCTCGGAAGTATTGGTTGTTTGTTCATGTGCAGGTGTTACTTGAGTTCAAGACATGGCTGGTGACGGGATCCATTGAACTAGTCTTAGGGAGAAGATGTGGTTCAACAACCAAGTTCGGGAGGAATTGTGGTTGAGTTGATCGAGAGGTCGTGCAGCATGTATGAATCAAAAATAATGCATATGAAGGTATCGTGGACGTCGTTGGAAGGTGTTTGCACGTTTGCAAGGAGTGCATGAATGTGGCTACATGGTTCTGAGGTGTGATGAAGAGATGTGGACGTAAAGAATTGGTCGGAAATGTCCAACTAACTAGGTTATGGACTCAAGCTGCGGCTGAGTCGGGTTTGACTCAAATATGGAAAGATTTGAGTTGGTTATGATAGGATTCCATGTGGGTCACGAAGTTGAATTGTTAGGAATGTGGGATATGTTCTTAAAGGTGTTTGGAAGTCTTAATATTGCTTCTATCTGCATATAGAAGGGTCTTGAGCAGTTATGGAAAGTTTCGATTCGTGAACTGAGTAGGATTAAAGTCCTAGTTAGGATTGGGTTGGCCTTAGGGATGGTTATATATGCAAGAGAGGCCAGAGCTCGTGGTGCACGACTTTAGGTCTGTTCCTCTTGTTTTATATTGAATAAATATTGTAGTTTAAAGGAACTTTTGTTCCTTGTTCATTCGACTTGCTTCAGACAAGTTTCTCTCGTCGAGTTTCTGCACAGCACTACCTTGCTTCGGTAGTTTTATCATAACTCAAGTTTACAGATCCAATTGACGTGATTGTTTTTTGGTTCTCTTCACAACTTGATTATATATCATCTGTGAAAATTTCACGGTCGTTGGATTTGTGGTTTCGGATCTACACGAGTTTATTTTGCAGTGTTGCAGATCTGGTTTTTCTCGGGTAGAACAGATTGACCTTCGTTCAATCTTTCTATCGTAACTTAAGTTTTTCTCGACGGTTTTTCGTGATTCTTTTTTTCATGTCTTTGTGACTTGAATTTCCACAATCTATACTGATTTTGTCACGATTGATCACATTTAGATTTGTCGCACACACAAATGCTTAATAGATTGATTTTCTACCGAGGTGTTTTTGTTGCTTCCGCTAGAAAAGTTTTAATCTACCATTCACCCCCCTCTGGTAGCTTTTCACGTGCTCTTCCATGCTACATTCCACGACAACGATCAGAAACTCGTGACGTCGGCGTTGTCGTACACCCGGATTCAGGCCGTGAACGAGTACCAGAAGCGGCATTAGCAGCAGCAGGAATGGGACCCATTTAGGAAAAACCCCGACATGTACTTGACAGAGGAGCAGTACGCAGATGTAAGTTTTTATTGTTAAATATTTATAATACCTATGTATTTTAACAATATTGAAGAAATATGATTACATGGTCAACCCAGGCGTACCGAGCTCTCTGTCGGTACTGGGCTAGTGATGCTTTCACTAAGTCCACAAAGGCTTGACAGTGTCGGGGGTCACCCCCCTCTGGTAGCTTTTCACGTGCTCTTCCATCCTACATTCCACAACAAAGATCGGAAACTCGTAACGTCGGCGTTGTCGTACACCCGGATTCAGGCCGTGAACGAGTACAGAAGCGGCATTAGCAGCAGCAGGAACGGGACCCATTTAGGAAAAACCCTAACCCGCTGATCTCGCGCAGTGCGGACTTGTCCGGTCCCTAGCGGACTAGTCCGATCTTCCTGGTTAAATTGTGTTGAATTAAATCTAAAATTTGATTTAATAAACTCCAAACCTGTATAAACTTGTTAAAAGCTATTAGAACTAGTTAGTGATGATTAAAAGCAACTCATTAACATGTTCCACCTTATATTTGCATTAATCATGCATGTCATGTCATATTGTGTAATATTTGTGCATCTTTTGATTGTAATTTTTGTCTTGTATGTTTATTGTTCGGATTAGACGGATTTGCGCTAGAGAGTGCCGCGAAGGATCCGCAGCACCAAGAGTTTGAACGCTTTGACCCGAACCAATCCCAAGAGCAAGGCAAGTGTCCTTGAAGCATATTGATCCTGTTTTTAAAATAAATTTTTTGTTTGCAAAACTGCATGCTTGTGTCAATTTGATGGGAAATCCTATGATAGGAAGTTTACTAGAATTGTTCAACCACACTTGTCACCTGGAATTCATGGTAGAGAGTGGGGATGGGCTTACATTTTGTAGTTTTTGCCATGACTAGTAATTGGAATAATTACTTACACTAAATCTGGTCATGATCAAACTTTCTTGCTGTTTTGAACTTGTTGCATGCTCACAAGTGCTTTTAATAATGAAAAATTAATCAATCAACTATCCACATACTGAGCTTTTATGATCAAATAAAAATGAGAAAAGATCAAGAGAATATGCATGCATCGCACTTCTTCTTTGAGATGGCTTATCATGACACTTAGATATGAACTTAGAAGAAGTTGTCTATGACTAAAACCATGACCTTAAGCTTATGATTGTCAAATGACATAGGCTTGGCTTGGTTGGTTAGAATAAGGCGGATGCGGCATATAATCTCTTGCAAATGTTATATGATAAGAATTTGTGCTTTAAATAATATTGAAAAATGAAAATCGCAGCAAAGTGTCATGCTTTCAGGTTTTGAGATAGTTAATTTTGTGAGATCGTGACTTGCTTAAATTGAAAATTACACTTGATCTCTAGCATGGCTTACACTACTTTATGTATTTCATTGATGTGATAGTGTAAGTTACTTGATAGTATGACTTGGATGAACTTTGTTTTATATGTATGTGTCACGATATGCTCATAACAATTGTAATTTGTCTTTTGAACCTTGCTAAATACATTGTCAAAGGGGGAGAAATTGATCACACATTGCATACATTCACAAGTGTTTTGACACGATTCTTCTTAGGGAGACAATTTTTGTTTTTCTTCTCATTTTATATCTGGTTTACAAAGGGGGAGAAATATTTCGTGGAGAAAATTGTTTTAAAAACTTTTCAAGTGAATAAGCCAATGTTTGGATTTTAAGTGGTGTTGCCGATTCATTCATCAAGAGGGAGAATGTGAGACCTATGTGTGCTGAATACATTGGCTATGACGATAAATGTTTTGAATATCACCAAAACACCTTTTTCAACAAGGTATGACAATAGGTCCAGCTTGTTTTGGGTAGCTCCGGCAAGGTCCGACAAAAGGTCCGACTTGCTTTGGCTAGGTCCGACTTCTTTGTCTAGGTCCAACTTATTTTGGTTAGGTCCGACTTGCTGTGACTAGGTCTGACTAGCTTTGGTCAGCTCGAGCGCTAGGTCCGACTAGTTTTGGTCAGCTTCGGCGCTAGGTTCGACTAGCTTTTGTAAGCTACGGTGCTAGGTCCGACTAAGATTTAGTAAGCCCCGGTGCTAGGTCCTGCAAGCTTTGCTAAGCTCCAGCTCAAGGTTCCGTTAGTTTTTCGGCAAGGTCCGGAGCTAGATTGCAATGGTTTTGCTTTTACTTCAAAATGATTCGAACTTGCTTTGCTCTATGGAAAGTTTCCTTAGTATTCTTTTACTAAGTTTTTGGTTTGTTTTGGTGGTTATGGTTGATATCTTTTTGCTATGGTTTGCAAGATGCTTATGTGAGGTGCTCATGTAAGGTGTTGTGGTTTTCGATCTAACGAGAGTCAAGTCGAGGACTTGTGCTCGGATGTATTGGTTGTTTGTTCATGTGCAGGTGTTGCTTGAGTTCAAGACATGGCTGGTGACGGGATCCATTGAACTAGTCTTAGGGAGAAGATGTGGTTCAACAACCAAGTTCGGGAGGAATTGTGGTTGAGTTGATCGAGAGGTCGTGCAACATGTATGAATCAAAAATAATGCATATGAAGGTATCGTGGACGTCATTGGAAGGTGTTTGCACGTGTGCAAGCAGTGCATGGATGTGGCTACATGGTTCTAAGGCGTGATGAAGAGATGTGGACGTAAAGAATTGGTAAGAAAGGTCCAACTAACTAGGTTATGGACTCAGACTGCGGCTGAGTTGGGTTTGACTCAAATATGGAAAGATTTGAGTTGGTTATGATAGGATTTCGTGTGGGTCATGAAGTTGAATTGTTTTAGGAATGTGGGATATGTTCTTAAAGGTGTTTGGAAGTCTTAAAATTGCTTCTATCTGCGTATAGAAGAGTCTTGAGCAGTTATGGACAGTTTCGATTCGTGAACTGAGTAGGATTAAAGTCCTAGTTAGGATTGGGTTGGCCTTAGGGATGGTTATATAAGCAAGAGAGGCCAGAGCTCGTGGTGCACGACTTTGGGTCTGTTCCTCTTGTGTTCTATTGAATAAATATTGTAGTTTAAAGGAACTTTTGTGCCTTGTTCGTTCGACTTGTTTCAGACAAGTTTCTCTCGTCGAGTTTCTGCACATCACTACCTTGCTTCGGTTGTTTTATCATAACTCAAGTTTACAGATCCAATTGACGTGATTATTTTTGGGTTGTCTTCACAACTTGATTGTATATCATCTGTGAAAATTTCACGGTCATTGGATTTGTGGTTTTGGATCTACATGAGTTTATTTTGCAGTGTTGCAGATCTGGTTTTTCTCATGTAGAACAGATTGCCTTCTTTCAATCTTTCGATCGTAACTTAAGTTTTTCTCGACGGTTTTTCGTGATTCTTTTTGTCATGTCTTTGTGACTTGATTTTCCACAATCTATACTGATTTTGTCGTGATCATATTTAGATTGGTCAAACACACAATTGCTTAACAGATTGATTTTCTACCGAGGGATTTTTGTTGCTTCCGCTAGAAAAGTTTTAATCTACCATTCACCCCTCTCTCGTAGCTTTTCACGTGCTCTTCCATCCTACATTCCACGACAATGATCGGAAACTCATGACGTCGGCGTTGTGGTACGCCCGGATTCAGGCCGTGAACGAGTACCAGAAGCGGCATTAGCAGCAGCAGGAACGGGACCCATTTAGGAAAACCCCGACACGTACTTGACAGAGGAGCAGTACGCAGATGTAAATTTTTGTTGTTAAATATTTATAATACCTACGTATGTTAACAATATTGATGAAATATGATTACATGGTCAACCTAGGCGTACCGAGCTCTCTGTCGGTACTGGGCTAGCGTTGCTTTCATTAAGTCCACAAAGGCTTGACAGTGTCGGGAGTCAGAGGGCAAGCACCACTAAGTTGGCGGCGGCTAAATGCATGGTAAGTATATTTGAAGTTCATTTATGTGTTTATAATATATTTGTCCAACTAACACAACTATTTAGGAGAGAGAGACAAGTCAGGAGCTGACCCCAACCCAAGTTTGGAAGAGAGGTCACAAGGGAAATGACCCTTCCCAGCCTGAACCGTGCAGTCAGGTCGCGACCGATCGACAGGTAAGTTTTTAAAATTCATCAATTTAATTATAAATAATACTGTTATTGAAACGCTTACACGATTTCTTTCCTTTTTAGGAAAAGTAAACATAGGAGGTCGTGAAGATACACGACGAAGATTACTATTGGGATAACGCACTGATCGACCCCAAGCTGTGTACGCGAGCGGAGGCAGAAAGGCCCGTACACAGTGAGTTGGTCATTGGTTTCATGTTTTTTCAATCTACCTTCTTTTACTTAATATTTTACATTCTTTGCAGGTTTGCCATTTTTGATGGAGTTGTTGACTCGAGGTCGGCGCGACATTCAAGAGGCGCTTCATCAACGCAAGCCTCGTCTGTTGGGCCGTCAAGTGGCCATCTCTCGCAGACTCAGGCGGAGCTCAATGCCATGAAGGAGACGCTGACATGGACCCAGGCAGAGCTTGACAGGACAAGGGCCATCTAGAAGATCACAACCAACTACATTGCCCAGATGCAGACAACAATGGAGGTACGTAATTTAAACTACTGTAGTTTAATTTCATAGTATTTTAGTAGCATATATATTTTAATATTTTGCAATAGTAGGCCCTAGCTCGATAGATCGATCACAAGATCAAGATTCCTTCGTTTCAGCTGCCGCAGATGACCCTGGCACAAACTCTCCCAGCACATGTGCCCCGGCCCAGGAAATAAACTCTTACTTTAATATTATCATATTTATTTCACATGGGGAGAGAAGAAGGTGAAACATAGGGTGAGAGAGAGTGAAATAGAGGTGGAGTAAGAGAGACAATGATAGGTTAAGAGAGAGAGGGATGAGATAGCGGTGGAGTAAGAGAGACATAGATAGGAAGAGATAGAGTGCGAGAGAGAGAGGGGGTAAAGTGAGAGAGAAAGGATGCTAGATTGGGAGAGGAAGAGAGTGAGAAAAAGAGAGGATGGATGGAGAGAGTGGGAGAGGAAGATAGTGAGAGAGAGGAGTGAGAGGAAGAGAGTGGGAGAATAAGAGAAAGAGAGGGAGAGGAAGAGAGAAAGTGTGACAGAAAAGAGAGCGAGAGAAAGTGAGTGAGAGAAAGTGGGGGAGAGAAAGATAGTGAGAGAGAGGAAGAGAGAAAGAGAGGAAGAGGAATAGAGAACGTGTGACGGGAAGAGAGTGAGAGGAAGAGAGTGAGAGAAAGTGAGGGAGACGAAGTGAGAGAGCGAAAGAGAGTGAGTGAATGAGAGAAAGAGAGGAAGAGGAAGAGAGAAAATGTGATAGAAAGAGAGGAAGAGGAAGAGAGTGAGACAAAGAGAGAAAGAGAGAGAGGGAGAGGAAGTGAGTGTGAGAGAAAGAGAGGGAGAGAGGGAGAGGAAGAGAGTGAGAGAAAGAGAGAGAGAAGAGAGTGAGAGGATGAAAGTTAGAGAGAGAAAGAGTGTGAGAGAAACAAAAAGAGACATGTATTTGTAACATGTATAATTCTAATGTTCTTCTGTAAGGTTCGGCGACAGAGGCGCAAACTCCTTCGGCACGGCTACTGGCATCCAGAGGGACGCGCGGAGACGAGCTTTTCAGCTCCGGGGGTAGTCGAGAGGCTAGCGTGTAGCACACTTGTAATGTGTTGTGGTGAATGTGTTGTTGGACTATATATTGATGTTGTGGTGAATCTGTGACTATATAATGCTGCTGTTGTTTGAATCTGTTAGCTCGCCATCGTGCGAGGTAGGCATTTTCTATTTTTTTTAATTACAAACCTAACTTATGTTGGCTATGAAAAAGCTGACGTAAGTTAGCCCAGGTTAACTTACGTCGGTCCAACCATGCCGACGTAAGTTAGCCCATGTAACTAACATCGGCTTTGTCAAAGCCGACGTAAGTAAAGGCTCTTACTTACGTTGGCCTCGGCTGACCGACGTAGGTTACCTGGCCCAGCAGCCCACAGCCTAGCCCGGAAACGTACTACGTCGGTT
Source organism: Tuctoria greenei (assembly GCA_036927565.1). Taxonomy (NCBI): domain Eukaryota; kingdom Viridiplantae; phylum Streptophyta; class Magnoliopsida; order Poales; family Poaceae; genus Tuctoria; species Tuctoria greenei. Next base: position 152,371,681 of record JAYESD010000011.1, read on the forward strand.
GCGGGCCGCTGACGTAAGTTAACTAATTTACATCGGCGGCCGACGTAAACTAGTTAACTTACGATCAAACTTTAAAATCAGTCAATAACTGTTGTAATTAAGGGAAAACCAATATAAATTACTTAATTACGCCAGTTTAGCCCTTAATTACGTCGGCTCTGGCCGATGTAAGTAGTCGGAATTGTTGTAGTGCATTCAATGGTCTCACCTAAAAGCGGCATAGGTCATTCATCCTATGTCGTCATGAGGATTCACATCGCTAGATGCGGATAGCTTTGACGGCAATATTTTGTACCGTTGTGGTTAGCTGTGTGAGGTACTGAGGTCTCTGTCCCATGACTTGACGCATGGCTTCAATGTCGATGGCTCACCAGATTATTTCTTTTTAATAGATTCTCAGATTTATGACTATACCTTAGCAATAATTAATACTCCGTAGATAGCAAGTCGAACAAAAACAGAGCCATCGGTGAAATAGTGAGGTCGAGTGGTGGTCTAATTAATCCTGGATGACTAACCTTGCGTCGTCGTATGGACGTTAGTTCATCTCCCGTTGTAATGGACGTTAGGTTTAGACTTTAGATTCCATGTAACCCTTTGTCAATAGTTGCGTCTTTACCTAGCTCTCATATAGAACAAAAACTGCAAGCCACTTGCAAGGATAACATTGAAAAAACATTAGAGATCTTGCTTGCGTTTTCATGTTCTTCACTCGAGTAATGAATTTGTTGACGAGAATCCATAGTCTTTTTCTTAATTTTCCTTCTCTCCGATATGTTTTTCTAAGATAAAATGGCAGGTGCACTGTCAATTTATTAGCTAGAGAAGGTAGAACACAGAGTGTGGTGGTACACACAACGAAAAAACATATCAGAAAAGCAAAAGGCAAACCATTAAAAAAATACAGCGAAAAAACAAGTTAGATCATTTATTACTCTATACACTACTCTATACACTATTCTCATTCTACTTTTATAGTATTTACTGTAAATTTACACCATTCAGTAACGTATACAGCATAACCGGTGTAGACTGTCTTACTCTCTCATGCATGCAGCTATCTACACTCTTCATCTTAAAAACTTATAACTTTTTAGTTTATTTTTAAATTAAAAATGATAAGTATTTTAAAATGGAGGGAGTAGTTTAAACCGGAAGCAAGTGCTGGTGGGAGCATCACCGATGATGCATGCGAGTTTGAAGTAATCGATCTTGTCAAGAGGACTACTTCAAATATCTTTCCATTATGTTCCTACAAAATATTACATCATGTGCATAAAATTCGCCCCACGTGCTACCTTGACTTTTTCTTTTTGCTTCTATGTCGTGTACCGTTTTGATGATCGATTCCTCGGCGCTTTCCTGGGTCTCCGATTTTGGGACTTGGTCTCGGATAGTAGAGTCTTTTTATATACTTCCTCCGTTTCTTTTTATTTATCGTCAGCTAATTTATTTTTAAACTATTGGTGACAAATAAAAAGAAACAGAGGGAGTATTATTCTTGACAAATTATAAGTCATCATTCTTATCATCAGTACCTTATAATAATATTAGGGCAGTGGATCCAAACGAAAATAGTAGGAGGCTGAACTGTTCGTAGCTCCATATTGCCTATGCAACCATCGAGATGTACAGCCTCTCGGAAAACTGGTAGAGCTGGACAACCGAATAGCTACATAAGATGCAGTCATGCTGATGATAATTATGATATTATATCGTACAATATATACAATCAGATCTGACGCTGCTACGAAGCAGTAGCTGCCAGCGGCCGGTTGGTAGTTCATCTCCATGTCGATGGTCACCAACGGTCCTCGCTCGCCTGGATGCATGTTCCGGTCACTACCAGCTTTGGTTAACTTTCACGTGTTCCGAGATAAGGTTGAATCATGATTGGCCGCCGTTTTACTCGGTCAAACGATCGAACAGCAGCAACCCACCCTCACAAGAATCGCCCCGGCGTTCATCACAATGCAATAGGAAATATCTTTGGTGACCCCGTTCTCCAAGCCCTCTCCTCCTCTATGTCGGACCATTATCCACTTATTTTGTTGCCGTTCGAAGAAGACTGCAGAAGCCGTTCTTTTCGCTTCGATGAACATTGGCTGCACATGCCCGGCTTCGGTGAATGCGTGCAGGAGGCCTGGTCTCAGCAGATCCCCTCCCAGCATAACGCTATGCTTACGCTACATCTCAAGCTATCCCGAACGGCCCAAGCTCTCCGACGCTGGTCACGTACTCATATTCCCCAAGGTAAACTTGCTTCGGCACTTTGCAGAGAAGTCATTTTCAGACTCGATGAAGCTATGGAGCACAGGTCCTTGTCGGATCAGGAAAGAGAGGTGAGGGCAATACTCAAACACCGAATTTTGGGGCTTGCTGTAATAGAGAAATCTAGGGCCAGACAACAGTCCCATTTGACTTGAATTCGGAAGAGCGACGCCAATACCCAGTATGTTCACGCCATCGCAAACTCCAGAAGGAAAACCAATTTTATACAATCACTAGAGACAGACGACGAGATCATCTTTTCAAAGGCTGGAAAGGAACAGTCTATTTTCCAACACTTCAAATAGCACCTTGGATCTCACCACCCCAGAAACCTGTCTCTTGATTTCTCAAACACTACAAGAAACAATGAATAAAGTGTCGGTTTAGTTAGAGGCATCGGTCCCGACACATTTAAATATATTAAGAGTGTCGGTTTACAAAAACCGATACCCGTAAACTAAATGCGTCGGCCGAACTTAAAAAACCGACACACATAATAAATGCATCGGCGCAACTGACACTTCTAATTAAATATGTCGGCCAAACAAACAAAACCGACAAATATAACTATGAGTGTCGGTGTTGTCTCACAAACCGACGTATCTGAACTGGAACCGCCGCCTGCGAAAATTTGATCCGCCGCCCGCGTCCTAGCAAAAATTTTCTCCACACGGCGCGTCCTCACTATCCAATTTTTTAATTCACCTTCTCTTGGGACTCGGTCCTGGCGTATTTCTCTTTAAATGGAGCAGCGTCCACAGCAGCATGGCAGTTTCTGTTTCTTTTTCTCCCCCCCCCCCGAGCGACTGGGCGCAGGCGAAGGCGCAGCACCGCGGGGTCAAGCCACCGCCTCCGCGCCCCCACGGCCGCCGCCGCCTACGCGACCCCCGGCCGCCGCTGTTCGTGCCCCTGCGACCTCTGCCTCGGTCCGCGCCCGCCGCCGTCTCCCCGCCGCGGCCGCCGTCGCCTCGGTCCGCGCCTGCCCCCGCCTCCACGCCGCGGCCGCCGTCGCCTCGGTCCGCGCCCGCCGCCGCCTCCCCGCCGCGCCCGCCGTCGCCTAGGTCCGCACCCGCCACCGCCTCCCCGTCTCCCCGCCGTCGCCTCTCTCCGCACCTGCCACCGCCTCCCCGCCTCGATCTGCACCCGCCGCCTCTGCATCCGCCCCGGCGACCTCTGCCGCCGTGTCGGTGCCCCCATGCCCAATGCCGTGCCGCACCCACTGTAACCTTGGCACCCGCCCCGGTGACCTCCGCCCCTGTGCGTACCGTGGCGACGGCCGCCCCTGCCCACCGTAAACGGAGGAAGATCCGCGTGAAAAAAATGGAGGAAAACAAAAAATGTCGGTAGACCGCGAAAATGCAAGATTTGTTTCTGCGACGCGTGCAATAAAACGGAGGAAAAACGTCGGTATCAGTGGGCGACGCTTATAAGAGTGTCAGTCTTAGGAACCGACGCTTTTAAGTGGATTAAAAGCATCAGTTTGAGTGGCCGAAGCATTTATATGTAAGGGTGTCGGGTTTTGGAAACCGACGCCTATAACACGTAAAAGTGTCGGCCCCGACACACTTAATTGTTAAATGCGTCCGAAATATTTCGTCGGCTAAGAGCGTCGGTCTACCGACGCCTTTAGAGTATGGGTGTCGGTTTCTATACACAACAGACGTTCATATGGCCGACGCCCTATTGACGAATTCCTGTAGTGAAAGCTAGGAAGGCAGCGGCATGACCTTCAACACTTGGACCAGCGAATCACTGAGGAAGAAGTATACAGTGTAATAAAGGAATGCCCAAGTGCAAAGCATTGGGGCCGGATGGTTTCTCCGGACACTTCCTCCCCTCTTGCTGGGACATAATCAAATCTGACTTTTTAGCTGCGGTACATCAGTTCTGCAAGACCATCCAGCAAGGATTAAGTGTGGGATTTGCTAATCATCCCTAGTGGTGTATCTACCAGGATCTAAAGCAAAGCATGACAGAACGTGATATATGATAGATCTTAGGAAAGGAACAAGAGAGAAGAGGATTCGATGTACCTTAGCTGTGTGTACCTTTGTTGTTGAGAAGGTCGCCGACGAGGGGAGACGGCGGCGCTGCAGATCCGTGGGGAAGGATGACAAGGTCGTGACATGGCCTTCCCCTCACTTTTGTGCTCCTTAAAGATCAGATCTGATACTGGTTATTAGTGGGTTAACCCTGTTAGCCACTAATGAGCCCCTTAAATATGTAAGGCATCACATGAGAGGGGGCTTTGCCTGTGTAACGGCCTACACCCCAGTTCAGGGTGCGATGTGGAGCCAGAATGGGCCGTTAGACCCATTATGTTGGAGATTGTAGGATCGAAGAGCACGTGAAAAGCTACCAAAGGGGGGGGGGGTGAATGGTAGATTTAAAAATCTTACGCAGCGGAAACAATTAAACCCCGAACCCTTTCGGCAGAAAAATGATATGTTAAAGAAATCGTGTGTGAGACTAATCTAAATGTGTTTCACCATGACAAAAGTGATAGATATCAGAGAGAATCAAGTTACGAAGACAACACAAAAAGAATCACTCAAATCCGTCAAGAAAAACTCAAGTTATGATCGAAAGATCAAACAATGGTCAATCTGCCCTACCCGAGAAAAAACAGTTCTGGAACACTGCAAAGAAACTCGTGTAGATCATAGACCACAAATCCAATGACCATGAAATTTTGAAATATGATAGACAATCAAGTTTTGAAGACAAACCAAAAAGAATCACGTCAATTGGATCTGTAAAACTCGAGTTATGATAAAACCACCGATGAAAGATAATGCTGTCCAGAAACTCAATGAGTAAAACTTGTCTGGAACAAGTCGGATGAACAAGGCACAAAAGTTCCTTCAAACTATGAATTTTATTCAATAGAACACAAGAGGAACAGCCCCAAAGTCGTCTCTCACGAGCTCTGGGCTCCCTTGCTTATATAACCAGCCATTAGGCCAACCCAATATCAACTAGGACTCCAATCCTACTCAGATTACGAATCGTAACTTTCCATAACTGCTCAAGATTCTTCTATACGCAAATAGAAGCAATCTTAATACTCCCAAACACCTAAAGAACGTATCCCACATTCCTTCTAAACAACTCAAATTCGTGACACACACGAAATCCTAACATGACCAACTCGATACTTTCCATACCGAGCCATAACTGACTTCGCCGCAGCCAAAGTCAACAACCAATACGATCCGATCCTTCCAACCAGATCTTCCCTTCCTTATACCATCTTTGGAACCATGTTGCCACGTCATGCACCGCATGCATACGTGCGAACACCTTCCTTCGGCGTTCAGTAACCTTCATATGCACCGCCCTTGATTCAATCATCCTGCGCGACCTCCTGATCAGCTCAACCACAATTCCTCCCGAACTTGGTTGTTGGAACCTCATCTCCTCCCTGAGACTAGTCCAATGGATCCCGTCACCAGCCATGACTTGAACTCAAGCAACACCTGCACATGAATAAACAACCAATCCATAGGAGCCCAAGTCCTCGACTTGACTCAAGTTATTTCCGAGCACAACACCTTACGTGAGAAGCTCACATCAGCATGTTGCAAAACCACAGTAACACGATATCATCCATATCAACCAAAACGCACCAAAAACTTAGCAAATGAATGCTAAGCAATCTTTCCAACAATGTAAAGCAAGTACGAAACATTGCAAATGAAAAGCAGAAGCACTGTGGGCAAGTTCCGGACCTTGCCAGAGCAACCCGGAGCTTGAGCCGGAGCTAACAAAAGCTAGTAGAATCTAGTGCCGGAGCTTACCAAAACTAGTACAACCAAGCTCCCGCCGGAGCTTACAAAACTAGCAGGACCTAGCGCCGGAGCTAACCAGAACTAGTCGGAACTAGTAAACCCAAAAGCCGGAGCTAGAAAAATCAACTCGGAGCTTAGCAAAAACACGCCAAAGCTATCAAAGGCATGTCGGAGCTAAAGACAAAACTCATCGGAGCTGACCAAAGCTAGTCGGACCTAGCATCGAACGTAACCGGAGCTACCCAAAACAAGCCGGACCTACCGTCGGACCTTGCTGTAGCTCAGAGCTAGAGTCGGACCTTGATAAAAAGGTGTTTTGGTGATATTTAAAACTTTTATCATCAAAGCCAAGTATATTCACTACAAGCCAATGTATTCAGCACACATAGGTCTTACAATCTCCCCCTTGATGAATGCATTGGCAACACCATTTAAAATTTGAACATTGGCTTATTCACATAAAAGTTTTGAAGGCAATTTCTCCCCTTTTGTAAATCAAAAGTAAAATGAGAAGAAAATCACTCCCCCTTTATTATCTCTCCTTATGCCTCCTTTATTATCTTTCTCTTCATGCTTATCTCTCCCCCTTTGACAATGTATTCAACAAGTCATGAGAATATAAACAAATTATCTCTCTCTCTTTAGTTGTTATGAGCATATTATAACATATACATATAAACAAAGCTCTTCCAAATCATACTATCAAGTACCTTACATTATCACATCAATGAAATACATAAAGTAGTGTAAGCCATGCTAGAGATCAAATGTAATTTTCAATTTAAGCAAGTCATGATCTCACAAACTTAACTATCTCAAAACCTGAAAGCATGACACTAGTTGCTGCATTTTATTATTTTTGAAAGCATTAATTTTGATCATATGATATTTGCAAGAGATTATATGCGCATCAGCCTTATTCTAACCAACCAAGCCAAGCCTATGTCATTTGACAATCAGAAGCTTAAGAACATGGTTTTAGTCATACACAACTTCTTCCAAGTTCATATCTAAGTGCAATGACAAGCCATCTCAAAAGAAGAAGTGTGATGCATGCATATTCTTTTGATCTTTTCTCAATTTATATTTGTTCATAAAAACTCAACATGTGAGTTGATTACTTGATTAATTCTTTATGATTAAAAGCATTTGTGAGCATGCAACGAGTTCAAAACAGCAAGAAAGTTCGACCATGACCAGATTTAGTGTAAGTAATTATTTCAATTACTAGACATGGCAAAAGCTACAAAATGTATAACACGAGTAATGTAAGAACTTTCAGCATGTAAAAGGAATCACAGAGTCATATGTGTATGAAATACTATGCTCACATTATTTTAATTTCAGATTCACACATAGACTTCCCAAGTTTCAAAAACTCCCCTCAATTTAAACCATGAGGATGCATAACCCCTATTTCACTACGAATGAAACAAAAACGAGTGAAATCCAAAGGTTTTGTAAAAATGTCAGCCAATTGATGTTCGATATCTACATGGTGAAGCACAATGTTTCCTTTTTCAACGTTATCTCGGAGAAAGTGATACCTAATATCAATGTTCTTAGTTCTAGAATGTTGCACAGGGTTTTTGGCAATGCAAATAGCACTAGTGTTATCACAAAACAGTGGAACACTATCTAGATCAACCCCATGGTCCTTAAGTGTTTGAACAATCCAAAGAATTTGTGAACAAGCACTAGCAGCAGCTACATATTCAGATTCGGCTGTGGATTGTGCAACTGAATTTTGTTTTCTGGAGGACCAAGCAACAAGAGAATTACCAAGAAAATGACAAGCACCGGAAGTACTTTTCCTATCAATCCTACAACCCCCAAAATCAGCATCCGAAAAAGCTTTCAAAGTAATGGTTGAGTAAGAAGGAAGAAAAATACCAAATTCTTGGGTTCCATGTAAGTACCTGAGAATCCTTTTGATGGCTTGACGATGTGAAACACATGGGGAAGCTTGAAACCTTGCACAAAGACATACGCTGAATTGTATGTCCGATCTTGATGCCGTGAGGTACAAAAGTGATCCGATCATGCTTCTATATTCTTTTTGATCCACAGATTCACCATCTTCATCAATTTCAAGTGTTGTTGCTGTTCCCGTTGGAGTCCGAAGAGGCTTGCTTTTGTCCATGTTGAAACGCCTTAGGAGGTCTTTGGTATACTTCATTTGATGCACAAAGGTACCCTCCTTGGTTTGCTTGATTTGCAGCCCCAAAAAGTAAGTGAGTTCACCCATCATACTCATTTCAAATTCGGAACTCATCATTGCTGAAAACATGGACACAAGATCATGAGAAACACAACCAAAGATAATATCATCCACATACACTTGAACGAATAATGAGTCATTGCCATGCTTAAGCACAAAAAGAGTTTTATCAACCTTGCCCATGGTAAACCCCTGTTCAAGTAAGAATGTTTTTAACCTATCATACCATGCTCTAGGGGCATGTTTGAGACCGTATAAGGCTTTGGACAGTTTGTAAACATGATTAGGAAAATCTGGATTTTTAAAACCCGGTGGTTGTTTGACATAAACCTCTTCATCTATGTAGCCATTAAGAAAAGCACTTTTAACATCCATTTGATATAGCTTAAAACCTTTAGATGCTGCAAAAGCTAACAAAATTCTTATGGCTTCTAATCTAGCGACACGAGCAAAAGTTTCATCAAAATCTAGACCTTCAACTTGAGTGAAACCTTGAGCAACCAACCTAGCCTTATTCCTAACCACAACCCCATCCTCACTTTTTTTATTTTTATATACCCATTTAGTTCCAATTAATGTGTGACCTTGAGGTGGAGGTACAAGTTTCCAAACATTATTTATTTCAAAATTTTCTAACTCTTCTTGCATGGCAATAATCCAAGATTCATTAGTGAGTGCGTGTGATATATCTTTGGGTTCAAAAGAAGCAACAAAAGCAGAATGAGCATGAGAGTTTGGATCACAAAACCTGGACCGTGTGACTCGTTCATGCAAGCTTCCAATCATCTGTTGTGGGGGATGATCTTTGTAAAAATATAGGGGAACAGATGTCTCACAAGCTTCTTCTTCATTAGGTTCATCGTAGATTGATGAGCTTGTGACTTGTGGACAATCAGGACCAGCATAGGTGATAGCTGGAGCTTGTTCAATGTCCAGAGCTGGACATGTGTCAACTTCGGAACTACTAGGCAGTATCACCGGCATTTCTTCATCTTCAAAAATACCCTCCCCCTGAGGATACGGATCTGGTCCTGCAACACCGGAGCTAGTACCTGGGCTAGCTTCATCAAAAGACACTTCACAAGTCTCCACAATTTTGTTAGTGTCAAGTAAAAGCACACGGTAGCCTCTAGTATGAGATGGATAACGAAGAAACATGCCATCAATGGATCGAGGTTCAAATTTATCAAGATTACCATGTTTCTTAACAAAGCATTTGCAACCAAAGACCCGAAAGTGTGTAACACTAGGCCTATGTCCAAACCGAAGCTCATATGGTGTTTTACCTAGCTTAGTATGCAAGAACACACGATTTGAGACATAACAAGCGGTTGCTAACACATCAGCCCAAAATTTCCTAGGAGTTTGATATTCATCAAGCATAGTCCTAGCCATCTCAACAAAGGTTCTGTTCTTTCTTTCTACAACACCGTTTTGTTGAGGTACATATGGGGAAGAAAATTGATGATCTATTCTATTTTCAGCACAAAAGTGATCAAAAGATTGATTTTTAAATTCAGTTCCATTATCACTTCTAATTGCTTTTAATGATCCTGGGTGATCAATTGATAATCTAAGAAATAAAGTTCTAAAGTGACTAAAAACTTCATTCTTAGACGCCATAAAGTAAACCCAAGAGTATCTACAATAATCATCAACGATAACAAGAACATACCATTTACCTCCGAAGGATTGAACTCGTGAAGGTCCTACGGTGTCAAGATGCAAGAGTTGACATGGTTCAGTTGTCATGATCATTGTGAGAGGAGTATGTGAACCTGCAACCATCTTAGCATGTCTACAAGAAGAGCACACAATTTCTTTGTCCTCTTTAAGCTTAGGCAGCCCACATATGCGATCAAGAGCACTAACACGCGTTAGGTGATCAAAGCCTACGTGACCAAGTCTACGATGCCAAAAATATAAGTCCTTTGAATCATTAGCAACTAGACACCTATGCTTAGAGGAAGACATATCGAAATCAGCTTTAAAAACTCTTCCAAACCGAGACATGTTAAAAATAAGCTCACTATTTGAACCTACAACTTTGCAGCAGTTTTTATTGAAAATAATTTCCAGATTTTCATCTAGCAATTGTGAAACAGAAAGCAAGTTGTATTTCAAATTTTTGACAAGTGCCACATCCTTCAAAGTGTAGTGATCATTTACTCTAACCGAACCCTTAGCAATTATAGGAGTTGAAGAATTATCGGCAAAAATAACATTTTCTACACGTGACACAAAAGAGAGGGAGGAGAACCAATCTTTGTTACCGGTCATGTGGCGTGAGCAACATAAATCCACAATCCAAATGTTCTCCTTCCTCAAACGTGTAACCTACATAAAAGCACAATACGTCGATGACTCAATACTGGGGTTAGTCAAAAAGCGTTTAGGTATCCAGTACTGAGTCACACGATGTGCAGTAGGAAAAACACGCGAAAGCTGAGATAAAACAGCAAGTTTATGAGTCGAAGTTTGAGGTTTTCTATTTTTAACTCTTTTAGCACAAGAACCAGTAGCTGCGGAGGTAAAAGCAGCAGTTCCAAAAGACAAGGCTGAAGCTCCGAAAACAAAAGCTGAAGTTCCGAAGGAAACAACAGAAGGTTCGGGAGCTCTCGGAGCTATCGGAACTATTGGAGCTGCTTTTGCGGATTTCTTACCAGAAGGTCTGGAAGCTACCTTTTCAAATTTTGACTCACTAAAGCAGGTTGTGTTTTTCTAATTGCATGAAATTTATAAGATCCATCAATTTTTCTTTCCTTTTTCTGTTGTTTAGCTAGTCTATAACAAAAAACTATGACATGACCATCTCTACCACAGAAGGTACAATGAAATTTAACTTTGTGTTCTTGTCTAGATGAGCAAGCAATATTTCTATTTGAAACCGAATGAGGCAACACTCCTGCAGATTTGAAAACCACTCATTTTTGTTTAGGAACTGTTTGAATCAAACCACTTCCTAATGACTTTACAATTTTAGGTGGATGTGCCTTAGCATGAGCATGAGAATCAAAACCTAAACCAGTTTTATTATTGCAAGACTTGGAAGAATTCAGCAGCAATTTTAGGTTCTTATTCCCATTACAAAACCGATCTAATGTCCTATGCATGTCATCAAGTTTATTGGACAGATCAAGGCAATTTTCAAATGAAGTTTTTCCTTTTAGTTTGCAATTTGAACAAAATTTAACTTCATGAGAACGTAAAGCATTGTTCAATATAGAAATTTCATTCATAGCATCCTGTAGTTTCTTATCAAGATCCTCACAAGTAGAACAATGCAAATCAATTGTAGAACAACTAGCATCTTTCAAGTTTTTATCATTAAGTGCAGCAAGCTCTTTGTCCTTTTCAATTTCTTCATCAAGTCTATCTAGAGTGGAGGAGCGTGCACTTCTTAATGTGGACAATTGTTCATAGATTAAGTCACATGAGGGACATGCATCATCACTAGGAATCAAAGTTTTTAAACGGTTAATTTCAGATTCTAGTGATTCAATTTTAGCAGCATTATCCCTAAGCTTTTTGTCCTTTTTATTGACAATAATAGTTGCACGAGAAATAGCATCACACATTTCATTGCAAGTAGAACATACCACATCGTCTTCACTGTTGTGTTCTGCATCCTCCTGACTTGATCTTGATCTTGTTTTGCCCGCCATGAAGCATAAGTTGGCCAGATCGTCATCATCTTCATCACTTTCAAAGTCTACATCACTTGAACTAAGTTCTTGAAGTGCGGTGATGAAGCTGTTAATCATCTTGCATCCTATGGTACCCTTCTTTTTCTTGTTGGAATTTCCAGAGGAGGTCCGGACCTTGCTTTGTTTCTCTTCCCGGGTGGTCGGACCTGAAAGGTTAGGGCATTCTGTACGAAAGTGTCCTGTTTTACCACATTCAAAACAACGTTGAGGTCCGGAGCTTCCTCTCCTTCTAGTTCTCACATTTTGCAATACTTTTGAGAATCTTGTAGAGATGAGTGCCAACTCCTCTTCTGGAAATTCTTCAATCTGCTCCAGGGTTAGTGAGGACAACAAAGCAAGAGTACTGCAGGGTGATGATTGGCCGGAGCTAGACATGTCACGTTGTGAGACAAATGCAATAGACTTGTTTGGGTTCTTACATGCTAGGATGTCAATTTCATGAGTTTTTAGTTTAGAATAAAGTACATCTAATGTAAGAGAACTCATGAAAGTTGATTCACGAATAGATGTTACTTTCATCTCCCAAATTGACATGTCTAATGCACTAAGAAGTTGCCTAGCATTCTCAGCATCAGAAAAAATTACATTGACACTACGTAAGTTGCTGAGAATTTTATTAAAACGAGCAAAGAGGTCATCGATAGACTCACCTGGTTGCATCTCAAAACGCATATATTCCTTTTTGAACATATCTTGTTTTACCTCCTTGATTGTGTTGGAGCCTTCATGATAATCACAGAGAGCTCTCCAAACATCGTATGCTGATCGGAGGTGCGCGACACGATGAAAGTCGCTTTGAGTGAGTCCTTGGATGATCAAGTTTCGGGCTTTGTTGTTGTTGTCGACGTCCCGTAGGTTCGTGGTCGTGACTTGATCATTGGGTGGGACTTCATAAGGCTTATACACCTTCTCCCATATTGCAAAGCCTTGTGCCTGGATCAAAGCCTCCATACGTGCCTTCCAAACCTGGAAATCAATACCAGCAAACGCACAAGGTTTGGCGGAGTACTTCTCCATGATGATTAGTCAAAAACACGTGCAAATCTCAAAGATTAGAGCACCGTGGCTCTGATAACAATTGTAGGATCGAAGAGCAAGTGAAAAGCTACAAGAGGGGGGTGAATGGTAGATTTAAAAATCTTACGCAGCGGAAACAATTAAACCCCAAACCCTTTCGGCAGAAAAACGATCTGTTAAAGAAATCGTGTGTGAGACTAATCTAAATGTGTTTCACCGTGACAAAAGTGATAGATATCAGATAGAATCAAGTCACGAAGACAACACAAAAAGAATCACTCAAATCCGTCAAGAAAAACTCAAGTTATGATCGAAAGATCAAACAATGGTCTATCTGCCCTACCCGAGAAAAAACAGTTTTGGAACGCTGCAAAGAAACTCGTGTAGATCATATACCACAAATCCAATGACCATGAAATTTTTACATATGATATACAATCAAGTTGTGAAGACAACCCAAAAAGAATCACGTCAATTGGATCTGTAAAACTTGAGTTATGATAAAACCACCAATGAAAGGTAATGCTGTCCAGAAACTCGACGAGTAAAACTTGTCTGGAACAAGTCGAACGAACGAGGCACAAAAGTTCTTTCAAACTATGAATTTTATTCAATAGAACACAAGAGGAACAGCCCCAAAGTCGTCTCTCACGAGCTCTGGGCTCCCTTGCTTATATAACCAGCCCTTAGGCCAACCCAATATCAACTAGGACTCCAATCCTACTCAGATTACGAATCGTAACTTTCCATAACTGCTCAAGTTTCTTCTGTACGCAGATAGAAGCAATCTTAAGACTCCCAAACACCTAAGGAACGTATCCCACATTCCTTCTAAACAACTCAAATTCGTGACACACACGAAATACTAACATAACCAACTCGATACTTTCCATACCGAGCCATAACTGACATCACCGCAGCCAAAGTCAACAACCAATACGATCCGATCCTTCCAACCAGATCTTCCCTTCCTTATCCCATCTTTGGAACCATGTTGCCATGTCATGCACCGCATGCATACATGCGAACACCTTCCTTCGATGTTCAATAACCTTCATATGCACCGCCCTTAATTCAATCATCCTGCGCGACCTCCTGATCAGCTCAACCACAATTCCTCCCGAACTTGGTTGTTGGAACCTCGTATCCTCCCTGAGACTAGTCCAATGGATCCCGTCACCAGCCATGACTAGAACTCAAGAAACACCTGCACATGAATAAACAACCAATCCATACGAGCCCAAGTCCTCGACTTGACTCAAGTTATTTCCGAACACAACACCTTACGTGAGAACCTCACATAAGCATGTTGCAAAACCACAGTAACACGATATCATCCCTATCAACCAAAACGCACCAAAAACTTAGCAAATGAATACTAAGCAATCTTTCCAACAATGTAAAGCAAGTACGAAACATTGCAAATGAAAAGAAGAAGCACTGTGGTCAAGTTCCAGACCTTGCCAGAGCAACCCGGAGCTTGAGCCGGAGCTAACAAAAGCTAGTAGAATCTAGCGCCGGAGCTTACCAAAACTAGTACAACCAATCTCCCGTTGGAGCTTACAAAACTAGCAGGACCTAGCGCCGGAGCTAACCAGAACTAGTCGGAACTAGTAAACCCAAAAGCCGGAGCTAGAAAAATCAACTCGGAGCTTAGCAGAAACACGCCGGAGCTATCAAAGGCATGTCGGAGCTAAAGACAAAACTCATCGGAGCTGACCAAAGCTAGTCGGACCTAGCATCGAACGTAACTGGAGCTACCCAAAACAAGCCGGACCTACCATCGGACCTTGCTGTAGCTTAGAGCTAGAGTCGGACCTTGATAAAAAGGTGTTTTGGTGATATTTAAAACTTTTATCATCAAAGCCAAGTGTATTCACTACAAGCCAATGTATTCAGCACACATAGGTCTTACAGAGATCAACTCCAACATTCTCCCCCTTGATCTCCAAGGATCAAGACTGACTTAATACTTAATCACAAAACTTATACTTACTTAATTCTAACTTAGTGTTAGCTTCTTTATGTTTGACATATAGGGTATGTCGCATCAAGAATAGCCAGTTACATGCTATCTGACTCGAACGACCACGATACATCTTACATTTAGAAGTAACCTTACTCTTAATGGCCCCTTAGTATCAAGTTGATCATAGGTTCTTCCTTAAGACCCATGTCGACTACGTGTTCACTGAACACTTGGGTGGAAAACCTTTTATAAACGGTACCGCAAGCAATCGCTTGTCACTTATTTGCTCAATACAATAGTACGATCCTAGATTTTATCATTTGCAACCTAATGTCAATGTATTTGGCGGCACACATAACTTGTTGCAATTTGAATATAATGACTTAAGTGGTTTGATGTTGTTGACCACTCTTAAAACCTGATAAAATAATTATGGTGTCTGGTCGACGACCTCATGCTTAAAGAACATTCCGTATACATCACTCATGGTGTAGTGACCGCTCGATTGGAAATTTTCCAAACTAAAACTCCAAAATACGAGTGTTAGCAATTGATTGTGGATTTTGCTACACATCTCGTAAAGCTGAATCGTACTAAAACTTTATTCAAATAACGTCAATTCTTACTCATCTTATCATGAGGTCTAAATCACTTATAAAATTTCAAAAATTTTCTTTATCTAAACCACTGATCTATATCTGGATTGAATTTACTTATGCCAAAATATCTCAGTTACTTAAACTATGTCAGGGTGTATCATTAATTGAGCAAACTTAAAGAAACTTCCGACAGCGGAGTACATGGAACCAATTTTAGTCGATCAATCTCTGATTCGTTCCTATACTTACCACTCTTGACCTTAAGAGCACACTTGAACTTAATCTATGCATACCACATATTCTTATGACTATAATAGATATGCATTATTTGATAGTTTAAATACTCCCTTATTATATCTTGTTAAAACCTACATACTAACAAATAAGAAACATCACCAAAATCTTAACTTAATAACGATGAGGACGATATATTTACTCTTTAATAGATGATCAACATTATTTCTTACTGCAGTACATCATCCTCTAATAGATACTTAAGTTTATTGTCTTAAACTTAACACTAATTGTCCTTCTCAATATCTTATAATACCCAAAAACTATTATGAATTTATTGAACGTGAGATATTCTTAACTTAAATACTCTTATTTGAATCCATGAATGGATTTACTTTAAGATATCTCACTCTACTAACTTACATGACAAAACTCATGGTTTGAATTATCTAAAAAATTATCAAATAAACTCTTTGAAAAATGTCTCACTTATGAACATCTTACAATGACACTTACATCAAAAGCACTTATTATTCCTTTTAGAGTCACGTTAGCTTTTATAGATTCATTACAGTTTACTAATTTGACTCCATTAGAAAACTAAAATTCTTAAGTCATTCAAATGTGTGACAATCACTCACAACTTATTCATATGAAGTGTGATCATCATCGTTTGACTTTCTTAACACATTGTTGGCCTATTTGTGATCTTAAATGAGGTTGCTTTCACTTTTCATCATTATTGGCCACTAATGATGAAAAATCAATAGCAGGTATTGTGAGAATAATGCCCAGCATTGTTAACACGATATCGGTAAGACATCATAAAGAATGGATCTTAAAAAATAAAGTGCTTACACAACCACCTATTTTCAAGATCGGTATCTTTAGATTTCAAACTTCCCCTGATTTAATCATCGTTTAAGAAGACTATAATACCTCATTTCAGAATGAGGATCTTCAATCTTATCGAAAAGCCAACAAAATGACAACTTATTTCTTAGTAATAATATTATCTTCTTAACATCATACTGATAATTATTTGGGTAATTTTAATTATATATATAACTTATGAGATGTTTATAAGAATCAACATAAAAGGAAAGGAGGTTGATTAAGGAAATATGGAGTGAAAACACTAGAGTCTCATCTTACCAGATCACTCCTTTAATTATGCTATATTTCCTTACAAACTTAATAAAATGTACAGAAATAGCCATACATTTCTAATTCGTGATATTAGACGATAATATATATTTTACTCCCTCTTATTGTATAGATCATTCTTATTACAATGCACACAAAGCATTATACCAAAACTGAGAAGTGTGACGTGAAAATCTATTAGTTAATGATCTCAGTCATCATCTTAGTGATATACCTACAATTATCCCCCTCGAAATATGGCTTATACAATAGTGTCATAATTTCAAAGATAATTTACAATACTTATTATGAGGAGATAATCATATTACATAACATCACTTAATACTAATAGGAGTACATCACCTCTTTCTAGGATATAAAAGTTTCTCTATGTCATCATTTAATGATCGAATGATTCTAAACGATATGTTCAACATATTTGACGATGCCAAAATGTGAAAAACTAATTTCTTACTGCCGGAGTTTTTTTTCGACAATTCTCCCGATACTACCGTTGGTAGTCCGCGGAGTTTGTAGTTCGGTATTGGGCGCGCAGAGATTCAAAAGATGATGGCAAATAGACACAAGGATTTACGTGGTTCGGGCCGCCTGAGCGTAATACCCTACTCCACGGGGTGTGTAGTTGTTGTATTGAGCGCCTAAGAGTCCAGAGCTTCTAGCTTTGGGCCTTACAGAGTCTGAGAGGAGAGTCCTTTTATAGTAAAAGGATTGGTCGTTACACTATTAGCCTGGCCCGACATGTGGCCCTAGCGGTTATTGATGCTTAATACACAATTAATGAGGTTAATTACCCTTAATAGCGTGGTAATGGGCCTTGACAGTGCCGTTACTGGTATTAAGGGCCTTCTGATCGTGTGTCATTAATATGGTATTAATGACACTTAATCGGGTCTTGAAGTCTTTTATTGCCCCTTGAAGGTCCGAGCCGTTGGGGGTTCACCAGTCTGATTGTTGAGGTTGAAGGTCCAACGGTTGGACACGTGGCAGCTTTGGAGCTTTCCGTCTTGGACGGGTAGGTCCGGTGTAGATGTACACGTGTCGGTACCGGAGCTTCCCTCTGTTAGGGGTTAGGTCTGGGTTGTGTCGCACAGGTGTTTAGCCCGGAGCTATCCCATGTGTGGGATGTAGGTCTGGTTGTAGTATACACGTGGCAGCATCGGGACTAACCATAGATGGGAGGCAGGTCTGGTCCCGTATGACACATGGGGCCTTCGCAGGTCTTCAACTTAGACAGGTGAAGTTCCTTTGGTCTTTTTGTAGTCCCAAGGGGTATACGGTACGCAGGGTACCGATAGTGGCCCCCTGGGCCCACCTCTGGGAGAGACCATTTGGATGAAGTCGTTCTGCCGGAGGTGGGTCCATCCTTCGGTTTTTGAGCCATGTCTTCAAGGGTCTTCGGATGTGCCGTTGGCGGTAGTTCGCAGTTAAACCAACGCCGCGTGGCATATCCAGGATGCAGCAGGTGAGATCTGAGCATGCGGATCTCATGCAATTGAAGGTCGCCGGTTCCCGATATGAAAACTGTATCGGTTCTGTGCGCCCTGTCAGGCCGCCACCTTTGGGCTTCCCACCTTTCATGATGACAACCGTTCTCCTGGGGTAATGACCTCGACTTGATCGTCCGGGTGGCCCCGGGCCCCCTTGTCATTGGCAGGGTCATGTTTTTGAATTGTATCGTCGGCTCCTCTGCGGTTTCCATCCAAGCGTTGCGGGGGCTTACTTAAGAAGGAAAGCGTGCACTGTTTGGGTATTCTTTACGCCTTCATTCGAACTTGTGCTCAAATCATCCAATCTTTCACTTGCTTTTCCTCTCTCGCCACGCTGTGCCGCGATGAAGTTGGGACTCCAAGAGCCGCATTGGGATCAAGAAGAAGTTGTCCAGGGTCCGGACCTATATGGGATGGTCCAGTGACTCCTTCGACAACGACATTCGTTGCGGTGAGCTTCCCTTCGAGAAGAAGCGAGCCGGAGATATGGTGTACTTCCTTGGGTACGCCATGGCGGGTTTGATCCCGCCTTTTTCCACCTTCTTTCTGATGCTGCTAGATTTCTATGGTCTGCAGCTCCATCATCTGGGCCCCCATTCAATCTTGTTGGAGGCGACTTTTGTCTAGTTTTGCGAGATGTGGGTGGACGTGCCCCCTTGCGTGGAGTTGTTCCGGACCTTCTTCACTGTCCACCCGACTAGGAAGAGTGATGAGTTCATCGGCTTCTACTACTTCGTGAAGCGGAAAACTCTCCCCTCAAGTACTTGAGGTCCTTCCCTTCTGGCAAGTGGGACGACTGGAAGAAAGACTGGGTGGTCATCACCGTCGAGGGACACGAGAGGTTGGAGCTGCCTGAAGGCCTTCCTCGCGTTGACACCGACACTTGGAGTGACGTGCCAGAGCTGTCGAGGGAGTACAAGCCCATCCTGGACAGAATCCAAGAATGTGTTGAAGGTGGGGTGACCCCGCAGATGGTCTTTGGCAACTCCTTGACGAACAGGTGGGCCCCACTGAGGGCTAGGAGCCAGCCTGCCTGGGCCTTCAACAGTGAGATGGATGCTAACCGCATTGAAGTTGGCTTGGACACCAACTTGGCCGGTGAATCCTTGAAGACCCATCTCAAGAAGTTCCAGCCTGGGAACATAGGCCCTGGCGACGTGTCTCCACCGGTGGCCTTCCTGCCTCTGAATATGATTCCAGAGGAGTGCAGAGAGCTCCAGAGGAAGGTGCCGCTGTTGGATGACTTGGTCCTGGTGGAGAGGCGATCAACCTCCGGGGTGGCAATCCCTGGAGCTTCTGAAGGCGGCTCCGCCCCTGCCCCAAAGCCAAGAACCGAAGTCGTAGGAAAGGGCAAGGAGTTGGCCGAGCCCTCGAGCCGCAAGAGGAAGCTGAAGCATGCCGACGGGAGGTCCATCAGAACTGCTCCTTCCAGGACGACTCCTTCTCCCCGGCGGAGGACGTCTTCGGTGGCGCCAACTACTCCAGCATCGGCATCTCCCCGGGGTGCTAGCTCCGGCCATGTGGCTCCGGTACGGGGGTCAACTAAAGGCTCCAGGTCTGAAGGTCCTTACCGGTCGAGAGGGGCCTCAACCAAGACGTCATTGATGGTGGGAACAAGCTCCGGGGAACCTTCCAGAGCTACCACGCTAGTGGCGACCGGGGCTAGTCCTGAGCATCCGGTGTAGAGGTTCTGCGCTAGCTGGAGCGGGAGCCATCCAAGGTAAGTTTGATTTTTTACCTTAGTTGATTGTTTTTGTTGTAACTGCATTTTGAGTGTCTACGTCCTTCATCCACAGAGTGCCCAAGAAAGGGGCTGAAGCTTCGGTTCTTGCAGCAGCAACTGATGCTGTGCAGGCGGAAGCTCCGGCTCCAATCCCAGCCCCGCCTCAAGAAGTGGCTGACGTTGCGACAGCTCCGGCACCGGCTGTCGTGGTCCTGGACCTTGACTCATCCACAGAAGCTCCTGTGGTAGCGTCGGACCACGTGAATGAGGATGTACCAGCGGCACCTGCCCCAGAGGTTGAAGCTCTGGGTTTGGATGCTGAAATGGTGGACGCTCCGGCCTCAGAGCTGTAGGTAGCTGCGATTCCGGCCCTAGAGCCGGATGTTGTTGAAGCCCCGGCGGCAGAGCCGGTGGTTGATGAGGCCCCGACGGTAGAGCCGGGTGTTGATGAAGCCCCGACGGTAGATCCGGTGGCTGATGAAGTTCCAGCGGTAGAGCCGGTCATCGAAGAAGTTTCGGCGCCTGAGCCGGTTGCTGCAGAGGTGCCGGCACCTGAGCCCATGATGGTAGAAGCATCAGCACCTAAGACGGCAGTGGAGGAGGCGCCAGTGTTGGAGCCGGAAGTGGCTTCAGCTCCGGTCGAACCTTCAACGCCTGCCCCAGAGGTGGTGATCCCGGAGGTGCCTGCGCCTGAGCCAGGGTGCCAAGATGAAGTTGTCGGCCCCTCGCTTGAGGGACCAGTTGTTGATGACCTGGCGGCGGGACCTTAGGAGCAAACTCCGGAGGTCGAAACTTCTGTTGCGGGACCTTTCTCGGTGGCGGCTGAGGCTATCCCGGAGGGTGGCGCTATTGCCGTGGAGGCTCGGGGGACCGCTCTTGTAGAGTGGGACCTAATTTTTGTCATGGAGAACCCGCTGGAGCCAGCGGAGAAGACCCCAGCAGGCCCGGAGCCAATCCCTTTGTCGCTGTCTATTGACAACGCCTACTCCAGTCTTCGTCAGGTCCAGCTGGCATTTTACCATGACAGCAAGGCCCTCGAGGAGGAGCGCCAAACTCTTAGGAGGTGGCGCAACCGGCTCCAATTCGAGACCAAGCTGGCGCAGTCGAGGCTGGCTGACGACAAGGTGTGGATGAAGAAGGAGAAGGTCCGGTAGAGTACTGGGGCCAGCTGTTGGACGAGAGGGAAAGCATGAAGCGATCCCTTGACAACTAGTCTCGGGCCATCTACGAACAGGCTGTAGCTGCTAATAATGCAGCGAGTGATCGCCAAGAGAGGCTCGATGCCATCCACGACAGTCTCGTCAAGCGCTGGGAGGCTCTTGAGGAGCGGGAGAGAAAGCTCGAAGATGAAGAGCAAAAACTTCTGGAGCTGCGGGATGACCTCGTGAAGAGGGAGGAAGAGCTAACTCTGGGTGACAAGAGTCTCGAGGAGCACCCCAAGAAATTGGAGGAGCACTGCGAGAAAGAGGAGAAGAAGGTCTGGCAGCGAGGGCAGGACCTCCACAAGAGGGAGAATGACGTTGCTGCCAGGGAGAAGAAGGTGCGGGGCCAGGAGAAGGACATGGTCGACCGCCGAAACAAGATCCACCTCCAAGAGGAAGAGCTCGGTAAACTCGAAAGGCAGGTTGCTGAAAAGATTCAGTAGAACGTCAAAGAGGTAGAGCATCTTGCCCGGGAGAATTCGGAGCTTGCGGCGACCAGACGATCCTTGGAGGAGATGCGAGGCTCAAGGGCTGCGGAGTCCCAACAAGTTTGGGACTTCCTGGGCAAAGCCAACGATGCGCTGACGCCAATGGGTTTTAGTCCCGTGCGTCCGGATGATCCGGAGCTGGAGCTGGACTAGGCGTTGCAGGCGTTGAGTTCGGCAGGCGACAAGCTCACCAAGATGGGCAATGTCATCGCAGAGCAGCTGGAAACCGAGGGACAATCCCTAGCAAAGAACGTCACATAATTCGTGCTGATGTGCTACAAAAGCCGGGACCCTCGATTCCCCCTGGACCCAATGCTTGAAGGCCCCATCGACGGAGAGGGAGAAGCTGCCCAAGCCAGCGTATCGGAGGTTGCCCAGAAGGTCGCCTCATTCTTCCATAGGGTCTAGGACTATCTCTTTGTAGCTCCCGCTTGTATCCTCTCTTCTTTTTCTCCAATTTTGTAATCTCTTGTCTCTAGATGAATGAAATCCAAGTTTTTTGTGAATTTCATTTTTTGTCTTCAACACCTTTGTCCCACTTGGCCCCCTGGTAGATGTACACAATTTGATTGTGAACATGTACCAAGAGGATGTAACAGTTGTTGAAGACTTGTGTGCTTCCAACTTGTAGAGCGTAGGTCCGAAGTCTTTGATAGTGAAGGCCCCCTGAGGTTGTCGGAGCATAGTGGCTCCGACATTGACCATCATCGGAGCTTAGTAGCCCCGTCAGCAGTCTCCATCAACGAGTAGAGCATCGACAGTTAGTCCTCTGGGGTGTCGGAGCTTGGTAGCTCCGGCAGTGACCTCTGTCAACACGCGGTGTGTCGACAGCAGACCCCACTGTAGAGTCTTCCCACCATGTTTTCTTCACGTTGACAGCTGGCCCCCTGGCTTTACCGGAGCTGAGTAGCTCCAGCGACGCTTGCTATCAATGTTTGGAACATCGACTACAAGCCACCTATGGGATGTCGGAGCTTTGGTAGCTCCGGCTTCATTCACCATCATCACGAAATATTTATTTTTGCACACTAAAGTCAAGAAAAACAGTAAAATCTATTCTCTATCTATAACTCAATTGCGACTTACTATTCCTGAGAAATTTTTAGGTCGAATGCAATTGTAAATACAATCAAGTGCACTGGCTTGTTTTCTCCAGGTCCGATCATTTCTGGACTCGCCTTACTTCGGCCTGCCGTGGTGTAGGTAGAGTGGCGTACTTAGGGTGCATGACCAGGCTAAGTCGATAGCACACTCTGGACCTAGATTGGCTTGGCAGCATTTAGACGAGTAGACCATTAACAATGTTTAGATCCAGAAGAATTGACAATGCAACTTGAATTATACTTGAATTGGTCGAGCTAAAGTTTCTTAAGAATTGCACAACTTTGTTATAGACAAGAAAGAGAAAAATAAAAAATATTGAGCCTGTACAAAGTTAATGCACGTGGAGTCTATTTTCACACAATGATGTCTTTCATTATAGGTCCGGGGTACAGGGGAAACAAGAACACCATTAGGGTACGGAATCAGGCTAAGTGTGTTTCATTTCTCGTTTGACCCAAGGTAGCTAGCTACACTTTTAGTTCTGAGACTGTGACAAGTGTTGCCTGAACTTTGCGGACCTTCCGGGGAAGGTCCGGCTGTTCTCCCGGAGGAGCTACCTGACTCTCTACAATGACTCTATAACAAACATCACATGTAACTACAGACTCACCTCCGTGATATTAAGCATGGAACTTACTGAGGTGCTCAATATTCCAAGGATTAGGGAGAGGTGTCCCATCCTCGGTTGCCAAGCGAACGCATCCGGGACGGGATACTTTGATCACTCGGAAGGGTCCTTCCCAGCTGGGGGAGAGTTTGTTTAACCCTTCTCTAGATTGTATTCTCTGTAGCACCAGATCGCCTTCCTCAAGCTGTCGGCTGTGAACATCCCTTCGTGAAAGCGCCAAAGAGCTTGGCGGTATCGGGCATTCCGAACAGCTGCTCGGCACCTTTCCTCTTCAAGGAGGTCAAGGTCTTCACGCCGGAGCTCGTCCTGTGCGGCATCGTCGAAGGTCCGGACTTGGAGCGACCTCAAGGTGATTTCTAGAGGAAGGACTGCTTCAGCTCCATACACCAGGAAGAAGGATGTCTCTCCAGTTGACCGGTTTGGAGTTGTCCTGTTGGCCCATAGAGTGGGCGGAAGCTCTTCGATCCAGTTGGCTCCATGTTTTTTCAGGCGCTCATATGTGCGCGTCTTGCGTCCTTTTAGGATTTCTGCATTTGCTCTCTCGGCTTGGCCATTGCTTGCCGGGTGAGCTACGAAAGCGTAGCTGACTTGGATGCCAAGGTCTTCGTAATATCCTTGGAATGCAGAGCTTTTGAACTGGGTCTCGTTATCAGTTATGATTTTGTTTGGGACTCCAAATCTGCATACGACGGACTGCAAGAAGTTGATAGCTAATTGCTTGTTTATTGTCACAACTGGGGTTGCTTTCGGCCATTTGGTGAACTTGTCAATGGCAACGTACAGGAACTTGTAAACTCCGACGGCTCTTGGGAAAGGTCCCAAGATATCCATCCCCCACACAGCAAAAGGCCATGTAGGAGGTATCATTTGTAGAGTCTGAGCTGGTGTGTGAATTTGTTTCGCATGGAACTAGCATGCTTCACATTTCTTCACTAGCTCAGTTGCATCCTGGAGCGCTGTAGGCCAGTAAAAGCCATGTTGGAAGGAAGGCTTTAGCGACCAGCGTGCGGGAGGAGGCGTGGTTCCCACACTCGCCTCCATGGATTTCTGCGAGGAGCTCGCGGCCTTCTTTCCTTGTAATGCACCGCATTAGGACGCCGTTGGCACCTTGCCGGTAGAGATCCCCTTCTACCAGTGTGTATCTTTTAGCCAATCTGACTATCTGGTCAGCGGATACATTATCTTCAGGAAGGAAATTGTCTTTCAAGTAGCTCCAAATCTCCAAATCTATGCATCGGAGCTAGCTTGAGGATTTGAGTCTTGCGTGCTGGGTTGCTCGGAGCTTCCTGCAGAACCTATGACCCTTGATGGGCGCCATGGTAACAGGGCCATCGGGACTGCCAGCTTCGAGGTGCTGGTCTCGCCCCCTTCGCTCAGTTCGGCAGGCTGAGCTATAGGTTTAGACAACCTCCGAATGAAGGTTGCGTCGGGAGCTGGAGTCCCGGTTGAAGCTTTCGTCGAGAGTTCGTCAGCTTCAGCGTTGTTGAGACGCTGGACATGGCAAAGATCCAGGACGTTGAAGTCCTTCTGAAGGTTCTGGACTTCAAGTAGGTATGCAGCTAGTTGAGGGTCGTTGCAGCAACATTCACCATTGACTTGTTTTACTACAAGTTGTGAATCACCCTTTACCAACAGCTGCTTGACACCATACGATAGTGCCACCTTGAGTCCATAAATTAGTGCTTCATACTCCGCCATGTTGTTGGTCGCCTTGAAGTAAAGGTGCACCATGTATTTAACCTTCTCCCCAGTCGGAGCGAGAAGAAGGACTCTAGCTCCGACCCCTTGCTTCTGCACGGAGCCGTCGAAGTAGAGAGTCCAGTGAGGCTTAGTGAAGACCGGAACCTTGGGTTCCGACTTCTACTCACTGGGGCCCCCAAGATTTGATGGAGAGGGGGTCCATTCCGCCATGAAGTCCGCAAATGCTTGACTCTTGGTCGCTTGTCTTGGGACGAATTCAAGGTCGAACTCGGCTAATTCCGCTGCCCACTTTGCAATGTTCCCAGTGGAATTGGGGTTACACAAGATTGCACGTAGTGGATAAGAGGTTACCACTGAAATCTTGTGAGCTTGGAAGTAGTGTCGGAGCTTCCTAGAGGCAATAAGAACTATGTAGAGCAGCTTATGCACCTCAAGGTACCGAGTCTTAGCGTCATGGAGTACTTCGCTGATGAAGTACACTGGGCGCTGGACCATCCGGACCCTCCCGAAGGGGCCCGGAGCTTCCTCCTCATCTACCCGGACCCTCCCGGAGGGGTCCGGACCTTGTTTGGGGACCTCCGGGTTCCAGTTGGAGGAACCCGGAGCTTCTTCTAAAGTGACCCGGACCTTCCCGGAGGGGTCCGGATCTTGTTGTTCAGTAACAATGACTCCTTCATTTGAAGGAGATGGATCCTTCGGCATCTCGCTTTGAGGATCAGGGCCTGGGAGCTGGGACCCAGTGTAACACCCTGATTTTCGAGTTTTGGCAAATTAAAAATTTAAATGGAAATTTAGAGTTAATAATGGGAGGAAATTGTTTTTATAAGTAAAAAATATAAAATATATGCATCTCATATTGCATTTTGCATTCATCCTCATGTATTGGAAATTTATTACCAAAATAAATAAGCTAAAAGAAATTTATTTACCAGAGTAAGTACATTAAAATAAATTAGATTAACATAACAAATATGGAAGGAAAGAAATAAAAAGAAAAGAAAAGGAACTAAATCGTCTATGCACATGCATCATATTTAGATATAAACTGAGTAACTAGATCTATTAAAATAAAAATAAAAATTTTATAGAAAAGTAATTGGAAAAGAAAATTATAGGAGAAGATGAATAATAATAATAATAAAAGATGGAGCATATATACAAAATATGTGTAGCAAAAAGAAGAAAAATAAAATAATAATTAATAGGGAATAAGTATAAAAATAATAATAATAATATATATAAATAATATATATAACAATATATAAAAATAAAATAAAATAAATAAAAAAATATAATAATAACAAAAAGAAAAGAAAGTACAAAAAAACAAAAAAAAAGAAAAAAAAGGGCCGCTCCCCTGGCCAGGCGGCCCAGCCAGCCTGTCCCGGCGCCCGACCAGCGCCGAGCGCCGGCCCCGCTCGCGCTTGCCCCCGCGCCTTCGACCGCCCGCACCCACGTGCCCCGCTCCCGCTGCGGCGCCTGGCCCACCCCGCCATCTGCGTGCGCCGACCCCGCCAGGCCCCGCTGCACCGTGCCGCACGAGCCCCCCGAACGGTCAGCACCGGGCGACCCCGCCTGACCCCGCTCGCCCTACCGCGTGCCCTAGCCGCCCGACTATAAAAAGGACCGTAAGGCTTCGTAAATTTTCCCGACACCAGAAAAATGCCGCCGCCATCCAGAGAAAGCCCTAGCCGCTAGTAAAAAAAAAAGGTACGAGAGACCAGAGGGCTGCGCCACCAGAGAGAAAAAAAGGGGAGGAAAAAAAAGCGGAGGAAGATGAAGAAAAACAGGAGGGCATCGTCGTACGCCGGAGATCGTCGTCGTCGTCGCGTCACCATCATCCACCGGAGATCGTCGTCGCTGTCGTCGTGCCGCTGGAGGACCGTTGCGCTGTCCACTTCGTCTACGCGTCGCTTTCATCCCGCGATCTTCGAAGCCATCACATCTACGGTGGGGTTCATTTTTCCGATGCGAATTTAGCGATGTATTAGATCTATTAGACGTAAATTCATTTTAGTTGCATTGTCTTTTTATTTTCATCCGCATTAAGTCTCTCTAGAACCCCCGTAAACTCATATGAACACGTATGAACTAGTTGCATCTAATTAATAAACAACCATAGTTAATTAATAATTGATCTTTGCATGCATGCATATCATCGCATGTTGATTAATGTGTGTGCATCATGTTTATTTGTATATGTTTTCTTATATGTGTGATCGCGAGTAGAGGGAAGTGCTCAAGAAGTCGTGTACGAGGATTTCGAGAACCAAGACTTCGAAGCGCTTGAGCAACCCTATCCGCCGGAGCAAGGCAAGTGTCCTTGAAGCATATTGATCCTGTTTTAAAATAAATGTTTTGTTTGCAGAACTGCATGCTTGTGTCAGTTTTGATGGAAAATCCTATGATAGGAAGTTTACTAGATTTGCTTAACCACCCTTGTCACCTGGGATATATGGTAGAGAGTCGGGAAGGGCTTTTTACCTTTTGCTTCGCTTAATCAACTGGGATGGGAAACAACTACACTACTTAATTTAATTATGCATTAATGAGATTGTAGTTGACATGAACTGGTTAAATCTGATATGGTAATGGGTGATCTAAGCAAGCCTGGTATGTGGATGGGTTGGATGTATGGTGGTTTTGCTTGCTTTAGATCTAAGGACCAGTTCGTGGAGTGACCATCCAAGATTTGCAGTGCCACCACGAGGCCAAGTATGGGTGCGGCGTAGCTGATTAATTAGGGCTTTGCCAATGCTATTTGGACCATTATGGATGCTCGGGGAAGGGGTAGTCGGATTGGGTTTGTTGATGATTGGCAGGACTACCATGGGATCCGAATGGCTCAAGAGGGGGCCCTTGGTTGAAGATGTGCTCAGTTGGAGACATCGCCACCGGTGAAACCTCAGTGGGGTATAAATAGGCTTATAATCCCTTTGTAAAGGCTATTTTGTGATCTCTTGGCCCACACCAACGGAAGTGTGTAATATGACCGACGAGTCATGGGCATAAGGGAGTTTCTTAGTCACCCAAAGGTGATGAAATCACAAGCACGTGGGTAAAGCGGTACAACCTCTGCAGAGTGTGTCTAAAACTATCATGATAGTCGTGCTCCCAGTTATAAGCAACCTGGACCCTCACATGATTAGAGGGAACTCGGTATTGGGATGGTATTTGGGATGGTTATGGTTTGATAATGGTTATGGTTGGTGCAATGGTTATGGCTGGTTATGGATTTAATTCTGGTTTTGAATATGGTTATTGGCAATGGTGGAATCTGGTTTAATGATGATGGATATGAAATATGGATATCTAATAATCATTGTGGGATATGATGGGTTTACTTCATATACTTATGATATATTGCTTTTCAAATGTTTTACTGTACTTTTCAGCACTTAGCCTTTATTACATTCGTCATTTGAATCAGCCACATGTCATACTTTCCACACTTGTTGAGTACAACACGTACACACTCTTGCAATCCCCCCCCCCAACAGTTGCAGGTCAGGATTGTGAGTTTAATGGTGATAATGCGGAGTTCTAGGCCGTGTCTACAGTCAGCTTTACCTGTGGTGTTGCATGGAGCTGCGCTATCCCTGTTGCTTATTTTGCTCAGTTAGTTATTTCCGCTGCATTAGTTGAACTTGTCATTAATATTCATTAGTGCTTGTATTCGAGGATAATATGGTTTTTGTAATAAAATTTGGTTAATTAATCTTGTTTTGTGGTAATTATCTGTATATCCTTTTGTGATTGCACTCGTGTATGTGTGATGAACGTCCTGGGCACACATATGCATTAGCTTGGTTCATTTTCCGGAACCGGGCGTCACAGATTGGTATTAGAGCCAGAGGTTGACCATAGGACTCAACCTAGATAGAATGGACACTTTAGAGCACATAGGAGCACTTAGGAATCGAGGTGTTTTTGCTTGGAGTGTTGGTTGCTATATATATTGGTTGCTTGTGTGCTTAATAGAGAATTTTGGGATGCTTTAGCATTGTCATGTCCATATAGGCTAGTATAGTTAGTTGTTTAGTTTCAGATCCCTTGATGCATGCATATAGGTTGGGATTCCTTCTATCTTCATTTCTGTCTCTACTTCCATAGAAGATTGGCACTACAAGAAGATTCATAATCTCGGATGAAGCTACATGGAAGCATGAAGATGTTATCAAGGATTTTCTCATCTCTTCTCTAATCCGTCTGAATCTCGAGGGCGAGATTTCTTTTAAGTGGGGTAGATTTGTAACATCTCAAAATTTTCAAACTTGGCTAATTTAAATATAAAAGGGATTTTAAAATTTTTGTATCCAAATCTCTTCTTTAGCCTATCCGAATCTCAAGGGCGAGATTCATTTTAAGGGGGGTAGAATTGTAACACCCTGATTTTCGAGTTTCGGCAAATTAAAAATTTAAATGGAAATTTAGAGTTAATAATGGGAGGAAATTGTTTTATAAGTAAAAAATATAAAACATATGCATCTCATATTGCATTTTGCATTCATCCTTATGTATTGAAAATTTATTACCAAAATAAATAAGCTAAAAGAAATTTATTTACCAGAGTAAGTACATTAAAATAAATTAGATTAGCATAACGAATATGGAAGGAAAGAAATAAAAAGAAAAGAAAAGGAACTTAATCGTCTATGCACATGCATCATATTTAGATATAAATTGAGTAACTAGATCTATTAAAATCAAAATAGAAATTTTATAAAAAAGTAATTGGAAAAGAAAATTATAGGAGAAGATGAATAATAATAATAATAAAAGATGGAGCATATATACAAAATATGTGTAGCAAAAAGAAGAAAAAGAAAATAATAATTAATAGGGAATAAGTATAAAAATAATAATAATAATAATAACTTATATATAATATATATAACAATATATAAAAATAAAATAAATAAAATAAAAAGTAAAAATAATAAAAAAATAAAATAAAAGAAAGTATAAAAAACAAAAAAAAAGAAAAAAAGGGGCCGCTCCGCTGGCCAGGCGGCCAAGTCGGGCCAGCCAGCCTGTCCCCGCGCCCGACCAGCGCCGAGCGTCGGCCCTGCTCGCGCTTGCCCCCGCGCCTTCGACCGCCCGCACCCACGTGCCCCGCTCCCGCTGTCGTGCCTGGCCCACCCCGCCACCAGCACGCACCGACCCTGCCAGGCCACGCTGCACCGTGCCGCGCAAGCCCCCTGACCGGTCAGCACTACGCGACCCCGTCTGACCCCGCTCGCCCTACCGCGTGCCCTAGCCGCCCGACTATAAAAAGGACTGTAAGGCTTCGTAAATTTTCCCGACACCAGAAAAATGCCGCCGACATCCAGAGAAAGCCCTAGCCGCTAGTAAAAAAAGGTACGAGAGACCAGAGGGCTGCACCACCAGAGAGAAGAAAAGGGGAGAAAAAAAAGAGGAGGAAGAGGAAGAAAAAGAGGAGGGCATCGTCGTACGCCGGAGATGTCGTCGTCGTCGCGTCGCCATCATCCGCCGGAGATCGTCGTCGCCGTCGTCGTGCCGCTGGAGGACTGTTGCGCTGTCCACTTCGTCTACGCTTCGCTTTCGTCCCGCGATCTTCGAAGCCATCTCATCTACGGTAGGGTTCATTTTTCCGATGCGAATTTTAGCGACGTATTAGATCTAATAGATGTAAATTAATTTGAGTTGCATTGTCTTTTTATTTTCAGCCGCATTAATTCTCTCTAGAACCCCCGTAAACTCATATGAACACGTATGAACTAGTTGCATCTAATTAATAAACAACCATAGTTAATTAATAATGGATCTTTGCATGCATGCATATCATCGCATGTTGATTAATGTGTGTGCATCATGTTTATTTGTATATGTTTTCTTGTATGTGTGATCGCGAGTAGAGGGAAGTGCTCAAGAAGTCGTGTACGAGGATTCGAGAACCAAGACTTCGAAGCGCTTGAGCAACTCTATCCGCCGGAGCAAGGCAAGTGTCCTTGAAGCATATTGATCCTGTTTTAAAATAAATGTTTTGTTTGCAGAACTGCATGCTTGTGTCAATTTTGATGGAAAATCCTATGATAGGAAGTTTACTAGATTTGCTTAACCACCCTTGTCACCTGGGATATATGGTAGAGAGTCGGGAAGGGCTTTTTACCTTTTGCTTCGCTTAATCAACTGGGATGGGAAACAACTACACTACTTAATTTAATTATGCATTAATGAGATTGTAGTTGACATGAACTGGTTAAATCTGATATGGTAATGGGTGATCTAAGCAAGCCTGGTATGTGGATGAGTTGGATGTATGGTGGTTTTGCTTGCTTTAGATCTAAGGACCGGTTCGTGGAGCGACCATCCAAGATTTACAGTGCCACCACGAGGCCAAGTATGGGTGCGGCGTAGCTGATTAATTAGGGCTTTGCCAGTGCTATTTGGACCATTATGGATGCTCGGGGAAGGGGTAGTCGTATTGGGTTTGTTGATGATTGGTGGGACTACCCTGGGATCCGAATGGCTCAAGAGGGGGCCCTGTGTTAAAGACGTGCTCAGTTGGAGACATCGCCATCGGTGAAACCTCAGTGGGGTCTAAATAGGCTAGTAATCCCTTTGTAAAGGCTATTTTGTGATCTCTTGGCCACACACCAACGGAAGTGTGTAATGTGACCGACGGGTCATGGGTATAAGGGAGATTCTTAGTCACCAAAAGGTGATGAAATCACAAACACGTGGGTAAAGCGGTACAACCTCTGCAGAGTGTGTCTAAACTATCATGATAGCCATGCTCCCAGTTATGAGCAACCTGGACCCTCACATGATTAGAGGGAACTCGGTATTGGGATGGTATTTGGGATGGTTATGGTTTGATAATGGTTATGGTTGGTGCAATGGTTATGGCTGGTTATGGATTTAATTCTGGTTTTGAATATGGTTATTGGCAATGGTGGAATCTGGTTTAATGATGATGGATATGAAATATGGATATCTAATAATCATTGTGTGATATGATGGGTTTACTTCATATACTTATGATATATTGCTTTTCAAATGTTTTACTGTACTTTTCAGCACTTAGCCTTTATTACATTCGTCATTTGAATCAGCCACATGTCATACTTTCCACACTTGTTGAGTACGACACGTACTCACTCTTGCAATCCCCCCAACAGTTGCAGGTCAGGTTTGTGAGTTTAATGGTTGAAAGCATCTAGGCCCCCATGAGGTACGGTTTCGGTGATTAATGACAACCAATGGATTTTACTAATGAATTTGTGGATGCAAGGTCTCTCATAATCACTCAATCGAATGAAATCAATATGTCATTGGGGACCCCTAAATAATCGATTTATGAGATCAATCAATGATGTGAAGATAAGAAGTAAAAGCTCTTGTGTCAAAGTCATTCAACCATAAATTGATAACATTCAATGCTTGAAGATCATCAGAAATGCTTTTGCAACAAATGTCTAAGAGGTCAATCGAGCAAGACATAAAAGAATAGCTTAGAAACAACTCAAAGCAAACCAAATTAACTCACCGGATCAACCGATGATTCCAGAAATATACACATCGGTCGAGTTGGTTCAGCAGAAGAAGAAGACCTCAAAACAAAGCACTCACCGGATCATCCAATGTGAAGGGCTAAGCTACATCGGTCCATCAGTACAGTTTGCAATATCCTTGGACCAAGTGTAGCACCGGATCATCCAATGTACAGAAATATACACATCAGTCAATCACTCCAGTAAGCATCAAGTTTGAGCCAATTCTGGAGGAAGAGCCACCAGATCATCTGATGAGAAGACAAGTGCAACATCGGTCTAACAACGGTCATATCTGACACAATGACGTCAACTAAAGTAAACTTGACCGATGATAACTAAAGGGGAGACATCGGATCATCCGATGTTCGCAGAAAGTTTTGTCAGCCTACTTTTCCAACGGCTATTTCGTGGAGGCTGGCTATAAATACCCCCTAAACCTGTCATTTCGACAAGTCTTGATCGCCAGACATTCTATACACATCCACAAGAGTTTAATACCAAGAGCCATCACTTCTACATCATTTCGACCACCTACACACCAAGTGATAGGCTAGAACTAGCTAGAGAGAGAGCTTGTGTGCCTCCATTCTGGGTGAGTGGAATCTCTAGGATAGTGACAGCCTCAAGGGAGTGCCCCTTGGTGTTTGTAATTTTGAGAGACTTCCGGAGCTTGCCAAGGCGTTTGTGGAAGCCCGGAGGGTCGAAGTTGTACAAGGCTTGAGCTCCACCTTGCCGAGGTTGGCAAACGGAGAAGAATAGTGAAGATCCCTCGTCTCGGTGACTTGGGTGTGGCTAAACCCTTTGGTGGGTGCCACAACGTGGATGTAGGAAGATCTTGACGATCTTGCCGAACCACGGGATAAATCCTCGTGTCTCCTCGGGAGTTTGCATCCCCTTCCTCTCCCTTACATTTATGCATTTTATATTCCGCAAAGTTGCTATTTACTTCAATGCATAGATAGTTCGCATAGGGAATTGGGATTTTAGGAATTAAGTTTTATTGCTTAGATTTTTGAAAAGAAGCCCAATCACCCCCCCCCCCTCTTGGGCATTCGATCCTTACCATTGGTATCAGAGCAAGGTTGCTCATAGGATCATTCTAGCTTCACCGCTAGAGAGCTCAAATGGCCAAGGTTGGGGGTTCGGTTCCTATCTTCAAGGGCAAGAACTTTGCGTATTGGAAAGCACGCATGCGCGCTTATCTAGAGGCTATTGCTCCCGAAGTATGGGAAGCGACCCACGCGGGGTTTGGAGAACACAACTATGTTGGTGATAAAATTAAATGGGATGCTAAAGCTAGGAATGCAATCTATGAATGTATTAGTCAAGATGTGTTTGCTAGGATTGCTAGTAAAGAAAAAGCTTGTGAAATTTGGGCTTGCTTAATAGAGATTCATGAGGGTTCTTCTAGAGTCAAGGAACTTAAATATCACATGCTTAAAGCAAAATATGATGAATTTAAGATGCTACCTCATGAAATGTCAATGAGATGTTCTCTCGCTTGAATGTACTTATTGAAGAAATTAATGCTCTTGACATTGCTTCTCTTGGCAAGGGACTCATCAACCGCAAGATCCTCATGCTCCTTCTCAAGCCAAAATACAACATCATCAACTACATGCTTCAAAAGGAGTCTCTTGACCACATTGAAGTTTCGGAGCTCATTGGAGAAATTCACGCTCATGAGATGAGTGTACTTGGGATGATGGAGCAATCATCTTCAAAAACAATTGCTCTAAAGGCCTCCACCAAGAAAACAAGCCTCAAGAAGAAGAAGGTGGTTGAGCCTAGCTCAAGTGAAGAGGAGGAAGCATCAAGTGAAGATGAAGATGATGAGCTTGCATTGATGATGAGGAAGTTCTCACGCTTGAACTCCAAGATTACCAAGAAGGGATACACCTTTGATCCCAAGAAGAAAGCGTTTCTACCAAGGAGAGATGATCACAAGACCTGCTACAATTGTGGTGATCAAGGCCACATCTCCTATGATTGTCCAAAACCGGACAAAAGAAGAGAGAACCGCAAGATCAAGCATCGCAAGCTTGAAGAAAGTGAAGATGATGAATGAGATACCAAACCCAAACCAAGATCCTTTGGGAAGAGGAAACATGACAAGGGCAAGAAGGCAAGACTCTTCCCAAAGAAGAGAAATGGCCCACAAAAGGTGTTCATGTGTGAGGCAAATGAATGGGTCACCGACGAAGAAACAAGTGATGAAGAGAGTGAAGCGGAAGAAGAAAGCTTGGCCGGCCTCGCCATTGCCAACAATGATGACTCACCTCTTCATCCACCGCCTATGTGCCTCATGGCAAAAGGTAACACCAAGGTGAACTACAAAGCCGGAGGAAAGGATTGGGTACTCGATAGAGGGTGCACTCAACATATGACCGGCAATGATGGTATGTTCACCACCATAGAAAACCCCGGCAATCATGAACAAGTCACCTTTGGTGATAACTCTAAGGGAAAGGTAATTGGGTTAGGTAAAATTGCTATTTCAAATGATTTATCCATTTCTAATGTTTTGTACGTTAATTCACTTAGTTTTAATTTACTTTCTATTGCACAACTATGTGATCTTGGACTAACGTGCACATTTAGCAAAAATGATGTTGTTGTGAGTAGTGAAACAAGCCAAGACATAGTCTTCAAAGGATTTTGGCATGGACATCTCTACCTAGTAGACTTCTCCAACAAGAATGCTAGCTTGACCACTTGCCTTTTCACTAAGACAAGTTTTGGATGTCTATGGCACCGACGCAGGATGAGCAAACTCAAGAAGTCATTCAAGCTTGGGATGGTGACCGGCGTGAAGGATGTCACATTTGAGAAGAACAAGCTTTGTAGCACTTGTCAAGCCGGGAAGCAAGTTGCTTCACACCACCCAATGAAGACAATGGTGTCAACCTCCAAGCCACTTGAGCTACTCCACATGGACCTCTTCGGACCGTCCACATATCAAAGCCTTGGCGGTAACCTCTATTGTCTTGTTATAGTTGATGAC
The DNA here is from genome assembly GCA_036927565.1 of Tuctoria greenei. Taxonomy (NCBI): domain Eukaryota; kingdom Viridiplantae; phylum Streptophyta; class Magnoliopsida; order Poales; family Poaceae; genus Tuctoria; species Tuctoria greenei. The sequence continues at coordinate 152,407,514 of JAYESD010000011.1, forward strand.
TACTCTCTCTATGCTTGGACTCTATTTCTAGGTGACAAGAGTGAAACTCCAGAAGTATTCAAGATCTTCACCAACCGCGCTCAAAGGGAATTTCAACTTCCCATCATCAAGGTCTGGAGTGACAACGGCACCGAATTCAAGAACTACAACATTGGGGAGTGGTGTGACCGTGAAGGAGTGAAACATGAGTTTTCGGCCACATACACTCCTCAACAAAATGGTGCCGTTGAAAGGAAGAACAAGAAACTCATCACTCTTGCGAGAGCAATGCTTGATGACTACGGCACGTCGGAGAAGTTTTGGGCCGAAGCAATCAACACGGCGTGCCATGCCGCAAATAGGGTCTACCTACATCGCCTACTTAAAAAGACCCCGTACGAGCTTCTCATTGGGAGAAAGCCCAACATCTCCTACTTTCAAGTCTTTGGATGCAAGTGCTACATCAACCGCAAGAAAAGGCTCGGTAAGTTTGAAAGAAGATGTGATGTTGGTATATTTCTTGGTTATGCATCAAACTCAAAAGCATATTGAGTATTCAACCAAACCTCCGGTTTAGTTGAGGAAAGTTGTGATGTTGAGTTTGATGAATCTAATGGCTCCCAAGAGGAGAGTTTTGGTCATGATGAAATAGATGATGAGCCTCTATGAGAAGCTATGAAGAACATGACCATTGGAGATATCAAGCCTGAAGTTGAGGAGAGCCATGATCAAGGGGGAGCTTCAAGTTCCAACAACAACACCTCTATGGTGCCTCAAGTTGATGAAGAAGAGAAGGATGATCCGTTGCCGACTCAAGACTCACAAGCACAACAACATCAAGAAGAAGAAGAAGTCCATGATCAAGTCCAACCACAAGAGGAGCAACACGCATCACCATCGCCAAGTGCTTCACAACCACTTATGAGGCATGGATGCATCTCCAAGGTGCATCTGATGGACCAAATCATTGGAAGTCCGTCAAGGGGTGTAAGTACACGTTCTCGCCATTTCGCTTCATTTTGTGAGCACTATTCGTTTGTTTCATGTGTAGAACCCACTCACATTGAGGAAGCACTCCAAGACCCAAATTGGGTGATGGCCATGCAAGAAGAACTCAACAACTTCATCCGCAATGAAGTTTGGGTGTTGGAGGAGCGACCCAAGGATAAGAACGTCATTGGAACAAAGTGGGTGTACCGCAACAAACAAGACGAGAATGGCGTTGTGGTCCGCAACAAGGCAAGACTTGTGGCCAAAGGGTTCTCGCAAGTTGAAGGACTAGACTTTGGGGAGACATTTGCCCCGGTCGCCCGGCTAGAAGCCATCCATATACTACTTGCCTTTGCATCACATCATAGTATTAGACTTTATCAAATAGATGTGAAAAGTGCCTTTCTAAATGGTTACATTAACTATCTTGTTTATGTTGAACAACCTCCCGGGTTTGAAGATCCGAGGAATCCTAATCATGGGTATAGGTTTCACAAGGCGCTCTACGGGCTCAAGCAAGCACCTAGGGCGTGGTATGAACGACTACGGGATTTCCTTATCATGCAAGGATTCAAGATCGGGAGGGTGGACACTACACTCTTCATCAAAGACATCAACGGAGACTTGTTTATTTGTCAAATTTATGTTGATGATATTATTTTTGGTTCAACTAACGAAGCTCTTAGCCATGAGTTTGGCAAAATGATGTCTAGGGAATTCGAGATGTCAATGATTGGAGAGCTCAAGTTCTTCCTTGGATTTCAAATCAAGCAACTTCAAGAGGGGACATTCGTCTATCAAGAGAAGTACACCAAGGACCTCTTGAAGAAATTTGAGATGGGATATTGTAGCTCAAGGAGTACTCCAATGGCAACAAATTGTCATCTCGACGCGGATAAGGACGGTAAACCTATTGACCAATCTCACTACTGTTCTATGATTGGTTCATTGCTTTATCTTACCGCATCTAGGCCCGATATCATGTTTAGTGTATGCTTGTGTGCTCGCTTTCAAGCGGCACCTAAAGAATCGCATCGGAAGGCGGTCTTTAGGATACTTAGGTATCTTAAGCATACTCCTAATATGGGCTTGTGGTACCCTAAAGGTGCAAAATTCCACCTCTTGGGATACTCGGATTCGGACTTTGTCGGATGCCACGTGGATCGCAAGAGTACCTCCGGTGGGTGCCACTTGCTTGGGCGTTCCCTAGTATCTTGGCCTAGCAAGAAGCAAAATTCCGTCGCCTTGTCCACGGCGGAAGCGGAATATATAGCGGCTGGTGCATGTTGTGCCCAAATTCTTTATATGAAGCAAACCCTTTTGGACTTTGGTTTAAACTTGGTTGTTGCCTCTCCTTTGTGACAATGAAAGTGTGGTTAAGATAGCTAAAAACCCTGTTCAACACTCCCGCACTAAGCACATTGATATTCGCCATCATTTCTTGAGGGACCATGAAGCTAAGGGAGACATCTCATTGCGAGGTGTTAGGTCCGAAGAACAATTGGCAGATATCTTCACTAAACCACTTGATGAGAAAACTTTTTCTAGGCTAAGAAGTGAATTAAATGTGCTAGATGCAACAAACGTCATGTAAGAATGCATTTCATATAGGTCTTGCCTAACTCTCAAATGATAGGGGTGAGCAAGGGTTAGCTTGGGATGGATGTTCTTTTGGGTTTCCCCAAGGTTTGGAGAGTGGCTCTCCCTGAAGAAGCCTTTGAATGGTTCAAATTTGGCAAGATAGATTTACTTTATGCCTTGCATGATGCCTGCCATATAGACTTGTAATTTCTTGCACTATAAATTGTTTGGCATTGCATACGGTAGATTGTCACAAAGGATAACCCACCTCATGAGAAAGAGACTTGTTTGAAATGCAATATCTCAACTCATATGAGGTGGAAAGAACAAAATGTTAGGTGCATTAATGCCTAGAGGAACATGCTTTAAAGAGATAGAAGTCTCATACTCTAGCTCACAAAGCATGGGCCTTACATTTTATTTGGATGATTTCCTTCCCATTTTTTTCCGTGTTCTATTCGCTTTAAGGCTTAGCCATGTTATTGGCATATTAGCATTTTTGAGGGGTAAGGGGTTGCTCAAAAAGTCCTGAGACATGTGTTTCTTATTGCTTGATTGTTTGGTCAAAGGACATATATGGGATGTTGTTGTTTTGTAGTCATCGGATTATCCGATGCTTAGGTCAGTCCATCATCGGATCAGTTGGTGTTCAAAAGCCAAGAATCAGCTCAGTACGTATCACATATCGACCGACGAGTTCATTCTGAAAAACATCGGTCCATCCGGTGTTCTCACTTCTGGAACTGTGCTAAATTCCACCGATGCTAATCCCTTCCACGTCGGACCATCCGGTGTCAACGGCACCTTTTTGAATACCCTTACTATGCCATTTGACCGATGCTTCTATTGTTTCTACATCAGTCCATCCGGTGTTAAAATTTTGGCTAGGGTTTGGGACCCACTATTTAAATGGTGCTTCGTCTCCTCTTTCTCTCTACCTAACCTGTGCTCATCTCCGCCGCCGTTCCACTCGCCCAAGTGCTGCCACCGCTGACTGCCGCCGCCGCCGCCGCCCTCTAGCACCGCCGCCACTCGCCTCCACCGCAGCCGCCGCCGCTGCTCCACCCAGCCGCCACCGCCGCTCCACCCAAGCGCCGCCGCCGCCTCTCTCCACCACCACGGCCGCCCCACGCACCATCACCCTCTCCATCGTCGTGTGCCACCTCCCGAACGGCCGTGTCTCTTCGCCGTTAGGGTTTCCAGCCACGTCGATCGTCGTGTTCCGCGCGCTTGACGTCGTCACGTCTCATTGCAATGGCTCGTGACAAGAAGAACAAGGGCAAGGCCATTGCGGAGCCGTCCGCGAAGAAGCAGAAGCTCTCCAAGGAGGAGAAGAAGGCATTGATGGCCACTCACGCCGCCGAGGAGCGAGAGCGAGGACGAGGAGGATCACTAAGGATCCGCGAGGCTCGTCCGAGGCAGCCTCCCGTGATCGATGAGTTCGAGGCGGAAGAAGAGCCGGAAGAACCACTCGTCCGCCGGCGCTCAGCTCGGACCCATGGGGGTCATCCCATGGTAGCACCTCGTCCGAGACCGATGGCTGCCGATCGTCGTGAGGACAGGGAGGCCCAGAGAGCCATCTACGAGATGGACACCACCGTCCGTGTTGGTGAAGGTGTCCGGTTGACAGATTACCGAAAGATGAAGGCCAAGCAGCTCCGAAGACTCAGATGGAGTGTGTTGCTTGAGGAGTGGTACCCGCAGCCCAGAGAGGCTCTTGTGGACAGTCGTTTCTGGACTGTGACGCATGCGTCACTCTATGAGACCTACAGACGCCGAGGCCACAAGTTATTCCAGCACAACTTTCTGGACTGGGATCAGCTTGCCCTGGCTGCAGAGACGGAGATTCGCCCATACTTTGAGAGGTACAGAGGTTTGGTGCAGCTGATGTACTATGAGAGGAGTGCTTATGTGGAGGATTGGGTACGCGTGTTCTATGCTACCCTCTACGTCTCTGAGGGCTGCAGGTCGATTGACATCATGTTCATGGGGCAGCACCATCACCTGACGAGATAGACTGTGGCTCAGCTTCTAGGAATGGACCTGCACGACACTTGCGTGCATGAGAGAGTATATGGAATGGCAGATCCGCCGAGGAGGCCGCTCACTAGAGGAGTGGCACCGCCACTGGAGGAGATACATTCTCTGTTCGGACTGACTTTCTCTCCAGACCAGCCGAGGGTACCGGCTTTGTTGACTCCAGCTGCGCGCACAGTGCACCTTGCCTTGCGTCGCACGCTCCTGCCGAGGTCCGGATATTTAGAGGGGTTCACCAGTTTTCAGCAGACTCTCCTGTTCTACATCATGAACAGGATGGAGTTCGATATAGTGGACATCCTCATATGCGAGATGGAGGACGTGATCACAGATGGAGTGGGGATGATGAGGCAGCTATTGTTTGGTCACTGGATCAGTTACCTGCTGTACATGGTTGTGCCTGAGGGGTCTGCGGTACGTGACAGCTACACTGACGAGAGTGTCCCTCGGTTCAGTCACTACCGTGCCCCAGCTCCTGGAGACTACCGCCTTGGCCGTCCAGTCGAGTGAAAGGTCCGTGCTCGCTTATCTGAGGAGGACTGGTCAGATCTGGAGAAGGAGGATGAGAGGCTGGCTGAGGCAGAAGCACAGGGTGAGGACTTGCAGCACATATGGTCCGAGAGCGACACTGATGAAAGTGTTGAGGAGTACTTTCCTCCTCCTCCCTCACCCAGACAGCACGAGGCGGTGGCAGGAGGCTCTACAGTTCCACCCCCTACTCCACCTCCCGTCACAGAGGCACAGGTCTCCCAGCCGTCAGAGCTCACTTCACTCCTGCAGCAGATGGTTGAGCAGCAGCGCCTGGACAGGCTTGCAGCTGAGCAGGCTCAAGCGGAGCAGGCTGCACGCCTTCTGGAGCTCCAGCAGCAGCAGCAGGAGATGCAGCGCCAGATCGCCCGTGAGAGGCGTGAGGACACTGACTGGCTGACTGGGCTGATCGACCAGATGCACCAGCGCTCCCTCGACCAGCAGCAGCAGACGCAGCAGGCGATGATGGGCATCCTGGGGTTGATCACCAACCTCTACACCCAGACCGGGATTGCCCTCCCGTCGCAGCTGCGAGGAGTTGCTCCACCTCCACTGGTACTTGCTCCAGCTGCCGCTCCGGTGCCAACCACGCCGATTCCTTCGATCAGCATGTCTCCACTACTGGCACCCGGCGCACTGATCCACTCTCCCCTGCCGGCCACGACGCTGTTCCAGCAGATGTCGGCATCCGTCGTCAGTGCCCCGCTTCCAGCAGCTCCTACTCAGTAGGCACCGACGGTGGCTCCTACGGCTCCGACAGTTCCTTCCTCCTCTACTCCAGGCAGCAGCTCCGACGACAGCGACGGTGACCAGTTCGTCATCGCGCCTAGTACTCAGGGTCCTTAGGCACTCGGATCCCTTTTTGGTGTCTTGATGCTAAAGGGGGAGAAGAGTTAGAGGAGTCAGGGGGAGGAGAGCTTAGTCTCAGGGGGAGTGTCCTAGCTGTAGGGGGAGTCCTTATCTTGATTATCTTTTGTAATTGGGAGTTTATCTATATTATCTCTTGTAATTCGATGTTTTTCTACTCATTTGGTGTCTATTGTGTACTCTTAAGTTATTAATCGATTGAGCTTATTTGGTGTCTATCTATATCTCATGAGCACTTATTCACTTGAGTTATTCCTTGATTGAGCTTTCAAATTTGTATTCATTGCATATCCTCTTAAGTTTCATTCTATCAAATTCATTACTATTGTGCTTCAATTGTTGTGTTGTCATCAATCACCAAAAAGGGGGAGATTGAAAGCATTAGGCCCCCATGAGGTACTGTTTCGGTGATTAATGACAACCATTGGATTTTACTAATGAATTTGTGGATGCAAGGTCTCTCATAATCACTCAATCGAATGAAATCAATATGTCATTGGAGACCCCTAAATATATGAGATCAATCAATGATGTGAAGATAAGAAGTAAAAGCTCTTATGTCAAAGTCATTCAACCATAAATTGATAACATTCAATGCTTGAAGATCATCAGAAATTCTTTTGCAACAAATGTCTAAGAGGTCAATCGAGCAAGACACAAAAGAATCACTTAGAAACAACTCGAAGCAAACAAAATCAACTCACCAGATCAACCGATGATTCCAGAAATATACACATCGGTCGAGTTGGTTCAGCAGAAGAAGAAGACCTCAAAATAAAGCACTCACCGGATCGTCCGATGTGAAGGGCTAAGCTACATCGGTCCATCAGTACAGTTTGCAATATCCTTGGACCAAGTGTAGCACCAGATCATCCGATGTACAGAAATATACACATCGGTCAATCACTCCAGTAAGCATCAAGTTTGAGCCAACTCTGCAGGAAGAGCCACCGGATCATCCGATGAGAAGACAAGTGCAACATCGGTCTAACAACGGTCATATCTGACACAATGACGTCAGTTAAAGTAAACTTGACCGATGATAACTAAAGGGGAGACATCGGATCATCCGATGTTCGCAGAAAAGTTCTGTCAGCCTACTTTTCCAAGGGCTATTTCGTGGAGGCTGGCTATAAATACCCCCTAAACCTGTTATTTCGACAAGTCTTGATCACCAGACATTCTCTACACATCCACAAGAGTTCAAGACCAAGAGCCATCACTTCTACATCATTTCGACCACCTACACACCAAGAGATAGGCTAGAACTAGCTAGAGAGAGAGCTTGTGTGCCTCCATTCTGGGTGAGTGGAATCTCTAGGATAGTGAGAGCCTCAAGGGAGTGCCCCTTGGTGTTTGTAACTGTGAGAGACTTCCGGAGCTTGCCAAGGCATTTGTGGAAGCCCGGAGGGTCGAAGTTGTACAAGGCTTGAGCTCCACCTTGCCGAGGTTGGCAAACGGAAAAGAATAGTGAAGATCCCTCGTCTTGGTGACTTGGGTGTGGCTAAACCCTTTGGTGGGTGCCACAACGTGGATGTAGGAAGATCTTGACGATCTTGCCAAACCACGGGATAAATCCTCGTGTCTCCTCGGGAGTTTGCATCCCCTTCCTCTCCCTTACATTTATGCATTTTATATTCCGCAAAGTTGCTATTTACTTCAATGCATAGATAGTTCGCGTAGGGAATTGGGATTTTCGGAATTAAGTTTTATTGCTTAGATTTTTGAAAAGAAGCCCTATTCACCCCCCTCTTGGGCATTCGATCCTTACAATGGTGATAATGCGGAGTTCTAGGCCGTGTCTACCGTCAGCTTTGCCTGTGGTATTGCATGGAGCTGCGCTATCCCTTTTGCTTATTTTGCTCAGTTAGTTATTTCCGCTGCATTAGTTGAACTTGTCATTAATATTCATTAGGGCTTGTATTCGAGGATAATATGGTTTGTGCAATAAAATTTGGTTAATTAATCTTGTTATGTGGTAATTATCTGTATATCCTTTTGTGATTGCACTCGTGTATGTGTGATGAACGTCCTGGGCACACATATGCGTTAGCTTGGTTCATTTTCCGGAACCGGGCGTCACACCCAGACTCGACTTCAGGTAGCTCCGGACCCTCCCGAAGGGGTCTGGATTCTTGAACTGTAGATGGTTCTTGTCTTTCCACAACCAAGACCATGCTGACAACTTCATCAGTTGCCGAAATGTAAAGCAGTAGTGGCTCACCAGGGTTTGGAGCTACCAAGGTTGGTAGGGTGGTGAGGAGCTGCTTCAGCTCCTGGAACGCCTTTTCTACTTCTTCAGACCATTGGAATGGTCCGGACATCCTCAATAGCTTGAAGAAGGGTAGCGCCCCTTCCGCCAGTCTTGAGATGAACCGGCTAAGGGCAGCAAGACATCCAGTCAGCTTCTGGACGTCCTTGATGCGGGTTGGTGGTTGCATGTCTTCAATAGCTTTTATCTTCACCAGATTTGCTTCTATTCCTCGGTGATTCACCAAGAAACTAAGAAGTTTTCCGGACCTAACCCCGAAGACACACTTGTCCGGGTTCAGCTTCGTGCGAGTGACTCGCAACTTGTCGAAGACAGCTTGCAAGGGGTCAAGGAACGACTCCTTGTTCTTAATCTTTACGACGATGTCATCGACATACACTTCCACTACGTCTCTGATGAGCTCTCCAAAAGTTTTGTACATAGCTCGTACAAATGTTGAAGCTGCATTCTTGAGACCAAATGTCATGGCAGTATAACAATATAATCCATCTACTGTGATGAAGGAGGTGTGCTCTTCATCTTCCCTAGACATTCTGATTTGATGGTACCCAGAATATGCGTCTAGGACACACATTAATTCACACCCGGAGGTGGAATCCACTATTTGATCTATTCTAGGTAGTGGGAATGGATCTTTTGGACATGCCTTATTCAGTGTAGTGTAGTCAATACATATCCGAAGCTTCCCGCCGGCCTTGGGTACAACGGCTGGGTTTGCCAGCCATTTTGGGTGGAAGACTTCTCGGATGAATCCATCTTCGAGCAACTTCTTCACTTCTTGTCGTATGAAGTTATGTCGCTCTACTGATTGCTTCCGAGTCTTCTGATGTACATGTCGAGCGTCGGGATAGATCTTTAGATTATGCTCGATCACTTCCCTAGGGATCCCTGGCATTTGTGACGGTTGCCAGGCAAACACATCGACGTTAGCCCGGAGGAAAGTGATGAGCGCGAGTTCCTATTTGTCATTCAGACCTCTCGATATACGGGTGGTCTGAGCGTCGGAACCGATTTGGATGACTTTGACGGGAATGTCGGTGTCGCTGCTTGGTTACACGCGAGGTGCGGAGGTTGAGCCTCGATGACGAATGCTCGGGGGTTTCGGAGCTTGCTCCTTTCCGGATTCTTCCTCCTACGTTGTAGCAAGCGCGTGGAGTTCTTCCAGAGCTATCACTTCGGCGGTGCGATCTCCACGGATTCGGAGAACACCAGCTGGTGTTGGCGTCTTCAACAACAAGTAGCCATAATGAGCAGTAGTGATGAACTTGTATAAGGCTGACCTGCCCAAAATGGCATTGAAGGGTAAGTTGATCTGCGCCACGTCGAAGACTAACTTCTCAATGCGGTAATTCTCCCAGGTCCCGAAGGTCACCGGAAGAGTAATTGCACCAAGTGGGGTTATGGCCCCCGGACCTACTCCGGAGAAAGGTCGGGAGGGGCGAAGGTCCGAAGGTCAGAGCTAAAGCTTGACAAAAGCTTCGAAGCTTACGAGGTTCAACCCCAAACCTCCGTCCACCATTACATGGTGGAGTTGGATGTTGTTGATGGTCGGAGATACCATCAATGGGAGTTGGCCAGCTCCGATCATATTCCATGGGCGGTCTGATGCATCGAAAGTGATGGCTATATCCATCCACCTCCGGTGCGGCTACGCCCTGGCAGTGGGAGTTACTGAGGCCATGTCCTGCCCCATGGTCTTGAGTACACGGCGGGAGGTGATGTCCCACAAACCACAAAAGATGGTGTTCACGGTTTTCCGACATTCATTGTCGGAAACGTCAGAGTTGTTGTCGACGGAGGTGTAAATAGCTTTCAAGACCTTTTTAGGGTCCTGAAAGCCTAACTCCTCTTCAGCCGGAGCTTCGTCAGCTTTCTGTTTTCCTTCCCTTTGACGGAGAGGAACTTCTTCCCGGTGCCTGTTGTAGCGCTCGGCAAGGTTTTGGACCTCTCGGCAGTCTTCTAGGTTGTGGCTTTCGACTTATGTATAGGACACCACATCTTGGAGCTGCAACCGTCTTCAGATGATGGCCGAGGTCGTTTCTCAGGGCGTGGCCCCCGGCCACCCGGAGCTGCGACAGCTGTAGCAGTAGGTGTGCCGGCCGACGGCTTTTTCTTGCCGTTGGACTTTTTCTTCTTTTTGCTTCACCCTCGGAGGATTTTTTGTTGTCCTCCGGAGGTGGTTGGGAGTGCATTTCACGGCCCTCCGCAGCTTTGGCGCATTTGCCTGCCAAGCTGAAGAGCTCTATGAAGTTGGTGATCTCCTTGGTCGCCAGCTTCTCCAGCATCTTCTTGTCTCGTACGCCCTGTCTAAATGCCACAATAACAGAGGCGCTGGAAATAGAAGGAATAGTGTTTCGTACCTGGGAGAACCTCTGGATGAAGGATCGCAGGGATTCTCCCCCCTTCTGCTTGATAGCAAAAAGGTCCAGTTTGGTGCCTGGTCGGGTGTATGAACTCCTGAAATAGGCGGTGAACTGTTGGCACAGTTCCGCCCAATTGTTGATGGAGTCGGGTGGAAGACTCATGAACCAGGACCTGGCGGTCCCAATCAAAGCCACGGGGAAGTATTTGGCCATTAAAGCCTCGTTGCCTCCGGCCGCAAGGATTGCGGTGGAGTAGATTTGGAGAAACTCAGTAGGATTGACAGTCCCGTCAAATTTCTCTGGTAGGTGAGGCCGAAACTTTTGTGGCCATCTGACCATGCGTAGGTGCATGGCCAAGGCAGAACAGCCTCCTCCTACTCACTCGGGAGCAGGACTGTCCCGAGCCTCTCGCCTTTCGCGAGCGCACTCGATATGGACACAACCATCTTGTTGACGGTAACGGCGATCAAGCTCCGCCTGGAGGTCATGAGTTTAAAGCCTAGTTACCGTATTGGTGCGTCGCGCCCCGAAAGGCAGCGACATCACTTGTTGAGACGCAGCACACCTCCTATGTTGGGAAGCGTGCGGACCAAGTCTGCCCGACACAGTCCGATGTTGCGATGGGGCCCGCCCCGAGGGGGGAGGACCTTGGTTGCTGATGCGATCGGCTGCTGCTGCAACCAAATGTTCCACATCAGCCCTCCACTGCTCCATTGCACCCTGGGATGCACCTGGAGGTGGTAGGCGTTGGAGAAGAGCACGCGCTACATGGAGCGCGTGTTCAGGGTTGTTGTTAGCCGATGTCGTGACCGACGCAGATGCCCCGTCCCGCTGTCTAGCTTGATTTGCCGGTGCAGACGGTGGCGGCGGAGGCATGACTCCCGGTGGAGCCGCAACACCTGCTAGCTGCTGCACATTGGAGGGATTGCCTCCAGCAGGTTGCGCTGCAGGGTTGCCGTTGGACGATCCAGCAGCAGAGTTCACCATCTTTGAATTGCAGGCACACCCCTACCTGGCGCGCCAACTGTCGGAGTGTTTTTCTGGCAATTCTCCCGATACTACCGTTGGTAGCCCGCGAAGTTTGTAGTTCGGTATTGGGCGCGCAGAGATTCAAAAGACGATGGCAAAAAGACACAAGGATTTACGTGGTTCGGGCCGCCTGAGCGTAATACCCTACTCCACGGGGTGTGTAGTTGTTGTATTGAGCATCTAAGAGTCCAGAGCTTCTAGCTTTGGGCCTTAGAGAGTCCGAGAGGAGAGAGAGAGTGTCCATCCTTTCTGTGTATCGTCGACCAGTCTTTTTATAGTACAAGGACTGATCGTTACACTGTTAGCCTGGCCCAACATGTGGTCCTGGCGGTTACTAATGCTTAATACACAATTAATGAGGTTAATTACCCTTAATAGCGTGGTAACGACCCTTGACAGTGCCTTTACTGGTATTAAGGGCCTTCCGATAGTGTGTCATTAATATGGTATTAATGACACTTAATCGGGACTTGAATTCTTTGATTGCCCCTTGAAGGTCCGAGCCGCTGGGTGTTCACCAGTCTGATTGCTGAGGTTGAAGGTCCGGCGGTTGGACACGTGGCAGCTTCAGAGCTTTCCGTCTGGGACGGGTAGGTCCGGTGTTGATGTACACGTGTCGGTACCGGAGCTTCCCTCTGTCGGGGGTTAGGTCCAGGGGTGCCGCATAGGTGTTTAGCCCGGAGCTATCCCATGAGTGGGATGTAGGTCCGGTTGCAGTATACACGTGGCAGCATCAGGACTAACTATAGATGGGAGGCAGGTCCGGTCCCGTATGACATGTGGGGCCTTCGCAGGTCTTCAACTCAGACAGGTGAAGTTTCTTTGGTCTTTTTGTAGTCCCAAGGGGTATACGGTACGCAGGGTACCGACACTTACTCTTGAATTTCATGTCAAAAAAACTTAATATTAATAACAACATTGCACATTTCAAAAAATATACTATCATGATATACAACTTCTAAATAAATCATAGAACAACAATTCTAATAAGTGCAAAAATACGTATTTGAAGATACATTTAACTCAAAATCTTCAGTTCTTAATAGTTATTTTAGTATTAATGACACAATGAAAATGCTCTCATAAAATTTCTAATTTACTTAAGATCTTATCGACATGAAAAACTTATTAAAATGTAAAATGACATACAAAAGACATACCTGATTTGCTAATTACGCGAGATAATTCTCGATGAAACAACTTAATTACTAGAATAAAACTTAAGGCATGAGAAATACTTTTAATATCTGAGACAATATATATTTAGAAATAAATTTGAATTAATCTTAAACTTAATTATTTAAATAAAGTTGGTCCCATTTACTAAGTGTATGCAACATTTTTTATCATAGTCTTAATAAAACATACACGACTAAATAGAATATTGTATTCTATCTTTCACGTTGGTTACTCAACAAAATACAATATTTAATACATCTTAATTTACATAGAATATTTTGTGTTTCACATTGGTTACTCAATCAAATATTCAATAACTTAATTATCTTAATGAACTACAAAAGTTGTGTTTTGTCTTTCACATAGTTACTTGACAAAACACACTAAATTCGTGACATAACAAATTTTGATTTTCACGTTGGTTACTCAACAAAATTCATTATGAACTAAAAATTACTTAAACAAATAAAAATATGTGTTTTTTCTTTCACGCTAGTTACTTGACAAAACAAGACATTCAAAATATACTAAATTCATTTTTCACGTTGGTTACTCAACAAAAATTCTTTACGAACTAAAAATTACTTAAAAGATGTGTTCTGTCTTTCTCATAGGTTACTTGACAAAACACACATTAAAGTATGAAAATTTTGTCTTTCACGTTGGTTACTAAACATAATTTTCATACACTAATACAAAAGATCTTAAGAAACACGGTAAATTTATTTTTCTCGCTGGTTACTAAATAAATCTACGACATCAAAACAATAGTGGAAGCTTAAGTCTTAACATACTTAATTATTAGAACAAAATTAATTAATGGGACAAGTTAATGAGTCATACCTAACTTACTTAATCATGACTATTTTATAATTAACTTATAAAACACCTGAATATATATTGATTCTTCTAAATAAATCTTCACGTTGGATACTAACTCATCTTACAAGAACAGCGGAAGCTTAATGGAAAATTTACTAAACTTACATGTACATGCAGAACATGTACATCTGAATCTTAACAAGAACTTACTAATCTTAATCATGATGATTAATTCATCATGCTATTTCTATAACTCTCTAATTAAATCTCCCAATTTAATTAGAAAATGTATTTGCGAGACAAATAATAACGTATCTTATTACTTTAGCATTAATGACATAAGTCGCAAGACAAATTTACTATGCAAAAGTCAAGCTTAATTATTACCTCAATAAAATTTTCACACTAGTGAAAATCCAATGAGAAACTAATACATTAAAATATCATAGTATAATAAATTACTGAAGGATAACTGCCTCGTACTTACTACTAATTACTAATATATATTAAAATAAAATAATAACCAATTAATTAAAATATAACTAATTACTTAATCTTACAGTAAAATATACTCAAAACATTCTAATTATTTTCCACATAATATGAGATAATTAATTGGGAGATATAAACTTAATACATAGCAGCAGAAACATACTTAAAGTATTCTAATTAAACTTCTCACGTTGGTGACAAAATTTAACCAGAAACGTAAACTCAATACTTAATAGCTGAAGCAAGATAACTTTATTTAGACTTAATTGTTCACAGTAGCAAACTTATCTTAATTAAATGGAGCTTAGAGAAATAATTTTGCTACTTGAACAGTGAATATTACACCAATTTCCAAAGAAAGTAAATTGGTGGATATTAATTAGTTTTGGGAAAAAATGAAACAATTCTTATTACTAATTTTCCAAATATTAGAAGTTTGGAAAACTTATCTAATCATACTTAAATCTCCATAGCAACTTAATCATAAAAATAAATGGATGAGAACAATCAAGTTTCCTTAACAAATAGTGCTAATTAAAGTAAAAATAGACTTAATCACAGTCACTAAATTTCTTTGAACTTACTTCCGTAATGAGAATTAAAACTCTCAACCATATTCTAATTTCCATGTGAGGTCTAAATTTGATTTTGGCCGAAACCAAAATTTCTCAGAAGATAAATGAGCCCGCAACTTAACTGGCCCAAAAATCCAACACTTACTGTTTTTAATAATTCCCCAAGTTTCTTACTTACCCTAACTTTGAATTGGTCCATAGCCCGTGCGCGTTATATGTGCTGCACGCCTAGCTGGGCTGAGCACGGCACGGGGTCCATGAACTCAAAGCTTAACATGCAGTGTTGAATCCCCATATAGGCCTTTACTAAGTCTGCATAGTATGAGGCCCTAGGACTGATGGACAGCCCATCTACGAGTGCTCGGTTAGGCCTTCGGCCACTGATATGCTAGCACGAAACGATTAGGCCTTCAGCCACTATCGGCCACTATCGGCCAGACTGCTCTCTTGCTAGCACGCACACCAGCCCAAAAGCGTAATAGAGCCCATGGCCATGCATGCTTCAAACCGGGAATTTGCCTACCCACGTGCACCTGCTGATCGCCGTGCGGATCAGAGTGGCATGGCGCGCACACGCAAGGGCCGTGTCGCCTGCACTCGCACGAGCCTAAGTGCCCAGCGCCGAAGACTGATCTTATGGGGCCATATGCCCTCGCTCGGCCCTGCTCAAAAAACGCGATAGAGGGTGATGGTCGGATCTAATCCGACAGCTGGCCGTGCGTTTCGGAGCTGAAAAGGTACGTCCCCGTCCTTACTCTTACCAATTTGTGCTAGGGTTAGAGTTTGTTTTTGGGATTTGGGGATTTCTTATTCAGATCTGAGTAAATCCTCTCCTTCTAAATGCTATGGAGCAAAAATCCACTGTGGGAACCGCCTAGGATGGCTCTTGATACCAATGTGGGATTTGCTAATCATCCCTAGTGGTCTATCTACCGGGATCTAAGACAAAGCATGACAAAACGTGATAGATGATAGATCGTAGGGAAGGAACAAAAGAGAAGAGGATTCGACGTACCTTAGCTGTGTGTACCTTCGTTGTTGAGAAGGCCACCGACGAGGAGAGACGGCGGCGCTGCAGATCCGTGGGGAAGGATGACAAGGTCGCGACATGGCCTTCCCCTCACTTTTGTGCCCCTTAAAGATCGGATCTGAGACTGGTTATTAGTGGACTAACCCTGTTAGCCACTAATGAGCCACTTAAATATGTAAGGCACAACGTGAGAGGGGGCTTTGCCTGTGTAACGGCCTGCACCCCTGTCGGAGTGTTTTTCCGGCAATTCTCCCAATTTTACCATTGGTAGCCCATGGAGTTTGTAGTTCGGTATTGGGCGCGCAGAGATTCAAAAGACGATGGCAAATAGACACAAGGATTTACGTGGTTTGGGCCGCCTGAGTAATACCCTACTCCACGGGGTGTGTAGTTGTTGTATTGAGCGTCTAAGAGTCCAGAGCTTCTAGCTTCAGGTCTTAGAGAGTCCGAGAATCGAGAGAGAGTCCTCCTTGTGTATCGTCGACCAGTCCTTTTTTAGTACAAGGGGTGGTCATTACACCGTTAGCCTGGCCCGACATGTGGCCCTGGCGGTTACTGATGCTTAATACACAATTAATGAGGTTAATTACCCTTAATAGCGTGATAACGGGCCTTGATAGTGCCGTTACTGGTATTAAGGGCCTTCCGATCATGTGTCATTAATATGGTATTAATGACACTTAATCGGGTCTTGAAGTCTTTGATTGCCCCTCGAAGGTCCGAGCCGTTGGGGGTTCACCAGTCTGATTGCTGAGGTTGAAGGTCCGGTCATTGGACACGTGGCAGCTTCGGAGCTTTCTGTCTGGGACGGGTAGGTCTGGTATAGATGTACACGTGTCGGTACTGGAGCTTCCCTCTGTCGGGGGTTAGGTCCGGGGGTGCCGCACAGGTGTTTAGACCGGAGCTATCCCATGTGTGGGATGTAGGTCCGGTCCCGTATGACACGTGGGGCCTTCGCAGGTCTTCAACTCAGACAGGTGAAATTCCTTTGGTCTTTTTGTAGTCCCAAGGGGTATACGGTACGCAGGGCACCGACAGTGGCCCCCTGGGCCCACCTCTGGGAGAGACCTTTTGGATGAAGTCATTCTGCGGGAGGTGGGTCCATCCTTCGGTTTTTGAGCCATGTCTTCAAGGGTCTTCGGATGTGTCGTTGGTGGTAGTTCGCAGTTAAACCAACGCCGCGTGGCATATCCAGGATACGTTAGGTGAGATCTGAGCGTGCGAATCTCACACAATTGAAGGTCGCCGGTACTCGATACGAAAACCGTATCGGTTCCGCGCGCCCTGTCAGGCCGCCGCCTTCGGGCTTCCCGCCTTTCATGATGACAACCGTTCGCCTGGGGTAAGGACCTCGACTTGATCGTCGGGGTGGCCCCGGGCCCCCTTGTCATTGGCAGGGTGAAGTTTTTGGATTGTATCATTGGCTCCTCTGCAGTTTCCATCCCAGCATTGCGGGGGCTTACTTAACAAGGAAAGCGTGCATCGTTTGGGGTTTCTTTACGCCTTCATTCAAACTTGCGCTCAAATCCTCCAAAATTTCGCTTGCTTTTCCTCTCTTGCCACGCTGTGCTGCGATGATGTTGGGACTCCCCAAGAGCCGCATTGGGAGCAAGAAGGAGTTGTCCAGGGTCTGGACCTACATGGGATGGTCCAGTGACTCCTTCGACAACGATATTCGCTGTGGCGAGCTTCCCTTCAAGAAGAAGCGAGCCGGAGATATGGTGTACTTCCTTGGGTACGCCATGGCGTGTTTGATCCCGCCTTTCTCCACCTTATTTCTGATGCTGCTAGATTTCTATGGACTGCAGCTCCACCATCTCGGCCCCCACTCAATCTTGCTGGTGGCGACTTTTGTCCACTTTTGCGAGATGTGGGTGGGCATGCCCCCTTGCGTGGAGTTATTATGGACCTTCTTCACTGTCCACCCGCCAGGGAAGAGTGATGAGTTCATCAGCTTCTACTACTTCGTGAAGCGGAAAAACTCTCCCCTCAAGTACTTGAGGTCCTTCCCTTCTGGCAAGTGGGACGAATGGAAGAAAGACTGGGTGGTCATCACCGTCGAGGGACACGAGAGGCTGGAGTTGCCTGAAGGCCTTCCTCGCATCGATACCGACACTTGGAGTGACATGTCGGCGCCGTCAAGGGAGTACAGACCCATCCTGGACAGAATCCTGGAATGTGTCTAAGGTGGGGTGACCCCGCAGATGGTCTTCGACAACTTCTTAACGAATAGGTGGGCCCCGCTGAGGGCTAGGAGCCGGCCTTCCTGGGCCTTCAACAGTGAGATAGATACCAACCACATTGAAGTCGGCTTGGACACCAACTTGGCCGGTGAAGCATTGAAGACCCATCTCAAGAAGTTCCAACCTGGGAAAATCGGTCCTGGCAACGTGTCTCCACCAGTGGCCTTTCTGCCTCTGAATATGATTCCAGAGGAGTGCAGAGAGCTCTGGAAGAAGATGCCGCTGTTGGACGACTTGGGCCTCATGGAGAGGCGATCAACCTCCGGGGTGGCAATCCCCGGAGCTTCTGAAGGCGGCTCTGCTCCCGCCCCAAAGACAAGAACCGAAGTCGTAGGCAAGGGCAAAGAGTTGGTCGAGCCTTCGAGCCGTAAAAGGAAGATGAAGCACTCTGATGGGAGGTCCGTCAGGCCTGCTCCTTTCGCAGCGGCTCCTTCTCCCTGGAGGTGAAGGTCTTCAATGACGGCAACCACTCCAGCATCAGCATCACCCCGGGGTGCTAGTTCCGGCCATGTGGCTCCAGTACCAGGGCCAGCTGAAGGCTCTGGGTCCGAAGGACCTTCCCAATTGAGGGAGGCCTCAGCCAAAGCGATGCCGACGGCAACAGCAAGCTCCGAGGAACTTTCTGGAGCTGACACACCAGTGGCAACAGGGTCCGGCTCTGAGCATCCGGGGAAGAGGTTCTGCGCTAGCTGGAGTGGAAGCCTCCCGAGGTAAATTTTATTTTTTACCTCAGTTGGTTGTTTTGTGTTGTAACTGCATTTTGAGTGTCTTCGTCCTTCATCCACAGGGTACCCAAGAAAGGGGCTGAAGCTCTGGTACCTGTAGCAGCAGCTGAAGCTGTGCAGGCAGAGGCTCCGGCTCCAATCCCAGTGCCGCCCCAAGGAGTGGCTGAGGCTGCGATAGCTCCAGCGCCAGCTATCGTGGTCCTGGACCTCGACTCATCCCCAGAAGCTCCCGTGGTAGCGCCGGACCATGGGAATGAAGATGTACCAGCGGCACCTGCCCCGAAGGTTGAAGCACCGGGTTTGGATGCTGAAATGGTGGACGCATCATCCTCAGAGCCGACGGTAGCTGCGATTCCGGCCCCAGAGCCAGATGTTGTTGAAGCCTTGGCGGCGGAGCCGGTGTTTGATGAGGACCCGGTGGTAGAGCCGGTGGTTGATGAAGCTCCGGCGGTAGAGCCCGTGGCTGATGAAGTTCCGACGGTAGAGCCAGTCGTCAAAGAAGTTCCAGCGCCTGAGCCAGTTGCTGCAGAGGTGCCGGCGCCCGAGCCCATGATGGTCGAAGCATCAGCGCCTGAGCTGGCGGTGGAGGAGGTGCCAGCGTCGGAGCCAGAAGTAGCTTCAGCTCTGACCGAACCTTCAACGCCTGCCCGGAGGTGGTGGTCCCGGAGGTGCCCGCTCCTGAGCCAGGGTGCCAAGATGATGTTGTTGGCCCCCAGCCTGAAGGACCAATTGTTGACGACCTGGCGGCGGGACCTTCGAACCAACTCTGGAGGTCGAAACTTCAGTTGCAGGACCTTCCTCGGCGACGATTGAGGCTATCCCGGAGGGCGGCCTTAGTGCCGTGGAAGCTCTGGGAACCGCTCTTGTAGAGTGGGACCCGATTTTTGTCACGGAGAACCCGCTGGAGCCAGCAGAGAAGATCCCGATAGGCCCGGAGCCAATCCCTTTGTCGATGTCTATCGACAACGCCTGCTCCAGTCTATGTCAGGTCCAGTTGGCTTTCTACCACGACAACAAGGCCCTTGAGGAGGAGCACCAAACTCTTAGGAGGTGGCGCAACCGGCTCCAATTCGAGACCAAGCTGGCGTAGTTGAGGCTGGCTAACGACAAGGAGTGGGTGAAGAAGGAGAAGGTCCGGTTGGAGTGTTGGGGTAAGCTGTTGGACGAGAGGGAAAGCATGGTGCGATCCCTCGACAACCAGTCCCGGGCCATCCATGAACAGGCCATAGCTGCTAATAACGCAGCGAATGATCGCGGGGAGAAGCTCAGCGCCATCCACGACAGGCTCGTCAAGCGCCGGGAGGCCCTTGAGGAGCGGAAGAAAAAGCTCGAAGATGAAGAGCAAAAACTCCTGGAGCTGCGGGATGACCTCGTGAAGAGGGAGGAAGACTACTCAGAGGCTAACTCTGGGTGACAAGAGTCTTGAGGAGCGCACAAAGAAGTTGGAGGAGCGCTGCGAGAAAGAAGAGAAGAAGGCCTAGCAGCGACGGCAGGACATCCACAGGAGGGAGAATGACGTTGCTGCCCGGGAGAAGAAGGTGCGGGGCTGGGAGAAGGACCTGGTCGACCGATAGAACAAGATCCACCTCCGGGAGGAAGAGCTCGGCAAACTCGAAAGGCAGGTTGCTGAAAAGATTCAGCAGAACGCCGAAGAGGTAGAGCGTCTTGCCCGGGAGAATTTGGAGCTTGCGGTGACCAGAAGATCCTTGGAGGAGATGTGAGGCTCAAGGGCTGCGGAGTCCAAACAAGTTTGGGACTTCCTGGGCAAAGCCAATGACGCACTGACGCCAATGGGTTTTAGTCCCATGTGTCCGGATGATCCGGAGCCAGAGCTGGACCAGGCGTTGCAGGCGTTGAGTTCGACGGGCAACAAGCTCACCAAGATGGGTGATGTCATTGCGCACCAGCTAGAAATCGAGGGACAATCCCTGGCAAAGAACGTCGCAGAATTCGTGCTGACGTGCTACACAAGCCAGGACCCTCAATTCCCCCTGGAGCCGGTGCTTGAAGGCCCCATCGATGGAGAGGGAGAAGCCGCCCAAGCCAGCGTGTCGGAGGTTGCCCAGAAAGTCGCCTCATTCTTCCATAGGGTCTAGGACTCTTTCTCTTTGTAGCTCCCGCTTGTATCCTCTCTTCTTTTTCTCAAATTTTGTAATCTCTTGTCTCCAGATGAATGAAATCCAAGTTTTTTGTGAATTTCATTTTTTGTCAACAATATCTTTATCCCACTTGGCCCCCTGGTAGATGTACACAATTTGATTGTGAACATGTACCAAGAGGATGTAACAGTTGTTGAAGACTTGTGTGTTTCAAACTTGTAGAGCGTAGGTCTGAAGTCTTCGATAGTGAAGGCCCCCTGAGGTTGTCGGAGCTTAGTGGCTCTGGCATTGACCATCGTAGAGTCTTCCCATCATCTTTTGTTCACGTTGACGGCTGGCCCCCTGGCTTTACCAGAGCTGAGTAGCTCCAGCGACACTTGCTATCAATGTTTGAAACATCGACTACAAGCCACCTAGGGGATGTTGGAGCTTTGGTAGCTCCGGCTTCATTCACCATCATTACGAAATATTTATTTTTCCTGCACACTGAAGTCAAGAAAAACAATAAAATATATTCTCTATCTATAACTCAATTGTGACTTACTATTCCCGAGAAATTTTTACGTCGAACGCAATTGTAAAAACAATCAAGTGCAGTGGCTTGTTTTCTCCAGGTCTGATCGTTTCTGGACTTGCCTTACTTCGGCCTGCCGGGGTGTAGGTAGAGTGGCGTACTTAGGGTGCATGACCAGGCTAAGTCGATAGCACACTCCGGACCTAGATTGGCTTGGCGGCATTCAGACCAGTAGACCATTAACAATGTTTAGATCCGGAAGAATCGACAATGCAAATTGAATTATACTTGAATTGGTCGAGCTAAAGTTTCTTAAGAATTGCACAACTTTATTATAGACAAGAAAGAGAAAAAAATATTGAGCCCATACAAAGTAAATGCACGTGGAGTCTGTTTTCACACAATGATGTCTTTCATTATAGGTCCGGGGTACAGGGGAAACAAGTACACCCTTAGGGTACGGAACCATGCTGTGTGTGTTTCGTTTCTTGTTTGACCCAAGGTAGCTAGCTACACTTTTAGTTCTGAGACTGTGACAAGTGTTGCCTCAACTTTGCGGACCTTCCGGAGAAGGTCCGGCTGTTCTCCCAGAGGAGCTACCCGACTCTGTACAATGACTCTATAACATACATCACATGTAACTACAGACTCACCTCTGTGATATTAAGCGTAGAACTTACGGAGGTGCTCAATGTTCCAAGGATTAGGGAGAGGTGTCCCATCCTCGGTTGCCAAGCGAACGCATCCAGGATGAGATACTTTGATCACTCGGAAGGGTCCTTCCCAGCTGGGGGAGAGTTTGTTTAACCCTTCTCTGGATTGTATTCTCCGTAGCACCACATCGCCTTCCTCGAGCTGTCGGCTGTGAACATGCCTTTGGTGATAGCGCCGAAGAGCTTGGCGGTATCGGGCATTTCGAACAGCTTCTCAACACCTTCCCTCTTCAAGGAGGTGAAGGTCTTCACGCTGGAGCTGGTCCTGGGCGGCATCGTCGAAGGTTCGGACCCGGAGCGACCCCAAGGTGATTTCCGGAGGAAGGACTTCTTTAGCTCCGTGCACCAGGAAGAAGGGTGTCTCTCCAGTTGACCGGTTTGGAGTTGTCTTGTTGGCCCATAGAATGGGTGGAAGCTCTTCGATCCAATTGGCTCCATGTTCTTTCAGGCGCTCATATGTGCGCGTCTTGAGTCCTTTTAGGATTTCTGCATTTGCTCTCTCGGCTTGGCCATTGCTTGCTGGGTGAGCTATGGAAGCATAGCTGACTTGGATGTCGAGGTCTTCGCAATATCCTTGGAATGCAGAGCTTGTGAACATGGTCCCATTATCAGTTATGATTTAGTTTGGGACTCCAAATCTGCATACGATGGACTGCAAAAAGTTGATAGCTGATTGCTTGTTTATTGTCACAACTGGAGTTGCTTCCGGCCATTGCCTGCCGAGCTGGCCGGTCATCCGGCGCACCCCCTCGCCCGACCCCACCCGCACCGCGCGCCCCTGGCTGCGCCCAACGCGCCTCGCCCGCGCCTGCACTGGCCCCACCCCGCACCGTGCCCCGCCCTGCCGCCTGCGCGATTCAGCGCGCGCCAGCGCCCACGCCCGACCGCGCTCGACCGCGCGCCGACCGACCCGCGCGACCGCACCGCGCGCCAGTTCCCAGCCCAACTCGGCCTTTGGCCCAGCGGCGATCCCTGCCGTGCCGCGCCTACAAATACGTACGTAAGTCCTCGTATTTTTTTCTCGACACCAGAAAACGCCACCGCCAAATCAAAAGAAAAACCCTAGCAGTAGAGAAAAAGGGAGAAGCACCAGAAGTTGTGCCACCAGGGAAGAAGAGGGAAAAAGGAGAAGAGAAGAGGAGGGTACCGTCGTCCGCCGGAGTTTTTCGCGTCGCCGTCGTCGTGCCGCCGGAGGACCTTACGCATCTACTTCGTCGACGCGTCGTCCCCATCCCGCAATCTTCTAAGCCATCACGTCTACGGTAGGCCATGTTTTTTGATGCGAATTTTAGCGAACCTATTGAATCTAATAGACGTAAATTGATTGTAGTCGCACCATCTTTTTATTTTCAGCAACATTAATCCCCGCTAAAACCCCGTAAATTCATATGAACACGTATGAACTAGTCACATCTAATTAATAAACAACCATAGTTAATTAATTATTGAATTGTGCATGCATGCATGTCATTGCATGTTGATTAATTTGTGTGCATCATATTGAATTGTATGTATTTTCTTGTATGTGTGATCACGTGTAGAGGAACGTGTTCAAGAGGCCGCATACAAGGATTTCCAAAACCAAGACTTTAAAGCGCTTGAGCAACCCCATCCGTCGGAGCAAGGCAAGTGTCCTTGATCATATTGATCCCGTTTTATTAAATATTTTGTTTGCGAACTTGCATGCTTGTGTCAATATGATGGGAAACCCATACGTAGGAGTTTACTAGCGTTGTTTGCCACCCCTTGTCGACGGGATATACATGATGAGTCGGGTATGGGTATTTTTTCTTTTTGCACTGCATCGCTACATGGGTTATGGGTAACTTAATTAATGTGGTTGACAACTTTAATTACGACAACTTGGGATGGTAATAAGATGATGATTAATTTAGCAACCTGGAATTTAGGAGATCTAAGCAAGCATGGTTTTGTGGATGGGTTGGATGATATGGTAGTTTGCTTGCCTTAGATCTAAGGACCGGTTCATACGAGAATATGCCAGGACAACAGTGCCACCACAAGGCCAAGTATGGGTTCTGCGTAGCTGAATAACTAGGAGCGCTTCTAGAATTGTATGGACCATTGGATGGCGCGGGGAATGGGTGTCGAGGAGGACTGCCCTGGGATCCGCATGGCACACGAGGGGGCCCGTGGGTGGGAGAATGGAGATTCAAGCCTGCCGGTGAAATCTTAGTGGGCCCGTACATACTAGTAGTACCTCTTGAAAGGCTATTTTGTGATCTCTTGGCCGCACACCAACAGAAGTGTGACAGGGCAACATAGTGGTTCTTAGTCACCGAAAGGTGATGAAATCACGAACATGTGGGTAAAGTGGTACAACCTCTGTAGAGTGTTAAAAACTATCATGATAGCCGTGCTCCCGGTTAAGAGCACCTGGATGACCTACATGATTAGAATTGGACTTGGAATTTTGGGATGGTTGGTATGGTTTTGGGTTGTCACTTGAGTATTGTCGGTACATGAGAGATTATGGAATTGGCATATGGTATTAATTTTATGGTTGGCTGGTATTTATGGATTGCGATGGTAAATAAGAATTGTTGGATTTATGGTATGATAATTACTTGGGTCATGAAGGGAAATAAATTCACATAGACATGATAGACTGCTTTTACATGTTTATGAAATGTACTTTTCTGCAATTAGCCATTTTATTCCAAGCATTTGTTTAGCCACATGTCATCTATTTCCACACTTGCTGAGTACGACACGTACTCACCCTTGCAACCCCCCCCCCCCCCAAAGCTACTGGAGATAATTGGGACTACCCTGAGGATCACACGGAGTACTAGGTTGTGTACCGCCGTCAATTGCCTGTGGAATGGAGTCGTGCTTCTTAGTTCATTTTACGCTGCATTATTTAGAGTTCTATCATTTGTGAACTATTGGATTATTGTAATAAAGTACTTATTTAATAGTTGAGACATGGTTAAATGTTGTATATCGTTTGTGATGCAACCGTATATGTGTGATGCACTTCCTGGGCTCACATATGCATTATGCTTGGTTCATATTCGGAACTGGGTGTCACAAATTGGTATCAGAGCCGCGTTGACCGTAGGACGCAAGCCTAGGTAGAATGGACACCCTAGAACACTTAGGAACACTCTTCTAATATGCTATTTTTGAAAAATTTTGCTGCTGTTCCGTTTCCTTATTTTCAGCTGCAAAACGTATCGATTGCTGCTGCGTTTTTGATAAAAAAATTTCAGCAGTGAGCAATATCAGGTGCTGCTGTTTTGCCGCTTAAGTTTTCGCGAAAAAAGTGTGTTTTGCTGCTGTTATGTGTGGGTAAAATTATTTTGTTGGCTGCTGCATTTTTCTCCCTCTCTTTTTGTTCTTTTGGAACTGCTGCACCGCTCTTTTTCCGCTATTTTAGCTGCTGCAATTTTCAGATTTGTATTCTGTTATTTTTTCCTCTAATGTATTCTCGTTTTCTATAGATGCCGATCACTAGGAGTTCAGCCCGCAAGAGCACCTGTCCGCCGCCCCTTGAAAGTGGACTTAACCCCATTGAGCTTGACGAGCAGACGCAAGAGGAGGGGAACATCCAGCCCAAGGAGGAGGAATCTAACCAGTCGAACACTATGGAGGAGGATCCGGAGGAGTATGAGCCATTTGAGGAGAACATGGATGAGGATCCTAATGAGGAGTATACGTGCCAGCTTCAGATGAGGAGAACAACGGAGGTGAAAATGGAGGAGGATCACAACCCGGTGCGAATGAGAATGGACACAACAGCCCCCAGTTTCGCCAAGTTGAGGAAATTTGGACTACTGGAACTGATGGAGGACATGCATCGCGGGAGCTAACGGAATTCCTTTACCCCGTTGCATGTGTGCTAACTACTTCGTGAAGAGGGTCTCTCGTCCCGAACGTGACGAATGGCATGCTGAGGTTCTCATCTTCTACCTCAACAAAGTGGTCTCACGACATTATGCTCCCACCTGGAGGTCTACTCAGAAGGATGCTATGGATGATGCTGCATGGGCGGCACTGTCAAGTTTGTGCCATACTCGCCGCTTTAAGCTTGAGAACACCACGTTTGAGCTGCACCCTCAGTGGGAGAGTGGTACAGGGAGGATATTGGACCACAAGAAGCTTCAGACAATCTTACATCAATGGATAGGTCTCAAAAGACATTGTTGGACATGGGCAATCGCTATGCAACTGCACAAGGGGAGATACACTACCTTCGCAAGGAGCTAGCTCGTTTAGAAGCCAACTTGGAGATGAAGGAATGTGAAGCAAGAGGAGAGCCGTGGTCGCCCAAGAGAATCTGGTCCCCTACATCACCATGGCGCAACCCCATCGCATCCGCGCAGCCAAGGACGCCCTCACCGCCTCACAATTAGGAAATTAAGTCCCCTATGAGTATTTTGTAATAAGAACGCTTAGAATCGTAATAGCTTTAAATAGTGTGGTGTGCTGAAATTTTGTTTGGTGCTTGTTTGAGTGCTTGTGTGCTTAGTAGAGAGTTGTGGGATGCTTTGACACTTGTCCACATCCTCATATATGTCTATATTAATAAAGGGATTGTTTAGTGTCACATACCTTGATGCATATAGTTGGGACGTTTCTTTCCAAATTCTAAATTCTTCTGTCTCCACCTTTCTTTCGCCAACAGATGGTGAGAACTTGTAACTAGAGGGATGCCAACGATGAGGAGGAGCGCAATGAAGTACCTCAGAACAACCAGGGACATGCTCATGGAGCTATCAATATTGAACAGCTGTTAGCTATGTAGAACCAGCTCATGCAGACCATGATACAGACAATGGGATAGCTGCAAGCTGGCAACAACAATCAGCCTCATATACCGCCACCGCCACCACCCCAGCCACACCACAACCGTTTGGGAGAGTTCATGAGGACCAGGCCGCCTACCTTTGCACAAGCCACAAACCCAATGGAAGCTGATGATTGGCTGAAGTCCGTTGAGAAGAAACTTGCTATTGTCCAGTGCACCGATAGAGAGAAGGTTCTCTTTGCATCACATCAACTAGTTGGAGCAGCTGTTGACTGGTGGGAAGCTCTTTGAAACGCTCATGATAATCAGGAGGCAATCACTTGGGCTGAGTTTAAGCAGAGTTTCCGTTCCCACTATGTACCTGAAGCAGTTATGATACTGAGAAGACAAGATTTTGAAAACCTCAGGCAAGGAAGGATGAGCGTGAGTGAGTATCTCAACAAATTCACACAACTATCAAGATATGCTCCAGAAGACATCAACACTGATAGTAGGAAGCAGTATCTGTTTATGAGGGGCCTCAACAATGAAATTCAAGTCCAATTGCTCAATATTGATTATCCAAACTTCCAGAAGCTGGTTGACAAGGCTATTGTGGTTGAGAACAAGATTCGTGAGATGGAGTAGGACAACAAAAGGAAGATGCCACATCATGGACCGCAGCAAGGAAGCAATGTTCATCCCCGCTATACACCACCAACTGCACCATACTACAACCCATCTGCTCCTGCATACCGTGCTGCTTATCCACCCCGCCCAAATCATCCACCGCAGCAACACCAAGCCATGCAAACGCCTCACTATCCTGTGCCACCTGCGCCGCGTCCTAACAAGGCGGCAAATGCTCAAAACCAGCTGCGCCCAAACTTCCCTAATGCTACGGGCGATAAGACATGCTATGTGTGTGGAGAGCCCAGGAACTTTGCAAGTCAATGCCCCAGAAGAAACTATGGACCGATGAACAATGCACCAAGGCCAAATTACCCGCGACCAAATGGAGGAGCACCACAAGGCAACTGTGGACAACAGAATTTTGCTCGTGGCAATGTGAATCATGTCTCCACTAAGGAATCCCAGCAAGCTGATGACGTCGTGATTGGTATGTTCCTCGCCAACTCCAACCCCGCGACTGTTTTATTTGATTCGAGAGCATCTCATTCATTCATATCGTCAAAGTATGTTGCCAAGTACAATTTTCCTATATCTCATATGAAGCAAACTATGCTAGTAAGTTCTCCTGGCGGAGAGTTGAGGACAAATATAGTATGTCCGAGGGTAAGCATTAAAATAAGGGGGGTAGACTTTCTCGCAAACATCATAGTCTTGGACTCCCAAGGAATAGACATAATACTTGGAATGGACTGGTTGGGCAAGTATAATGGAGTCATTCAATGTGCCGAAAGGATTGTGCAGTTGACAAGTGAACATGGTACACGCATCAAAGTTGAGGCAGCCCAACCTACAAGAGAGAAGGCAATGCTCAATCAAGTGGAAGGTGTGACATTGGAAAGCATTCTGATAGTTCGCGAGCACCCGGATGTGTTTCCAGATGAGTTGCCAGGTATGCCACCTGATCGTGACATAGAATTCACCATTGAGTTGATACCCGAAACTGCACCTATAGCTAAGAGGCCGTATAGGATGCCTCCTAAGGAATTAGCAGAGCTCAAGAAGCAAATTCGAGAAGAGATGGAGAAGGGTTTTATATGCCCAAGGTCATCCCCGTGGGGAGCACCAGTGCTCTTCGTAGATAAGAAGGATGGAACCCAAAGTATGTGTGTGGACTATAGGTCTCTCAATGAAGTGACAATTAAGAACAAGTACTCACTGCCCCGTATAGAGGATTTGTTCGACCAAATGAAGGGTGCCTGTATTTTCTCCAAGATTGACTTGTGGACAGGATACTTCCAAATGAAGATTAGACCATCGGATATACCCAAGACAACATTTCAGACACGATATGGGTCCTATGAGTACACCATCATGTCATTTGGATTGATGAACGTGCCTGCGTACTTTATGTATCGCATGAATAAGGTCTTCATGGAATATCTGGATAAGTTCATCGTAGTGTTCATCGATGACATTATGATATACTCAAGAAGCGAGGAAGAACATGAGGAACACTTGAAGCTTACATTGCAGAAGCTACGGGAACACCAATTGTATGCCAAGTTCAGTAAATGTCAATTCTGGTTACGGGAAGTTTCTTTCTTAGGCCATATTATTTCCGGAGGAGGAGTATCAGTTGACCCAGGGAAAGTGAGAGATGTGCTTAAGTGGGAACCGCCACAGAATGTCAAGGAAATTCGGAGTTTCCTTGGAATGGCTGGATATTACCGCCGATTCATCAAGGATTTCTCCAAAATAGCCAAGCCTATGACCGAATTACTCATGAAAGGGAAGGCATTCCGATGGTCTCAAGCTTGTCAGGATAGCTTTGAGGAGTTAAAGAAAAGGTTGACAACCGCACCGGTGTTAGTATTGCCAGACGTGAGCAAGAGTTTTGATATATATTGTGATGCGTCAAGGCAAGGATTAGGATGTGTGCTCATGCAAGAAGGCCAAGTGGTAGCTTATGCATCGAGGCAACTAAAGAAACATGAGTTGAATTATCCTACACACGACCTTGATCTTGCAGCCGTTGTACACACCTTGAAGATATGAAGACATTATGTTTTTGGTCATCGATGTGAGATTTATACGGATCACAAGAGTCTCAAGTATATATTTACGCAAACAGATCTGAATCTGAGGCAACGTCGATGGTTGGAGCTCATCAACGATTATGATGTGGGAATAAACTATCATCCAGAGAAAGCCAATGTAGTGGCCGATGCTTTGAGTCGAAAAGGAGTAAGCCACCAACTCACAGTCCGGGAGCTGCCATCCGAGTTATGCAAGGAGTTTGAACGGTTGCACCTTGGATTCATAAATGAGATAGGAACAATGGAAGTCAACCCAACATTAGAACAGGAAATATGGGAAGGACAGACAAAGGACAAAGAAAATAGTCTCGGTCCGAGGTTCTCAGTTTACCACTAGGTTCTGGCAGAAGCTGCATGAAGCTATGGGTACAAGGTTAAATTTTAGTTCAGCCTATCACCCACAAACCGATGGACAAACTGAGAGGACCAATCAAATATTAGAAGACATGTTGAGAGCCTGCGCCTTGAAACATGGACGTAGCTGGGATAAAAGTTTGCCGTACGCTGAATTCTCGTACAACAATAGCTACCAAGCAAGTCTGAAAATGTCACCCTACGAAGCATTGTACAGAAGGAAGTGTAGGACACCTTTGTTTTCGAATGAAACCGGAGAGAATCAAGTATTTGGTCCTGATGTGTTACAAGATGCTGAAAGGCAAGTTCAAATAATACGGGAAAACCTAAGGGCTGCTCAGTCTCGACAGAAAGGTTATGTGGATAATAGGCGAAGGAGTCTGACTTTCGAAGTTGGAGATTTCGTATACCTCAAAGTGTCACCTATTCGAGGTCAGCGATAGTTTAACGTCAAAGGAAAACTGGCACCACGTTACATCAGACCATTCAAGATTTTGGACAAGTGAGGAGAAGTAGCATATCGACTTGAGCTGCCAATGTATCTCTCCGATGTACACGACATGTTTCACGTCTCTCAACTCAAGAAGTGTCTCAGGGTATCGGAAGAACAAGTGCCGATGGACGAGTTAGAACTTCAGGAGGATTTGTTCTATGTCGAGCAACCTATCAAGATCTTGGACATAAAGGAAAGGGTCATGAGAAATAAGAGGATCCGTTGGTGCAAAGTGCAATGGAAACACTATACGGAAGCCGAAGCTACGTGGGAACGTGAAGAAGACCTGAAAGCAGAATTCCCTCATCTTTTCTCCACGCTATCGAATCTCGAGGGCGAGATTTACTTTAAGGGGGGTAGGTTTGTAACACCCTAAATTTTCGCATCATGCATTTCATACATGTTCATGCATTAAACATTAGTGGAATAAAGGAAAGATAATAAAAGATAAAACATACATATACAAATATGTGTAGCAAAAGAAGAAAAATAAAATAATTGCATAAAACATGTATTAGGGAATAAATATAAAAATAATAATATATATATATAATATTTGTGAAACCTAAAGGAAGAAAAAAAAAGAAAAAATAGTCTCCAGAAACTTCCGGAAGTTTCTGGAGGAAGCTTTGCTTCTCCCCGGAACTTTCCGGGCAAATAGTGCCCAACCGGCACTTGCCTGCCGAGCCGGCCGGGCACCTGGCGCGCCCCCTCGCCCGACCCCACCTGCACCGTGCACCCCTGGCTGCGCCCGACGCGCCTCGCCCACGCCTGCGCTGGCCCCACCCCGCACCGTGCCCCGCCCCGCCGCAGGCGCGACTCAGCGCGCGCCAGCGCCCGCGCCCCGTGCCCAACCGCGCTCGACCGCGCGCCGACCGGCCCGCGCGACCGCACCGCGCGCCAGTTCCCAGGCCGACTCGGCCTCTGGCCCAGCGGTGACCCCTGCCGTGCCGCGCCTATAAATATGTACGTAAGTCCTCATATTTTTTCTCGACACCAGAAAACGCCACCGCCAGATCAAAAGAAAAACCCTAGCGGTAGAGAAAAAGGGAGAAACACCAGAAGCTGTGCCGCTAGGGAAGAAGAGGGAAAAAGGGGAAGAGAAGAGGAGGGTACCGTCATCCGCCGGAGTTCGTCGCATCGCCGCCGTCGTGCCGCCGGAGGACCTTGTGCATCTACTTTGTCTACGCGTCGTCCCCATCCCGCGATCTTCGAAGCCATCACGTCTACGGTAGGCCACATTTTCCGATACGAATTTTAGCGAGCCTATTGAATCTAATAGACGTAAATTGATCATAGTCGCACCATCTTTTTATTTTCAGAAACATTAATCCCCGCTAAAACCCCGTAAATTCATATGAACACGTATGAACTAGTCGCATCTAATGAATAAACAACCGTAGTTAATTAATTATTGAATTGTGCATGCATGCATGTCATTGCATGTTGATTAATTTGTGTGAATCATATTGAATTGTATGTATTTTCTTGTATGTGTGATCACGCGTAGAGGGACGTGTTCAAGAGGCCGCATACGAGGATTTCGAAAACCAATACTTTGAAGCGCTTGAGCAACCCCATCCGTCGGAGCAAGGCAAGTGTCCTTGATCATATTGATCCCGTTTTATTAAATGTTTTGTTTGCAAACTTGCATGCTTGTGTCAATATGATGGGAAACCCATACGTAGGAGTTTACTAGCGTTGTTTGCCACCCCTTGTCGACGGGATATACATGATGAGTCGGGTATGGGTATTTTTTCTTTTTGCACCGCATCGCTACATGGGTTATGGGTAACTTAATTAATGTGGTTGACAACTTTAATTACGACAACTTTGGATGGTAATAAGATGAAGATTAATTTAGCAACTTGGAATTTAGGAGATCTAAGCAAGCATGGTTTTGTGGATGGGTTGGATGATATGGTGGTTTGTTTGCCTTAGATCTAAGGACCAGATCATGCGAGAATATGCCAGGACAACAGTGCCACCACAAGGCCAAGTATGGGTGCGGCGTAGCTGAATAACTAGGAGCGCTGCTAGCATTGTATGGACCATTTGATGGCGCGGGGAATGGGAGTCGAGGAGGACTGCCCTGGGATCCACATGGCACACGAGGGGGCCCGTGGGTGGGAGAATGGAGATTCAAGCCTGCCGGTGAAACCTTAGTGGGCCCATACATACTAGTAGTCCCTCTTGAAAGGCTATTTTGTGATCTCTTGGCCGCACACCAACGGAAGTGTGACAGGGCAACATAGATGTTCTTAGTCACCAAAAGATGATGAAATCACGAACATGTGGGTAAAGTGGTACAACCTCTGCAGAGTGTTAAAAACTATTATGATAGCCGTGCTCCAGGTTAAGAGCACCTGGATGACCTACATGATTAGAATTGGACTTGGAATTTTGGGATGGTTGGTATGGTTTTGGGTTGTCACTTGAGTATTGTCGGTACATGAGAGATTATGGAATTGGGATATGGTATTAATTTTATGGTTGGCTGGTATTAATGGATTCCGATGGTAAATATGAATTGTTGGATTTATGGTATGATAATTACTTGGGTCATGAAGGGAAATAAATTCACATAGACATGATAGGCTGCTTTTACATGTTTATGAAATGTACTTTTCTGCAATTAGCCATTTTATTCCAATCATTTGTTTAACCACATGTCATCTATTTCCACACTTGCTGAGTACGACACGTACTCACCCTTGCAACCCCCCCGCCAACAGCTACTGGAGATAATTGGGACTACCCTGAGGATCACACGGAGTACTAGGTTGCGTACCGCCGCCAATTGCCTGTGGAATGGAGTCGTAATGCTTAGTTCATTTTCCGCTGCATTATTTAGAGTTCTATCATTTGTGAACTATTGGATTATTGTAATAAAGTACTTATTTAATAGTTGAGACGTGGTTAAATTCTGTATATCATTTGTGATGCAACCGTATATGTGTGATGAACTTCCTGGGCACACATATGCGTTACGCTTGGTTCATATTCGGAACTGGGTGTCACAGCGGGAAGACGCGTGGTTCCCACACTTGCCTCCATGGATTTCTGCGAGGAGCTCACAGCCTTCTTCCCTTGTAATGCACCGCATGAGGACGCTGTTGGTACCACGCCGGTAGAGATCCCCTTCTACCAGTACGTATCTTTTAGCCAATCTGACTATCCGGTCAGCGGATACATTATCTTCAGGAAGGAAATTGTCTTCCAAGTAACTCCGGATCTCCAAAATCCATGCATCGGAGCTAGCTTGAGGATTTGAGTCTTGCGTGCTGGGTTGCTTGGAGCTTCCTGCAGCACCTACGACCCTTGATGAACGCCATGGTAACAGGGCCATCGGGACCGCCAGCATCAATGTGCTGGTCTCGCCCCCTTCGCTCAGTTCGGCAGGCTGAGCTGTAGGTTTAGACAACCTCCGGACGAAGGTTCCGTCGGGAGCCAGAGCCCCGGTTGAAGCTTTCGTCGAGAGTTCGTCAGCTTTAGCGTGTTGAGATGCTGAACATGGCAAAGATCCAGGACGTCGAAGTCCTTCTGAAGCTTCTGGACTTCAAGTAGGTATGCAACTAGTTGAGGGTTGTTGCAGCAACATTCACCTTTGACTTGTTTTACAACAAGTTGTGAATCACCCTTTATCGACAGCTGCTTGACACCATACGATAGTGCCACCTTGAGTCCATAAATTAGTGCTTCATACTCCGCCATGTTGTTGGTCGCCTTGAAGTCAAGGTGCACAATGTATTTAACCTTCTCCCCGATCGGAGCGAGGAGAAGGACTCCAGCTTCGGCCCCTTGCTTCTGCACAGAGCCGTCGAAGTAGAGAGTCCAGTGAGGCTCAGTGAAGACCGAAACCTTGGGTTCTGACTTTTGCTCACTGGGGCCCCTAGGATTTGGTGGAGAGGGGGTCCATTTCGCAACGAAGTCCGCCAATCCTTGACTCTTGATCGCTTGTCTTGGGATGAATTCAAGGTCGAACTCAGCTAATTCCGCTGCCCACTTTGCAATGTTCCCAGTGGAAATGGGGTTACGCAAGATTGCACGTAGTGGATAAGAGGTTACCACTGAAATCTTGTGAGCTTGGAAGTAGTGTTGGAGCTTCCTAGAGGCAATAAGAACTGCGTAGAGCAGCTTATGCACCTCAAGGTACCGAGTCTTAGCGTCATGGAGTACTTCGTTGATGAAGTACACTGGGCGCTGGACCGTCCGGACCCTCCCGAAAGGGCCTAGAGCTTCCTCCTCATCTACCCGGACCCTCCCGGAGGAGTCTGGACCTTGTTCGAGGACCTCCGGGTTCCGGTTGGAGGAACCCGGAGCTTCTTCTAAAGTGACCCGGACCTTCCCGGAGGGGTCCGGATCTTGTTGTTCAGTAACAGTGACTCCCTCATTTGAAGGACATGGATCCTTCGGCATCTCGCCTTGAGGATCAGGGCCTGGGAGCTGGGACCCAGACTCGACTTCAGGTAGCTCCAAACCCTCCCGAAGGGGTCTGGATTCCTGAACTGTAGATGGTTCTAGTCTTTCTGCAACCAAGACCACGCTGACAACTTTGTCAGTTGCCGAAATGTAAAGTAGTAGTGGCACACCACGGTTCGGAGCTACCAAGGTTGGTAGGGTGGTGAGGAGCTGCTTCAGCTCCTGGAATGCCTTTTCTACTTCTTCAGACCATTGGAATGGTCCGAACTTCCTCGATAGCTTGAAGAAGGGTAGAGCCCGTTTCGCCAGTCTTGAGATGAACCGGCTAAGGGCAGTTAGACATCCAGTCAGCTTCTGGACGTCCTTGATGCGGGCTGGTGGTCGCATATCTTCAATAGCTTTTACCTTCGCCAGATTTGCTTCTATTCCACGGTGATTCACCAAGAAACCAAGAAGTTTTCCGGAGCTAACCCCGAAGACGCACTTGTCTGGGTTCAGCTTCGTGCGAGTGACTCGCAACTTGTCGAAGACAGCTTGCAAGGTGTCAAGGAATGACTCCTTGTTCTTAATCTTGACGACGATGTCATCGACATATACTTCCACTACGTCTCTGATGAGCCCTCCAAAAGTTTTGTACATAGCTCGTACAAATGTTGAAGCAACATTCTTGAGACCAAATGGCATGGCAGAATAACAATATAATCCATCTACTATGATGAAGGAGGTATGCTCTTCATCTTCCTAGACATTCTGATTTGATGGTACCCAGAATATGCGTCTAGGAAACACAGTAATTCACACCCGGAGATGGAATCCACTATCTGATCTATTCTAGGTAGTGGGAATGGATCTTTTGGACATGCCTTATTCATTGTAGTGTAGTTGATACACATCCGAAGCTTCCCGCCGGCCTTGGGTACAATGACTGGGTTTGCTAGCCATTTTGTGTGGAAGACTTCTCGGATGAATCCAGCTCCGAGCAACTTCTTCACTTCTTGTCGTATGAAGTTCTGTCGCTCTACTGATTGCATCCGAAGCTTCTGATGTACAGGTCAAGCATCAGGATAGATCTTCAGATTATGCTTGATCACTTCCCTAGGGATCCCAGGCATTTGTGACGGTTGCCAGGAAAACACGTCGACGTTAGCCCGGAGGAAAGTGATGAGCGTGAGTTCCTATTTGTCATTCAGACCTCCTGATATACGGGTGGTCTGAGCGGCGTCGGAACCAATTTGGATGACTTTGACGGGAATGTCGGTGTTGCCGCTTGGTTGCACGCGAGGTGCGGAGGTTGAGCCTCGATGACGAATGCTCGGAGGTTTCAGAGTTTGCTCCTTTCCGGATTCTTCTTCCAACGCTGTAGCAAGCGCGTGGAGTTCTTCCAGAGCTGTCACTCCATGCGATCTCCACGGATCCGAAGAACACCAGCTGGTGTTGGCATCTTCAACACCAAGTAGCCATAATGAGCAGCAGCCATGAACATGTATAAGGCTGGCCTGCCCAGAATGGCGTTGAAGGGTAAGTTGATCTGCGCCATGTCGAAGACCAACTTCTCAATGCGATAATTCTCCCGGGTCCCAAAGGTTACCGGAATAGTAATTGCATTGAGTGGGGTTATGGCCCCCGGACCTACTCCGGAGAAAGGTCGAGAGGGGAGAAGGTCCGAAGGTCAGAGCTGAAGCTTGACGAAAGCTTCGAAGCTTATGAGGTTCAGCCCTGAACCTCCGTCCACCATTACATGGTGGAGTTGGATGTTGTTGATGGTCGGAGATACCATCAATGGGAGTTGGCCAGCTCTGATCATATTCTGAGGACAGCCTGATGCATCAAGAGTGATGGTTGTATCCATCCACTTTCGGTGCGGCTCTGCCCTGGCGATGGGAGCTACTGAGGCCATGTCCCGCCGCATGGTCTTGAGGACACGGTGGGAGGTGATGTCCCACGAACCACCAAAGATGGTGTTCATGGTTTTCGGACGTTCATTGTTCGAGACGTCGGAGTCATCGCCGGCGGAGGTGTAAACATCCTTCAAGACCTTCTTAGGGTCCTGAAAGCCTAACTCCTCTTTAGACGGAGCTTCGTCGACTTTTTGTTTTCCTTGCCTCTAATGGAAAGGAACTTCTTCCCGGCACTTGTTGTAGCGCTCGTCAAGGTTCTGGACCTCTCGGCAGTCTTCCAGTTTGTGGCTGTTCGACTTATGTATAGGACACCACATCTTGGAGCTGCCATCGTCTTCAGATGACGGCCGAGGTCGTTTCTCGGGGCATGGCCGCCGGCCACCCGGAGCTGAGGCAGCTGCAGCAGTAGGTGTGCCGGCCGACGACTTTTTCTTGCCATTGGACTTTTTCTTCTTTTTGCCACTCCCGGAGGTAGTGGCTTCACCCTTGGAGGATTTTTTATTATCCTCCGGAGGTGGTTGGATGTGCATTTCATGGCCCTCCCCAGCTTTGGCGCATTTGTCT
This sequence comes from Tuctoria greenei, assembly GCA_036927565.1. Classification (NCBI taxonomy): domain Eukaryota; kingdom Viridiplantae; phylum Streptophyta; class Magnoliopsida; order Poales; family Poaceae; genus Tuctoria; species Tuctoria greenei. The sequence goes on from JAYESD010000011.1 coordinate 152,444,765, forward strand.
GCCAAGTTGAAGAGCTCCGTGACGCTGGTGATCTCCTTGGTCGCCAGCTTCTCCATCATCTTCTTGTCTCGTACGCCCTGTCTAAGTGCCACAATAACAGAGGTGCTGGAGATAGAAGGAATAGTGTTTCATACCTGGGAGAACCTCTGGATGAAGGATCGCAGGGATTCTCCCCCTTCTGCTTGGCAGCAAAAAGGTCCAGTTCGGTGCCTGGTCGGGTGTATGAACTCCCGAAATTGGCGGTGAACTGTTGGCATAGTTCCGCCCAACTGTTGATGGAGTCGGGCAGAAGGCTCATGAACCAGGACCTAACGCTCCCAGTCAAAGCCACGGGGAAGTAATTGACCATTACGGCCTCGTTGCCTCCGGCCGCAAGGATTGCGGTGGAGTAAATCTGGAGAAACTCAGCAGGATTGACAATCCCGTCAAATTTCTCCGGCCGGTGAGGCCGGAACTTTTGTGGCCATCTGACCATGCGTAGGTGCATGGCTAGGGCAGAACAGCCTCCTCCTACTCCCTTGGGAGCAGGACTGTCTTGAGCCTCTCGCCTTTTGCAGGCACACTCAATATGAACGCGACCGTCCTGTTGACGGTAACAGCAATCAAGCTCTGCTCAAAGGTCATGAGTTGAAAGCCTGGTTATCGTATGGGTGCGTCGCGCCCCGTAAGGCAGCGATGTCACCTACTGAGACGCAACACACCTCCTATGTTGGGAAGCGTGCGGACCAAGTCTGTGCGACACAGTCTGATGCTGCGATGGGGGCCGCCATAAGGGGGGAGGACCTTGGTTGCTGATGCGATCGGCTGCTGCTGCAACCAAATGTTCCACATCTGCCCTCCACTGCTCCATTGCACCCTGGGATGCGCTTGGAGGTGGTGGGCGTTGGAGAAGAGCACGCGCTGCATGAAGCACGTGTTCAGGGTTGTTGTTAGCCGATGCCGTGACCGACATAGATGCCCCGTCCCGCTGTCCAGCTTGATTTGCTAGTGCGGATAGTGGCGGCGAAGGCATGACTCTTGCTGGAGCTGCGGCACCTGCTAGCTGCTGCACATTGGAGGGATTGCCTCTAGCAGGTTGCGCTGCAGGGTTGCCATTGGACGATCCAGCAGCAGAGTTCACCATCTTCGAACCTCGAGCACTCCCCCTACCTGGCGCGCCAACTGTCGGAGTGTTTTCCTGGCAATTCTCCCAATACTACCGTTGGTAGCCTGCGAAGTTTGTAGTTCGATATTCGGTGCGCAGAGATTCAAAAGACGATGGTAAATAGACACAAGGATTTACGTGGTTCGGGCTGGTTCGGGCCGCCTGAGCGTAATACCCTACTCCACGGGTGTGTAGTTGTTGTATTGAGCGTCTACGAGTCCAGAGCTTCTAGCTTCAGGTCTTAGAGAGTCCGAGAGCCGAGAGAGAGTCCTCCTTGTGTATCACCGACCAGTCCTTTTATAGTACAAGGGCTGGTCGTTACACTGTTAGCCTAGCCCGACATGTGGCCCTGGCAGTTACTGATGCTTAATACACAATTAATGAGGTTAATTACCCTTAATAGTGTGGTAACGGGCCTTGACAGTGCCGTTACTGGTATTAAGGGCTTTCTGATCGTGTGTCATTAATATGGTATTAATGACACTTAATCGGGTATTGAAGTCTTTGATTGCCCCTCGAAGGTCCGAGCCGTTGGGGGTTCACCAGTCTGATTGCCGAGGTTGAAGGTCCGGTGGTTGGACACGTGGCAGCTTCGAAGCTTTCCGTCTGGGACGGGTAGGTCCGGTATAGATGTACACGTGTCGGTACCGGAGATTCCCTCTGTCAGGGGTTAGGTCCCGGGGTGCCGCACAGGTGTTTAGCCCGGAGCTATCCCATATGTGGGATGTAGGTCCGGTCCCGTATGACACGTGGAACCTTCGCAGGTCTTCAACTCAGACAGGGTAAGTTCCTTTGGTCTTTTTGTAGTCCCCAGGGGTATACGGTAAGTAGGGTACCGACAACCCCCGATCAGAGTGTGAAGTGGAGCCGGAATGGGCCGTTAGACACATTCCATTCGAGATCAACTCCAATATTAAGAGCTCTCAACACGGCGTTAGTGGTTCTCATCCCAAAGAAAAATGACCCAAAACGAATCATATATTATCGACCTATAAGTCTGATCCACGTCTTCAAAAAATCATTTCAAAGGTCCTGGCCAATAGGTTAGCGCTTGTGCTGGATAAATGTAACACCCTCATTTTCATGCATCATGCCCTACATACATACATATACATGTTTGACATTAACCCACATCAAGAGGAACAAGTTTAAAATTGATTTGGAACAAAACCGCGCTTAAAATGTTGTAAAGTGCAGACTAGTCCGATTTTAGTGAGGACTAGTCCGATTTCTCTCTGATTAAAAACGGACTTGTCCATTTTTGCTGCGGACTAGTCCGATTTTGCCTCTGGAAAGTTTCAGACTTGTCCGATTTTGTGTGGACTAGTCTGATATTTCAAGAATCCTGGAAAATTTGCTAAGTCCGTGGACTTTTCCGGACTAGTCCGGTGTTCCAACGGACTTGTCCGATTTCTTTCTGACTAAAATCGGACTTGTCCAATTTTAGGTCAGACTTGCCCGAATTTCTCTCTTGACATTTTCGGACTAGTCCGGTCCTTTCCGGACTTGTCTGATATTTCGCGACTCCGAGTTGATCTTTTGTTTTATGACTTGTTTCTTGGTTTCACGTTAAGTGGGCCTAGGGACGTCGTGCCTAACTCTTTTAGAGCCCATGTGGGACTCTAAACCGTCCTCTACTCCTCTAAAACTCTAAATCCATCTAACCCTAGCCTCCACCTCTATATAAACATCCTCACCCCTTGGTTTGACATCTATTTGCCACTTTTACACCCCACCCAAACCCTAGTTCGCGGAGAGCCACCATCAAGAAGGGAGGAAAATATCCCAAGCAAGAAGAAGAAGAGGAGGAAACAAAAGAGGATCAAGATCTCCATCAAATTTTGTTCTTCATCACCAATTCATCTCCAAGTTCATCACCAACCCTAGATCATCAAGATTCAAGTGTTGCCTCCAAGTTTCTTGATTCATTGGAGTTCTAAACACCTGGTATACCTTCTATTCTCTTTTCCTTACGTGAACTCAACCGCTAATCTCCAAATTTGCGTCGATCTAGAAAACCCTAACCTGCTGATCTCGTAAAGTGCGGACTTGTCCGGTCCCTAGCGGACTAGTCTGATTTCCCCGGATAAATTGTGTTGAATTAATTCCAAAAACTGACCTAATCAACTCCAAACCTGTATAAACTTGTTAAAATCTATTAGAACTAGTTATTGACCATTAAAGCAATCTAGTAACAAGTTCTACCTTGCATTTGCATTAATCATGCATGTCATGTCATATTGAGTAATATATGTGCACTCTTTGATTGTGTTTCTTGTCTTGTATGTTTATTGTGTGGATTAGATGGATTTGCGCTAGAGAGTGCCGCGAAGGATCTACAGCACCAAGAGTTTGAAGGCTTTGATCCTAATCAACAGCAAGAGCAAGGCAAGTGTCCTTGAAGCATATTGATCCTGTTTTAAAATAAATGTTTTGTTCTCGAAATTGCATGCTTGTGTCAATTTGATGGGAATCCTATGGTAGGAAGTTGACTAGCTTTGTTTAACCACCCTTGTCACCTGGAATATATGGTAGAGAGTCGGGAAGGGTTTTTTACCTTTTTGCTTCGCTTAATTAATTGGGATGGGAAAACAACACTACACATTTAATTATGCATTAATGTTATTCTGTTAATGTGACCTGGTCAATATGATATGGTAATGGGTTATCTAAGCAAGCCTGGTATGTGGATGGGTTGGATGTTATGGTGGTTTGCTTTCTTTAGATCTAAGGACTGGTTCATGCGAGAATAAGCTAGGACTACAGTGCCACCACGAGGGCAAGTATGGGTGTGGCGTAGCTGATTAATTATGGCTTTGCCAGTGCTATTTGGACCATTAGGGATGCTCGGGGAAGGGGTAGTCGGTTTGGGTTTGTTGATGATTGGTGGGACTACCCTGGGATCCGAATGGCTCAAGACGGGGCTCTTGGTTGAAGATGTTCTCAGTTGGAGACATCGCCACCGGTGAAACCTCAGTGGGGTCTAAATAGGCTAGTAAACCCTTTGTAAAGGCTATTTTGTGATCTCTTGGCCACACACCGACAAAAGTGTGAGACGGCATAATAGAGGTTCTAGTCATCGAAAGGTGATGAAATCACGAACACGTGGGTAAAGCTGTACAAACTTTGTAGAGTGTGTCTAAAACTATCATGATAGCCGTACTCCCGGTTATGAGCACCTGGACAACTTCCATGATTAGAGGGAACTTGGTAATGGTTATGGCTGGCTTTGGATTTATTTCTGGTATTGAATATGGTTATTGGCAAATGGTGAAATCTGGAATCATTGATGATGGAAATGAATATGGACTGGTATTATGATACTACTTATGATTATGATGGGTTTACTTCACATACATATAATATATTGCTTTCCAAATGTTTTAATGTACTTTTTAGCACTTTACCATTATTATATTTGTCATTTGAATCAGCCACATGTCATACTTTCCACACTTGCTGAGTACGACATGTGCTCACTCTTTGAATCCCCCCCAACAGTTGCAGGTCAGGATTGGGAGTTTAATGGCGATAATGTGGAGTTCTAGGCCGTGTCTACCGTCAGCTTGCCTGTGGTGTTGATTGGAGCTGCGCTATACCCTATCGCTTATGCTGCCTAGCTGTTTAGTTTGCTTATTTAGTTTATTTCTGCTGAATTAGTTGAACTTGTCATAAATATTCATAAGAGTTTGTATTCGAGGATAATATGGTTTGTGTAATAAAACTTGGTTAATTAATCTTGTCTTGTGGTAATTTTCTGTATACTCTTTTGTGAATGCACTCGTGTATGTGTGTTGAACATCCTGGGCACACATATGCATTAGCTTGGTTCATTTTTTGGAACTGGGCGTTACAGATTGGTATCAGAGCCACAGGTTGACCGTAGGATGCATCCTAGATAGAATGGACACTTTAGAGCACATAGGAGCACTCAGGAATCGATTTGATTTTGTTGGCTTGTTGTTTGCTATATATATTGTTTGCTTGTGTGCTTAATAGAGGTTTTAGGGTGCTTTAGCATTGCCATGTCCACGTAGGCTAGTTAGTTGTTTAGTTTCATATCCCTTGATGCATATAGTTGGGGACGTTTTCTAATTCTTACCTATTGCTTTTCTTCAGATGGTGAGAACTCGCAACCAGAGGGATGCTAATGATGAGGAGGAGAACAATGGAGCACCTCAGAACAACAATGGACAAGGACCTACTCATGGAGCCATCAATATTGAGCAGCTTTTGGCAATGCAAAACCAGCTCATGCAGACTATGATACAAACTATAGGACAGCCGTAGGCTGGCAACATCAACAATCAGCTCCACATGCCTCCATCGCCACCCCCACTTCCTCATAACCGGTTGGGAGAGTTTATGAGGACTAGGCCGCCAACCTTTGCTCAAGCTGCTGACCCTATGGATGCCGATGATTGGCTCAAGTCCGTGGAGAAGAAACTTGCTATTGTCCAATGCAGTGACCGGGAGAAGGTCTTATTTGCTTCTCATCAACTAGTTGGAGCAGCTGTGGATTGCTGGGACGCTTATTGCAATGCTCATGAGAATCAAGAGAGGATCACTTGGGCAAAATTCAAGGAGAACTTCCGTGCTCATTATGCACCGGAAGGAGTTATGCTTTTTAAAAGGCAAGAATTTGAGAACTTAAGGCAAGGCAAATCAAACGTGAGTGAATATCTCAATAAATTCACTCAACTCTCAAGATATGCGCCTGAGGATGTTAGTCGGGGCATCCGGAAACAATACTTGTTCATGAGGGGCTTGAACAATGAAATCCAAGTGCAACTACTCAATTGTGATTATGCCAATTTTCAGAAGCTGGTGGACAAAGAAATTGTGGTTGAGAACAAGATCCATGAGATGGAGCAAGATAATAAGAGGAAGGCGCCATATCAAGGACAACAACAAGGAAGTAATGTGCGCCCTCGCTTTGCGCCTCCTAATGCGCCGTACTACAGCTCCTCTACTCCTATACAGCGCCCCGGATTCATGCCGCGCCCAACTCAGTTCGTGCAACAGCGCCCTGTCATGCAAGCACCTAGGCCTCCAATGCCTTTTGCACCTCGTGCTAACTTTCCTGCTGCAAGTGTTCAAAACCAAGCACGTCCCAATAATTCTGGTGGAGTTAGGAAGTGCTATACTTGTGGAGAAGCTGGACACTTTGCACATCAATGTCCTAAGTCAGGCCTTGGTCAACAAAGCAATGCGTCGAGGCAAAACCCAAGACCTAATGGAGGAGCGCCACAAGGGAATCGTGGACATCAAAATTTTGCTCATGGCAACGTGAACCATGTCTCTACGGAGGATGCTCAACAAGTGGATGACATGGTCATTGGTATGTTTCTCGCCAACTCTAACCCCGCGACTATGTTATTTGATTCTGGAGCATCGCATTCATTCATTGCATCGAAGTATGTTGCCAAGTATAGTTTGCCTATCTCTCATATAAAGTTTACTCTATTGGTTAAGTCTCCTGGAGGAGAGATGAGGTCAAATATATTATGTCCAAAAGTAAGCCTTAGAATAAGGGGGGGGGGTAGACTTCTCCGCCAACCTTATCTTTTGGATTCTCAAGGATTGGACATCATACTTGGTATGGACTGGTTGAGGAAGCACAATGGAGTTATTGAGTGTGCCACAAAGATGGTGAAGTTGACCGATGAGGAAGGGATCATTGTAGAATTTAAAGCATCTCAAAACGCACCGAAGCAATTGGAGCTGAATCATATGGACAGTGTCGGAATTGAGGAGATTCCGGTGGTGTGTGAATTTTTGGATGTTTTTCCGGACGAGTTGCCAGGTATGCCACCCGATCGAGACATTGAGATTGTTATTGAATTAATACCTGGAACTGCACCTATAGCTAAGAGGCCGTATAGGATGCCTCCTATGGAATTAGCGGAGCTCAAGAAACAAATTCAAGAGCAACTAGAGAAAGGTTTTATTCGCCCTAGCTCTTCACCTTGGGGAGCACCCGTTCTATTTGTGGACAAGAAGGATGGGACCCAAAGGATGTGTGTAGATTACCGAGCTCTCAACAAGGTAACAATCAAGAACAAGTACACCATGCCACGCATAGAAGACTTGTTTGATCAGATGAAGGGTGCTTGTGTCTTCTCTAAGATTGATTTGAGGTTGGGATATTTTCAAATGAAGATTAGACCATCGGACATACCCAAGACAGCTTTTAGGACACGGTATGGATCTTATGAGTACACCGTGATGTCTTTTGGATTGACAAATGCGCCTGCCTACTTTATGTACCTCATGAATAAGGTCTTCATGGAGCACTTGGATAAGTTCATTGTGGTGTTTATTGATGATATTATGATCTACTCGAAGGATGAGGAGGAACATGAGGAACACTTGAGGCTTACGTTGCAAAAATTGAGGGAGCATCGATTGTATGCTAAGTTCAACAAGTGTCAGTTTCGGTTGAAAGAGGTGCCATTTTTGGGTCATATCATCTCAGGAGGAGGAGTATCGGTTGACCCCGGAAAAGTGAGAGACGTGTTGAAGTGGGAACCACCGCAAAATGTCAAGGAAATAAGAAGTTTTCTTGGGATGGCTGGATATTACCGTCGGTTCATCAAAGGCCAGCTAGATTATTGCAACCATTGAAGATCCCAGAATGGAAGTGGGAAGAAATTGGAATGGACTTCATAGATGGGTTACCACATACTCAGTCCGGGTATGACTCAATTTGGGTAATTGTGGATCATTTAACCAAGTCAGCTCATTTTGTCCCTGTGAAGACCAAATATACAGCTGCACAATTGACCGAAATATACATGGAGCATATTGTATGTCGACACGGAGTACCGAAGAAGATAGTCTCGGATAGAGGTTCTCAATTTACCTCCAGATTTTGGCAAAAATTGCATGAAGCTTTGGGAACAAGGTTGAATTTTAGTTCAGCATATCACCCTCAAACGGATGGACAAACCGAGAGGACCAATCAAATTTTGGAGGACATGTTAAGAGCTTGTGCTTTAAAGCATGGGAAAAGTTGGGACAAAAGCTTGCCATATGAAGAATTTTCGTACAACAATAGTTACGAAGCAAGTTTGTAGATGTCACCTTATGAAGCGCTTTATGGAAGGAAGTGTAGGACACCTTTATTCTGGAATGAGGCAGGAGAAACCCAAGTATTTGGTCCGGATGTATTGCAAGAAGCTGAGAAGCAAGTCCAAATAATTCGTGAAAACTTGAGGGCTGCCCAATCAAGACAAAAAGGCTATGCAGACAATAGGAGAAGGAAATTAGCCTTTGAAGTGGGAGACTTTATTTACCTCAAGGTGTCACCGATGAGAGGTCATAAGAGGTTTAACATAAGAGGCAAGCTAACACCTCGTTACATTGGACCATTCAAGATTTTGGAAAAAATAGGAGAAGTAGCGTATAAGTTGGAGATGCCAGCTCATCTTTCAGATGTCCATGATGTATTTCATGTTTCCCAGCTCAAGAAGTGCCTGAGAGTACCGGAAGAACAAGTGCCAATGGAAGAATTGGAGCTAGAGAAAGATTTGACTTATGCCGAGCAACCAATCAAAATCTTGGAAACCAGGGAAAGGGTCACAAGGAACAAGGTGATTCGATGGTGTAAAGTTCAATGGAAGCACCACATGGAAAAAGAAGCAACTTGGGAGCTAGAAGATGATATCAAGAAAGACTTTCCCTATCTCTTCTCTTTCGTGTCGAATCTCGAGGGCGAGATTCATTTTAAGGGGGGTAGGTTTGTAACACCCTCATTTTCATGCATCATGCCCTACATACATACATATACATGTTTGAAATTAACCGACATCAAGAGGAACAAGTTTAAAATTGATTTGGAACAAAACCGCGCTTAAAATGCTGAAAAGTGCGGACTAGTCCGATTTTAGTGAGGACTAGTCTGATTTCTCTCTGACTAAAAACGGACTTGTCCGTTTTTGCTGCGGACTAGTCCGATTTTGCCTCTGGAAAGTTTCGGACTTGTCCGATTTTGTGCGGACTAGTTCGATATTCCAAGAATCCTTGAAAATTCGCTAAGTCCCTGGACTTTTCCGGACTAGTCCGGTGTTCCAGCGGACTTGTCCGATTTCTTTCTAACTAAAATCGGACATTTCTGATTTTAGGCCAGACTTGTCCGATTTTCTCTCTTGACATTTTCGGACTAGTCCGGTCCTTTCCGGACTTGTCTGATATTTCGCGACTCCGAGTTGATCTTTTGTTTTACGACTTGTTTCATGGGTTTCACGTTAAGTGGGCCTAGGGACGTCGTTCCTAACTCTTTTAGAGCCCATGTGGGACTCTAAACTAGCCTCTACTCCTCTCAAACTCGAAATCCATCTAACCCTAGCCTCCACCTCTATATAAACAGCCCCACCCCTTGGCTTGACATCTATTTGCCACTTTTACACCCCACCCAAACCCTAGTTCGTGGAGAGCCACCATCAAGAAGGGAGGAGAAGATCCCAAGCAAGAAGAAGAAGAGGAGGAAATGAAAGAGGATCAAGATCTTCATCAAGTTTCGTTCTTCATCACCAATTCATCTCCAAGTTCATCACCAACCCTAGATCATCAAGATCCAAGTGTTGCCTCCAAGTTTCTTGATTCATTGGAGTTCTAAACACCTGGTATACCTTCTTTTCTCTTTTCCTTACGTGAACTCAACCCCTAATCTCCAAATTTGCGTCGATCTAGAAAACCCTAATATGCTGATCTCGTAAAGTGCGGACTTGTCCGGTCCTTAGCGGACTAGTCCGATTTCCTTGGATAAATTATGTTGAATTAATTCCAAAAACTGACCTAATCAACTCCAAACCTATATAAACTTGTTAAAAGCTATTAGAACTAGTTATTGACCATTAAAGCAATCTAGTAACAAGTTCTACCTTGCATTTGCATTAATCATGCATGTCATGTCATATTGAGTAATATATGTCCACTCTTTGATTGTGTTTCTTGTCTTATATGTTTATTGTGTGGATTAGACGGATTTGCGCTAGAGAGTGCCGCGGAGGATCTACGGCACCAAGAGTTTGAAGGCTTTGATCCTAATCAATAGCAAGAGCAAGGCAAGTGTCCTTGAAGCATATTGATCCTGTTTTAAAATAAATGTTTTGTTTGCAAAATTGCATGCTTGTGTCAATTTGATGGGAATCCTGTGATAGGAAGTTGACTAGCTTTGTTTAACCACCCTTTTCACCTGGAATATATGGTAGAGAGTCGGGAAGGGCTTTTTACCTTTTTGCTTCACTTAATTAATTAGGATGGGAAAACAACACTACACATTTAATTATGCATTAATGGTATTCTGTTAATGTGAACTGGTCAATATGATATGGTAATGGGTGATCTAAGCAAGCCTGGTATGTGGATGGGTCGGATGTTATGGTGGTTTGCTTGCTTTAGATCTAAGGACCATTCGAGAATAAGCCAGGACTACAGTGCCACCACAAGGCCAAGTATGGGTGTCGCGTAGGTGATTAATTAGAGCTTTGCCAGTGCTATTTGGACCATTAGGGATGCTCGGGGAAGGCGTAGTCGGTTTGGGTTTGTTGATGATTGGTTGGACTACCCTGGGATCCGAAAGGCTCAAGAGGGGGCCCTTGGTTGAAGATGTGCTCAGTTGGAGACATCGCCACCGGTGAAACCTCAGTGGGGTCTAAATAGGCTAGTAAACCCTTTGTAAAGGCTATTTTGTGATCTCTTGGCCACACACCGACGGAAGTGTAAGACGGCATAATAGAGGTTCTAGTCATCGAAAGTTGATGAAATCACCAACACGTGGGTAAAGCGGTACAAACTCTGCAGAGTGTGTCTAAAACTATCATGATAGCCGTGCTCCTGGTTATGAGCACCTGGGCAACTTCCATGATTAGAGAGAACTTGCTAATGCTTATTGCTGGTTTTGGATTTATTTCTGGTATTGAATATGGTTATTGGCAAATGGTAAAATCTGGAATCATTGACGATGGAAATGAATATGGACTGGTATTATGATATTACTTATGATTATGATGGGTTTACTTCACATACATATAATATATTGCTTTCCAAATGTTTTAATGTACTTTTCAGCACTTTACCATTATTATATTCGTCATTTGAATCAGCCACATGTCATACTTTCGACACTTGCTGAGTACGACATGTACTCACTCTTGCAATCCCCCCCCCCCCAACAGTTGCAGGTCAGGATTGGGAATTTAATGGCGATAATGCGAAGTTCTAGGCCGTGTCTACCGTCAGCTTGCCTGTGGTGTTGATTGGAGCTGCGCTATACCCTATCGCTTATGCTGCCTTTAGTTTGCTTATTTAGTTTATTTCCGCTGCATTAGTTGAACTTGTCATAAATACATTAGAGTTTGTATTCGAGGATAATATGGTTAGTGTAATAAAACTTGGTTAATTAATCTTGTCTTGTGGTAATTTTCTGTATACTCTTTTGTGAATGCACTCGTGTATGTGTGTTGAACATCATGGGCACACATATGCGTTAGCTTGGTTCATTTTTCGGAACCGGGTGTCACAATAAACTAATTTCCTTACATCACAACACAATTATCAAGAAGAGATATATCCATGATAATTTCATATTTGTCCAACGAGCGGTGCGAGAGCTCCACAAAAAGAAATCATCGACACTCTTCATCAAATTAGACATCACTAAGGCGTTTCACACTGTCAACTGGTCTTATCTATTTGATATCATGACACACCTCAGCTTTGGAGAAAAATGGCGAAAATGGATTGCGACACTTTGGGGGTACTTCCACCTCGTGCTTCCTGCTCATGCCCGAGGAGTCCGTTAAGGTGACCCCCTCTCTCCAATGATATTCCTACTCGCTATGGAGCCTCTGATTCTGTTATTCCAGCACACCCAGCAGCGTGGTCTGCTGTCCTCCATTCCATAATTAAAAGAACAGCTAAGGCTGTCGCTTTTATGCTGATGACGCGGCGATTTTTATTAAGCCCACTGCACGTGACATGCTGACCACAAAGTTTCTTTTACATATCTTTGGTCAAGCTTCAGGCTCCTTACCAACTTGGATAAAACTGAATTTTATCCCATTAGATGTCAGGAGACTGATCTGCAGGCCATTACCGGAAATAACACTCGGCTGAGTACATTTCCATGCAAGTACTCGGGATTGCCACTGCATTATAGAAAACTCCCCAAGACGGTGGTACAACCGATTATATAGAAAATTGCTCAGCATCTGCCGGGATGGAAAAAGAATATGCTCTCGTACTCCGGAAGAGAACTCTTGGTCAAGACAGTCCTATCTGCAATGCCGATGTACTTCATGTCTGTGTTCCAACTTCCAGCTTGGACCTGCCACCATCTAGATAAAATCAGACGAAGGAGTTTCTTTTGGAAAGGTGATGACCCAGACAAAGTTAATGGCGGCCAATGTCTAGTGAGATGGAAGATCTGCATGAGGCTGAGAAAGTTGGGAGGCCTCAGAATCAAAGATTTGGAGAAGTTTGGGCGTGCTCTTCGGTTTAGATGGCTGTGGCACGCATGGGACCAATGTCCCAGACCCTGGAAAACACTGTTTAGTCATCATGACAAAACTGATAGGCACCTTTTCTTTGTATCTACCATAGTGTCCATCGACGATGGAGAAACACCCCTTTCTAGCAAGCCCGCTGGCTGCACGGTCAGGCTCTCAGAATTCTTGTGCCGCATCTGTTCCAGCAGGCCAGGTTCAAGCATCCATCGGTTTCCAAGGAACTCTCCAACTCTAATTGGATCAAGAACATTAAAAGTCTCCACACCATCAAATTAATGGATGAGTTTGTACTACTATTCCAAGCACTCAGTGAAGTGAACCTCTCCAATGACCACGATTGCATCGTTTGGCGCTGGACACCAAATGGGAAATCCTTGACAGCATCAGCATATGAGGTTCAGTTCCTTGGGGAAGTCTCCTCCAGCTGGGCTCCGGCCCTTTGGGTGGCAAAAATACAGCCGAAATGTTGCTTTTTTGCTTGGCTGGTGATGCTTAATAAGGCTCTTACTGCTGATAATCTAGCCAAAAAGAACCTGTCATACCAAAAAAGTTGTGTGTTGTGTTTATCCTCACCAGAGACTTCTGATCATCTCCTCGACCAGTGCAGCTACACAATCGATGCTTGGCAAGAGCTGGCTCAACGTCCGCACCTCCCAGGACCTCTCCATCAGGCCACGCCGGAGGGAGCATCTTACGCGTCTGTTCCAAAAATCAAGGTAAAAAGATGTTGGGCTACCTCGCTCTTTTCCTTTTGGTGACACATTTGGATGAAGCGGAATTGAAGAATTTTTCAACAACAAGACCCGCCTCATCTACAAGTTGCTCGCCTAATTATGTAGGACATCAACCTCCAAGCAACTGTGGCTCTGCAATAATCCTTATGTGCAGGCCTGCTGAACGGAACACAAAATCTCTAATCATGCTCAGTAGGTGTCTATGGTTCAAAATGTATTGTAGGGGTGTAGCTGTCTGTTGTTCAATGTATTTTCACCTTTTTACTTAGATCATGTACCCCTTAGGATGTAATCCCTTCTCTACTTAATGAATGGACAACACTCTTGCCTTTGATTTCAAAAAAAAAAACATAAGGTAAACCAAATAGTTGTGGATCTTGATATCTACAGCTACACTTGCTGTCCCTGGAATAAAATGCCGCCCGTGAATAAATAAAAGCGACCCAGGCATCATGTCTTGGTCATCTATATATAATAGCGTCACACTACTGTATGTGTTCTTACGGTTTGTTTTTTGGGCCTGTCTATTTAGGTGCCTGAAATTTGAGAAAGAATCAGACACAGGTTAATTAAACGCTAATTACAGTCTTTTATTACTAATCTTTATAACTCACCATCAAACTTTAATTTTATAGTTTAATACAATTACAATTTTTTATTATTTTATAATTATCATAACTCTACAATTACGGATTAACAATTTCAAAATAGTAATTATAGATTAACAATTAAACATTCCAAAACTTACGTGTGGCTGGACAGCGAGGGCGACTGATGAGTAAAAGATTAAGCCCGATCTTCCGATAGGTAAGGATAAGTCGATTGATGTGGAGATCTCGACGTTGATGATCTGAGGCTCTCGAGTAGAACACGACAACCCCTGCAATCACTACACCACTGCTCCGTTGGTTATCAACCGTGCTGCACACGATTGACCTTGCCACGAAGGCTAATCCCTGCAAGTGCAACCGAGAACACAAGCAAGAACAAGGTAGAAGCAATCTGAATTGCTAAGTTGGGTTATCACAAACCGATGAACGGCGAAACTGTGTATAACAGATTAATCTAAGCAAAACCCAATTGTTCATGGCGGCTACTATGGAGTATATATAAGTGGGAGGACGTCTAAGGGGGTTTTGGGGTCGTGACCTAACCCTAAGATACGAAAATAATGGACTTAGACTTGATACAAGGCCCAATGGCCCAATACGGTGGCGCAGCACCCTGAGAGATTCTGAACTCAATTTTGTTTCAACGATTTCTGTCGACTCTGAAGGAATTCTGACATGGGACCAGCACCATTGGAAAGGTTATCCTCTCCCCTTTCCGTGCATATGTAGAACGTCCAAAAGGGAGTTTGTATGCGTCCTGGGTGTCCGTTTTAGTGCGTACTGCTCCAGGACTCCGAGTTGGACACAATTTTGAGTTGGGGTCGATTTCCATCTTCTTTGAACGTATTCTCTGTTCTTCCACGCCCCTACACCTTCCTCCAATTACTCCTTAAACCACTCCATGTATCCTAATTACAATTAAGTTATTAGGTAGCAATCTATTCTCAAAAATATATAAGGAAAAATATAAGAACGAGCTCACCTCTGAAATTAATTGTTGTGTGTGAATTCTATTGATTGCATCTTGTATGTTCAATGGAGTGTTGTGTATATCCATAGGAGTGATGTCCTCATCATCCTCCCCTTCTTGAATTGGAGTCGTCCTCGACTCAAGTTCATCTTCTATCATGTGTGGGTCCATATGTGCAACGCCATCAAATCTTCTTGTAAGCATGAAAGGAGGAGGCCAAGGTGGTGGACGACATAGTGCACCATCTTAATCTTGTCCAAACAAGAGCGCACATTCACTTGAGCCAGGATTCCAAACAAATAAACTGTGTACCATATTTGTAGGTGCAATGATAATGTGCATGATCTCGTCATTCTCCCCTTCTTTATGACAAGCCGTCCTCGGCTTGCTCGTATGTCCAGGAAAAATGATTGCTTTGGAGGTAGAATGAACACTGTCTATATTGCACAACCGCAGCAAACAATGCTTCTCTTTTATTTGTTGTCCCTGCTGCAAGGGAAAAATACTATAAAAACTTGACAAAGTATTATTAGCGTTAGTGCATTCATTTACTTTAGGATGTTGTTGCAGCAGAAAAGGAGTTTTCTCATTTGAACCTACGTAAACTTTATGCACCATAAACACACCACTATGTTCATATTTGCCTATTGCATGAAAATTATTTCTTGTCAACAAAGGTAATTCAGTTTTCAAATATATTCTTCTCTCTACAGTATCTAGATCATAAAGAGTGTCAATTTCAATATATCCCAAGATATTTAGAGAAGACAACAATTTCAGTTCATCATTTTCACAAGTAATTGGAATCAAATTCTTAATTTCAGCACAAGTGTGTAATAAAGTATCAAATTCATTGACTTGTTCTAGCATCGGTACAATATAATTATCAGCATACAACTCATTTTTACCGTAAAAATCAGTAGGAAAATCAACTAGGTATAATGGTGTTTTCAGAAAAGGCTCCTCGAGTTGTTGTTGTCCAATAGAATGATTGAGTGAAAAATTTGAGACATTCAAAAACTTCTCAACATCGGTAAGTGTAGTATCAGGTGCATTACCTTCATTTCATTTTCAGCAGTAATTGTTGGTGAAATATAAATGGATAAATATGAACGTTCATAAAAATTGTGTATCACCTCATTTTCTTTTGCACCAGCTGCATTCCTTTCTACATTGTCCTGCAAAAGATTAGCCACAGGAGGACGTACAACAAGGACCTGCTCCTCAAATTGCTGAATTTCTTCTTTGCACATAGATACATTAGCAAAAGTTTCTCGCATAAGAATTTTTGTTTCCTTCCATGTTCGAGGTTTTTCTTATTCATTTAAATTGTTCCACCAAGTTAATGCACAATCTACTAACGCACTTGCAATATTTCTAATCTTTCTCTTTTTACCCATATGGCATTGTCAAAAAAATTTATCCAACTCTATTTCCCAAGCAATATATTCATCGTAACCAAAACCATCATAAGAAGGAAGAGATGAGAGAATGTAATTACTTCTGGTAGAAGGTTTGTAAATGTGGTCTGAATGTCATGTGAATCCTTGGTTGATGTTTGATTTTTAGTGAGCAACTCCATCGTCGTATTCATCATGTCAATCATCTCAGCAAATAATGCATGATTCTTGCTTTTACCTGACATTGTTAGTAGCAAACAAAAGACAACAAAAATATGTTATCCCTATCAACTATAAAGGATAATGTCAAAGTGGAAGTGGAATCACACACTCTCAAGCGTCTTACCATGCTCTTACAAGTGTTCTTATCGACACTGCAGGTGGCAACCGGTGGACGGTATGAAGAAACCAATGAAGCGTGGGATGATTGCAAATGTGTATCGATTATGCTCAAGAGTAAGGTGTAGTTTGGATGGCACTTTATATGTAGCAAGGATTAGCAACAATGAAAATCAGATAGTAAAGTTGAATAAGTGTCCAAAGTACTTGTCAATGTTGCTGGCCTAAATGTGTTCCTAGTAGTTCAAGCTAGCAAGACATGAGATAAAACTAGATGACACAAAGGATGCAAGCACTTCTGTTTTTTGTTGTTGTTTTTTCTCCTCTTTTTTTTGTGCGGCTTTTGTATCTTGTTTTGCACTTGCCTTTTTCTTTTTTTCTTCCTTTTCTCAGAATGCGCTGCAAAAGAAGAACACAATAAAAAATAATCAAAGATATCTTGTGTGTCTGTCGCAGATTTTCTGCTCAATCTTCCAAGGACAAATGGGCATACTTAGAGGATCCAAATAGAAAAATTAACAACAGAAAGATTGTAGATATATCTTTACTCTTTAATTTCAATATATAGAAGACCTATTTTGGAAAAGAACAATAGGAGATATTGCCCCCGAAATACAGACTGTTCAGAATTTCTAAGTCTATAACAGATTCGGATCTAATGCAATTTCAACGTCGATAACTATATGTTCTGGAAAATGATGAATATGAAAGTTATAGATAACTTCTTAATCTTTCCAGAAAGTACAAGAACACCAAAATCCGAGTTCTTATGAGTGAGATATGATGAAAATACCGAACTGGATAGAGATAAATCTAATATGGACGTGATGGCGTGATTCAAGAGGATGAATCAACACAATGCAAAACTCAAACTAAGACCAAAAACACTTTCTAAACCAGCAATATGACTCAACAACGGACACAAACTCAACAAAACTAAACTGAAAACAAAAGTTACAAAGGCTCAATGGTGGTTTGGACAAAGTAATGAACATATCTACTAAACTGCAAGTTTTTTGTGGCTTTTTTATGGACTCTAGGTATGAAAAACAAAACTAATGTAATGGATAGATGAATTACCTAATGGGCAACCTGGAAATCAGATACCAATTGATGATTAAAAGATTATGCCCGATCTTCCGATAGGTAAGGATAAGTCGATTGATGTGGAGATCTTGATATTGATGATCCGAGGCTCTCGAGTAGAACACGACAACCCCTGCAATCACTACACCACCGCTCCGTTGGTTATCAAACGTGCTGCACACGATTGACCTCGCCACGAAGGCTAATCCCTGCAAGTGCAACCTAGAACACAAGCAAGAACAAGGTGGAAGCAATCTGAATTGCTAAGTTGGGGTCTCACAAACCGATGAACAGCGAAATTGTGTATAATAGATTAATCTAAGCAGAACCTAATTGTTCATGGCAGCTACTATGGAGTATATATAGGTGGGAGGACGTCCAAGGAGGTTTTGGGGTCGTGACCTAACCCTAAGATACGAAAATAATGGACTTAGACTTGATACAAGGCCCAATGGCCCAATACGGTGGCGCAACACCCTGACAGATTCTGAACTCAATTTTGTTTCAATGATTCCCATCGACTTCGAAAGAATTTTTACATGGGACCAGCTCCATTGTAAATTTTATCCTCTTCCCTTTCCGTGCATATGTAGAACGTTCAAAACGGAGTTTGTATGCGTCCTGGGCGTCTGTTTTAGTGCGTACTGCTCCTGGACTCCGAGTTGGACACGATTTTGAGTTGGGGTCGGTTTCCATCTTCTTTGAACGTATTCTCTGGTCTTCCACACCCCTAAACCTTCCTCCAATTACTCCTTGAACCACTCCATGTATCTTAATTACAATTAAGTTATTAGGTAGCAATCTATTCTCAAATATATATAAGGAAACATATAAGAACGAGCTCACCTCTGAAATTAATTGTTGTGTGTGAATTCTATTGATTGCATCTTGTATGTTCAATGGAGTATTGTGTATATCCATAGGAGTGATGTCCTCATCATCCTCCCCTTCTTGAATTGGAATCGTCCTCAACTCATGTTCATCTTCTATCATGTGTGGGTCCATATGTGCAACACCATCAAATCTTCTTGTAAGCATGAAAGGAGGAGGCCAAGGTGGTGGACGACATAGTGCACCATCTTGATTTTTTCCAAACAAGAGCGCACATTCACTTGAGCCAAGATCCCAAACAAATAAACTTTGTACCATATTTGTAGGTGCAATGATAATGTGCATGATCACGCAAAGCGCCGATCTGTGCAACTCACGATGTCATCTTCGTCTTCACAGTATGAGCATTCTCTCTCTCCCTGTTACTCTCCTAGATCGGGACACAACAACGACAGCACAATGCATGGTGGACGTGAGTGTATCCAACTGGGGGCAGCACATGCACGGTAGGAAGATCCGGCCGGGAGGAGCCAACCGTGGCGCGTCCGCCCGCAACTTGTAATGGTTCTATTTTCATCGACAAAAAAGGCCAGGGCATTTTTCACTATCAGCATCAAGAAAAAAATCAGTGGACAAAAAATTTGGAGGTTCCCAATAAAACAGAAATTCTCAAAATTTCGGATTCAAATTCAAATAAATTTCGAATGAAATGTTTCTTTTTACAGGCCCCAACCGATAAAAATGAAATTCCGGTGACTTTTTTCCTTTGTCAGCATAGGGCTTTTTCTTACTAGTGAAAGCTAGACAGGTTGATAAACAAAACAAAAAACAAGTCAAAGTGCGTCTAGGCATCCTTTGTAGGTTTTGGTTGATTAATGATAAACAAATGAGATCCTAACAAAATTGTTGAGATGAGTGCAGGTTTTAAAGAGATTAGAAGGAAATCACAAAAAGAAAAGAGAATGATGATCCAAAAGGAAAAGAGCTCAAGATTTGAAAAGAATAAATTTATTGTGTAAGGAGTGTGTTGGAGAAACAAATCCCAAGAGCTCAAGTGAAAAAGATTGCACTCACTGCACAAATATCAGGAAGAGCGGACTAGTCCGATATCCATCGGACTAGTCCAAAAACTCTCTGACTAAAATCGGACAAGTCCTCCAAGTACGGACTTATCCTCAGCTCTTCACATTTGCACCACACCGGACAAGTTCGATATCCACCGGACTAGTTCGAAAAGTCTATGACTAAAATCGGACAAGTCCTCCAAGTGCGGACTTGTCCTCAGTTCTACATGTTTTCACAACACCGGACAAGTCCGATATACACTGGAATAGTCTGAAATCTTTCTGACTAGGATCAAACTAGTCCGCACCTTAACGGACTAGTCTGGTATCCATCAACACTTAGGGTTTTTCACAAATGCACACTGAACTAGTCTGATGTCCACCACAGACTAGTACGGACCTCGCAGACCCTAACGGTAACTTTTGGAAACCCTAGTATAAAAAAAGGTGCATGGCCACACAACAAAAACTCTCGACTTTCTGCGCCGTCACACCTCCCAAGAGCCCAAATATACTTCTCTCACTACAAAGATTCTGCCCTGTTGCAATGATTGTACTACAACATGTACTAAATCATTGCAGTGAGCTTGGTCTTTTGCCACCATTCACTAGTTCGTGGCATTAGCATCTATCGCCACAGAATATGATCGTTGCATTAGGATCTGTTGCTGCGATTCACTAGTTTGTGGCATTAGGATCTATCACCACAAATTTGTTGGCACGATTCACTAGTTCGTGGCATTAGCATCTATCGCCATGAAACACGATCGTTGCATTAGGATCTGTTGCCACGAGTCACTAGTTCGTGGCGTTAGAATCTATAGCCACGGAACACAATCGTTGCATTAGGATTTGTTGCCACGATTCACTAGTTCGTGGCATTAGGATCCATTGCCATGACACACAATCGTTGCATTAGGATATGTTGCCACGAATTACTAGTTCGTGGCGTTAGGATCTATCGCCACAGAATAGAATTGTTGCATTAGGAACTTTTGCCATGAATTACTAGTTCGTGGCATTAGGATCTATCGCCACGGAACATAATCATTGCATTAGGAACTTTTGCCACGATTCACTAGTTCGTGGCGTTAGGATATATCGCCATGAAACACAATTGTTGCATTAGGAACTTTTTCCACAATTCACCAGTTCGTGGCGTTAGGATCTATCGCCATGGAACAAAATCGTTGCATTAGGATCTGTTGCCACAATTCACCAGTTCGTGGCGTTAGGATCTATCCCCATGGAACACAATCGTTGCATTAGGAACTTTTTCCACAATTTACCAGTTCGTGGCGTTAGGATCTATCGTCACGGAACACAATCGTAGCATTAGAAACTTTTGCCACGATTCACCAGTTCATGGCGTTAGGATCTATCGTCACAGAACACAATCGTTGCATTAGGATCTATTGCCATGATTCACAAGTTTGTGGCATTAGGATCTATCGCCACGAAACACAATCATTTCATTAGGATCTATTGCCTCAGTTCACCAGTTCATGGCATTAGGATCTATTGTCACTGAACTCAATCGTTAGCCTCACGATATATTACAAAACGTTGGCCACTGTGTGAACGAATGAATGTGTGGTGTGTTCATCATGTTCCTCAGGAATCATAAGGAAGGATTTGTTTATTTTCTGGACAAGTGAATGATTCAGTTATCATGTGAGTGTGCTCTAAGTTCTGTGATATGTGATATCAACAGTGAACCGAAGCAAAATATAGAAAATCACAAAGCTAAATGGAGACGTCATGGGGAGGACACGCTTTTCATATAAGAAATGCACTTCACTGCTAATAAAGCGCGCCTCCATTTTGCTTGTTCAATCGTTGCATTGGGATCTGTTGCCATGATTGTACTAGTTCGTGGCCTTAGGATCTATCGTCACGGAACACACTCGTTGCATTAGGATCTGTTGCCAGGAATCACTAGTTTGTTGCATTAGGAATTTCTACAGGAGCGTCATTTCAAATTCTGGGTATCTTCTAAAGAGGTGGGATTATTCAATATCGGCTTGCTTCTAAGCTTGCTGCTAAATAGAATAGCGACTTCTATCTTTTCAAAAAAAATCAAATAGTTCATGTACAGCTAGCTCACACAGTACTTATTAAAAAATTCATCATCTTCGCTATCCCCCAACCCAATATTGGAGGTATAGTAGCATCATTGATAGATGTATCATCTTTTCATCGTCGTCGTCATCTTCATTTTCTGATGGAATTCTACGTGTCTCAAACTGATCACATGTTCTCATTTGAAGAGCGGAAGCATCACCGGCTGCTCCCTCAATGTCTTCTTAGCCCATGCGGTCCTATCCTCATTTATATCAGTAAGTCATCAATCATCAAATGTCTCAGCCTCCATTGTCTCAGTGACATTATTTTCACTGTCTCCAAGGGCATGGCAAAAAGGTTTTGTGGCTTCATTTTAACAATTGTAGCCCATTTAGGTTGCTTCACACTTCGAACATAAAAAACTTGTTCTGCTGGGGGGGCTAGAATGTAAGGATCATACTTAAATTGAGAAAGAGTAGTGTCAACATCTATCATTCTGCATCAATCCATTTTGTAGCCTCTACTTTGGCTCTGATCAGAACAAGGCCGATCAAACCAGTCACATTCAAATAACAGAACCTCTTGATTTTTTTCAAAATCAACAGAAATCATTTTCTTGATTACTCCAAACCACTCATGATCAAAATCACGAACAACAACACCACTGTTTTGCATCCGTAAATCTTTTTCCACCTCTGCAGTTCGAAAGAAGAATCCATTAATGAATGATCAACTAAAAAAACGTGCCCGACGATAAGGTCCTCTAGATAATGCATACAAATAATCGGTTACTTTGCCTTCTCTTTGTAATGTCATAATTTGTACACATTGGTATAAAAGGGATCATCGATAAACCGACTTCAGAACACATACTTGTTCAATATTTCATCAAAGTAAAAACTTGCATGTACTTACTCATTTCTGAAACCAATAAACAAACTCATCTCTATGGTGTTTTTCAACATCATGAGAATGAATCTTTTTCAGCTCTTCAAAATGCTCACTAAAAAGGGTACGAAATCAAATTAGCCATCTACAATAAGCATGATCTAATATAGTATAGAACATCTGAGTTATAGGTACTTGATCCATGGAGCAGCCTCTTCAACATTAAAAATAAAATAATGCCTGATGTTATGTAGTTTCACCATAGTAAGTTGGCCCCATTTAAACCCTTTTTTAGAATTATCAACTTCTGTAAATATATTAGACTCGAGAGAAGGTTCATTCCTAGCTGCAGCTTCATGACCTTTTGGCCTATTAAGCTTGGTGCTGATGTTATCCAAAAACTGACTACAAAAATTCATACACTCTTCCATAATATATCCCTTAGCTATAGAACCCTCCAGGTGAGATCTGTTACGTACATACCTCTTCAATGTACCAAGGTAGCTATGTTATGTACATACCTCTTCAATGTACCAAGGTACCTCTCAATTGGATACATCCATCTATAAGAAACAGGTCCACCCAAGCGAGCTTCTTCAGCAAGATGGATTGGAAGATGTACCATGATATCAAAGAAAGAGGGAGGAAGCAACATCTCAAGCTTACAAATTGTTTGATCATCTTATCCAAATCTGGTTCCGCCAATTCTTTGGAACAAATTCCAGAAAAGAATATGCTAAACTCAATTAAAGGTGCAACAATCTTTTCAGACAATATGTCACGTATTGCAATAGGAAGGAGCTTCTGAAATATAATATGGCAGTCATGAGTTTTTAGACCTGATACCTTACGTGCTGTTATGTCCACACATCTCTTGATGTTTTAGGCATAACCATTGGGCATCTTCTCATCCCCAAAAACTTTCACAAGGTGGTCTTCTCATATTTATGCAATGTATATGATGTTGATGGACAATCATACATCCCTTTCATATCCACAAGATGTTTCTTTGGCCGTATACCCATATCCTACATATCAAGATGAGTTTGTAGACTATCTTTTGTTTTACCATCCATATTAAGCAATGTCCCCAATATGCCCTCACAAATGGTTTTCTCAATGTGCATGACATCCAAGTTATGCCTTTTTAGCAATGTCTTCCAATACGGGAGCTGAAAAAATATACTTTTCTTCTTCCAACTATGCAACCTATCTTCCTCAGTGCACTTTCTCTTATTATTCGTCTGTCCAAAACTCATTTGATCAAAAGTCTCGTATTGTTGGAGTAAATCTGTTTCAGAGAGTGATGCTGTAGCCTCTCTATTCTCTATCTTGTTGTTGAAAGAAGCTTTGCCTCGATGCCACCTGTGATTCTGAGGTAGGAAACGATGATGACCCATGTAGCAATACTTTCGTCCATGTTTCAACCACAAGGCGTCAGTGTTTACATGGTAGTATGGACATGCTAGCTTACCTTTTGTGCTCCATCCACATAGCATTGCATATGCTGGAAAATCATTTATTGTCCACAATATAGAAGCTCGCATGAGAAATGTCTCTTTCTTTGAATTGTCGTATGTTTCAACACCATCAGACCATAATTTCAGTAGCTCATCAATCAAAGGCGGCAGGTACACATCAATGTTGTTTCCACGTGACTTTGGCCCAGAAATTATCATTGACATCAACCAATAAGGCTGCTTCATACACAACCAAGGTGGTAGATTCTAAGGGATGAGAATCACAGGCCATGTACTGTAAGAAACATTCATTACTCCAAAAGGATTGAAACCATCAGATGCTATCCCAAGTCTTATGTTGCGAGGATTAGATGAGAAATTTGGGTGAATGCTATCAAAATACTTCCATGCTTCCGAATCTGCAGGATGGCATAATATTCTATCATCAATACGTTCTTCTTTGTGTCATCGCATGTTTGATGCCATTGATTCTACCATATAAAACCTTTGAAGACGGGGAATGTAACACCCTCATTTTCATGCATCATGCCCTACATACATTCATATACACGTTTAACATTAACCCACATCAAGAGGAACGAGTTTAAAATTCATTTGGAACATTTAAAATTGATTTTGAGCAAAACCGCACTTAAAATGCAAGAAAGTGCGGACTAGTCCGATTTTAGTGAGGACTAGTCCGATTTCTCTCTGAATAGAAATGGACTTGTCCGTTATTGTTGCAGACTAGTCCGATTTTGCCTCTGGAAACTTTTGAACTTGTCCGATTTTGTGCGGACTAGTCCGATATTCCAAGAATCCTTGAAAATTTGCTAAGTCCCTGGACTTTTCCAGACTAGTCCAGTGTTCCGGCGGACTTGTACGTTTTCCTCTCTGACTAAAGTCGGACTTGTCCGATTTTCTCTCTGGACAACTTCAGACTAGTCCGGTCCTTTCCGGACTTGTCCGATATTTCGCTACTCCGAGTTGATCTTTTGTTTTACGACTTGTTTCTTGGGTTTCACGTTAAGTGGGCCTAGGGACGTCGTGCCTAACTCTTTTAGAGCCCATGTGGGACTCTAAACCGGCCTCTACTCCTCTCAGAGTGTGTCTAAAACTATCATGATAGCCGTGCTCCCGGTTATGAGCACCTGGACAACTTACATGATTAGAGGGAACTTGGTACAATGGTTATGGTTGGTATAATGGTTATGGTTTGGTAATGGTTATGGCTGGTTTTGGATTTATTTCTGGTATTGAATATGGTTATTGGCAAATGGTGAAATCTGGAATTATTGATGATGGAAATGAATATGGACTGGAATTATGATATTACTTATTATTATGGTTGGTTTACTTCACATACATATAATATATTGCTTTTCAAATGTTTTAATGTACTTTTCAGCACTTGCCCATTATTATATTCGTCATTTGAACCAGCCACATGTCATACTTTCCACACTTACTGAGTACGACATGTACTCACTCTTGCAATCCCCCCCCCCCCCCCCCACAGTTGCAGGTCAGGATTGGGAGTTTAATGGCGATAATGCGGAGTTCTAGGATGTGTCTACCGTCAGCTCGCCTGTGGTGTTGATTGGAGCTGCGCTATACCCTATCGCTTATGATGCCTAGCTGTTCAGTTTGCTTATTTAATTTATTTCCACTGCATTAGTTGAGCTTGTCATAAATATTTATTGGAGTTTGTATTTGAGGATAATATGGTTTGTGTAATAAAATTTGGTTAATTAATCTTGTTCTGTGGTAATTATCTGTATATCCTTTTGTGATTGCACTCGTGTATGTGTGTTGAACGTCCTGGGCACACATATGCGTTAGCTTGGTTTATTTTCGGAACTGGGCGTCACAGATTGGTATCAGAGCCACAGGTTGACCGTAGGACACATCCTAGATAGAATGGACACTTTAGAGCACATAGGAGCACTCAGGAATCGATGTGTTCTTGCTTGGTGTGCTGTTGGCTATATATATTGCTTGATTGTGTGCTAAATAGAGGATTTTGGGATGCTTTAGCATTGCCATGTCCACGTAGGTTAGTTAGTTGTTTAGTTTCATATCCCTTGATGCATATAGTTGAGGACATTTTCTAATTCTTACCTATTGCTTTTCTCCAGATGGTGAGGACTCGCAACCAGAGGGATGGCAATGATGAGGAGAAGAATAATGGAGTACCTCAGAACAACATTGGACAAGGACCTGCTCATGGAGCTATCAACATTGAGCAACTTTTGACCATGCAAAACCAGCTCATGCGGACCATGATACAAACTATGGGACAGCTGCAGGCTGGCAATATCAACAATCAGCCCCACATGCCTCCACTGCCACCCCCGCCTCCTCATAACCGGTTGGGAGAGTTTATGAGGACTAGGCCGCCGACGTTTGCTCAAGCTGCTGACCCTATGGATGCGGATGATTGGCTCAAGTCCGTGGAGAAGAAACTTGCTATTGTCCAATGCAGTGACCGGGAGAAGGTCTTATTTGCTTCTCATCAACTAGTTGGAGCAGCTGCAGATTGGTGGGATGCTTATTGCAATGCTCATGAGAATCAAGAGAGGATCACTTGGGCAGAATTCAAGGAGAACTTCCGTTCTCATTATGTGCCGGAAGGAGTTATGCTTTTGAAAAAGGCAAGAAATTTGAGAACTTAAGGCAAGGCAAATCAAGCGTGAGTGAATATCTCAATAAGTTCACTCAAGTCTCAAGATATGCGCCTGAGGATGTTAGTCGGGACAGCCGGAAACAATACTTGTTCATGAGGGGCTTGAACAATGAAATCCAAGTGCAACTACTCAATTGTGATTATGCCAATTTTCAGAAGCTTGTGGACAAAGCAATTGTGGTTGAGAACAAGATCCGTGAGATGGAGCAAGATAATAAGAGGAAGGCGCCATATCAAGGACAGCAACAAGGAAGTAATGTGCGCCCTCGCTTTGCGCTTCCTAATGCGCTGTACTACAGCTCCTCTACTCCTGTACAGCGCCCCGGATTTGTGCCGCACCCAACTCAGTTCGTGCAGCAGTGCCCTGTCATGCAAGCACCTAGGCCTCCAATGCCTTTTGCACCTCATGCTAACTTTCCTGCTGCAAGTGTTCAAAACCAAGCACGTCCCAATAATTCTGGTGGAGTTAGGAAGTGCTATACTTGTGGAGAAGCTGGACACTTTGCACATCAATGTCCTAAGTCAGGCCTTGGTCAAGGAAGCAATGCGTCGAGGCAAACCCAAGACCTAATAGAGGAGCGCCACAAGGAAATCGTGGACAGCAGAATTTTGCTCGTGGCAACGTGAACCATGTCTCTACGGAGGATGCTCAACAAGCGGATGACGTGGTCATTGGTATGTTTCTCGTCAACTCCAACCCCGCGACTATGTTATTTGATTCTGGAGCATCGCATTCATTCATTGCATCGAAGTATGTTGCCAAGTATAGTTTGCCTATCTCTCATATGAAGTTTACTCTATTGGTTAAGTCTCCTAGAGGAGAGATGAGGACAAATATATTATGTCCAAAAGTAAGCCTTAGAATAAGGGGGGTAGACTTCTCCGCCAACCTTATCTTTTGGATTCTCAAGGATTGGACATCATACTTGGTATGGACTGGTTGAGGAAGCACAATGGAGTTATTGAGTGTGTCACAAAGACGGTGAAGTTGACCAATGAGGAAGGGATCACCGTAGAATTTGAAGCATCTCAAAATGCACCGAAGCAATTGGAGTTGAATCATATGGACAATGTCGGAATTGAGGAGATTCCGGTGGTGTGTGAATTTTTGGATGTTTTTCCAGATGAGTTGCCAGGTATGCCACCTGATCGGGACATTGAGTTTGTTATTGATTTAATACATGGAACTGCACCTATAGCTAAGAGGCCGTATAGGATGCCTCCTATGGAATTAGCGGAGCTCAAGAAACAAATTCAAGAGCAACTAGAGAAAGGTTTAATTCGCCCTAGCTCTTCACCTTGGGGAGCGCCCGTTCTATTTGTGGACAAGAAGGATGGGACCCAAAGGATGTGTGTAGATTACCAAGCTTTCAACGAGGTAACAATCAAGAACAAGTACACCATGCCACGCATAGAAGACTTGTTTGATCCGATGAAGGGTGCTTGTGTCTTCTCTAAGATTGATTTGAGGTCGGGATATTTTTAAATGAAGATTATACCATCGGACATACCCAAGACAGCTTTTAGGACGCGGTATGGATCTTATGAGTACACCGTGATGTCTTTTGGATTGACAAATGCGCCTACCTACATTATGTACCTCATGAATAAGGTCTTCATGGAGTACTTGGATAAGTTCGTTGTGGTGTTTATTGATGACATTATGATCTATTCGAAGGATGAGAAGGAACATGAGGAACACTTGAGGCTTACGTTGCGGAAATTGAGGGAGCATCAATTGTATGCCAAGTTCAACAAGTGTCAGTTTTGGTTGAAAGAGGTGTCATTTTTGGGTCATATAATTTCAGGAGAAGGAGTATCGGTTGACCCCGGAAAAGTGAGAGACGTGTTGAAGTGGGAACCGCCGCAAAATGTAAAGGAAATAAGGAGTTTTCTTGGAATGGCTGGATATTACCGTCGGTTCATCAAGGACTTCTCTAAGATAGCCAAGCCAATGACGGAATCACTAATGAATGGAAAGGCTTTCCAATGGACTCAAGCTTGCCAAGAATGTTTGGAGAAGTTGAAGAGAAGGTTGACCACAGCTCCAGTTTTAGTTTTGTTGGATGTGAGCAAGAGTTTTGATATTTATTGCGACGCATCGAGACAAGGCCTTGGATGTGTATTGATGCAAGAAGGTCAAGTGGTCGTCTATGCATCGAGACAATTGAAGAAACATGAGCAGAATTATCCTACACATGATCTTGAACTTGCAGCCGTGGTACACGCATTGAAGATTTGGAGACACTATATTCTTGGACGTAGGTGTGAAATTTATACAGATCATAATAGTTTGAAGTATATTTTCACACAAACGGATCTGAATTTGAGGCAACGGAGATGGTTGGAGCTCATCAAGGATTATGACTTGGGAATCAATTATCATCTAGGAAAGGCTAATGTTGTGGCTGATGCATTGAGTAGGAAAGGAGTAAGTCATCAACTCGCGGTTCGAGAATTGCCATCCAAGTTACGCATGGAGTTTGAACGGTTGAATCTTGGATTTGTGAATGAGATTGGAATAATGGAGTTAAACCCAACCTTGGAGCAAGAAATTCGAGAAGCACAAACCACAGATGAGGAGATCAAGGAAATCAAGGAAAGGACCGAGGAAGGGAGAGAATTCAGATTTGATGAAGACGAACATGGTACCTTATGGCTTGGAAAAAGGATTGTCGTGCCCAATGTGAAGCATATTCGGGAGACAATACTAAAGGAGGCACATGACTCGCCATACTCGATTCACCCCGGTTGCACGAAAATGTACAAAGACTTGAAGACTTGCTATTGGTGGGATAGCATGAAAAAGGACATAGCTGAATATGTGGCATTGTGTGATGTGTGTCAACGAGTCAAGGCGGAACATCAAAGACCAGCTGGATTATTGCAACCATTGAAGATCCCAGAATGGAAGTGGGAAGAAATTGGAATGGACTTCATAATTGGGTTACCACGTACTCAGTCCGGGTATGACTCAATTTGGGTCATTGTGGATCGCTTAACCAAGTCAGCTCATTTTGTCCCAGCGAAGACCAAATATACAACTGCACAATTGGCCGAAATATACAAGCAGCATATTGTATGTCGACATGGAGTCCCTAAGAAGATAGTCTCGGATAGAGGTTCTCAATTCACTTCCAGGTTTTGGCAAAAATTGCATGAAGCTTTGGGAACAAGGTTGAATTTTAGTTCAGCATATCACCCCCAAACGGATGGACAAACCGAGAGGACCAATCAAATTTTGGAGGACATGTTAAGAGCTTGTGCTTTAAAGCATGGGAAAAGTTGGGACAAAAGCTTGCCATACGCGGAGTTTTCGTACAATAATAGTTATCAAGCAAGTTTGAAGATGTCACCTTATGAAGCACTATACGGAAGGAGGTGCAGGACGCCCTTGTTCTGAAATGAGACAGGGGAGACTCAAGTGTTTGGTCCAGATGTGTTGCAAGAAGCCAAAAAGCAAGTCCAAATAATTCGTGAGAACTTGAAGGCTGCCCAATCAAGACAAAAGGGCTATGCGGACAATAGGAGAAGGAAATTAGTCTTTGAGAAAGGAGACTACGTTTACCTCAAGGTGTCACCAATGAGAGGTCATAAGAGGTTTAACATAAGGGGCAAGCTAGCACCTCGTTATATTGGATCATTCAAGATTTTGGACAAAAGAGGAGAATTAGCGTATAAGTTGGAGATGCCAGCTCATCTTTCGGATGTCCATGATGTCTTTCATGTTTCCCAGCTCAAGAAGTGATTGAGAGTACCAGAAGAAGAAGTGCCAATGGAAGAATTGGAACTAGAGGAAGATTTGACTTATGCCAAGCAACTGATTAAGATTTTGGAAACCAAGGATAGGGTCACAAGGAACAAGGTCATTTGATGGTGTAAAGTTCAATGGAAGCACCACACAGACAAAGAAGCGACGTGGGAATTGGAGGATGATCTCAAGAAGGAATTTCCCTATCTCTTCTCTTCCGCGTCGAATCTCGAGGGCGAGATTCATTTTAAGGGGGGTAGGTTTGCAACACCCTCATTTTCATGCACATGCCCTACATACATTCATATACACGTTTAACACTAACCCACATCAGGAGAAACGAGTTTAAAATTGATTTGGAACATTTAAAATTGATTTGGAGCAAAACCGCACTTAAAATGCAGGAAAGTGCGGACTAGTCCGATTTTACTGAGGACTAGTCTGATTTCTCACTGACTAAAAACGGACTTGTCCATTTTTGCTGCGGACTAGTCCGATTTTGCCTCTAGAAACTTTTGGACTTGTCCGATTTTGTGCGGACTAGTCCGATATTCCAAGAATCCTTGAAAATTTTGCTAAGTCCCTGGACTTTTCCGGACTAGTCCGTTGTTCCAGCGAACTTGTCCGTTTTCCTCTCTGACTAAAGTCGGACTTATCCGATTTTTGGCCAGACTTGTCTGATTTTCTCCCTGGACAACTTTGGACTAGTCCGGTCCTTTCCAGACTTGTCTGATATTTCACGACTCCGAGTTGATCTTTTGTTTTATGACTTGTTTCTTGGGTCTCACGTTAAGTGGGCCTAGGGCCGTCGTGCCTAACTCTGTTAGAGCCCATGTGGGACTCTAAACCAGCCTCTACTCCTCTCAAACTCGAAATCCATCTAGTCCTAGCCTCCACCTCTATATAAACATCCCCACCCCTTGGCTTGACATCTATTTTCCACTTTTACACCCCACCCAAACCCTAGTTCGTGGGGAGCCACCATCAAGAAGGGAGCAGAAGATCCCAAGCAAGAAGAAGAAGAGGAGGAAACGAAAGAGGATCAAAATCTCCATCAAGTTTTGTTCTTCATTACCAATTCATCTCCAAGTTCATCACCAACCCTAGATCATCAAGATCCAAGTGTTGCCTCCAAGTTTCTTGATTCGTTGGAGTTCTAAACACCTGGTATACCTTCTATTCTGTTTTCCTTACGTGAACTCAACCCCTAATCTCCAAATTTGCGTCGATCTACAAAACCCTAATCTGCTGATCTCATAAAGTGCGGACTTGTCTGGTCCCTAGCGGACTAGTCCGATTTCCCTGGATAAATTGTGTTGAATTAATTCCAAAAACTGACCTAATCAACTCCAAACCTGTATAAACTTGTTAAAGGCTATTAGAACTAGTTATTGACCATTAAAGCAATCTAGTAACAAGTTCTACCTTGCATTTGCATTAATCATGCATGTCATGCCATATTGAGTAATATATGTGCACTCTTTGATTGTGTTTCTTGTCTTGTATGTTTATTGTGTGGATTAGACGGATTTGCGCTAGAGAGTGCCGCGGAGGATCTACAACACCAAGAGATTGAAGGCTTTGATCCTAATCAACCGCAAGAGCAAGGCAAGTGTCCTTGAAGCATATTGATCCTGTTCTTAAAAGAAATGTTTTGTTTGCAAAATTGCATGCTTGTGTCAATTTGATGGGAATCCTATGATAGGAAGTTGACTAGCTTTGTTTAACCACCCTTGTCACCTAGAATATATGGTAGAGAGTTGGGAAGGGCTTTTTACCTTTTTGCTTCACTTGATTAATTGGGATGGGAAAACAACACTACACATTTAATTTTGCATTAATGTTATTCTGTTAATGTGAACTGGTCAATATGATATGGTAATGGGTGATCTAAGCAAGCCTGGTATGCAGATGGGTTGGATGTTATGGTGGTTTGCTTGCTTTAGATCTAAGGACCGGTTCATGCGAGAATAAGCCAGGACTACAGTGCCACCACGATGCCAAGTATGGGTGCAGCGTAGCTAATTAATTAGGGCTTTGCCAGTGCTATTTGGACCATTAAGGGTGCTCGGGGAAGGGTTAGTCGGATTGGGTTTGTTTTATGATTGGCGGGACTACCCTGGGATCCGAATGGCTCAAGAGGGGGCCCTTGGTTGAAGATGTGCTCAGTTGGAGACATCGCCACCGGTGAAACCTCAGTGGGGTCTAAATAGGCTAGTAAACCCTTTGTAAAGGCTATTTTGTGATCTCTTGGCCACACAACGATGGAAGTGTGAGACGGCATAATAGAGGTTCTAGTCATCGAAAGGTGATGAAACCACAAACACGTGGATAAAGCGGTACAAACTCTGCAGAGTGTGTATAAAACTATCATGATAGCCGTGCTCCCGGTTATGAGCACCTGGACAACTTCCATGATTAGAGGGAACTTGGTATAATGGTTATGGTTGGTATAATGGTTATGATTTGGTAATGGTTATGGTTGGTTTTGGATTTATTGGCATTGAATATGGTTATTGGCAAATGGTGAAATATGGAATTATTGATGATGGAAATGAATATGGACTGGTATTATGATATTACTTATGATTATGGTGGGTTTACTTCACATACATATAATATATTGCTTTTCAAATATTTTAATGTACTTTCCAGCACTTGCCCATTATTATATTCGTCATTTGAATCAGCCACATGTCATACTTTCCACACTTGCTGAGTACGACATGTACTCACTCTTGCAATCTACCCCCCTCCCCCCCCCCCCACAGTTGCAGGTTAGGATTGGGAGTTTAATGGCGATAATGCGGAGTTCTAGGCCGTGTCTACCGTCAGCCCGCCTGTGGTGGTTATTGGAGTTGCGCTATACCCTATCGCTTATGCTGCCTAGCTATTTAGTTTGCTTATTTAGTTTATTTCTGCTGCATTAGTTGAACTTGTCATAAATATTAATTAGACTTTGTATTTGAGGATAATATGGTTTGTGTAATAAAATTTGGTTAATTAATCTTGTTCTGTGGTAATTATCTGTATATCCTTTTGTGATTGCACTCATGTATGTGTGTTGAACGTCTTGGGCACACATATGCGTTAACTTGGTTCATTTTCCAAACCGGGCGTCTTAGGGAATAAGAGGGAAGTATCGTAAATCTTTCGTGCTACAAGCTTCTTGGCTTTTCCAAAGGGAAAGCCTCTCTTGCATCCCCACTAATACTATTTTTCCATCTTAATTCACCACATTTTGTGCATCGATCCAGCAGAGAATAGTCCTTCCGGAATAACACACAGTCATTGACTCATGCATCGATCTTTTCGTAGCCCAGCCCGAGGTCACGAACAACCTTCTGAACTTTATCAAGTGTATTAGGAATGCAGTGGCCCTCTGGAAGCACATATGAGAATAGTTCAAGGATCAACTCACACGCTTTTTTCTCAAACCAGTTAAACACTTTATCTGGTACAACCTGACAATGAAGGATAATTGGGTCACCTTCTCACAACCTGGATATAACTCCTTTTTGGCATCATTTAATAAGTCATAGAATGCCTTTGCACACACAGTTGGCTCCTGCTGCTTTATAGCATTTTCTGGATCATCAACATCTGCTGAAGTACCACCATGATCAGTGCCTCTAAGTAGACTGGACAACATATTTTCCATAGCAGCATCATCAGAAATTATCTCCTCATTATTTGCTGATTGCTCAGTAATATTTTTCTCAACTCGTTTTTCTCCATGGTGTACCCAATAAGTATAATCAAATGACATCCCATTACAAAGAAGGTGAAGATAAACTTCCTTGCGTGTCCCATGGTAAATATTACGACATTTCGTGCAAGGACAAGGCTTAGTTTCTTCTTCACGAGTGCCCTGGAATGCTAAATTTAAAAATGACTTCATTCCATCCTGCCACTCCTTCGTACGCCTGCCTTCTCCCATCCATGTCTTATCTTCTGACATCACTTTCTACAATTCAATCAGCGTATCTGTAAGAGGATAGAACTACAATAACATTACGTGAGCAATTGTACCTAGCGCTGTTGCTCCTCTGCGTGCGGCGGCTGGCGGATGCTCCTCCACACTGGTGGTCGGGGGATGTTCCTCCAAGAGCGTGGCGGCCGACGGATGCTCCTCCACGCCGGCGGCCGGCGAATGCTCTTCCAAGAGCGTGGCGGCCGGTGGATGCTCCTCCAAGAGTGTGGAGGCCGGCGGATGCTCCTCCAAGCGCATTTTGTACAATCGGGAGAGGGGCCGTTGTTGATCGAAGGGTCCCGCGGGCTGGCAGCCAGGACAAAGAGTACGTGGAGCTATCTGAGTAGGCCCAATACTGCGCTGGGCCGCTTGTTATTCGTGAGCTAAAACTGCGTTGAGTCACTTAGTATTCGTGGGCCAAAACTGCGCTGGAATGCTGGGTGTTCATCCCTATGACGCGTGAGCCCATCTACGGGCGCGCGTCTGACTCTGGCAATTTGTTATCTAAATAAGTTAATGTAGAAATGGGGGTGGTATTCCGATCAAAATAAAGCATACGCATAAAATCTCTTGAACCGCAACAACACGGTGATATAAACAAGGATTAAACACTACAGTAGATATAAACATCGACAGAATCAAACAATAGTGTTCAATGTACCATTCCAGGCAACAAACTAATCAACAGAACTAGCTGTTACATAATCCCCAATAAACACAAAATAAAATAATTAGCACATCTAGTCCGCATCACTTCCCTTCAAGCAGTAATAATAACTTCTAGTCGCGTATAGGAGTTGTGGTAATGATGACACGGGTATAGGGGCATTGGGCTAGTGGTACATTGGAGTTCTACTTATCTTTTTCTAACATTTTTCTCGTCCTTTCTTTTCTTTTCTCTCTGTTCATTGTCTCCATTTTTCATTCCAGTCGTCGCTAATCAACAGAACTAGCTGTTACATAATCCCTAATAAACACAAAATAAACTAATCAGCACATCTAGTCCGCAGCACTTCCCTTCAAGCAGTGGTAATAACTTCTGGCTGCGTATAGGAGTAGTGGTAATGATTACACCGCGTATAGGGGCATAGGGCCAGTGGTACATTGGAGTTCTACCTATTTTTTCTAACATTTTTCTCATCCTTTCTTTTCTTTTCTCTTTGTTCATTGTCTCCACTTCTCTTTCCAGTCGTTGCTACCTATTGTGTTTTCCTGTTACTGCATAATAGTACTATATACTACTTTACATACCGCTTTGCAGGCCCCGTTACAGGCGATCTCTTCTGGCACCTCCAGCAGCTAATGTTCCGTACCGGCCACTTTAGAGGCTACCGACGGTGTGGAGGGTCGTTCATTAATAGAGAATACAGATAGAACAGATAGTTCACTAAACAAACAGATAGAAAACAAAATAACGGTTGGAACAGACGAACAACATTGAGTTCATCAACATAAAACATTACTACAAAACAAAAAAAATGACATCATGAAACAAGAAAAACAACATCACAACTTTATAAGTATATACCCTATACCGGATAACACCTCACGGCAGAATGTGAAATGCTCATGTCTAATCCTACAGTCTTCACTACAAAAGACCATGCAGCCGCTCCACCCTTGCTTCTCGCAACTGGCAGCCGTACACGGGTTAACCTCCTTGTTGGGCGGCGACACCATCGGCGGTCTCGGAGGCGAGCGCGGATGCGCCCACGTCAGATTACGGATTTCATCCAGAGATTGAATTCGACACCGCCTGCACTCATTGGTTGTCCTCATGATGGCGACGGGCCCGCCCGCTTTCTCACCGACATCGACCTTGCCTTTGACCTCCCGGATATACTCGACGGCGTCGCGGGCCCCGCGGTTGGCGTCGTTGTGACATCCGGTTCTGAAAAACGAACCAAGTGCAGTGTATGTGTGCCCAGGATGTTCATCACACATACACAAATGCATCAAAAACGGAAATCATAAATAACCATGTCACGAAAAAGTAAATATACCTTGATTCTGGTGCAGCAGAAAATAATCTAGCGTAGGCGACTCCGACTCCATAGGCAATCGACGGTAGTACGCACGCCTAGTACTCTATAATATCCTCAGGATACTCCCAAACATCTCCTGAAACTGTTGGTGGGGGAATTGCAAGGGTGAGTATGTGTCGTGCTCAGCAAGTGTGGGAAAGTATGACATGTAGCTAGAAACAAGAATGATAATAAATGGCTAATTGCAGAAAAGTACATTAAAAACATGTAAAAAGCACCCTAAAATGTCTATGTGAATTTAATCCCATCATAAAACCAATAATTACCATATCACATATTCAACATCCTCATTTAATATCATAATTCATTAATAACGGCCAACAATTAATATCATAATCATATGCCAATTTCATAACTTCTTATAAACAACCATATCCGTATGACATAACTAGTCCCATACCGAACCATCCCAAAACCCAAGTCCAACTCTAATCATGTAGGTCATCCAGGTGCTCGTGACCGGGAGCACAGCTATCATGATAGTTTTTAACACTCTGCAAAGGTTGTACCACTTTATCCACATGTTCGTGATTTCATCACCTTTCGGTGACTAAGAACCTCTATTATGCCTTATCACACTTCCGTAGGTGTGCAGCCAAGACATCACAAAATAGCCTTTCAAAAGAGACTACTAGTATGTACGGGCCCACTAAAGTTTCACCGGCAGGCTTGAATCTCCATTCTCCCACCCACGGGCCCCCTCGTGTGCCATGCGGATCCCAGGGTGGCCCTTCTCGACTCCCATTCCCCGTGCCATCCAATGGTCCATACAATACTAGCAGCACTCCTAATTATTCAGCTACGCCGCACCCATACTTGGCCTTGTGGTGACACTGTTGTCCTGGCATATTCTCGCATGAACTGGTCCTTAGATCTAAGGCAAGTAAAACCACTGTACCATCCAACCCATTCCACAAAACCGTGCTTGCTTAGATCACCTAAGTTCTATGTTGCTAATTTAATCATCATCTTATTACCATACCAAATTCTCATAATTAAAGTCATCAAGCATGTTAATTAAGTTACCCATAACCCGTGTAGGGATGCGGTGCAAAAATAAAAATACCCATACCCGACTCATCACGTATATCCCGGCGACAAGGGGTGGCATACAACGCTAGTAAACTCCTATGTATGGGTTTCTCATCATATTGACACGAGCATGCAAGTTCGAAATCAAAACATTTAATAAAACGAGATCAGTATGATCAAGGACACTTGCCTTAAAATTTCAAAATTTGATGGTCAAGCAAATCAAAATCTTGCACACGAAGATCCACGCATACTCGCTTCTCGATCGTAACCTCTTGAGCGTATCCGGTCTACTCGCAATCAACCACATACAGAAGCAAACGTACATAATAAATGCATTGCAACCACTAATCAATATGTAAAATATGGATACATGGAGAAAATATGTTCGTATTAATGTTATATAAATTTCTATGGCTTTTTAATAATTTTCTATAGTGATTTCCTATTTATTTGAGCAAGTTGGGTATTAATTACGATTAATTCAGATGCAAAATAATTATTTCAGAGCATTAAATATCATGAAAATATTATTAATAACTTACTTGAATTTATTCTAAATTTTCTGGAAGTTTTCTAGATTTATTTTGATACTTTATGAATTAACAAGGCTTTAATCTTATTTATTAAATCTGAAAACAGATTAAATAAAACTGAAAATATAATATTTAGTAAATCTAGAATAACCTATTAGTTGTTGCATGATTTAATCTAACTTGTAAGTTTCAAGTGATTTAACATGATCTGGCGGTGATTAACGGCCGCATAAATAAAACACGTTCTACACGTGATTTAATTCAAGTATTAAAACCAAAATAGTTGTCTAGATCTAGACCGTAATACCTACCGTGCGCACGTAGTCTGGACGATCGTGGAACGGTGGCGCGACGTGTGTCTCCGGGATCTAGAATTTCGTTGATGAAGAGGTCGAAGGCGTGACGTAGATGAAGAAGACGGCGATGCGCTCCTCCATCTGCACGACGACAGCAGCGACGTAACGATCTCCCACGGAGAACGCAACGATGCGACGATCCCTGCAGACATCGGCACCTTTCTTTCCTTTTTCTTCTTCTTCCTCTCCTTTTTTTTCTTCCATGGAGGCTGGCCTTCTCTCGTCTACTAGCAGCGGCTAGGGTTTTTTTCTCGTGGCGGCTGTCTACGGTGAAAAAAAAGCGGGCGCTGGTTCTATTTATAGGAGCGGCACCAGGGCGCGCGTGCCTTGGTTGGAGTCCTCAGCGGACTCGGTTCCGAGCGGCCAGGGCCGAGGGCCTACGGTTCTCTTTCTTATTCTCTTTGGCCGCCAGCATGTACGTAAAGCGTGTTTGGCTACCAGCATGTACGTGAGGAGTCTGGTCACGGTAGGGCATCCGTCGTGGGTGTGGGTTGACTTTTTTTTCTAACCAGCGTGGTTTCCCTGGTTGTTTATTTCCTTTCTTTTTTTTTTCTTTTTTTTTGCTAGTTTTCTTGCATGGCGGTGGTCATGTGGGGCCATGGTGTGCGGCCAGGTCTTCGTGAGGCCAGGCCTTGTGGCCACGGCTGACCCTTTTTTTAATTTTTTTATTTTATTAACTCTTGTTTCTTTCTTTTATATTAAAATTTTCTTTTCTTTTATTCCTTTAATTTACTTATTGTTATTATTTTCTTTTGAGTTATTTTTTTACCTTTTTTTCCTTTTTGTTTTCATTTCTAATTTCTTATATTTCTTTTCTTTCATATTCTTTATGGCAATTAAATATTTTTAGAATATTTATTTTGGAAATAAATTACTTAAAGCTTATTTATTTTGGTAATTAATTTTCAACACTTGAGGATGAATGCAAAATGCAAGATGAGATGCATATATTTTATATTTTTCTTTATTAAAACAATTTCTTACTATTATTAAATTCTAACTTCCTATTCAAATTTTAATTCGCCAAAGTTTAAAAATCGGGATGTTACAATTCAACCCCCTTAACATGAATCTCGCCCTCGAGATTCGAGTTGACCGGAGAAAAGATTTTGAAACAAACCTATAGATTCTTATTTAGATTTGATTTAGCCAAATTTTGAAAATTGGGGACGTTACAGTCGTAGCAGAGGAGGCCAAGGACGTAGGCTGCCTCCATGTGGCCGTCTCTGGCCGCCCGGGCATGAAACTCGCCCTGTTGCACGTGATCGACCGCGATGACGACCTCGAGCCCGGTGACGTAGCACGTGTGAGAGTGGCCGATGATGGCCAGGTTCTCCATGAGGGATTTCTACCGCCCCGGGTCGCGCCACATCCTCCGGGTCACCCGCTCCAGCGCCACGTGACTGCCCATAGCGCCATCCCAGCACGCCACATGCATGGCCCTGCAGGTGGCACGCAGACTGGAGAGGTCGTCCAAGGGTCGCAGAGAGCTTTTGGCAATGCGCCCCGCGATCTTGACCGCAATATCGTGTGTGAATGGCAACTTCATAGGTTTCAGCATCACCGTGCT
This sequence comes from Tuctoria greenei, assembly GCA_036927565.1. Classification (NCBI taxonomy): domain Eukaryota; kingdom Viridiplantae; phylum Streptophyta; class Magnoliopsida; order Poales; family Poaceae; genus Tuctoria; species Tuctoria greenei. Next base: position 152,484,818 of record JAYESD010000011.1, read on the forward strand.
GCGAAGGGAACCAATGAGGATGCGCGCGGCAGAGACAAAGAGGAAGCTAGAGTACATGCGGAGAAGACGGTGGTGTGTCTATAGACTACGCGCGTACTTATGGGGGTCGCGTGCAGTGATGGTTCGGCTTCCGGCAGCGGCGGATTCCACATCCTCTGTAGTACTGCAGGTGCATTAAGGGTGGGTGACACGTGAACCCACAACCTATGGGACCCACGTCTCTCGCATGCACTGATGGGACGCGTGAAGTAATGGAACCGCTCTGTTTTCAACATTAGCACAAGAATAATGTCCTGTCATCATTAGAGATAACATACTATGTTTGATAGTAATCTGCGCCGAGCATTTCCTATTTTACGGTTTGGTTCTTCACGCTCTTTCACCTTAATTTTTACGTATGTACTACCTATATTTTTCTAACATTTTTCTCGTCTTTTCTTTTCTGTCTGTTCATTGTCTCCCTCCTTCAAATATGAAACAAAAAACTTCAAACAACCGTTTCACTTTCATCCTAGTCTGAGTTGGACATCCACATTGGCATACCACATAACCTATTATGCCATGTACATCATCTACCCCGGCCACCTCACTTAGAAAAAGATAATAATATTTTATCATCTTAAAAAATAAGTATCTAATTAATTGGGGTGGATTTACGTAGTTGCATGGGATACACATATTTCTCTTCCATTTTTTTTTGCAAAACCATCAAGTGACATATCCTATGCCATATTACATATGTAAAATATTGTACAATATAAAACTTTTAAGCCTACGGAAGAGCAAACAGAGCAAACAGAGAAGAAGAGCAAACTTTTAAGCCTAGGGAATAAAATATAAAACGAACGAAGCTACACAGCTGGCCGAGTAAAAGTACGGTCCGGGCCGGTGTGCCCGTGCACCTTAACCCCCACCGTGCGTCCCCGGTAGTTGTTGGGAAGACCCTTGCAGGCACACCAGGATCCCCTGACGTAGTGAATTTTACTGCATCCTATTTTCAAGAGTCTTTTTAAATATGGTATTTTATCATTAGTTATTGTGGTCGATCTATATGACACTTCATGCTCCAAGCAAAAAAAAGGATTATATTTCATGATGATGCAAACAAGATGCAATTAAAATAAAAACTCTTGAGTTCTTGTCAAGTTTACAAAATGAAAGCATCGGAATCCTCCAAAATGTCGTCAATAGTTAATTTGTTTTTAATCTTGTTAATTTGTTATAGAAGATTTATTTATTTGGATGTTTGAAGTATGCATCATTATATGCATGTAAACTCTTTCTCATGTTGAAGCAAGCAGGCAAGAGTTTAAGAAATGATTTGAATGGACACCTTAGTTGGATAGCAGTCGTCGGATCAAAACAAACGGTGGATGCAGTCTTTACTGCACGCATGCAGTAAAATATCGCTACGTCAGGCGATCCTGGTCCAGGCAGGTATGCTTCGATTCCTATCCTCCAACTCCATCTAGGCTTCCGATGACGCAGGCGGTTCACCACCACCAGACTGTAGAAAGGATAAGCACTGTAACATCCCAAAATTTTCAAACTTGGCTAATTTAAATATGAAAGGGATTTTAAAATTTTTGTTTCCAAATCTCTTCTTTAGCCTATCCGAATCTCGAGGGCGAGATTCATTTTAAGGGGGATAGAATTGTAACACCCTGATTTTCAAGTTTTGGCAAATTAAGAACTTAAATGGGAATTTAGAGTTAATAATAGAAGGAATTTGTTTTTTAAAGAAAAATATAAAATATATGCATCTCATATAGCATTTTGCATTCATCCTCATGTATTGAAAATTTATTACCAAAATAAATAAACTAAAAGTAATTTATTTACTAAAATAAATACACTAAAGATATTTAATTATTGCCATAACGAATATGAAAGAAAAGAAATATAGAAAACTAAAAATGAAAATAAAAAGAATAAAAAAAGAAATAATAACTCCTGAAAAGTATAACAATAAGTAAATTAAAGAAAATAGAATAAGGAGTTAATAAATAATAAGTAAAAATAAATACTAATAATAATACAAATAAATATATAAATATAAATATATAATACAAATATAAATAAATAAAGAATAAATGAAAAAAATAATATATATATATATATATATATAATATATAATAACAGTATATATGTAAAAAAAAGAAAAAAAATCAACGCCTGCCGCCAGCCAGGCCGAGCGGCCCAACTGGCGCGCCTGCCACGGCCGCATCCCGCGCACCCCACGCGAGCCCCCGCCCGACCGGCCCCGGCCGCACGCCTGGCCCCGCCCGCACGAGCGCCCCACCCGACGGCCCCACCCCGCGCCGCCCGCGTGCCCGCCTGACCCCACCTGCTGTGCGCCGAGCGCCCCGCCTGTCCGCCCGCGCCCTGCGCGCCGGCCCTAGCTGCGCGCTTCTCCGTCTATAAAAGCACCGTAAGGCTCCGACGTTTTTTCATCTACGGAAGGGTTTTCCAGGGTACAGAAACCCTAGCCGCCAGAAGAAAATAAAGAGAGCAAGCCCCAGCCGCCAGGAAAAATAGAAGGAGAAAAATAGGGGGGAGCTGCCATCTGCCAAAGATCATTGCGCCACCGTCGTTGTGTCGCCAGAGGACCGCATTGCCGTCTCCTTCATCAACGTCACGTCGTCGTCCTCTTCGTCTACGTCATGTTGTCATCCTCTTCGTCCACGAAACCTTAGATCCCGGAGACACACCACGTCGCTGCCATTCCACGACCGTCTGGACTAGATACACATAAGGTAGGTATTACAATCTAGATATAGACTATTATTTTGGTTCTAGTATATGAATTAGATCTCGTGTAGAACGTGTTTTATTTGAGTGATCGTTAATCATGGTCCGATCATCTTAAACATCACTTGGAACGCACAAGTTAGATTAAATTATACGAGATCAATATGATATTTTAGATTTGCAAAATTTATATTTTCAGTATTATTTAATCTGTTTTTCAGATTTAATAAATAAGATTAAAGCCTAGTTAATTCATAAAATACCAAAATAAATCCAGAAAAATTCCTAAAAATTTAGAATAAATTCTAGTAAGTTATTAATAAAATTTTCAGCATATTAAATGTTCTGAAATAACTATTTTGCCTCTGAATTAATTGTAATTAATTCCAAACTTGATCAATTAAATAGGAAATCATTATCGAAAATTATTAAAAAGCCATGGAAATTTATATAACATTAATACAAACATATGTTCTGCATGCATCCATATTTTGCATATTGATTAGTGGTTGCAATGCATTTATTATGTATGTTTGCTTGTGTATGTGGTTGATTGCGAATAGACCGATACGCTCAAGAGGTTACGATTGAGAAGCGAGTATGCATGGATCTTCGTGTGCAAGACATTGAGTTACTTGACCATCGAATTGCGGAATATTAAGGCAAGTGTCCTTGAAGCATATTGATCCTGTTTTTAAAATAAATGGTTTGTTTGCAAACTGCATGCTTGTGTCAATTTGATGGGAATCCTATGGTAGGAAGTTTACTAGATTTGTTTAACCACCCTTGTCACCTGGAATATATGGTAGAGAGTCGGGAATGGCTTTTTACCTTTTTGCTTCACTTAATTAATTGGGATGGGAAAACAACACTACACATTTAATTATGTATTAATGATATTCTGGTTAATGTGAACTGGTCAATGTGATATGGTAATGGGTGATCTAAGCAAGCCTGGTATGTGGATCGGTTGGATGTTATGGTGGTATGCTTGCTTTAGATCTAAGGACCGGTTCATGCGAGAATATGCCAGGACAACAGTGCCACCATAAGGCCAAGTATGGGTGCAGCGTAGCTGAATAATTAGGAGTGATGCTAGTATTGTATGGACCATTGGATGGCGCGGGGAATGGCAGTCGAGGAGGACTGCCCTGGGATCCGAATGGCACATGAGGGGGCCTGTGGGTGGTAGAATGGAGATTCAAGCCTGCCGGTGAAACCTTAGTGGGCCCATACATACTAGTAGTCCCTTTTGAAAGGCTATTTTGTGATCTCTTGGCCGCACACCTATAGAAGTGTGATAAGGCATAATAGAGGTTCTTAGTCACCGAAAGGTGATGGAATCACGAACATGTGGGTAAAGTGGTACAACTTCTGCAGAGTGTAAAACTATCATGATAGCCGTGCTCCCAGTTAAGAGCGCATGTATGACCTACATGATTAGAGGATTTTGGTATTGGGATGGCTGGATTATGGTTATGGGTTGGTAATGGTTAAGGATGGTTTATGGCTTATGGTTATGGATATGAATTTGAGTTATGGTAACTGGACTTGGATAATGATGATGTTGGCAATAATTGGATATGGTTTATATTATGTAATATGATGGTTATGATGGGATTGTTTCACATAGACATAGTATAATGCTTTTCAAATGTTTTAATGTACTTTTTAGCACTTAGCCATTATTATATTCGTTATTTGTATCAGCTACATGTCATATTTTCCCACACTTGCTAAGTACGACATGTACTCACCCTTGCAATCCCCCTAACAGCTGCTAGAGATATTTTGGAGATCAACATGGAGCACTAGGTTGCGTACCGCCTTCGACTGCCTGTGGAGTTGGAGTCGCTTACGCTAGTTTATTTTCCGCTGCAATAGAATCAAGGTATATTTATTATTCGTGACATGGTTAAATTCTGATTTCTGTTTGTGATGCATTTGTGTATGTGTGATGAACATCTTGGCCACACATACACTGCACTTGGTTCGTTTTTCAGAACCGGGTGTCACAAATTGGTATCAGAGCCAAGTCGACCGTATGACGCAAGCCTAGGTAGAATGGACGCAGTAAATAATCATAGGAACTATTTTCTAAAAGCTATTTTCCAAACTGCATCATTGCTGCATTCTTAGTGCAATTTCAGCCATGTTTTAAAATGCTTGCTACTGTGTTTTCTTCCTTATTCACCATCATCATACTGCTGCACACCCTTTGTTTTCCCTCATCCTTGCCGTTGTATTTTAACACACTCGCCTCTAAATATTTTTCTTATTTACACATGTGTTGCTGCTGCTCTAAAATAAATTTTCTGCTTCTTTTTGCTGTCATACAATCTCTTTTCTCTCTCCTTTCTCTGCTGCAATTTTTGGACTATTTTTATTCGCATCTCTAAGGACCCGAAGAAGAATCTCAAGGAGAAGTTCAAGGACGCGCTTCACATGGAAGAGCAACTGGTTGCTAACGTAAATAAGACGATGACCCCACCTTAGCCGTAGCTACGATAATGTTTCGTCTCGTAATTAGGATTTAGAATCACCTTTGTATAAATGTGCAACTAAAGCTTAGATCGTTAGTGCACGTGTTTAGGTTTGGTGTGGTGATTGTATGATTGCTTGCTTGGATGTTTCTGTGTTTAGATGTGCATTGTGGAACACTTATATATATCCACATCCTCATCCAATAATGCATTATTTAGGATCATAAACCTTGATGCATGCATATAGATTGGGATTCCTTCTATCTTCATTCCTGTCTCTACTACTATGGAAGATTGTCACTACAAGAAGATTCATAACCTCGGATGAAGCTACATGGGAGCGTGAAGATATTACCAAGAGTTTTCTTATCTCTTCTTTAATCCGTCCAAATCTCGAGGGCGAGATTCCTTTTAAGTGGGGTAGATTGTAACATCCCAAAATTTTCAAGCTTGGCTAATTTAAATATGAAAGGGATTTTAAAATTTTTGTTTCCAAATCTCTTCTTTAGCCTATCCGAATCTCGAGGGCGAGATTCATTTTAAGGGGGGTAGAATTGTAACTCCCTGATTTTCATGTTTCAGCAAATTAAAAACTTAAATGGGAATTTAGAGTTAATAATAGAAGGAATTTGTTTTCATAAAGAAAATTATAAAATATATGCATCTCATATAGCATTTTGCATTCATCCTCATGTATTGAAAATTTATTACCAAAATAAATAAACTAAAACTAATTTATTTACTAAAATAAATACACTAAAGATATTTAATTATTGCCATAACGAATATGAAAGAAAAGAAATATAGAAAACTAAAAATGAAAATAAAAAGAATAAAAAAATGAAATAATAACTCCTGAAAAGTATAACAATAAGTAAATTAAAGAAAAAAAGAATAAGGAGTTAATAAATAATAAGTAAAAATAAATACTAATAATAATACAAATAAATATATAATACAAATATAAATAAATAAAGAATAAATAAAAAAATAACATATATATATAAAAATATAATAACAGTATATATGTAAAAAAGAAAAAAAAAGAAAAAAATCAACGCCTGCCGCCAGCCAGGCCGAGCGGCCCAACTGGCACGCCTGCCTCGGTCGCATCCCGCGCGCCCCGCGCGAGCCCCCGCCCGACCGGCAACAGCCGCGCGCCTGGCCTCGCCCGCGCAAGCGCCCCGCCCGACGGCCCCACCTCGCGCCACGCGCCCGCCCGACCCCACCCGCTGTGCGCCGAGCGCCCCGTTTGTCCGCCCGCGCCCTGTGCGCCGGCCCTAGCAGCGCGCTTCTCTGCCTATAAAAGCACCGTAAGGCTCCGACGTTTTTTCATCTACGGAAGGGTTTTCCAGGGTACAGAAACCCTAGCCGCCAGAAGAAAAAAAAAGAGCAAGCCCTAGCCGCCAGGAAAAATAGAAGGAGAAAAAGAGGGGGGAGCCGCCATCTGCCAAAGATCATTGTGCCACCGTTGTTGTGTCGCCGGAGGTCCGCATCGCCGTCTCCTTCATCTACGTCACGCCGTCGTCCTCTTCGTCTACGTCATGTTGTCATCCTCTTCGTCCACGAAACCTTAGATCCCGGAGACACACCACGTCGCCACCATTCCACGACCATCTGCACTAGATGCACATAAGGTAGGTATTACAATCTAGATTTAGACTATTATTTTGGTTCTAGTATATGAATTAGATCCCGTGTAGAACGTGTTTTATTTGAGCGATCGTTAATCATTGTCCGATCATCTTAAAAATCACTTGGAACGCACAAGTTAGATTAAATCATACAAGATCAATATGATATTTTAGATTTGGCAAAATTTATATTTTCAGTATTATTTAATCTGTTTTTCAGATTTAATAAATAAGATTAAAGCCTAGTTAATTCATAAAGTACCAAAATAAATCCAGAAAAATTCCTAAAAATTTAGAATAAATTCTAGTAAGTTATTAATAATATTTTCAGCATATTTAATGTTCTGAAATAACTACTTTGCCTCTGAATTAGTTGTAATTAATTCCAAACTTGATCAATTAAATAGGAAATCATTATCAAAAATTATTAAAAAGCCATGGAAATTTATATAACATTAATACAAACATATTTTCTGCATGCATCCATATTTTGCATGTTGATTAGTGGTTGAAATGCATTTATTATGTATGTTTGCTTGTGTATGTGGTTGATTGCGAATAGACCGATACGCTCAAGAGGTTACGATCGAGAAGCGAGTATGCGTGGATCTTCGTGTGCAAGACGTTGAGTTACTTGACCATCGAATTGCGGAATATTAAGGCAAGTGTCCTTGAATTATATTGATCCTATTTTTAAAATAAATGTTTTGTTTGCAAACTGCATGCTTGTGTCAATTTGATGGGAATCCTATGGTAGGAAGTTTACTAGATTTGTTTAACCACCCTTGTCACGTGGAATATATGGTAGAGAGTCGGGAAGGGCTTTTTACCTTTTTGCTTCGCTTAATTAATTGGGATGGGAAAACAACACTACACATTTAATTATGTATTAATGATATTCTGGTTAATGTGAACTGGTCAATGTGATATGGTAATGGGTGATCTAAGCAAGCCTGGTATGTGGATGGGTTGGATGTTATGGTGGTTTGCTTGCTTTAGATCTAAGGACCGGTTCATGCGAGAATATGCCAAGACAACAGTGCCACCACAAGGCCAAGTATGGGTGCGGCGTAGCTGAATAATTAGGAGCGATGCTAGTATTGTATGGACCATTGGATGGCGCGGGGAATGGCAGTCGAGGAGGACTGCCCTGGGATCCGAATGGCACACGAGGGGGCCTGTGGGTGGTAGAATGGAGATACAAGCCTGCCGGTGAAACCTTAGTGGGCCCGTACATACTAGTAGTCCCTTTTGAAAGGCTATTTTGTGATCTCTTGGCCGCACACCTATGGAAGTGTGATAAGGCATAATAGAGGTTCTTAGTCACCGAAAGGTGATGAAATCACGAACATGTGGTAAAGTGGTACAACCTCTGCAGAGTGTAAAACTATCATGATAGCCGTGCTCCCGGTTAAGAGCGCCTGGATGACCTACATGATTAGAGGGTTTTGGTATTGGGATGGCTGGATTATGGTTATGGGTTGGTAATGGTTAAGGATGGTTTATGGCTTATGGTTATGGATATGAATTTGAGTTATGGTAACTGGACTTGGGTAATGATGATGTTGGCAATAATTGGATATGGTTTATATTATGTAATATGATGGTTATGATGGGATTATTTCACATAGACATAGTATAATGCTTTTCAAATGTTTTAATGTACTTTTCAGTACTTAGCCATTATTATATTCGTCATTTGTATCAGCTACATGTCATATTTTCCCACACTTGCTGAGTACGACATGTACTCACCCTTGCAACCCCCCCCCCCCCAACAGCTGCTAGAGATATTTTGGAGATCAACATGGAGCACTAGGTTGTGTACCGCCGTCGACTGCCTGTGGAGGTTGAGTCGCTTACGCTAGTTTATTTTCCGCTGCAATAGAATCAAGGCATATTTATTATTCATGACATGGTTAAATTCTGATTTCCGTTTGTGATGCATTTGTGTATGTGTGATGAACATCCTGGGCACACATACACTGCACTTGGTTCGTTTTTTAGAACCAGGTGTCACAAGCACGCACACATGTAACAGTCATTGTTGACTACTTTGGTCTAACGTCATTTTTTGACTGCGTTGGCCTACGTTTAGTCATTAATGCTAGCCTTTGAATCTGTGTAGTGTGAAAAGTTTAGTTTTACAATCTATGCTGGTACCTGGGCCCAGGTTGTGCACTGGTCACCTGGCATATTGCCTATGTCTGCCCTCGCGCGCGGTGTCCGTAATGAATTCGTGCGAGTGATTTTCACAAAGTGTGAACGATTTGTCCCACCTCGGAAAGTTGAGCTCATTGCAATAAGGATATAATGCAACACACGCTATTGTAGTTACACATCCAATTGAAAAAAGATGTCGTACAGGACTTGGCCCCGCTTCGTTCGACAGCGTCAGTGGACGCTGTCAAACAGAGCGTGGAGGAGGTGTGTAGGTGATGAATGTTTTTTATATAAGCCCTGGGCCCTTTTTGTGTCAAACTAAAAAACTGCCAGTGAAGTCGATGGGACACATCGAGCCGTTGCGATAACCGAGAGGGATGCAAACTGCAATTTTTTATAAGCATAAATTGTTTTTCCCCGCATACGTTGGACCCTTTGCGTGTCAAATTAAAAATTGCTCCTTTTATCAAAAAACATCTCCTTTAATGATGCCAATTTTTCCCCTTTAACCCACTTCGTGCGTGAATTGAATTGTGTGACCCTCCACACTGGGGGCCTCTAGAGTGGAGACAATGAACTTCAGAAAAGAAAAGGAAAGTGGAGACAATGAAATCCAGAAAAGAAAAGAAAGGAAGAGAAAAATGTTAGAAAAAATAGGTACTACGTACGAGATTTAAGGTGAAAGAGCCTGGAGAATGAAACTATAAAATAGGAAATAGATTTAGGCAGATTAATCCAGCCGTGATGCTGTGTTTCTATTCTTGTTTTTTAATGTTTTTTCTTTTCACGTTTTGTCATGTTATTTTCCTACCAAAATCTGAACAATCGCGATGTTATTATTGCAAGGATTGGAATAGGCCGGATGTTTTACCACTGACCGTAAGCCCCTATACGCGGTGTCATCATTACCACTACTGCTATACACGGCGGTTCCATACGGGGTCACCTCTAGCTACCACTATTCATGTTGTGGGAGAAAAATTTTCTGGATACGGTATGCACTGGAGAGCAAGTGCATACCGTTCTCAGATGGTGCCACATACTTCCTTCGTGTCTTCAATCGCCGTTCCTTTATCGTGGCTGTTGAGATATTTTAGCTTCCGTTTGAGCTCAAAAGCGCGCTATTGAGGATCATGGACAGTAGATCGAACTGCCAGAAACAGGTGGCACCATCTGAGAACGGTATGCACTTGCCCCCAGGTGCATCCTGTATCCATGTTGTGTTTCTTTATAATATGATACTCTGGAGACTCCCAAGAAACTGCAACCTTTGTTCCTCTCAGGCAGATTTGTTTCTTCGCGGCTCGTCGCTCATTAATGGCAAACTTCTCCATCGACCCCCATCGGTTTTGTCTGCAGCTCATGATCCCAGAAGATGGTGGTCCGCTGAGAAGGACCAGAAGCGTGTGGCACATATCTGGCAAAATCGCGAAGAAAAATGAGGAATATGCGGTTGCGGTCACAAATGTGCTACGAACTTCTGCCCAGTGTAATGAATTTATGGACCAGATAATAGTTTACATACAAGATGAGGAAAGAATGCACAAAGTTACTTACGGTGCACATCCCCATGGGATTGACATGTAGTAAAAGTTAAGAAATAAACTGTAGAGAGATGCTTTGGTCCGAGCAAATCCCCACGTCTCAATGTATTTCCTCCGGAAGGGAACACTAATTTCCATTGTTCCAAACTATGATTGAATGTATTTCACTTCTGGAGGAATCCATTTCTTTAAATTGTCCTGTGAGTTTCCTTTGATGCAAATGGGGCTAAACATAGGACGAGCGCGCATAGGGGAAACACAACTAGTTCAACATACATCAGAGACGAGCGCGCATAGGGGAAACACATCAACATGCCTTATACAAGTCTATTTTATATACTCCCTTTGTTCTCCTTTAATGGCATTGGGAGAACTAGGGGTATATCATATCCAAAAGGGAATGGAGGGAATATAACTCATAGAGTACAACGCCTCACAATAGAACTGGTCATGCTCGTGCTTAATCCTATAGTTCTCAGTACAGAAGACGCTCCACTCCTCCCATCCTTGCCTGCCGCAGCAGGCAGTTCCCTGGTTCCCCCCTGTTGGGAAGCGCCAAGCGACATCGTCAATGTTGGGCACCGCCACCAGCGGTGGTCCTAGAGGAGGCCTGCGCAGGAACGTCCAGGCGACACCATAGACACTCTCCATGGATTAATGCCGACACTGGCAGCACTACGTGTTGGTCCACTTCATCACGACCGACCCGGCCGCGTTTTAGCCCACGTGGGCCTCACCTTCGACCTACCAGATATACTCGAGGGCGTCATGGGCCCTGCGGTCGGCACCATAACAGAGCATGGGGAGGATGTAGGCCGCCACCATGTGGCAGTTTGCGGCCGCCTGGGCAAGGAACTGGGTGCCCGGCTGCCCGCGACTGTCCTTGAAGACGAGGTCGAACCCAGTGATGTAGCACGCATGAGGGTTGCCAACGATTGCCAGGCGCTCCACGAGGGCGACGTAGCTCCCCTTGCAGATGCTCTCCCGCTCCAGAACCACGCGCCTGCCCACAGCGCAATCTCGGAACGTCGCGTGCATGGCCTTGCATGTGGTGCGCAGACTAGAGAGGTCGTCCATGGGCTGCGAGGAGGTTGCGGTGACCCACACCGCGATCAGGACCGCAATATCGTGCGGCAAGGGGAACTCCATGGGCTTAGAAGGGAACCAATGAGGGAGCGCGCGATGGAGACGAAGAGGAAGAGTACGCACGGAGAAGAGGATGGCTGATGTGTGTTGCATAGAAGAGGATGGTGTGTCTTTAGTACGCGCGAAGAAGACGATGAGATGCGTGCAGACGCGCAGTGATGGTTATGGCTTCTAAAGTGCACCATTTCGATTGCTACTTACAAAACTACGTATGAATGTCTTTCCCTTCCACAGGATTCCATTCCTTTAAACATTCCCATGTGTTTCCTTTGATGCAAACTGGGCTAAACATAAGACGAGCGCTGGAGTTATGGCTTCTAAAGTGCAGTTGTACGCTACTTTAGCCGTTGGAGTTGCCAGGAGGCAGGAGATCGCCCGCAGCGGGGCCTGCAAAGCGGTCTGTAAAGTAGTACTCTGTCCCATGTCAACTCAAAATGAGGAATATGCAGTTGTGGTCACAAGTGAGGTACTAACTCCTGCCCAGTGTAATGAATTTATGGACCAGATAGCAGTGTATATCCAAGATCAGGCAAGAATGCACGTAGTTAGTTATGGTGCAAATCCCCATGGGATTGGCATGTAGTACAAGTTAAGAAATAAACTGGAGAGAGATGCTTTGGTCCGAGCAAATCCCCACGTGGTCGGGAATCAAGAGTTCCAATTTGAAAAGCATGATGAGGCAAGTCTTAATATGCGTCGTGCTCAGTTTACTAGAAGTTTTTGGATTTTGCTACTTGGTTATCCTCTGGATCTAAAGGAGCGAAGGTTTATTGAACAAACCTGCTCCAATTTTGGCCAGTTGCTTCATTGGGATGAAAATGATCCAAACCTGACTAGGGTCATTCTGCTGGTGATGTTGGATAATCCACTTGACATCCCTTGAAGCCTTGTTCTCAAGAGAGGGAACGAAGTCGATAGGGAAGGACATTCATGGACTGTACCAGTTTACGTCCTAGGTCTTGATTTTGTGGACCACCTTCCGTGTGATGAGGAGGAGCCTCGGCCTTTCAATGGCAACCCCCACCCTTACCACGGACCAGTCTTGCCTGGTCCTTATCATGATGATCAAGGTCCTCGGCCTGCTACCCCAGAGGACTTGGAGCAGAATGATCCTGGCATCCAGAATGAAGTGTCGGATATGTTGTCCACGGCGCAGGGTTATTCAACACAAGCAAAAGGTAGCATATCCCAATCTTTCTCTTCATATATAGCGTGTTAACTAATTTTTTGGCCCCAAATGATCTAGAAAAATTACTCCAGATTTGATGATGCCATTAACTAATCGCTGCTCAAAACAATGGCGGTGGTCCAAGCAAGGCTGTGATCTAGGATGGAGATAGATCCTTTTGAAGAAACAACAGCCATAGGCGCTAGCCGCTACGTGTTCAGATTTTAGGAACAAATGAACACACTTGTGAAAACACGTATGCCACATCTGATCCTCAACGTCATCAAATTCAACAAGGGAAGCAACGTCTCTCCACGACGTTCCGCCTGGTGTTGCACACACAACTCCCGCCTCACGCCGGCCACGTATCCTGATCTAGCCGTACAACTTCAAATAAAGGAGGGCTAGAAGATTGGTGGAAAAATAATACGTATAAGAAAAGGGAAGAAGAAAAAGGATGGTGCGCGTTTTGATACATGAACTGCGAGACTGCTGACTTCCATCTTCATTGGCCAGTTCCTGATTCCGCTGATCTCTCCTGCATGCATTCACACTATCTACTCTCCAGTGGATGGACCCAGGGTATCATGTGGCCCACCCGGCATACCAAGTGGGTGCGCCCCTAAGAAATGTTGTTGTTGTTGTACGTGGTGTTTGGTTGAGACAATGCAACTTGTGTTCATAACGATAAGCATTAAAAGTTAGAATAAGTATATCAGATTAAAAAATCTTCATTACTTTCTTTACTCGGGGCTCGGGCCCGTCAAATTCGAAAACTCCTCCACTCATATCGTAACTGCATCAGTTATATATCCACGCCCATTTCCAATTAATATTCAAACTAAAGGTGTAGACGAAGGTATGCACAAGAGAGAAGTTGCGCCGCGCCCACTACAAGGATTCCGCCCTGTTGCAACGGTTGTACCGCAACGAATACTAAATCATTGCAGTAAGCTTGGTCTTTTGCCACAAATTCACTAGTTCATGGCATTAGCATCTATCACTACGGAACACGATTGTTGCATTAGGACCTGTTGCAACAATTCACCAGTTCGTGACATTAGGATCTATCGTCACGAATCTGTTGCCATGATTTGCTAGTTCGTGGCATTAGCATCTATCGCCACAGAACACGATCGTTGCATTAGTATATGTTACCGCGATTCACTAGTTCATGGCACTAGGTCTATCGCCATGAATCTTTTGCCACAATTCACTAGTTCGTGGCTTTAGCATCTATCACCACGAAACACGATCGTTGCATTAGGATTTGTTGCCACGATTCACTAGTCGTGGCATTAGGATCTATCGCCATGAATCTGTTGCCACGATTCACTAGTTCATGGTATTAGCGTATATCGCCACGGAACACGATCGTTGCATTAAAATCTGTCGCCATGATTCACTAGTTCGTGACATTAGGATCTATCGCAACGAATCTGTTGTCAAGAATCACTAGTTCGTGGCATTAGCATCTATCGCCACGGAACACGATCGTTGCATTAGGATCTGTTGCCACGATTCACTAGTTCATGGCGCTAGTATCTATCGTCATGGAACACGATCGTTGCACAGGATCTGTTGCCACGATTCACTAGTTCATGGCGTTAGCATCTATCGCCAAGGAACACGATCGTTGCATTAGGATCTGTTGCCACAATTCACTAGATCGTGGCATTAGGATCTATCACCACAGCACAAAATCATTGCATTAGGATCCGTTGCCATGAATTACCAGTTCGTGGCATTAGGATCTATCGCCACAGAACAGAAGCATTGCATTAGGAACTTTTGCCACAAATTACCAGTTCGTGGCGTTAGGATCTATCCCCACAGAACACAATCGTTGTATTAGGAACTTTTGCCACGCTTCACCAGTTTGTGGCGATAGGATCTATCGCCACAAAACACAATCACTGCATTAGGGTCTGTTGCCATGAATTACCAGTTCGTGGCATTAGGATCTATTACCACGGAACAGAATTGTTGCATTAGGTACTTTTGCCATGATTCACCAGTTCGTTACGTTAGGATCTATCACCACGAAACACAATCATTGCATTAGGAACTTTTGCCACGATTCATCAGTTCGTGGTGTTAGGATCCATCGCCACAGAACAGAATCGTTGCGTTAGGATCTGTTGCCATGATTCACCAGTTCGTGGCGTTAGGATCTATCGCCATAGAACACAATCGTTGCATTAGGAACTTTTGCCATGATTCACCATGATTCAATATCGGCTTGCTTCAAGCTTGCTGCTAAATAGAATAGCAGCTTCTATCTTTTCAAAAAAAAAATCAAATAGTTCACGTACAGCTAGCTCACACAGTACTTATATAAAAAAATCATCAACTTCGCTCCCCCCCCAATATTGGAGGTACAATACCAAGATATATGTGTCATCGTCGTCGTCGTCATCATCTTCATTTTCTGATAGAACTCTATGTGTATCAAACTGATCACATGTTCTCATTTGAAGAGCGGAAGCATCACCGGTTGCTCCCTTAATGTCATTCCTAGCCCATGCGGTCCTATCTTCATTTATATCAGTAAGTCATCGATCATCAAATGTCTCAGCCTCCATCGTCTTAGTGACATTATTTTCACTATCTCCAGGGGCATGACAAAAAGGTTTCGTGGCTTCATTTTAACAACTGTAGCCCATTTAGGTTGCTTCACACTTTGAACGTAAAAAACTTGTTCTGCTTGGGTGGCTAGAATGTAAGGCTCATACTTAAATTGAGAAAGAGTAGAGTCAACATCTATCATTTCGTATGATCCATTTTGTAGCCTCTGCTTTGGCTCCGACCGGAGCGAGGCCGATCAAGCCAGTCACATTCAAATAACAGAACCTCTTGATTTTTTTTCAAAATCAACAGAAATCATTTTCTTGATTACTCCAAACCACTCATAATCACCATCCCAAACAACAACACCACTGTTTTGCGTTTGTAAATCTTTTTCCACCTCTGCAGTTCGAAAGAAGAAGTCATTTATGAATGATTGACTAAAAAACGAGCCCGACGATCAGGTCCTCTAGATAATGCATGCATACAACTAATCGGTTACTTTGCCTTATTTGTGTAGTATCATAATTTTTACACATTAGTATAAAAGGGGTCATCGATAAACTAACTTCATAACACATATTTGTTCAATATTTCATCAAAGTAAAAACTTGCATGTACTTAATCGTTTCTAAAACCAATAAACAAACTCATCTCTATGGTGTTTTTCAACAACACGAGAATGAATCTTTTTCAGCTCTTCAAAATTCTCACTGAAAAGGGTACACAATTAAATTGGCCATCTACAATAAGCATGATCCAATATAGTATAGAAAATCTAAGTTATACGTACTTGATTCATGGAGCGGCCTCTTCAACATTAGAAATAATATAATGTCTGATGTTATGTAGTTCCACCATAGTAAGTTGGCCCCATTTAAACCTTTTTTTAGAATTATCAACTTCTGTAAATATATTAGACTCGAGAGAAGGTTCATTCCTAGCTGTAGCTTCATGATGTTCTGGACTATTAAGCTTGGTGCTAATGTTATCCAAAAACTGACTATAAAAAGTCATACACTCTTCCATAATGTATCCCTCAGCTATAGAACCCTCTGGGTGTGCTCTGTTACGTACATACCTCTTCAATGTACCAAGGTACCTCTCAATTGGATACATTCATCTGTAAGAAACAGGTCCACCCAAGCGAGCTTCTTTGACAAGATGGATTGGAAGATGTACCATGATATCAAAGAAAGCGGGAGGAAGCAACATCTCAAGCGTACAAATTGTTTCAAGAAATTGTTTGATCATCTTATCCAAATCTGGTTCCGCCAGTTCTTTAGATCAAATTGCAGAAAAGAATCTGCTAAACTCAATTAAGGTGCAACAACCAATATGTCACGTATTGCAATAGGAAGGAGCTTTTGAAATAAAATATGGCAGTCATGAGTTTTTAGACCTGATACCTTACGTACTGATATGTCCACACATCTCTTGATTTTGAGGCATAACCATCGAGCATCTTCACATCCCCCAAAAACTTGCACAATGTGGTCTTCTCATACTTATGCAAAGTATATGATGCTGATGGACAATCATACTTCCCTTTCATATCCACCGGATGTTGCTTTGGTCGTATACCCATATCCTGCATATCAAGACGAGCTTGTAGACTATCTTTTGTTTTACCATCCATATTAAGAAATGTGCCCAATATGCTATCACAAATGTTTTTTCTCAATGTGCATGACATCCAAGTTATGCCTTATTAGCAATGTATTCTAATACGGGAGCTGAAAAAATATACTTTTCTTCTTCCAACTATGTCACCTATCTTCCTCAGTGTGCTTTCTCTTATTATTTGTCTGTCCAAAACTCACTTGATCAAAGGTCTCGTATTGTTGGAGTACTTCGTGACCAAAGAGTGATGTTGGATCCTCTCTATTCTCTATCTTGTTGTTGAAAGAAGCTTTGTCTTGACGCCACCTGTGATCCTGAGGTAGGAAACGACGATGACCCATGTAGCAATACTTTCATCCATGTTTCAACCACAAGG
Organism: Tuctoria greenei; assembly: GCA_036927565.1. Taxonomy (NCBI): domain Eukaryota; kingdom Viridiplantae; phylum Streptophyta; class Magnoliopsida; order Poales; family Poaceae; genus Tuctoria; species Tuctoria greenei. The sequence continues at coordinate 152,502,274 of JAYESD010000011.1, forward strand.
TGTCAGTGTTTACATGGCAGTACGGACATGCTAGCTTACCTTTTGTGCTCCATCCACATAGCATTGCATATGCTGGAAAATCATTTATTGTCCACAATATAGAAGCTCGCATGAGCAATGTCTCTTTCTTTGAACTATCGTATGTTTCAACACCATTAGACCATAATTTTAGTAGCTCATCAATCAAAGGCCGCAAATACATATCAGTGTTGTTTCCAGGTGACTTTGGCCTAGGAATTATCATTGACATCAACCAATAAGGCTGCTTCATACACAACCAAGGTGGTAGATTATAAGGGTTTAGAATCACAGGCCATGTACTGTAAGAAACATTCATTACTCCAAAAGGATTGAAAACATCAGATGCTAGCCCAAGTCTTATGTTGCAAGGATCAGATGAGAAATTTGGGTGAATTATATCAAAATGCTTCCATGCTTTCGATTCTGTAGGATGGCGTAATATTCCATCATCAATACGTTCTTCTTTGTGCCAACGCATGTTTGATGTCGTTGGTTCTGCCATATAAAACCTTTGAAGATGGGGAATAAGAGGGAAGTATCGTAGAATCTTGCATGCTACAAGCTTCTTGGCTTTTCCACAAGGTAATGCCTCTCTTGCATCCCCACCAGTACTATTTTTCCATCTTAATTCACCACATTTTGGGCATCGATCCAGCAGAGAATAGTCCTTTCGGAATAACACACAATCATTAACACATGCATCGATATTTTTGTAGCTCAGCCTCAGGTCACGAACAACCTTCGGAACTTTATCAAGTGTATTAGTAATGCAATGGACCTCTGGAAGCACATATGAGAATAGTTCAAGGATCAACTAACACGCTTTTGTGCTCAAACCAGTTAAACACTTTATCTAGTACAACCTGACAATGAAGGATAATTTGGTCACCTTCTCACAACATGGATACAACTCCTTTTTGGCATCATTTAATAAGTCATACAATGCATTTGCACACCCAGTTGGCTCCTGCTGGTTTATAGCATTTCCTGGATCATCAATATCTGCTGAAGTACCACCATGATCAGTTCCTCTAAGTAGACTGGACAATATATTTTCCGTAGCAGCATCATTAGAAATTATCTCCTCATTATTTGCTGATTGCTCAGCAATATTTTTCTCAACTCATTTTTCTCCATGGTGTACCAAACAAGTATAATAAAATGACATCCCATTATGAAGCAAGTGAAGATGAACTTCCTTGCGTGTCCCATGGCAAATATTACGACATTTCGTGCAAGTACAAGGCTTAGTTTCTTCTTCACGAGTGCCCTGTAATGCTAAATTTAAAAATGACTTCATTCCATCCCGCCACTCCTTCGTACGCCTGTCTTTTCCCATCCATGTCTTATCTTCTGACATCGCTTCCTACAATTAAATCAGTGTATCTGTAAGAGGATAGAACTACAATAACATTATGTGAGCAATTTTACCTAGCGCGCTGTTGCTCCTCCACGTGTGACGGCCGACGGATGCTCCTCCACGCCGGTGGCCGGCGGATGCTCTTCCAAGAGTGTGGCAGTCGGTGGATGCTGCTCCACGCTGGTGGCCGGCGGATGCTCTTCCAAGAGCGTGGCGGCCGACAGATGCTCCTCCAAGAGCGTCGCGGCCGGCGGATGCTCCTCCAAGAGCGTTTCGTACAATCGGGAGAAGGGCCATTGTGGATCGAAGGGTCCCACAGGCAGGCAGCCAGGACAAAGCGTACGTTAAGCTATCAGAGTAGGCCCAACACTGCGTTGGGCCGCTTGTTATGCATGGGCTGAAACTGTGCTGAGTCACTTTGTATTCCTGGGCCGAAACTACGCTGGGACGCTTGGTGTTTGTCTCTATGACGCGTGAGCCCATCTACCAGGTGAAGGGGTGGTGGTGTTGGTGGAAGGGGTTAAATAAAAAGATGTAATAATCCTAAGATGTAGATCGAACGGATGAAAATCTTTGATTACACGATTGCACCAAAACTTTAATTGCATATAGGGATGTCAACTAGTCGAACTCGAGCGAGTTTGTTTCTATCATATATAAAAATTGTGTCCCATAAAATATTTTTTAATAGAATTATATAGTTTAGTTAATCATACATACATATCATAGATGACAACAATAAATGAGCTTACTCGAACTTTTTGAGCTTGAGCTCATCAAGCTGGCAAGCTCAGCCCCCGTACATGTACAGTCCGGGCCGGTGTGCCGGTGCACCTTAACCCCTGTCGTGCGTCCCCGGTGGTTGTTGGGAAGACCCTTGCAGGCAGACCAGGATCGCCTAACGTAGTGAATTTTACTGCATCCTATTTTCAGGAGTCTTTTTAAATATGGTATTTTCTCATTAATTATTGCGGTCGATCTATATGACACTTCATGCTCTAGGCAAAAAAGAAAAAAGATTGTACTCCATGCTGATGCAAACAAGAGGCAATTAAAATAAAAACTCTTGTGTTCTTCTCAAGTTTACAAAATTAAAGCATCGGAACCCTCCCTAATGTCCTCGATAGTTAATGTGTTTTTAATCTTGTTAATTTGTTATAGAAGTTTGTTTTATATAGATGTTTGAAGTATGAATCATTATATTCATGTAAACTCTTTCTCATGTTGATGCAAGCAGACAAGAGTTTAAGAAACGATTTGAATGGACCCCTTAGTTGGATAGCTGGGAAGTACAACCGCCGAATCAAAACAAACGATGGATGCAGTTTGTACTACACGCATGCAGTAAAATATCCCTACGTCAGCGATCCTGGTCTAGACAGGTATGCTCTGATTTCTGTCCTCCAACTCCATCTAGGCTTCCAATGACGCAGGCGGTTCACCACCAGACTGTAGAAAGGATAAGCACGCACACATGTAACAGTCATTGTTGACTGTGCTGGTCTAACGTCATTGTTTGACCGAGTTGGCCTATGTTTAGTCATTAACGCTAGCCTTTGAATCTGTATAGTGTGCAAGGCTTTAGTTTTGGTTTCACACTACACTAGATAGCCTATATAATGTGTATTTGTGTTCCCTGATGAATACATAACAAACATTCTCCATACAGAATAGTCTCGAGACCAGTAATCTTTCCTTGCATGCTTCTGCTTTCTTTCGCCATGACGTCGAGTCCAAAAGAAGCAAAGCCTCGGTGATGAGTGGCATGCAAGTTTCTTGATGTGAAATTGACTGCGGGGGTGGGCCTCAGCCATGCATGTTTCACAGGAAGGATGTTCCCTCGTGGGTTTGAGGATAAAAGGTACTCCCGCCATTCCACAATAATTGTCGTTTTGGACAAGATTTTTAGTTCATTTTGAACTAAAAATGAACTAAAAATATTGTCCAAAATGACAATGTTATGGGAAGGAGGGAGTATACCATCTAGCCAGCCAACCGGAGGTTCGTAGGAAACTACACGGCTGGCCGGGTACACGTACGATACGGGTGTGCCGGTGTACCTTAACACCCCGTCGTCCGTCCCCGGTGGTAGTTGGGAAGAGCCTTGTAGGTATGCTCTGATTCATGTCCTCCAACTCCATTTAGGTTTTTGATGACACAGGCGATTCACCACCAGACAAACCAGCAAAGCCTCGGTGATGAGCGGCATGCAAGTTTTTTTGATGAAAAACTGACTGCGGGGCCGCTCATCACCGATGATTTGCTGGTTTGTCTGGTGGTGAACCGCATGCATCATCGGAAACCTAGATGGAGTTGGAGGACAGGAATCAGAACATACCTGCAAGGGTCTTCCAACCACCACCGGGGACGCACGATGGGGCTTAAGGTACACCAGCACACCTGGATCGTACATGTGCCGATGAAGATGGAACTCAGCAGTCTCACGATTATGGATAGAAAAAAGGAAGAAGAAAAAGGAGGTGCAACACTGTTTCTTGCACAGTGGCTCCCTCGGCGGGCTTGGAGGCGGAATTTTGGCCATGGTGGTGGTGGGTCATTGGCGCGGAGAAGATGAAGCAGAAGAAACGGACGCAATATGAGCGACGCGCTTGTGGAGAACTGACGGGTGACGACACATCTTATATATGGTCTGAGCAGAGTCAACGTTGGAGCGGTTGGTTTCTCGCGCATTGATGGAACAATGGGACACATCGATACCACCTCGGATAAACGAAAGGTCACACACACTGGTCGCACATGTCTCTGCACAACCGCCGCCGAAATTAAGATCTCCGTAGTCCTCGTGCCGCACATCTCTCTTTCAACAATTGAAGATGTGCCTTGATATCTCGTGCATCTCGCTTTAGTCTCTCGCGCGTATCGCTTTAGTCTCACGCATCTTGCATTTATCTCACTCGTCTATTCACCTTTGGTGCTCCTTTACTAATCGACCAACGCCTTTACAAATTGACCAACTACAGCGCATGGTTGTATATATGTAGCTCTACAATGGACTTATGAACTTAATTGTAGTTTTGTATTTCTGTCTTATTTGTTTTTGGTATTTCCAATTTCTCTGCTTAGGGTTTCTTTGCGAAGCCTGAGTTGGGAGATTTATTGAAGTGGCAGTGCATCGTCCCCGGTAAAGAAGGGGTGAGTCATGAAGAACAAGCACAACCATATGAGTATAACTGTGAGACTGCCGACTTCCATTTTAGTTGGCCAGTTCCCGATTCCGCTGAGTCATTGTTGTTGTATGTGGTGTTTGGTTGAGATAATGCAACTTGTGGTCATCACGATAAGAATTAAAAAATAGGAGTATACCAGATTCAAAAATCTTCATTACGCCAGGTCATATGATGGCAAGACACTCTCCAATCCACTTAGATTGAAGTGGACCCACTCCTATCCAAACGAGGTCGTATGATGGCCGGACATGACAAGGATAACGCCAGGATTAATTCCAGGAATCGTATCCTCGTCACTTACAATCTATGCTAGTACCTGGGCCCAGGTTGTGCACTGGTCACTGAAAGTGCATCTAGGCATCCCTTGTGGGTTTTGGTTGATTTATGACAAACAAATGAGATCCTAACCACACTATTGAGATGAACACAGGTTTTAGTGAAAGAATCAAGAAAGCACCAAAAAGAAAGGAGAATGAGGATCAATTCGGAAAAGAGCTCAAGAGCTAAATAGAATATATCATTATGTAGGGAGTGTGTTGGTGTAACACATCCCAAGAGATCAAGCACAAAAGAAATCCTCACACACTTCACATTTCAAAGGAAAAACGGATTAGTCTGATATACACCGGACTAGTCCGATATCCTCTCTGGATAGGTTCGGACAAGTCCAGCTAGTGCAGACTTTTCCGCTCCGGACAAGTCCGATAATGTCCGGACCAGTCCGAAATCACCTCTGATCTAAATTGGACAAGTCTGATAATGTCCAGACCAGTCCGAAAACGCCTCTGATCTAAATCGGACAAGTCCGATATTTGCATGGTCAAGTCCGATAAAGCCTCTGACTAAAATCGGACAAGTCCTCCATGTGCGGACTTGTCCTCTATTCACTAAGGGTATCACCACACCGGATTAGTCCAATATCACCACGGACAAGTCCGAAAACCTTTCTGACTAAAATCGGACAAGTCCGCTCCTAGCCGGACAAGTCCGATATTACTGGACACTTAGGGTTTCCTGCACGCCACACACCGGACTACTCCAGACTCCACCACAGACTAGTCTGGACCCACGAAACCCTAACGGTAACTTTTGAAAACCCTAATATAAATAGATGTGCACGACCCTACTTTCAACTCTCTCGACCCCCTGCGCCGTCACACCTTCCAAGAGCCTAGAAAACACATCTCTCCACGCAATCCAACGTAAGAAAGATCAATCCCTTGAGGATTCACTTTGGATCAAAGGAGATACCCAATTCCACATGTTTGAGCTCTTGGGTTTGATCTCTAACACACTCCTGTTGTTTCATTGTTGATCTTAAGAGTGTGTTCTTGGTGGTGTTTGAATTGTAATCTTGGGGAGCCCTCAACTTGTGAGATGACCCCTTGAACTTGGTGATTTGCCCCTTCGTGATAGTGGAAGAAGAATTGGCCTTCGTGGCAATTCGACGAGGTTAGGGTCAGTGAAGACCCAGTCCTTTCGTGGGCTCCTCAACGTGGATGTAGGTTGCCTCTGTGGGAACCGAACCACGAGATAAAAATCGTGTGTCAAACTTTTTCTTAAGTTTCTAATATCATATTTTAGGGTTTGATTGATCTTGTCCATCTTACGTTAAAACATTCAAATCAAAGTTAATTTGTACTACACTTAATTTCATTGACTCAATACTTGCAAGTTACATATTATATTCCGCTGCATATTGTGCTTGTATTGAAATCATTGATCGAACTTGATCAATCTAGTCCGCACGCACCGGACTAGTTCGCACTCTACCAGACTAGTCTGTTATCTCGGGATTTGATCAGTTTGTTAAGTGTTGTAGGTTCCGACTAAAATTCAAAAAGGCCTATTCACCCCCCCCCCCTCTAGGCCACATTCAATTGGTATCAGAGTAAGACTCTTCGCAAGAGACTAATCACTCGAAGAGAACATGTCGGACGTGAAGGATGTGCACAAGAGCATCAACCAAGAGAAGGTTGAAAAAGAAAAGAACCAAAAATTGGAGAAGCTCCTCGACGCCATTCAGGACTTCGAGGATGACGATGAGGAGACGCTTGAACTCAAGGTGCTCCTAAGAAAGAAAGCCCTCTCCAAAGGGAAAATGAAGATCGAAGACGAAAAGAAGAAGGGGGTAGTCACACCGACTACTCTCGATATTCTTTTAACTACGATCGTCTCAATTCTAAGAATGACCATTACTTGTCTATTCCTCTAGGAAAAGCCCCACACTTCGACGGAAATGACTACTCAATGTGGAGGCAAAACATGAAAATGCACTTGATCTCATTCAATCCAAGTTTATGGCACATTGTATGTACATAAATAGATATCCCGGACGATGATGAAGAGCTTACCCCAAGTCAAGAGCAAGCAATTCATCGAAATGCTCAAGCTGCATCAGTCATTACTTCCTCTCTAAGTCGGGATGAGTTCACCAAGGTGGATGGGATCGAGATCGCAAAGGAAATCTGGGACACTCTACAAACTGCACATGAAGGCGATCGTCATGTGCGAGAGGCAAAGATCAAAATGATCGAAGGCAAATTGGGAAGATTTGCCATCGAAGAAGATGAGTCACCATGAGACATGTACAACCGGCTGAAGACGCTCATCAACAAAGTTCGAGCATACGGAAGCAAAAAGTGGAACGACCACGAGGTGGTGAAGATCATCCTTAGAGCTTTCATGCCTCACAACGTCACCTTGTGCTCAATGATTAGAGAAAGCCCCGGGTACAAGAAAATGACCCCGGATGAGCTGCTTGGGAAGATCATCAATTTCGAGATGATGGAAAAGCAAGTGAAGCATGTCAAGGAGATTTTCGGCCTCACCTCGGCAAAGAAGAAAGGGGTCGCGTTGAAGTCCACTTGCAAACCCTTGTTAAAAGAATCTCGAGAAGCTCAATAAGAAGAGGACAGCGATGATGAGAGCAGCGACATAGATGAGGAAGACATGATCCTGTTCATGAAAAGATTCAAGAAAATGATGAAGAAAAGACAAGGGGGTAAACCTAGTGAAGGAAAGTACAAAGAGAAGTCAAGAACAAAGTTGAGGCGGGCATGCTATAACTGTGGTGAATATGACCACTTTATAGTTGATTGCCCATACGAAGAAAACAAGAACAAAACAAAGGAAACAAGGCCTCAACCCAAGAAATTCTTCAAGAAGAAGAAGCAAGCTGGACAAGCGCATCTAGGAAAGGAGTGGGACTCAAATGATGAGTCCTCATTCGAAGAGGAAGAGGAGATGGCTAGCATAGCCACCGAGAAGACATCCAAGAAGTCCACCCTCTTCCCAACTCTTGGCGCATAGAAGGGCAACGACACTTGCCTCATGGCGAAGGAAGGTAAATGAATGGTAACAACCAAATCCCCTTCCTTGTATTCTTATTCTAGCGATAGTGAAGTCGCTAGTGATAATGAAGACATGTTAGTTGGCTTAGATAAAAAAACAGCTGCAAAAATGAAATTCCTACTTGATCAGCTTGTTGAGAAGGAGAAGTTAGTCAATCGTCAAGAAGATATGATTATCTCCCAAAAGGAGGAATACCTTGAACTTGACAAACTTCTCGAACTTGAAAAGGAGCGAGGGAAGTCACTGGAAATTGAGTTAGCTTCAAGCAAGGAAGCTTGCTTGAAGTTAAATGACTCAAATACCACCATCAAGGACAAATTTGCTAACCTAACCAAGGTTAACAAAATCCTTGATGTACAAGTTGAGTCACTCAAACAAAGTGACCCTTCATAATCTTCAAGCTTGCCTTCTCAACCACTTAAAACTGAAACTACTTCTACTTGTGTATGTGGTAAAACTAACACTAGCTTGAAAGACAAGGTAACCTCCACCAAGGACAAGCATCCTGCCCAAAATGGCCTATTTGACAAGGAGAAGGTCAAATATGCACAAAGTGCATACTTGGCCACAAGACCTCCTAATGTCAAATATGGCATTGGTTATTCTTACGGTGAAAAGTAAAATGCTAGAAGCCATACAAATAACAAGGAGCACATTGTCTTTGTGAAGGGAAACTCCTCTCAAGCTAGAAAATCTAAACTCAACACATATGAGCACCGTACTAGTTCGATATCCACATGGACAAGTCCGGTCCTCCGGACAAGTCTTGTTTCCCGGACTAGTTCTGTTCACAAACAACATCAACTATTATTCAGGACTTTTGATGCATCCTATGTTCTAATGAGAAGTAATCTTGGTAAAGTTTATGCTCATTATATTGGGCCACGCCATGGGAACACCAAATCTCATGTGTGGGTGCCCAAATCTCTTGTAACTAACCTCAAAGGACCCAAGCAAGCTTGGGTTCCTAAAACCAAGGCATGATTTGTTTTTGTAGGCCTATTCCTCCAGTGGATCGAAATGGGTGCTAGATAGTGGTAGCACCAAACATATGACCAGAGAAAGAGGGATGTTCGTTGAGTATGAAGAAAATGAGGATCCAATCAAGGGCATCTATTTTTGAAAACAATAGTCAAGGAAAGGTGCTCGGTACCGGCAAAATTGCTATATCACTCAACATACTCTTTCTCATGTGTTACATGTCGATTCCTTAGATTATAACCTATTGTCTATATCTCAATTATGTGACAAAGGTTATAATTGCTTGTTCACTAATGAGGGTGTGACCGTCTCTAGAAGGTGTGATGGTTCCATTGCATTCAAGGGTGTGTTAAAAGGAAAGCTTTACCTTGTTGACTTCAACAAAGACAAAGCTGAACTTGACACATGCTTGATTACAAAGACCAACATGGGTTGGCTGTGGCATAGATGGCTAGCGCATGTTGCTATGAGGAATCTTCAAAAACTCCTCAAGGGCGATCACATCCGAGGTTTGAAGGATGTTGTTTTTTAGAAAGACAGGTCTTGTAGCATGTGCCAAGCCGGGAAGCAAGTTGGAGCACCTCATCCCGCGAGGAACGTCATGACTACAACAAGACCGCTCGAGCTACTTCACATGGACCTTTTTGGTCCAATTGCTTACATAAGCATCAGCGGTAACAAATATGGCTTAGTAATTGTTGATGACTTTTCGCACTTCACTTGGGTTTTCTTTTTGCGTGATAAGATAGAAACTCAAGGAACCATCAAGAATTTCTTCAAGCATGCCCAAAATGAGTTCTCATTGAAGATCAAGAACATACAAAGCGACAACGACACGGAGTTCAAGAACACCCAAGTTGAGGAGTACCTAGATGAAGAAGGGATAAAGCATGAGTTTTCAGCACCTTATTCCCCTCAACAAAACGGAGTTGCCGAAAGGAAGAACCGAACCCTCATAGAGATGGCAAGAACAATGCTTGATGAATACAAGACTTCAGATCGGTTTTGGGCAGAAGCGGTTAATACCGCTTGCCACGCCATAAACCGACTCTACCTTCATCGACTACTCAAGAAGACATCATATGAGCTACTTACGGGTAACAAACCAAATATTTCCTATTTTTGTGTTTTCGGTTCTAAGTGCTATATTTGAACAAGAAGCCTAGGACTTCAAAGTTTGCTTCGAAGTCCGATGAAGGTTTCTTGCTTGGCTATGACTCGAACACTTATGCCTATCGCGTCTTCAAAAAAGTCATCGGACTTGTTGAAGTAGCACGTGACGTAGTGTTCGATGAAACTAATGGATCTCAAGAAGAGCAAGTTGATCCATGTGTGCTAGATAGAGAAGAAGCTCCATGTCAAGCATTGAGAAGAATGGCATTGGGCGACGTTCGACCACAAGAGCCACCTCCACGTGTGCATGAGGAAGATGAACCACAAGTGGAGGCCAATGATCAAGGGGGAGCCTCCGCACAAGATCAACATCAAGAAGACAAAGATGATCAACAAGACAATGAGGGCAACCATCTAGGGGGAGCAGAAGATGATCATGAAGATACAAGACCGCAAGTTCCACACCCAAGAGTACACCAATGCGTCCAAAGAGATCATCCTGTTGACAACATTATTGGAGATATCCAAAAGGGAGTGACTACTAGATCACGAATTGCTAATTTTTGTGAGCATTACTCTTTTGTGTCCTTTTTGGAACCACGCAGGATTGAGGGTGCATTGAAAGATCCGGACTGAGTGGTGGCGATGCAAGAAGAGCTAAACAACTTCAAACGGAACGAGGTGTGAGAACTCCTCAAACGACCCAACGCGGACGTCGTCAGCACCAAATGGGTCTTCCGCAACAAACAAGACAAACACGGGGTGGTGACAAGGAACAAGGCATGACATGTGGCCAAAGGGTATTCACAAGTCGAAGGTTTGGATTTCAATGAAACCTTTGCTCCCGTAGCTAGGCTTGAATCTATTAGAATATTACTTGCATATGCTACTCACCATGATTTCAAGCTCTATGAAATGGATGTGAAAGGTGTCTTCCTCAACGGACCAATCAAGGAGGAGGTGTATGTGGAGCAACCCCCCGGATTTGAAGACAAAGAGTTCCCCGACCACGTGTTTAAACTGCGTAAGGCTCTCTACGGCCTCAAACAAGCTCCTAGAGCTTGGTATGAGTGTCTTAGAGATTTCTTAATTGAAAATGGTTTTAAGATTGGTAAAGATGATTATACATTATTTACGAAACACTTCGACAATGATCTTTTTATCTGTCAAATCTATGTTGATGACATTATCTTTAGTTCAACTAACAAATCCTTTTGTGAAGAATTTAGTAAGATTATGACAGATAGGTTTGAGATGTCTACGATGGGAGAGCTGAAGTACTTCTTGGGATTTCAAGTGAGACAACAAAAGGAAGGGACATTCATAAGCCAAACCAAGTACACTCAAGATATACTCACGAAGTTTGGGATGGACAAGGTGAAGCCTATCAAGACTCCCATGACAACTAATGGACACTTGGATCTTAATGAAGATGGACCAAGCATGGATCAAAAGGTATATCGCTCCATGATTGGATCCTTACTTTACCTATGTGCATCTAGGCCTGATATTATGTTGAGTGTATGTTTGTGTGCGAGATTTCAAGCCAATCCTAAGGAGTGTCACTTGACAAACGTTAAAAGGATCTTGAGATATTTGGTTCATACATCCAACCTAGGCCTTTGGTATCCCAAAGGTTCCAAGTTCAATCTCATTGGATACTCCGATGCAGATTATGTCAGATGCAAAGTAGATAGAAAAAGTACCTCCAGCACCTGTCAATTCCTAGGTAGATCCCTAGTTTCTTGGTCCTCCAAGAAACAAAATTCCATTGCCTTATCCACGGCCGAAGCGGAGTATGTTGCAGCCGGGAGTTGTTGTGCACAAGTCCTTTGGATGCGACAAACTCTAAAGGATTACAATTACAATATGAGTCGTATTCCACTCCTTTGTGATAATGAGAGTGCCATCAAAATTTCTCATAATCCAGTTGAACACTGTAAAATCAAACACATAGACATCCGACATCACTTTTTGAGAGACCACTCAATCAAAGGAGACATAGCTATTTCCCATGTCAACACCGAAAAACAACTAGCCGATATATTTACCAAGCCACTTGATGAAAAACGCTTTTGTGAGCTCTGAAATGAACTAAATATCCTTGATGCTCAGAATGTGGCTTGAAAACTTGCATACCTGTATGGACGATTCAAAGTATATTGTTTGAGTTGCGAAAATCATCATTCTCCATTTTCTCCAAAAACTATTTCAACTACTTGATCTTGATGAATTATGGTCATTGCTTGATTATTGTATGCTTACTGATCATATTCGTCAAGATTATTTGATTTGCTTTGCCCACCTATTTTCTTAATAAGTACCTTAGAATATATACGAATGGGCTAAGCATTTCTGTTCTGGTGACCATGGACTAGTCCGTGGTTACTTGGACTAGTCCGCCCCTGCAGACTAGCCCGCTGAGTGTCTGGTAGTCCGCACTAGTCCGGCAGAACGCGGACAAGTCCGATTTAGGCTCTGGAAGAGTTCGTACTAGTCCGGCAGAATGCGGACAAGTTCGATTTAGGCTTTGGAAGAGTTCGGACTAGTCCAGCAGAACGCGGACAAGTCCGATTTAGGCTTTGGAAGAGTTCAGACTAGTCCGATTATTTTCGGACAAGTCCGATTTAGGCTCTGGAAGAGTTCAGACTAGTCCGATTATTTTCAGACAAGTCCGATTTTTTGACTCCATAACCCTAGCCGCCGCCAAGACGTAATCCTCTTCATCCTCACAACTTGCCTCACACTCTCTCTCCTCGCTCGAGCTCCCCACGGTGATTTGGTGATTCCTCTATCAAAACTCTCCAAGTTTGGGTGGAAAAGACCTCCATTGCATAGGGATTGAAGACCACGTACTTGTCCGCTCCTTCAACCCCTTCATCTCCAAGAATCGAGGAATTTCGGTAAAATTTCTTCCCAAACCCTAAAAATCTTGGTTTCCTTCTCTGTTGAACAAATAGCTTAGTTCCTTTCACCCAATACATGCCTCCTTGATGTATTACATTGATGTTGAGTCATTATTGCATTGAGCAACACCATTGGCTGTCTAGTTAGGGTTTAGAGTGATGAACACTGGACTAGTCCGGTCCATGTACGGACAAGTCCGGTCACCCGGACTAGTCCGTTACCTGTGCACCGGACAAGTTCGATTTTTCCTGAAATCAACCCTAATTACTCATTCCTCAATGCAATTCCTTGCCATCAATTCTTATCCATACCTTGTGTAATCCATTCTCAGGACAATGTCAACGTCCAACGACGAGATCTCTGATTTTGAGGCCAAGATGGACCAAGATGACTTGCTTCGGCCCTCGACGGGTCAAGGCAAGAAACGTCAAGAGCGCCCATCTGAGCCGATGCTTTCTCCACCTAAAGCTCGACGCAAGGTCCTTGCTAAGAAGCCTGTCTCCAAGGCTTCAGCAGGTGCTAGCCCTAGCTCAGCGATTGCTCGCCAAGCTAAGGGCAAGGGCAAAGGGATTGCATCGGGCCCAGTTGCCCCTCTCAAGATGCATGCTCTGAGGCAGGGAAACAAAGATCCCTCCGAGGAGAAGTTCAACGGCAAAGGAAGCGACACGGCATCCAAACTCAGATTTGTTGATTTCTACAGCCGTTCCAAGAAGGCTGCAGATGCAAGGTTTTGGAGCAATTTTCATGCAGACTTCTACAGCTCGGTTTACCTTACCATGGAGACTCCGGTGGTCCGCAGCTAGTGGATCGACTGGGATCACTTTGAGAGAAAGATCTATGGAGCATTTGATCAGGTGGTAGAGGCTGCAACCAAGCATGGACTGAAGGACCTGTTTGCCTTCAGATATCCCTGGAATGATGAGATTATAGCTCAGTTTTATGCCACTTGCTTCTTTGCCAGCGATGAGGAGGAAAGGGTGACTTGGATGACTCATGGATCCAAGTACACCATTACTTATGATGATTTTGCAAGACTCCTTCAACTTGAAGACACCAGCAATAACGAATTGACTATCCACAACATCAGTGTCTTGGGAAAGGACAAGATGGACTTCCTCTATGACACTACTCTGAAGTTCAACCCTCCATCAACCAAGAACACGAAGCCCTTCTTCATGGTTCTCAACAGGGTGCTGAGGAAGACAATAGCACCAAAAGATGGAGATGCAAGAAGTGTCCAAGGTTACTTGAGGACCTTGATGAAAGTAATAAGCAAGAACAGAAAATTTGACATCTTTGACTATATATGGAATAACATGGTGAACATCTCTTGCACGCCAAACAGATCTTGTGGCTATGCCCCTTACTTGATGTTTATGATTGAGAAGGTCACAGTGATCAAGTTTGTAAAGGATGTGGAGCACACTCCCTTGAGGCCCCAGAAGCCTAACCTAGCTAATGTCCAAGCTACTCCATCTCCAATGTCCAGTGAAGAGGCTCCAAGGAGAGCTAGAGGAGATGAGAGGACTGCTCCCACCACTAGGGCCCCTCCCAAAAAAGGGTCTCCTAGTGGAATCTTGAAGTACTTGGCAGCAATCTTTGCCTCATGTAAGAAGGCCGAAGTGAACACCCACAAGCTGAACAAGGCGAGGAAGGAAGATATGAGATATGTCAAAGAAAATGTCAAGCATATTTGCCAGAAGCTGGAGATTGAGCCCATTGGATCCCTTTTGATCTCTGAAGATTTAGCTTCTGATTTCTCTGAGCTTCCTCCACTATGTTCTCTCCGAGCTTGCCTACTTTGGCATTGAGGGCACCTCGAGTGGATTCTCTTCCCCTCCTCCTCCTCAGCCCGAGAATGAAGATGAAGATGAAGAAAGAACTGAGAGCGAGGATTGAAGATCTTAGATCCCTCCTCTCCTTCTTTTTGGTGTCTTGATGCCAAAGGGGGGGGGGATTGAGGGGGAGTCACTAGGTCTTAGCTGTAGGCTGAGAGATGAGAGCTTCATTTATGCATCTTTTTTTGTCTCTTTTGGGTTGTAAGACTTCATATTATGCTATTTTAATACTCTGGGTCTTGTGATGCAATGCTAAGAACTACTTATGCTCGTATTTATGAAATCTATGATTTTGCTCTGAAATTGACATATATGCTTGTTGTTGATTTATTAATGTCAATTATTTCACTGTCATCATGATTACTGCTCTCACTCACTTAGTTTTGCATCCCACCATAAAGAGTGCACATATGTATTATGTTGTCATTGCCAAACGAGTTTCAAGCTCATATGTGCACACTTTATGAAAATTCTGCATTTTTATCATATTTTGTGAAATCTCAATTGGTTGTCATCAATCACCAAAAAGGGGGAGACTGAAAGTGCATCTAGACATCCCTTGTGGGTTTTGGTTGATTTATGACAAACAAATGAGATCCTAACCACACTATTGAGATGAGCGCAGGTTTTAGTGAAAGAATGAAGAAAGCGCCAAAAAGAAAGGAGAATGAGGATTAGTTCGGAAAAGAGCTCAAGAGCTGAATAGAATATATCATTATGTAGAGAGAGTGTTGGTGTAACAAATCCCAAGAGCTCAAGCACAAAAGAAATCCTCACACACTTCACATTTCACAGGAAAAACAGACTAGTCCGATATACACCGGACTAGTCCGATATCCTCTCTGGATAGGTTCGAACAAGTCCAGCCAGTGCAGACTTGTCCGCTCTGAACAAGTCCGATAATGTCCGGACCAGTCCGCAAACGCCTTTGATCTAAATCGGACAAGTCCAATAATGTCCGGACCAGTCCGAAAACACCTTTAATCTAAATCGGACAAGTCCGATATTTGCACGGCCAAGTCCGATAAAGCCTCTGACTAAAATCAGACAAGTCCTCCAAGTGCGGACTTGTCCTCTATTCACTAAGGGTATCACCAAACTAGATTAGTCCGATATCACCACAGACAAGTCCGAAAGCCTTTCTGACTAAAATCGGACAAGTCCGCTCCTAGCCGAACAAGTCCGATATTCCTAGACACTTAGGGTTTCCTGCACGCCGCACACCGGACTACTCCGGACTCCACCACAGACTAGTCGGGACCCACAAAACCCTAACGGTAACTTTTGAAAACCCTAATATAAATAGATGTGCATGACCCTACTTTCAACTCTCTCGACCCCCTGTGCCGTCACACCTTCCAAGAGACTAGAAAACACATCTCTCCACGCAATCCAACGTAAGAAAGATCAATCCCTTGAGGATTCACATTGGGTCAAAGGAGAGACCCGATTCCACACGTTTGTGCTCTTGGGTTTGATCTCTAACACACTTCTATTGTTTCATTGTTGATCTTAAGAGTGTGTTCTTGGTGGTGTTTGAATTGTAATCTTGGGGAGCTGTCAACTTGTGAGAAGGCCCCTTGAACTTGGTGACTTGCCCCTTCGTGATAGTGGAAGAAGAATTGGCCTTCGTGGCGATTTGACGAGGTTAGGTTTAGTGAAGACCCGGTCCTTTCGTGGGCTCCTCAACGTGGATGTAGGTTGCCTCTGTGGGAACCGAACCACGGGATAAAAATCGTGTGTCAAACTTGTTCTTAAGTTTCTCATATCATATTTTAGGTTTTGATTGATCTTGTCCATCTTACGTTAAAACATTCAAATCAAAGTTAATTTGTACTACACTTAATTTCATTGACTCAATACTTGCAAGTTAAATATTATATTCCGCTGCATATTGTGCTTGTATTGAAATCATTGATCGAACTTGATCAATCTAGTCGCATTGTGACACCCGGTTCCGAAAATGAACCAAGCTAACGCATATGTGTGCCCAGGACGTTCATCACACATACACGAGTGCAATCACAAAAGGATACACAGATAATTACCATAGAACAAGATTTATTAACCAAATTTTATTAAACAAATCATATTATCCTCGAATACAAACTCTAAAGAATATTTATGACAAGTTCAACTAATGCAGTAGAAATAAACTAATTAACAAACTAAGAAAAGTAAGCATAAGGGATAGCGCAGCTCCATGCAACACCACAGGCAAAGCTGACGGTAGACACGGCCTAGAACTCCGCATTATCGCCATTAAACTCCCAATATTGACCTGCAACTGTTGGGGGGGGGGGGGGGGTTGCAAGAGTGAGTACATGTCGTACTCAGCAAGTGTGGAAAGTATGACATGTGGCTGATTCAAATGACGAATATAATAATGGTAAAGTGCTGAAAAGTACATTAAAACATTTGGAAAGCAATATATTATATGTATGTGAAGTAAACCCATCATATTCATAAGTAATATCATAATACCAGTCATATTCATTTCTATCATCAGTGATTCCAGATTTCACCATTTGCCAATAACCATATTCAATACCTGAAATAAATCCAAAACCAGCCATAACCATTACCAAGTTCCCTCTGATCATGGAAGTTGTCCAGGTGCTCATAACCGGGAGCACGACTATCATGATAGTTTTATTAGACTTTGCAGAGTTTGTACCACTTTACCCACGTGTTCGTGATTTCATCACCTTTCAGTGACTAAGAACCTCCCTTATGCCCATGACCCGTCGGTCAAATTACACACTTCCGTTGGTGTGTGGCCAAGAGATCACAAAATAACCTTTACAAAGGGATTACTAGCCTATTTAGATCCCACCGAGGTTTCACCGATGGCGATGTCTCCTACAGAGCACATCTTCAACCAAGGGCCCCCTCTTGAGCCATTCAGATCCCAGGGTAGTCCCACCAATCATCAACAAACCCAATCCGACTACCCCTTCCCCAAGCATCCCTAATGGTCCAAATAGCACTGGCAAAACCCTAATTAATCAGCTACGCCGCACCCATACTTGGCCTCGTAGTGGCACTGTAGTCCTGGCTTATTCTCGCATGAACCGGTCCTTAGATCTAAAGCAAGCAAACCACCATAACATCCAACCCATTCACATACCAGGCTTGCTTAGATCACCCATTACCATATCATATTGACTAGTTCACATTAACAGAATAAAATTAATGCATAATTAAATGTGTAGTGTTGTTTTCCCATCCCAATTAATTAAGTGAAGCAAAAAGGTAAAAAGCCCATCCCGACTCTCTACCATAATTTCAGGTGACAAGGGTGGTTTAACAATTCTAGTAAACTTCCTACCATAGGATTTCCCATCAAATTGACACAAGCATGTAGTTTGCAAGCAAAACATTTATTTTAAAAACAGGATCAATATGCTTCAAGGACACTTGCCTTGCTCTTGCAGTTGATTAGGGTCAAAGCCTTCAAACCCTTGGTGCTGTAGATCCTCCGTGGCACTCTCTAGCGCAAATCCGTCTAATCCACACAATAAACATACAAGACAAGAAACACAATCAAAGAGTGCACATATATTACTCAATATGACATGACATGCATGATTAATGCAAATGCAAGGTAGAACTTGTTACTAGATTGCTTTAATGGTCAATAACTAGTTCTAATAGCTTTTAACAAGTTTATACAGGTTTGGAGTTGATTAGGTCAGCTTTTGGAATTAATTCAACACAATTTATCCACGGAAATCGGACTAGTCCGCTAGGGACCGGACAAGTCCGCACTTTACGAGATCAGCAGATTAGGGTTTTCTAGATCGACGTGAATTTGGAGATTTGGGGTTGAATTCACGTAAGAAAAAGAGAATAGAAGGTATACTGGTGTTTAGAACTCCAATGAATCAAGAAACTTGGAGGTAACACTTGGATCTTGACGATCTAGGGTTGATGATGAACTTGGAGATGAATTGGTGATGAAGAACGAAACTTGATGGAGATCTTGATCCTCTTTCGTTTCCTCCTCTTCTTCTTCTTGCTTGGGATCTTCTACTACCTTCTTGATGGTGGCTCTCCACGAACTAGGGTTTGGGTGGGGTGGAAAAGTGGCAAATAGATGTCAAGCAAAAGGGGTGGGGTTGTTTATATAGAGGTGGAGACTAGGGTTAGATGGATTTCGAGTTTGAGAGGAGTAGAGGCCGGTTTAGAGTCCTACATGGGCTCTAAAAGAGTTAGGCATGACGTACCTAGGCCCACTTAACGTGAAACCCAAGAAACAAGTCGTAAAACAAAAGATCAACTCAGAGTCGCGAAATATCGGACAAGTCCGGAAAGGACCGGACTAGTCTAAAGTTGTCCAGAGAGAAAATCGGACAAGTCTGGCCAAAAATCGGACAAGTCCGACTTTAGTCAGAGAGGAAATCGGACAAGTCCGCTGGAACACCGGACTAGTCCGGAAAAGTCCAGGGACATAGCAATTTTTTAAGGATTCTTGGAATATCGGACTAGTCCGCACAAAATCGGACAAGTCCGAAGGTTTCCAGAAGCAAAATCGGACTAGTCCTCTTCAAAAAACGGACAAGTCCATTTTTAGTCAGAGAGAAATCGGACTAGTCCTCAGAAAAATTGGACTAGTCCGCACTTTCCTGCATTTTAAGTGCGGTTTTGTTCCAAATCAATTTTAAACTTGTTCCTCTTCATGTGGGTTAATGTTAAACATGTATATGAATGTATGCAAGGCATGATGCATGAAAATGAGGGTGCTTATATGCATGTACCGGACTAGTCCGCACTCTACTGGACTAGTCTGATATCTCAGTATTTGATCAGTTTGTTAAGTGTTGCAGGTTTCGACTAAAATTTAAAAAGGCCTATTCACCCCCCTCTAGGCCAAATTCAATCACCTGGCAAATTCCCTATGTCTGCCCCCGCGTGCGGTGTCCGTAACGAACTCGTGCGAGTGATTTTGACAAGGTGTGAATGATTTTTCCCACCTCAGAAAGTTGAGCTCGTTGCAACGAGAATATAAGGCAACACGCGCTATTGTAGTTACACATCTGATTGAAAAATGATGTCGTACAAGACTTGGCCCCGCTCCGTTCGACAGCGTCCGCTCGCCCAGTTGTTGTCGAACGGAATGTGGACGAGGCGTGTACGAGGCAGATGTTTTTTATATAAGCCATGGGCCCTTTCTGTGTCAAATTAAAAAACTGCCAGTGAAGCCGATGGGACACGTCGAGCCGTTGCGATAACCGAGAGGGATGCAAACCGCTGTTTTTTATAAGCATAAATTGTTTTTCCCCGCATACGCTGGGCCCTTTGCGTGTCAAATTAAAAGTTTCCCCTTTTATCGAAAAACATCTCCTTTAACGATGCCAAATTATCCCCTGTAACCCACTTCATGCGTGAATCAAATTGTGTGACCCTCCACATTGGGGGCCTCTAGAGTGAAGACAATGAACTCCAGAAAAGAAAAGAAAAGAAAAGTGGAGACAATGAACTCTAGAAAAGAAAAGAAAGGAAGAGAAAAATGTTAGAAAAAATAGGTAATACGTACAAGATTTAAGGTGAAAGATCCTGGAGAACGAAACTGTAAAACAGGAAATCGATTGACGCAGATTAATCCAGTCGTGATGCTTTGTTTATGTTCTTGTTTTTTTTTTGAGGTTTTTTCTTTTCACGTTTTGTCATGTTGTTTTCCTGCCAAAATCTGAACAGACACAATGTTATTATTGCAAGGACTGGAACAGGCCGAAAGTTTTCCCACTAACCCTAGGCCCCTATACGTGGTGTCATCATTACCGCTACTCCTATACACGGTGGTTCCATACGGTGATACCTCTACCTATACGCAGAGAATTCGATTTCCGCACCGAGACAAATTTTCTGGATACGGTATGCACCGGAGAGCAAGTGCATACCGTTCTCAGATGGTGCCATGTACTTCCTTCGTGTCTTCAATCTCCGTTCCCTGATCGTGGCAGTAGAGATATTTTATCTTCCATTTGAGCTCAGAAGCGCGCTATTGAGGATCATGGATGGTAGATTGAACTGCCAGAAACAGGTGGCACCATCTGAGAACGGTATGCACTTGCCCCCAGGTGCATCCTGTATCTATGTTGTGTTGCTTTATAATATAATTTATTACTCCGTCGGTCCTAGAGCATCTCTATTTCTAGTATTCAAACAGCACATAGCCATGAAAGAAAATTACTGTAATACCCATCACTCCACAGAAGGAAATTGAGTGGAGGAAGGGAGCAGAGTCCCTTTTTGTAGGATCGAAGAGCACGTGAAAAGCTACCAGAGGGGGGTGAATGGTAGATTAAAAAAATCTTACGCAGCGGAAACAGTTAAATCCCAACCCCTTTGATAGAAAAATTATCTGTTAAAGAAATCGTATGTGAGACTAATATAAACATGTTTCACCATGACAAAAGTGATATATATCATAAATAATGAAGTCACGAAGACGACACAACAAGAATCACTCAAATCCGTCGAGAGAAACTCAAGTTACGATTGAAAGATCAAACAACGGTCAATCTGTCCTACCCGAGAAAAAACAGTTCTGGAATACTGCAAAGAAACTCATGTAGATCAAAAACCACAAATCTAATGACTGTGGAATTTTGACAGATGATATATAATCAAGTTGTGAAGACAACACAAAAAGAATCACGTCAATTGGATCTGCAAAACTCGAGTTATCATAAAACCACCGACGAATGGTAGTGCTGTGCAGAAACTCGACGAGTAAAACTTGTCTGGAACAAGTCGGACGAACAAGGCACAAAAGTTACTTCAAACTACGAATTTTATTGATAAAACCACAGGAGGAACAGCCCCAAAGTCGTGCCCCACGAGCTCTTGCATCCCTTGCTTATATAACCAGCCCTTAGGCCAACCCAATCTCGACTAGGACTCTAATCCTACTCAAATCACGAATCAAAACTTTTCATAACTGCTTAGGACTATTCTATACGCAGATAGAAGCAATCTTAAGACTTCCAAACACCTTAGGAACGTATCCCACATTCCTAAAACAACTCAAATTTGTGACCCACATGAAATCCTTTCATAACCAACTCAAATCTTTCCATATTTGAGTCAAACACGACTCAGCCGCAGCTTGAGTCCATAACCTAGTCGGTTGGACCTTTCCGACCAATTCTTTACGTCCACATCTCTTCATCACGCCTCAGAACCATGTATCCACGTCCATGCTCTCCTTGCATACGTGGAAACATCTTCCAACGACGTCCATGATACCTTCATATGCATTGTTCTTGATTCAAACATGCTGCGCGACCTCCCGATCAACTCAACCACAATTCCTCCCGAACTTGGTTGTTGAACATCATCTTCTCCCTAAGACAAGTTCAATGGATCCCGTCACCAGCCATGTCTTGAACTCAAGCAAAACCTGCACATGAACAAACAACCAATCCGTACGAGCCCAAGTGCGCGACTTGACTCAAGTTAGTTCCGAACACAACACCTTACGTGAGCACCTCACATAAGCATGTTGTAAAGCATAGCAAAACGATATCAGCCATAGCAACCAAAACACACTAAAAACATAGTAAAAGAATACTAAGCAATCTTTCCATCAATGTAAAGCAATTTTGAATCAATTCAAAGTAAAAGCAGAACCATTGCAAACTAGCTCCGAACCTTGGCAAAACTAACCGGACCTTGAGCCGGAGCTTACCAAAGCTAGCAGAACCTAGCACCGGAGCTTATCAAAGCTAGCAGGACCTAGCACCGGAGCTTACCAAAGCTAGTCATACCTAGCGCCGGAGCTAACCAAAACTAGTCGGAACTAGTCAACCCAAAAGTCGGAGCTAACCAATATAAGTCGGACCTAGCAAAACATATTGGAGCTTAACAAAGACATGTCGGAGCTATCAAAGACATCTTGGAGCTATCAAAGACATGCCAGAGCTAGAGTCGGACCTTGCTAAAAAGATGTTATGGAAGCATTCAAAACTTTTATTGTCAAAGCCAATATATTCAGCACACATATGTCTCACACTTTTATGTCAGACGGAAGCACAGTTCATGAGATAGAGATGATAGCTGAGTAATAAATTGAAGTGACAAGTTGATAGGAATAGAGATACCCTAGGACAAATTTCAAAGCCTAAAAGTAGAGATAGGTTGGGACGGAGGGAGTACTCTGGATACTCCCAAGAAACTGCAACCTTTGTTCCTCTCAGGCAGATTTGTTTCTTCGCGGCTTGTCGCTCATTAATGGCAAACTTTTCCATCGACCCCCGTAGGTTCCATCCGTAGCTGATGATCCCAGAAGATGGTGGTCTGCTGAGAAGGACCAGAAGCATGTGTCAGATATCTGGTGAAATCGCGAAGAAAAAGAGGAATATGCGGTTGCGATCACAAATGAGGTACTAACTCCTGCCCAACGTAATGAATTTATGGACCAGATAGCAGTGTACATCCAAGATCAGGCAAGAATGCATGTAGTTACTTACGGTGCACATCCCCATTGGATTGGCATGTAGTACAGGTTAAGAAATAAACTAGAGAGAGATGCTTTGGTCCGAGCGAATCCCCACGTCTGAATGTATATCCTACTGAATGGAACACTGGTTTCCTTTGTTCCAAACTATGATTGAGTGTATTTCACTTTCGGAGGAATCCATTTCTTTAAACCGTCCCGTGTTTTTGCTTTGATGCAAACGGGGCTAAACAAAAGACGAGCGCACATAGGGGAAATACAACAAGTGCACCATTCATCAGAGGCGAGCGCACATAGGGGAAACACATCAACATGCCTTATACAAGTCAATTTTATATACTCCCTTTGTTCTCTTTTAATTGGCGCTGGGAGAACTAGGGGTGCATCATATCCAAAAGGGAATGGAGGGAATATAACCCATAAGGTACAACGCCTCACAGCAGAACTGGTCATTCTCGTGCTTAATCCTACAGTTCTCAGTACAGAAAACGCTCCACTCCTCCCACCCTTGTCTGCCATAGCGGGCAGTTCCCTGGTTCCTGCCTGTTGGCCAGCGCCAAACGTCATCGTCAATGTTCGGCACCGCCAATGGCGACAGTCCCGGGGGAGGCCTGCGCAGGAACGTTCGGGCGACACCATAGGCACTCTCCATGGCTTCATGCCGACACAGGTAGCACTCCGTGTTGGTCCACTTCATCGCGATGAACCCGACCGCATTGTAGCTTATGTGAGACTCACCTTCGACCCGTTGGATACACTCGAGGGCATCGTGGGCCCTGCGGTCGGCGTCGTAGCGGAGCATGGTGAGGACGTAGGCCGCAACCATGTGGTCATTCACGACCGCCCGGGCAACGAACTGGGTGCCCAGCTGCGCGCGACCATTCTTGAAGATGAGGTCGAACACGGCGACATAGCACGCATGAGGGTTGTCGACGGTTGCCAAGCGCTCCATGAGGGCATCGTAGCTCCCCTTGCAGATGCTATCCCACTCCAGTGCCACGCTCCTGCCCACGGCGCAATCCCGGCACGCCGCATGCATGGCCTTGCATGTGGCACGCAGACTGGAGAGGTCGTCATGGGCTGCGGGGAGGCTGCGGCAACCCACCCCGCGATCAGGACCGGAATATTTTGTGGCAAGGGGAACTCTATGGGCTTTGAAGGGAACCAATGAGGGCGCTCGCGATGGAGACGAAGAGGAAGAGTACGAGTGGAGAAGAGGATGGCCGGTGTGTGATGTAGAGAAGAGTATGGTGTGTCTTTAGTACACGCGAAGAAGACGATGAGACGCGCGCAGATGCACAGTGTTGGTTATGGCTTCTAAAGTGCACCGTTTGGACTTCTACTTATGAAACTACGTATGAATGTCTTTCCCTTCCGGAGGATTCCATTCCTTTAAACTGTCGCGTGAGTTTCCTTTGATGTAAACTGGGATAAACAAAAGACGAGCGCTGGAGTTATGGCTTCTACATTGCAGTTGTACACTACTTTAACAGCTGAAGTTTCCAGGAAGCAGGAGATCGCCCGTAGCGGGGCCTGCAAAGTGGTATGTAAAGTAGTACTCCCTCCGTCCCAACTCAACTCCATTTTTGGGTTTAGTCAAACTTAACTTTGACCAATAATTTCTATAGATTTTATTAACTTCAATAACATGTTGCGGAGAAGAGGATGGTGTGTCTTTAGTACGCGTGAAGAAGACGATGAGACGCGCGCAGATGCGCAGTGATGGTTATGGCTTCTAAAGTGCACCGTTTGGAATGCTTCTTACGAAACTATGTATGAATGTCTTTCCATTCCGGAGGATTCCATTCCTTTAAACTGTCCCGTGAATTTCCTTTGATGCAAACTGGGCTAAACAAAAGACGAGCGCTAGAGTTATGGCTTCTAAAGTGCAGCTGTACGCTACTTTAGCTGCTGAAGTTGCCAGGAGGAAGGAGATCGCCCGCAGCGGGGCCTGCAAAGCGGTCTGTAAAGTAGTACTCCCTCCGTCTCAACTCAACTCTATTTTTGGGTTTAGTGAAACTTAACTTTGACCAATGATTCCTATAGATTTTATTAACTTCAATAACATGTTGTAGAGATGAGGATGGTCGGTGTGTGTTGAGGAGAAGAGGATGGTGTGTCTTTAGTACACAATACACGCGGAGAAGATGATGAGACGCGTGCAGACGCGCAGTGATGGTTATGGCTTCTAAAGTGAACCTTTTGGAATGCTACTTACGAAACTACGTATGAATGTCTTTCCATTCCGGAGGATTCCATTCCTTTAAACTATCCCGTGAGTTTCCTTTGATGCAAACTGGGCTAAACAAAAGACGAGCGCTGGAGTTATGGCTTCTAAAGTGCAGTTGTACGCTACTTTAGCCGCTGGAGTTGCCAGGAGGCAGGAGATCGCCCGTAGCGGGGCCTACAAAGTGGTCTGTAAAGTAGTACTCCCTCCGTCCCAACTCAACTCTATTTCTGGGTTTAGTCAATCTTGTGAAAACACGTACGCCACATCCGATCCTCAACGTCATCAAATTCAACAAGGGGAGCAACGTCTCTCCACGACGTTCTGCCTTGTGTTGCACACACGGCTCTCACCTCACGCCGGCCACGTATCCTGATCCAACTGTAGAACTTCAAATAAAGGAGGGCTAGAAGATTGGTGGAAAAATAGTACGTATAAGAAAAAAAGGAAGAAGAAAAAGGATGGCACACATTTCGATACATGGACCGTGAGACTGATGACTTCCATCTTCATTGGCCAGTTCCCGATTCCGCTGATCTCTCCAGCATGCATTCACACTAGCTACTCTCTGGTGGTTGGACCCAGGGTATCCCGTGGCCCACCCGGTATACCTAGTCGGTGCGCCCCTAAGAAATATTGTTGTTGTTGTACATGGTGTTTGGTTGAGACAATACAACTTGTGGTCATAACGATAAGAATTAAAAATTAGAAATAGTATATCAATTTCAAAAATCTTCATTACTTTCTTTACTCGGGGCTCAGGCCCGTCAAATTCGGAAACTCCTTCGCTCATATCATAACTACATCAGTTATATATCCACGCCCGTTTCCAATTAAAATCTAAACTAAAGGTGTAGACAAAGGTTTACACAAGAGAGAAGTTGCGTCGCGCCGCGCTGCCGCAGACGACAACCATAGGAACAACAAGGAGAGAGGACCCAATGGCGGGGACTCAGGTGTACAACACGACGTTCGAGGAAGACATGATCACCACCACCGTGACGTCATACGGCGAGGCCGTGGAGGACTGGCTCGACGAAGTCCTCTTCGTCCACCATTGGCGCCTTCACAAGCTCATCGTCGGGCTCGACATCGAGTGGCGCCCCAGCTACTCCACTGACCAGAACCCCGTTGCCGTTCTGCAGCTCTGTGTCGGCCGTTGCCTCATCTTCCAGGTCATCCATGCTGAGTACTTCCCCGATGAGCTGGAAGATTTCCTCGGCGATTCGGACTACCGCTTCGTAGGCGTGAGCGTGGAGGGTGATGCCAACAGACTTTGGAATGACTGGCAGCTGAAGGTGGCCAAAACAATTGACCTGGCCGAGTTCGCGGTGGATGAGATGGATCGCCCGAGCCTCTACTGCGTGAGGCTGAAGGACATCGCGAGTGCCGTCATGGGTGCCGACATGGAGAAGCCTTACCAGGTGAGGACGAGCAACTGGGACGCGTACAATCTCTTCGGTGATCAGATCAGCTATGCGTGCATCAACTCCTTTGTCTCCTTTGAGGTCGGCCACAAGCTGCTCTCTGGCGACTACTGATCTAACCCCCAAGTTTGCGGATCGGCTGTCGTCGATCATCCTGGCATGGAATTTGCAGGTGCAGCACTCAAGTTCTAGCTTTTCCACTTGTGCGACCAATCTCTCATGAAATTATTTTTTCTCGAGGAAACAATATATATTGCTTTTAAAAACATGCATGTTTTTTCACATGCATCGAGGTCTTTCACATGCATGTTAGTTGTCCATGCATGCTATGCCCCAAACATGATCAACGAGCCTCAAACATGACGATCTCTTAACAAAAAAGAGAAAACACGTAATGTCATCAAACATGATCGAGGTCTTTCACATGGATGTTAGATGTACATATGCATGCTATGCCCCAAACATGTATTCCAAGAATAGAATATTTCCTACCATGTATATATGTTTCTATATTTATCATATTCTCTACCATGCATGTGTATGCTGTCAACCTATATGGCAGTTTATCTACCACACTAATGAAGAATATTATCCTGTCATCAATAGAGATAACAAATTTGACACAAGGATGTTCCATCGATAGTACAAGGATAGATTGTGGACTACCATTGTCTAATAAGCACAAAGCTCTCACTACGTATGTGTTTCATCAAATTAATTGATCGCATGCTGCCATTATGTATCGCCGTACTCCTCTTTTGAAGAAACGACAAGCGTAGGCGCTAGCCGCTACGTGTTTCGATTTTAGGAACAAATGAACACACTTGTGAAAACACGTGCGCCACATCCGATCCCCAATGTCATCAATTAACATGTTCCTCAACAAAGGGGCACAGAAATCCTCAACACGTGACCAAACATTCTTGATCGCGAGTCTCTTTCACATGCATTATATTCATGTGCACCATCATATATGATCGTGACAATTATCATCAGTTCGATATGGACTCTCCGACGGCAACGGTCGGATCCTTCAAAAAAATATATGGACTCTCGGTCGATTGCCACGCTCGTTCACACGTCAATCTTCCACATTTCATTGAAATCGTTCCCATGAAATGTTACGAACATCGCGGGACTGACCTACAAAGTATGCCAGGTGGGCCATTGCATACCCTGGGCCCTTTGCGTGTCAAATTAAAAATGGTTGATGGGACGTGTCGAGCCGTTTCGAGAGGAGGCAAACCGCGATTCAGAGTAACTCTGTCAATTTGAAAGCACAGTTCTCGAGGCGTTCGATGATCTCCACTCGCGCGCTTAACGACAACCCGCTATAAAGGCACACCGTCCTCTTCTTCTCCGCCTCACCTTTCGATCGATTTTAGCCTCCAAACTTCTCCTCTTGCTTCTCCGTCACACCACCATCTACCACCTCTCTCTCTTTGTTCGCACCTCCGTCGCCGCACAAATGTGTAGCCCCACACCAAAGCGCTCTAGGTCATCGATGTTCTCCGAACCTCCTTCTCCGTTTCTGTCGCCGCCAATGCCGGTGGAACAAGAGGCGACTCCCGCACCTCCTCCAACCTCGTCTCCGCCCGCGGCACCGACACCTCTTCCTTCCGACTATGATGAGATTGTCTGTCTCATAGAGAAACACATCGACAAACTCGACAACAAGCATAAGGAGGTCACCAACAACATGTTCGCCGCTGACGTGGAAGCAAAAGCGCTCGACAAAACGGCGCTGGATGTATTTGACAACACATCTCACTCCTGTCAGCGACTAGGACTTGGCATCCTTCCCCACCACACCAGCATGGACTCCACCGGCTAATACATCTTTGGGTTAGGCTTTGTGGCCGCTCATCTCGACTGCCTCTACGAGACGATCGATGAGGAGGCTGGGGTCAAGTTTTGCGAGCAACTGGTGAACGCTGTCGACCGGAAGTTTGATATGGTGTTGGAGGATGCTTCACCAGCGGTTGCGGCAGAGGCGGAGGCAGGGCGCTACCGGCGGATGCGGAGGCAGCGGCAGAGGAGCTGGACAAGTCCTCCTCCGAGTAGAGTAGGATTAGTAGTAGTTTTTTTCTTTTGTTTTCTATGTGTATTTTTTCTTGTTTGTAATATATGTGTTATTTTTATATTATTGAAAAATGTCTTTTATGTTCATGAACAATGTGTCCTACAGTACATGCATTAACAAAAACTCCTTCTTTTATCGAAAAACATCGCATATGGAAAATAAACACATTAGTAATATTATATCTAATAAATATTAAACATTAGGACGTACGTAGTAGTATTATATTTCAAAAAATTATGAAAATAAAAAGCTAGACCGTGTAACTGTACATCGCACCCGGTAATAATTAATTTTATTTCTTTTCTCTTTACCAGCTGTCATCGTGCCCCCCCACCGGACTGAACCTAGGCGGCAGCCCCTCCCGCCTAGGCCCAGAGTTGGGCCTGCCTTTAAGACCATCCATAGTGGTTCACGGTAAATCTTAATAGACTGTAAATATAGAGTAGATTACTAGAAGTATAGAGGTGTCCGAGTGAAATTTTGGATGTATAGAGGATATATTGGAAGTATAGAGGGATAGAGACATAGAGTAAGTTTTAGAGGAAACCGCTGTGGTTTGCGGATCAGATGGTCTTATCTCTTAATCCCTTGGTGCGGAAATCGAATTCTCTGTGGCCTTGCAGCACAACCGTCTCTATGCGACCCTGCCCAGATGGTTGCCACGTACGTTCACACTTTGAATCTTACTGCTATACATCCAAGGGTGCACTACACAGTTCCCGCGACTGTTCCACCCTGCCCTGATGATTGCCACGTACGCGAATGCACTGAATCTTGCAGCACGCACGGGCACATGAACTCCACGTCCGAAATTGCTCAGCGATCCGAATAACTCAGCACTCGGCGTGCACGATCCATCATCATGCGCACGAGCATGACGCGGCCAAAAAGATCTGTGTTTGTTTGCTTGTCTTGGATTGAATTGACTTGGATTAATTTGATGGACCAGTCATGTGTTATTTGTTTCGTAGTTAGACGAATAGGGTGATCCAGGTTCGAGGAATATAAAATATTCCTCGCGGATGCTGGATGAGATAGTCCAGGATATTTGGTTGGACGTGAGTCCATCCACCTTATCTAATTATGCTTCTTAGTAATGTAATTAGTGATAATTAACTTGTTTATTGTTGATTAATAATTATAATTATGATATTAACATTAATATTTGCTAGTAATATGATAATTAGTATATAAATAATTAATATTATGAAATTATCAACTTAGATGATTCAATAATCCACCCAAGCTTCATCCAACCTACCAAACAAAAAATTGGATCGTCCAGTCCATCCAACTAAACGTTAATTTGGATGATCCAATACATAAAGAAATGGATGATCCTATATCTCCAATCTAACTTCGACGTCAAACCAAACGCAATTGATGACTGAGCAATTTGTCACATGTCACTAGAGTGTACGCACATAGACGGCCTCAACATCGGGTTTAGGGTGCACCGTGGACTAACCACATGACCTGGCCAAACACTCACGTAATTAGCATACATGTGCAAGAGCAACTACCTGGCCGCATCCTTCACGTATGAACGGCAACGCCGACCAACTTACACTTTTTGTACTACGTACAAAGAATGTTCCTTGTCCATGAGCCAATGAACAAGCTCTTCTGATGCGGCAACTAATAATCAGCACGTGATCAACGAGCTTCAAACTCATATATATATATATATATATATATATATATATATATATATATATATATATATATATATATATATATATATATATGTATATGTATATATATATATATATGTGTATATATGTATATATATATATATATATGACGGTGTTTCAACAAAAAACATAGAAAACACATAATAATGTTGTCATCAAACATGATCGTGAGGTTTTCAATTGCATGTTACTTGTCCATGCTTGCTACACCCCAAACATGATCAACAAGCCTCAAATATGACGATCTTTCAACAAAATTAGAAAACACCTAACGTCATCAAACATGCATGATCGATGTCTTTTGTGTTTCAAACTGAGAAAAACATGAACAAGGGTTTGTGATATATATATATATATATATATATATATATATATATATATATATATATATATCTGTGTGTGTGTGTGTGTGTGTGTGTGTGTGTGTGTGTGTGTGTGTGTGAGTTAATGAATGAATGTGTGGTGTATTCATCGTGTTCCTCAGGAATGACAATTCATAAGGAAGGATTTTATTATTTTTTGGACAATTCATAAGGAGGGGGAGGAGGAGGATTTAGATTTTCTTTTGATGTTTTTATTTTCTTGTGTCTTGTACTTTTTTCTTGTCTTTTGTGATGATCTTTCAACTATATATGACAATCTTTCAACAAAAAGGGAAAACATGTAACGTCATGAAACATGATCGAGGTCTTTTGTGTGACAAACTGAAAAAAACAGGAACATTGCATATACCTTGGGCCGATGGGCCCTTTGCATGTCAAACTTTAGGCTCTCTTTAGATTGAAGGAAAAGAAATTTTGAAGGATAGGATTTGTAAAGGATTTTTTTCCTACATGACCATTTGGCTTGCTAAATTTTGTAGGAAAACCTAACATGAGCTTGGACCTCTTTTTTCTTTCCTGGCTCATGTTGCAGGTTCCTTTGTTTTTCCTATGATGCTGTCAAAGGGATTCTCATCTCAATTCCTATATTTTCAATTCCTATAGGATTGCAAAAACATACAATTTCAATTGCTATGTTTTTTCTATTCCTGTGTTTTTTAATTCCTTCAATCCAAAGGGAGCCTTAAAAACTGGAACTGAAAAATGGAAACACCGCGGGACGGACCTACAAAGTATGCCGGATGGGCCATTGCATACCCTGGACCCTTTGCGTGTCAAATTAAAAAACTGCCTGTGAAGCCGAGATGGGACGCGTCGAGCCATTGCGATAACCTAGAGGAGTCAAACCGTGGTTTCGATTAACTCCGACCCACCCACCAGTTCGAAAGCATAGTTTTCGAAGCGTCCGATCATCTCCACTCGCGCACTTAGATGACGACCCGCTATAAAGGCACAACCGTCCTCTTGCGTCTCTACCGCACCATTCCATCGATCGTAGCCTCCAAACTTCACTTGCTTCTCTGCCGCACCATCGCCGACCACCTCTCACTCTTTCTCCGCACCTTCATCACCATACAAATGGGTAGACACGCATCGAAGCGCTCCAGGCCGTCGACGTCCTCCGAACCTCCTTCTTCTCTGTTTCCGTCACAGCCAATGTCGGTGGAACTGGAGGCGGCACCCGCACCTCCTCCGTCCGCTTCTCTGCCCGCGGCGCTCGCACCTCCTAATCTCGTTTGGGTTCAGGAGACTGTCTGCCTCGTTGAACACCGCTTCGATGAACTCGATCGGCGCCTGAAGGAGACCACCGAGCACCTTTCTACCACCGCTGGGTGCGCAAAAAAGCTCAACAAATTGGCGTGGGATGTATCTTACGATACATCTCGCTCGTGTGACCATCTGGGTCTTGGGAAACTTCCCGTCTGCACCAGCATAGACACTACCGGCCACTACTTCTTCGGGTCAGGGTTTGTGGCCGGTCGTTTTAGTGTTCTCTACGAGACAATCGGGGAGGTGGCTGGGGTGGAGGGCCTGCCAGCATCTTCTGCAGACCGTCGACCGGATGCTTCAGACTCAATTGTTGGAGGAAGCAGCAGCAGCGGCGGCAGCGGAGGAGGCGGCGGGTGAGGAGGAGGAGGCAGCGGTGGCAGCGGAGAAGGAGGTGGAGGAGATCTCCGCCGACTCCGAGTAGAGTAGTATTTGTAGTTTTTTTTCTTGTTTTCTATGTGCTTTTGTAGTTCTTGTTTGTAATATATATGTTGTTTTTATGTTAATAAAAATGTCTTTTCTGTTCATGAACAATGCGTCCTATGCAGTATCGAAAAACAACTCCTTTCTGAAAAAGGGGCGAGATAACTGTTGTTCATTGTGTAGCCAATAATTCGTTGTGTTGCGACAATCGATGACACTTGGTTGAAACTCAATTGAGATCGTGGTTGAGGCTGTGTTTCTCCTCTTTTGTGTTCTTTCACTCAATTTTTTCATTTGTAGTCGGCGCATGTGAAAATATATTTTTAGTAGTAGTATATACTACATGTTATCATTTCATTGTGATTAATGTTACAGAATGCTGATTGTTTGCCATCGTCCTTTTGTAGACTTGAGTGTTCTATATTTGTATATCGTTTGCATTAGCACATATACATTTGGCAATTCATATTTTTGTTCGTATTTTTTTGGAATATCCCACTAGTAGCAGATGACTGCTTTTAGATTTTGATCTCCATGCATGGCAACAAAGATGAATTAAGAAATGAGCAAGTTGTCTGAAGAAGTCTACCACTCTAGCTACACGCACCATGTGCAGGAATCGACACAACATGACATGTAATTAATCACTATTGCATGCGTGCACAAGGGCACGACTAGCATCAAATTCTCCACGCCCGCGAAATTTTTTTTGTTCTTCTTGGCGCGCCACAATTGATATTTTGACAATTTAGTTTTCACTCCCTACGCCTCCAGTTTCAGTCCCGTCTATTGTGACCCTATTTCAGCCACGGTGAGTATAAATGGAAACACTGGCCTCCGTTCCCGACACATCGCTGCCCCGCCCTTCCGGTGATCTCGCAGTACTCCAAATGTTTTGTGTCTCTGTCCTGTGTTCCAAACATGTATTCCTAAGAAATTCCTGTGTTTTCATTTCCCATGGTTTTTTACATTTTTTCCCCATGGATCTCGCAGTGACGTATCAAAGCTCTTGGTGGTGTTGACTCCTGGGTACAACGCCAGGCGACCAAGTTTGACAGGCTCTACCGAACCTCTTCGTCGCCGACACCTCCCTGCGACATCGCATCCCGGACTCCAGTTTTGTGCTAGGTAAGTTCTACACGATCCATGCCATCTTTTTATAGAGCTATATTGGCTTGGTTCTACACGATCCATCATGATATAGAAAGATTAAATAAATTAACAAAGAAGAAATGCGGTCTTCTATTTCACGAATTTACTATTATATATGTATATATATATATATAGCATATACTACATCTATCCCAAAGTAAATGTCGCTCTGACAGCTTATTATGGTAGTCTATTTCTAGTTCAATTTCTGGCTGGGAACGACAAATATTAAAAACCGAAGGTAGTAGTTAATTTCTAGATTTAGAAGTAAATGATGCACGGGTTATCTATTCAACCACTCCAAATGTTGTACTCTCATTTTTGTTTTACAAATTTGTATTCCTAAGATTTTCAGTTCCCACGGTTTATACACTTTTTTCTTTCTTGTGGCTTTCTCGGATCGTACGTTTTTTTTTCTATTCCTTCATTTCTAATTCCTCCATTCCAAACAAACACGTAGTTTATGGAAACCACACCGTCCGATCCAAAATCTACGTCGGTCATGTAATCTGACGTTATCACTATTATTCGGAATGACTGCTTACAATGCTCTTTACATTAGGAACAAGACATCAAATTGTGATGTCGTCTACAAGCATTCATGGTGGCCAACAAGCACCTGGTATTACTATAAATGTGTTTACTATCAAAATTAAATTTTTGTAGAAAATGTTAATTCCTTTTCATGGTATGCAGAGAATATTGCAGCACATGATGTTCAGGAACCCAGTGATTCTTCCCTCCCTGGTACTACGATGCATGAACTAGCAGCAGGTACAGATATACAAACCAGAAATTCTCCTTCCGCCCCAGCGTAACTTACTTTTGGAGCTTAAAAAATGTCCCACTCCAACTCTATCGGTTGAATGTGGCTTAGAGGGGGGGGGGGGTTGAATAGGCTTTGAAAATTTCCGGCACACTTAATCAAATGGTCAAAAACTTGATTGACTGAGCTTGTTCGGTTGTGTGGGCGGACTAGTCCGGTGTGCCTGGTGTCTGCCTATTTGATTAAGTATTTATACATGATTTAAATTCTTTTAAGCAGCGGAAATGTGAACAACAGATAAGATTACTTGAATTTAAAATCGATGTCGTGAAGTTGTATGTGAAAAACAATTTGTAATTCAAGTTGTGATATTCATCAACAATGTGCCCTAATCAAGATGCAAAAGTAAAGAAGAACACGAGACACTGATTTTTACCGAGGTTTGATCTCACCAAAGAGATCTACTCCTCGTTTAGGAATCACACACAATGCCGGGTCTCTTCAAACCCTTTCCCTCTTCAAGTCACCACACAAGGCTGACTTGAATCCATTATCACGGGCAATCACCAAGTTTATGGGGCAAACTCACACGATGAGGGCTCCCACAAAAAATTACGATGAAAACATGATCAAATACACTCGAAAAGATTACAAGAGAGAGTACGAGTGACGAGATCAAACCCCAAGAGCTCACAACATGTAGACGACGATCTCCCAATCCCAAATCTAAGTGTTCAATCGGTTTTCACCTTTTTGGGCTTTAGATGCATGGGGAGATGTGTTTTTTGGGATCTTGGTACAGGTGGCGGTGCTAGGGTTTATGATTTTGACAGTAGGAGTCAAAAGTTGTGATTGTGGGGCCGTAGATCTCCTATTTATAGGGTTTCCAAAAAGTTACCGTTGGAAATCCCGAGGACCGGACTAGTCCGTACTGGGTACCGAACTTGTCCGGTGTGCTGTGTCAAAGTCAGCATGGAATGCAGTACACTAGAAACCCTAATTGTGTGAGGTATACCGGACTAATCCAGTGAATGTCCGGACTTGTCCGGTGACATGTGCAATTCAACTCCAGAGAGTTGAACGGACTAGTCCGATCCAAGAACGGACTTGCCCGGTGCTAAGTGTAATTGGACTCCAGAGAGTTCAATGGACTAGTCCTGTCCCTTGGACAGACTTGTCCAGAGTGCACTGAACAGGATTTATAGAGACTTGAACGGACTAGTTCGGTCCATGATCGGACTAGTCCGGTGCATTGTGTTATCAGATTCTAGAAAGCTTAACGGACTAGTCCGGTCCTCAGACGAACTAGTCCAGTGCACAGTGTATTTGGACAACAGAGAGTTAAACGTACTAGTCCGGTCCATGAACGGACTAGTCTAGTGCTGAGTGAGTTTTTAGGGTTTTTTAAGCCCTTACCCCTACGCAAATACTTGAGCTCTTGGGATGTGTCTCTCACACACATCCTATACACTTAAATCTACTTTGCGCTTAAGTTGACAGTTGGGCTTTTCTCTTTTGTACACCACTTCATTTTTCACCTTTTTGAATGCACCAAACTATCTCACTTTGCATAACCTACAGTCATCTCAATAAATTCATTAGGATCTCATTTGCTTGTCATCAATCGTCCAAAACCCACAAGGGATTGCCTAGATGCACTTTCATCGGTAGCTTCCAGCTACCCACATCACATCACATTACTACCTACCTCTCTACCATGCCATTTGTTTTGGCGGAGCGTGTTAGTTTTTTACTCCTTTGGCATTGAATTTGGAGCATTTTGAGAGACTACGTTCTGTCCTTTAAATGTATTGATGATAGTGTATCATGGTCATTTACATTCTTTCCTAAGCTCTACTAATTATTTTAGCATGCCTTGCGATTCTACTTGCTTAGTCTTTATAGTTAACAGTTCATCAGCCTGTGTGATGGCATGATTTTTTGATGCCTCCACGCTACGCTCTCTCGCCGCTGGCCACTCCGGCCGGCACTGGCGCCCACGCCCTGCTGCTGGTCACTTCAGTCTCCTCCCCGACGTGTCTCCCTTGCCCATCGCCACGTCCCATCCTTCGCGTGCCATGATGACCCCGCCGCCCGCAAATCCCTGGCCATTACTCGCCCTGCCACCAATCCTCCTTGAGAGTTACTCCTGGTGATCTCGGCCAGACCGAACCCTCGATTTGTTAAGTGTCGCAAGCTAAGACTATGCAGTACTACACCTACAATAGCCACCACAAACAAGTGGACCTGATGTCTCATGGGCCCACATGTGAGTGGCAGCTACTGCAGGTGCAGTACTGGAGAGGATTTCAATACCGCAAGTTGCCTGCCTTTATCTGTCTTGCATTCGCCACATGCTAACGCTGGCATTCATTACTCGCCCTGCAACTAATAATTCTTTTCGAGACGTGCTTCGGCTGATGTCAGTCAGACCGAACCGACGAACCCTATCTTTGTCTAGTCTAGCGTTGCCAGCTGCATGCCTGCCCCCTCAGTCTTGCTGGACTGAAAATCCTCTACAGTACTACGAGTGCAGTAGCGCCACTGACGTGTGTACTTGATGGCTCATTTTAGGGTATGAACAGCAGTAAGAAGTCAACAATGTACTCCCCCTGATCAAAATAGTTGTTGTCCAGACAGTCCTAACTAGTTCATTTTTAATTCATTTGTTGGTTTGATACGACAATTAATATAAACCAGGAGGGAGTAATACAGAACAAAATGTTGTTGGGACGCGGTCATCCTACGCTCGTATTTGCCGCATTCGCCCTGAAGATGGTATGAACATCAGACTTTTCTTCTTTTCACACTATTTGTACATGATACTAAACTTGGTCAGGCGGTAATTTGCTTTAATCGTTTACTATTTGAATCAATGTAACAGAAAGAAAGAAGTTAGGAAGAAGTGTGGCTAAAGGACTTAAGATTGCCAGAATACGCTATGCATCCCAAGTTAGTAGAATGGAGAATGTGAAGCTACCAATTCAGTTCTCCGCTAGGTTGGGTGTTGCGGTTGGTATTAATCAGCAGAACTTTGTCGATGATGTGGTTATGTTTACAAAAAAACATGCATCCCTCAGCGGTGCAAGGAAGTGTGCAGAGGTTGGCGATAGTAACAAGAAAGATATAGTACGAGACATTCTGGTTAGTGTTGTCACACCCCACACGAGTATTTTTTTTCTTTCAATCTCATCTTGTACGTTTACAGCAACTTGTTATACAATGTACAGGATTCCTGGGACATGGAGGACATACCGGAGAGCGCAAGAAAAAATTTTGAAAGCTGGTGAGCGCTACAAGGGGTGGCGCTCGACTTTGCATGCCACCTATAAGAGTTATTCTACCAATGAAGAACGTATACGAAATAAGCCTGCTGACGTACCGGCGCCCGAGTGGTTACACCTAATAGAATATTTTGGGTCTGAGCGATTCAAGGTCAGCTAACTTTTTAATAGCTTCACATCATACACAAACTATTTGATTTACCTTCATTCGTGGAATTAATTCTTAAAATTATTGCAGTCAATAAGCAGGACCAATTCTTAAAATCAAAGAAGACAAAAAGTGAGTCACTTGCTTGGCTCCAAATCCTATGCCCAACTTAGTTACGAGAAGGTATGAAAAATAAATCACGCTTTTACTTTGCGCTGCAATCAATATGTATACCTACATGTTGAATTTTATTTGTATTTTATGTAGCGAGACCCAGAGACCGGAGAAGAATCCGATGACATACAACTATGGGAGGCAAGCCATATGTTGAAGAACTGTGACTGGGCAAACAAGCAGGCATAAGTTGTACATGTGAGTAACACTTCAAACAATCCCCAATTAAATAAATATTTGCAATTTACCTGTACCCTTTCTTTTCGTATATAGATCCAGGCATGTGCCCAAGTGGACGACATGGAAGCTGAGCAGGGAGGCCCAATTCCAAATGAGGAGAAAAACCACATCTTCCATCATTGTTATAGATCCTCAATCGGTTGTGCAGGATCACATGTTCGGGGGTGTGGTTATATGGCTAGCCCAACTGGTCCTCAACGTGAACGTATGTGTATCCAGATGTCTGAACACCTCAACGACCAAGTTCAAAACTTAGAAGATAGAAATACAGGCCTCAATCACATAGTGCAGGAGTCGGAAGGAAGAAATGATAGCTTAACCACCCAGATGGACTGCATAAATCAGAAGAATGAAGAGTTAAACCTTCAAGTCCAGAACTTAGAAGGTCAGATAGCAGCTGATCATGAACTGAGAACTCGGTAAATGGAGGACATGCGCCTCTCAATGAGGGTTGAAATGTACAAAATGATGGAGACCACTCCACAAAAGATCCAACAAAAAATTGCCAAAAGCCATGTAACACCCTCATTTTCATGCATCATGCATCATGCATTGCATACATTCTAAAACATGGTTAATGTTAAGCAACGTAAGAAGGAATAAGTTTAAAATGAATTAGAAGCAAAAACACACTTAGAAGTTCTGAGAAGTGCAGACTAGTCCATTTTTTGTGCGGACTAGTCCGATTTCTCTCTGACCTCCATCGGACATGTCCGTTTTCGTGTGGACTATTCTGGTTTTGCCTCTATACATTTTCGGACTTGTCCGATCCATTGCAAACTAGTACGGTATCCTAATTCCTTGAAATTTCACCAAGTCCCTGGACTTGTTCGATGTCCAGCAGACTGGTACGTTTTCCCTCTGACTAAAATCGGACTTGTCCGGTTTTGGCCAGACTTGTATGATTTTCCTCTGACCAAGTTTGGACTTGTCCGATATAGTCCGGACTTGTCCATTTTCGCCTCTGTCAATCTTCATACTAGTCTGGCCAAGTGCGGACTGGTCCGGTAAATCGCGACTATGAGTTGATCTTGTGTTCCATGACTTGTTTTTTTGGTTTTTACCTTAAGTGGGCCTAAGTACGACGTGTCTAACTCTTTTTGGAGCCCATGTGGGACCCCACACCAGCCTTCACCCACCCCAAACTCAAATTCCATCAAACCCTAGCCCTCCACCTCTATATAAATAACCCAACACCCCGCCCTTTCTCCTCTTTGCTTCAACTGAAACACACCCAAACCCTAGTTAGTGGGAGCCGCCACCAAGGAGGAGAAGGAGATCCCGAGCAGGAAGAAGAAGAGGAGGAAATGAAAGAGGATCAAGATCTCCATCAAGTTTTCTTTATTCATCAACAATTCACCATCAAGTTTCTTCATAAACCCTAGATGGTCAAGATCCAAGTGTTTCCTCCAACACTCTTGATTCATTTGAGTTCTAAACACCTGTTATATCTTCTACTTCCTCTTTCTCACGTGAATTCAACCCCAATTCTCTAAATTCACATCAATCTGGAAAACACTAATTCGGTGGTTCTGTGAAGGGCAGACTAGTTTGGCCCTGCAGTGGACTAGTCCAATTTTGCAATATGTTTCCTGCTAAATTAATTGTAAATCGATTCGAATAAACTCCAAACCTATGTAGACTTGTTAATAACAATTGTAATTGATTAGTAAACATTAAAAGCAACTTATTAACTAGTTTTACTTCACAATTGCAGTAATCATGCATATCATGACATATTGAGTAATATATGTGCACTTATTGATTGTAATTCCTGTCTTGTGTGTTCGTTGCGTGATTTAGACGGATTTGCGCTAGAAGGTGCTACGGAGGATCTCCAGCACCAGGAATTTAAAGACTTTGACCCTAACCAAGCTCAGGAGAAAGGCAAGTGTCCTTGAACATATTGATCCTGTTTTTAAAATAAATGTTCTGTTTGCAAAACTGCATGCCTAATTTGATGGGAATTCTTATGATAGGAAATTTACTAGCTTTGTTTAACCACCCTTGTCACCTGGAATACATGGTAGGGTCGGGAAGGGCTTTTTACATTTGCTTCGCTTAATTAATTGGGATAGGAAAACAACTATACCAATTAATTATGCATTAATGAGATTATGGTTAATGTGAACTGGTTAATATAATGTGGTAATGGGAGATCTAAGCAAGCATGGTATGTGGATGGGTTGGATCTTATGGTGGTTTGCTTGCTTTAGATCTAAGGACCGGTTCGTGGAGCGACCATCCAGGATCTATAGTGTTACCACGAGGCCAAGTATGGGTGCGGTGTAGCTGATTAATTGGGGTATTACTAGTACTGCGCAGATCATTTGGCGCACCGGGGATGGGGAGTCGGATTGGGTTTATATATAGTTGGCGGGACTCCCTGGGATCCGAATGGCACAAGAGGGGGCCCTTGGTTGAAGATGTGCTCAGTTGGAGACATCGCCACGGCTGAAACCTCAGTGGGTCCATACATGCTTGTAGTACCTTTGTAATGCTATTTTGTGATCTCTTGGCCACACACCAACAAAAGTGTGACACGGCATAATTGAGATTCCTTAGTCACCGAAAGGTGATGAAATCTCAAACACATGGGTAAAGAGGTACAACCTTTGCAAAGTGTCTTAAAATCTATCATGATAGTTGTGCTCCCGGTTATGAGCAACCTCGACCCTCACAAGAGTAGAGGAAACCTAGGATTGGGATGGTTTGGTACTGGTTATGGGATGATGTTATGGTTTATGGCAATGGATATGGTTAATGGTAATGAGAAATCTAGTATATGGATGATGGTAATGAAATATGGACTGGTATTATGATAACTACATGGTTTATGATGAGTTTACTTCACATACATATAATATATTGCTTTTCAAATATTTTAATGTACTTTTCAGCACTTATCCTTTATTATTGTCGTCATTTGAATCAGCTACATGTCATACTTTCCACACTTGCTGAGTATGATGTATACTCACCCTTGCAATTCCCCCACCAATAGTTGCAGTTTAGATTTGGGAGTATAACGAGATAATGCGGAGTTCTATGCCGTGTACCATCAGCTTTGCCCGTGTTGTTGTTTGGAGCTGCGCTATCCCTTATGCTTAGTTGCTTTATTAGATGATTTCCGTTGCATTAGTTCAAACTTGTCATTAATATTCATTAGAGCTTGTATTCGAGGATATTATGAATTGTGTAGTAAAATTTGTTAATTAATCTTGTCTTGTGGTAATTATCTGTATATCATTTGTGATGCACTTGTGTATGTGTGTTGAACGTCCTGGGCACACATATATTGCAGTTGGTTCATTTTTCGGAACCGGGTGTCACAAGCCACCTGCTCCAACAATTAGTCCCGGTCAGCTTAGGAAAATTGTTAACATGCAAACACGTCGCGTCAGTAATCCTTGAGTGTTGTTACGCG
Source organism: Tuctoria greenei (assembly GCA_036927565.1). Classification (NCBI taxonomy): domain Eukaryota; kingdom Viridiplantae; phylum Streptophyta; class Magnoliopsida; order Poales; family Poaceae; genus Tuctoria; species Tuctoria greenei. The sequence goes on from JAYESD010000011.1 coordinate 152,544,194, forward strand.
TGTTGCAATATCAATTGATGGATGTTATTGTTAAACTCGTGATTCTGTTGCCATTAATTTTCAAACCTGGTGCATTAGGGTTCTACTGCCGCTAATTATAAAATGTGGCATTAAAAATTTCATGTCACGAATGATAAATTATTGCAATAGGAAGCTATTGCCACAAATTACAAAATTTTGCAGTATAAACATTTGGTCATGACTCAAAAAGCGTTGCACTAGACTGCTATTGCCACCATGCAAAAAAATGTTGCATTAAAACACTATTGCTAAGGATGAGAAAATGTTGCATTACACCTCTATCACCACAAATCATCAAACGTTGCATTACAACCGTACTACCACAGATCAGAAAATGCTGCATTACAAACCAATTGTCACAGATCAGGAAACGTTGCATTAGAAACCTATTGCCACAAAGTAGGAAACGTTGCATTACGAACCTATTTCCATAGATAAGAAATCGTTGCAATACCAAACTATTCGCCATGGATGCGAAATCGTTGCAATACCATACGAGTTCCCATGGATCTGAAATCGTTGCAATACAATACTATTCGCCACGTTTTGAACTCATTGCAATAACATACTATTTGTCACATACGTTAAACCATCGCAGTACCATACTATTTGCCACAACTATGACATCGTTGCAGTACCATACTATTTGCCACGAATGTGAAATTGTTGCAATACCGTGATATTCGTTACAATACGTTAAATCATCGTAATACCATAAATCGATGCAATACCGTACTGTTTGCCATGACTGTGAAATCGTTGAAATACTGTAGTATTTGCCACGAATGAGAAATTGTTGTAATCACATACTATTACCACGAATGTGAAATTGTTGCAATACCATGCTATTCGTTGCAATACATTAAATCCTCGCAATACGCTAAATCGGTTCAATAACATACTATTTGCCATGAATGTGAAATCGTTGCAATACCGTACTATTTGCCACAGCTGTGAAATTGTTGCAATCACATACTATTACCACAAATGTGAAATCATTGCAATAACATGCTATTCGTTGCATTATGTTAAATCATCGCAATACGCTAAATCGTTGCAATAACATACTATATGCCACGAATATGAAATCGTTGCAATACCGTACTATTTGCCACGATCGTGAAATCGTTGCAATACCATATGATTCGTTGCAATATGTTAAATCATCAATATGTGAAATCGTTGCAATAGCGTACTATTTACTATTTGCCATGTATGTCAAGGCGTCGCGATAACCTATCGCCACAGGAATTATTACGACGATTCGTAAAAACTATCGCCACGCTCTTTTTCGTTGCAACAGTGACCTATTGAGATGAAAAACAACCTATTGCGAAGAATTTTTTCGTTGCGATAAACCAGAATCCTTGCAGTGTCTCCACTCATTCTAAACCAAAAAGGATAAAATCATTGAGAATTAGGTATTGGACAAAGGAGAGAACTTGTTCTACACGATCTTGAGCTCTTGGGTTTAATCTCTTGCACACTCTCATTGTTTATTGTACATCCTTTGAGTTTGTTTGGTGGTGTTCGATCATTGTAATCTTTCGGGAGCCCTCAACTTGTGAGAAGGCCCCTTGAACAAGTTATTTGCCCTTGTGTGGTTAGTAATTGAGAATCGGCCTACGTGGCGATTCAACGAGGGAAGGGTTGGTGAAGACCCGGTCCTCCGTGGACTCCTCAACAAGGGATGTAGGTTTCTCCTTGGAATTGAACCTCAAGACAAAATCTTGTGTCTCGTGTTCTTGTTCTTTTTCCATCATATTCTAAGGTTTGCATAGTCTTGTGTAATTCACATTGAAACATTAGATCAAACTTTATATTGCAATATCTTACTTCATTGTCATAATACTCTTAAATTGTCAATTGCTTTCCGATGCATAGTCTGCCAGAAGTAAAATGAAAGATCTAATTTTGTTTTCAAGTTCACGTATACCGGACTAGTCCACAAAGTACCAGACTAGTCTGGCCTCCCTGCATTTGATCTGTTTGTTAAGTGTTTCAGGGATCGATACAAATTCAAAAAGCCTATTCACCCCCCCTCTAGGCTGCATTCAATTGATATCAGAGCAAAGCTCTTCAAAAGAGACTCATCGCTCGAAGAGACGATGTCGGACTCAAGGGTGAACACAAGGGCTTGAACAATGAAAAGGTTGATGATGAAAGGAACCAAAAACTAGAGAAACTCCTCGATGCCATTCCGGACTGTGAGGATGATGATGAGGAGATGATTGAACTCAAGGCTCTTCTACGGAAGAAGGCACTCTCTCCAAAAGGGAAGAAGAAGATTGAATATGAGAAGAAAAAGGGGAGTAGTCATACAGACTACTCCTGATATCCTTTTAACTATGAATGTCTAAATTCTAATAATAGTCATTACCTGTTAATTCTATTAGGCAAAGCACCTTACTTTGATGGAAATTACTATTCAATGTGGAGACAAACATGAAAATGCACCTTATATCTCTTAACCCAAGTATTTGGCACATAGTGTGTACAGGGATAGATATTCCAAATGATGATGAAGAGCTAACTCCAAGTCAAGAGCAAGCTATCCATCGAAATGCTCAAGCTGCAGCTGTAATTACATGATCACTGATCTGCAGCGAGTTCACCAAGGTGGATGGACTCGAGAATTCCAAGGAAATTTGGGATACTCTCAAAACTGCACATGAAGGCCATCGTCATGTACGCGGAGCTAAAATTGAGATGATTGAAGGTGAATTGGGAAGATTTGCTATAGAAGAAGATGAATCACCCCAGACATGTACAACCGACTGAAGACTCTTGCCAACAAAGTTTGAGCTTACGGTAGCAAGAAGTGGACAAATCATGAAGTGGTAAAACTAATTCTTAGGGCATTCATGCCTCAGAACCTCACGCTCTGCTCTATGATTAGAGAAAGTCTAGGGTATCAAAAGATGACCCCGAACGAACTTCTTGGCAAGATCATCAACTTCGGAATGATGGTGAAGGAAGACAAGCATGTCAAGTAACTTGTCGACCTTACCTCGGCAAAGAAGAAAGGAGTTTCTCTAGAGGCAACCTACAAGCCCGCATCAAAAGAAGCTCAAGAAGCTCCTTAGGAAGATGATGGTGATCATGAAAGTAGTGATGTCGACGAAGAAGACATGATCATGTTCATGAAAAAGTTCAAGAAAATGATGAGAAGAAGAAAGGGTGGTAGCTCAAATGAAGGAATACATAGGGACAAACAAAGACCCGAGATGATACATGCATGTTATAATTGTGGAGAGTATGATCATTTCATAGTAGATTGTCCACATGAGGAGAATAAGAGGAAGAGTAGAGACAACAAGCCCCAACAAAAGAAAGTTTTCAAGAAAAAGAAGCAATATGGCCAAGCACATCTAGGGAAGGAGTGGGACTCCAATGATGAGTCCTCATCTGAAGAAGAAGAGGAGATGGCCACTATAGCCATCAAGAAGCCTACCAAGAAATCCACTCTTTTCCCAGCCATGGGCGCATGGAAGGACACCAACCACACATGTCTAATGGCCAAGGAAGGAAAAAGAAAGGTTATAACTAAATCTTCCTCCTCGCTTTCTTTTAATAGTGACATCGATAATTCTAGTGATGATGAAGACATGCTTAGTGGTTTAGATAAAAATATTGCTGCTAAAATGAAATTTCTAATGGATACAACTGATGATAAGGAGGAGCTAGTCAATCGCCAAGAGGATATGATCATTCTTCAAAAGAAGGAATATCTTGAGATTGAAAAGCTCCTTGAGCTTGAAAAGGAGCGAAGTAAATCACTAGAACATGAGTTAGCTTCAAGCAAGGAAGCTTGTTTGAAGTTAAAAGACTCAAACATGACTATCAAGGATGAACTTGCTAACTTAACCAAAGTTAACAAGATCCTTGAGACACAAGTTGAGTCACTCAAGCAAAGTGGTTCTTCATCCTCTTCAAGCCTTCTCAACATATCAAATCTGAAACTGTCATTAATTGTACATGTGCTAAAAATAACTTCAACTTGAAAGAAAAGTCCAACTTGACAAAAGACAAGCATCCCTGCCAAAGTGGCATATTTGACATGGAGAGGGTCAAGTATGCACGCAGTGCATACTCGGTCACAAGACCTCCTAATGTTAAATATGGCATTGGGTATCCTTATGGTGAAAAGCAAAACGCTAGAAGTCACAAGAATGACAAGGATCTCATTGCTTTTGTCAAAGGAAACTCTTCCCAAGGTTGAAAACATGATAACATTGATAAACTGAACATTGTGAACTCATATGGACATCAAATCTTGTTTAGAACCTTTGATGCTTCATATGTGCTTATGAAAAAATTTTATGGAAAAGCTTATGCTAAATATGTTGGGCCACGCCATAAGAACACCAAGTCTCGTGTGTGGGTGCCCAAATCACTTGTGACTAACCACAAAGGACCCAAGCAAGATTGGGTACCTAAAACCAAACCATAATTCCTCTTGCAAGCTTATTCATCTGGTGGAGCAAAATGGGTGCTAGATAGTGGATGTAGAAATCACATGAACGGAGAAAGAAAAATGTTTGTAGAGTATGAACAAAATAAAGCTCAAGCGAAGGCATCTATTTTGGTGATAATAGGCAAGGAAGGGTGCTAGGTACCAGCAAAATTGCAATTTCATCACATCATACACTTTCTCATGTTTTATATGTTGATTCCTTAGATTGTAACCTCTTGTCCATATCTCAACTATGTGACAAAAGTTTAAATTGTTTATTCACTAATGAGGGTGTTACCGTCTCTAGAAGGAGTGATAACTCTATTGCATTCAAGGGTGTGTTAAAGGGAAAACTTTATCTAGTTGACTTCAACAAAGATAAAGCCGAACTTGCCACATGCTTGACTGCAAAAACTAACATGGGTTGGTTGTGGCATAGACGGCTAGCACATGTTGGTATGAGGAATATACAAAACTTTCTAAAAGGCGATCACATCCGAGGTTTGAAGGATGTTGTTTTCGAGAAAGACAGGCCTTGTAGCGCGTGCTAAGCTGGGAAGCAAGCAGGAGCACCACATCCTGCGAAGAATGTCATGACTACAACAAGACCGCTTGAGCTCCTCCACATGGATCTATTTGGTCCAATTGCTTACATAAGCATTGGCGATAATAAATATGGTTTAGTCATTGTCGATGATTTTTTACGCTTCACGTGGGTTTTCTTTTTGCGTGATAAAGGCAGAAACTCAAGGAACACTCAAGAAGTTTCTCAGGCGAGTTCAAAATGAATTATCATTAACTATCAAGAACATACAAAGTGACAATGGCACAGAATTCAAGAATACTAAAGTTGAGGAGTATCTAGATGAGGAAGGAATAAAGCATGGATTTTCAGCACCATATTCTCCTCAACAAAACGGAGTAGCCGAAAGGAAGAACCGAACACTCATTGAGATGGCGAGGACAATGATCAATGAATACAAGACTTCAGACCGGTTTTGGGTCGAAGCAGTTAACACCGCTGTCACTCCATAAACCGACTATACCTTCATCGTTTACTCAAGAAAACCTCATATGAACTACTTACCGATAACAAACCAAATGTTTCATACATTCGAATTTTCAGTTCAAAATGTTAGATTCTAAACAAGAAGCCTAGGGTTTCGAAGTTTGCTTCAAAATCTGGCGAAGGTTTATTACATGGATATGATTCGAACTCCTACTCTTATCATGTCTTCAACAAATCCTCTAGACTTGTTGAAGTAGCACGTGACGTAGTGTTCGATGAGACTAACAGCTCTCAAGTAGAGCAAGTTGATCAATGTGTGCTAGATCAAGAAGAAGCTCCATGTCAAGCATTAAGAAGAATGACATTGGGAGATATTCGACCACAAGCATCACATCAAAATCCAAAAGAAGAAGATGAACCACAAACGGAGGAAAATGATCAAGGGGGAGCTTCCACACAAGATAAACCTCAAGAAGGTCAATATAATCAAAACATTAATGAGGGCAACTATCTATGGGGAGACAAAGAAGATGATGATCATGAGAATTCAAGACCACAAGTGCCACATCCAAGAGTACACCAAAGCATCCAAAGAGATCACCCCGTCAACAACATAATTGGTGACATCCAAAAGGGAGTGACAACTCAATCTCGTATAGCTTATTTATGTGAATACTATTCTTTTGTATCCTCCTTGGAACCATACAGGGTTGAAGATGCGTTAAGAGATCATGACTGGGTGATGGTGATGCAAGAAGAATTGAACAACTTCAAGAGGAACGATGTATGGGAACTTGTTGAAAGACCCAAGTCCAATGTTGTCGGCACTAAATGGGTCTTCTGCAACAAGCAAGATGAACACAGAGTAGTGACAAGGAACAAGGCACGACTTGTTGCTAAAGGATACTCACAAGTCGAAGGTTTGGATTTCAACGAGACTTTTGCTCTAGTAGCTAGGCTTGAATCAATTCATATATTACTTGCATATGCTACTCACCATGATTTCAAGCTATATCAAATGGACGTTAAAAGCGCCTTCCTCAACGGACCGATCAAGGAGGATGTGTACGTGGAGCAACCCCTTTGGTTTGAAGATCAAGAGTACCCCGACCATGTATTCAAACTGTGTAAGGCTCTCTATGGCCTCAAACAAGCTCCTAGAGCTTGGTATGAGTGCCTTAGAGATTTTCTAGTTGAAAATGGCTTCAAAATTAGTAAAGCTAATTACAACTTGTTTACCAAGCACTTTGATGATGATCTATTCATTTGTCAAATTTATGTTGGTGATATCATATTTGGTTCAACTAACAAATCTTTTTTTTTCAAGAATTTAGTAAAATCATGACAGATAGATTCGAGATGTCCATGATGGGAGAGCTAAGATAGTTTTTGGGATTCCAAGTGAAACAATCAAAGGAAGGAACGTTCATAAGCCAAACAAAGTACATCCAAGACATTCTTAAGAATTTTGGCATGGACAAAGTGAAGCACATAAAGACTCCCATGGCGACAAATGGACACTTAGACCTCAATGAAGATGGACCTAACGTGGATCAAAAGGTATACCATTCCATGATTGGCTCTCTACTTTATTTATGTGCATCTAGGCCACATATCATGTTAAATGTATGTTTGTGTGCAAGGTTTCAAGCCAATCCTAAGGAATGTCATTTGACAGCCGTAAAAAGGATCTTGAGATATTTAGTTCATGCATCCAACCTAGGCCTTTGGTATCCTAAAGGCTCAAAGTTCAATCTCATTGGATACTCTGGTGCAGATTATGTCGAATGCAAGGTAGATAGAAAAAGCACCTCCGGTACTTGCCGATTTTGGGGTAGGTCCCTAGTTTCTTGGTCCTCCAAGAAACAAAACCCCATTGCCTTGTCCACAACCGAAGCGGAGTATGTTGCAGCCGGGAATTGTTGTGCACGACTCCTTTGGATGCGACAAACTCTAAGGGACTACAGTTACAATATGAACCGTATTCCACTCGTTTGTGATAATGAGAGAGACATTATAATGGTAGACAATGCTATTGATCACTCTAGAACCAAACATATTGATATACGGCATCACTTTTTGAGAGACCATTCAATGAAAGGAAACATAGCCATTTCCCATGTCAAAATAGAGAAACAACTAGCCGATATCTTCACCAAGCCACTTGATGAAAAACGCTTTTGTGAGCTTCGAAATGAACTAAATATCCTTGATGCTCTGAACGTGGCTTGAAATCTTGCACATCTGTATGCCATCTTCAAAATTAAGTTCTTTTTGTTGAAAACTCATCTTTCCCCATTTTATCCCAAAAACTATGTTAATTATTATATCTTGATGGATTATGATCATAGCTTGATTGTTGTGTGTTTACTGGTCATATTAGTCGAGAATATTTGTGTGTGTTTTTCCTCTACTTTTTTATTAGGCACCTTCGCATATATACAAAAGGTTTTTATACTTTCCCGTCCAATCTGTGGTCACCACGGACTAGTCCGCACACTGCAGACTAGTCCGCGGAGTGTTCGGTAGTTTGGACTAGTCCGGTATGACCACAGACTAGTTCGGTATATTGATGTCTTAACCTCTTAGGCCAGTGCAGACCTCTCGTCTTCCTCCTCATAACTTCCCTCACATTCTCTCTCCTCACTCAAGTGCTCGCAAGGCGATTTTGCGAGTTATCCATCAAATTCGCTCAAATCCCGTGGGAATCAGTTTACATTGCAAGGAGATCAAAGATCCCAGACTAATCCACACCAAAAACGCTTCAAACTTCTCGAATCGAAGGATTTGGTAATCTTTCTCACCAAAACCTAACTCTTCAATTTTCCTTGGTATTGCTCAAATAGCTTGATTCTTTTTGCCACTACATGCTTTCTTGATGTATTCCGTCTACTCTATTTCAATTTTGATTGAGAAACTCCAAATTTCATTTAGCTAGGGTTTGAACAGGCGCATACTGGACTAGTCCATTATCTGTGCGGACAAGTCCTGTACTCCGGACTAGTCTGCACATAAACTACAGACAAGTCTGGTGTATCCTGATCAAATCTCTAGCGTATATCAAATCAATGCTATCCCTTGTCACCAATTCTTATCTATGTCCTGTATCTCTTCTTTGTCAGGGTAATGTCGAACTCAAACGAGAATCTCTCCGACTTTGAGGCTGAAATGGATCAAGAGACATTGCCTCATGCTTCGGAACCTCGTTCCAACAAAAGACAAGAGCAAGCTGTTGAGCCTTCTCCAACTCGACCTCGTGTGAGGCGGAAGGTCCCAGCTAAGAAACCAACTTCCAAGGGCAAGGATGTAGTTGGATCCAGCTCGGCAGCTTCCCGCCGAACTAAGGGCAAAGAGAAAGGAATTGCCTCTGGCCCAATTGGGCCCTTGAAGATGGCTCCTCCAAGACAGATAAATAGAAGTTCTTCAGAAGAGAGATTCAATGGAAAGGGCAGCGATGTCGCGTGGAAGCTCAGGAAGGTTGATGCTTACAGCAGTGGGAAGGTAGTTGTTGATCTGAGGTTTTGGAGTGATTTCCACTCGGACTACTACAACAATGACTACCTCACGATGAAGACTCCAGTAGTTCGCAGCCAATAGATAGATTGGAACTACATTTAAAGGAAGAGTTGTGATGCTTTTGATGAGCTAGTGGACACAGTAGAGAGGCATGGTCTAAAGGATCTGTTATCCTTTAGATACAACTGGAATGATGAAGTAATTGCTCAATTCTTTGCCACTTGCCACTTTGCCAATACGGGTGAAGAAAGGGTAACTTGGATGACTCATGAATCAATCTATTCCATTACTTATGTTGACTTTGCCAAGCTGCTACATCTTGAGAATACCGGGAACCATGAGATCGTAATCCACAATGACAGCCCCTTGGAGAAGAACAAGGTGAAATTCCTCTATGACACTCGTCTTCCTTACTATCCTCCATCAACCAAGAACATGAAGCTGTTCTTTGTTGTCCTGAATCGGGTGCTTCGGAAGACGATTTCTCCTAAGGATGGGGATGCAGGCAGCGTCCAGGGTTAATTGAGAACCTTGATGAAGGTAATAAGCAAGCGGAGAAGATTTGATGTGTTCGACTACATTTGGAATGATAAGGTGAACATATCTTGCACTCTGAACTGTTCCTGTGGCTATGCGCCATATATTATGTTCATGATTGAGAAGGTCACAGGAATTGAGTTTGTGAAGGATGTGGAGCATACTGCTTTAAGGTCTCGGAAGCCATCTCAAGCTGCTCTCCCAAATCCTCCCTCCCCTGCATCAAGTGAAGAGCCCCCAAGGAGAGCCCAAGAAGAAGCAAGGGTGCCCTCTAGCTCTAGGGCCCGTCCATCTCACAAGGGGTCCGCTAGTGGTATAATGAAGTATTTGGTTGCTACCTTTGGTTCTTGCCGCAAATCAGAGGTGAAGATACACAAGATGAACAAGGCGAGAAAGGAGCAAATGCGGTACATGAAGGAAAATGTCAAAGCCATTTGGCAAAAGCTGGAGATTGAACCTGTTGGGTCCCCTGTTATTTCAGAGGACTCTGAATCTGATTTCTCGGAGCTTCCATCTCTCACCAACTCCGAGCTTGCTTACTTTGGCCTTAGGGGCACGACGAGTGGTTCCTCTCCTCCTCCTCCTCAGCCTGATGAAGAATATGAAGAAAGGACCGACAGCGAGTAGATCCCTCCTTCTCTTCCTTTTTGGTGCCTTGACACCAAAGGGGGAGAAATTGAGGGGGAGTCCTAGGTCATAGATCAGGTTGAGAGAGAGAGAGAGTCCTAAACTCTTTTGTGTCTTGCTGCTCTTATTTGGTCTTGTAAAACTTATCTTATGTTTTGATTATGCTTTTGGACATGTATTATGAAGTTCTGATTATGCTTTATGTCTTAAAGTTGCGATGTGTACTTGATAATCTTGATGATGTTATGATTATGCCTTTTACCTCATTCACATCAATATTATTGCTCACACACACACATAGTTTTGCACCCCACCATAAAGAGTACACATATGAGTAGTACTTCTACATTCACAATGTTTCTCAAAACTCATATGTGCACACTTCATGAAAATCTGAATTTTTCATCATATTTGTGTAATCTCAATTGGTTGTCATTAATCACCAAAAAGGGGGAGATTGAAAGTGCATCTAGGCATCCCTTGTGGGTTTTGGCTGATTAATGACAAGGAAATGAGATCCTAACAATATTGTTGAGATGAGCGCCGGTTTTAAAGATTTTAGAAGGAAATTACAAAAGGAAAGGAGAATGAGGATCCAAAAGGAAAAGAGCTCAAGACTTGAAAAGAATAGAACTATTGTGTAAGGAGTGTGTTGGAGAAACACACCCCAAGATCTCAAGTGAAAAAGATTGCACTCACTGCACAAATATCAGGAAGAGCGGACTAGTCCGATATCCACCGAACTAGTCCAAAAACTCTCTGACTAAAATCGGACAAGTGCTCCAAGTGCAGACTTGTCCTCAGCTCTTCACATTTGCACCACACCGGACAAGTCCGGTATCCACTGTACTAGTTTGAAAAGTCTCTGACTAAAATCGGACAAGTCCTCCAAGTGCGGACCTGTCCTTAGTTCTACATGTTTTCACAACACCGGACAAGTCCCATATACATTGGACTAGTCTGAAATCTTTCTGACTAGGATCAGACTAGTACGCACATTAACGGACTAGTTCGGTATCCATCAACACTTAGGGTTTATCACAAATGCACACCGAACTAGTCTGGTGTCCACCAAGGACCACTCCGAACCTCGCAAACGCTAATGGTAACTTTTGGAAACCCTAGTATAAAAAAGGTGCACGACCACACAACAAAAACTCTCGACTTTCTGCACCGTCACACCTCCCAAGAGCCCAAAAATACTTCTCTCCATTCATTCTAAACCAAAAAGGATCAAATCTTTGAGGATTAGGTATTGGAGAAAGGAGAGAACTTGTTCTACATGATCTTGAGCTCTTGGGTTTGATCTCTTGCACACTCTCATTGTTTATTGTACATCTTTTGAGTGTGTTTGGTAGTGTACGATCATTTTAATCTTTGGGGAGCCCTCAACTTGTGAGAAGGCCCCTTGAACAAGTTATTTGCCCCTGTGTGGTTAGTGATTAGGAATCGGTCTCCGTGGCGATTCGATGAGGGAAGGGTTGGTGAGGACCCGGTCCTCCGTGGACTCCTCAATAGGGGATGTAGGTTCCTCCTTGGAATCAAACCTCGGGACAAAATCTTGTGTCTTGTGTTCTTGTTCTATTTTCATCATATTCTAGGGTTTGCATAGTCTTGTGTAATTCACATTGAAACATTAGATCAAACTTGATATTTGCAATATCTTACTTCATTGTCATAATACCCTTAAATTGTCAATTGCTTTCCGCTGCATAGACTACTAGAAGTAAAATTAAAGATCTACTTTTGTTTTCAAGTTCACGTATACCGGACTAGTCCGCAACGTACCAGACTAGCCCAGCCTCCCTGCAATTGATCTGTTTGTTAAGTGTTTCAAGGATCGATAAAAATTCAAAAAGCCTATTGACCCCCCTCTATGCTGCATTCAACAAGACTGTTCTCTATGGATAAGGCAACTCAATCACTTAGTAGGGGTAAGCTACTAAGAACACTCCTCTAGCCTCCTCTTTTATTTGGCCATCACACCTTCTACATTTTTAGTTTATAAAGAATCAGGATGTAACAAGAATGTGTTGGAACTAATGATGGCATCTTATTGCTGTGGTGTTTTATTTGATCCAGTCCGTGATGTTAGATCATGCAGGTAAAGTTGCATTGGCACCTCCAGGACAGGTTTCCTCACACAGATCTCAGTGCACACTACTACAAAACGCTTTATCTCAGGTGGCTCTAAACATATTATCACAAGCAGTTTCAAAATCGCCTGCAACAAGGTGCCTATGAAAATCGGCCATTTTCACAGGAGGCCTCTACAAACCGCTTGTGCTAATGATTTTTTACAAACGGTTCTTTATGTATAATGTGTTGTTTGTGATAGAGCATTATCATAGGCGGTCTTTACGTACAACGTCTGCCAGTGATGAAGCATTGTCACAGAACTAATTAAAGCTATTATTTCTAATTTCCTGCTCAAATTAAAATAACATCAATCACAATATATTTAATGTAATTTATAGTTTATACATAGCAATTCATAGTTTATTAATTGCAAATCAGAGCTTGATACATAGCAATTCATAGTCTCTATATTGCAATATATAGTCCAATTATACATTGCAATTCATAGTTGATACATTGCGATTCATAGTTTCTCTCAGGCTCACATCTAATATTAATAGCTGATACATTGCAATTAATAATTTGCTCTCCCTAACATTGCAATGAATAGGAAACGGCAGTGTTCCTTTAATCTGGATCGAGCTGCAACTATTTCACCAAGATTTTCAAACTGCAATTTGAGTCCTTGACAGTCATTGGCAGTGCTGGTTTGAATCAAACTCTGGAAGACATGACTCCAAATATGAATTAACTACCATGAAGGACTAAGTACAACCAAACCGCATATACACACTCAATATACTCTGATCTTATTGTTGAAGTTCCACCTCCTAATTTGAGGAAAAATGTCTTTTCCATTTCCAGCTTTAAGCGTCAAAAAGAAGATATAATCATATTTGTAGCATCAACGTTTTATCACCATAATGTATAGTTGGAAAAATATTTAAAAATAAATAATTATAACCAACCTTAAGGGTCTGCAATACTCTACCATCCAACTTTAATATAGATCGAGATGCAATCACTTCACCAAGCTTTCCAAACTGCAATTCATATTCTCAAAATGAATTGAATGTTAGGTTATTGCAGGGCCGGGAGCAAAAATTGTCCATAAAGACAAAGAGGGAAGACACTACTTTCACACTATCATAACCATCAATGACGACTGATAAATTCTCCATAGTCTGTTCTACGAGATAACACATATGAACATTCTAAGAGAAGTGATGCAAAATCAAAAACTAATGTCATTAATTGCCTTTGTTTCCATACCTCAAGATTGTCGAGCCAAACATCCAAAAGTACGACAAACATGTCATTAACTGCCTTTATTTCTAGAGAAAAGGAGCATATGCATCCACTCCATATCCATATCTAGTGCATGAATAGCATAATAACATGTTTGTCGATGGTGAGGACGATGAGGGTAAGGACGGTGCTCGGCGGCGACGGCGACAAGAGCGGCCACGGTAAGGCGAGGGTGGCGAGGGAGAGGGCAGCGAGGGTGAGGGCAGCAAGGGCGAGTACGGCGAGAGTGATGACACTACTACAAAAAGCATTTTTACAGGCGCCTCAATTTTTCAAACACAGGCGGTCCTTAAAAATATGCGACTGTGATGACGAATGATATAATAATCGTCTGTGATGAAAGAACAACACAGGCGGATTTTAAAGAACAACCGTCTGGGTAAATACATGATCTTCACAATCGGTTCTTAATTAAGAACCGCCTGTAATGCAATGAACTTCACAGTCGGATTTTAAGAAACAACCGCCTGGGTAAATACATGATCTTCACAGACGGTTATTAATTATTAACCGTCTGTAATGCAATGAACTTCACAGACGGATTTTAAGAAACAACCGCCTGGGTAAATACATGATCTTCATTGGCGGTTCTTAATTAATAACCGTCTGTAATGCAATGAACTTCACAGATGGATTTTAAGGAACAACCATCTGGGTAAATACATGATCTTCGTTGGCGGTTCTTAATTAATAACCGTCTGTAATGCAATGAACTTCATAGACGGTTCTTGATTAACAACGGCCTGAGAAGATCATGTATTTTCAGTGGCAGTCATTGTTTAATTATCATAAGCGGTTTTCATTGAAATTACAGGGATGTAGTTGCAATTATCACAACCGTATGTAGTTGTGCAGGCAAAATTGTATCAGGAAAAAACACAGATGAGCTAGCGGATACTAGTACAGTAATGCATTATAGGAAATGCTCGATCACCAGTGAGGCTGGCTTAATTATGATAATACACCATTAGAGGCTTTACAATTGTTCAAAGATAATTTGTTTACACACTGAACAAAAATCATGCTACATTCATTGTAGATCGACGATGAAGCTCCCATCGATCAATCTAAATTGTACCGTCCTGCTTGCTCCCGAACACGTCTCTTATATTCCGCTGGATCCTAAAAATATTGACATTATTTAAATTAACAAATATCGAAGGAGGAATGAATAACCTACATTGGTCACTAAGTCAAAGTGTCATCTAACCTTGATAAGTAGATTATAGCAATCATTTTCAACATCAGGCACATTTGGCTGATGCAGCAAAGGCTGAACTTCAAGTAGTATAGTTTTGATTGTAAAAGCACTGCACCACCCCTACGAAATATAATTTAAGCAATATAAGAAACCAGTTCAAATAAGTTCGACAACAATTATAAGTAATAGTTACATGAACAAAATAGGTCTATCTTACAGTCTCTTGATCAAGAATCCCGATGCAGAGTGCTCCCGAACGATGGACATTTGGGTGGAAGAACCCAATTGGAAAGGCGCATCTTGGAGGCACCAAGGGATAGTCCTCAGAGAAGGAGATTGTCAGGGGGTAGTAACCATCTTCCCATTCAGTCTGCAAAAGAAATTTATTAATAGGAGGATGATGGTTAAACTCATATTGTGCTTGTTCTTCATGACTTACCCCTTCTTTACTGGGGACGATGCACTGCCACTTCAATAAATCTCCCGATTTAGGCTTTGCAGAGAAACCCTACGCGGAGAAATTGAAAATACCAAAAACAAACAACACGGAAAAACAAACTACAGTTAAGTTCATCAGTCCATTACAGATACATATGTATATACAACTATGTGACCGGTGTGCCGTATGTACATACATGGGGATGGTTCTTGTGCCACGCCAAGCGCTCCTCCTTCAATCGGCTACACGCCCGAGACATCATTATCTAAAAGACCAAACTTCCAAACTTCCAAATCATTGAGTCCAAACGCATGTGTACACAAATGCAAAAGGACACAATCCATATACCAACATTGTTCTAAGTTGATTTCAGAAGATACAAATATATACAATATATATCATCTCGCATTGCTATATACATTTTTTCCAGCATTGACATCTTCTCGCATATAGGGTTTCAAATTCTTTTTAATGCTTCTCTCTACGTGCTTGATGTTTTCTGGTTCGGTGAAAAGGTACATCTCTTCATACTGATTATATTCCTCTTCATTATCTCCCACATTATCAACCCCAACAATATTTTGCTTTCCAGAAACAACTACGTGCAACTTCTCAGTTTTTGGATCTTGAACATAAAAAACTTGTGCAACATTATCGGCGAGAACCCACGGGTCATCTTTGTAACCCACTTTATTCAAGTCTACCAATGTCAGCCCGTAATTGTCCACTTTCAAACCATCAGGATGTTTGACCCATTGGCACTTAAATACGGGCATTACCATTCTTTCGCCATAATCGAGTTCCCATATTTCCTCTATGAACCCGAAGTATGTGGTCTTCTGCCCTTGTG
This sequence comes from Tuctoria greenei, assembly GCA_036927565.1. NCBI lineage: Eukaryota > Viridiplantae > Streptophyta > Magnoliopsida > Poales > Poaceae > Tuctoria > Tuctoria greenei. Next base: position 152,560,237 of record JAYESD010000011.1, read on the forward strand.
AATCATAAGCCTCAATACGAACACCACTATTTTGTGCAACACTCTTACCGTCTTTTTCTTTAGTGTAAAATGTGTAACCATTGATGTCATATGCTTGCCATGATGTTACCAAAGCAAATGGGCCACAAGCTAACTTCTTCATTGTTGCCTCTTCTATAGTGTTTCCGTATGATATATTTTTGTCCATTAACCATTCAGTGAAACATCTTCTGTGCTCTTTCATGATCCAGTCCTCTTTGCGGTCTTGGTTTTTATCACGAATTTCAATTTGGTGTTCCTCGATGTATGGCTCAGCTATTGCGAGCTGTTGTAGTACACCAAAATGTGCACGGTGTACATTCTTGTAATCTTGAACAATAAAAGTTTTCTTACCCACTTTGCCTCTCCCACGTAGTCTACCCTCATGTACCGGTATAGGCACACCTATCGATTTTCCATCTTTGATGTAATCAGCGCAACCCTCAATCACTTCTTCAGTGGTGTATCCTTCCATAATTGAACCCTCTGGGTGAGCACGGTTCCGCACATAACCTTTTAATACTCCTAAATATCTCTCCAACGAAAACATATGATGTAAATATAGTGGCCCCAATGCTTTTATCTGATCAACAAGATGTATGATTAGGTGTACTTGCATATCAAAAAAGGATGGTGGCAAACACATCTCAAGCTTGCACATTGTCTCGACGATGTATGTTTTCAGATAGTCTAAATCTTCACGTGCTATCACCTTTTGCGATACTGCATTGAAGAAGTAACACAAATGTGTGATGACAACTTTTATATGCTCAGGTTTGATTACTCTTATTGCAATGGCAAGGAAAATTGTCATCATCATGTCACAGTCGTGAGAATTATAACCGAATAAAGACAAGTCTTTCATCGAGACTAGTTTGCGGATATTGGATGAGAAACATGTGGGCACTTTGATCCCACGCAAGCATTCGCAAATTGCTTTTTTCTCTTCTAGCGTCAAGTTGTAGCTGGCTGGGGGAAGGTAATGCTTCCCGTTCGCCTTTTCTACTGGATGAAGCTCTGGTCTCAAATCAAGATTTACTAGGTCCATACGTGAATTTAATCCGTCCTTTGTTTTCCTCGGCATGTCCAGCAAGGTCCCAATGATGCTGTCAAATACATTCTTTGTAACGTGCATCAAATCAATACTATGGCAAAATTCCAGATTCTTCCAATACGGAAGATACTTGAAAAAAATTGATTGTTTCTTGAAAGCCATGTCAGTTGTATCATCCGAAGATGTACTTTTCTTTCTCTTAATTCCTTTACTCTTTTTTCCCTTACCGAAAGCAATATGAATCTTCTTGACCATTTCAAACACAAGTTTTCCACTGTAAGGTTTCGGTGCAGTATCTTTTTCGATTTTGTTATCAAATTGTTCTTTCATCTTCCTATACTTGTGTGTATCTGTCAAGAACCGTCGATGTCTCATGTACACCGTCTTTCTGGATGAAGTGAGGTATAGAAATCCAGTTCTATCCACACTCCTAACGCAACATTTCTTCCCTTTCATTTGTCCCGATAATGTAAACACTCCGGGATAATCATGCACGGTAACGAATATCATTGCTCTTAGCGTGAAATACTCCCGCTTGTACTCATCCCATGTATGTACCCCTTCATTCCACAATTTTGCCATATCTTCCATTAAAGGTTCCAAGAACACATCAATTTCGATGCCGGGTTGTTTCGGACCATGGATAAGAACAGATAATAAGATATATTTCCTTTTGTGACACAACCACGTCGGTAGGTTGTACATAGTTAAGACCACGGGCCATGTGCTATGTATGCTCCTTTTTCACCAAACGGATTCATTCCATCTGTACCCAAGGCAAACCTCACATTTATGATTTCCTTCGCAAATTCTGGATACTGAATATCATAATTTTTCCACTGCGTTGCATCACCAGGGTGTCGTATATGTTTTTCATTCTTCTTGCGTTGCTCGGAATGCCAACACATAAGTTCAGCCTCCCTAGGGTTTGAGAACAAACGCTTCAAGCGATCAATTATCGGAAGGTACCACATCACCAATGCAGGAATTTTTCTCTTATTCTTCCCGTCTGCATCGCCAGAAGTATCGTCATCGTCACCTTCAGGACCAATAATAAACTTCTTATTCTTCTGAGTCTTTTTCATGTTGATAACATACTGGTGATTGTAGTCCTTCTTGTATCTACTGACACCACAAATGGGGCATCTAGTTGCGAGCTCATGCTATTTGCGATACAGAATACAATGGTTCACAAAAGCGTGTATTTTTGTCACACCTAGTGCCATCGGGCAAAGAAGTTTCTTTGCTTTATAAGTGCTTCTGGGCAGTTTATTTGGATTTGGAAGAATTTCTGCTAGAAGATTCAAAAGATCAGAGAAACTACAATCGGACCATCCGTGCGTAGCTTTCAACTTTAGTAGTTCTAAGACTGAACGCAATGTAGTAAACTCTTTATCACAACCGTTTGATTCATCATATAAAAGCTCTATCGCCGCATTCTGCAATGTCTCCATTTTACTTAAACCTTTGCTTGCTCCCATAGAAGTCAGTACATATGGTTCAATGTGACGCAACATCTCCTCACAACCGAACTCATCATCATCATCACCAGCTTGATTGTCACTACCATCATCGATATGAACATTATCATCATCTGAGCCTCTCTCATTATCTTTATCCACATCATGTGTATCTAACTCACCATGCTCTGCCCATATTGTGTAGTTATTTTTGAAACCTCTTTTCACCAAATGAGATTGGATTACTGTAGTATCTGTCCAAGCAATCTTATTTTTGCAGTCGATACATGGACATAATATGTCATCTATCTTTTGCAACTTCGCATGTCTCTTGGATGCTTCAATAAAATTTGCAACATTACGAATGTACATAGGATCGGGTCTTGGCATGTTATACATCCACGCTCGACGGTCCATGCTTCAATAATAGAATTTTTGTCAGATTTACAAAATTTGGCCACAAATATTCTCTAAAGGTCTTCTATAAAATGAATTTACAGAGACATAACAAGTATGATTAGGGCGACTAATGTAGGAGACGGGCGACGTCTTGAGGCGGATGGAGTCAAAGGGGGAAACAAGCCCAGTAGCATGGGCTAGGTCTGGGTGGGATCCGGTCCGTTATATCGAGAAACAGGCCCAGATGCATCTTATATATATTACAATAGCATCTGTTAATTAAACATCATATTCATGTCACATAATAGGTACAAAAAGGAAACAATCCATATAGTCCATACATCAATATACCAGAACACAATCCATACAATCCTTACACATGCAAAAGGACAGAATCCATATACCAGAACACACAAAACTAACAACTTATCAGCTAATGAAAATATACAAAGAAAAAGTAAGAAAACTACATTTACCTTGCAGAGGCGTCAGCACGGTGGGGAGGCGTCAGCACGGTGGGCCGGCTGGGTGGAGAAGTGGCGGTGTGAGGTTGAGCGGCGGCGCGGCAGTATGGGCTGGGCGGCGGAGCGGCGGCGCGGCGCAGGGGAAATTCAACAGCCTGGCGGCGTCGATATAAATTCTCCAGGGTTGCATTTTGACTGCGGTGAGGGGTCCTTATATAGATGTCGTTTTTTCACAGGCGGTTTTTAACTTTATCGCATGCGGGTTTTACTTACCAACCGCCTGAGAAGATGTTTATTAATTAAGAAGTAAATATCTTCACAGGCTGTTGGTACTTAATAACCGCCTAAGAAGATTTTTATCTCAGGCGGGTATTACTTAACAACCGTCTGAGATAATGCCAACTGAACAAAATATTTTTAAAACTTGTATAGCTGACATTGTAATGTTTTGGTAAATATCAAATTAATTTCTACTCACATATTATTCACATTTGTGTATCTCATAAAAAAAAGTTCCTTCACTCAAAATTGTTGGTATGAACATATTTGTATAATTTATACATGTATGAATTTTTTAAATTTTTTTAAAAGCACTCCAACATGTAAAACTTCAAATTATCTACCAGTATTCATTGACACTTGATTGAAATATGTACAAAACACAAGAAATATGTACAAGAACACTTGATTGAAATCCGAAAACTACACTACGGCCCCGCCTCCCCCATCCTCTCCGCCAACTTCTCAAACCACACCAAGCGGTCCTCCTCCGACTCGTCGTCGTCGTCGTTGTCGTAGTCGTCACCATGGTGGTGGTCGCCGTCGTCATCGCCGTCGTCGGAGGACGACTCGTCGTCATCATCGTCATCATCGTCGTCGTCGTCGTCGTCCTCCTCCTCCTCCTCCTCCTCCTCCTCCTCCGGCGACTATGCAGAGGTCGGCTGCTCCGGCCGAGCCGATTGCTCCAGCTGTACCGGTGGCTCCAGCTGCACCGGTGGTGGACCGCGCTAGTCGTCGTCATTCACCCTCTCGGGGGAGCTGCAGCGTATCCGCTTGCAGGGTGGCTGCCTCGGCGGGCTAGGTGGCGGAAGGTTAGCCATGGCTGTGGTGGTTCGTCGGCGCCGGGCTAGGAGAGGTGGAACGATGGAAGAAGAAGAAAGGAGTGCAAAAGTTCTGTGCTTGTACATAACCGACGACGCGCCTTATATATGGTCTGTGCGGAGTAGACGAGGGAGCGGTTCGTTTCCCGCGCATTGAACTCTTTGCAGACCTCGTGCGGCGCACAATTAAACAACTGTGGAAGACGATCTTGAGAGATCCTTCCGTCGCACGCGTCCCTGCACCACGGCTTCTTAACTTCTCCGCAGACCTCGTGCAGCGCGTCAGTTAATTAACATCTTCTCAGGCCGTTAATTAACATCTTGTAGTTTCAAAAATGTTTATCTTAGGCGGTTATTACTTAATAACTACCTGAGATAATGCCTGATACTGTTCTTCAGTTTCCTTATCCCTTGCTTCTTTTTTATTTAGATTCCAATATAAATACTCAAACATGTTTACATTCTGCAAATTGTGTTCAAATTCGATGATTCTTTCTTCTACATTTGTATAAAATTAACATCTACCAACTGAACAAAATATTTTGTTCATTGCGCATTGAACTATTTGCAGACCTCGTGCGGCGCACAATTAAACCACTACGGAAGACGATCTTCAGAGATCCTTCCGTCGCACGCGTCCCTGCACCACGGCTTCTTAACTTCTCCACAGACCTCGTGTGGCGCATCAGTTAATTAACATCTTCTCAGGCAGTTGGTACTTACCAACCGCCTGAGAATATATTTATCTCGGGGACGGCTGTTACTTACCAACCGCCTGAGATAAGCCCATGGAGTTCCCCTTGCCGCACGATATTGCGGTCCTGATCGCGGGGTGGGTCGCCGCAACCTCCACCCAGCCCATGGACAACCTATCCAGTCTGCGCGCCACCTGCAAGGCCATGCACGCGGCGTGTCGTGATCCTACCGTGGGTAGGCGCGTGGCGCTGGAGCGGGAGAGCAGCTGGGAGTGGTTCCAACGGCATGAGAACGGGAGCTACGACGCCCTCGTGGAGCGCCTGGCCAATGTGGGCAACCCTCATGCGTGCTATGTCACCGGGTTCGACCTCGTCTTAAACTACGGCCGCGCGCAGGCACAGCGGGGCACCCAGTTCCTTGCCCGGGCGGCCGCGAACGGCCACAAGGTGGCGGCCTACGTCCTCGCCATGCTCCGCTACAACGCCGACCGCGGCGACCGCGACACCCTCGAGTATATCTGGCAGGTCGAAGGCGAGGCCCACGTTGGCGACAACACGGTCGGGTCCGTCGCGATGAAGAGGACCAACAAGGAGTGTTGCCGGTGTCGGAATCAAGCCATGAAGAGGCTCGACGTTTTCGTGAGCTGGAGGTTACTGTGTAGGCCTCCTCCCGGACCGCCGCCGGTGGCGCTTCCCGACATTGACGATGGCGTTTGCCGCTGCCCAACAGGGGGGAACCAGGGGCCTGCCCGCTGCGGCAGGCGAGGGAGGTCCGAGACCATCTTCTGTACTGAGAATTGTAGGATTGAGCGCGGGTATGACCTGTTCTCCCATAACGTGTAGTACTCTATGGGTTATATTAAAAATGTCCACTGAAAAAGTAAATGAAAAAATCATTATATTCATCAAGATAGAAAAAGGAAAAATAGCATTTGTTGTATGTTTTTTATGTTCTAACCAATTTCAAAGAATTTATGAAGTGAAATTTAATGGTAACCTTTACTTATCAATAATATTACAAGAAAGTGGATTTTTGCCTATTAAAGGACCACATTTAATCAAGAATATTAATTAAGAAGAAGTAAATATCTTCACGGGCGGTTGGTACTTAACAACCGCCTGAAAATATGTTTATCTTGGACGGGTATTACTTAACAACCGCCTGGGATAATGCCCGATACTGTTCTTCAGTTTCCTTATCCCTTGCTTCTTTTTTATTTAGATTCCAATATAAATACTCAAACATGTTTCGATTCTGCAAATTGTGTCCAAATTCGATGATTCTTTCTTCTACATTTGTATAAAATTAACATCTACCACCTGAACAAAATATTTTTAAAACTTGTATAGCTGACATTGTAATGTTTTGGTAAATATCAAATTAATTTCTACTCACATATTATTCACATTTGTGTATCTCATAAAAAAAGTTCCTTCACTCAAAATTATTGGTATGAACATATTTGTATAATTTATACATGTATGAATTTTTTTAATTTTTTTAAAAGCATTCCAACATGTCAAATTTCAAATTATCCACCATTCTAACTAAATGCCCATATTCATATGAGGCATTCATCAAATAATGAACACACATTGATTCAAAAAAATTTAAAAAAATATGAAAAAATTTGTAGAGGTTGGTATGATGAGTAAAAATGTCCACTGAAAAATAAATGAAAAAAGAATTATATTCATCAAGATAGAAAAATGAAAAATAACATTTGTTGTATGTTTTTTATGTTCTGACCAATTTCAAAGGATTTATGAAGTGAAATTTAATGGTAACCTTTACTTATCAATAATATTACAAGAAAGTGGATTTTAGCCTTTTAAAGGACCACATTTAATCAAGAATATTAATTAAGAAGAAGTAAATATCTTCACAGGCAGTTGGTACTTAACAACCGCCTGAAAATATGTTTATCTCAGGCAGGTATTACTTAACAACCGTCTGGGATAATGCCCGATACTGTTCTTCAGTTTCCTTATCCCTTGCTTTTTTTTTATTTAGATTCCAATATAAATACTCAAATATGTTTAGATTCTGCAAATTGTGTCCAAATTCGATGATTCTTTCTTCTACATTTGTATAAAATTAACATCTACCACCTGAACAAAATATTTTTAAAACTTGTATAGCTGACATTGTAATGTTTTGGTAAATATCAAATTAATTTCTACTCACATATTATTCACATTTGTGTATCTCATAAAAAAAAAGTTCCTTCACTCAAAATTGTTGGTATGAACATATTTGTATAATTTATACATGTATGAATTTTTTTAATTTTTTTAAAAGCATTCCAACATGTCAAACTTCAAATTATCCACCATTCTAACTAAATGCTCATATTCATATGAGGCATTCATCAAATTATGAACACACATTGATTCAAAAAAATTTAAAAAAATATGAAAAAATTCGTAGAGGTTGGTATGATGAGTAAAAATGTCCACTGAAAAAATAAGTGAAAAAAGCATTATATTCATCAAGATAGAAAAATGAAAAATAGCATTTGTTGTATGTTTTTTATGTTCTGACCAATTTCAAAGGATTTATGAAGTGAAATCTAATGGTAACCTTTACTTATCAATAATATTACAAGAAAGTGGATTTTTGCCTTTTAAAGGACCACATTTAATCAAGAATATTAATTAAGAAGAAGTAAATATCTTCACAGGCGGTTGGTACTTAACAACCGCCTGAAAATATATTTATCTTAGGCGGGTATTACTTAACAACCGCCTGGGATAATGCCCGATACTGTTCTTCAGCTTCCTTATCCCTTGCTTCTTTTTTATTTAGATTCCAATATAAATACTCAAACATGTTTAGATTCTACAAATTGTGTCCAAATTCGATGATTCTTTCTTCTACATTTGTATAAAATTAACATCTACCACCTGAACAAAATATTTTTAAAACTTGTATAGCTAACATTGTAATGTTTTGGTAAATATCAAATTAATTTCTACTCACATATTATTCACATTTGTGTATCTCATAAAAAAAGTTCCTTCACTCAAAATTTTTGGTATGAACATATTTGTATAATTTATACATGTATGAATTTTTTTAATTTTTTTAAAAGCATTCCAACATGTCAAACTTCAAATTATCCACCATTCTAACTAAATGCTCATATTCATATGAGGCATTCATCAAATTATGAACACACATTGATTCAAAAAAATTTAAAAAAATATGAAAAAATTCGTAGAGGTTGGTATGATGAGTAAAAATGTCCACTGAAAAAATAAATGAAAAAAGCATTATATTCATCAAGATAGGAAAATGAAAAATAGCATTTGTTGTATGTTTTTTATGTTCTGACCAATATCAAAGGATTTATGAAGTGAAATTTAATGGTAACCTTTACTTATCAATAATATTACAAGAAAGTGGATTTTTGCCTTTTTAAAGGACCACATTTAATCAAGAATATTAATTAAGAAGAAGTAAATATCTTCACAGGCGGTTGGTGCTTACCAACCGCCTGAGAATATACTTACCAACCGCCTGAGATAATCTTCTTCTCAGACGTGAAATTTTAATTAACGATGAACACACTACACATTCATTCATTCACACAGTTGAAGAACACACAAGATACTCATTCATTAACAATATTCAATCACACATCTCACAAAAGAACACACAAGATGCATAATATTTACACAAGAACACACAAGATACACAAGTAATATTCAATCACATAGATGAAAAAAGATAGATTTCATTCATTAACAATATTTACAAAACAGAAGCAACTAAAAACAACAAAAAGAAAAACTAATTAAATCCTACTCCTACTCCTCTTCCTCCTCCTCCTCCTCGTCCTCCGGCAGCGACTCCGGCACCAGTGCAACAGGAGACAAGGCCGGCTGCACCGGCTGCACCGGCTGCACCGGCGGTGCAACCCCGAGGTTGCTAGCCGTCGCCTCCACCAGCGTTCTACGGCCCTCGGGGCCAAGAACCTGGGCCATCGTCGCGAACAGAATGTCGAGACAATCAGCCACCCCCGTGAGGGCGTAGAGGTAGTGGCCCATGGTACTCATTCCAGTGTACTCTGGAAGGGTACCCAGCCCCAAGGCACTCATGGCGCGAGACGTATTGTTGTACGCCTCTCGCGCCATGAGGAGGCGCTGCTCGGTGTTGATCTTCTCGGGGGAGCTGCAACATAGTTTCTTGCAAGGTGGCTCCCTCGGAGGGCTTGGCGGCGGAAGGTCGGCCATAGTGGTGTTGGGTCGTCGGAGCGGAGGAAGACGAAGAAAACAAGAGGATTCAAAGTGAGCGATGCGCTTGTGAGCGATAGCGCGTCTTTAAGGCCGCGCGGAGTGGAAAAGAAAGGTCGCGCCTCGGGGAAAAGAAAGGTCGCGCACGGTTGGTGAGGGGTCTTTATGTAGGCGTTCATCAAATTAAGAAGAAGTAATATCTTCACAGGCCCATGTTTAACTCAGGCGGGTGTTACTAACCAACCGTCTGAGATAATTGTATCTTCTCAGGCGGTTGGTAAGTAAAATCCGACTGAGGTAACAATCTTCTCTGACGGTCAGTACTTAAAATCCGCCTGAGAAAATGTGAGTCTATATATACCCCTCGACGGCATTGGAAAAACCTAACTCGGGCGAAACACTTAGACGCCGTTAGTCTGCCAAAATTTCATTTGCCGCCAAGTGTTCGCCCTCGTCACTTCCAGGTACGCCGCCGAGCTTCGCCGTCGCCACCGAGCTTCGCCGTCGCCGCTGAGCTTCGCCCTCCTCACTTCCAGGTACGCCGAGCGAAGCCATTTCTGTCGCCGCCGAGCTTCAAGGTAAACCCTAAACCCTTCGACCTTCCATCCTCCTTCGCCGTGCCGCCTCCCTCCCCGCCCTCGCTGCCGCCTTGCATATCCTTGGTTAGGTTTCGGGAATTAGAAAATGGTAGGCATCCTTGGTTAGGGTTCGGTGGAATTCGAAAAACTGTCAAGTTTGGTGGCATCTTTGGTTAGGGTTCGGTGGGGCAAGATTTATGTGGATGGTTATATCACGATAAATTGGTAGTTTGTTTTGTGTGTTTGAAACTGTGAAATTAGTAGCATTTCATCTTCCGGTAGTTTGCAGAGATAAAACTGTCAAGTTCGAATGAATAGGAGTTACTCCCGTCATCGTGGATGGTTATATCACGATAAATTGGTAGTTGGTTCTGTGTGTCTGAAATTGTTCTGACACATTAGTGGTAAACATGATTCTAGACTCTAGTAACGGCAGTATATTCCCTATTTCTGTCATCGGCCTTGCATATGCCACATAATTCTCTATTAGGGGCAAGATTTAGCTATATTTGGTTAAGTTGACCAAATTTGGCTAATTTTGGCTAAGTTACATTAGATATAGTTATACTTGACTAATTTTGACTAAGTTATGCTATATTTAGCTATATTTGGCTACTTTTGCTTAGAGTTAGCTATGCTAGACTAAGTTTGGCTAAGTTTGCTTTTATTTCTCTAAGTTTCATTTGAGTAATTGTAGCTAATCTATGCTACCAAAGATGTCTGCACTTGTGGCTCCATCAGCTTCATTTGAGCAATTGTACCTAATCTGAGCTACCAAAGTTATGCTATATTTAGCTCTGAAGCCAAACAAGTTGCTGGCCAACTCATTTGTGCTGCCAGGAGCATCCTCACGCCCATATCTAGGTACCACTAGGTGTGGCGATGGAGTCTGAGCATATGATGCCGATCTCTATGATACAAGAATTTAGTTAGACCTATATAACTTCAAGAATGTGTTTTGGCTAAATTTACTTAATTGAGCCAAAATTGAGAAAATTTGTTTTAAATATGACCAAATTTAGTTATGCCATTTATTAGATTTTTTGTCTTATTAGATCTAGCATGGAAAGCCCTAAGAAGACTGGTCCTGATAGTAACAACAAAGAAGACAATATGGAGTTTACTGACTCCAGCAGTTCAGGCTCCTATCACAGTCCTTCGGATCCTTTTCGGAATATAAAAATTAAAAAGACTTCAGTGGATCTAGACCCAGAATATGATCCTGCCGACGAGGTATGGATCACTAATCTTAACTTCAGCAGTTCAAGTTAATGTTGGTTGTCAAGTATACGAAGTCTTATAATTTTTTTCTACCTAGATTAATCTCGAAGACAATGAGGTGACATCGGCTCCTAAAACCGCAGAAGGTTCTCCAATGGATGAATCCTCAGCTTCACTCAAGCGGAAACGAGGGCAACGAGGTCCCAATAAGGGTCCATTGGACCGCATCATGTACATAACAAGGGTCGATCCAGGTGGGCTTCCCCAAGAACCACTGGATTCAGTTACCAAGTACGGTAATGCATGCGGTTTTCTTGTTAGGGAGGTTGTGCCGATCAAAACCGAGAATTGGAGGAAATTACCCGAGCATACCAAGAATGAGTTGTGGGAAAATATAAAGAAACAATTCAAGTTCCCAAAAGACACAGAAGAAGATGTAAAGAAAGCAACATTGGTCTCTTGCGGCAAGAAGTTTCGATGCTGGAAGAGTGAAATGAATGCTTATGTTAAGGCCGATAAGGTCCCTAGCCCGAGGAAGATGGGAAAAATCACAGAAGCTCAGTGGCAAGAGTTTGTTCGTCAAAAGAGCACACCTGATGCTAAAGCTCTAAGTGCAACTAGGTCAGAGCTTGCAAAAAAGAACAAATACCATCATCGCTTGGGGTCTGCCGGATATGCCCCCAAAGTCCAAAAATGGAATAAGATAATAGACAAAATTCTTAGTAAGGGCAATCCTCACCCATTAGAAGGGTGCGATGAGCGAACTCAACGCTGGGTCTTTGCTCGGTCAGGTTTGACCAGCGAGGGCAAACTTGAAAAGCCTGACTCTCTGAATGAAGTAGAGGATAAAATGAAAGAAGTAATTGAAAAGCAACAGAAGGGTCTCTTCAAGCCGAAGAGGGAGAATGACCAACTTACCGCTATCTTAGGAAACCCTGAACACAGCGAACGGGTTCGAGCGGTCTCTTCTCAAATGTCTTGGCTGATGGTTTCCCTAAAGATAAAGACACATATAGAAGACGTGAGAAGTTTAAGAAAACACTTGATGAAACGATTGCTCAAAAGGTCAAAGAAAATATGCAAGAAATAATGGAACAACTTAGACAATCAGGACAATTAGTGGCACCGAGTACAATGATGGTTCCGGTGCAAAAGGAGCAATTAGTATCTCCAACTGCCTACCCTAGCAGCGTTGGTTCCGTGCCAGGCTCAGGGTCAGCCCATAAGTTCCCTGTCGATGATATTGCTAACGACAAATCTTGTCATCTTCTTATCCCGATAGGCAGAGCAGGGAACAAAACCAAACAGGTTGCCACTACTATGGCAAAGCCTGATGGTGACTTCAACGGGAATCCACTTCTATTGTATTATTTTGTGGTGCAAGTTCTTCAGATCATTGATAATGATTATGAAGATTATGAAATAGACCACGTCACACCTGAGGGGATCGCGACTCTGGGGCAGGCTGTCAACCAATTAATCCTTTGGCACCAACGCGATATCGTGTTGGACGATGAGCCAATTTCTAGCCCCGTCGCATCTCCAAATACTGCAACCCCATCTTCTAAGGCGAAAGTGCATGAAGATCCACTCCCAGTCCAGGAAGATCCACTCCCCCTATGTCTGAGCAAGGATGATATCCAAGAGCAACAAGTTGGACAACAACTTCAAGCAGTACCAGAGCAAGCTGTTGCTAGTAAAGAGCAACTAGTTGAGCAACAGCTTGAAGTAGTACTAGAGCCAGCTGCTCGGAGTAAAGAGCAATCAGTTGAACAACAGGTTCAACAACAAGCCAGTGTCCAACTTCCGACGACTACTCCTCGATCATCAGTGCCTGTCAAAGTTAGCGCATACGAAAATAAGAAACCTTCATCAGAAGTGTCAAAGTATTTGGAAGCTATGAAGGAAAATATTAGAAAATCGAGTGCATCTCATTCTTCTCATGAGCCAGCATTAGAAGATATCGAGGAGTGGGAAGAAGACGGTGTCATGTATAATCGGCGGACGGCTTTAGTTAAACCAGGAGTTCCAATATACAAGCTTGAGGATGTTCCTCCTAAATTTGAGAATGGGAAGACGTTCATGACATCCGTACAACTTAGCAAACAACCCGTCCAGCTCAGAAGAATGCATGAGTGGTACATCACTGCCAGCACAAAATTTGGTCTTAATTGCGTCACATTTCGTATTCCAAAAGAAGCATTCTGGAGCACTAGAGTAGATAAACGACTCATTTTATTTGAAGAGCTACTTTCCCTTTTCCATCGGGGCATGCTAGATATCAACCTGCTGCTCGTCTGGTGCTTGTAAGTGCTCTAATATTTTGTATTTGCTTTTCTTACTACACGCATACGCATTTCATGAGATTATAACAATTCTGGACTTCTTCAATAGGATGCAATACATGGATAATGTAAAGTTGGCAGGCAAGACAGGTATCCTTGACCCTACTAGGATTGCAAAGTCGCTATTCGACGTCCAGGCGAATCGAGAATCAAGCCAGTACAAACACATGAAAAAAAGATTTTGAAAGAGCAATTGCAAAACTTAAGAAGGATAGAAAGGCAGAAGTTGCAGCTTACGTAGGACATGCGATGTTTAACTTTGTCAGAGACGACAAGGACCTTGTAAAGGCTCCGTACCACTTCGAGTAAGTTCGACACATGACATTGAAATAGCAATTATTGGTAATTGTTAACACGTGTGCTTGTATGTTTGCAGTAATCACTACATAATGATCTTCATCAAGCCAACGCAGGGAATGGCAACAGTCTTGGACTCGGCCGATTACCCACCAGATTGTTACAAAGATTTCCTTTCCATTTTGAAAAAGTACATTTATTCAATAATTTTAATTTACGCACATTTAGAATGTGTTGACAAGTTTTATATGACATTTCTTGTATTACAGCGCTTGGCAGTTTTACGCGAAGCTTGGCGGTCAGAGACCTCCTAATACGAATGCATTGGACATTAAAACGTATTATGCTTGTCCGAAGCATCCTGCTAGGAGTGTCTTATGCGGGTATTATGTATACAAGCATCTTCGGACCGCCGTCGTATATAGAGTCAATCGTGAGGATGTAAGTTATCCTTAATGTCGATACCTTATTTTCTTACTTTTGTGTTTCATTTTCATTGTAACTAGCATAGTTTAATGCTTATATTCTCTGCTGTTCAATATTACCTGAAACATTATTTTCATATTTTGATTCCAACTTCAAAATTCAATTGCTCATAGTACAACTGCTACAAAAATACCTACTAAATTTTTGTATACTCTCACTTTGATCTATACTTTGAGATTGTTCAAACCAACACATTCTAAACCTTGTTATGTGTTATATTGCAGCACAAGAAGAATCTAAACGAAGAATGACCGGTTTGTAGAAGTATTCCTGATGGAGGAGCCGACAGGATTGCTTCTGAACTCTGTCAGTTCATTCGTCGCAAAATTTTGCACAAAAAAGGGAAGTTCTTTGATAAGAATGGTTCAGCAGCTGATGTGCCAGAACTTTGCGACTATGCCAATATAAACAGTTTTTAGTGAAAACTTGTAAACTTTGAGATGAATTGTATCTGTAACTTGTGCATTTGTATATTGTTTTAGTGAAATTGACTTCTGTGATGATAATATTGTTGACTTTTGTTCTGTGATGATATTGTTGTTTTTTGTTCTGTGATTATACTGAATTGACCTGGAAATTAGAAATAACAGCAGTAGTACTGCATGACTGTGAAAAACAATTATCACAGGCGGCTAGATACAAGTAAAGGAACATCTGTGATAACCTTATTTTCACAGGCGGTGTCTGTTATGGTAGAAACCGGCTGCGTTAAAGGGTCTTCACAGACGGCTGATATAGGTAAACTCTGTCTGTGATAACACCATTATCATAGATGGGTTAGTTATGCTTCAATAACCGTCTGTAAAGACACATTATCATTGACGGTTAGTTATGCTTCAACACCCGTCTGTGAAGACACATTATCATAGATGGTTAGTTATGCTTCAAAATCCGCCTGTGAAGACACATTATCATAGACGGTTAGTTATGCTTCAAAACCCGCCTGTGAAGACACATTATCATTGGCGGTTAGTTATGATTCAATACCCGTCCGTGAAGACTCATTATCATAGGCGGTTAGTTATGCTTCAATAACCGTCTATGATAAGACATTTATCACAGGCGGTTATATATGCTGCACGACCCGCCTGTGATAAAGTATTTTCACAGGCGGCTATTCTAAGTAAAGAACCGCCTATGATAATCTGTATTCACAGGCGGCTAGCCTAAGTGAAGAACCGCCTATGATAATGTGTCTTCACAGGCGGTTTCACTTCTCCGCCTGTGAAATTGCGGATTATCACAGACTCTTCGTTTCAGGCGGTTTTAAAAGCTGTCTGTGATAATAGGTTTGGAGCCGCCTGTGATGAGGCTTATTGTAGCAGTGTGATGGCGAGGGCAACAAAGGCGAGGGTGGGGACGGTGCTCAGCGGCGAGCGAGAGAAAGCTTGGCGGCAAATGAAAATTTTAGCAGCACCCTGCAAGTCCTTAGGTTTGCGGGGTGCGGCCGAGAGGCTTTATAGACGTTTATTATCACAGATGGTCCATCTAGTTAACACCGTCTGTGAAAATAATTTTTCACGGGCGGGAGCTAATTAAAACCCGCCTGTGAAGCTGAGTCGCACCAAAAATAAGTCTTTCTTGTTAATGTTTACTTTGCCATTAATTTCAAAGAACGTCAACATATCCATTCGATTGATATATATCATTAACTTTCAGAAAGTATTGCTCCGAATTTTGAAAATGGATGATGAGAAAATTTCAAAAATAATTTTTCACAGTCGGGTGCTAGTTATAACCTGCCTGTGAAGCTGAGGAATCGCATCAAAAGGAGTCTTTTTTTGTTAATGTTCACTTTTCCATCAACCTCATCGATCATCATCAACACATCCATTCGACTCAAACAAGAAAAGATAGAACGGATAGATAAGATTATCAACATTAAGTTCATTAAAACTTAAACTAACCTTTATTACAGAACACGAAAAGAAGAATAACATCAACTAAAAACAAGAAAAACAACTAATACTTCTACTACTCCTCCTCGTCCTTCTCATCCTCCTCCTCGGGCTCCACGGGCTCCTCGGCCTCCGGTGGAATCGGGAAACCAAGTTTCCTAGCCGTCGCCGCCACGAGGTTCCTCTGACCGGCTTCCCCGAGCTCCTAAACCATGGTATCCCACAGAGTGTCAAGGCGCCCGGCCACATGCATGAGCCCAAACAAGAAGTAGCCCACGGTGTTCATTTCAGTATGCTCTCGAAGGGCACCAAGACCCAGACGCCACATGGAGCGAGATGTACTAGTAAATAGATCTTGCACCATGTTGTGGCACACATTCTCCATTTGTCTGGAGCTCGAGGGGGAGGACCGCGGTCGCTTAGCTGTTGGATCCCTCAGCGGGCTTGTCGGCGAAGTCTTGTTGTCTGCCATTTGGTGCGGATGGGGTGCAGCGGGGAAAGAAGAGGAAGAGTGTAGTATTACGGTTGTGCGGCGAAGACGATCGATGTTGTGCGGAGAATAAGATGAACGCGCGGATATGTCTTTATATATCATTGTTTGGCTGGTGGTTCGCCTCTCAGCATGCAGTGATCGGATGCTTCAAATTGAATTCAAAGGACGTATGCATGCTCTCTGCATGTTTCCCTCGGCAACCGCAAAGGTCGCATGCCTGTTTGATTTTATTAATTATAACCGACTGCGAGTAGGAATTGAATACCACATACGGTAGTTAAGGAGATCCGTCCGGGTTAATGGGGAAGATCGCAGGCAGCCGCTATAAACAGACCGCCTTTGAAAATTTGTATGTTTACAAGGCGGTTTAGTTTATCAAGCCGTCTGTGATGTTCTATCATCACAGACGGCTCTTAATTCATAGGACATCACATGCGTATTTTTAATGGGCCTCCTTAGTAAATAAACGAGGCGCATGTGATAAAGATTTTTGTAGTAGTTGTGGCATTATTATTATATAGGTAAACAAAATATAAATGCTACGGGCAGTACATTACTGTGAGAGTGTGAGTGCTTCAGTGCTTAGATCACAGGTCACAGCTATCCCTTCACTCTCAACCACACTGCAATATGTGCACAAAGCTTATACATATTACACATTTATTACAAAAATAGAATGAAAACCACCACATAAGATGGATACTTAAGAGCATGCTGAAAAGGAAATGAAATTAACACCCATGGAATACACTAGGAATTTAGGTTCATTGCCACACACTACTGGAAAGAAAGATAGTGAGCATCGTTAGTTCATAAATATTTCGCTACAACTTTGAACTGGATAGTCTCTGGGCGCTTTCTGCTCTCAACCTTCAGCCGCTCTAGCGCACGGTCTAGGGCAGGGTTATTCTTTGGACCATTGAGTTGTACCTCTTCCAGGTACTTCAAATGCTCGATGCCCTCAAAGCTCTTCTCGTAAGAGTTGAATTCAAATTGAAGTTTCTTGAGCTTTCGCATGGATCCCACCTCAAACCGGACAACTCTAGGTGTCGGATCCTCTGACTCAATGTGGGCTAAAGCCAGGTTGATGAGTGCTGGGAAGTTGTGACTGGTGCGTGCAACTAGCTCGTCACCGGTGTAGTAACACCCATCCATCCGGATGCTCTTTAGATTAGGCAACTTACACAGTATGCAGTATGGCTCATCACCTGAAAGGTATACCCAAGAAAGGAAGATCTCAGCAAGGTTAGTGAGTGACTCGATCCAGTTGGGCAACTGGCCGCCAATTCTACCAGTAATTCGAAGGTATTGAAGAAGCCTCGGCGGTGTTGGTAGGTCATGCAGAAATTGAAGTATATTGGTCGAACCAATATCCCCCATGTTAAGAGATTGGAGAGAGTATGCCTTACTCAAGGAGATCGCAAGCTCTTTGAGAACCTCTTTGCTGTCTTCGATTTCACCAGAGTCCATGTAGAGACATAACTCTTGAAGTTGTTCTAGTTCACCGACTTCTTGCGCAGCCTGGACGTCGTTTCCAATGACTGCGTTGTTCACCTCACGCAGCGCTTTCATCTTACTGAGACCCTTGTGCAGCCTCCACATAAAGCTCCACCCGAGTCTGCTGGTGAACTGCAGACGCTCAAGTTTCTCCAAGTTGGTCACAGTCTTTGGTAGCTCACCGAGGTCTGTACCACGTACGTCAAAGGTTTGCAGATGTTCTAGCTTTTCGACTTGCGGTGGAACCTCACTGATCCTTGTACCCTTCAAACTCAAGAATTGGAGAAGGTGCAATCTGCAAATATATCTCATATGATGGTTTGTTAGGCCCTCACAGTCTTCCAGGTCAAGTACCCTCAGAAGGGTGAACTTGTCTAGGTGGTCGAGTAACTTATGGCCTTTGTACTGAAACATACTCAATGATCTAACATGCTTCACATCCATCTCCTCGGTGCCATGCCCCAAATCGTGTCCTATCTTCTCCTTGAGTGAAGAGCCATTAATTCCTTGTGGTTTTGTATCGTCCCCTCGGACGGAGAGGCGGCGAATCCTCTCGTATGGCATCCCTGCATACTGCCCTCCTAGCAGGTTGATGAAGTTGGACTCCAAGGACTTGGATACCATAACCTCAAGAAGCATGTCATGCATCCGGCATGACTCTATGTTCCCATTATAACCGTAACATGGTTCAATCATGTTCCTTCTTGCCAAATCTTTCAAGTATGATTCTGCAACCTCCATCAAGGACATCCCCCCCTTCTTAGGCACCAATCCTTCAGCTATCCATCTGGACAAGACTCTATCCTTGTTGATCACACAATCCTCCGGGAAGACGCTAAGATACATCATGCAACTCTTGAGCTCATGAGGCAGGTAGTTGTAGCAGAGTGTGATGATATGCTTCATCCCCTGAAGGGTGAGATTGCTTTTTATTTGGAAATCTATTGATCTGCATATGGTTTCCCACTTATCTCCGACTTCTCCGCTTACTGGTAGTACATATTCAGCCAAAACGCCAGCAATACAAACAATGGCCAATGGCATCCCACAAAAGTTTTTTGAAATGGTATCCATTAGACCTGTGTACCCCTCGATGTAAGGTAAATGCTTAGTTCCATATACTCTTCTGAGGAACAATTGCTTGGCATCATCGGGATCTAGGGGACTTATACGCCAATTGAAATACCGGCTAATACCAGCAGGAAGCGTAAACCCATTGTCATCGGGGGCGGTAACAATGATTATTCCACCCTGATCACTGTCCCATGGCAACACAGGGTGGATTGACTCCCATGCACGTCTGGTCCGTACATTATCCGTCACAATGAGATACCTATTATTCAAAATATAGTTAAGTTGTACACAGCTTGTATCCAAAATTGTAGAAGTGTTAATGTATCATGTGTGTTTTCATTAGGTCCGTATATTTCTAAAATGAGACTGAGATACACATGGTTGTTGAATAGACTAATAAAAATATGTCTGAGACATACACTACCACACTTATGCTTAAGGAGACAAATACTCTTAACCTAGCTATTGATTGTACAAATTTTATTGCCTTGTGTTTTATTGATGCGTGAGATAAAATAGCACTTCACTCTCAAGAAAAAGAGCATGTAATTCGATCGTGTTATAGTATATTTGCTAGGGTAGATCGCTCTATGTATCAGACGTATATTTAGTAGCCCACGTTGACTTTCATATATATCAAACGTATTTAGTGGGCTAGATATTATTTGGTAGGCTAGAAATTAATATCATAGATTGACATATGCGTCAGTCTCCTGTAATACATCAATCCATTTAACCATTATACGTCCAACTATCCAGATCGTCTGAAAATGTAGTATTTGTCATTATGGTTGAGTTCTTCTTTGCCCACCTCGAGCACTGCCACACACTAGTTCAAATTGCTCTCTTTGCAACTTTTGGTCATCGTTTGAGCCACTTCGTCATCACCATCATCATCACCATTCAGCTTCTGGTACTAGCAACACCGGTGTGTACCTTCATCCACAATGCATTCTCGAGTCTCGCAAACCCAAGACACGCCTTGGCCATAGAGGTTTTGAAAACTCTGACCTTGGTATGGGTCTCTTTCCTCAAGTTTCCTCAATTGTGTCACCATATTTGTCCAAGGGACATCCCTACGTATCCCATACCTGGTGCCACTCTGTGCACCCTCTACTTGGTGTCTCTTTGTGCCCATAGCTTCATATGCAGCTTCCTCAATTTCAGCAATCACTATTTCAGCACCATAGACCACAGCTACCTCATGCACAACTTCCTCGACCACGAGTACTAGTCTTTGCTTTGGTTAAGTCAGCAGCGTCACAAAAAGCTATCATCCACATATGCTACTCGTTATTTTTTACTTCAATTTGTTGGAAGTAACCGGACAAGTCCGGTAAAGATCGTACTAGTCCGATTTTGTATAGTAAGGGTAACCGGACTAGTCCGGACTCTATACGGACTAGTTCGATTTTTCAGTAACTGTCAGTTTGAACTCGAAATTGACATGTGTTCTAATTGAAAGGACACAACCCACCGAATTTTGAGTCTCTGATCGGGAGACTCAATAATTCCTAAGGGTGGGAGGCCCCCTCTTGTGTCTCTTGGTCAACTATAAGAAGAGGGTCAAGTGTATGATCAAAGAAGAAAAAATGATACACTCATACACACTTGAACACTCTAACCCACTCAGAATCCGATCAACATACCAAGAGAAGAACAAGGGGAAACGCCTCTCGTTGTCGTCTTCTTGCGGCCTCGCCTTGTTGGCTAGATGGCCGCATCGTCAAGCAACAACAAAGATGGAGGTGAAGGTATTATTAGTGTTCTTGTGCTATTTGAGAGATAACACTTGGTGTTCATCTTGTAATCAGATTTCTCTATGTAATTCGAGATGATTTAGTGGCTATTTGATCTTTGGGACCTCTCTTGATTTCTAACACAATTGTATCACATGCACCTCTATGAAGCTACAACTGTGGGGATGTTAGCTCGTCGGATTTTACCTTCAACTTATTCACCGGTCCCACTGTCTACAGTGTTCCTATTTTGACTGCAAGGTGATGTTAGAGTAAATTTGGTAGGCTAGATATTTGTATTATATACTATCATAACTATCGGACATATATTTATTACGTTAGATAGATTGACATATATATATATACATATATATATATATAGAGAGAGAGAGAGAGAGAGAGAGGGTATATCTTGTATACTAGATTATTTCAATAAGTGGATTTTATTATTTTTCATATCAGTTACATCAAGGTGATACATATTTCATGAAAAGGCTTTTGCATCATATGATGCACAAGACCCACAAAAGAGAAATAGTAAAAAGAAATTTAAACATAGTAGTAGTAATCAGTTTGAAGACTTGGTCGCCACTCATGTGCCCGAGAAAATCACGGGCCACTAGCTCCAATAAACTTGTGTAATCAAAAAGTTATTTTTCAAGTGTCGATGGTGATGTTGGAATATCCTCTCGCCTTAACAACTCTCTGTGTTGACTTTTACACCATGTCCTCCATGGATGTTCGGAGCTGATCCAAAGATGTCTGTCGGTACCCTGCGTACCGGGTACCTCATGATATCACAAGAAATGCTAAGGAGTTCCACCTGTCCGAGTTTAAGACCTTTGAAGGCTGCACGTGTTACACAGCACTGGATCTGCCTCCCTCGTTTGGGTAGCTCCGACATTGCCACGTGTAACATGGGGCCGGACCTAACTCCCTTCATAGGGAAGCTCTGGTCTTGCCACGTTCCTAGTGACCATGGACCTAACCCCCAGTTGAGGGAAGCTCTGGTGCTGCCACGTGTATAGTGGCCACGGACCTGCCCCTTGTGATGGGAAAGCTCCAAAGCTGCCACGTGTCAAGCCTCCGAATATAGGACAACAAGAAGACCGGCGCGGACATTCAGGGAACAATTAACGCTACGATTACAAGACCTGATTGTGTGTCATTAATGTCATATTAATGATGCACGATCAGAGGACCCATAACAATGGTAACGTCGCCATTAAGGTGTGTTATTATGTTGTTAACTATACTTAATATATTTAGATCGTTTATTAGGCAATTAACTACCGCCAGGGCCACATGTCGGGCCAAACTATGTAACGGCCAGCCTTTGAACTATAAAAAGGTTGCACCGCACATTACAGAGGACAACTAAGCTCACATGCTCACAAGCGCCATACATTCGTACATACAATACACAACCCGTGGAGTAGGGTGTTACGCTCAGGCGGCCTGAACCACGTAAAATCCCTTGTGTCTCCATCTTGTTTGTAATCTCACGCACGCCCCAACCAATCAAGAACCTCCGCAGGCTATGATCTAGTAGTACCAGGGGAAGTGTCGATCGCACACTTTGACATTTGACGTGCCAGGAAGGGGCGCCTTGAGATTGCAAGATGGTAAACTCCGCCGCAGGATCATCCAACGGAAATGTTGCGCAACCTGTTGGGAGGAATCCCTCCAGTGTGCAACAGCCAGCAGGCATTGTAATCCCGACGGGCATTGTACCACCACCACCACCTGCTCTGGCTAACAATGCTGGACAGCAGGATGGGGTCCTAGCGTCTGTCACGGCATCGATGCACAGCAACCCAAAGAACGCGGTGATAGTTGCGCGTACTCTTCTGGAATGCCCACCTACGCCCGGAGCACCTCAGGGTGCAATGGAGCAGTGGCGTGCTGATGTGCAGCATCTGGTTGCAGCCGCAACCAATGTCATCAGCAACCAAGATCCTCCCCCTATAGGGCAGGCACCATCTCAGCGTAGGACCTTGTCTGGAAGACTTGGTCCTCATGCATCACAGCACCGGAGACGTGTTGTGTCTCAGTAGGCGACGTCGCTACCCTATGGGGCACGTCGCACTCACACTGTGTCGAGACTCTCAACGCATGATCTGCGGTTGGAGCTCGACCGCCATTACAGACAGCAGGACGGTCGCGTCCACATCGAGCATGCTCGCGAAAGGCGACAGGCTCGGGACAACCCTTCTCCTTTGGGAGTAGGGGGCGGCTACTCAGCCCTGGCCATGAACCTACGCATGGTCCGTTAGCCTCAAAATTTTTAGCCTCATCTGCCGGAAAAATTCGATGGGACTGTCATCCCCGCGGAGTTTCTCTAGATATACTCCACCGCCATTCTTGCAGCGGGTAGCAATGAGACTGTGATGGCCAACTACTTTCCAGTGGCTCTGACTGGGACAACCAGGTCCTGGTTCATGAGTGTTCCGCCTGACTCTATCAACAGTTGGGCGGAGCTATGCCAACAATTCACCGCCAACTTCGGGAGCTCCTACACCTGACTAGGCACCGTACTGCATCTTTTTGCTGTACAGCAGAAATTGGGAGAATCATTGTGGTCCTTCATTTAGTGGTTTTCTCAGGTATGAAATACTATTCCCTTTATCTCCAACGCTTCTGTCATCGTGGCATTCAGATAGGGTGTCAAAGAGAAGAAAATGTTGGAGAAGCTGGCGACGAAGGAGGTCACCAGCTTCATGGAACACTTCAGCCTGGCTGACAAGTGTGCCCAGGCTGCGGGGAGCCGTGAAATGCACTCCAAGCCAGCTCCGGAGGCCAACAAAAAGTCCTCTAAAGCTGAAGCCACTACCTCTGGTAGTTGGAAAAATAAAAAAGTCCAATGACAAGAAGAAGTCGTCGGCTGGCACGCCTGCTGCTGCAGCAGCTGCAGCTCCGGGTGGTCGGGGGCCACACCCCGAAAATTGACCTCGACCATCATCTGAAGATGGCGATGGTCCAAAGATGTGGTGTCCGATACACAAAATGGACAAACCCAATATGGGGGATTACAGGGAGGTCCAAAACCTTGTCGAGCGCTACAACAAGCGCCGAGAAGAAGCTCATTTCCGTCAGCGGGAAGGAAAACAAAAGATTGACGAAGCTCTGGCTGATACGGAGCTAGGCTTCCAGGACCCCAAGAAGGTCTTAAAGGCTGTGTATAACACAGTTAATGACGATTCTGATGTCTCCGACAGTGAGCGTTGGAAGACCCTCAACACCATTTATGGGGGGTCCTGGGAGCTATGAACCCCTTGAGCTATGAAGCGTTTGTGAAGATCCAACTCCGACGCTCGGACCTTCGCCCCTCACGACCATTCTCTGGGGTAGGTCCGGGGGCCATCAGCCCTCTCGGATCCATTACACTCCCAGTGACCTTCAGAACCCAGGAGAAATACAGGACCGAGAAGCTGGTCTTCGACGTCGCACACATCAGCTTGCCCTTCAACGCCATCCTAGCTAGGCCTGCCATGTATAGGTTCATGGCCGTAGCTCACTATGGATACCTGGTGTTGAAGATGTCGACACATTCGGTCGTACTTCGGATCCGCGGATATCGTACTGCGGGAGTCATTGCGCTGCAAGAACTCCACGCGCTTGCCACGATGCTGGAAGTAACATCCGGCAAAGAGCTAGCTACTCAACCTCCAAGCACTCGTCACCAAGGCTCAACTTCTGCACCACGCGTGCAGCCAAGCGGCAACACCAACATTCCTGTCAAAGTTGTCCAAATTGGTTCTGGTGCTGCCCAGACTACTTGTATATCGTGAGGTCTGGACAACAAATAGGAACTCGTGCTCATCACTTTCCTCCGGGCGAATGTTGACGTGTTTGCCTGGCAACCGTCAAAATGCTTGGGATTCCCAGGGAGGTGATTGAGCACAGCTTGAAGATTTATCCTGATGCACGGCTAGTACACCAGAAGCCTCAGAAGCAATTAGTCAAGCGGCAGAACTTCATCCGACAGGAGATCAAGAAGTTGCTCGAAGCTGGTTTCATCCAGGAGGTTCATCATCCAAGATGGATGGCAAACCCAGTCGTCATACCTAAGGCCAGCGGGAAGCTTCGGATGTATATCGACTACACCACCTTAAATAAGGCATATCCAAAAGATCCATTTCCACTACCTAGAATAGATCAGATAGTGGACTCCACCTCCGGGTGTGATCTATTGTGCTTCCTAGATGCATATTCTAGATACCATCAGATTCAAATGTCTAGGGAAGATAAAGAGCATACTTCCTTCATAACAGTAGATGGATTATATTTTTATACTGCCATGACATTCGGTCTCAAAAACGTTGCTTCGACTTTTATGCGAGCTATGCACAAAATCTTTGGAGAGCTTATTAGGGACCTGGTGGAGGTGTATGTCGATGACATCGTCGTCAAGGTAAAGAACAAGGAGTCACTCCTTGATAACCTGCAAACCATCTTCAACAAGCTGCGCATCACGTGCACCAAGCTGAACCCAGCCAAATGCGTCTTCGGGGTTTGCTCCGGGAAGCTCCTCGGATTCTTGGTGACTCATCGAGGAATTGAGGAAAACCCGGCAAAGATCAAAGCTATAGAAGACATGCGGCCCCAAGCCTGCATCAAGGATGTCCAGAAGATAACCGGATGTCTAGCTACGCTCAGTCGGTTCATCTCAAGACTGGAGGAGTGGGCATTACCCTTCTTCAAGTTATTGAGGAAATTCAAGCTATTCCATTGGTCCGAAGAAGCAGAAAAGGCGTTCCAAGAGCTCAAGCAACTCCTCACCACACTACCAATCCTGGTAGCTCCGAAACCTAATGAGCCTCTTTTTCTTTACATTTTGGCAACTACAGAGCTTGTCAACATGGTCCTCATCACGAAGAGACCGGGGCCATCTCCAGTTCAGGAGCCTAGACCCCTCCGGGAGGGTCTAGAGCTACCTGAAGGTGAGTCTGGGTCCCAACTCCTAGGCATGGATCTTCAAGGTGAAAGGCTAGAAGCTCAATCTCTCTCACCTGAGGGACTTCACATGGCTGGTTAAGAAGATCCGGACCCCTCTGGGAGGGTCCGGGTTGAACAAGAAGAAGTTCCAGACCCCTTCAGGAGGGTCCGGGAAGCTCAACAAGAAGGTTTGAACCCCTCTGGAAGGGTCCGGGTTGATAAAGATGAAGCTCTGGGCCCCTCCGGGAGAGTCCAGACCGTCCAACGCCTAGTGTACTTCATCAGTGAAGTACTCCACAACGCCAAGACTCGATACATTGAGGTGCATGAGCTGCTTTACGCAATTCTTATTGCCTCAAGGAAACTTCGTCATTACTACCAAGCCCACAAGATATTAGTGGTAACCTCCTATCCACTACGTGTTATAATGCATAATCCTAACTCTTCTGGGAACATTGCAAAGTGGGCGGTGGAACTGGCAGAATTCGATCTCGAATTCCTGCCTCGACAAGCTATAAAGAGTCAAGCATTAGCCGATTTCGTGGCAGAGTGGACTCCTTCTCCATCAAATCATGGGGGCCCCAATGAGCAGAAGTCGGAACCCAAGGACCCGGTCTTCACTGGGCTTCATTGGACCCTCTATTTTGATGGCTCCGTGCAGAAGCAGGGGGTCGGAGCTGGAATACTTCTCCTTGCTCCGACCAGGGAGAAGGTCAAATACATGGTGCACCTTGATTTCAAGGCGACCAACAACATGGCAGAGTATGAAGCTCTCATCTACGGACTTAAGGTGGCACTTTCATACGGCGTCAAGCAGATGCTGGTGAAGGGTGATTCGCGGCTCATCATCAAGCATGTCAAAGGTGAATGCAGCTGCAACAACCCTCAACTCGCTGCTTATCTCCTTGAAGTCCAGAAGCTCCAGAAGGACTTCCATGTCCTGGACCTCTGCCATGTCCAGTGTCTGAACAATGCAAAAGCTGACGAACTCTCGACGAAAGCTTCAACTGGAGCTCTGGATCCCAATGGAGTCTTTGTCCGAAGATTGTCAAGACCAACCGCTCAGTCTGCCGAACTCAATGAAGGGGGCCAGACTGGAACCTCAAAGTTGGCAATCCCAGTGGCCCTGTTACCATGGCATCCACCAAGGGTCATAGGTGCTGCAGGAAGCTCCGAGCAACTCAGCACGCAAGACTCAGAAGCTCAAGCTAGCTCCGATGCATGGATCTCAGAGATCTGGAGCTACTTGAAAGACAACCACCTTCCTGAAGACGGTGTATCCGCTGACCGGATCGTCAGATTGGCTAAAAGATACACGGTGGTAGAAGGGGATCTCTACCAGCACAGTACCAACGACGTCCTAATGTGGTGCATTGCAGGGGAAGAAGGTAGCAAGCTCCTCACGGAGATCCATGGAGGCGAGTGTGGGAACCACACGTCTTCCCGCATGCTGGTCGGTAAAGCCTTTTGGCATAGCTTCTACTGGCCTATAGCACTCCAAGATGTAGTTGAGTTGGTACAAAAGTGTGAAGCGTGCCAGTTCCACGCAAAACAAATTCACACTCCGGCTCAATCACTGCAAGTGATACCTCCTACATGGCCATTCGCTGTGTGGGGCATGGACATTTTGGGACCTTTCTCAACAGCCATCGGAGGTTACAGGTTCCTGTATGTCGCCATCGACAAGTTCACCAAGTGGTCGGAAGCTACTCCAGTTGTCACAATCAACATGCAGTGGGCTATCAAGTTCTTGAAGTCCATAGTCTTCAAATTTGGAGTTCCGAACAGATTCATCACTGACAACGGAACCCAGTTTACAAGTGCAACATTTCAAGAATATTGCGAAGACCTCAATATTCAAGTCAGCTATGCATCAGTAGCTCACCCAAAAAGTAATGACCAAGCCGAGAGAGCAAATGTAGAAATACTAAAAGGACTCAAGACGCGCACTTATGAGCACTTGAGGAAACATGGTGCCAACTGGATAGAGGAGCTTCTATCCGCACTGTGGGCAAGAAGGACAACACCTAACCGATCAACTAGAGAGACTCCATTCTTCTTGGTATACGGAGCTGAAGTCGTCCTTCCTCTAGAAATCACCATGGGGTCACTCCGGGTCTGGACCTTCGACGAAGCCGCGCAGGACCAGCTCCGGCGTGAAGACCTTGACATCGTTGATGAGGGAAGGTGCCAAGCAGCTATTCGGAATGCACGTTATTGCCAGGCGCTCTAGCGCCATCATCAAAGGCATGTGCGCAACCGACAGCTCGGGGAAGGAGATCTGGTGCTGTGGAGAATACTAACTCAAGAAGGGATGAACAAACATTCCCCCAGTTGGGAAGGTCCCTTCCGAGTGATCAAAGTATCCCGTCTTGGATGCGTTCGCTTGGAAAATGAGGATGGCACTCTGCTTCCCAATCCTTGGAACATCAAGCACCTCCATAAGTTTTATGCTTAACCTCATGGAGGTGAGTCTGTAATTACACACAATGTAAGTTATAGAGTCTATACACAGATTCGGGTAGGTCCTCTGGGAGAATATCCAGACCCCTCCGGGAGGGTTCAGGTAGTTCAAGCAACATTTAACTCGGTCCATGTACTGAAAGTGTGGCTTACCTACCCTGGGTTAGAACAAGGTGAATAGTGCACTTGGCCTGGTTCCATACCCTATGTTTGTCCTTGTCGCACATGTAATCCGGACCTATAATGAAAGAAATTGTTGTGTGGAAGCAGACTCCATGTGCATCAATTCTGTACAGGCTCGCTTTCTTTTAATTATCTTTCCCCTTCTTATCTATAACGAAGTTGTGTG
The DNA here is from genome assembly GCA_036927565.1 of Tuctoria greenei. Lineage (NCBI taxonomy): Eukaryota > Viridiplantae > Streptophyta > Magnoliopsida > Poales > Poaceae > Tuctoria > Tuctoria greenei. The sequence goes on from JAYESD010000011.1 coordinate 152,589,044, forward strand.
ATTCTTTTTGACTTTTAGTCCAAGTTACTCATATGTTATACAAGTTATATTTTTTTTTTGGATCTTGGCATTGCAAGACAGTCTTCTCGCCCGAATGCCAAAGCCAACACAGGTCCGGAGTGCGCTATCGACTTAGCCTGGTCCAGCACCCTAAGTACGCCACTCTACCTACATTCTGGCAGGCCTCAGTAGGGCGGGTCCTAAAGGCATTCGGATCTAGAAAGATTACATCAATGTACTTGTTATCATATCGAGTTCCTTCGGATCTAAAATTCAAATAAGTACAGTAAGTCGCAAAAGAGTTATAGACCAGAGGACAAATTTTACTATTTTTCTTATCTTTAATGCACAGTAAAATCATGGCGATGGTGGCAGATGTCGGAGGTACTAAGCTCCGACACCCCCCAAGGGGGGTCTCTGTCAACGTTTCAGATGTTGAAAGTGGGCACCGTCGGAGCTACCAAGCTCCGACAACTCCCAGGGGGGGGGGGCCGCCGTCGATGTTCTACACATTTACAGTGGCTGCCGTCGGAGCTACCAAGCTCGACAAACCCAGGGGGCCTGCTTTCAATGTTCTACGAATTGACAGTGGGTGTCATCGAAGCTACCAAGCTCTGACAACTCCAGGGGGCCCGTCGTCGATGTTTTATGCGTTGATAATTGGCGTCGTCGAACCTATCAAGCTCCAACAACTCCCAAGGGGCCCGCCGTCGACGCAACAAAGGGTGCCTGTAGATGTCAGAGGTAAACTTCAGACCTAAGAGCTAAACGTGTTGGCTACAAGTTCAAAGCGTTCAAGTCATCAAGACATTGTCATAACCTTTGGTACATGTTCGCAATCAAATTGTGTACATCTACAAGGGGGCCAACAAGATAAAGGACAATGCATTAAAGACAAACATAAAATGGAAGTCATTCATTCAAAGAGTGGATTTCATTTGTCGGAAGTACTGGATTACAAAATGAGGATTACAGTAAAAGGCAAAAGGAAAAGGTCCTAGCTACTGGAGGCTTTAATTCCTGCGGAAAAACGAGGCAACCTTCTTGGCAGCTTCTTGGATGCTAGCCCTGGCAGCATCTTCCTCTTCGACAATGGGCCTTTGAAGACTAGATCTAGAGAGATTTGGGGTCTCGGCTCTTGTAACACACCAGAACATATTCAGTGACGTTCTTGGCCAGAGATTTCCCCTTTGTCTCCAGTTGGTCGGTGATGACATCACCCATCGCGCCGAGTTTGCTGCCAGTAGAGCCAAGTGCCACCAGTGTTTGGTCCAGCTCCATTGTTGGGTTCTCTGGACGTACCGGACTGAAGCCAAGTGGTACCAAAGCTCTGTTGGCATGCCCCAAAAAATACCACACCTGTTGGGACTCAATTGCCCTCGAGCTCCGCAGCTCCTCCAATGACCTTCTAGTCGCCGCAAGCTCCGAACTCTCCCGGGCGATGCACTCGACCTCTTTGGCATGCTGTTGAATGCTTTCAGCCACTTGCCTTTCACGGTCAACGAGCTCTGTCTCCCGGAGGTGGATGCGGTTCTGCCATTCAGCCAGGTCCTTCTCCCTACCTCTTATCTTCCCCTCTCTTGTGGCAGCACCAGCTTCTCTTTTGGATAGCTCTTGCCCGAGCTTCTAGTGCTTCTCCTCTTCCTGCTTACACCGCTGATCAAATTTCTTGGTGCGGTCTGCCATGTTTTGCTACCCCAGAGTCAATTTTTGGGCGAGCCCCCCTCTCTCTTCAAAATGTCCTCATGCATCTCCAAGAGCTTCTCTTCCCTTTTGTTGAGGTCTTCTCGACACTTCAGGAGAATTTCATTCAAAGTGGTGAGGTTGTCGTGATGATCGTCTGCAGCCTCACTGCTTTTCCTGGCGTGTTCGAGAATCTCTCGACTCTTGTCATCGAGAGCCCTAATGGAGGCCCCCCTCTCCTCTAGCAACTGGCCCCAGTATTCCATCTAGGCCTTCTCCTTCTCGAACCACTCCTGTTGGTCGGCAAGCCTTGTCTGTGCCAGCCTAGTATCGAATTGAAGTCTTTTATGCCAACGCCTCAAGGTCTGGCGCTCTTCTTCGAGATCCTTGCTGCCATAGTCGAAGGCGAGCTGGACTTGACAGAGACTAGAACAGGTGTTGTCAATAGACAATGCCAATGGAATAGGCTCCGGACCTACCGGGGTCTTCTCTGCCGGCTCCAGGGGGTCTTCAAGCACAAAAATTGGATCCCACGCCACAAGCGTGGTCCCCTGCGGTCCTGCATCACTAGGGCTGCCCTCCAGAAGCTCTACAGCTTCTACTGACGTTGACGAGGGTCCCACTAAGGGAACTTCAACCTTCGGGGCTGACGCTGAAGGTCCCCCCGCCAGATCTTCAACTGCCAGCTCTAGAGGTGGAGGTCCCGCTGCCGACTCCTCTGGGTACTACGGCTCGAGCATGGGCGCCTCCAGAGTAATTTCCTCCGGGGCGGGCGTTAGAGCTTCATTCGGAGCCCCCACCACCGCCGGCTCAGGTGCCAGAGCCTCAACAATTTCCGGCACGGAGGCTGGAACTTTGGGCACCTCCGGTTCAACTACGGATCTTCAACAACTTCCGGCATAGGCGCCGAAGCTTCGGCTACCTACAGCTCAAGCACTAGAGCTTCCGCCACCTCCGACTCCTTCACCGGACCTTCAGTCGCCGGCATTGCAGCCGGTGGTGCATCTTCATTAATCTCTCCCTCGTGGTCCAGCACTACCACGGGAGTTTCTAGCGTCTCTTCTGGATTCAAGTCCACGACAGCAGGCGCCGGAGCTACCGTGTCTTTTGCCATCACTTGGGGAGGCACAGGGGTTGAAGCCGGAGCTTCCGCACGCTCAGCCTCAGTCGTTGTAGCAGATGCCGAAGCCTCAGACTTCTTTCTCGACACCCTAGAACAAAAGATCAAGAAAATTAAATGCATGATAAAGACAAGATTAGAACCTCAAGGCGAGATGACAATGCTTACATGGGGATGCTACCGCCCCAGTCGTCGCGGAATCTCTTCTTCTGAGGCCCAAAAAAAGAGCCCACCAAATCTAGTGAGACAAAAACCTCAAACCTTGGTCGGGAGCTAGCCGCAGCAGCGGGAGTCTTCTCAGCCGGTACCTCCCCGGGTTGGGAAGGACCTCCGGACCTGGAGCGCAGCTAGCACCAGAGCCTGAGTTGATCTGTCGGAGCTTGTGTTCCTTGAGGACGCCGACACCGAAGCAGGCGTAGCCGCTGAAGATCTCCTTCGCCAGGGAGGAGGGGCTGTTGAAGTCAGAGATGACCCGACGGGGCTTTTATCAGCATGCCTCAACTTCCTCTTCCGATTGGAAGATTTGGCCGGCTCCTTGCCCTTGCCAGTGTCATCAACCTTCTGGCTTGGAGCAATGGGGGCCACCCTCTCTAAAGCTTCGAGGATTGCAACCTTGGAGGTACTACGCCTCTCCACCACGTTGAGGTTGTCCAACACTGGCATTCTCCTACGGAACTCCTTACTGATCTCTGGAATCATGTTCAGAGGCAAGAAGGCAGCCGACGGAGCTAAGGCGTCAGGAGAGATGACTCCATTCTAAAACTTCTTGAGATGGAGCTTTAAAGCCTCATCATTCAAGTTGGTGTTTAAACCGATTTCGATTTGGTTGTGATCCATTTTACTATTGAAAGCCCATGCGAGCCACTTCCTTGTTTTCAGTGGAGCCCACCTGTTCACCAAGAAATTGCCGAAGACCATCTGAGGGGTCACCCCTCCCTCTACGCATTCTTGGATCCTTTCTAGGATGGGCTTATACGAATCTGACAGCTCCGGAACTACGTTCCAAGCGTCGGTGTCGACATTGGGAAGGCCCTTGGGCAGCTCCAACCTCTTGTGCTCCTCCACAGCGATTATCACCCAATCTTTCTTCCAATCGTCCCACTTGCCGGAGGGGAAGGACATTAAGTACTTGAAGAGGCAATTCTTCCGCTTCACAAAGTAGTAGAAGCCGATCAGCTCCGTCCCCTTTCCGGTGGTGTGGACCGTGAAGAAGGTATGAACAGCTCTATGCATGGAGGCACACCCACCCACATCTCGCAGAAGTGGACGAAGGTCGCCACAAGCAAGAGGGAGTGGGGGCCGAGGTGGTGAAGCTAGAGACCGTAGAAATCCAGCAGCATCAAGAAGAAGGTTGAAAAGGGTGGGATTAGACCCACCATGGCGTACGTTGAGAAGTACACCATCTCTCTGGTGCACTCCTTCTTGAAGGGAAGCTTGCTGAAGTGGATGTCAAAGTTGAAGGAATCGTTGGACCACCCCATGTACGTCCGGACCCTCGTCAGATCTTCGTTGTTCTTAATCTTGCTGCGGGGAAGACCCAACTCCATCGTGACAAAGTGGAGCGAAAGATGGAAAAGCTATGCGAAGGTTGGGAGGCTCTGAGCGCTAGTTCGATTGAAAGCGTAAAGAGTCATCAAACTGTGAGGGCTTTCCTTCTTAAGTAAGCCTCCGCAACGCTTGGATGGAAACCGCAATGGGACCAAGATCGCGTTTTCAAAAATCTACCCTGTCAATAACGAATGGGTCCGGGTCCACTTTGGCGGAAAGGCCGAAGTTATTACCCCAGGTGAACTGTTGTCATAATGGGAGGTTGGAAGCCTGAGGGCAGCCGCCTGACAAGGCGCGTGGAACCGATACGGCTTTTGCATTGGGAACGGTGACCTTCAATTGTGTGAGATCCACACAGGAGGATCTCACCTGCTGCATTCAAAAGAAGCCACACGGCGATGGTTTAACAGCGAAACATCACCCCAACGGCACATCAGAAGACCTTTGAAGCCACAACGCGGGAATCGAAGATGGCCCCACCTTCGATAGAATAACTTAACCCAAAGGGTTTCTCCAAGAGGTGGTCCCGAGGGCCACTGTCGGTACCCTGCGTACTGGATACCCCAGGATACCGCAAGAAATGCTAAGGAGTTCCACCTGTCCGAGTTGAAGACCTCTGAATGCTGCACGTGTTACACAACACTAGACCTGCCTCCCTTGTTTGGTAGCTCCAACATTGCCACATGTAACACGAGGCCAGACCTAACTCCCTTCATAGGGAAGCTCCGGTCTTGCCACGTGTCCAGTGACCCCGGACCTAACCCCCAGTTGAAGGAAGCTCTAGTGCTGCCACGTGTATAGTGGCTACGGACCTGCCCTCCTGCGATGGGAAGCTCCGAAGCTACCACGTGTCAAGCCTCCAGACCTAGGACAACAAGAAGATTCACGGACCTCCAACGGCGCGGACATTCAAGGGATAATTAAAGCTACGGTGACAAGACCTGATTATGTGTCATTAATGCCATATTAATGACGCACGATCAGAGGACCCTTAACAATGGTAATGTTGCCATTAAGGCGCGTTATTACGCTGTTAACTATGCTTAATATACTCAGATCGTGTATTAGGCAACTAACTACCGCCAGGGCCACATGTCGGGTCAGGCTGATTATGTAACGGCCAACCTTTGAACTATAGAAAGGTTGCACCGCACGCTACTGAGGACAACTAAGCTCAAGCTCTCACAAGTGCCATACATTCATACATACAATATACAACCCGTGGAGTAGGGTGTTACGCTCAGGCGGCTCGAACCACGTAAAATCCCTTGTGTCTCCATCTTGTTCGTAATCTCACGCGCACCCCAACCAATCAAGAACCTCCGCGGGCTATATATAGTAGTACCAGAGGAAGTGTCGATCGCGCACTTCGACAATGTTGATATGGGAGTCCCATCTTTCGTGTCATAGATCCACCATGATGATCGCCACTACCACCTACTACCCCAGTCTAGCGATCACCCGTCCGACCGACGATCACTCTCCTAACATGTCTGGCATCTGCAGATTAAGTGTGGACGATGAATATCTAGTCCATCAAGTCGAGGACTCCGACAATGGCATCTTGAACACCCTTCGCAAGTCCAAAATGGACCCTCTCTGCTTCCCTTCCTTCAGATCTGAATCGGTTAACCCACACACTAGGGTCGGCAGCGGCGTTCCAGGCCGCCATGTCGAGGCGTAGGATGGGGGTGGATGCAGGGAGGTGAGGTAGGAGGAGGCTCTAATGGATGTGGGGGGGGGGGGGTTAACTGTTAGTGGTGGTAGGGTAAACCCTAGGTGGGTCGCCCATCGCCTCCCCTCCTGAATCGCTCCAGTTGTGGTTGGAGAGAATGTTGGGATCAAATTCCTTGATGTAAAGCACCTCTCTGGTAGATAAGTTCGATGGGGACGATGTTCTCTCTAATCAGAGATGGTCATTAATGTCTTCTTGCGGCCGAAGCAGTGAATTGTGCCCGCTGCCAGAGATTAAAGGCGCCAACTGTGGTTGTCGAGGGGGCATCTTAATTAGGACGCATGTTTTCAAGTCATTCGACTTATCATCATTAGATTGATTAGTCATCCTTATCGCTCGGGTGACTACAATTGTCAACCCGATTTGGGCGATTAGAAACCTAGTAATTTGACTAGTCATTTAGATAGAGAAACTAGATGGCTCTGGCGATCAGTGAATTACCTGTTGCCGCTGTCGCTGTGCAGGCCGCCACAGCCGCCACTGTGTTGTGTAGGCCGTCACAGTCGGACAGTAGAAATACGAGAGAAAACCGGTTAGGGTTAGGTTATGCTGAAATGAGGACTGTTTTATATACCCCCAACTGAAAAGAGGATCGTCAGATATATCTCATCCTATCTCCACTGTACTTCTTCCATAGCCCGACCCACCACAGCGTCAATCGGTATTATTCCAGTGAACTTCTTCCGCGCTTCCGCCTCTATCGCCGTATGCCGTCTCGCTGTCGCACGCTACCGAGTCGTCGCCTGGTCCTCTTTGTGCCACCTCTAGCCACTGGGCCGCCCACTGTTGGGCCGGTATCGGGTCTCTGTGTGCCGCCTCCAGCCTTCGTTGTCGCCCGCCCCCGGGTCGCTGCCTGGTCCCCTGTGCGCGCCTCTGCACCATATGTGTCGTCTTTGCTTGCTCTGTATCGACTTGGTATTGCAAAGAAAAACCAGAGGACTACTGGAGGGTGACTAGGCATCGATTACAACCCCCCCCCCCCCCCCCCCCCCCCGCGCGCTTCTAACCCTCACAAAGTAATGGTTATGTAGACTAGATTTAGTACCATAGACTGCATATGTAGTAGTCTTTGTACTCTATATATATCGACGGAGAGACACAATATACAACACTCAACATCAATCCATCCAATTATTATAGATTCAACTAACAAATTGCAAGTTGCAAACACATTACGTTCTCCTTCGGGATAAAGATAGCCAGGAGTTTCATCAGAAGCTGATAATTCGTAGATCTGAGTCTGATATTTTATCTCGTGCGATTGTTAAGCAATGTTGTTATGCCTTGTATTGTAGTTGTTAGGCGCTAATAGGTAGCGGCTGTTAACAGGAGCAAGAATGTTTGTACTTTCTTCGTTCCCAAATACTTGCCACTTGTTAGTTTAAAAATGAATAACAAGTGACAAGTATTTGGGAGAGAATGGAGTTATATTTAGTATACTAAATAGCATGTTTACTGCTAAAATGCTAAGTTGTACACTGGAAAAATTGTGTATTAGTCCGTTTATTCGTTCATGTGGATAGATGTAATGTAAATTGAAAAATTCGTGTATATGTAACCGGTTATTCTTTGTGTTTCTGATTTAATTCCTATCCCCTGTTTGCAACTGAACAGAGAATATTGAATTTAAATGCTGTACTCGGAATTGAAACGGAGGTATCCATCCCCTGTGCTGGTTTCATTTTTTATTTTATATCCATCATCAGAGAGATGGTGTTTTAAGAGCATATCTCTGTAATGTGTGTAAACAGCAACGTCATTGATGAAATGCCGGTCACTATATGGAACTCCAATTGGAGTGGGTGGTAGAGTTCCAGTCATATGATGGATGTTAAATGGCCTTGCTGCTGCGCTCCCTCGGTTTTATTTTAAATGACGTTGGTCAGTCACGTTAAATAAAATGAAACGAGGTTAGTTTTAGAGAGGATGGTTGGAAAGTCGTCTCTCATATTATTAGCGTCGATCATGAAACTCGACATTAATTAGTGATGCAAATGTAACACCCGGATTAAAAAAAACATTCACTACTAAAAAAACATTTTCGTAGGTGCTCCATAATTTTTTTACAGGTGGGCCGTAAAAAAAGTCCAATGTGATGTGAAATGCATTAAATCCGCCTGGGATATTAGCATATCAGAGACGGTCGGTAAGTAAAAACCACCTGCGAAAAATATAGATTATCAAAGTCGGTTGTTTGTACAAACCGTCTATGACAATAGATAATTCACAGACGATTGTACGATAAGGGCCGCTTGTGAAAATCAAGCTTCTATTAAGGCTGCTCGATCGCGCACTGCAAAATATAATTGCAAATGACGCCTTTAGTCTGCTAAAATTATTCATCTCCCACCAAGCGTCGCTCCGCCGCTATCGCCGTCTCCATCACGGGCCGCCGCCGCCAGCTAAACATCATCACCTCCCTCCTCCCCCCTGGCACCGTCGTTTCCCCACCCATGCCGCCTCCCTGGCCTCATCGCGCCGCCGCACTATGCATCACCCCACCGCCGCGCATGCCCCCCACCCCCCATGTCCCCCATCACCGAGCACACCCCCCGGCATGCCCTCTCACAATTAGTGGTTTAATTTCTTGTTTAATTAGTTGTTTCTTTTGTTTATTAGTTGCTTAGTTGTGTAATTAGTTGTTTAATTAATTTATTAGTTGATTATTGGTGTAATTAGTTGATTAATTTGACTAGTTGATTATTTGATTTGGTGTTTAGTTGATTAGTTGATTAGTTGTTAGTTGAGAATGGGAGGGAGTGAGAGAGAGGGAGAGACATGGAGAGAGAGTGAGAGAGAGAGATTGGTAGTCTCTTTCTCTCTTCGTCTCTCTAGCTCTCTTAAGTGATAAGTTGTTAGTGTATTTGTTGTTTAGACTCATCCTCTCACACCCTCTCTATTTGCCTTAACTGTTTATACGTAACAGTCATTAGGCCTGGATGATTTGTTACCGACCTCGCGTGTGGCCGCCTCACAGAGGAGCGTAAAGAGTGGCGCAAGAACCACCATCACGTATGTATTGTACTTTATTTTTAATTTTATTTATCATGGTATACATGCACACATCGAGTTGGTAGCATGATGTACGTTTTGGTGGTGCAGGGTTTCGCTGAGAAGCTGAAGTTGTTTGACATCGTGCTCTAACGGTGCATCGTCCCGAGTAAAGAAAGGGTAAGTGGTGAATAAGCAAAATCCACTATTTGATTATTTTTTTCTTGTTAATGAATTTATTTTGTAGACCGACTGAGAAGGTGGATACTACACTCTAGCAATCTACTTAAAGGAAAACTATCCTAAGATACCTCCAATATGCATCCAACGGGTTTCTTTCACCCGGGACGTCCACCCCACAGGAGCAGTATGTCTTGTGATTCTTGATGAAGATATTGTAAGATTGTTAAACTTATTTTGAGCTGTGATGCCTCACTTTGGAATTCTTATTTTGCTGCAATTGAAGTAGAGGGTCATCCTATGGTGCCTCCAATCCTTCCACCGAGTTTCTTCTACCCAAATGTCCACCCCACAAAAGCAGTCTGTTTTGGAATTCTTGGTGAAGAGAATGTAAGACCGATAAACTTATTTTAAGTTGTGATACCTCACTTTGAAATTCTTATGTTGCTACAAGTAAGATTTTGCTAGGTGTGATATTCATGTATTAATGTGAAAATAATACTACTTGAAGTTTAGCATTTACTTCATCAATCAAATGTGCCCGATATTGAAAATAAACGCTATAACCTACTTATGAAGATTAGTAACTTTGTTAGATATTAATTATCATTGTGCTTTTTTAGTTTAAATAATCTTTATGTTTCAGGATTCAGAGAAATATAAGAGACGTTTTATGGAGCAAGTTTGATGGTACAGTGTATATTGATCGATGTGATCGACAGGACTTGCCAGAACTTAGCATTATGAATATGCAAATAGTTTTTAGTGAAACTTAAAAACTAGGAATTTCAATGTATACATGTATGTATATAAGTTGATTGTATATATGTGCCTTTGAATATATGTGTCTGTCATTATATTATGATTGTTGTTATTTGAATTTGTATAAGACATTAGAAATAACAACATTTACTGTTGTATAGAGTACATATTTTTGCAGTCGGTTCTTAACTGTAAATCGGCTGTGAAAATGCATTATAACAGGTGGTTTGTTATAAACAACTGCATGTGATAATACATTATCACAAACGGTCTGCCGTAAAGAATTGTCTGTGATAATGCAATTTCACAAGTGTTTTTGCTGCCACCTGTGATAATCGGTCGTTTTCACATGCGCTTTGTCACAATCGGTTTTCAAAACCGCGTGTGATAATATATTCAGAGCCGCATGTGAAAATGTTTTTTCTAGTAGTGATGGGATCTACATCTTTAACTATTCTAAACATCATTTATATATCATATAACTGAGGGGGTAGTTTTTAACTCTTGAAAACGATTGTGAGTGCTCTTTGTATTGGGAAATATTAAGATGATTGGTAGATAAAGAAAACCGGCCAGCTTACCTCTTGTCCTTGAGACTCTCCTTGAGCTTTTCGGCCAGCTTATCTGCATCCAAACCGTCGATTCCATCCAGGGGTCTCGCTTGCTTGACGCCTTTACCATCGTCTGTCTTGGGCTTGACGATCTGTTCCAGCATACACTTGAGCAGCACCTTGAGATCCCTGCTGGGCTCGAATGCCTGGGACACCGAAACCATCGCCTGGTACGGGAGCTCTGGCTTCAGTCGCCGGCAAACCTCCGTTGCCAGCGTGGTTTTACCAGCGCCCTGTGGACCAACCAGGAAGCACAACTCGAGACAACGCTCGTTTTCGTTAGAAGACATCACCCGTTTGGATTTTTCAAGATAAGATTCCATCAACCGGAAGCAGATTTTTTTCACCTTCCCGTCAAGGCCGACAATACGATGCTCAGGGTCGTTGGTACGGCGGAGCGCAAGCGCATTAGACGCGGACGCCACCAGCATCGAAGGGACGGCCGGCATGGAAGGGGAGCGGCGCAGCGCCTCACGGTTGAAGCCGTACCGCGCGTGCCGCTCGCTGATGGTGATGGCGCGGGCGCGAAGGGCGCCAATTTCGCCGGCAAGGCGGCGCCGCGGGGGGAGCGTCGTGAACAGGTGTATGAACCTGGCTATTACGCCGGCGCCTTTGCGGCACTTGATGCGGAGCAGGTACAGGTCGATGGAGTCCTCCGCGTCGTACGCGAGCTCGCGCAGCTGCTTCATCCACACCCGGACTAAGTGGTCGACGGCGCCCTCCTCGGCCTCGGACTGCATGCGGAGGAGGGCATTCATGGTGTCCAGATCGTCGCGCAGCTCAACTATCTCGCCGCCGACGCCGCTCAGCTGTCGATACTCGGCAGCCAGCAGCTGCCCAACATTGTTTACGAGGCTCTGAGCAGCGCCCTCCATGCTCACTCGCGGGGTGGATGCTCAGTTTACTCGGAGAAAGCATTGGCGGAATGGTATACGAGAACACCACAACGAGGCTGGAGTTTATTTATAGCGACGTTTGTCACTTGGTGCTTAATGCAACGGACTCGTCTGCCCACCTTAAAAGATACTCCTTTCGAATATTTTTATTTCTCATCGATTATTTTAAAAATAAATTAGCCGGTGATAAATAAATTTTTTTGGAAGGAATAGTTTTTTTTTACATAACACATGAAAGTCTCTATCTTCTCCTCCAAAAAGTTATGCCGAGCATATTATAACTGAATTTAGACGCGGACACTCACAACAAAAAGTGACACTAACTAGATGATTAAACACACACATGACTGTAGACTAGATTTCATAGATTGACAATACCGTCCGCATTATGTTCTCATCCTTTCACACTTTTTCGTAGTTAAGTCATAAGTTTGACACTCATGAATTCTTATATAAAATACTTTCATTTAATATTTTGAAATTCATCTTGAAATTCGCTCTCACGGGAAATCAGAATCAGAATTTGAGGAGGGCTAGTTAGAGGACTAAACCACTACGCTAAACTCCCTTTTCACAAGTGAAAAATAAGTATACAAAATAATAGTTTTGTCTAGAAATAGAGAAATGGATGAAGACAAATAGTTCTTTATAGAAGAGGTGACCCCTCCCCCCTCCTTTCAGGCGACTCAGGGGCGTCTAAGACCATCCGCACCAGCATACTCTAAAGCATACTCTATACACTATTCTTCTTCAGCTTTTACAGTACGTACTCTAAATTATACTGCGAAACAGTGTATCCAGTATCCTTTACAGCGTACCACTGTGGATGGTCTAAGCCCTAACATGCCATTAGCCCTACTCACCCATCCACGAAGCGTGTGGCTAGATATGATGGTGGTTGTAGGGTATCCCTTTGACCTCGACAACTCGTGGCAGAAGATGTGCCACCATGGCTCTCGTGAGGACGAATGCGCGACGACCGATGTAAAAGAGAATGATGGGGTTTCGTACCCTGCATACCGAACAATACGGATTGACGATTGTATTTCAAAGCAATACAACACACGTTGTATCCAACTACCAGCCCGAGGCAGGACGCAACGCCCGTGCCCTAACCACCATGGTCGGGACGGGAGCCCGTCCGAGCTCCGACCACTGAGGTCGGGATGAAAGCATGCCCGAGCCCAAGCTTGGGAGAATGAGGCAGGCGACGACATTCAATGGGAACACATGGGCCAAACAGACGCCTTTATTCTCGAAACAACAATCACACTCAACCTAATATACATGGTTCTACGCCTCTGGTACTAGAAGATATGAGCAAGCGAACCAAGCCGGGGCTGGGGGACTGGCCCAGCGTGGGTCCGCACAATGAGCTAACACCTAACCGATGTGATTGGGGGCCGTGTTGTCCCGGTTCTACCTCGGCAATGTTCGCATCCGCTCCACTGACTCCCCACCCTAGAGGTCGGAAGCTCAACGGCCAAGCCCCCTGAGAATCATGATCGGGCTCCTACAAGCACCCCACGTGTGCCACGTCCGCTCATATCAAGGAAGGTGAGATGGCACGACCATCGAGGCACTGATAGCGGACATGAAGTGACCAAATGAGAAAAGCGTGGTGGTCGAAGCAGCCTCCGTTGTCCAAACCCGCATCAAGGAGCGCAAGAGATATGAAAACCTTGTAAACTCTGCCCCCCCCTATATGAGGAGAGCGGGAGCGGCTAGGACAGAGGAGGCCTCCCTTCGCCTACAAAGGGGGGGATTCAAAACCGTCTCAAGGACCACGAAGAAAACACAAGACACAAAATGGGAGCTCTGTCTCCCCACAATAGCACTAGAACTACTCCTCATACATGTATTTCCCCGCCATTGATAATGAGAAGAAGAGGGCACCACACTGGACGTAGGGCATCTTGCCCAACCAGTATAAATCATTTGTTCTGGTTGCATAGGTTTGAGGAGGACTATGAACCCGAAGAGAAGTTTGCTGGTTCGGCCGCAAGCTCATCACACCGCGTTGATACAAATTGGTACATGGATAGTGGTGCAACCGACCACATCACTGATGAGTTGGAGAAGATGTTCGTCAAAGAAAAATAATGTGGCCAAGATCAAGTTCATAATACGAAAGGTTCATGTATGGGCATAAGTCACGTTGGTCATTTTATGTTTTGCACCCCACAAAAGAGTTTAAGACTTGATAACATTTTGCATTTACCTAACACATCTAAAAATCTCTTGTATGTTCATCGTTTTTCTCCTGATAATCATATTTATGTTGAGTTTCATCCCTGGTTCTTCTTGATCAAGGATCAGGATATGTGGAGGGTGCTTTTCTGCGGCAAGTGTAAACATGGTCTCTATCCCCTCATACCTCAAGATTGGAGGTCTACCAAGAGTGTTCTTAGTGCCAACAAGGTGCCCTTGCTGCGATGGCATAGCCGATTAGGGCATCCCGCATCTTCTAAGTCCAAAAAGTTCTTAGCAATAATAAAATCGTCCCCTAAAATAGAGTCGGTGTGGAGTTAGTTTGTGACTCATGCCAACGTGGAAAGAGTCACCAACTAACTTATTCTATATCTAATAGTGTATCCAAGTTTCCTCTCGAACTTATTTTTTCTGATGTTTGGGGTCGTGCCCAACATCCGTTGGCCATTTTGAGTATTATGTAAGTTTTATTGACGATTTCAGTAAGTACACTTGGATCTATTTGATCAAAAAGAAATACAATGTTCTTAAGTTTTTTTTTGGAATTTTGAAACCCTTGTTGAGAGGAGATTTAGGCGAAAAATACTTGGTCTACAATCAGATTGGGGGGTGGGGGAGAGTATGAGAAACTTGATGCATTGTTACAAAAAGAAGCGATCTCACATTTTGTCTCCTGTCCACATGCGCACCAACAAAATGGCTCAGCCGAGCAGAAACACCGGCATATAGTAGAAATAGGTCTCACACTTCTTGTTAATGCTGTTATGCCTCTAAAATTTTTGGTCCAGGCATTTCTCACTACCACATATTCGATAATAGGCTTCCAAGCAAAGTCCTAAACTATGACACTGTCGAAGTGTTGCGTCGACACTTCCCCTAGTACTACTAAAGTGTAGTCCGCGAAGGTTCGTATTCGAATGGGGCACACGTAAGATCAAGAGCGAGACGGTGACATAGAGTATTTTACGTGGTTCGGGCCGCCTGAGCGTAATACCCTACTCTACGGGGTGGTTGTTGATGAACTTGTGTGCATAGTATGCATGTCAGCTTTAGTGGACTTCTCCTCTACCATGCGGCGCAACCCTTTTATATGCTAAGGACTGGCCGTTACATGGTTAGCCTGGCCCGACAGGTGGCTCTGGCTGTATTGAACACCCTATACATGATCTACTGGCGTTACGGGTGATTAACTGTGTAATAACACATCTTAATGATAGTGTTAATGGTATTGACGGTCCTCTAATCATGCATCATTAATATATCATTAATGACATGTTAACCAGGTCTTGTAACGGTTGTTTTAATAACCCCTTGAATGTCCGTGCCGTTAGAGATCCAACAGTCTTTCTGTTGCAGGCTTAGATCCGGAGCCTCAACACGTGGCAGCTCTGGAGCTTCCCTCTGTGGAGAGGCAGGTCTTGAGCTGCTAAACACGTTGCAGCACTGGAGCTTCCCTCTACAGGGGGTTAGGTCTGGGGTCACTGGACACGTGGCATGACCGAAGCTTCCCTAAGAAGAGAGTCAGGTCAGGCCCTGTGATACATGTGGTAGCGCCAGAGCTACCCAACCGAGGGAGGCACGTCCAGTGTGGCACAACACGTGGAGCCTTCAGAAGTCTTAAACTCGGATAGGTGGAACTCCATAGTTTTAATCACGGTAAGAATGGGTACCTGGTATTCAGGGTACCGAAAGTGGCCCCCGGGCACACCCCTGGGAGAGATTTCGATACCCGAGGTGGGGCCATCATCGATTCCCGCAATGCAGCTTCAAAGCTCTTTTCCTGGGTTGTTGGGGCGACAGTCTGTAGTTAAGCCATCACCACGTGGCCTTTTTTGATATGGAGGGTGAGATCCTAGCGTGTAGATCTCATACAATTGAAGGTCGCCGGTTTCCAATATGAAAAATGTATCAGTTCCGAGCGTAATCTCTGCAGCCCTGTCAGGCTGCCACCCTCGGGTTTCCAACTTCCCATCATGACAACGGTTCATATGGTGTGACTTTTTTGCCAGAGTGGACCCGGGCCTGCTTTTCATTGACAGGGTAAATTTTTGGAATGAAATTTTGATCCCGACGCAATTTTCATCCAAGCGTTGCAGAGGCTTACTTAAGAAGGAATGTCTGCACGGTTAGAGGACTCTTTACACTTTCATTCGAACTTGCGCTTAGAATCTCTCCGCCCTTGCATAGATTTTCCAACTTTCGCTCCGCTTTGTCGCGATGGAGTTGGGTCTTCCCCGCAGCAAGATCAAGAACGATGAAGATTTGTCGAGGGTCCGGACCTACATGGGGTGGTCCAGCGCCTCCTTCAACAACTCGATCGTCTTCGGCAAGCTTCTCTTCAAGAAGGAAAGCGCTGGAGAGATCGTCTACTTCTCAACGTATGCCATGGTGGGGCTGATCCCACCTTTTTCAAGCTTCCTCCTGATGTTGCTGTACTTCTACAGGCTCCAGCTTCATCACCTCATCCCTCACTCATTCTTGCTAGTGGCGACTTTCGTCCACTTATGCGAGATGTGGGTGAGTGTGCTGCCAAGCATCAAGCTCTTCTAGACCTTCTCCACAGTCCACACTACCGAGAACAGGATTGAGTTGATCGGCTTCTACTACTTCGTGAAGCGCAAGAACTCTCCCTTCAATTACTTGAAGACCTTCCCCTCCGGGAAGTGAGACAGCTGGAAGAAGGACTAGGTGGTTATCATGGTGGATCATCATGACAGGCTGGAGTTGCCTACAAGCCTCCCCAATGTCGACACCAACGCTTGGAATGCAACTCTGGAATTGTCTGAAGCATACAAGCCCGTCCTAACTAGGATTCAACAGTGCGTGGAGGGTGGAGTGACCCCTCAGATGGTCTTCGGTAACTTCCTCGTCAATAGGTGGGCTCCACCGAAGAAGAGGGAGTGGCCCACCTGGGCTTTCAACAACGAGATGGATTAACACCGGATTGAAATTGGTCTTCAGACTAATTTGGATGATAATGCTTTGAATCTCCATATCCTTCTCCAAAAGCTTCATCACGGAGCCATCACCTAGGATGCCCTGACTCTGCCAACAAACTTCTTCCCTCTGAACATGGTTCCTGAGTTCAGGAGGGAGATTCAAAAGGGGATGCCAGAGCTAGACGACCTCGACTTGGTGGAGAAGCACGGGACCTTTAGAATTTCAATTCCCGGGCTTCAAAAAGGAGGGCTCCCACTCCTCCAAGCCTAAGGGTCAACGACGCTAGCAAGGGCAAAGGCAAGGAGCCAGCCGAATCTTCCAGTCGGAAGAGGAAGCTAAGACATGCTGATGGGAGCTCCATTAGATCGGCTCCATCTCCAGCTGCATCTTCCCCCTGACCAAGCCAAACTTCAGCGGCCAAGCCTTCTTCGAAGCTCGCGTCCATGAGGGGCGCTAGCTCTGGCAAATCGGCCCCGACCCTAGTACCGGCTACGGGCTCTAGGTCCGGGGGTCCTTCCCAACTGAGGTAGTCCCGGCTAAGGCGACTCCAACTCATGTGGCAAGATCAAGGCCTAGGTCTGAAGTCTTTGCCTCACCAGGTCCGATGAGCTCTGACTCTGGCCACAGAAGAAGAAGTTCCGCGGCAGCAGGAGCGGAAGCCTCCCAAGGTAAGCATTGTCTTATCACCTTGAGTTGCTATTTTTATCTTTACCATGTTTTAAATTTTTTGATCCTTTGTTTTCAGGGTGTCAAAAAAGAAAACTGAAGCTCCAGCCCCTGCTATAGCAACTAAAGTTGTGCAAGCAGAGGCTCCTGTTTCGACTCCCGCGCCTCCCCTAGTGGTGGTTGAGGACACGAAAACTCCAGCGCCAGCTTTCGTGGAACCAAGTCCAACGACAACGCCGAAAGTTCCCGTGGTAGCACCAGACCATGGGGAAAATACTCGGGAAGAAGTGCTAGTAGTTTCAGAGCCGGCGGCTGAGGCTCTAACAATAGAGCCTGAGATGGCAGAAGCTCCAACATCTGAGCCAGAAGTAACTGAAGCTCTGGCAACTGAGCTTGGAAGTAGCTGAAGCTTCGGCGTCCGAACTGGAAGAATTGTAAGCTCCAGCGTCCAAGTCGGAGGCAGTTAAAGTTCTGGTGTCTGAGCCAGAGGTGGTGGGAGCCCCGGACAAAGTTTTAATGCCATCCCTAGAGTTGATTACTCTGGAGGTGTCCATGTTCGAGCCAGAGCACCCAGAGGAGGCGGCTGTGGGTCCTCCACCCACCGAGCCAATCTAAGACCCGGTAGGGGGACCTTCCTCATCGCCTCCGAGTGCTATGGAAGTGGAGGAGCTTCCGACGATCGGTCCAGCTGATGTGGAGTTGCTGGAGACGAAGATTGCGCCTTGGGGCCCCTCAGTCATCTTGGAAGACCCGCTAGAGCCAGTAGAAGAGATCCAGGCTGTTCCAGAGCCAATTCCTTTGGCATTGTCTATAGACAATGCCTGTTCCAGTCTCTGTTAAGTCCAGCTTGCCTTCGAACATGACAACAAGGTCCTCAAAGAAGAGCGCCACAGCCTGAGGCGTTGGCCTGTTCTAGTCTTCGTCAAGTCCATCTTGCCTTCGAACATGACAACAAGGTTCTCAAAGAAGAGTGCCACACCCTGAGGCGTTGGCACAACATACTTTACTTCGAGACCAAGCTGACGCAATCAAGGCTTGCGGATCAGCGGGAGTAGATTGACAAGGAGAAGGCCCGACTAACATGGTGGGACTGCTTGTTGAATGAGCGAGAGGCTTCCATCATGGCTCTCAACAAGAAGACTCGGTAGATTCTCGAGCATGTTATGGAGACCAATGAGGCAGCTGATAACCGTTTGAACAGCCTCGACGAGTTAAACGAGGTACTCCTCAAGCGCCAGGAAGCCCTCGATCAAAGGGAGGATAAGCTACTAGAGAAAGAGCAAGACCTCATAAAGAGGGAGGAGGAGCTCGCCCAGAGGCTGTCACTAGGAGAGCAGAGTTTGGATTATCGCACCAAACGGTTTGAGCAGTGGTGCGTTCAAGAGAAAGAGAGGATTTGGTAGGTGGGAAAAGACGTCTCCAAGAGAGAGAATGACATCTCCACCAGAGAGGAGAGTGGAGGGCAGGGAGAAGGACCTGGCAGACCGTCGGAACCGCATCCATTTTCAGGAGTCAGAGCTTGCTGATCGCGAAAAGCAACTGGTCGAAAGTATCTAGCAACATGCTAAGGAGGTCGAGCGCTTCGCTCAGGAAGGTTCAGAGCTTGCGGCTGCCAGAAGGTCGCTGGAGGAATTAAGGATCTTGAGAGCAACTGAGTCCTAATGAGTTTGGGACTTCCAGGGGTGAGCTAACAAAGCTCTGGTTCCACTTGGCTTCAGTCCCGTACGTCCGGCTGACCCAGAGCCAGAGCTGGACAAGGCGCTGGTGGCGTTGAGCTCTACCGGCAACAAACTTGATGCAATGGGTGATGTCATCATCAACCAACTGGAGATGGATGGGAAGTCCCTGGCCAAGAACATCGCTGAATATGTGATGATGTGTTTCAAAAGTTGGGACCCCCATCTGTCTCTAGATCCAGTAGTCGAAGGACTTGTTGTTGAAGAGGAAGATGCTGCTAGGGCCAGCGTTCAAGAAGTGACCCAGAAAGTTGCCTCGTTCTTCCATAGGACCTCCAGTAGCTAGGGATTTTTTCTTCTGCCTTCACTTGTAATTCCACAATTTTAAATCAATGAAATTCAATCTTTTGAACGAATGAATTCCATTTTCCCATTTTGTATATGTCTTCAATGCATTGCCCTTTATATTATTGCCCCCTGGTAGATGTGCACAATTTGATTGCGGACATGTACCAATAAGGATTTGACAATGTCTTGATGACTTGATCACTTTGAACTTGTAGTTAGAACGTTAGCTCTTAAGTCCGAAGTTTACTTTCGACACCTCGGAAGGCCCTTTGTGACGTCGACCGGGGGGGGGGGGGGGGGCTGGGAGTTGTTGGAGCTTCCTAGCTTTGACGGCGCCCACTGTCAACGCATAGAACGTCGACGGTGGGCCCCCTAGGGGTTGTCAGAGCTTTGTAGCTTCGACAGTGCCCACTGTCAACATATAGAACGTCGACGGCGGGCCCCCTACGAGTTGTCAAAGCTTCCTAACTTAAACAGCGTCCACTGTCAATGTATGGAACGTCGACGGCGGGCCCCCTGGGAGTCTTTGGAGCTTCCTAGCTTCGACGACGCCCCATTGTCAACATATAAAACGACGACGGTGAGCCCCCTGGTGGTTGTCAGAGCTTCCTAGCTTCGAGGACGCCCACTGTCAACGTATAAAATGTCAACAACGGGCCCCCTGTGGGTTGTCGGAGCATCATAGCTTCGATAGCACCCACTGAGGGTTGTCGGAGCTTTGTAGCTTTGACAGCGCCCATTGCAACATATAGAACATTGACAGCGGGCCCCCTAGGAGTTTTCGGAGCTTCCTAACTTCGACAGCGCCCACTGTCAATGTATAGAATGTCGACGGTGGGCCCCCTGGGAGTTGTCAGAGCTTCCTAGCTGTGATGGCGCCCACTGTCAACGTATAGAATGTCGATGGTGGGCCCCGTGGGGGTTGTTGGAGCTTCCTAGCTTCGATGATGCCCACTGTCAACGTATAGAACGTCGATGGTGATGCGCTTGGTGAGTGTCATGAGTCCTGTTGAGTTGTTGTAGATGCACCTCCCCTCCCGGTAGATTCTCTAGTTGAAATGCTGCAAGCAACAACATTGTCCCTACATCATATCCCTTTTTGGATATATTTCTTTGGAGGTCCATTTGTAGCCTAGGTTTTGTTAGCTCTAACTAGTAGGCGGGTCTGTTGCGAATTTTTAGGTATCTACTGGGCTAGTTATACATGTTGTGTCTTTGGTTGGGGGATGTGATGTTATCTTTTTGTTATACATTTTTGTGCCCAATTTTCTATATAAATCGCATCAACCTCTCTTCTACTATGATATTTGCAGAAGCTCATTCTTCTTAGCTTTTGAAAAAACAAATAGTTCTTCACATCACTGCAATTATAAACAAACTCTAAAAAGATTTATTTTAATAAAAAAAATTCTTGGAAGGGGCAGTAACTTGCAATACAAGGGTGTTTCCGATTTAAATGGCTGGCAATTTAGTTCACTAATCCATTAACCTGTACACATGCACGCGCTAGTAATTTTATAATAAAAATGTTTGTGTGAAATTTATCTGACAGTTATCAACATGTTGAAAATTCTTAAAAGAAGGATATGCAGCATTGATATATAATTTACAAATATGTATTGTCAGCAAGTAGAAGGGTGAACTTTCTAGCAAATATATATGCACTCTCAAGTAGATGATTGAACAGAGATTGAAAAAAATAATAATTAAGCAGTTGGAAAGGGAAACATTTATCGGTTGGCAGTCCATTAGTGTTGATAAATTCTGTCCTAACCAACCTCTCGATGTTCATGATAACATTTTTGAGGTTCAGAGAGGAATTACTTGAACTGGGTGGTTTATGTATTCAAGATATTGATTTTCAAAACAAATGCATGTTAAGAAAGTGGATCTTTAAATTGATAAATGAGAATGGGATGTGGCAAACACTATAGAAAATAAAATATTTGCAAAATGAAACAATCGGTCAGGATCAATATCGACCTGGAGACTCTTATTTTTTGGCCAGTTTGATGAAATTCAAAGAAACATTTTAAACCTTTGGTAAATTTGAAGTTAACAATAGGGCTTCAGCAAGGTTTTGGTAAGATACATGGTTGAGGAATATTACCTTAATAGATATATTCCCGGCTATATACAACATACTACTCCCTCCAGATCTTAATAATTGACGTTCCGACCGTAGCAGACAACTAAAAAACAACTAAGAAACCTGTCCGAATGTCAAATAAAACAGGCCAGAGGTAGTATGTAGCAAGATGTAAACATGATATTGTGGCCAACATCTTTTGTTCTACTCTGTTGAACATCTCCTTCTGCAGGAGTTTGGCAGATGAAAATTTAGCGAGATGGAACAGACTAGTTGGGATGATGGTACGGATTCGTCTCAATAATACAGAAGATGTTTTTAGATGGGATATACACCAAAATGACATTTTCCGTTAATTCGATGTATAGAGCCATGATACTCAACGGGAACATAAGGAGGAATAGCAAGTTATGGGCATTGAAACTAGCACTGAATGGAAAATAAATTCATGTCGTTTATAAGTTGTGGAATGATATTAATAAAGAATTGTCGAAGTGTTCTTGCGACACTCCCCCCGGACCTGCTATGCGAGCAGCCCGTGGAGGTTCTTGATCGCCAGGGCTTAGTCCTCAATCAAGATTGCACGTACGAGAGATGGTGAGACGGTGGTTTTACGTGGTTCTGGCCGTTGGAGCGTAATACCCTACCCTACGGTGTGTGTTGTATTGCTGGAGAGTGTGTTCTCTTGGGTGTGAATGCGTGTGAAAGCGTCTGTCTGTAATGGTGGTGGTCCAATCCTTTTATAGTCAAGGTCGAACACCTTACAAGTGGGGCTTGAGGCCCGACGGGTGGCCCCATGGCGACCTTATCCTAAAGATCTAAGGCTTCTCCCATAAGCTTTCTCTGACCGTGGCTTGAACACTTGCCGACTTGTCGCCTCAGACGCTAATGGCCTATGCGTAGACGTTGATGATGGCAAGGGATGTCCCGTCCAATTGTCTAGTCGTTGTAAGCTACCCACTTGGCGGAGTGGGGTAGGCCTGCGACGTCTTCACTGCGATGCGACTGGACGTAGCAGTACCTGGCAGTAAGCATGCACCCCATCATGCGCCTGGGTAAGGCACGTGTTTTCAATGCCCGATTGAGAAAAGGCACACCACCCCTTAACTCTCGCAATCCACCGTCCAGGACAAGTTGTAGGGCACGTGGCAGCATGGGAGCTAGCCTCTGCGGGGGAGGGCGGGTCCTGTAATGTGGGCTATGTAGCAGCCCCAGAGCCCATTCCTGAGGTGAGCTAGGAATCCAGGACTGCAAGACACATTGTAGAGCTGGAGCCCGCCTCCGTGGGAGGTGGCCGACCTGATGCTTCAAACCTCGAGGTAGCACCAGAGCCCACTCCTATGGAGGAGCGGGGTCCCATCTCGCTAGACACATGGCAGCTCGGGAGCCCATCTCCTCGGGGGAGCCGGACCCCATCTTGAGGTCCATGTGGCAGCGCCGAAACCCGGACCTGAGGAAGGCCAGGGTTCGGGCCTTCTGGACACATGGCGCCATTGGACCGTGCCTAAGAGGGAGGCAGGGCACTTAGGTGCTTTTAGGCTGTGCGCGAGGGTACCTGGTATGTTGGTGTCGAGGTGTCTAAATTGACACCTCCCCAGACTGGCTCAGAGGCAGCCCGCGAGGGTTCGTTGTATATTCGAGGGCTAGTCCTAGCAAGATCGAGCTCAGAGAATGATGAACGCAAGGGTTTTACGTGGTTCGGGCCGCCTGGGTGTAAAACCCTACTCCACAGTGGTTTGTGTGTTGTATTGCTCGAGTGTATCCTGGGTATGAGAGCACTTGTCTTAGTCGGTTGCCGCTCGGTCCTTTTATAGTCCAAGGCCGAGCAGCTTACAAGTGGGATCCAGGGCCCGACAAGTGGCTCCGGGAGTACCAAATCCCTCCTAAGATTTGGGAGTAAATACTATCCCCTGACAATGGCTTCAATGTGCCGATTGGCCATGCCTTGCTGCAGGGCTACACATAGCCACTCATCATGGTAGGTGATGTCTCGTCCGTCTTGTCACGGCCTCTCATTCGTCCGCCGTACATAGTAGTTTGGTGCCAGCCTGTTATCGTAGGACTGGGTACAGGACTCTTGACTTATGAGTGCAAGCTCCCGCTTACCTAGGGAACGTGCACGTCTTTTCTATTTAGGCGCACTGGGCTCATACCTCTTTATTGTCGCTATCGCAGGATGGACTAGGCGCGGTGCTGCCTGGCACGTGGCGAGTCTGGTCCTTCCTTCTGTCGGGAGGTCGGGTCCAGAGCTTCCGGACATGTGGCTGCGCCGGACCTTCTTCACGCAGGGAGGCAGGTCCGGGGCTGCAGACCTAGCGAACGAGCCGGACCTCTCCTCAGCGGGGAGGTGGACCTAGACCTGCGGGACACGTGGCAGCGCCAGACCTCCCCTCCGAGAGGGAGATACACCTGGAGTTGCAGGACATGTGGTAGCGTCGGGCCTTCCCTCAGTGGAGAGGCGTGTCTATGCCGCATGCCATGCGGCACCCTGGGACCATATCGGATCTTGCCCCTGTGGGCGGTGGGACCCCGCGTGCCTTCATTCCTGTATCCAGGTGTACCCGGTTCGCCAGGTACCGACAGTGGCCCCTGGGCCCATCTCGGGGAGGAACTTCCTTGGTTATGTGGTTATACCTGAGGTGGGGGAATTTTGAATCTTCGTGCTGCGACTTTAAGGGCTTCCCTTCAATGCCGCAGATAAAATCTTTGTCTGCAGATATCGCGCCATCAATTGGCGTTGGTCCCCGATACGAATTTCATTTCGGTTTCGTGCGCCCATTAAGTCATCACCCTTTAGTTTTAAACTCTCTCCTACGAGAGCGGCTACCTCGAGACGGCTACTTGGCCTTTCCGCCGAAGCAGACTCTTAGCCACCAGTCATAGCGCGGGTAGCTCCAGCATCGCGGTGCCTGCAGTTCCCATCCAAACGTCGTGAAAGTATACTTAAGAAGGGGACTAGCACAGGTCACAAGCCCTTCACGCCTCCATTCGCACCCGTGCTTAAGACCTTACTGCCCTCTCGCATCCTTCAGCCTTGAGCCCTAGCCTTTGCACAGCCATCCTTTCCCTGCTCCATCTTGTTGCAATGGAGTTGGGTCTCCCTGCCAGCAAGATCAAGAGCGAGAAGGAGCTGAGGAAGGTCCGCGCTTACATGGGGTGGTCCCCCAACTCCTTCAACGACAAGATCCGCTTTGGTGAGCTTCCTTTCGAGAAGAAGAGCGCTGGCGACATGGTTTTCTTCCAAGGATACGCCATGGTCAGCTTGCTTGCCCCCTTCTCGTCCTTCCTAATGACGCTGCTGGAGTTATATGGCATCCAACTGCATTTCCTCGGCCCCCACTCAGTTCTGATGGTCGCTACCTTCGTCCACTTCTGCGAGATGTGGATGGGAGTGCGGCTCAGCCTAGAGCTCTTTCGCAGTATCTTCACCCTGCAGACCACCGGGAAGGGGAACGAGATGGTCGGGCTGTACTACTTTGTGAAGCGGAAGCGGTGCCCCTTCAAGTACTTGGACACCTTTTCCTCTGGCAAATGGGACGATTGGAAGAAGGAGTGGGTGGTCATCACCGTGGACAGGCACGAGAAGCTGGACCTACCAGAGAGCCTCCCAAATGTGGACACCGACCTCTCAAACGAGCTCCCGGAGCCGCCGGTGGCGTACAAGCCCGTTGTGGTGAGGATTGAAGGTTGCGTCGGAGGCGGAGTGACCCCCCAGATGGTCTTTGGGAACTTCCTAAGGAACAGATGGGCGCCACTGAAGTTCAGGGAACAGACTGCGTGGACATTCACGCCGCGCGATGCTGATACCCAGATGAGGGACGAAGCCCTGAAGGTTCTACTGAAGAAATTCCAGAGTAAACCCAGTATCTCGCTCGACTCCCTGACACCCCCATAGTATTTCCCGCCTTTGAACTGGGCTCCTGAGTTCTGCCGGGAGCTCTAGAACTAATGCCGACGCTGGATGACATTGGGGATGTGAATACCACTGCTCATGGGGCCTCCGGGGAGTCAGCCCCAGTTCCCCCAAGCCGGGGGGGGGGGGGGGGGGGTGAAGTTGCTAGCTCCGGCAAGGGCGAGGTTCCGGCGGAGCCCTCCAGCCGGAAGAGGAAGTTGGTGCGAGGTGAAGGAAGCCACGTCGGGACCTCCGTAGGGCCACCTCAACCAGCTCAGGGACCTCCGACGGGCGCTAGTTCTGGGGGGCCACCTCCCACCTCAGCGCCAAGTGTGGGACCAAGTTCCGGAGCCCCCCCCCCCCCCCCAAACCGGGGACACTCCGGCCAGGGAGGCTCCGGTCCAAGCTCCTCGGGGGCCGGAGGCTCCGGCCACATCAGGGCCATTGGGCTCCGGCCCCGCTCAGAAGCGGCTCTGTCTCCGCGGTACTTGGGGCTTCCCAAGGTAAACAACTGAGCTCTTACTTTGATTTCTTTTTGGGTAAAAGTCACTCTTTGAACGTTTCTATCTTGGATGGGCAGCGCTTCCAAGAAGGGAGAGATGATCGCCACACCAATGGCCGCGTAGGAGGCTGAGCAGGCAGGCACTTCAGCTCCAGTTCCTGCACCTGCTCGGGCAAATGTGGAGGCTCCGGGCGACTCGAGGATGGATCCGACTACAATTCCGGTTGCACCAGCTCCGAGGACCCCGATTGTTGATGCGGGGATGGCCGGGGCTCCGGCACCGGAGCCGATAGCCCCTGAGGCACCGACAGAGGTGCCGAGTGCCGGCACAGCTCCGACGTCGGTGGATGTTCTACCCTCGGTGCGGGGAGACACCGAAGGATCGGCCCCCACGCCGTCTTTCGAGGAGGTTCCGGTGCCCCAACCGGATGTAATTGAGG
Organism: Tuctoria greenei; assembly: GCA_036927565.1. Lineage (NCBI taxonomy): Eukaryota > Viridiplantae > Streptophyta > Magnoliopsida > Poales > Poaceae > Tuctoria > Tuctoria greenei. The sequence goes on from JAYESD010000011.1 coordinate 152,615,334, forward strand.
AGCCGATCCCCACGCCGGATGCGGTAGAGGCTCCGGTCGGCGAGCCGGAAGTAGTTGAAGAGCCGGCCCCCACGCCAACTACTGCAGAGGTTGTGGGGGCCGACCCGATGGTCGTCGAAGTGTCTGCTCTTGCGCTAAGGGTAGTTGAGCCTTCAGTGCCTCAGCCGGCGGCATCCAGCACACCTGCGCCCAGGCTGCAAGCCGTGGAGGCTCCTGGTGCACATCCTGCCTCCCTGTTCTCAAAGGCTGAATCGGCTGCACTGGAGGGTCCAGCGGAGACCGACGCTGCTCCAGCCAACCTTCCTCTATGTGCCGCCGGTGCTGTGGGGCTTCCGGAGGACACCTCAGGTGCCTCAAGCCCGCGGGTGCCGCCACCTTCGAGGGGGAGCCCCTCCCAGGTGATGGCGAACATTCTGGTGGAGATGGGGTGTAACACCCTCATTTTCATTCATCATGCCTTGCATACATTCATATACATGTTTAACATTAAACCACATCAAGAGGAACGAGTTTAAAATTATTCGGAGCATTTAAAATTGATTTGGAACAAAACCAACTTAAAATGCAGGAAAGTGCGAACTAGTCCGATTTTTCTGAGGACTAGTCCGATTTCTCTCTGACTAAAAACGGACTTGTCCATTTTTGCTGCGAACTAGTCTGATTTTTGCCTCTGGACAACTTCGGACTTGTCCGGTTTTGTGCGGACTAGTCCGATATTCCAAGAATCCTTGAAAATTTGCTAAGTCCCTAGATTTTTCCGGACTAGTCCGGTGTTCCAGCGGACTTGTCCGATTTCCTTTCTGACTAAGATCGGACTTGTCCGATTTTAGGCCAGACTTGACCGATTTTCTCTCTGGACAACTTCGGACTAGTCCGGTCCTTTCCGGACTTGTCCGATATTTCGTGACTCCGAGTTGATCTTTTGTTTTACGACTTGTTTCTTGGATTTCACGTTAAGTGGGCCTAGGGACGTCATGCCTAACTCTTTTAGAGCCCATGTAGGACTCTAAACCGGCCTCTACTCCTATCAAACTCGAAATCCATCTAACCCTAGACTCCACCCCTATATAAATAACCCCACCCCTTTGCTTGACATCTATTACGAAAGAGGATCAAGATCTCCACCAAGCTTTCGTTCTTCATCACCAATTCATCTCCAAGTTCATCACCAACCCTACATCATCAAGATCCAAGTGTTACCTCCAAGTTTCTTGATTCATTGGAGTTCTAAAACACCTGGTATATCTTCCATTCTCTTTTCCTTACGTGAAATCAACCCCTAATCTCCAAATTCACGTCGATCTAGAAAACCCTAATATGCTGATCTCGCAGAGTGCGGACTTGTCCGGTCCCTAGCGGACTAGTCCGACCTTCCTGGTTAAATTGGGTTGAATTGATTCTAAAATGAGATCTAATCACATCCAAACCTGTATAAACTTGTTAAAAGCTATTAGAACTAGTTATTGACCATTAAAGCAATCTAGTAACAAGCTCTACCTTGCATTTGTATTAATCATGTATGTCATGTCATATTGAGTAATATGTGCACTCTTTGATTGTGTTTCTTGTCTTGTATTTTTATTGTGTGGATTAGACGGATTTGCGCTAAAGAGTGCCGCGGAGGACCTAAGGCACCAAGAGTTTGAAGGCTTTGACCCTAATCAACTGCAAGAGCAAGGCAAGTGTCCTTGAAGCATATTGATCCTGTTTTTAAAATAAATGTTTTGTCTGCAAAATTGCATGCTTGTGTCAATTTGATGGGAACCCTATGATAGGAAGTTTACTAGCTTTGTTTAACCACCCTTGTCACCTGGAATTATGATAGAGAGTCGGGAAGGGCTTTTTACCTTTTTGCTTCGCTTAATCAATTGGGATGGGAAACCAATACTACACATTAATGATGAATTTATGAGATTATGATTAATATGAACTGGTTAATATGGTATGGTAATGGGTGATCTAAGCAAGCTTGGTATGTGGATGGGTTGGATGATATGGTGGTTTGCTTGCTTTAGATCTAAGGACCGGTTCATGCGACAATAAGCCAGGACTACAGTGCCACCACGAGGCCAAGTATGGGTGCGGCGTAGCTGATTAATTAGGGCTTTGCTAGTGCTGTTTGGACCATTGTGGATGCTCGGGGAAGGGGTAGTCGGCTTGGGTTTGTTGATGATTGGTGGGACTACCCTGGGATCCGAATGGCTCAAGAGGGGGCCCTTGGTTGAAGATGTGCTCAGTGGGAGACATCGCCACCGGTGAAACCTCAGTGGGGTCTAAATAGGCTATTAATCCCTTTGTAATGGTTATTTTGTGATCTCTTGGCCACACACCAACGGAAGTGTGTAATTTGACCGACGGGTCATGGGCATAAGGGAGGTTCATAGTCACCGAAAGGTGATGAAATCACGAACACGTGGGTAAAGTAGTACAAACTCTGCAGAGTGTCTAATAAAACTATCATGATAACCGTGCTCCCGGTTATGAGCACCTGGACAACTTCCATGATTAGAGGGAATTTGGTAATGGTTATGGTTGGTATTATGGTTATGGATGGTTATCAATTGAATTTTGGTATGTGATGATGGATATGGAATATGGATTGGTGCTACGTTATCAATTATGGCTTATGATGGGTTTATTTCACATACATGTAATATGTTGCTTTTCAAATGTTTTAATGTACTTTTCAGCACTTAACCATTATTATATTCATCATTTGAATTAGCCACATGTCATACTTTTCACACTTGCTGAGTACGACATGTACTCACTCTTGCAATCCCCCCCAACAGTTGCAGGTCAGGATTGGGAGTTTAATGGCGATAATGCGGAGTTCTAGGCCGTGTCTACCGTCAGCTTTGCCTGTGGTGTTATTGGAGCTGCGCTATCCATTATGCTTAGTTTGCTTAGTTGCTTAATTAGTTTATTTCCACTGCATTAGTTGAACTTGTCATAAATATTCATTAGAGTTTGTATTCGAGGATAATATGGTTTGTGCAATAAAATTTGGTTAATTAATCTTGTTCTGTGGTAATTATCTGTATATCCTTTTGTGATTGCACTCGTGTATGTGTGATGAACGTCCTGGGCACACATATGCGTTAGCTTGGTTCATTTTGGAACCGGGCGTCATAGATTGGTATCAGAGCCACAGGTTGGCCGTAGGATGCAGCCTAGATAGAATTGACACTTTAGAGCACATAGGAGCACTCAGGAATCGATATGTTTTTGTTTGGTGTGCTGTTGCTATATATATTGTTTGCTTGTGAGCTTAATAGAGGATTTTGGGATGCTTTAGCATTGCCATGTCCACCTAGGCTAGTTAGTTGTTTAGTTTCATATCCCTTGATGCATATAGTTGGGGACGTTTTCTAATTCTTACCTATTGCTTTTCTTCAGATGGTGAGGACCCGCAACCAGAGGGATGCTAATGATGAGGAGGAGAACATTGGAGCACCTCGGAACAACAACGGACAAGGACCTGCCCAAGGAGCTATTAATATTGAGCAGCTATTGGCTATGCAAAACTATCTCATGCAGACCATGATACAGACTATGGGACAGCTGTAGGCTGGCAATATCAACAATCAGCCCCACATGCCTCCACCGCCACCCCCACCTCCTCATAACCGGTTGGGAGAGTTTATGAGGACTAGGCCACCGACCTTTGCTCAAGTCGCTAACCCTATGGATGCCGATGATTGGCTCGATTCCGTGGAGAAGAAACTTGCTATTGCCCAATGCAATGACCGGGAGAAGGTGCTATTTGCTTCTCATCAACTCGTTGGAGCAGCTGCGGATTGGTGGGATGCTTATTGCAATGCTCATGAGAATCAAGAGAGGATCACTTGGGCGGAATTCAAGGAGAACTTCCGTTCTCATTATGTGCCGGAAGGAGTTATGATTTTGAAAAGGCAAGAATTTGAGAACTTAAGGCAAGGGAGATCAAGCGTGAGTGAATATCTCAATAAGTTCACTCAACTCTCAAGGTATGCGCCTGAAGATGTTAGTCGGGACAGCCGGAAGCAATACTTGTTCATGAGTGGCTTGAACAATGAAATCCAAGTGCAATTGCTCAATTGTGATTATGCTAATTTTTAGAAGCTTGTGGACAAAGCAATCGTGGTTGAGAACAAGATTCGTGAGATGGAGCAAGACAACAAGAGAAAGGCACCATATCAATGACAGCAACAAGGAAGTAATGTGCGCCCTCACTTTGCGCCTCCTAATGTGCCGTACTACAACTCCTCTACTCCTGTACAGCACCCTGGATTCGTGTCGCGCCCAACTCAGTTCGTGCAGCAGCGCCCTGTCATGCAAGCACCTAGGCCTCCAATGCCTTATGCACCTCGTGCTGACTTTCCTGTTGCAAGCGTTCAAAACCAAGCTCGTCCCAATAATTCTGGTGGAGTTAAGAAGTGCTATACTTGCAGCGAAGCTGGACACTTTGCACATCAATGTCCTAAGTCAGACCTTGGTCAAGGAAGTAATGCACTGAGGCAAAACCCAAGGCCCAATGGAGGACAGCCACAAGGGAATCATGGACAGCAAAATTTTTCTCGTGGCAACGTGAACCATGTCTATACGGAGGATTCTCAACAAGTGGATGATGTGGTCATCGGTATGTTTCTCGCCAACTCCAACCCCGCGACTATGTTATTTGATTCTAGAGCATCGCATTCATTCATTGCATCAAATTATGTTGCCAAGTATAGTTTGCCTATCTCTCATATGAAGTTTACTCTATTGGTTAAGTCTCCTGGAGGAGAGATGAGGACAAATATAGTATGTCCAAAGGTAAGCCTTAGAATAAGGGGGTAGACTTCTCCACCAACCTCATCGTTTTGGATTCTCATGGATTGGACATCAGACTTGGTATGGACTGGTTGAGGAAGCACAATGGAGTTATTGAGTGTGCCATGAAGACGGTGAAGTTGACCAATGAGGAAGGGATCACCGTAGAATTTGAAGCATCTCAAACTGCACCGAAGCAATTGGAGTTGAATCATATGGACGGTGCCGCAATTGAGGAGATTCTGGTGGTGTGTGAATTTTTGAATGTTTTTCCGGACGAGTTGCCAGGTATGCCACCTGATCGAGACATTGAGTTTGTTATTGATTTAATACCTGGAACTGCACCTATAGCTAATAGGCCGTATAGGATGCCTCCTACGGAATTAGTGGAGCTCAAGAAACAAATTCAAGAGCAACTAGAGAAAGGTTTTTTTTGCCCTAGCTCTTCACCTTGGGGAGCACCCGTTCTATTTGTGGACAAGAAGGATGGGACCCAAAGGATGTGTGTAGATTACCGAGCTCTCAACGAGGTAACAATCAAGAACAAGTACACCATTCCACGCATAGAAGACTTGTTTGATCAGATGAAGGGTGCTTGTGTCTTCTCTAAGATTGATTTGAGGTCGGGATATTTTCAAATGAAGATTAGACCATCGGACATACCCAAGACAGCTTTTAGGACACGGTATGGATCTTATGAGTACACCGTGATGTCTTTTGGATTGACAAATGCACCTGCCTACTTTATGTACCTCATGAATAAGGTCTTCATGGAGTACTTGGATAAGTTTGTTGTGGTGTTTATTGATGACATTATGGTCTACTCGAAGGATGAGAAGGAACATGAGGAACACTTGAGGCTTACGTTGCAGAAATTGAGAGACATCAATTGTATGCCAAGTTCAACAAGTGTCAGTTTTGGTTGAAAGAGGTGTCGTTTTGGGGTCATATAATTTCAGAAGGAGGAGTATCGGTTGACCCCGGAAAAGTGAGAGACATGTTGAAGTGGGAACCGCCACAAAATGTAAAGGAAGTAAGGAGTTTTCTTGGAATGGCTGGATATTACCGTCGGTTCATCAAGGACTTTTCCAAGATAGCCAAGCCTATGACGGAGTTGCTAATGAAGGGAAAAGCTTTCCAATGGACTCAAGCTTGTCAAGATAGTTTCGAGGAGTTGAAAAAGAGGTTGACAACAGCCCCAGTTTTGGTACTGCCGGATGTGAGCAAGAGCTTTGATATTTATTGCGACGCATCGAGACAAGGACTTGGATGTGTATTGATGCAAGAAGGTCAAGTGGTCGCCTATGCATCAAGACAATTGAAGAAACATGAGCAGAATTATCCTACACATGATCTTGAACTTGCAGCCGTGGTACACGCACTGAAGATTTGGAGACACTATATCCTTGGACATAGGTGTGAAATTTATACGGATCATAAGAGTTGGAAGTATATTTTCACACAAACGGATCTGAATTTGAGGCAATGGAGATGGTTGGAGCTCATCAAGGATTATGATTTGGGAATCAATTATCATCCAGGAAAGGCTAATGTTGTGGCCGATGCATTGAGTAGGAAAGGTGTAAGTCATCAACTCACAGTTCGAGAATTGCCATCCAAGTTATGCAGGGAGTTTGAACGGTTGAATCTTGGATTCGTGAATGAGATGGGAATAATGGAGTTAAATCCAACATTGGAGCAAGAAATTCGAGAAGCACAAACCACGGATGAGGAGATCAAGGAAATCAATGAAAGGACCGAGGAAGGGAGAGAATTCAGATTTGATGAAGACGAACATGGTACCTTATGGCTTGGAAAAAGGATTGTAGTGCCCAATGTGAAGCATATTCGGGAGACAATACTAAAGGAGGCACATGACTCGCCATACTCGATTCACCCTGGTTGCACGAAAATGTACAAAGACTTGAAGACTTGCTATTGGTGGGATAGCATGAAAAAGGACATAGCTCAATATGTGGCATTGTGTGATGTGTGTCAATGAGTCAAGGCGGAACATCAAAGGCCAGCTGGATTATTGCAACCATTGAAGATCCCAGAATGGAAGTGGGAAGAAATTGGAATGGACTTCATAGTTGGGTTACCACGTACTCAGTCCGGGTATGACTCAATTTGGATAATTGTGGATCGTTTAATCAAGTCAGCTCATTTTGTCTCTGTGAGGACCAAATATACAGCTGCGCAATTGGCCGAAATATACATGGAGCATATTGTATGTCGACACGGAGTACCGAAGAAGATAGTCTCGGATAGGGGTTCTCAATTTACCTCCAGATTTTGGCAGAAATTGCATGAAGCCTTGGGAACGAGGTTGAATTTTAGTTCGGCATATCACCCTCAAACGGATGGACAAACTGAGAGGACCAACCAGATCTTAGAGGACATGTTGAGAGCTTGTGCTTTAAAGCATGGGAAAAGTTGGGACAAAAGCTTGCCATACGCGGAATTTTCATAAAACAATAGTTACCAAGCAAGCTTGAAAATGTCACCGTATGAAGCGCTTTATGGGAGGAAGTGTAGACACCTTTATTCTGGAATGAGGCAGGAGAAACTCAAGTATTTGGTCCGGATGTGTTACAAGAAGCTGAAAAGCAAGTCCAAATAATTTGTGAAAACTTAAGGGCAGCCCAATCAAGGCAAAAAGGCTATGCGGACAATAGGAGAAGAAAATTAGCCTTTGAAATTGAAGATTTTGTTTACCTTAAGGTGTCACCAATGAGAGGTCATAAGAGGTTTAACATAAGAGGCAAGCTAGCACCTCGCTACATTGGACCATTCAAGATTTTGGACAAAAGAGGAGAAGTAGAGTATAAGTTGGAGATGCCAACTCATCTTTCGGATGTCCATGATGTCTTTCATGTTTCCCAGCTCAAGAAGTGCTTGAGAGTACTGGAAGAACAAGTGCCAATGGAAGAATTGGAATTAGAGGAAGATTTGACTTATGCCGAGCAACCGGTCAAGATCTTGGAAACCAAGGAGAGAGTCACAAGGAACAAGGTTATCAGATGGTGTAAAGTTCAATGGAAGCACCACACTGAAAAAGAAGCAACGTGGGAATTGGAGGATGATCTCAAGAAGGAATTTCCCTATCTTTTCTCTTCCGCGTCGAATCTCGAGGGTGAGATTCATTTTAAGGGGGGTAGGTTTGTAACACCCTCATTTTCATGCATCATGCCTTGCATACATTCATATACATGTTTAACATTAAACCACATCAAGAGGAACGAGTTTAAAATTGATTCGGAGCATATAAAATTGATTTGGAACAAAACCGCACTTAAAATGCAGGAAAGTGCGGACTAGTCTGATTTTTCTGAGGACTAGTCCGATTTCTCTCTGACTAAAAATGGACTTGTCCATTTTTGCCGTGGACTAGTCTGATTTTTGCCTCTAGACAACTTCAAACTTGTACAATTTTGTGCGGACTAGTCCGATATTCCAAGAATCCTTGAAAAATTGCTAAGTCCCTGGACTTTTCCGGACTAGTCCGGTGTTCCTGCGGACTTGTCCGATTTCCTTTCTGACTAAGATCGGACTTGTCCGATTTTAGGCCAGACTTGTCCGATTTTCTCTATGGACGACTTCGGACTAGTTCGGTCCTTTCCGGACTTGTCCGATATTTCGTGACTCCGAGTTGATCTTTTGTTTTACGACTTGTTTCTTGGGTTTCACGTTAAGTGGGCCTAGGGACGTCGTGCCTAACTCTTTTAGAGCCCATGTAGGACTCTAAACCGGCCTCTACTCCTCTCAAACTCGAAATCCATCTAACCCTAGCCTCCACCCCTATATAAACAACCCCACCCCTTTGCTTGACATCTATTTGCCACTTTTCCACCCCACCCAAACCCTAGTTCGTGGAGAGCCACCATTAAGGAGGGAGGAGAAGATCCCAAGCAAGGAGAAGAAGAGGAGGAAACGAAAGAGGATCAAGATCTCCACCAAGCTTTCGTTCTTCATCACCAATTCATCTCCAAGTTCATCACCAACCCTAGATCATCAAGATCCAAGTGTTACCTCCAAGTTTCTTTATTCATTGGAGTTCTAAAACACTTGGTATATCTTCCATTCTCTTTTCCTTACGTGAATTAAACCCCTAATCTCCAGATTCACGTCGATCTAGAAAACCCTAATCTGCTGATCTCGCAGAGTGCGGACTTGTCCGGTGCCTAGCGGACTAGTCCGACCTTCCTGGTTAAATTGGATTGAATTGATTCTAAAATTAGATCTAATCACATCCAAACCTATATAAACTTGTTAAAAGATATTAGAACTAGTTATTGACCATTAAAGCAATCTAGTAACAAGCTCTACCTTGCATTTGCATTAATCATGCATGTCATGTCATATTGAGTAATATGTGCACTCTTTGATTGTTTTTCTTGTCTTGTATGTTTATTGTGTGGATTAGACGGATTTGCGCTAGAGAGTGCCGCGGGGGATCTACAGCACCAAGAGTTTGAAGGCTTTGACCCTAATGAACTGCAAGAGCAAGGCAAGTGTCCTTGAAGCATATTGATCCTGTATGTTTTGTCTGCAAAATTGCATGCTTGTGTCAATTTGATGGGAACCCTATGATAGGAAGTTTACTAGCTTTGTTTAAACACCCTTGTCACCTGGAATTATGATAGAGAGTCGGGAAGGGCTTTTTACCTTTTTGCTTCGCTTAATCAATTGGGATGGGAAACCAATACTACACATTAATGATGAATTTATGAGATTATGATTAACATGAACTGGTTAATATGGTATGGTAATGGGTGATCTAAGCAAGCCTGGTATGTGGATGGTTTGGATGATATGGTGGTTTGCTTGCTTTAGATCTAAGGACCGGTTCATGCGAGAATAAGCCAGGACTATAGTGCCACCATGAGGCCAAGTATGGGTGCGGCGTAGCTGATTAATTAGGGATTTGCTAGTGCTGTTTGGACCATTGTGGATGCTCAGGGAAGGGGTAGTCGGCTTGGGTTTGTTAATGATTGGTGGGACTACCCTGGGATCCAAATGGATCAAGAGAGGGCCCTTGGTTGAAGATGTGCTCAGTGGGAGACATCGCCACCGGTGAAACCTCAGTGGGGTCTAAATAGGCTAGTAATCCCTTTGTAAAGGTTATTTTGTGATCTCTTGGCCACACACCAACGGAAGTGTGTAATTTGCCCGACGGGTCATGGGCATAAGGGAGGTTCTTAGTCACCGAAAGGTTATGAAATCACGAACATGTGGGTAAAGTGGTACAAACTCTGCAGAGTGTCTAATAAAACTATCATGATAGCCGTGCTCCCGGTTATGAGCACCTGGACAACTTCCATGATTAGAGGGAATTTGGTAATGGTTATGATTGGTATTATGGTTATGGATGGTTATGAATTGAATTTTGGTATGTAATGATGGGTATGAAATATGGATTGGTGCTACGTTATCAATTATTGCTTATGATGGGTTTATTTCACATACATGTAATATGTTGCTTTTCAAATGTTTTAATGTACTTTTCAGCACTTAACCATTATTATATTCGTCATTTGAATTAGCCACATGTCATACTTTCCACACTTGCTGAGTACGACATGTACTCACTCTTGCAATCCCCCCCAACAGTTGCAGGTCAGGATTGGGAGTTTAATGGTGATAATGCGGAGTTCTAGGCCGTGTCTACCGTCAGCTTTGCCTCTGGTGTTATTGGAGCTGCGCTATCCCTTATGCTTAGTTTGCTTAGTTGCTTAATTAGTTTATTTCCACTGCATTAGTTGAACTTGTCATAAATATTCATTAGAGTTTGTATTCGAGGATAATATGGTTTGTGCAATAAAATTTGATTAATTAATCTTGTTCTGTGGTAATTATCTGTATATCCTTTTGTGATTGCACTCGTGTATGTGTGATGAACGTCCTGGGCACACATATGCGTTAGCTTGGTTCATTTTGGAACCGGGCGTCACATGGGGGAAGCGGCGCTCCCATCTGGTCCAGCGCCCATTATCTTAGACTTGGCCATCAACAACGCCCGCTCAAGCCTGTAGAAGGTTTTCGTGTCCTTCGAGCACAACAGCAAGGCCCTGGAGGAGGAGCATAATAGGCTTCGTCAACGCGAAGAGTGGGTCAAGGATGAGAAAACCTGGCTGGTCGAGCAAGGTGAGCTGCTCAACGAGAGGGAGGCTACCCTCAAAGCTCTTGATGTGAAGGCATAAAAGATATATGAGGAAGCCAGGGAATGCCACAGAGTTGTGGACCAGCGCCAAGGGGTCTAATCGCCTGGCATGAGACTCTCCAGAAGCGCCGCTAGGAGCTTGACTTGGGTGAGGCCGAACTCACCGAGAAGCGGAAGGATCTGGGCCAGAGAGAGGAGGAGCTCTCCTGGAAGCTGTTGGCAGGTGAGCAGAGCTTGGCGGACCGCCGCAAGAGATTTAAAGCGTGGTGTAAGCTCGAGGAGGACAGGCTCAGGGAACGGGGGCAAAGCCTCACCAAGCAAGAGGCCAACGTCTCTGCTAGAGAGGATACAGTTCGGTGCTGGGAGGAGGACCTGGCGGAGCGTCAAAATCGTATCTTCTTCAAGGAGTCAGAGCTCGCTGATCGCGAGCGGCAGCTAGCCAAGAGCATCCAACAACACGACAAGGAGGCCGATCGCCTTGCAAAGGGAGGTGCAGAACTGGGGCCACCAAGAGGGCTCTGGAGGAGTTGTGGAGCTCGAGAGCGGCTGAGTCCCAGCGGGTGTGGGACTTCCTGGGACGGCCTGACGGAGCACTAATACCGTTTGGCTTCAGCCCCGTACATCCGGCCAACCCAATGCCGGAGCTAGATGAAGCGCTGACGGCTCTTAGCTTCGCTGGTGGCAAGCTCGACGTAGTGGTTGACGTCATCGCGGGCCAGCTGGAGACAGAGGGGAGGTCCTTGGCCAAGACCATCGCCGAGTACGTGTTAACGTGTTACCGGAGCTGGGACCCCCACTTCCCCCTGAGTCCAGCAGTCGATGGGCTGATCAAGGAAGAGCTGGATGCTACCCAGGAGAGCGTTCAGGAGGCCACTCAAGCTGTAGCCTCGGCTATTCGTAGGACTTAGGCCCTTCCTTTCTTGCTCCCACCTATATGCTTCCAATTTTGTAAGATGATCTTTTAATGAATGAAGTCCTCTTGATCTTTGTCTCTGATATTTTTGTGTCCTGCCCCTGGTAGTTGTACGTAATTTTGATTGTGTACATGTACCAAGAGGAACTAACACTTGTTCCGAGGACATCGGCCCCCTGGTGTTGTTGGGGCTTAGGAGCTCTGGCAACACCCATTGTCAACATTAGACGTCGACGTTGGGCCCTCTGGGGTTGTCGGAGCTTAGGAGTTCCGGTGACACCCAGTGTCCATGTAGGAGACGTCACCGCCAGGCCCCTTGGAGTTGTCGGAGCTTAGAAGCTCCGGCGACACCCATGATCAACGTAGGACGTCGACGCCGCGCCCCCTGTAATTGTCGGAGCTCAGAAGCTCTGGTCACACCCGTTGTTGATGTAGAGGACGTCGACGACGGGCCACCGAGCCCACTCTCGGTGAGGTGGCCGTTCATAGTCAGTGGTACGAGAGTGGCTTTACTAGTTTTATAACCTTAGGAACTTGCACGCATGACAGATAAAAGGTAATTCCGCTCTCCAGTCAATCTTTTACCCACGCTCTATTAGTGTTGTTTGTCTTATGATTTGTTGTCATCGTGGGGGGCTTGATTAACTCAGGGCATTGTACCCGGAACTTGTTACCCACCACACGTGAGGAGTGGGTTCGGAGGTTCCGAACACTTAGCATGTACCTCAAGCGACCCGCCGGCAAACGGACAGCAACTCTCCCACTATGGCAGAGACGAGGGGAAAAACTGACCGCACCCACGCTAGGTGATGAGCTAATGGCAAATGCGTGACATCATTCATAAGAACTAAAGATAATTTCAAATGAACAAGGCATTTTAGGGTAGGGCAAACAACTTTTCATTATAATGCTCATAGGAGAGGACAAACTTTACAGGAGGAACGACCCGACCTGGGCAACAGGGAGCTGAGTGTACCTTCTTAGGGTACCGGACTGTGCCGAGCAAGGCAGCCACTCGGAGCTCAACTCTCTGGCCTTAGTTAACCCAAGTGCTGTCTCTAGACACTATGTTCTCTTTATAATGAAAGAAAATAAGATGCCCTTCCACTGGCTATGGATAAAACTTATGGAGGTGTTCGATATTCCAAGGGTTGGGCACTGGTTGCCCGTCCTCCATAGCTAGGCGAACACGCCCGGGGCGACAAACTTCTGTGACCCGGAAGGGGCCCTCCCAGCCAGGGGAGAGCTTGTTTGTCCCTTCACGGGAAAGCAGATGCCGCAGGACCAGATCGTTCACCTTCAGCTCCCTACTGTGCACGGCCCGCGAATGGTAGCGCCAGAGCGCTTGCCTGTACCGCGCGTTTCAGAGGGCTGCTCGTATGCATCCCTCGTCGACGAGGTCCATGTCTTCACGCCTGAACTGGTCCTGCATGGCTTCATCGTACATCCGGACGCGGGGGAGCCCATGGTGATCTCTGGGGGGAGGACGACCTCTGCCCTGTACACCAGGAAGTAGGGCGTTTCCCCCGTAGCTCGGCTGGTTGATGTCCGGCTAGCCCACAATGCATATGGCAGCTCATCCACCTAGTTTGCACCATGCCTCTCGAGTTTTGAGTATATACGAGTCCTGAGGCCCTTGAGAATCTCCGCGTTTGCCCTCTCTACCTTCCCATTGCTTTTGGGGTGAGCAATAGAGGCATAACAAACTTGGATTCCAAGGTCCTCGCAGTATTCTTGGAATGCCGCACTCGTGAATTGGGTCCCATTATCAGTGATGATCCTGTTTGAGACCACGAACCTGCAGATGATCGAATTGACTTCACTGCTGTCTGCTTGTTAATGGTGACGACTGGGTTGGCTTATGGCCATTTGGTGAACTTACCTACGGCGATGTAGAGGTACCGGAATCCTCTGACGGCTCTTGGGAAAGGTCCCAGGATGTCCAGTCCCCACACGGCGAATGGCCATGAGGGGGGGGATCATCTGCAGCACTTGAGCTGGTGTGTGGATCTGCTTGGCATGGAACTGGCACGCCTTGCATCTCTTAACCATGCCAGCGACATCCTGGAGTGCCGTGGTCCAGTAGAAGCCGTGCCGAAAGGCTTTTCCGACCAGTGTGCGGGCCAATGCGTGGTTCCCGCACTCACCTCCATGGATTTCTGTGAGCAAGTCGCAACCTTCTTCCCGCGTAATGCATCGCAGTAGGATGCTGTTGGCGGCACGCCGGTATAGATCCCCCTCTACTAGCATGTATCTTTTAGCCATTCGCACAATCCATTCTGCCAGGACATGTTATTCGGGAAGGTAGTTGTCTTTCAAGTAGTCCCGGACCTCCGAGATCAATGCATTGGGACCTCCTTGAGCTTCTGGTTCTTGGGCGCCCAGCTGCTCGGAGCTGCTGGTGGCGCATAGGAACCTTGGTGGGCACCATGGCTGCAGGGCCGCCGAGATTGCTAGCTTTGAGGTGCTAGCTTCACCCCCTTCACCCGGCTCGGCAGCTTGGTTGGTTGGTCGTGATAACGTCCTTGCAAAGACTCCTTCGGGCACTGGTGCCTCTGTGGAGGCCTTCGTTGACAGGTCGTCTGTGACTGAGTTGTCATCTCGGGGCACATGGCACATATCCAAGACTTCGAAATCTTTCTCCAGCTTCCTGACGTGCAACAAGTATGCTACCAGCTGGGGGTCGTTGCAACTGCACTCCCCCTTGACATGCTTGACAATTAGCTGGGAATCACCTTTGGCAAGGAGCTGGCGGACAGTGAGGGTCAACGCTGTCTTCATCCCATAGATGAGGGCCTCGTACTCTGCCATGTTGTTGGTGGCTTTGAAGCCAAGGTGCACCATATACTTGAACTGATCCCCTGTTGGAGCTATGAGCACCACCCCGGCCCCGACCCCCTGTTTCCGGGCGGAACCATCGAGGTAAAGTGTCCACGGGGTTTCAGTGAAGACCGGTGATCCGGACACTGTGTCCCCGCTGACTGAGCTTTCTGGGTTGCTAGGTGATGGAGTCCACTCAGCCAAGAAATCTGCCAGTGCCTGACTTTTGACCGCATGCCGAGGAAGGAACTCAATCTCAAACTCTGCTAGTTCGGCTGCCCACTTGGTGATGTTGCCGGTAGCATTAGGACTGTGGAGCACCGTTCTCAGCAAGAAGGAGGTGACCACTGAGATCTTATGGCCCTGGAAATAGTGTTGGAGCTTCCTTGATGCCATCAACACGGTGTACATCAGCTTATGTATCTCCAGATACCTTGTTTTTGCCTCATGGAGGACTTTGTTGATGTAGTAGACTGGCCTTTGAGTGGTCCGGACTCTGTCTGAGAGGTCCGGTGCTCCTTGCAGCGGATCCAGTTCCTGGGGCTCCTGGCTTCCTGGACCCGCATCATCCTCCGGGGGCTGGGACCCAGCGATTTCCTGGTTTCCGGAGCTCCCCAAGGAAAGATCCATGGCTTGGTCCGAGGCCTGAGGCTCGGTGCTTGCGTAGTGAGCTCCTTCCTGTGTATGTTGCTGATATGGTTCCGATTGCTATGCGACCAAAACCATACTAACCACTTCGGTTGTTGTAGTAACATATAGCAGCAAGGGCTTACCGGGCTCCAGCGCCACCATAACGGGGAGGGACGTCAGGTGCCTCTTGAGCTCCTGGAATGTTGTTTCCGCCTCTTTGGTCCAGGCAAAGGGACCTGCCTCCCACAGAATCTTGAAGAAGGGAAGTGCTTGGAGCTTCTCCAAGGCTGACATCGCCATAGTGCGATCTCCCCGAACCCTGAGGACCCCAGATGGCGTTGGCATTTTCAGGACTAGATAGCCGTAGTGACCTGCGACCATAGACAGGTATAGCGCTGACCTTCCGATGATGGCATTGAAGGGAAGCTCGACATCCACCACATCGAATAGAATACTCTCCGTTTGGTAGTTCTACGGAGTGCCAAAGGTTACTGGGAGGTGGATGCTACCACTGGGCACGATTTGCCCTGGGCCCATGTCTGAGAACGGGCTTGAAGGCGTGAGTCGGGACATAGGTATCTGCAGCTTCTGGAAAGCTGCAGTGGAGATGAGGTTGAGGCCTGCACCACAGTCGATCAGCACATAATGGAGCCGACGTTGGCGATGGTTGGGGCCACGAACAGCGAGAGCACCCCAGCCCCTGCCATGTTCTTCAGGCAGTCCAAGGCGTCGAAGCTGATCGCAGTGCTCATCCACTTGCTGTGGGGAGTCGGACTTGGCGCCGGGGCCGCTGCCGCCACGGCCCGTCGCAGGACTTTCATCGCATTCCAAGACGTAGGGTCCGAGGCTCCCCCGTAGATGACATAGAGGAGCTTCTGACGCTCCTGGTCGCTGCTAGTGTCTGAGTCAGCACTCGTGAACACTGCTTTCACTGCCCTGTGGGGCTCCTGGTACCCCATGTCTTCGTCTTTGTCCTCCACAGGGTCAAGCTTCTGCTTACCCTCTCGCGGAAATGTTTCACGAGCTTCTTGACTTCCCGACACTCACTTGCACTGTGACCATTGGTCTGGTGCACCGGACATTTGAAGTCAGCGTCATCACCCTTAGGTGATGGGCACGGGCACTTATCCTGGCGCGAGCTCCGAGCTCTGCCAGTCGCCGCATATGCCACTATATGGGAGCTCCGGACCTCGGCTTACTCCTGCCGCAACCCCCGTTCTTCTTCTTCCTGCCACCACCCCTGGTAGTGGCCTCCGCTTTGGACTGTGAGGGCTCCCCACTTTCCGAGGAGGGTCGAGCGTGCCAGTTATGACCCTCCGCGGCCTTGGCGCATCTGTCTGCCAAGGCAAACAGCTCAAAGACATCGCGCACATCATCCGTGGCGAGCTTCTCGAGCATCTTCTTATCCCTCAGAACCTGCCTAAATGCAACTATGACAGATGCATTCGATATGTGCGGGATGGTGTTCCGTACCTGGGAGAATCGCTGGATGAACATTCGCAGTGGCTCCCCCGAACGCTGCCTAACAGCGTGGAGGTCGAGCTCTGTTCTTGGGCGCTCGTACGAACTTTCGAAGTTCGCCACAAACTGTCGGCACGGCTCTTCCCAGGAGGTGATGGACCCCTGGGGCAGGTTCATGAGCCACGATCGGGCTGGACCAGCCAGGACCACAGGAAAGTAGTTGGCCATGATGACCTCATCACCCCCCGCAGCCAAGATCGAGGTGGAGTAGATCTGTAGGAACTCACTCGGGTTGACACTCCTGTCATACTTCTCCGGCTTGTGCGACCCGAAATTGTGAGGCCACACCACTCTTCGTAGGTGTGGGGCTAGAGCTGCGCAACCTCCACCGGTACTTGCAGGCGACTGGTTTGGTGCTGCGTGACCTTGATGTCCAGGCGGCACTGCGTACGCCTGGTGTTCTGGTGCGGCGGCAGATGCCTGGTGTGGCGGAGGCAAACCATATTCCAGGAATGGAGGAGGTTGTTGTCGGCTTCTAAGATATACTAACAAGTCATCCCTGGCAATAGTGTCAGAAATGCTTGTTGGTATTACTTATGCACCATTAACTAAACATCTCCAACTGATGTGTCAGAAATGCTTGTTAATGGTTCTATTGGATCACAGAGTGAATGCTGCAAGCGCACGGAGATATCATTGTAGCATTTCCCCTTAAGGGTATTTCCATGGGTGTCATTTATTTGATCCCAAAGGAAGGCGGGGTAGAGATATAACAATCATCAAATGAAAGGGGTAGAAAGGTCTAGGTAAGAATCTAGTAAGGATGGATAAAATAATAGTGGAGGTAGTGTGACACACACAAAAGAATTCAAGTCTAAGGGGGGTAAGAGGATCCTAGAGGTTAGTTAAGGTTGAGAGTTATGGAGGTACTCCTACTATGCTCTATTGTACATATACATAGTCTAAACTAATTATCCATAAGCTAGATCAATAGTAAATACTTATGTTATGTGGTTCAACACATCGGGCACGGGCTTACCCCTAGCAATACTAGGGTGACTCCCGCCAAGAGCCTGTGGCATAGCCGAACGTGGAGGATTACAAAGGACAGATAGGGCTGTCACCACCTACTGCCTACCTCTTCAATCCATGGGTCTACGAGACATCCAATGCTGCTTAGCTATCACCATGCTAGCATATTAAGTAATTATCTTAAGAGCCTAGGCACAATCCATCCTAAGGCAATGAATTGAATCATCATTGAACCAATGTTGATACATGACATAATTATCCATACTAACCTAGTTACGTTATAATTAACTAGACTATAGTGGGGGTTTATAGGTTCTATGATAATGAGATATGTTCATGATGAAATAGTCATATAAGCTATACCTTCCACATACATGGACTCCACAATCAAACAAGAAACGCTTTGCCCAAGTATATGTATAAGTAGAGACTAAAGATACCATCTTTATTATGCATAAAGTCACAATTACAAGAAAGAATACATGAGCCATACCTTTCCCAATGTAGGATTGGGAAGAGAGAGACTCCTTACTCCTTTCCCAATTTGAACTTGGGACTAGAGACTCTCCTCTCTACAACCTAACTCCTCTAAGACTATGGATGATAGTGTATACAATAGAGATGAAGCTCAAGTAGTGTGTGTTGAAGTGAGGGGTAGGGGGTCCTATTTATACTAGTCTTGAGGTTGGTTCCCGCCACCAAAAGCGCGTGAATCAGTCACCATTGACTTCAGGGAGCCGGGAGGATCCAACACGTGGAGGCTGACCGAGTTTGGTGCAAAGACCAGGTCGGCCGACCCCCTGGTTCGGTCGACCTGGTCATTGCACCGTTTCTCGTGTGCTTTCTCCAGGTGGATGCCAGGTGGGTCCCATTGATGTATATGGGTGATACACTGTTGGATCTCCTTGGATACTTCTGTTTGTGGGCCATTTGATCCATGGGATGCCACATGTCATCGCGTGATTGGCTAGGATGATATTTTATAGGATTGGTCCCTCTACATTTCCTCATTTTCTGCATAAAATGTTGCATACACATATTTTTCCAAGTCCAAGTGGAATTGGGTTAGATAGGAAGGTGATGTGTGCAAGAAATGATCGATCCTTCACATAATTGAGTTAAATTGATGGATGAAATTGGTATATAACAACCGTCGATAAACTCCCCCAAGCTTATCCTTTGCTCGTCCTGAGCAAAGTCAAGACTTTAGGTTGATGATCAGGAGTTGCTACAATGTCTTATTTTCAAAAGTATCTAATGCACAACAAGATACTCTACCTAGTATTGCAGAAATTGGCTATTATACCCTACCTTTCTTAAGTTATCATGGGGCTTATGCTTTCTCATATTCATGAGTAGTTGAAAGGTAGAATAGCAAATGGAGCAAACATAGCCTAGAAATCAAGTTCCACTTGAATCCCGGAGATCAATTTAGATATTAAGTACCTCAATTTGATTCTCTCAGTCACTCCTTTGTGGATAGTGGAAATATTTCCTCACCAAAGTATTGTGCCTCTACCCTTCCTACTCATTGGATATGGCTTGTATGTGGAGCTTGGTAAGGAAAGTAAATAGGCATATTTGCATCACATATATTGCTAAGTCAAAAGAGTAAGCCTTAGGAGAATTCAAATCAAAACTTTTTGATTCAAGACTAGTGCATGTGTGATGGAGTGGAAGTGGATGTGGATACTTGAGATAACTCCTTTTTGGTATAATCTCTTTTTCTTTTGCAGGGATGAAACATGGCTACTTTTCTCTTTTTTTTCTCATGCTTATGATGTAATCATGTTTTTTTCTTTTTTTTTTCTTTTTGTAGCCATGTCTTCTACTCCTTTTCTTTGCAATGAATTTTGAAGAGGGTGCTAAACATGAATAGCGTGAAGTTTCTCTTTTTATTGTGGTATGGTGGATATGATGGATGTTTTGCTTACTTCTAGTGTAGAAGTATAGCATGTGCAAGTGAAGTCTTAAATTCAAAAAGAGTTGAATGATTTCTCACATAGGTCTATACTAGTTTGACTAGGCTCAATGTGAAAGCAAATAGCATATGCATAAGGTTTTGTCTATGCATGAACATCATATGGCTTTGGTTGGTATTTCCAATAAATTGAGGGAAACTTAAATCTTTTTAGAATTTCTCCGGAAATCTATGTTTTACTTTCAAACTAGGACTAACAGCCCTATTACCAATTCTAGCCTTACAACAACCTAGAATTAGATTAAGCTTTTGCTACCCACAACTTCCAAATTAAGATAAAAGTATTTCAAACCAATGAAAGCAATATTCGGAGAGTAGCAAGTTGTAAACTAGAGACTTAGGAAAATAAAACAGAGAAACTATTCATCATTTCATCTATTTGAATTCTTAAATCATTCCTATTGCACATCTTTATTTGATGGAAGCAAAGCTAACCTATATTTTTATTATTATTATTTTTTAAATGCAAGGTGGATTATGGATGGATGGAAAATAAATATGCAAGTAATGTGATACATGTTACCTCAAGTGGGGGTCCTCCCCCAAGCTTGTTCTTCAACTACCTCCGTGATAAGGGTTGAACCCTTGATGACGGAAGTATGCTGCAGGATCGGCTTGTTGTTGTTGTAGCGCCGTGTTGAATTTGGTGAATTGAGTATCCATGTGTTGTTGCCAATCCTGGGTACCTTAAACATGCTCCTGGAGGGTGATGTATATGTCACCCGTTCTCACTTCAAGTTCTCCCATACGTCTAGTGAGGTCTGTCATTCCTTGGCTATAGTCATGATGACTTCTAGCCGAAAAGGAACGATGTCCTCTCATGGACGTTGGGGGCAAGCTGCTAGAGCTTGAAGAGGATAAGGGTGGATCCCTTTGCCATTCTTGCCAAGATGATCCCCCAGTCTCATACGTCGGAGGTTGAGTCCATCCGGGCGCATGACCCGTTGGGTTCTCTTCCTCTTGGTATTCATGGACCGGAGAGATTATCGGTGGCATGCCTGTGGCTGCAGCCCTCGCACGATTCCTTGTTACCCTGCGAGAGACATTACTTCTTCTTGCTTCCTCAAGGGGAAGAAGATCAATGGTTAGCCTCCGGCATTTGTACAAATGAAAATCCGGGTTAGGTAACCGAATTTCATTGACAAAGCCGGGATAGAAAAATATCAAGGAGCCATCTTGATCATGCTTAAGGGTATGTCCTTGCACTAAATAGTCTTCATCAATTAATTCTCTTTCAGTTTAAATATATTCAAATGAAGAGTAAAGTGCTCCTACCCTTTCTGCAATATGAGTAATCAATGAAGCACATTCAATTGGTCCTAATTTTGAAATGTAATCTAACCATTGTGTCATCATGGCTTTGATTGGAGCAACTTTTATCTTTTTAGTCATGGCATACAAAATTTTCAATTCATCATCTCGCACAACCCTAACATCTCCCCTAGAGAACATAGTCATAGCCCCCCATCTATGCATAAAGCGTAAGGTAGGGTTTTGGATGTGGCTATTCCTAGGAGCCTTACATGTGACCTCACTAGTAAGCTCAGGCCAAAAACTTTGTTTATTAAACTTAGGCAAATTGTCTAAATCTAGCAAACACCGTTTATGGAAGCCTAGGATGCTACCTAATTCTTTCCATAGGATGTTGTATTCTTTTTGAAATAATCTAAAAGCAATACCATCAAATCCTATTCTTAACGTGCAAAGGAATAGTATAGTGAGAAGGCGTGAACCTTTCTCCTCTATGTGAGCAAAGTCATCAAATCCAATTGCATGCCAAATGGAAAGAAATTTGGAGTCCATACCTATTTTGGAGATAAAATGTGGATTGTAAGCCTTGTTGTGGCGGAACTCACGATCTTGGAGAAGCCTGCGTGCTTGATCTTCAACTTCGCTTCGTATGTCGAGGTTGTTGTCGAACAACCTCTTCATGTCTTTTTGAGTTCAACAAGCAATAACAAAGCAAGGCGAGAAAAATCCGAAAAGAAGCGATGTTTGGAAAACAAAACTCTCAACGAACTTTCTCCTCTTGAAAGCTTGAGTGTAAAATGCAAATGCAAACAAAAGAGAATCTTTTTGGGGATGGATTTGAGCAAGAGTGTTGCAATGAAGAGCAAGAAAAACAAGGTGAGCTAGAGAGTGACTTGGGGAGGTGTAAGATGATGTGGTGTGTGAAGAGAAGTGCTCCTCACGACCACAATTTATGGGGTACACCTTCCAATGGTCACTTAGGGTTCAAAATGTAGCCGTTGGAGGAAGGGGAGCCAATTTGGCTCCACTCCCTGTTCGGTTGACCAGGGGGTTCGGCCGACCTGACAGGTGGCCCCCCTGGTTCCCTTTTTGGCAAGTATCTCCCCAACGGCTTGTAACACCCTAAGTTTTCGCATCATGCATTGCATACATGATCATGCATTAAACACTAGTAGAATAAGAGAAAAATAATAAAACATACATAATATGTGTAGCAAAAGAAGGAAAAGAAAATAATAGTTATAGCCTAAAACTTTTAATAGGGAATAAGTATAAAAATAATAATAATAAAAATATATATAAATATATGTAAATAATATATATAACAATATATATAAAAAAATAAATAAAATATTAATATTAATAATATCTATTATAATAATTAATAATAGATAATATATATATAATATAAATAATATATATATATATAATATAATAAATTAGATAATACTAAAAAAAGAAAAAAAAAAGAAGAAAGGGAACCGCCGGCCAGGCCGCCCGAACGGCCCAGCCAGCGCCCCAGCCGGCCGCCCGCGCCCCGCCAACCTGGCCGCGCGCGCGCGCGCGCGATCCCACGCCCGCTCCCGCGTGCCCGACCCCACCCGCACCGGCGCGTGCTCGGCCGCCCGCTCCCGCGTGCCCGACCCCGATCCCGGTCCCACCGCCGCCTGACTCCCGTACCGAGTCGGTACCGAGCCGACCTCCCGCTCCCGCCGCGCCTATAAAAGGCCCCGAAGGCCTCAGGTTTTCCCCGATCCAGAAACAGCCGCCGCCTCCACGATAGAAGCCGCCGCCGCCGGTACACAAGCAAAAAAAAAAGAGTCCAGAGAGCTGCGCCGCCAGGGAAAAGAGGGGAAGAAGAGGAGGAAAAAGAGGAGGGCGCCACCGTCCGCTGGAGATCGTCGTCGCCATCGTGCCGCCGTCGTTGTGCCGCCGGAGGATGCATCTACTTCGTCTACGCATTGTCCCCATCCCGCGATCATTGAAGCCATCGCATCTACGGTAGGCCATGTTCCCGATGCGAATTTTAGCGATCATATTGAATCTAATAGGTGTAAATTGATTTTAGTTGCACCATAATTTTATTTTCAGCAGCATTAATCCACCCTAAAACCCCCGTAAACTCATATGAACACGTATGAACTACTCGCATCTAATTAATAAACAACCGTAGTTAATTAATTATTGAATCGTGCATGCATACATGTCATTGCATGTTAATTATTTTGTGTGCATCATGTTGATTGTATATGTTTTCTTGTATGTATGGTCACGCGTAGAGGAACGTGCTCAAGAGGCCGTGTACGAGGATTTCCAGAACCAAGACTTCGAAGCGCTTAAGCAACCCCATCCGTCGGAGCAAGGCAAGTGTCCTTGAAGCATATTGATCCTATTTTAAAATAAATGTTTTGTTTGCGAACTTGTATGCTTGTGTCAAATTGATGGGAATCCTATGGTAGGAAGTTTACTAGTTTTGTTTGACCACCCTTGTCACCTGGAATTTATGGTAGAGAGTCGGGAAGGGTTTTTACCTTTTTTGCTTCGCTTAATTAATTGGGATGGCAAACAACACTACACATTTAATTATGCGTCAATGATATTCTGGTTAATGTGAACTGGTCAATACAATGGGTGATCTAAGCAAGCCTGGTATGTGGATGGGTTGGATGATATGGTGGTTTGCTTGCCTTAGATCTAAGGATCGGTTCATGCGAGAATATGCCAGGTCAACAGTGCCACCACAAGGCCAAGTATGGGTGCGGCGTAGCTGAATAATTAGGAGCGCTGCTAGTATTGTATGGACCATTGGATGGTGCGGGGAATGGGAGTCGAGGAGGAGTGCCCTGGGATCCGCATGGCACACGAGGGGGCCCGTGGGTGGGAGAATAGAGATTCAAGCCTGCCGGTGAAACCTTAGTGGGCCCGTACATACTAGTAGTCCCTTTTGAAAGGCTATTTTGTGATCTCTTGGCCACACACCTACGGAAGTGTGAGATGGCATAATGGAGGTTTCTTAGTCATCGAAAGGTGACGAAATCACGAACATGTGGGTAAAGTGGTACAACCTCTGCAGAGTGTTAAAAACTATCCTGATAGCCGTGCTCCCGGTTATGAGCACCTGGATGACCTACATGATTAGAGTTGAAATTGGGATTTGGGATGGTTATGGTTGGTTTATGGTTATGGGTTGGTAATGGTTATGGTTTATGGATTATGGTCATGGATATGAATTTGAGTTATGGTAATTGGACATGGATAATGATGATGTTGGTAATAATTGGATATGGTTTATATTTTGTTAATATGATGGTTATGATGGGATTGTTTCACATAGACATAGTATAATGCTTTTCAAATGTTTTACTGTACCTTTCAGCACTTTGCCATTATTATTGTCGTTATTTGAATCAGCCACATGTCATACTTTCCACACTTGCTGAGTACGACATGTACTCACTCTTGCAATTCCCCCCAACAGTTGCAGGTCAGGTTTGTGAGTTTAATGGCGATAATGCGGAGTTTTAGGCCGTGTCTACCGTCAGCTTTGTCTGTGGTGTTATTGGAGCTGCGCTATCCCTTTTGCTTAGTTTGCTTAGTTGCTTAATTAGTTTATTTCCGCTGCATTAGTTCAACTTGTCATTAATATTCATTAGAGCTTATATTCGAGGATAATATAGTTTGTGTAATAAAATTTCATAATTAATCTTGTTCTGTGGTAATTTTTTGTATACTCTTTTGTGATTGTACTTGTGTATGTGTGTTGAACATCCTGGGCACACATATGCGTTAGCTTGGTTCAGTTTTTGAAACCGGGCGTCACATATTGGTATCAGAGCCGCGTTGACCGTAGGACGCAAGCCTAGGTAGAATGGACACTCTAGAGCACTTAGGAACACTCTTCTAATCTGCTATTTTCGAAAAATTTTGCTGTTGTTTTGTTCCCTTATTTTCAGCCGCAAAAAGTATTGATCGCTGCTGCGTTTTTGATAAAAAATTTTAGAAGTGAGCAATATTAAGTGCTGCTGTTTTGCTGCGTAAATTTTCGCGGAAAAAGTGTGTTTTGCCGCTGTTATGTGTGGGTAAAATTATTGTGTTGGCTGCTGTATTTTTTCTCTCTATTTTTTTCGTTCTTTTGGAACCGCTGCACCGCTCTTTTTCCGCAACTTTAACTGCTGAAATTTTCAGATTTGTATTTTGTTATTTTTTTTCCCTAATGTATTCTTGTTTTCTGTAGATGGCCCGCATCAAGACAACCCCCCGTAAGTCGACCGGTGGACTTGTGCCCCCGCTTAGGTTGGCCAGTCGCTCTCCGTCCATCGACCCCCGTCACCCCGTGGTGATCCGTTCTGACGGCAGAGCCGCAGGACAACTGCGACATCGTCTCTGTGCCCTACTCCGTGAGGCTGGCTACCGTCACCACAGCCTCTCGCTCTCCTACCACACCACTGGAGTGCAGCGCCCCGGCAGGAAGGAGTGGAGCTGCAAGATCTATATCTACTATGGTGATGAGTTGGTGAAGACCCACAGCAGTCCTGCTTGGAGGAGCTCCCGCCGATCTGCAGAGCACGATGCTAGCTGGGAAGCAGCCACCTTTTGGAGTCACGCCCGCCGTTTCCGTCTGGAGGACACGGTCCACGCCTTCATTCCGCAGCGACCCAGTGGCACTGCGAGCTTCGTCTCCAGGCACGTGGAGGGACCACTAGACCTCCCGCAGTCTCGTCAGACTGTTGACGACGTGGCCCAGCTCAGTGCCCGACTTCAGAGGGCGCAGCAAGAGATTCACGATGGACGTGACCTCGCCCAGCGCCACGAGGCGATAATCAGGAGGTATCGTCGGATCACCGACGAGGACCCGGACGACTACACGTCCGACACCTCGACGTGGACCCCAGACTCTCCAGACCGTCGCAACGGTCAGCGTGAGTCGTCTTCTGAGGAGTCCTCTAACGAGGAGCCTTCCAGTGTGGCGTCTACCGCACCACCGCCGCCTGCTGCCTCACCACCACAGGACCCCGAGGACCCCGACGACGACGACGACGACGACGACGAGGACCCGGATGAGTTCCCGCTTGACGACGAGTAGTCCTCGACCTATGCCATGACTCAAGGATAGGCACACCCCCATTAGTTAAATAAGAGCGACATAGACATACTTGTGAGACCTTGAGTTGTGTTACTTCTTTTAGGATCTTTGTCAATTTTATTTGGTGCTTGTTTGAGTGCTTGTGTGCTTAGTAAAGAGTTGTGGGATGCTTCGGCACTTGTCCACATCCTCATAATATAGGTCTATGTTAATAAAGGATTATTTAGTGTCACATCCCTTGATGCATATAGTTGGGACGTTTCTTTCCAAATTCTAAATCCTTCTGTCCCCACCCTTCTTTCGCCAACAGATGGTGAGAACTCGTAACCAGAGGGATGCCAGCGATGAGGAGGAGCGCAATGAAGTACCTCAGAACAACCAGGGACATACTCATGGAGCTATCAATATTGAACAACTGTTAGCTATGCAGAACCAGCTCATGCAGACCATGATACAAACTATGGGACACCTGCAAGCTGGCAACAACAACAATCAGCCTCATATACCGCCACCGCCACCACCCCAGCCTCCTCATAACCGATTGGGAGAGTTCATGAAGACCAGACCGCCTACCTTTGCACAAGCTACTGACCCTATGGATGCTGATGATTGGCTCAAGTCCGTGGAGAAGAAACTAGCCATTGTCCAATGCGGTGACCGAGAGAAGGTCCTATTTGCTTCTCATCAACTCGTTGGAGCAGCTGCAGATTGGTGGGACGCTTATTGTAGCGCTCATGATAATCAAGAGGTAATCACTTGGGCTGAGTTTAAGCAGAGTTTCCGTTCCCACTATGTACCTGAAGGAGTTATGATACTGAGAAGACAATATTTTGAAAATCTCAGGCAAGGAAGGATGAGCGTGAGTGAGTATATCAACAAATTCACTCAATTATCAAGATATGCTCCAGAAGACATCAAAACTGAAAGTAGGAAGCAGTATTTGTTTATGAGGGGTCTCAACAATGAAATTCAAGTCCAGTTGCTCAATACTGATTATCCAAACTTCCAAAAGCTGGTTGACAAGGCTATTGTGGTTGAGAACAAGATTCGTGAGATGGAGCAGGACAACAAGAGGAAGATGCCACATCATGGACCGCAGCAAGGAAGCAATGTTCGCCCCCGTTATGCACCACCTACTGCACCACAATACAACCCATCTGCTCCTGCATACCGCGCTGCTTATCCGCCCCGCCATGCAAGCGCCTCGCTATCCTGTGCCACCTGTGCCGCGTCCTTACATGGCGGCAAATGCTCAAAACCAGTTGCGCCCAAACTTCCCTAATGCTACGGGTGGTAAGACATGCTATGTGTGTGGAGAACCCGGACACTTTGCAAGTCAATGCCCCAGGAGAAACTATGGACCTATGAACAATGCACCAAGGACAAATCACCCGCGACCAAATGGAGGAGCACCACAAGGCAACCGTGGACAGCAGAATTTTGCTCGTGGCAATGTGAATCATGTCTCTACTGAGGAAGCCCAGCAAGCTGATGACGTCGTGATTGGTATGTTTCTCGCCAACTCCAACCCCGCGACTGTTTTATTTGATTAGGGAGCATCTCATTCATTCATCTCGTCAAAGTATGTTGCTAAGTACAATTTGCCTGTACCTCATATGAAGCAAACTATGCTAGTAAGTTCTCCTGGCGGAGAGATAAGGACAAATATAGTATGTCTGAAAGTAAGCATTAAAATAAGGGGGGTAGACTTTCTCGCAAACCTCATAGTCTTGGACTCCCAAGGAATAGACATAATACTTGGAATGGACTGGATGAGCAAGTATAATGGAGTCATTCAATGTGCCGAGAGGATTGTGCAGTTGACACGTGAACATGGTACACGCATCGAAGTTGAGGCAGCCCAACCTGCAAGAGAGAAAGCGATGCTGAATCACGTGGAAGAAGTGACATTGGCAAGCATTCCGATCATTCGCGAGTACCCGGACGTGTTTCCAGATGAGTTGCCAGGTATGCCACCTGATCGTGACATAGAATTCGCCATTGAGTTGATACCCGGAACTGCACCTATAGCTAAGAGGCCGTATAGGATGCCTCCTAAGGAATTAGCAGAGCTCAAGAAGCAAATTCAAGAGCAGCTAGAGAAGGGTTTTATACGCCCAAGCTCATCCCCGTGGGGAGCCCCAGTGCTCTTCGTAGATAAGAAGGATGGAACCCAGAGGATGTGTGTGGACTATAGGTCTCTCAACGAAGTGACAATTAAGAACAAGTACTCACTACCCCGGATAGAGGATTTGTTCGACCAAATGAAGGGTGCCTGTATCTTCTCCAAGATCGACTTGCGGTCAGGATACTTCCAAATGAAGATTAGACCATCAGATATACCCAAGACAGCATTTCGGACACGATATGGATCTTATGAGTACACCGTCATGTCATTTGGATTGACGAACGCGTCTGCGTACTTTATGTATCTCATGAATAAGGTCTTCATGGAATATCTGGATAAGTTCATTGTAGTGTTCATCGATGATATTATGATCTACTCAAAGGATGAGAATGAACATGAAGAACACTTGAAGCTTACATTACAGAAGCTACGGGAGCATAAATTGTATGCCAAGTTCAGTAAATGTCAATTTTGGTTACGGGAAGTTTCTTTCTTAGGCCATATTATTTTCGGAGGAGGAGTATCAGTTGACCCAGGGAAGGTGAGAGATGTGCTTAAGTGGGAACCGCCGCAGAATGTTAAGGAAATTCGGAGTTTTCTTGGAATGGCTGGATATTACCGCCGATTCATAAGGGATTTCTCCAAAATAGCCAAGCCTATGACCGAATTACTCATGAAAGGGAAGGCATTCCGATGGACTCAAGCTTGTTAGGATAGCTTTGAGGAGTTAAAGAAAAGGTTGACAACCGCCCCGGTGTTAGTATTACCGGACGTGAGCAAGAGTTTTGATATATATTGTGATGCATCAAGACAAGGATTAGGATGTGTGCTCATGCAAGAAGGCCAAGTGGTAGCTTATGCATCGAGGCAGCTAAAGAAACATGAATTGAATTATCCTACACACGACCTTGAACTGGCAGCCGTGGTACACGCCTTGAAGATATGGGGACACTATGTTTTTGGTCACCGATGTGAGATTTATACGGATCACAAGAGTCTCAAGTAGATATTTACGCAAATGGATCTGAATCTGAGGCAACGCCGATGGTTGGAGCTCATCAAGGATTATGACATGGGAATCAACTATCACCCAGGGAAGGCCAATGTAGTGGCCGATGCTTTGAGCCGAAAAGGAGTAAGTCATCAACTCACAGTACGAGAGCTGCCATCCGAGTTATGCAAGGAGTTCGAATGGTTGAACCTTGGATTCATAAATGAGATGGGAACGACAGAAGTCAACCCAACATTAGAGCAGGAAATACGGGAAGGACAGACAAAGGACAAGGAAATACAGGAAATCAAGGAAAGGACCCAAGAAGGAAAAGAATTCAGGTTTGATGAGGACGAACAGGGTACCTTATGGCTTGGAAATAGGATTGTGGTACCTAATGTCAGGCATATTCGGGAGACAATATTGAAGGAGGCACATGACTCGCCTTACTCAATTCATCCTGGCTGTACGAAGATGTACAAGGACTTAAAGACATGCTACTGGTGGGCCAACATGAAAAAGGACACAGCCGAATATGTTGCACTTTGTGATGTGTGCCGACGAGTGAAAGTTGAACATCAAAGGCCAGCCGGATTGTTACAACCATTAAAGATCCCGGAGTGGAAGTGGTAAGAGATTGGTATGGACTTTATAGTTGGATTACCGCGAACTCAGTCTGGCTATGATTCAATATGGGTTATTGTGGATCGGTTGACAAAATCAGCTCACTTCATCCCTGTCAAGACCACATATACCACCGTAAAGCTAGCAGAATTGTTCATGGAGCATATTGTGTGTCGACATGGAGTACCGAAGAAGATAGTCTCGGATAGAGGTTCTCAATTTACCTCCAGATTTTAGCAGAAATTGCATGAAGCAACGGGAACAAGGTTGAACTTCAGTTCGGCGTATCATCCTCAAACAGATGGACAAACCGAGAGGACCAACCAAATTTTTGAAGACATGTTAAGAGCATGTGCTTTAAAGCATGGGAAAAGTTGGGATAAAAGTTTGCCGTATGCTGAATTCTCGTACAACAATAGTTACCAAGCAAGTTTGAAAATGTCACCCTATGAAGCACTATACGGAAGGAAGTGTAGGACTCCCTTGTTTTGGAATGAAACCGGAGAGAATCAAGTGTTTGGTCTCGACGTGTTACAAGATGCTGAAAGGAAAGTCCAAATAATACGGGAAAACTTAAAGGCTGCCCAGTCTCGACAAAAAGGTTATGCTGATAATAGGCGAAGGAGTTTGACTTTTGAAGTTGGAGATTTTGTATACCTCAAAGTGTCACCTATCAGAGGTCAGCGACGGTTTAACGTCAAAGGAAAACTGGCACCACGTTACATCGGACCATTCAAGATTTTGGACAAGCGAGGAGAGGTAGCTTATCGACTTGAACTGCCGACGTATCTCTCCGATGTACACGACGTGTTTCACGTCTCTCAACTCAAGAAGTGTATCAGGGTACCGGAAGAACAAGTGCCGATGGACGAGCTAGAACTTCAAGAGGATTTGTCCTATGTCAAGCAACCTATCAAAATTTTGGACATGAAGGAAAGGGTCACGAGAAATAAAAGGATCCGTTGGTGCAAAGTGCAATGGAAACACCATACGGAAGCCGAAGCTACGTGGGAACGTGAAGAAGACTTGAAGGCAGGATTCCCTCATCTTTTCTCCACGCTATCGAATCTCGAGGGCGAGATTCACTTTAAGGGGGGTAGATTTGTAACACCCTAAGTTTTCGCATCATGCATTGCATACATGATCATGCATTAAACACTAGTAGAATAAGAGAAAAATAATAAAACATACATATACAAATATGTGTAGCAAAAGAAGGAAAAGAAAATAATAGTTATAGCCTAAAACTTGTAATAGGGAATAAGTATAAAAATAATAATAATAAAAATATATATAAATATATGTAAATAATATATATAACAATATATATAAAAAATAAATAAAATATTAATATTAATAATATATATTATAATAATTAATAATAGATAATATATATATAATATAAATAATAATATATATATATAAAAATATATAATAAATTAGATAATACTAAAAAAAGAAAAAAAAAAGAAGAAAGGGAACCGCCGGCCAGGCCGCCTGAACGGCCCAGCCAGCGCCCCTCCAACCTGGCCGCGCGCGCGCGCGCGGGCGATCCCGCGCCCGCTCCCGCGTGCCCGACCCCACGCGCACCGGCGCGCGCTCGGCCCCCCGCTCCCGCGTGCCCGACCCCGATCCCGGTCCCACCGCCGCCTGACTCCCGTACCGAGTCAGTACCGAGCCGGCCTCCCGCTCCCGCCGCGCCTATAAAAGGCCCCGAAGGCCTCAGGTTTTCCCCGATCCAGAAACAGCCGCCGCCTCCACGATAGAAGCCGCCGCCGCCGGTACAGAAGCAAAAAAAAAAAGTCCAGAGAGCTGCACCGCTAGGGAAAAGAGGTGAAGAAGAGGAGGAAAAAGAGGAGGGCACCACCGTCCGCTGGAGATCGTCGTCGCCATCGTGCCACCGTCGTTGTGCCGCCGGAGGATGCATCTACTTCGTCTACGCATTGTCCCCATCCCGCGATCATCGAAGCCATCGCATCTACAGTAGGCCATGTTCCCGATGCAAATTTTAGCGATCATATTAAATCTAATAGGTGTAAATTGATTTTAGTTGCACCATAATTTTAATTTCAGCAGCATTAATCCACCCTAAAACCCCCGTAAACTCATATGAACACGTATGAACTACTCGCATCTAATTAATAAACAACCGTAGTTAATTAATTATTGAATCGTGCATGCATACATGTCATTGCATGTTGATTATTTTGTGTGCATCATGTTCATTGTATATGTTTTCTTGTATGTATGATCACGCGTAGAGGAACGTGCTCAAGAGGCCGTGTACGAGGATTTCCAGAACCAAGACTTCGAAGCGCTTGAGCAACCCCATCCGCCGGAGCAAGGCAAGTGTCCTTGAAGCATATTGATCCTATTTTAAAATAAATGTTTTGTTTGCGAACTTGCATGCTTGTGTCAAATTGATGGGAATCCTATGGTAGGAAGTTTACTAGTTTTGTTTGACCACCCTTGTCACCTGGAATTTATGGTAGAGAGTCGGGAAGGGTTTTTACCTTTTTCGCTTCGCTTAATTAATTGGGATGGCAAACAACACTACACATTTAATTATGCATCAATGATATTCTGGTTAATGTGAACTGGTCAATACAATGGGTGATCTAAGCAAGCCTGGTATGTGGATGGGTTGGATGATTGTGTGGTTTGCTTGCCTTAGATCTAAGGACCGGTTCATGCGAGAATATGCCAGGTCAACAGTGCCACCACAAGGCCAAGTATGGGTGCGGCGTAGCTGAATAATTAGGAGCGCTGCTAGTATTGTATGGACCATTGGATGGCGCGGGGAATGGGAGTCGAGGAGGACTGCCCTGGGATCCGCATGGCACACGAGGGGGCCCGTGGGTGGGAGAATAGAGATTCAAGCCTGCCGGTGAAACCTTAGTGGGCCCGTACATACTAGTAGTCCCTTTTGAAAGGCTATTTTGTGATCTCTTGGCCACACACCTACGGAAGTGTGAGATGGCATAATGGAGGTTTCTTAGTCATCGAAAGGTGACGAAATCACGAACATGTGGTAAAGTGGTACAACCTCTGCAGAGTGTTAAAAACTATCATGATAGCCGTGCTCCCGGTTATGAGCGCCTGGATGACCTACATGATTAGAGTTGAAATTGGGATTTGGGATGGTTATGGTTGGTTTATGGTTATGGGTTGGTAATGGTTATGGTTTATGGATTATGGTCATGGATATGAATTTGAGTTATGGTAATTGGACATGGATAATGATGATGTTGGTAATAATTGGATATGGTTTATATTTTGTTAATATGATTGTTATGATGGGATTGTTTCACATAGACATAGTATAATTCTTTTCAAATGTTTTACTGTACTTTTCAGCACTTTGCCATTATTATTGTCGTCATTTGAATCAGCCACATGTCATACTTTCCACACTTGCTGAGTACGACATGCACTCACTCTTGCAATTCCCTCCGAATAGTTGCAGGTCAGGTTTGTGAGTTTAATGGCGATAATGCGGAGTTCTAGGCCGTGTCTACCGTCAGCTTTGCCTGTGGTGTTATTGGAGCTGCGCTATCCCTTTTGCTTAGTTTTCTTAGTTGCTTAATTAGTTTATTTCCGCTGCATTAGTTCAACTTGTCATTAATATTCATTAGAGCTTGTATTCGAGGATAATATAGTTTGTGTAATAAAATTTGATAATTAATCTTGTTCTGTGGTAATTTTCTGTATACTCTTTTGTGATTGCACTCGTGTATGTGTGTTGAACATCCTGGGCACACATATGCGTTAGCTTGGTTCAGTTTTCGGAATCGGGCGTCACACGGCCATAAAGTTAGCACGTTGGTAAAATGCCACATGTGCAGCTGAGAAAAAATTGTTTTTCAAATAAGAATCTTTTTTCAAATCCAACAAAAAATTTCTTTTGAAAAGAAAGAAAGAAAAATGATAGTTGAGAATATAAGATTCTCAACTTGCTAGGAAAAATCAAATATGCAATGGGAAAATCCAAATGGGGTGGAAAAAGAAAGAAAGAAAAAATAAAGTGGGATAACTACCAATTTAACCTATTGGCGTAGGTCTCATCATCGTCCGATGAGATGGACATTCCTCCGTCTTCATTTCACATCCGGGCCCGGAGGGATGGGCTCGGACGGCTTGTCTTTCTTCTTCCGCCATTCCTTCTTTGGCGGCTTGGTGGACTTGGGCCTTCGGGAAGGTCCAGATGATTCCATCGCCTTGGGATATCGGCGTGGTTGAAATGACGGATTCTCCTCGTAGATTAATCTTCTCATGAATGCCATGAGTGATTCCACCTTTGGAGGTGTTACTTCGACTTCTCTGATGTGTTTATAATTCGGCCCATACTTGATTCGAATCATGGAGCATTGTTCTGGTCTTGGCCGAAAGTTAAACTTTTCCTCCTTGTCATTGATATGGAAGTGGATTTCTCCAACTCCCACATCTATGCGAGCTTTTGAAGTGCTGAGGAATGGGCGCCCAAGAATGAGTGGTGTATCCTTCTCAGTGTCCATGTCTAGCACCACAAAATCCATGGGTATGAAGTAGTTCCGGATATTCACCGGGACGTCTTCAGCAATACCCGCTGGATAACGGACTGAAGAGTCAGCCAGTTGTAGCTGCATTGGTGTTGGAGTCAGCTCTGTGAAGTTCAGCTGGTGGAACACAACCTTGGGCATCACACTGACACTTGCTCCCAGATCACATAGTGCCTTATCAAAGTGGTGAGCCCCAATTGAGCATGAAATGGTAGGACATCCGAGGTCCTTCTGCCAGTTGCTCTCTCGTATGGAAATCATGTTAACATTTACCGTCGGGGGTTCTGGCTGGCCTGACATCTTGCCATTCTCCATTGGAGGAATAGTAGCTGCCAGCTGAGCCCACTGAGTCTCGAGCATCTTTTTGAAGCTCAGTTGATTCTTGAAGGCTGAGG
Source organism: Tuctoria greenei (assembly GCA_036927565.1). Taxonomy (NCBI): domain Eukaryota; kingdom Viridiplantae; phylum Streptophyta; class Magnoliopsida; order Poales; family Poaceae; genus Tuctoria; species Tuctoria greenei. The sequence continues at coordinate 152,650,138 of JAYESD010000011.1, forward strand.
ATAGTCCTTCCATCTTTGCATTGATGTTCTCTAGGGTCTTGTCATTAGCTGACAGCTTCTTGAATAGGGCCTCGTTGATCTTGAGCTGGCTAATGGAAAGTTCTCTCAAGTTGGGCTGATTTCCAGGGTTGCCACTGTTGTTGTACCCTCCTTGAAAGAATGGGCGTTGTTGACCCCACCTTGGACCTCCTGGACGATAGCCATTGTTGTTGTTGAAATTTCCATTGTCGGCGAGGTATAAGGCATCCGCACGAGAGTCTAGACAATCATTGCCCATATGACCCATGTTGCCACAGACTTCACACGTGATGTGAGAGTCTAGGGCATAGGCATGCCTGAAACTTCACCACTGGCTTATCCATCAATTTTCTTCATTAGGAGGTCCAATTTTGCAGCGATCATGCCCACCTCCTTCAAGGTGTGCATGCCTCGCTGTTGGGTATGGAGACACTCATCGTTCCGTCCCATGTTGGAAACCATCTTCTCAATAAGATCTTTAGCTTTTGGCACCATCAATGAGAAGAAGGCTCCTCCAGCAGCAGCATCCAAATGGTCACGAGCTGATGGGATTAGCCTGTTATAAAAATTCTGAATAAGGAGCCAGTCATCCATCCCATGGTGGGGACAGGCTAGGATGTACTCCTGAAGCCTTTCCCATGCCTCGGGAATAGATTCCTTAGGCTCTTGCTGAAAGCTGGAAATCCTTCCACGTAGGGCATTGGTTTTTCCCAACGGGAAGAATTTGGCAAGGAATGCCATAGAACATTTCTCCCAAGTGTCTACAGCACTTCGGTTCGCGTAGAACCACTATTTCGCTCTCCCAAGGAGAGAGAACGGGAACAGTCTCAGACGGACCGCATCCGGAGACACGTCCTTGGTCTTTAAAGTGTTGCATATCTCGAGGAATTGTTGCAGGTGAGCACTTGCATCCTCGTTAGCCTTCCCATAGAATGGGTTGGCTTGCACCATAGTGATAAGGCCAGTTTTGATCTCGAAGTTCACATCTCCTGTGTTAAAAGTGGGCCCAACAGGCACATTGTTAGCAGAGGGAGCTGAGAACTCACGAAGGGTCTTCTAAGCCATTGGCGTTTGGATTGTTGGTGTAGAAATGCTGGCTTGCTTTGCCGCTCGAATCTTCTAAGGAGTAACGACACGGGGTCGGTCTCTCAGAAGAGATTCGGGATCTTCAACAAAGTTTTCTGGCAGGCGGAAACTAGACATACACTACCCTATTTTCACATTAAAATGCGAAAATAGAGAATGGTTATCCTACTAAAATCCTAGCCAGGGTTCTATCCTATTCACTCAGTCATGTTATATATCTATTTGCCTTCCCCGGCAACGGCGCCAAAAATGCTTGTTGACGGCTCCTAAGATATACTAACAAATCATCCCTAGCAATAGTGCCAGAAATGCTTATTGGTATTACTTATGCACCATTAACTAAACATCTCCAACTGATGTGTCAAAAATGCTTGTTAATGGTTCTATTGGATCATAGAGTGAATTGTAGCATTTACCCTTAAGAGTTCCTAAGGGTGTCATTTATTTGATCCCAAAGGAAGGCGGGGTAGAGATATAACGATCATCAAATGGAAGGGGTAGAAAGGTCTAGGTAAGAATCTAGTAAGGATGGATAAAATAATAGTGGAGGTAGTGTGACACACACAAAAGCTTTCAAGTCTAAGGGGGGTAAGAGGATCCTAGAGGTTAGTTAAGGTTGAGAGTTATGGAGGTACTCCTACTATGCTCTATTGTACATATACATAGTCTACTAATTATCCATAAGCTAGATCAATAGTGAATACTTATGTTATGTGGTTCAACACATCGGCACAGGCTTACCCCTGGCAATACTAGGGCGACTCCCGCCAGGAGCCTGTGGCATAGCCGAACGTGGAGGATTACAAAGGACAAATAGGACTATCACCACCTACTGCCTTCCTCTTCAATCTGTGGGTCTACGAGACATCCAATGCTACTTAGCTATCCTAGCACCATGTTAGCATATTAAGTAATTACCTTAAGAGCCTAGGCACAATCCATCCTAAGGCAATGAATTGAATCATCATTGAACCAATGTTGATACATAACATAATTATCCATACTAACCTAGTTATGTTATAATCAACTAGACTATAGGTTCTATGATAATGAGATATGTTCATGATGAAATAGTCATAGAAGTTATACCTTCCACATCCATGGACTCCACAATCAAACAAGAAACGCTTTGCCCAAATATATGTATAAGTAGAGACTAAAGATACCATCTTTATTATGCATAAAGTCACAATTACAAGAAAGAATACATGAGCAATGCCTTTCCCTATGTAGGATTGGGAAGAAAGAGACTCCTTACCCCTTTCCCAATTTGGACTTGGGACTAGAGAGTCTCCTCTCTACAACCTAACTCCTCAAGACCATGGATGATAGTGTATACAATAGAGATGAAGCTCAAGTAGTGTGTGTTGTAGTGAGGGGTAGGGGGTCCTATTTATACTAGTCTTGAGGTCGGTTCCCACCACCAAAAGCGTGCGAATCAGTCACCATTGAGTTCAGGGAGCCGGGAGGAGCCAACACGTGGAGGCTGACCGAGTTTGGTGCAAAGACCAGGTCGGCCGACCCCCTAGTTTGGCCGACCTGGTCATTGCACCGTTTCTCGTGTGCTTTCTCTAGGTGGCTACCAGGTGGGTCCCATTGATGTATATGGGTGATACACTGTTGGATCTCCTTGGATACTTCTGTTTGTGGGCCATTTGATCCATGGGATGCCACGTGTTGTCGCGTGATTGGCTGGGATGATATTTTATAGGATTGGTCCCTCTACATTTCCTCATTTCCTGCATTAAATGCTGCATACACATATTTCTCCAAGTCCATGTGGAAATGGGTTAGATAGGAAGGTGATGTGTGCAAGAAATGATCAATCCTTCACATAATTGAGTTAAATTGACGGATGAAATTGGTATATAACAACCGTCAATAGAGGAACATCGTACACCTGGTGTGGAGGAGGCGCCACGTACGCCTGGTGCTGTGCGGGGGGTGCCACATACGCCTGTCGTGGCGGGAGGGTGTCGTGCATCTGGGGTCCAGGACCCGGCAGGCTGTAATCAGCATCAAGATTGCGGCGCCGCTCCCGCTGTTGTTCGATGACGACTCGGCAGTCCTCGCCAACCCTACGGCGCTGCAGCTCAGCCCTCAGGTCTGCCATTGAAAGCCTTGTTGAGCGGCTATCAACGGTCCGACAGTCGACTCTAGGCGTACGGGATAGTGAAACACAAGTTGATGCTAGTCACCTCCCGCCTTGCGGGGTCGCTTGGAGTGCAGCAACGACCAGGTGGTCGACATTGTTTACCCATTGCTGGGTTGCCCCCTGCGGGGCACCTACCGTCAGTGCATTACGGAGCAGTGCACGCGCGGCTAGGAGCGCACTCTCTGGGCTTGCCGCCGGCGGTGCTGTAGCGGCTGTCGCAGCAGGAGTGCGCAGTGCAGTGTTGTGCGGGCCTACAGTCAGCGGAGTGACTGCACAGCGTCACGATGGTCCATATCTTCCCGCCCTAGAGTGGGACCCAGCTCTGGGGTGGGATGAAGCTTGATCCTCACCCACCGCCTGCTGGCGGGGCAATGGCCTGGAGGAACTAGAGTTGGAACGTGCGTTCACCATGCTGCTGCTGAAGATGCTTGCAGGAGAAAACTCCCCCTACCTGGCGCGCCAAATGTCGAGGTGTCTAAACCGATACCTCCCTCGGACTGGCTCAGAGGCAGCCCGCAGGGGTTTGTCGTATATTCGGGGGCTAGTACTAGCAAGATCGAGCTCAGAGGATGATGAATGCAAGGGTTTTACGTGGTTCGGGCCGCCTGGGCGTAAAACCCTACTCCACAGTGGTTTGTGTGTTGTATTGCTCGAGTGTATCCTAGGTCAGAGAGCACTTGTCTTAGTCGGTTGCCGCTCGGTCCTTTTATAGTCCAAGGCCGAGTAGCTTACAAGTGGGACCCGCGGCCCAACAAGTGGCCCCGGGAGTACCAAATCCCTCCTAAGATTTGGGAGTAAATGCTATCCCCTGACAATGGCTTCAATGTGCCACCTGGCCATGCCTTGCTGCAGGGCTACACATAGCCCCTCATCATGGTAGGCGGTGTCTCGTCCGTCTTGTCGCGACCTCTCATTCATCCGTCGTACATAGTAGTTTGGCGCCAGCCTGTTATCGTAGGACTGGGTACAGAACTCTTGACTTATGAGTGCGAGCTCCAGCTTACCTAGGGAACGTGCGCGTCTTTTCCGTTTAGGCGCACTGGCTCGTCCCTCTTTATTGCTGCTATAGCAGGATGGACTAGGCGCGGCGCTGCTTAGCACGTGGCAAGTCTGGTCCTTCCTTCTGCCGGGAGGTCAGGTCCGGAGCTGCCGGACACGTGGCTGCGCTGGACCTTCTTCCCGCAGGGAGGCAGGTCCGGGGCTGCCGACCTAGCGAACGCGCTGGAACTCTCCTCTATGGGGAGGTGGACCCAGACCTATGGGACACGTGGCAGCGTTGGACCTCCCCTACGAGAGGGAGATCAGGGCACGTGGTAGCATCGGGCCTTCCCTCAGTGGAGAGGCGTGGCTATGCCACATGCCACGCGGCACCTTGGGACCATGTCGGATCTTGCCCCCGTGGGCGGTGGGACCCAGCGTGCCTTCTTTCCTGTATCCAGGGGTACCCGGTTCGCCAGGTACCGACAGTGGCCCCTGGGCCCATCTCGGGGAGGAACTTCCTTGGTTAAGTGGTTATACCTGAGGTGGGGCCATTTTGAATCTTTGTGCCGTGACTTTAAGGGCTTCCCTCAATGTGGCGGATAAAATCTTTGTCTGCAAATATCGCACCATCAACTGGCTTCGGTCCCCGATACGAATTTCGTTTCGGTTCCGTGCGCCCATTAAGTCACTACCCTTTAGTTTTAAACTCTAACCATGAGGGGGAGGTGATGAGCCTGAGGGTGGATCCCTAACCATGCTTTCCAGTGCCGTCTTTTGATTTCATCTTGGTCAGCAGAAGCGGTGCGCGCCTCTGCCATTGTGGCCATGCGTCCCCCTATGGTTGAGGGGTCATGGTGATGGGATCTTTGCTTACTACAGTATCTTCATCGCGACGGTTCCCAATGTGGCTGCTACACTTCCGCTGCTCTTGCTCCACCTTTATGGGAACCGTTGAGTTGCCTTCTCAGGTGCGTGCCCGCTTGGGCTAGTCTTTCTGACAAGGGACCTAGGCCACGATGTCATGGACATTGTGGGTTGAGCAGCGGGTTTTGGGCCCATGTGACCTGCACGACACGCTCAAACGTCCTTTGGGTGATTAAAAGGAAACCTTCGAGGGCAAAGGTAGTTCCTTCCTTACTCACACCCCAACAATTGTACCTTCGTCTTCCTCCTTGAGCACCCGAGCTTCCCCCACCTACAAAGTTCTTGACTCCTGCTCCAATGTCCTTGAACTTGCCACCTTCTCGCGTGGTGGATGTAGCACCCGTGAGGTGGCTGCTTGGATGGGAGGATGAGGAGCGGCGGAATCTAATCCGCCCCGACTCCCTGCCCCTCGAGTTAGAGCATAAAGAGATTGTCTTCTTCACCTTGTATGCATACTCCGGGTTCATCCCACCCATTTCCTCCTTCATTGTAACGCTTTTGGAGGTCTTCAAGCTCCAGATTCATCACCTGTAGCCGAACTCTTTGATGGTGGCGGCGATGTTCTCGCACTTCTGCAAGATGTTCATTGGAGTGAACCCGTCTCTGCTGATGTTCCAGCAGTTCTTCATGCTGAGGCGGACTGGGAAGAGCAAGATGAATTTCCTTGGTTCTTACTACTTCTAGCAGCGGGCCAATAGTCCCTTCAAGTACATCACCTCACTTTTGTTGCGAGGTGGGATGGCCGGAGGGGTGACTGGGTGATTCTACACACTGATGCCCATGATTGCATGGTCCTACCCACTGACCAGCCGATGTTCAAGAAGACGACCTGGGAGGAGCACCCAGAGTTGGAGCCAGAGTACATCCTAGTGAGGGAGAGGATCCGATACCTAGTGAACTATGGTTTGTCGTCATTGATGGTGTTGGCAGACTTCGTGCGTCGACGCCTGGCCCCCCTTCAGCATTGTTGCTACGCAAAGAGGCAATACTTTGGGCTGCAGGACGGCACCAGACTGGTGAGGGGTCATGACACAGATATGACACATCAAGAGGTATTTGATGTGATGACCAAGGCTGTGACTACCCATTGTCCTCCGACATCTTCACCCTCCCGCGGCCTTGTCTTCTGCTTTGCACAGACCGGGACCTCAAGACGAATATCTTGAGGGAGATGCCAAACCTAGACGTAATCGATCTTGTGCCGTGGTAGGTTGGGGACGCGGACCGTGGGCTGATCATCCCCGACTCTCGGCAGGAGTCTGCACCCGCTCTGGGCTCTGAAGTGCGGAGGGTGGAAGACCCATCCTCCGGCAGGGTGAAAGGCATTGCGCTGGTCCCTGATACGGGGAAGGGAAATTCGCTGGTGGTCGAGGTCATGAAGGACACATATCCTCGTTCACCGCCGAGGGCACCATCGAGGGTGGTCTTTGTCCCAAGCCAATATCTGATGGAGTGCCCATCCTCCGCCCCGGGTGTTGGTGGTTCTTCGAGCGAAGGCCCCGCCCGCTAAGCGATGAGTCTGCTATCGATTGGGGATGGTGCACCAGTTAGCGTCTCCACCTCTGGTGATGTCCAAAGCGCTGGTGAGGGCTCCGGGAGTGCTACATCTGTGGAGCCCCAGGCCAAGAGGTCTCGGACCGCTAGCGGTCTTGCCACGGGCTTGGCGATGGATGTCGACAGCGACTCTGGAGGGAACTCCGGAAGTGGCACTGTTGGGGTCGGTGGAGACACACCGATGTGTGCTGGCAGCAGCGTCGATGGTTTTAGTGGAGGCCCAGTTGGATCGACCCCACCCTCCATATTGATAGCGGAGCCCACAGCCTCAGATTCGCCAAAACTTGAGGCCCTCTTGAGCTTTCGGGGACGTCGATAAGGCATTCTTACTGAATCTTGCATCATTGTTCCATATGTTCTCTTGTTTGAATATACTTTGACTCAAATCTGCAGGTCTTCGTCGGTTATGGTGACGCCCTTACCACCGGGGGTAGTGGTCTGGAGCGCTCCCAAGTCGGCCAAGGGGACAACGGCTGCGTCAGCGGAGCAGATCGCCAAGCCGGTACAAGAGAGCGTCGCTCTAGAGCCCACACTTGGCGCGAGAAGTGAAGCACCTCCTTCTGCCATACTGTAGGTAATGTCGGAGTCCGCTCAACGAGCTGAGGGTCCGGCCCCCGAGGCGCTGTTCCAGCAGGTAGCACCTCGGGCGATGGTGGTGCTGTCACTTCCGGTGGCGCTGCAACTTTTGCTCGGCTGCCGACGGTGAGGTCTCTGGCGCTAGTGGCCTTGCCCTCATCGCTGTAGGGGGAAGAGGTTCCCGAGATGATCATTGGGCGGCCCTCCATAGCTTCGGCAGAACCAGAGCGCCTCTCCGACATCATTGACTCGACGTATTCTAGCATCAACTTGGTACAGTCCAATCTTCGCAGAGCACAGCGCGCCCTCGCCACAGAGTGGGAGCAGCTGCGAGCGGAGCATGGACGCCTCCGAGCTTCAGAGAACCTTCTGAGGTCCAGGATCGATGAGGCGAAGGAGAAGCATCAGAAGGAAGATGAGGAAATGCCATGGATGCGGCGTCCCAGGAGATTCTGGATGACGCCAAGGCGACCAGTCAGGCGGCTTACGCCCGCCTTAGTGCCCTTGAAGATCTTCGAGTGACCCTGGGATGTCGTGAGGCTGCTGTAGCTAAGCAAGAGGCGGTGGCCCAGGAGATGAAGACTCGAGCTGAGGTAGATTGGGACAGGCTGCAATCCCACATCGGAGACCTTGAGCTTCACGAGAGCTACCTAGCGCGGGATCGGTAGCAGGACCTAGCTGAGCGCCAGGAACTCCTCCTGCTAGAGCTTGACGTCCGAGCTCGGGAACAAACTTCAGAGTGTTGTGCCCGGGAGCTGGATCTGCAGGAGCAACAGCTGGCCTACCATCTAGAAGACCAGGGTAGAGCGCTCGCGGATCTAGTGGCATCCAACATTCTGGTGTGCTACCGAAGTTGGTACCCGAAGATACCTCTGGACCCGGAAGTCGACGACCCTGTTGCTGCACAGTTCGCAAGAGGTTGAGGCCAGCGGCCCCTAGGCGAGGGAACCTTTGTATCTGGGGCTTGCCCCTTTGTAAATAACCTTCAATGAATATAATTTCATGTTTGGCTTCTTGGCTGCGTCTTGTGCTTCTCGTCTTGTTCATCTGACTTTGTTAGTTTTTTAGGAACCAACGATTGCATAGTTCACATAGCCGATCTGCGTCAGTTGACGTCCTGCCTATGGAACCCCCTTAGAGGCCACCTGGTAGATGTGGTCAGCTGGTTGGGCACATCTATGACTTGATTGCAGGATGTCTTCAACGGGCCCCTAGCAGAGCAGGGGAGGTTGAGTACTTGACGTTGGCGAGCCCCTTCAGGGGCACCAAGCTTTTTTTTGAAACTCGTGGTTGGGGCCGGATGCTCTGGCGTCATCCACCATCGTTGTAGAGACGTCGACGGCAGGCCCCCTAGGTGGTGTTGGAGCTGTCTGCTCTAGCATCGCCCGCCATCATCGCAGGAACGTCGACGGCAGGGCCTTTGAGAGGTGCCGGAGCTGATTGCTCTGGCTCGCCCACCATCGTCGCATGGATGTCGATATCACCCCCCCTGGGATGTGCTAGAGCTGGCTGCTCCGGTGTCGCCTACCATCATGGTAGAGACATTGACGAAAGGCCCCCTAGGAGGTGCCGGAGCTGGCTGCTCTAGCGTCGCCCACCATTATCGCAGGGACGTCGACGGTAGGCCCCCTGGGAGGTGCCGGAGCTGATTTCTCCAGAGTCGCCCACCATCATCGTGGGGACGTCGACGGCAGGCCCCCTGGGAGGTGCTGGAGCTGGATGCTCTGACGTCATCCACCACCGATGTGTAGCAACATCGACGGCAAGCCCCCCTGGGAGGTGCCGGAGCTGATTGCTCTGGCGTTGCTCACCATCATCACAAGGACATTGACAGCAGACTCCCTGGGAGGAGACGGAGCTGGATGCTCCATCGTCGTCCACCACCGATGTGTAGCAACGTCGACGGCAGGCCCCTGGCATACAGGTTACCACAGGAGAACCCTATTAGCAACAAGAGTGGGGCGGGAGAGTGTACTCACAAATTAGCACTTTTTACTATCATTGACATGTTGGGACATCGACGGCGGGCCCCCTGGATTGTGTCGGAGTTGGATGTCCCGCACGCATGATAAAGGAGGGACTACTTTGCTCGCCGGTTTACCTCTTTTTTCTTTTTAGCTTTGTCGTGTCTTACTGTCCTGAACTGGCACACGAGACTTGGGTAATTCAATGCGCTAGTGCTTCGGGGTCTCGCTCCCGCCTTCCTTAGGGTGCGAGCTTTCTGGCCCCCAGTACTTGGCTGCGACGCTGGGAGGCAGGGTGTGCATGCTTAGGGTACAAGACCAGTCTAAGAAGTTTACACACTATGGACCTCCAGCTTGGCATAGACCTTTCCTGGGAGGCCATCTGGTGTCACAGGACTCCAAGGAAGGGGGCAGTCATGAGAACCCCTCACACATTGCAGGTACCTCAAGCAAACCCTCATGCAGTAGCATTGCACAACTCTACCAAGGGTGAGACATAGAGAATATAATTGTATATATGAAGACAATATACGAAAATGAGCCTAGCATGGTTCATCATAAATTAATGAGTAATTAAATGAACATTTTAGGGAAGCATGGAGTAAGACAGTGATTATTTTATATTGGCATTCATAGGAGGAGACAAACTTTACAAAATAAGGCAACGACTCGCTTCCAGATGACGAGGGAGGAAGGGTGCACAGGCTTAGGGTTCGAGGCCAGCCTAAGTTGACTGCGCACTCTGGGCCTGACCCTCCCGGAGCTTGGTTATACTAAGTGTCAAAGTGTAGCAATGACACTTCCTCCGGTACTACTAAAGTGTAGCCCGTGGAGGTTCTTGTTTCAGTTGGGGCACGTAGAGATCAAGAGCAAGATGGTGACATGGGATATTTACGTGGTTCGGGCCGCCTGAGCGTAATACCCTACTCCACGAGGTGTGTGTTGTTGTATTGTGAATCGCTAGAAAGTGTAGTCTCTGGCTCAGCTTGGAGTTGTCCTTTGTATCGTGCGGTTCAGTCCTTTTATAGTCCAAGGACTGACCGTTACATCCTTCGCCTGGCCCGACATGTGGCCCTAGCTATTTAATAGCCTAATACACTGTCTGTGAGTATTAAGCATGGTTAATAGTGTGATAACATGCCTTAATGGCTGCGTTACCTCTATTAACAGTGCTCTGATTGCGTGTCGTTAATACAACATTAATGACATGTAATCAAGTCTTGTAACTACCGCTTTAACTGTCCCTTGAATGTCCGTGCTGAAGGAGATCCGTCAATGTATTCGTTGATGGTGAAGGTCCGGAGGCTCCAAACGTGGCAGCTTCGGAGCTTCCCCTTGTGGGGAGGTAGCTCCGGAACCGCTATATGTGTGTCAACACCGGAGCTTGCCTCTGCTGGGGGTTAGGTCCGGGGTCATTATACACATGTTGATCGCAGAGCTTCCCCGTGTTGGGAGTTTAGCTCTGGATTTACATTACACACGTCAATCTCCGGAGCTACCCATATGAGGGATGCGGATCCGGTGTAATATGACATGTGGGTCCTGAGGAGACCTTCAGCTTTGACGGGTGGAACTCTTTTGCACTTCTTGCAGTATCATAGGGTACCCGGTACGCAGGGTACCGACAGTGGCCCCCGGGCCCACCTTTGGGAGAAACCCTTTGGGTTAAGTTATTCTACCAAAGATGGGGACATCCTTGATTCGCTCGCTTCGACTTCAAAAGTCTCCTAATGTGCTGTTGAGGCAATGGTCCAGGATTAAACCATCGCTGTGTGGCTTGTTATGAATGCGGCATATGAGATATTTGAGTGTGGATCTCACACAATTGAAGGTCGCTAGTTCACAATACGAAAACCGTATCAGTTCCAAGCGCCTTGTCAGGGTGCCTCCTTTGGGTCTCCCGCTGCCCATCACGAAAACGGTTCGCCTAGGGTAATAACATCGATCTCTTCGTCGCGATGGCCCTGGACCCATCCGTCATGGACGGGGTAGATTTTTAAAATGTGACCCCACTCTTGTTATGGTTTCAATCCAAGCGTCGCAGGGGCTTACTTAAGAAAGAAAGTATGCGCAGTTTGAGGACTCTTTACGCTTTCAATCAAACTTGCGCTCAGAGCCTCCCAAACTTTGCTTAGATTTCTCTTCCTTCGCTCCACTTTGCCATGATGGAGTTGGGTCTTCCCAAGAGCCGCCTCAAAAGCAAGGACGATTTGATGAAGGTCCGGACCTATATGGGGTGGTCCAGTGACTCCTTCGGCCACCTGATCCGCGCTGGCGAGCTCCCGTTCAAGAAGGAGCATAATGGCGACATGGTGTACTTCTCTGCGTACGCCATGGTGGGATTGACACCACCTTTTCAACCTTTCTTTTAATGCTGCTGGACTTTTACGGTCTCCAGTTGTATCATCTTGGCCCCCATTCTCTTCTGCTAGTGGCGACCTTCGTCCACTTTTACGAGATGTGGGTGGTGTTCCCCCCTGCATCGAGCTGTTTCGTACCTTCTTCACCGTCCACACCACCAGCAAGAGGACTGAGCTTCTTGGCTTCTACTATTTCGTGGAGCGCAAGAACTGCCCCTTCAAGTACTTGAAGGCATTCCCTTCTGGCAAATGGGATGACTAGAAGAAGGATTGGGTCACCATTGCAGTGGAGGAGCATGAGAGGTTGGAGCTGCCCCAAGGACTCCCCAACGTTGACACCGACGCTTGGAGTGTAGTTCCGGAGCTGTCAGATGCCTTTAACCCCGTCCTAACCAGGATCCGCGAATGCGTGGAGGGTGGAGTGACCCCTCAGATTGTCTTCTGCAACTTCCTGGTCAACAGATGGGCTCCGCTGAGGAAGAGGGAGAAGCTCACCTGGGCCCTCAATAGCGTGATGGGTGACGACTGGATTGAAACTGGTCTGAAGTCCAACTTGGATGGCGAAGCTTTGAAGCTTCATCTTAAGAAATTTCAGCATGGGATAAATGTCGACGGCGAGGACTTGGTTCCGCCGGCAGCTTCCCTTCCTCTGAACATGGAGCCACAATTCAGCAGAGAGCTCTGGAGGAAGATGTCGGTGTTTGATGACCTTGGTGAGGTGGAAAGGCGTCCGACCTCCAGGGTGGTAATCCTTGGAGCTTCCGAAGGAGGGACTGCCTCCGCCCTGAGACAGAGGATTGAAGACATCGACATGGGCAAGGTCAAAGAGCCAGTCGAACCCTCCAGTCGGAAGAGGAAGCTGAAGTATGCTGATGGCAGGTCCGTCAAGGCTGCTCCCTCTACAACGACTCCTTCTCCCCGGCGGAGGAGGTCTTATGTGGTTGCACCTTCTCCGGCGCAGGCGTCTTCAAGAGGCGCTAGCTCCAGGCAGTCGATGCCGGCTTCAGTGCCGGTTAAGAGTTACAGGCCCGGGAGTTCTTCCCGGCCAAGAGAAGCTCCGGCCGAGAGGACTCTTGCTGCTGCAAGTGGTCCTCAGCTGAGGTCCGAAGTCATTGTCTCACCAGAATTGGTGGGCTCTAGCCCCGGGCCTCAGAAGAAGAGGTTCCGAGGCGACTGGGGCGGTGGCATCCCTAGGTAAGCATCGTGTGCTCGCCTTAAAACGCTGATCTTGTTTTTGTTGTGTCTTTAATCTTCTCATCCATTTATTTCTGGGGTGTCAAAGTAAGGGTCAGGAACTTCGGCGTCTATCGTAGCGACCGGGACTGCGCATGCTGAAGCTCCAGCTTCAAGCATCGAGCCTCCTCCTCAAGTGGTGGCAGAAGTCACGGCAGCTCTGGTCCCAGCTCTGACAATGGTGCCAGAGGCTGATGCTCCAGTACCGAAGCCAAAGATGTTTAAAGCTCCGGTCGTTGAACCGAAAGTTGTCGAAGCCCTGGCCACTGAGCCAGAGGCAATTGAAGCCTCGACCATTGAGCCGGAGATTATTGAAGCTCCGGCCCTTGTGCCAGAAGTTGTTGAAGGTCCGGCGGCTGAGCCGGAGATGCTTGAAGCTCCGGTCGCTGAACTGGAAGTGACTGGCGTGTCGGCTTCTGAGCCGGAGGTGGTAGGGGCACCGAATGAAGCTCCAGCTGCTGCCCCGGAGATAGCTTCCCCAGAGGTGTCTGGACCAGAGCCGGAGCAGCCTAAAGTGGCGACAGGTCCTCCAACCTCGGAGCCGATAATTGATGACCCAGAAGTAGCGCCTTTGACTTCCGGTCCGGAGGTGGGAGTTCCCCTAGTGGGTTCTTCCTCTGCTACTACTGAAGGGCTTTCGGAGAGCGGCCCTAGTGCTGCAGGAGCTTAGGGGACCACCCTTGTAGCGTGGGACGGAATTTTTTGTGATGAAAAATTCCCTAGAGCCTGCGGAGATGGTCCCAGCAAACCCGGAGCCTATCCCTCTGGCGTTGTCCATATACAACGCCTGCTCGAGCCTCCGACAAGTCCATCTCGCCTTCGATCATGAGAGCAAAGCTTGAGGAGGAGCGCAACACCTTGAGGCATTGGCGCAAAAGACTCCACTTCGAGACCAGGCTTGCACAGACAAGGCTGGCTGATCAGAAGGAGTGGATCAAGAGGGAGAAGGCCTGGTTGGAATACTGGGACAAGCTACTGGAGGAGAAGGAATCCTCCATTCGGGCCATCTGTTGACGGCTGTTATATACCAATTTCAGCCGTCAATATAACTCAATTATGTGAAGGATTGATCATTTCTTGCACACATCACCTTTCTACTTGACCTTATTCCACTTGTACTTGGAGAAATATGTGTATGCAGATATTTATACAGGAATTGAGAAAAAGTATGGGGAGCAATCCTATAAAATATCATCCCAGCCAATCAGGCGATGACACGTGGCACCACATGAATCAAATGGCCCAGAAACAGAAGTATCCAAGGCCATCCAACAGTGTAGCACCAATATGAGTCATAGGGACCCACCTGGCAGCCACTTGGAGGAAGTACGGGCCTTTTGGAGCCCTGACCAGGTCGGCCGAACTAGGGGGTCGGCTGACCTGGTCCTGGCGCCAAACACGGTCAACTTCCACGTGTTGGCTCCTCCCAGCTCCCTGGAGTCAATGACGACTGATTCGTGCACTTTTGGTGCGAGAACCGACCTCAACACTAGTATAAATAGGACCCCATACCCCTCACTTCAACACAGACCACTTGGGCATCATTCTATTGTATACACTATCTTCCATAGTCCTTAGAGGAGTTAGGATGTAGAGAGGAGAGCCTCTAGTCCCAATTCCAAATTGGGAAAGGAGTAGAAGGAGTCTCTCTTCCCAATTCCACATTGGGAAAGGTATATCTCATGTATTCCTTCTTGTATTTGTGACTTTGTGTTCAATAAAGATATTATCTTTAGTCTTCTTTTATAGTATACTTGGACAAAGCATTTCTTGTTTGATTGTGGAGCCCATGTAAGTGGAAGGTATAGTCTTTATGATTGTACTCTCATGATCACATCTTATGGTCATAAACACTATCGACCCCCACTATAGTCTATGTAGTTATGATATGATTATGTTAATATGAATAACTATGTTATGCAATCAACATTGGTTAAACGATGATTTAGTTCATTGCCTTAGGATGGCTTGTGCTACAGCTCTTAAGGTATTTTCTTAGTATGCTAGCATGGTGCTAGGGTATTTAAGTAGCGTTGGATGTCTCGTAGACCCACGGATTGAAGAGGTAGGCAGTAGGTGGTGACAGCTCTATCTGTCCTTTGTAATCCTCCACGTTCGGCTATGCCACAGGCTCTTGGCGGATGTCACCCTAGTATTGCTAGAGGTAAGCCCGTGCCTGATGTGTTGAATAGCATTGCATAGGAATTCATCATTGACATGACCATTAGTATCTACCTTAGGCTATGTATATGTATTAGGAGCATTGTAGGAGCAACTCTCTAACTCTTAATCCAATCTCCCTCTAGGACCCATTTACCCTTTAGAATAGATTGCCTAGGTGTGTGTCACACTACCCCTATTATCAACTTACCCCCTGCCCGGATAATTGATTAGTATCCCATAGCTTGACCATAAGAGTAGTATATACTTTACTCCATTGCCTTCCTTTGGGATAAATACGATACCCTTGGGAATACTCATGGGTGAAATGCTACAACGGTATCTTCCGTGCGGTTGCAGATCTCATCTCTTTACCGGAGATAATCTATGGTGTTAAGAAATGCCAACAAGCATTTCTGGCTCCGTTGCCGGGGATGATTTGTTAGTATCTCTTAGGAGTCGTCAACAAGCATTTCTAGCGCCGTTGCCGGGGAAGGCAAAGGAAGTGAAGGATAGCTATCACTTGTGATTAAGCTATAGGTACTAATAGTTATTAGACAGAATTACCCTTGTTTGTTTTCTCCTTTGTGTGAAAATAGGGTAGTGTTGGCCAACCCATTGTATGGAATGGCCAACGAGGACGCAAGTACTAAACTGCAAGACGATTCAAGGTGTACCTCAACAAATGTCCGCTAGGCAACACCATTGCCTTTTGCGGGAGAATTTCAGCTTCCAGTAGGAGCCAAAGTCATCCATACCCAAGGTTGGGGAAGGCTCCAGGAAGTTCTTCTTGGTTTGCCTCAACCATGGGGTGGATAGTTGGCTCTTCATCCAACACTCGTGTCATGGGTTGGCTCCACCAATCCATGACCACATACATGATGGAGCTGAAGGAGTCCTATTCTCATTCATCATGGATGAGAAGAAGGTCTCCACTCAAGGGGTGGATTGAAGAATGCTCGAGTTCCCATAGCTTGTCATGCACACCACTTCATAAGGTGGATATGCTAGTTATGGAACTACACCTCCCATTGAAGTGTCATGAATATCCAAGTCGTTGGAGATTTTTTTGGATAATCCAAGTCGTGGATATTCACATGATTTGTGAAAATTCATCGCATCATGGGACACGTGGGAATTATTTCCCTAAGACCCATGAGGACCTTTTTCAAACAACAACTCCAATGGCTACCATTCACAAGGAGGTCAAGGGTGGAATTAACATCACCCTTGTATTCAAGGAGGATATGGCTTTCCAAGGGATTTAAGTTCAACGAGCCTACCTTGAAGTATCTTGGCCAAGCAGAAATCAAGACAACATTCACATGAAGATCTTGGCCAAGGACAATAACTTAAGGAGCATTCAAAGTCCAAGATATCCCACATCACTTGTTGGGATTCCCACACTTCGACCAAACCCATTCAACCTAGGGAAACTGACATTGTGGATGGAGCGTTTCTTGTTTGATTGTGGAGTCCACATGTCATCATGCCCAAGGAAGCATTTGATCCATGATCAAGGTATGGGTTGATTCAATGGAATATCAATATGGTCAGAGTGGCACCCCTAAGAAGGACAAAGCCTCACCATGCTCATGAAGGAATACATTCAAGAGGGAGAACCCGTCGCTACAACAACATGTCCATATCAATACAACGGGGAGAGGCTAGGGCCACCATGTGGCCCACATGTCCAAATGACAGCCAAATGAGTTTGGCATGTCAAAACAGAAGAAATCGTCCACATCTTCGACTCCGGGATTGGACAAAAAATCATCGCGCTGAATAGAACGGAGGTAAGTCCTAGTCATCGGACTTCAAAAATTCGGTGAGTCCTCGCCAATAGGTTAATTGGTAGTTATCATGCACCGGACTTCAAAAATTCGGTGAGTCCTTGCCAATAGGTTAATTGGTAGTTATCACTCATATTTGTTTTCCAAATTGCATCAACCCTTGCATTTGCATGTTTGAAATTCCACACTTGCATGTTGGAAAGTAAAATTTCCAACCATCATAAAACTAAAAATTTGAATTAGGGGAGAAATTTAATTGGATATGAACTACGTTCATGACCACTTGAATTTATCTTCCTAGTTCAAACCAAAAAGATTTGCTTTGACCCTCATTGCATTCACAAGTTATTTCAAGTTGAGCAAGACAATTTGAAAATTGGGTTCAATTTGCTTTTGGCTAACGTAACCTGTTTTTGAGTTGTTTTGTGTGTTCTTGATTAAAGTGCAGCTAGGTCAAAAATGTGAAGAGGTGGTATGGCAAGAAATTGGAAGGTTTCATCAAACTCAAGTCACCATTGGAAGGATTTGAGAACACTTCTCTCCTTCAAACTCATTTTGAGTTTGAGGAAGAGAAATGTTCAAGATGATGACCCAATGGAGGAGCCAGAACCAAATCCATTGCCAAATCCAATCTCAACATGGCATTTGACATCAACCATCAAGCCTACGCCGGAAATCAAGGTTTTGAGTTTCTTACACAAAGACCTTCGTCACCAACTGCTCTTCAAATGAGGTATGAGTTTAGAATTTTTCATTGTTTGGTTTGCCATAGAATTGAATGTATTTGCTTGCATTTGTGAGGAAGGTTGACACTTCCTCATCATTTAATTCTCATGCATCCTTACAAGAGTAAGTGTGGGTATTGACTTTTGGATCTCAAAAAGGAAATCCCACCTTACTTGGAAAAATCTAAAACAAGTACCTAGAATCCTTTAAAACATTGGTTTGTAGACTTAGTCATTTTTGTCTAGGTTTAGAAAATAAAACATTTGGGCATGACTTAATTGGTGAATTGGCATATAGAAACTTGGGCTGACAGCCATAATTTTTAATTTAGCTTCATGCATAGATGGTGTCACTAGATTTCAAACTCCTTGGAATAAGTGATATCCTTGCTCTAAAATTGAATTGCATTTTTTGGAGGAGTCACTAAATTTTAAATTCCTAGTGAAGTTCAGGAGGATAAAATTGAGAATCTTGTTTGTCATGGTCTAAATGATAAAATTTGCTCTTGAAAGCTAAGATGGTTAGAAACTTTAAAAGATGTAGGGATCCATATAGTATATTTCTATCACATTCATTGCTATGAGTAGAAGCTTTAGAAAATATGCAACATGAATTATCCATAAAGCTCCACTCTTATCAATGAATAACACATTGATCATGGATACACTTGACATTGGAACCAATGCATCTTTGATTTTGTTCTTCCCCGTATGTACAAATGAAAGTTCGGTTACCTAACCCGAACGTTCATTTGTACAAGTATCGGGAGCTAACCATCCCTCTCTATTCAAGAGAGGAAGTTTGCAGGAGTAATATTACTATGCAGGCATTCAAGAAGCTAATTGTTGAGATCCCTAGAGGATCCCATTTCAACATCTCTTGGCCAAAGAGTAAATGAGGATGGTTGCTACCTATCGGAAATTATGCCCGAAGGTCAATCATAACTATACGAGGCTAGAGATTTGAAATGGGAACCCTCCATGAGCAACCAATGGGCTGCCACGAATGGGTGAGAGCATTATGCTCTCAACTATTCTAAGCACTCATTCAAGCTCAAGGGATTTGCCACCATTATTGGGTGCAAGTTGTTCCTATGTGGCTAGAAGGTATGTTGTACCTTACCCAAGGAACAACTAATCATACCCAATGCATGATGGACACATGTCACTCCCTTATGGCAAAAAAATATGATACACCTTAGCCAAAGAATGATGAAAAATACTCAATGTATGTTGAGTGCACGTCATTCCTTTGGATCTAAATGTTATCATTATCCTAGCCAAGGAATGACAAATCACACCCAACACATGGAGACCCTAATGTGCGGACGATCAACATCGAAAACACTCTATTCAACCACACTCATGGTGTCCATGGGAGGCAACACAACAATCAACACTAAACCCTCCATTGTCAAAGCCCCAACAAGGATAGGCCAACTCATGGCCTACCTCCGTCGTTAGGGTTTCAACCCCTATCACGGACCTTGATCAAGAATAAGCTTGGGGGAGGACCCCAACTTGAGGTAACTTGTATCACACCCACTGCATTTTTATTTCAAATCATCCATTGCATATTTACTTTCCATTCATCCAACATCCACCATGCATCTAAAAAAACATAAAAAATAGGAACTTAGATTTGCTTTGCTTATCAAATAAATATGTGCGGTAAGAATGATTTAGAATTTACATAGATGAAATGATGAATAGTTGCTCTGTTTTATTTTTCCTAAGTCCCTAGTTTACAACTTGCTACTCTCCGAATATTGCTTAAATTGGCTAAAATTAACTTTGCCTTGATTTAGAAATTGTGGGTAGCAAAAGCTTAATCTACTTCTAGGTTGTTGGGATATTTGAATTAGTAATAGGGCTGCTATTCCTATTTTGAAAGTGAAACTTGGATTTTTGGAGAAATTCTATCAAGATTTAAGTTTCCCTCATTTGATTGGAAATACCTACCAAAGTCATATGATATTCATACATAGACAACACCTTATGCATATGCTATTTGCTTTCACATTGAGCCTAGTCAAACTAGTATAGACCTATGTGAGAAATCATTCAATTCTTTTTGAATTCAAGAGTTCACTTGCACATGATATACTTCTACACTAGAAGGAAGCAAAATTCCATCATATCCACCATTTCACAATAAAAAGAGAAACTCCATTCTATTCATAGTTAGCACTCTCTTCAAGTTGTTGCATAAAAGGAGTAGAAGACATGGCTACAAGAAAAAGAAAAAGAAAATGCATGCGTATAGCATAAGCATGAGAAAAAAAAAGAAAAAAATATGCTTACTCCATAAGCATAAAAAAAAGGTAGCCATGTTTCATCCTTGCAATAAAGAGAGTCCACATCAAAAGGAGTCATCTCAATGTTTCCACATCCACCTCCATTCCATCACACATGCACAAGTCTTGATTCAAAAGTTTGAATTGATTTCTCCTAAGGCTTGCTCTTTTGACTAAGCAATATTATGTGTTGCAAATATGCCTACTTAATTTCCCTACCAAGCTCCACATACAAGCCATATTCAAAGAGTAGGAATAGTATAGGCATAATGCCTTGGTGAGGACATATTTCCACTATACACAAAGGAGTGATTGAGAGAATCAATTGAGGTACTTATAAACTAATTTGAATCTCTCCGGAATTTAAGTGGAACTTGATATCTAGGCTATGCTTGCTCCATTTTCTGTTCTATCTTTCAATTACCCATGAATAGGAGAAGGCATAACTCCCATAATGACTTAAGAAGGGTGAAGTACCATAGCCCCTTTTTGCAATACTAGGTAGAGTATTTTGTTGTACACTTGGTACTTTTGAAAGGTAGAACATTGTAGCAACTCCTTATCATCAACCTAAAGTCTTGACTTTGCTCGGGACTAGCAAAGGATAAGCTTGTGGGAGTTTGTTGACGGCTGTTATATACCAATTTCAGCCATCAATATAACTCAATTATGTGAAGGATTGATCATTTCTTGCACACATCACCTTTCTACTTGACCTATTTCCACTTGTACTTGGAGAAATATGTGTATGCAGATATTTATACAGGAATTGAGGAAAAGTATGGGGAGCAATCCTATAAAATATCATCCCAACCAATCAAGCGACGACACATGGAACCACATGGATCAAATGGACCACAAACAGAAGTATCCAATACCATCCAACGGTGTAGCACCAATATCAGTCAATGGGACCCACCTGGCAGCCACCTGGAGGAAGTACGGGCCGTTTGGATCCCTGACTAGGTCGGCCGAACTAGGGGGTCGGCCGACCTGGTCCTGGCGCCAAACGTGGTCAACTTCCACGTGTTGTCTCCTCCTGGCTCCCTGGAGTCAATGACGACTGATTCGTGCACTTTGGGTGGCGGGAACCGACCTCAAAACTAGTATAAATAGGACCCCATACCCCTCACTTCAACACAGACCACTTGGGCATCATTCTATTGTATACACTATCTTCCATAGTCCTTAGAGGCGTTAGGATGTAGAGAGGAGAGCCTCTAGTCCCAAGTCCAAATTGGGAAAGGAGTAGAAGGAGTCTCTCTTTCCAATTCCACATTGGGAAAGGTATATCTCATGTATTCCTTCTTGTATTTGTGACTTTGTGCTCAATAAAAATATTATCTTTAGTCTTCTTTTATAGTATACTTGGACAAAGCTTTTCTTGTTTGATTGTGGAGTCCATGTAAGTGGAAGGTATAGTCTTTATGATTGTACTCTCATGATCACATCTTATGGTCATAAACACTATAGACCCCCACTATAGTCTATGCAGTTATGATATGATTATGTTAAGATGAATAACTATGCTATGCAATCAACATTGGTTCAACGATGATTTAGTTCATTGCCTTAGGTTGGCTTGTGCTGCTGCTTTTAAGGTATTTGCTTAGTATGCTAGCATGGTGCTAGGGTATTTAAGTAGCGTTGGATGTCTCGTAGACCCACAGATTGAAGAGGTAGGCAGTAGGTGGTGACAGCCCTATCCGTCCTTTGTAATCCTCCACGTTCGGCTATGCCACAGGATCTTGGCGGGAGTCGCCCTAGTATTGCTAGGGGTAAGCCTGTGCCCGATGTGTTGAATAGCATTGCATAGGAATTCATCATTGACATGACCATTAGTATCTACCTTAGGCTATGTATATGTATTAGGAGCATTGTAGGAGAAACTCTCTAACTCTTAATCCAATCTCCCTCTAGGACCCATTTACCCTTTAGAATGGATTGCCTAGGAGTGTGTCACACTACCCCTATTATCAACTTACCCCCTGTCCAGATAATTGATTAGTATCCCATAGCTTGACCATAAGAGTAGTATATACTTTACTCCATTACCTTCCTTTGCTATAAATACGATACCCTTGGGAATACTCATGGGTGAAATGCTACAACGGTATCTTCCGTGCGCTTGCGGATCTCATCTATTTACCGGAGATGATCTGTGGTGTTAAGAAATACCAACAAGCATTTCTGGCGCCGTTGCCAGGGATGATTTGTTAGTATATCTTAGGAGCCGTCAACACGCTCGACGCAAACTCCAAGGAGATCCTTGAGCAAGCCAAGGGCAGGCGTGATGCTGCTGATGAGTGTCACAAAAACCTCAATGAATTGAACGAGGTTCTCCTAAAGCACTGAGCGGACCTTGAGGTGAGGGAAGAAAAGCTCCTGGAGCAGCAGGAAGATGTTGTAAAGAGGGAGGCGGAGGTCACCCAGAAGTTGACTCTGGGTGAACAGAATTTGGCGGATCGCAGCAAAAAGCTGGAGCTATGGAGCAAAGAGGAGAAGGATAAGTACTGGAAATTGGGGCAGGAGCTCTCGAAAGGAGAAGATGACGTTGCCACCAGGGAAGGGAAGGTGAGAGGCAGGGAAAAGGACTTGGCGGAAAGGAGGAACCGCATCCACCTCTGGAGACGGAGTTGACCGATCGTGAGAAGCAAGTTGCTAAGAATATGCAGCAGCATGCTAAATTGGTCGAGCGCCTTGCTCGGGAAGGTTCGGATCTTGCGGCCGCCCGGTAGTCACTAGAGGAGCTGTGAAGCTTGAAGGAGACTGAGTCCATACAAGTATGGGACTTCTTGGGACGAGCCAACGACGCGCTGATGCCACTAGGCTTCAGTCCTATACATCCGGACAATCCGAAGCTGGACTTGGACCGAGCACTAGTGGCCCTCAATGCTACTGGCGGCAAACTCAACGCAATGGGTGACGTCGTTCCGGACCAGCTAGAGACAAAGGGGAAATCTCTTGCTACAAACGTCGCAGAGTATGTGCTGACGTGTTATGTGAGCCGAGATCCCCAATTCTCTTTGGACCTGTCGCTCCAAGGTCCCGTTGTTGAAGAGGAGGACGCTGCCAAGGCCAGTGTCCAGGAAGTTGCCAAGAAAGTCACCACATTCTTCCGCAGGACTTAGATCCTCCAGTATCTAGGACTTCTTCCTTTTGCCTCCTGCTATAATCCCAATTTTATAATCCAGTGCTTCGATTTAATGAAATCCACTTTGCCATGAACTTCATTTTATTTTTGTCTTTGTTGACGGCTGTTATATACCAATTTCGTCCGTCAATTTAACTCAATTATGAAGGATTGATCATTTCGTGCACACATCACCTTTCTATCTAACCCAATTCCACTTGGACTTGGAGAAATATGTGTATGCAGCATTTTATGCAAGAAATGATGAAATGTAGAGGGACCAATCCTATAAAATATCATCCCATCCAATCAGGCGACGACATGTGGCACCACATGGATCAAATGGCCCAAAAACAGAAGTATCCAAGGAGATCCAACGGTGTATCACCCATATACATCAATGGGACCCACCTGGCAGCCACCTGGAGAAAGCACACGAGAATTGGTGCACTGACCAGGTCGGCCGAACCAGGGAATCGGCCAACCTAGTCCTAGCGCCAAACGCGGTCAACTTCCATGTGTTGGCTCCCCCTGGCTTGAAGGAGTCAGTGGTGACTGATTCGCGCGCTTTTGGTGGCGGGAACTGACCTCAACACTAGTATAAATAGGACCCCCTGCCCCTCACTTCAATACACACCACTTGAGCTTCATCTCTATTATATACACTATCATCCATAGTCTTAGAGGAGTTAGGTTGTAGAGAGGAGAGTCTCTAGTCCGAAGTCCAAATTGGGAAAGGAGTAAGAAGTCTCTCTCTTCCCAATCCTGCATTGGGTAATGTATGGCTCATGTATTCTTTCTTGTATTTGTGACTTTATGCATAATAAAGATAGTATCTTTAGTCTCTACTTGTACATATACTTGGGCAAAGCGTTTCTTCTTTGATTGTGGAGTCCATGTATGTGGAAGGTATAGCTTCTATGACTGTTTCATCATGAACATATCTCATTATCATAGAACCTATAGACCCCCACTATAGTCTAGTTAATTGTAACATAACTATGTTAGTATAGATAATTATGTTGTGTATCAACATTGGTTCAATGACGATTCAATTCATTGCCTTAGGATGTCTTGTTTCTAGGCTTTTAAGATAATTACTTAGGGTCCGTTTGGTACGGTTTCAGATTCACTCAGAATCAGAATCATTTCAGTTTCACTCAGAATCGGTTCCGGAACTTGAAACAGAATTAGTGTAGAATCCGCTTGGCTAGTTTTTTGTTTCAGTTTCAATAAAGAGAGAAGGAAAGATGCATTGACCCATATACCCACCATAAGATCTTCAAAGAAGAAGACACACATTTTTTTTGTCAGAACAAACAAGCTATACCTCGTCGTTCTCATAGTCCCAGAATACCATATTCATTGGTAACCCAGCAAATGTGACACAATCACCATCCAACATTACTTTGATTCGAGTGCAAGTTTTCTATAGTAGGCAGGTAGGGATAAATAGCAGGTAAAGTCTTACAGGCCTCACGTGTGAGTTCCTAGGAGGTGATGGTCACCTAAGCGCAGCTAGCCGCGTGTGTGAGTTCTTGCGATCTCGTAACAGAACAATGGCAAATACTGGTAATTTTGGCCAAAACCGGGTCCAGTTATAAAAAAGAGCTCCGATTCAGCTTGCGAAACACCTTTTCGGGTGATTCACCGGCGCAGTACAAATAGCGATTCCGTTTCTTACTAAATTGATTCTTCTTTTTGGTCGTTTGGCTCAGTTTCTGGTGATTCACAGTGAATCAGAAGTGATTCACTGCATCCAAACGCCCCCTTAATACGCTAGCATGGTGCTAGGATAGCTAAATAGCATTGGATGTCTCGTAGACCCACGGATTGAAGAGGTAGGCAGTAGGTGGTGACAGTCCTATCTGTCCTTTGTAATCCTCCATGTTCAGCTATGCCACAGGCTCTTGGCGGGAGTCGCGCTAGTATTGCTAGGGGTAAGCCCGTGCCCGATGTGTTGAACCACATAGCATAAGTATTCACTATTGACCTAGCTTAGGGATAATTAGATTAGACTATGTATATGTGCAATAGAGCATAGTAGGAGTACCTCCATAACTCTCAACCTAAACTAACCTCTAGGATCCTCTTCTTCCCCTTAGACTTGAAAGCTTTTGTGTGTGTCACACTACCTCCACTATTATTTTATCCATCCTTACTAGATTCTTACCTAGACCTTCATACCCTTTCCACTTGATGATTGTTATATCTCTACCCCGCCTTCCTTTGGGATCAAATAAATGACACCCTTGGGAATACTCTTAAGGGGAAATTCTACAATGATATCTCTGTGCACTTGCGGAATTCACTCTGTGATCCAATAGAACCATTAACAAGCATTTCTGACACATCAGTTGGAGACGTTTAGTTAAATGGTGCATAAGAAATACCAACAAGCATTTCTGGCACTATTGCCGGGGATAATTTGTTAGTATATCTTAGGAGCCGTCAACAAGCATTTCTGGCGCCTTTGACGGGGAAGGCAACTAGATATATAACATGACTGAGTGAATAGGGTAGAACCCTGGGTAGGATTTTAGTAGGATAACCATTCTTTGTTTTCGCATTTTAATGTGAAAACAGGGTAGTGTATGTCTGATTTCCGCCTGCCGGAAAACTTTGTTGAAGATCCCAAATCTCTTCTGAGAGACCGACCCCGTGTCGTTACTCCTCAGAAGATTCGAGCGGCAAAGCAGGCCAGAATTTTTGCACGAACAATTCAAATGCCAATGGCTCAGAAGACCCTTCGTGAGTTCTCAGCTCCCTCTGCTAACAATGTGCCTGCTGGGCCCACTGTTAACACGGGAGATGTGAACTTTGAGATCAAAACTGACCTTATCACTATGGTGCAAGCCAACCCATTCTATGGGAAGGCTAACGAGGATGCAAGTGCTCACCTACAACAATTCCTCAAGATCTGCAACACTTTTAAAATCAAGGACGTGTCTCCGGATGCGGTCCGTCTGAGACTGTTCCCGTTCTCTCTCCTTGGGAGAGCGAAATGGTGGTTCTACGCGAACTGAAGTGCTATAGACACTTAGGAGAAGTGTTATACGGCATTCCTCACCAAATTCTTCCCGTTGGGCAAAACCAATGCCCTACGTGGAAGGATTTCAAACTTTCAGCAAGAGCTCAAGGAATCTATTCCCGAGGCATGGGAAAGGCTTCAGGAGTACATCCTAGTCTGTCCCCACCATGAGATGGATGACTGGATCCTTATTCATAATTTCTATAACGGGTTGATCCCATCAGCTCGTGACCATTTGGATGCTGCTGCTGGAGGAGCCTTCTTCTCATTGTCAGTGCCAAAAGCTAAAGATCTTATTTAGAAGATGGTGTCCAACATGGGATGGAACGATGAGCGTCTCAATACCCGACAGCGAGGCATGCACACCTTGAAGGAGGTGGACATGATCGCTGCAAAATTGGACCTCCTAATGAAGAAAATTGATGGACAAGCCAGTGGTGAAGTGTCTGGCAATGCCTATGCCCTAGACTCTCACATCACGTGCGAAGTCTGTGGCAGCACAGGTCATATGGGCAATGATTGCCCAGAAACTCGTGAGGATGCCCTATACCTCGCCAACAACAGAAATTTCAACAACAACAATGGCTATCGTCCAGGAGGTTAATGGTGGGGTCAACAACGCCCATTCTTTCAAGGAGGGTATAACAACAATGGCAACCCTGGAAATCAGCCCAACTTGAGAGAACTTGTCATTAGCCATCTCAAGATCAACGATGCCCTATCCAAGAAGCTGTCAGCTAATGACAAGACCCTAGAGAATATCAATGCAAGGATGGAAGGACTATCCTCAGCCTTCAAGAATCAATTGAGCTTCAACAAGATGCTCGAGACTCAGTTGGCTCAGCTGGCAGCTGCTATTCCCCCGATGGAGAATGGCAAGATGCCAGGACAGCCAGAACCCCCAACGGAAAATGTCAACATGATTTCCGTACGAGTGAGCAACTGGCAGAAGGACCCCAGATGTCCTACCATTTCATGCTCAATTGGGGCTCACCACTTTGACAAGGCACTTTGTGATCTGGGAGCAAGTGTCAACGTGATGCCCAAGGTTGTGTTCGACCAGCTGAAATTCACAGAGCCAACTCCAACACCAATGCAGCTACAACTGGCTGACTCTTCAGTTCGTTATCCAGCGGGTATGGCTGAAGACGTCCCGGTGAAGATCTGGAACTGCTTCATACCCGTGGATTTTGTGGTGCTAGACATGGACATCGAGAAAGATACACCACTCATTCTTGGGCGCCCATTCCTCAGCACTGCAAAAGCTCGCATAGATGTGGGAGCTAGAGAAATCCACTTCCATATCAATGGCAAGGAGGAAAAGTTTAACTTTCGGCCAAGATCAGAACAATGCTCCATGATTCAAATCAAGTATGGGCCGAATGATAAACACATCAGAGAGGTCGAAGTCACACCTCCAAAGGTGGAATCACTCATTGCATTCATGAGAAGATTAATCTCTGAGGAGAATCCATCGTTTCGACCACGCTGATATCCAAAGGTGATAGAATCATCTGGACCTTCCCGAAGGCCCAAGTCCACCAAGCCGCCAAAGAAGGAATGGCGAAAGAAGAAAGACAGGCCGTTCGAACCCATCCCTCCGGGCCGAGATGTAAAATGAAGACGGGGGAATGCCCATCTCATCGGACGGTGGTGAGACCTACGCCAATAGGTTAAATCGGTAATTATCCAACTTTATTTTTTTCTTTCTTTCTTTTTTCTACCCCATTTGGATTTTTCCCATTGCATATTTGATTTTCCCTAGCAAGTTGAGAATCTTATATTCTCAACTATCATTTTTCTTTCTTTCTTTTCAAAAGAATTGTTTTTGGATTTGAAAAAAAAAATTATTTGAAAAACAATTTTTTCTGAGCTGCACATATGGCATTTCACCAACGTGCTAACTTTATAGCCGTTGGGGAGCCACTTGCCAAAAGGGGAACCAGGGGGACCACCTGTCAGGTCGGCCGAACCCCCTGGTCGGCCGAACAGGGAGTGGAGCCAAATTGGCTCCCCTTCCTCCAACGGCTATATTCTGAACCCCAAGTGACTGTTGGAGGGTGCACCCTATAAATTGTGGCCGTGAGGAGCACCTCTCTTCACACACCATATCATTTTACACCTCCCCAAGTCACTCTCTAGCTCACCTTGTTTTTCTTGCTCTTCATTGCAACACTCTTGCTCAAATCCATCCCCAAAAAGATTTTCTTTTGTATGCATTTGCATTTTACACTCAAGCTTTCAAGAGGAGAAAATTTGTTGATAGTTTTGTTTTACAAACATCACTTCTTTTTGGATTTTTCTCACCTTGTTTTGTTCTTGCTTGTTGAACTTAAAAAGACATGAAGAGGTTGTTCGGAAAGAGGAAGGGGGATGCAAGCTCAAGCCATGGTGAAGGTTCTAGTGCACGCCTCTCTTCCATGGGTACAAGCCCAAGGAGGAGAATTGTGTGAGGACACTCCCATGGAAGAGAGAAGCAACCCATACCAACTTCTTCATGACAATGACCTCGGCATACGAAGCGAACTTGAAGATCAAGCACGCGGGCTTCTCCAAGATCATTAGTTCCGCCACACCAAGGCTTACGATCCACATTTGATCTCCAAAATAGGTATGGACTCCAAATTTCTTTCCATTTGGCATGCAATTGGATTTGATGACTTTGCTCACATAGAGGAGAAAGGTTCACGCCTTCTCACCATCCAATTCCTTTGCATGCTAAGAATAGGATTTGATGGTATTACTTTTAGATTATTTCAAAAAGAATACAACATCTTATGGAAAGAATTAGGTAGCATCCTAGGCTCTCCATAAACAGTGTTTGCTAGATTTAGACAATTTGCCTAAGTTTAACAAACAAAGTTTTTGGCATGAGCTAACTAGTGAGGTCACATGTAGGTCTCCTAGGAATAGCCACATCCAAAACCCTACCTTACACTTCATGCATAGATGGGTGGCTATGACTATGTTCCCTACGGGAGATGTTAGGGTTGTGCGAGATGATGAATTAAAAATTTTATTTGCCATGACTAAAAAGATAATAGTTGCTCCAGTCAAAGCCATGATGACACAATGGTTAGATCACATTTCAAAATCAGGACCAATTGAATGCACTTCATTGATTACTCATATTGCTGATAGGGTAGGAGCACTTAAATACTCTTCATTTGAATATATTGAAACTGAAAGAGAATTAATTGATGAAGACTATTTAGTTCAAGGACATACCCTTAAGAATGATCATGATGGCTCCTTTTCTATCCTGGCTTTGTCAATGAAATTCGGTTACCTAACCCGGATTTTCATTTGTACAAATGTCGGAGACTAAACATTAATCTTCTTCCCCTTGAGGAAGCAAGAAGAAGTAATGTCTCTGGCAGGGTAACAAGGAATCGTGCGAGGGCTGCAGCCATAGGCATGCCACTGATAATCTCTCTGGTCCATGAATACCAAGAGGAAGAGAACCCAATGGGTTGTGCGGCCGGATGGACTCAACCTCCGACGTATGAGACTGGGGGATCATCTTGGCAAGAATGGCAAAGGGATCCACCCTTATCCTCTTCAAGCTCTAGCAGCTTGCCCCCAATGTCCATGCGAGGATGTCGTTCCTTTTTGGCTAGAAGTCATCATGACTATAGCCAAGGAATGACGGACCTCACTAGACGTATGGGAGAACTTCAAGTGAGAACGGGTGACATCTACAGCACACTCCAGGAGCATGTTCAAGGTACCCAGGATTGGCAACAACACATGGATGCTCAATTCACCAACTTCAACACGGCGCTACAACAACAACAAGCCGATCTTGCAGCGTACTTCCGTCATCAAGGGTTCACCCCTTATCACGGAGGTAGTTGAAGAACAAGCTTGGGGGAGGACCGACGCTTGAGGTAACATGTATCACATTCCTTGCATATTTATTTTGCTTTCATCAAATAAAGATGTGCGGTAAGAATGATTTAGAATTCACATAGATGAAATGATGAATAGTTGCTCTGTTTTATTTTCCTAAGTCTCTAGTTTACAACTTGCTACTCTCCGAATATTGCTTTTATTGGTTTGAAATACTTTTACCTTAATTTGGAAGTTGTGGGTAGCAAAATCTTAATCTAATTCTAGGTTGTTTCAAGATTAGAATTAGCAATAGGGTTGCTAGTCCTAGTTTGAAAGTAAAACTTAGATTTCCAGAGAAATTCTAAAAAGATTTAAATTTCCCTCAATTGATTGGAAATACCTACCAAAGCCATATGATGTTCATACATAGACAAAACCTTATACATATGCTATTTGCTTTCACATTGAGCCTAGACAAACTAGTATAGACCTATGTGAGAAA
The DNA here is from genome assembly GCA_036927565.1 of Tuctoria greenei. Classification (NCBI taxonomy): domain Eukaryota; kingdom Viridiplantae; phylum Streptophyta; class Magnoliopsida; order Poales; family Poaceae; genus Tuctoria; species Tuctoria greenei. The sequence continues at coordinate 152,680,464 of JAYESD010000011.1, forward strand.
TCATTCAACTCTTTTTGGATTCAAGACTTCACTTGCACATGCTATACTTCTACACTAGAAGTAAGCAAAACGTCCATCATATCCACCATACCACAACAAAAAGAGAAACTCCATGCTATTCATGTTTAGCACTCTCTACAAAATTCATTGCAAAGAAAGAGAGTAGAAGACATGGCTGCAAAAAGAAAATGAAAAAAAAAGAGAAAAGTAGCCATGTTTCATCCCTGCAAAAGAAAGAGAGAATATACCAAAAAGGAGTTATCTCAAGTATCCACATCCACTTCCACTCCATCACACATGCACTAGTATTGAATCAAAAGGTTTTTATTTGAATTCTCCTAAGGCTTACTCTTTTGACTTAGCAATATATGTGATGCAAATATGCCTACTTACTTTCCTTACCAAGCTGCACATACAAGCCATATCCATTAAGTAGGAACAGTAGAGGCACAATGCTTTGGTGAGGAAATATTTCCACTATCCACAAAGGAGTGACTGAGAGAATAAAATTGCGGTACTTAATATCTAAATTGAATTCTCCGGGATTTAAGTGGAACTTGATTTCTAGGCTATGTTTGCTCCATTTGCTATTCTACCCTTCAACTACTCATGAATATGAAAAAGCATAAGCCCCATGATAACTTAAGAAAGGTAGGGTATCATAGCCAATTTCTGCAATACTAGGTAGAGTATCTTGTTGTGCATTAGATACTTTTGAAAATAAGACATTGTAGCAACTCTTGATCATCAACCTAAAGTCTTGACTTTGCTCGGGACGAGCAAAGGATAAGCTTGGGGGAGTTTGTTGACGGCTGTTATATACCAATTTCATCTATCAATTTAACTCAATTATGTGAAGGATTGATCATTTCTTGCAGACATCTCCTTTCTATCTAACCCAATTCCACTTGGACTTGGAGAAATATGTGTATGCAACATTTTATGCAGGAAATGAGGAAATGTAGAGGGACCAATCCTATAAAATATCATCCCAGCCAATCAAGTGACGACACGTGGCACCACATGGATCAAATGGCCCACAAACAGAAGTATCCAAGGAGATCCAACGGTGTATCACCCATATACATCAATGGGACCCACCTGGGAGCCACCTGGAGAAAGCACATGAGAATTGGTGCACTGACCAGGTCGGCTGAACCAGGGGTCGGCCGACCTAGTCCTGGCGCCAAACGCGATCAACTTCCACGTGTTCGCTCCCCCTGGCTTGAAGGAGTCAATGGTGACTGATTCGCGCGCTTTTGGTGGTGGGAACCGACCTCAACACTAGTATAAATAGGACCCCCTACCCCTCACTTCAACACACACCACTTGAGTTTCATCTCTATTGTATACACTATCATCCATAGTCTTAGAGGAGTTAGGTTGTAGAGAGGAGAGACTCTAGTCCCATGTCCGAATTGGGAAAGGAGTAAGGAGTCTCTCTCTTCCCAATCCTACATTGGGAAAGGTATGGCTCATGTATTCTTTCTTGTATTTGTGACTTTATGCATAATAAAGATAGTATCTTTAGTCTCTACTTATACATATACTTGGGCAAAGCGTTTCTTGTTTGATTGTGGAGTCCATGTATGTGGAAGGTATAGCTTCTATGACTGTTTCATCATAGACATATCTCATTATCATAGAACCTATAGACCCCCACTATAGTCTAGTTAATTATAACATAACTAGGTTAGTATGGATAATTATGTTGTCTATCAACATTGGTTCAATGATGATTTAATTCATTGCCTTAGGATGGCCTGTGCCTAGTCTCTTAAGGTAATTACTTAATACGCTAGCATGGTGCTAGGATAGCTAAGTAGCATTGGATGTCTCGTAGACCACGGATTGAAGAGGTAGGCAGTAGGTGGTGACAGCCCTATCTGTCCTTTGTAATCCTCCACGCTTGGCTATGCCACAGGCTCTTGGCGGGAGTCGCGCTAGTATTGCTAGTGGTAAGCCCGTGCCTGATGTGTTGAACCACATAACATAAGTATTAACTACTGACCTAGCTTAGGGATAATTAGATTAGACTATGTATATGTGCAATAGAGCATAGTAGGAGTACCTCCATAACTCTCAACCTTAACTAACCTCTAGGATCCTCTTATTCCCCTTAGACTTGAAATCTTTTGTGTGTGTCACACTACCTCCACTATTATTTTATCCATCCTTACTAGATTCTTACCTAGACCTTCATACCCTTTCCACTTGATGATTGTTATATCTCTACCCCACCTTCCTTTGGGATCAAATAAATGACACCCTTGGGAATACTCTTAAGGGGAAATGCTACAATGATATCTCCGTGCGCTTGCGGAATTCACTCTGTGATCCAATAGAACCATTGCAAGCATTTCTGACACATCAGTTGGAGATGTTTAGTTAAATGGTGCATAAGAAATACCAACAAGCATTTCTGGCACTATTGCTGGGGATGATTTGTTAGTATATCTTAGGAGCCGTCAACAGTCTTCAATATAATGTGCTCTATCTTGTTGGCCCTCTTGTATATGTGTACAATTGAAGTGTGTTCATGTACCAAAGGATTTGACAGTATATTGATGACTTGAACGCTTTGCACTTGTAGATTTTAGGTCCAAAGTCTTCATTTCTGACGCATCGACGGCAGGCCCCCTGGGATTGGCGGAGCTTGGTAGCTCTGACGTTACCCACCATCAACGTATAAAACATCGGCAGCGAGCCCCCTAGGATTTATCGAAGCTTGGTAGCTCTTGATGTCGTCGCACGAATAGTTGAAGGTAGGCCCCCTAGGGTTTGCCGGAGCTTTGTAACTCCGACATTACCCACTGTCAACATATTAAATATCGACGATGGGTCCCCTCGGAGGATGTCGGAGCTTAGTAGCTCCAGCGTCGTCTACCATCGCTATGAATTTCTGTTTTTCTTGCACATTAAATACAAGAAAAAAGTAAAATTCGTCCTCTTGTCTATAAATCGTTTGTGACTTATTGTTCTTACTTGAGTTTTTATTCCGAAGTAACTCGATATGGTAACAAGTATATTGATGTAACCCTTCCAGACCCATATGCTTTTTTAGTACTCGCCCTATTGAGGCCTGCCAGAGTGTAGGTAGAGTGGCGTACTTAGGGTGCAGGACCACGCTAAGTCGATAGCACACTCCGGACCTATGTTGGCTTGGCGTTCAGGCAAGTAGAATATACTGCATGTTAAGACCCAAAGAGATCAACAATATAACTTGCAACGCATATGAATAACTTGTGTAAAAACTAAAAAAGAATTGCACAACTTCATTATAGACAGAAGTTTAAAACAATAATTTGATGGATCGAGCCTTGTACAAAAATAAATGCACATGGAGTCTGTTTTCGCACAACAATGTCTTTCATTATAGGTCTTGATTACAAGAGAGACAAGGACACACTTAGGGTGCGGGACCAAGCTAAGTGCGCTATACATCTTGTACTGACTCAGGGTAGGTAGTTACACTTTTAGTGCGGTGACTATATGAAGTGTACTTAAAATTCCTGCACCCTCCTGGAGGGGTCCAGATATTCTCTCGGAGGACCTACCCATTTCTGTTTAGCGACTCTACAAGCTACATCGTGTGTAATTATAGACTCACCTCCGTGATTCTAAGTATAAAACTTATGGAGGTGCTCGATGTTCCAAGGATTAGGAAGCGGAGTCCCGTCCTCAGTTGCCAAGTGAACGCATCCGAGTCAGGATACTTTGATCATTCGGAAAGGACCTTCCCAGCTAGGGGAAAGTTTGTACATCCCTCCACGAGTTAGTATCTTCTGAAGCACCATATCGCCTTCCTTGAGTTGTCGGTTGCGCACATGCCTTTGATGATAGCGCTAGAGCGCTTGGTGATAAACGTGCATTCTGAATAGCTGCTTGGCACCTTCCCTCATCGACGAGGTCAAGGTCTTCACACCAGAGCTGGTCCTGCGCGGCTTCGTCAAAGGTCCAGACCCGGAGGGACCCCAAGGTGATCTCCGGAGGAAGGACTGCTTCAGCTTCGTACACCAGAAAGAAGGGTGTTTCTCCAGTTGATCAATTAGGTGTTGTCCTGTTCGCCCACAATGTGGATGGAAGCTCTTCAATCCATTTGGCTTCATGCTTTTTCAGGCACTCATATGCGCGCGTCTTGAGTCCTTTTAAGATTTCTGCATTTGCTCTCTCGGCTTGGCCATTACTTGCTGGGTGAGCTACTGAGGCGTAGCTGAGTTGAATGTCGAGGTCTTCGCAATATTCTTAAAATGCAGCACTTGTTAATTGGGTTCCGTTGTTAGTTATGACTTTGTTTGGAACTCCAAATATGCATATAATGGACTTCAAGAACTTGATTATTGATTGCTTGTTGATTGTCACAACTAGAGTTGCTTCCAGCCACTTGGTAAACTTGTCGATGGCGACATACAGGAACCTGTAACCTGCGACAGCTTTTGGGAAAGGTTCTAATATGTCCATGCCACACACAGCGAATGGCCATGTAGGAGGTATCATTTGTAGTGACTGAGCCGGTGTGTGAATCTGTTTTGCGTGGAATTGGCACGCTTCGCATTTTTTCACTAGCTCAACCGCATCCTGGAGTGATGTAGGCCAGTAAAAGCCATGTCGAAAGGCTTTACCGACCAGCGTGCGAGAAGAATCATGGTTCCCGCACTCGCCTCCATGGATTTCCGCAAGAAGCTCACGGCCTTCTTCCCTTGCAATGCACCGCATTAGGATGCCATTAGCACCATGCCGGTAGAGATCCCCTTCTACCAACGTGTATCTTTTAGCCAATCTGACAATCCGATCAGTGGATACACTGTCTTAAGGAAGGATATTGTCTTTCAAGTAGCTCCGGATCTCCAAGATCCATGCATCGGGGCTAACTTGAGCTTCTGAGTTTTGCGTGCTAGGTTGCTTGGAGCTTCCGGCAGCACCTACGACCCTTGGTTGATGCCATGGTAACAGGGACACCGGGACTGCTAACTTCATGGTGCTGGTCTCGCAACCTTCGCTCAGTTCGGTAGGCTGAGCTGTTGGTCTTGACAACTTCCGGTCGAAGATTCCGTCAGGATCCGGAGCTCCAGTTGAGGCTTTCGTCAAGAGTTTGTCAGCTTTAGCGTTGTGAAGACGCTGAACATGGTGGAGATCCAGAACTTCGTAGTCCTTCTGGAGCCTCTGGACTTCAAGGAGATACATGAGCATTCACCTTTGACTTGTTTGATGATGAGTTGTGAATCTCCCTTCACCAACAGCTGTTTGACACCATAAGATAGTGCCACCTTGAGTCCGTAAATGAGAGCTTCATACTCCACCATGTTGTTGGTCGCCTTGAAATCAAGGTGAACCATGTACTTGACCTTCTCCCCAGTTGGAGCTAGGAGAAGGATTCCAGCTCCGACTCCCTACTTCTGCACAGAGCCGTCGAAGTAGAGAGTCTAGTGAGGCTCGGTGAATGCCAGAACCTTGGGTTCCGATCTCTGCTCACTGTGGTCCCCAGGATTTGATGGAGAGGGAGTTCATTCCGCCACAAAGTCAGCCAAGGCTTGACTTTTGATTTCTTGTCGTGACACGAATTCTAGATCAAACTCGGCGAATTCCGCTGCCCACATTGCAATGTTCCCGATAGAGTTAGGGTTATGCAAAATAGCATGCAATGGAAAAGAAGTTACCACTGATAATTTGTGGGCTTGGAAGTAGTGACGAAGCTTCCTTGAGGCAATAAGAACTGCATAAAGCAGCTTATGCATCTCAATGTATCTTGTCTTGGTGTCGTGGAGCACTTCGCTGATGAAGTACATTGGGCGTTGGACGGTCCGGACCCTTTCGGAGGAACCCAAAGCTTCTTCTCCATCGATCCGGACCCTCCTAGAGGGGTCCAGATCTTCATGCTGCGCTTCTTCGACCCTCTCGGAAGTGTCCAAAACTCCTTCTTGTTCGACCCGGACCTTGTTAGAAGGATCTAGATCATCTGGGTCGGCCAGATGAACTCCCTCAGGTAAATGAGGTTGATCTCCTTGTGTTTCGCCTTGAGATTCCGTGTCTGAGGGTTGGGACCCAGACACGCCTTCAGGTGACTCCGGACCCTCCCGGAGGGGTCTGGGCTCCTGGACTGGATGTGGCTCTGGTCTTTCCACAACCAGGACCATACTGACAACTTTGGTGGTTGCCGAAATGTAAAGCAGTAAAGGCTCACCAGGATTCGAAGCTACCAATATTGATAGTGTGGTGAGGAGCTGTTTTAGCTCTTGAAACGCCTTTTCTGCTTTTTCAGACCAATGAAATGGTCCAAACTTCCTCAAGAGTTTGAAGAAGGGTAGCGCCCGTTCTACCAGTCTTGAGATAAACCGGCTGAGCGCAGCTAGACATCCAGTTAACTTCTGGACATCCTTGATGCGGGCTGGGGGCCACATATCTTCTATGGCCTTGATCTTTGTCGGATTTGCTTCAATTCCTCGGTGAGTAACCAAGAAACCTAGAAGCTTCCCGGAGCTAACCCCAAAGACACATTTGTCCGGGTTCAGCTTGGTGCGCGTGGTGCGCAGCTTGTCGAAGAAACCTTGTAAATTGTCAAGGAGTGACTCCTTGTTTTTTATCTTCATGACGATTTGATCGACGTACACCTCCACCAAATCTCTAATTAGCTCTCCAAATGTTTTGTACATAGCTTGCACAAATTTTGAAGCAACTTTTTTAAGACCAAATGGCGTGGCAGTATCACAGTACAATCCATCTACTGTTATGAAGGCAGTATGCTCTTCGTCTTCCTTAGACATTTGGATTTGATGATATCCAGAATATGCGTCTAAGAAACACAATAGCTCACACCTGGAGGTTGAGTCCACTATCTGATCTACTCTAGGGAGTGGAAATGGATCTTTTGGACATGCCTTATTTAAGGTGGTCTAGTCGATACACATCCGAAGCTTCCCACCGAACTTGGGTACAACAACTGGGTTTGCCAGCCATTTTGGTTGGAAGACTTCCCGAATGAATCCAGCTTCGAGCAACTTCTTGATTTCCAGTCGGGTGAAGTTTTGTCGCTCGATTGATTGCTTCCGGGGCTTCTGGTGTACAGGCCGTGTGTCAGGGTAAATCTTCAGATTGTGCTCAATCACCTCCCTAGGGATCCCAGACACCTGTGATAGTTGCCAGACAAACACGTTGACATTAGGCTGGAGGAAAGTGATGAGCACAAGTTCCTATTTGTTGTTCAGACCTCCTGATATGCGGGTAGTCTGAGCAGCATCGGAACCAATTTGGACCACTTTGACAGGAACATCGGTGTCGCCGCTTGGTTGCACACGGGGTGCGGAGGTACAGCCTTTATGACGAATGCTTGGAGGGTATGGAGCTAGCTCCTTACCGGATGCTTCCTCTTGCGCTGTGGTAAGCGCATAGAGATCTTCTAAAGCAGTGACTCCTGCAGTGAGATCTCCGCGGATTCGGAGAACGCCCGCAGGTGTTGGCATCTTCAACACTAAGTAACCATAATGAGTGGTGGCCATGAACTTGTACAAGGCTAGCCTGCTCAAAATGGCATTGAACGATAGACTGATTTGCGCGACGTCGAAGACCAACTTCTCAGTTCAGTAGTTCTCTCGAGTCCTGAAGGTCACTGGGAGTGTGATGGAACCGAGAGGAGTAATGGTCCCTGAACCTACCCCAGAGAAAGGTCGAGATGGGCAGAGGTCCGAAGGCCGATGCTGAAGCTTAACAAAAGCTTCGAAGCTTATGAGGTTCAGCCCCGAACCTCCGTCCACCATTACATGGTGGAATTGAATATTGTTAATGGTGGGTGACACCATCAGAGGGAGTTGGCCAGCTCCGATCATGTTGTGGGGGCAGTCCGAAGCATCGAAAATGATGGGAGTGTCCATCCACTTCCGATGAGGCTCCGCCCTAGCAGTGGGAGCTGCCACGGCCATGTCCCACCGCATTGTCTTGAGGATGCGGTGTGACGTGATGTCCCAAGAACCACCATAAATGGTGTCCAAGGTCTTCCGGAGCTCATTGTCAGAGTCGTCAGAATTGTCATCGACAGTGTTGTAGACATCCTATAGGACCTTCTTGGGGTCCTAGAAACCTATCTCCTCCTCAGTCGGAGCTTCATCGACCTTTTGTTTTCCTTCCCGCAGACGGAAAGGAGCTTCTTCCCGGCGCTTGTTATAGTGCTCGGCAAGGTTCTGGACCTCCCAGCATTATTCCAGGCTGTGTCTGTCCGTCTTGTGGATCAGACACTGTTGTCGTCTTCTGATGAAGGACGAGGTCGTTTCTCGGGGCGTGGCCCCCGGCCACCCGGAGCTGCAGTGGCTGGTGCGCTGGTCGACGACTTCTTCTTGCCGTTGGGCTTCTTTTTCTTTTTGCCACTGCCAGATGTAGTGGCTTCAGTTTTGGAGGACTTCTTGTTGGACTCCGGAGCTGGCTTGGAGTGCATTTCACGGCCCTCCGCAGCTCTAGCACATTTGTCTGCTAGGCTGAAGAGTTCCGTGACACTGGTGACTTCTTTGATTGCCAGCTTCTCCAACATCTTTTTATCTCAAACACCCTGTCTGAATGCCATGATAATAGAAGAGCTCGAGATTGAAGGAATAGTATTCTGTACCTGAGAAAACCGCTAGATGAAGGATCACAGTGATTCCCCCGTTGTTTGCTTTACAGCAAACAAATCCAATTCAGTGCCAGGCCGGGTGTAAGAACTCCTGAAGTTGGCAGCGAATTGTTGGCATAGCTCCGCCCAACTATTAATGGAGTCGGATGGAAGACTCATGAACCAGGACCTTGCAGTCCCAGTTAGAGCCACTGGGAAGTAATTGGCCATCATAGCCTCATCACCCCCCGCTGCCAGTATAGCAGTGGAATAGATTTGAAGAAACTCGGCGGGGTTGACAGTCGTGTCAAATTTTTCTGGCAAGTGAGGCCGGAACTTCTGTGGCCATCTGACAGCCAGGGCAGAATAGCCTCCTCCTACTCCCTGAGGAGCAGGGTTGTCCCAAGACTCTCGCCTCTCACGAGCACGCTCGATATGGACGCGACCGTCTTACTGTCGGTAACGGCGATCAAGTCTGACCACTGGTCATGAGTCAGAATCCTGGTGATGGTGTGGGTGCATCGTGCCCCGGGAGATAGCGAAGTCACTTGCTGGGATGCAGCACGTCTCCTCTACTGCGAGACTTGTGGACTAAGTCAGCCCGACAAGGTCCGTCGTTGTGCTGGTGCTCGCCCCAAAGGGGGAGGACCTTGATTGCTGATGCCAGCGGCTGCAGCTGCAACTAGATGGTCAACATCATATCTCCACTGTTCCATAGCACCCTGAGGCGCCCCTGGAGGTGGTAGATGTTGTAGGAGAGCTCGCGCAGCAATGAGCGTGTGCCCCATCTTGTCACCCAACATTGTTTGCCGAAACAGATGACGTATGTGGTGCTATAGTGCCTGCCGGAACAATGGCACCTGATGGCTGCTGCATGTTGGAGGGATTGCCTCCAGCACGTTGTTCAGCATGATTGCCGTTGGAAGATCCTGCGACGAATTCACCATCTTAAGATCTCTCCTCCCCCTTCCTGGCGTGCCAAATGTCAAAGTGTATCAACGACACTTCCCCCAATACTACTAAAGTGTAGCCCGCGGAGGTTCTTGTTTTAGTTGGGGCACACAGAGATCAAGAGCAAGATGGTGACACGGGAGATTTACGTGGTTCAGGCCGCCTGAGCGTAATACCCTACTCCACGAGGTGTGTGTTGTTGTATTGTGAATCGCTAGAAAGCGTAGTCTCTGGCTCAGCTTGGAGTTGTCCTTTATATCGTGCAGTTCGGTCCTTTTATAGTCCAAGGACTGACCATTACATCCTTCGCCTAGCCCGACATGTGGCCCTGGCATATTTAATAGCCTAATACATTGTCTATGAGTATTAAGCATGGTTAATAGTGTGATAACATGCCTTAATGGTTGTGTTACCTCTATTAACAGTGCTCTGATCGCGTGTCGTTAATACAACATTAACGCACGTAATCAAGTCTTGTAACTACCGCTTTAACTTTCCCTTGAATGTCCGTGCTGAAGGAGATCCGTCAATGTATTCGTTGATGCTGAAGGTCCGGAGGCTCCACAAGTGGCAGCTTCGGAGCTTCCCCTTGCGGGGAGGTAGCTCCGGAACCGCTACACGCGTGTCTGTTGACGGCTGTTATATACCAATTTCAGCCGTCAATATAACTCAATTATGTGAAGGATTGATCATTTCTTGCACACATCACCTTTCTACTTGACCTATTTCCACTTGTACTTGGAGAAATATGTGTATGCAGATATTTATACAGGAATTGAGGAAAAGTATGGGGAGCAATCCTATAAAATATCATCCCAACCAATCAGGCGATGACACGTGGCACCACATGGATCAAATGGCCCACAAAAAGAAGTATCCGAGGCCATCCAACGGTGTAGCACCAATATCAGTCAATGGGACCCACCTGGCAGCCACTTGAATGAAGTACGGGCCGTTTGGAGACCTGACCAGGTCGGCCGAACCAGGGGGTCGGCCGACCTGGTCCTGGCGCCAAATGCGGTCAACTTCCACGTGTTGGCTCCTCCCGGCTCCCTGGAGTCAATGACAACTGATTCGCGCGCTTTTAGTAGCGGGAACCGACCTCAACACTAGTATAAATAGGACCCCATACCCCTCACTTCAACACACACCACTTGGTGGCATCATTCTATTGTATACACTATCTTCCATAGTCCTTAGAGGAGTTAGGATGTAGAGAGGAGAGCCTCTAGTCCCAAGTCCAAATTGGGAAAGGAGTAGAAGGAGTCTCTCTTCCCAATTCCCATTGGGAAAGGTATGTCTCATGTATTCCTTCTTGTATTTATGACTTTGTGCTCAATAAATATATTATCTTTAGTCTTCTTTTATACGTATACTTGGACAAAGTGTTTCTTGTTTGATTATGGAGTCCATGTAAGTGGAAGGTATAGTCTTTATGATTGTACTCTCATGATCACATCTTATGGTTATAAACACTATAGACCCCCACTATAGTCTATGTAGTTATGATATGATTATGTTAATATGAATAACTATGCTATGCAATCAACATTGGTTCAACGATGATTTAGTTCATTGCCTTAGGATGGCTTGTGCTGCAGCTCTTAAGGTATTTGCTTAGTATGCTAGCATGGTGCTAGGGTATTTAAGTAGCGTTGGATGTATTGTAGACCCACGGATTGAAGAGGTAGGCAGTAGGTGGTGACAGCCCTATCTGTCCTTTGTAATCCTCCACGTTCGGCTATGCCACATGCTCTTGGCGGGAGTCACCCTAGTATTGCTAGGGGTAAGCCCGTGCCCGATGTGTTGAATAGCATTGCATAGGAATTCATCATTGACATGACCATTAGTATCTACCTTAGGCTATGTATATGTATTAGGAGCATTGTAGAAGCAACTCTCTAACTCTTAATCCAATATCCCTCTAGGACCCATTTACCCTTTAGAATAGATTGCCTAGGTGTGTGTCACACTACCCCTATTATCAACTTACCCCTTTCTGGATAATTGATTAGTATCCCATAGCTTGACCATAAGAGTAGTATATACTTTACTCCATTGCCTTCCTTTGGGATAAATACGATACCCTTGGGAATACTCATGGGTGAAATTCTACAACGTTATCTTCTGTGCGCTTGCGGATCGCATCTCTTTTTCCGGAGATGATTTGTGGTGTTAAGAAATACCAACAAGCATTTCTGGCGCCGTTGCCAGGGATGATTTGTTAGTATATCTTAGGAGCCGTCAACAGTGTCAACACCGGAGCTTCCCTCTGTTGGGGGTTAGGTCTGGGGTCATTATACACATGTTGATCGCGGAGCTTCCCTGTGTTGGGAGTTTAGCTCCGGATTTACATTACACGCGTCAATCTCCGGAGCTACCCATATGAGGGATGCGGGTCCGGTGTAATATGACATGTTGGGCATGCGGAGACCTTCAGCTTTGACGGGTAGAACTCTTTTGCACTTCTTGCGGTATCATAGGGTACCTGGTACACAGGGTACCGACACTAAGTGTTGCTCCTAGACTCTATGAAACCTTTACACTATCCCACTATTAAGCTAAGGATAACTTATAGGGATGCTCAAAGCTCGGACGGTAACTGTGACATGTGACACCCGGTTCCGAAAATGAACCAAGTGAACGCATATGTGTGCCCAGGATGTTCAACACACATACACGAGTGCAATCACAAAGGATATACAGAAAATTACCATATAACAAGATTAATTAACCACTTTTATTACACAATTCATAGCATCCTCAAATACGAGCTCTAATGAATAGTAATGACAAGTTTGAACTAATGCAACAGAAATAAACTAATTAAGCAAACTAAGCATCTAAGCAAATAAGCATAAGGGATAGCGCATCTCCAATCAACTCTACAGGCAAAGCTGACGGCAGACACGGCCTAGAACTCCGCATTATCATCGTTATACTCCCAATCCTGACCTGCAACTGTTGGTGGGGGAATTGCAAGAGTGAGTACATGTCGTACTCAGCAAGTGTGGAAAGTATGACATGTAGCTGATTCAAATGATAAATATAATAATGGGTAAGTGCTGAAAAGTACATTAAAACATTTAAAAAGCAATATGTTATATGTATGTGAAGCAAACCCATCATAAACCATATAATTATCATAATACCAGTCCACACTTCATTACCATCATCCATATACATAATTTCACCATTACTATTAATCATATCCAATACAAAAATTTAATTCATAACCAGCCATAACCAATACCAAACCATAACCATCCCAAATCCCAATTTCCCTCTAATTATGGAAGTTGTCCAGTTGCTCATAACCGGGAGCACAGCTATCATGATAGTTTTAATTACACTCTGTAGAGGTTGTACCACTTTACCCAGGTGTTTGTCATTTCATCACCTTGTAGTGACTAGAACCTCTATTATGCCGTCTCACACTTCCGTCGGTGTGTGCCAAGAGATCACAAAATAGCCTTTACAAAGGGATTACTAGCCTATTTAGACCCCACTAAGGTTTCACCTATGGCGATGTCTCCAACTGAGCACATCTTCAACCAAGGGCCCCCTCTAGAGCCATTCGGATCCCAAGGTAGTCCCACCAATCATCGACAAACCCAATCTGTGTACCCCTTTCCTGAGCATCCTTAATGGTCCAAATAGCATTGGCAAAGCCCTAATTAATTAGCTACGCCGCATCCATACTTGGCCTCGTGGTGGCACCGCAGTCCTGGCTTATTCTCGCATGAACTGGTCCTTTGATCTAAAGCAAGCAAACCACCATAACATCCAACCCATCCGCATACCAAGCTTGCTTAGATCACCCATTACCACATCATATTAACCAGTTCATGTTAATCATAATCTCATAAATGCATAATTAAGTTAAGTGGTATAGTTGTTTTCCCATCCCAATTAATTAAGTGAAGCAAAAAAGGGTAAAAAGCCCATCCCGACTCTCTACCATGAATTTCAGGTGACAAGGGTGGTCAAACAAGGCTAGTAAACTTCTTATCATAGGATTCCCGTCAAATTGACACACGCATGCAGTTTTGAAAGCAAAACATTCATTTCAAAACTGAATCAATATGTTCAAGGACTCAAAGCCTTCAAACTCTTGGTGCTGGAGATCCTCCGCAGCACTCTCTAGCACCAATCCGTCTAAACCGCGCGATAAACATACAGGACAAGAAACACAATCAAAGAGTGCATAAATATTACTCAATATGACATGACATGCATGATTAATGCAAATGCGAAGCAAAACTAGTTAATAAGTTGTTAATAATGTGTGAGACCTATGTGTGCTGAACACATTGGCTTTGACGATAAAAGTTTTGAATACTACCAAAACATCTTTTTATCAAGATTCGACGATAGGTCCGGCATGTTTTGGTTAGCTTTGGCAAGGTTTGAAGCTTGATCGCAGTGGTTCTGCTTTTATCTTGCAATGTTTCAAACCTGCTTTACACTTATTGAAAGTTTGATTATTATTCTGTTACTAAGTTTTTGGTGTGTTTTGGTTGATATGGCTGATATCGTTTTACTGTGGTTTTGCAACATGCTTAGGTGAGGTGCTCACGTAAGGTGTTGTGTTCGGAACTAATTTGAGTCAAGTCGCGGACTTGGGCTCGTACGGATTGGTTGTTTGTTCATGTGCAAGTGTTGCTTGAGTTCGAGACATGGCTGGTGACGGGATCCATTGAACTAGTCTTAGGGAGAATATGAGGTTTAACAACCAAGTTCTGGAGGAGTTGTGGTTGAGTTGATCGGAAGGTTGTGCAGCATATTTGAATCAAGAACAATGCATAGGAATGTATCATGGACATCGTTGGAAGATGTTTGCAAGTATGCAAGGAGTGCATGAACATGGCTACATGGTTCCGAGGCGTGATGAAGATATGTGGACGTAAAGAATTGGTCGGAAAGGTCCAACCGACTAGGTTATGGAATCAGGTTGCGGCTGAGTCGTGTTTGACTCAAATATGTAAAGATTTGAGTTGGTTATGATAGGATTTCGTGTGGGCCACGAATTTGAGTTGTTTTAGGAATGTGGGATACGTTCCTAAGGTGTTTGGAAGTCTTAAGATTGCTTCTATCTATGTGTAGAAGAGTCTTGAGCAGTTATGGAAAGTTTTGATTCATGAACTGAATAGGATTAGAGTCCTAGTTAGGTTTGGGTTGGCCCAAGGGCTGGTTATATAAGCAAGAGAGGCTAGAGCTCGTGTGAGAGAACTTTGGGGCTGTTGCCCTTGTGTTTTATTGAATAAAATTCGTAGTTGAAAGGAACTTTTGTGCCTTGTCCGTCCAACTTGTTTTCTCCAAGTCTTTCTCGTTGAGTTTCTGCACAGCACTACCTTTCTTCGGTGGTTTTATCATAACTCGAGTTTTACAGATCCGATTGATGTGATTCTTTTTGGTTTGTCTTCACAACTTAATTTTATATCATCTGTCAAAATTTCATAACCATTGGATTTGTGGATTATGATCTACACGAGTTTCTTTGCAGTGTTCCAGAACTGTTTTTTACTCGGTAGAACATATTGACCTTTGTTCGATCTTTCGATGGTAACTTGAGTTTCTCTCGACGAATTTGAGTGATTATTGTTGTGTCGTCTTTGTGACTTGATTCTCTCTGATATCTATCACTTTTGTCATGGTGAAACACATTTAGATTAGTCTCACACAAGATTTCTTTAACAAATCATTTTTCTACCGAAGGGGTTGGGTTTTAATTGTTTCCATTGCGTAAGATTTTTAAATATACCATTCACCCACCTTCTGGTAGTTTTCACGTGCTCTTCGATCCTACAATTAGTATCAGAGCCACAATGCTCTAATATTTGTGATTTGCACGTGTTTTTGATTAATCATCATGGAGAAATACTCCAGAAATCCTTGTGTCTTTAGTGGTATTGATTTTTAGGTTTGGAAGGCACGTATGGAAGCCTTCATCCAGGCACAAAGCTTCGCAATATGGGAGAAGATGTACAAGCCTTACGAAGTGCCATCAAACGATCAAGTTATAGCTACAAATCTGAGAGATGTCGACAACAATAACAAGTCTCGGAACTTGATCATACAAGGATTAACTCAAGCGACTTCGACCGTGTTGCACACCTACGACCTGCATACGATGTGTGGAAAGCACTTTGCGACTACCACGAAGGATCTAACACGATCAAGGAGGTAAAACAATATATGTTCAAAAAAGAATACATGCATTTTGAGATGCAACCCGGTGAGTCCATTGATGACCTCTTTGCTCGCTTTAATAAAATTCTCAGCAACTTGCGTAGCGTCAATGTTAATGTTTCAGATGCTGAAAATGCTAGGCAAAGACATGTCAATTTGGAATATGAAAGTCACATCCATTTGTGAATATACTGGTATGAGTACACTTACATTAGATGTTTTTTATTCTAAATTGAAAACTCATGAAATTCACATAATCTCATGTAAGAACCCTAACAAGTCTCTTGCATTTGCTTCTCAACGTGATATGCCTAGCTCCGGCCAATCTTCATCTTGTGGTACACTTACTTTGTTGTCTTCTCTAACCCTTGAACAGATTGAGGAGTTTCCAGAGGAGGATCTAGTACTTCACTCTACTAGGTTCTCAAAAGCATTGCAAAATGTGAGAAATAGAAGGAGAGGAAGCTCCGGACCTCAACGATGTTTCGAATGTTGTAAGACAGGACATTTTTTTCAGATTGCCCTAACATTTCAGTCCTACTTCCCGGGATAAAAAGCAAACAAGGACGAAGCAGTCCTCTGCAAAAGATACAAAGAAAAAGAAGAGTTTTACAGGACATCAATTGGTGAGCAGTTTTATCTCCGCACTTCAAGAACTTGGCTCAAGCGATATGGACATTGGAAGTGACAAAGATGAAGATGATTTGGCAAACTTGTGCTTCATGGCGGGCAAGTCAATATCAAGTATGGAGGATGCTGAACACAACAGCGACAATGAAGAGGTATGTCCTACTTGCGAAGAAATGTGTGGTGCTATTTCTCATGCCACTGTTATAGTTAAGAAAAAGGACAAAAAGCTTAGGGACAATGCTGTTAAAATTAAGTCACTAGAATCTGAAATTAATCGTTTGAAATCCTTGATTCATAGTGATGATTCTTGTTCCTCATGTGATTTAATATATGAACAATTGTCCTCATTAAGAAGTGCACACACCTCCACACTTGATAAACTTGAGTTAGAAATTGAAAAGAACAGATAGCTTGCTGCACTTAATGATAAAAACTTGAAAGGTGCTAGTTGTTCTACAATTGATTTGCATTGTTCTACTTGTGATGATCTTGATAAGAAACTATAAGATGCTATGAATTAAATTTCTATATCGAACAATGCTTTACATTCTCATGAAGTTAAATATTGTTCCAATTGCAAATTAAAAGGAAAAACTTTATGTGAAAGTTGCTTTGATCTATCCAATAAACTCGATGACATGCATAGGACATTAGATCGGTTTTGTAATGGGAATAAGAACCTAAACTTGGTGCTCAATTCTTCCAAGTCTTGCAATGATAAAACTGGTTTAGGTTTTGATTCTCATGCTCATGCTAAGGCACATCCACCTAAAATTGTAAGTCATTAGGAAGTGGTTTGATTCAAACAGTTCCTAAACAAAAAGAAGTGGTTTTCAAATCTGCAGGAGTGTTGTCTCATTCGGTTTCAAATAAAAATGTTGCTTGCTCATCTAGATATGAACACAAAGTTAAATTTCATTGTACCTATTGTGGTAGAGACGGTCATGTCATAGATTTTTGTTATAGACAAGCTAAACAATAGAAAAAGGAATGAATGATTGCTAGATCTCATAACTTTCATGCAAATTTTGCTGCACTTGCTAAACCGAATGATAGGAACATGCAATCTACTGTAATGAGTCGAAAACATGCAAAGTTTGCTCCCAAACCTACTGTTTTTCGTGCTACACTTGTAACATCTCGTACGACAGTAGTTGGGTTCAAAAATCCTCAAGCTTTGGCTCATAAACCTGTTGTTTTATCTCAGCTTTCACGTGTTATTCCTGCTGGATGTCGTGTGACTCAGTACTGGATTCCTAAATACCTTTTGACTAACCCCAGTATTGAGTCGTTAACGTATTGTTCTTCTGTGTAGGTTACACGCTTGAGGAAGGAGAATATTTGGATTGTGAATTCAGGTTACTCACGCCACATGACTGGTAACAAAGAATGATTCTCCTCTCTCTTTTTTGTGTCACGTGTAGAGAATGTTACTTTTGCTGATAATTCTTCAACTCCTATAATTGCTAAGGGTTCGGTTAGAGTAAATGATCACTACACTTTGAAGGATGTGGAACTTGTTAAAAATTCGAAATACAACTTGCTTTCTGTTTCGCAACTGCTAGACAAAAATCTAGAAATTATTTTCACTAAAAATTGCTGCAAAGTTGTAAATTCAAATAGTGAGCTTATTTTTAACATGTCTCAGTTTAGAAGAGTTTTTAAAGCTGATTTTTATATGTCTTCCTCTAAGCATAAGTGTCTCGTTGCTAATGATTCAAAGGACTTATATTTTTGGCATCATAGACTTTGTCACGTAGGCTTTGATCATCTAACGCGTGTTAGTGCTCTTGATCGCATACGTGGGTTGCCTAAGCTTAAAGGGGACAAAGAAAATGTGTGCTCTTCTTATAGACATGCTATGATGGTTGCAGGTTCACATACTCCTCTAACAATGATCATGACAACTGAACCAGGTTAACTTTTGCACCTTGACACCGTAGGACCTTCACATGTTCAACCCTTTGGAGGTAAATAGTATGTTCTTGTGATTGTTGATGATTATTCTAGATACTCTTGGGTTTACTTTATGGCATCTAAGAATGAAGCTTTTAGTCACTTTAGAACTTTATTTCTTAGATTATCAATTGATCACCCATGATATTTAAAAGCAATTAGAAGTGATAATGGAACTGAATTTAAAAATCAATCTTTTGATCACTTTTGTGCTGAAAATAGAATAGATCATCAATTTCCTTCACCATATGTACCTCAACAAAACGGTGTTGTAGAACGAAAGAACGGAACCTTAATTGAGATAGCTAGGACTATGCTTGATGAATATCAAGCTACTAGGAAATTTTGGGCTGATGCGATTGCAACCGCTTGTTATGTCTCAAATCGTGTTTTCTTGCGCGCTAAGCTAGGTAAAACACCATATAGCTCTAGTTTGGACATAGGCCTAGTGTTACACATTTTTGAGTCTTTGATTGCAAATGCTTTGCTAAGAAACATGGTAATCTTGATAAATTTGAACCTAGATCCATTGATGGCATGTTTCTTGGTTATCCATCTCATACTAGAGGCTACCGTGTGCTTTTACTTGACACTAACAAAATTGTGGAGACTTGTGAGGTGTCTTTTGATGAAGATAGCACAGGTACTAGCTCAAACATTGCAGGTCCGAATCCATATCCGCAGGGGGAGAGCATTTTCGTTGAAGATGAGGAAGAAGTGGTGCTGCTGACCAAAAAATCAGCAGCTAATGACATTGTTCCAGCTCCTGATTTTGATTCACAGCCAGCACCGACGACCACCATTGCTGGTCCAGATCCTCCTCAAGTCACAAGCTCATAGATTTGTGGTGAACATGAAGAGGAAGAAGCTTGTGAAGTGTCCACTCCCCTCCGGGTTCTCAAAAGTCATCCTCCACAACAAATTATTGGAAGCTTGCACGAACGAGTCACACGGTTCAGGTTTTGCGATCCAAACTCTCATGCTCATTCTACTTTTGTTGCTTCTTTTGAACCCAAAGATATATCACACGCACTCACTAATGAATCTTGGATTATTGTCATGCAAGAAGAGTTAGAAAATTTTGAAAGAAATAATATTTGGAAACTTGTACCTCCACCTCAAGGTCACACTTTAATTGGAACTAAATGGGTGTTTAAAAATAAACAAAGTGAGGATGGGGTTGTGGTTAGGAATAATGCTAGGTTGGTTGCTCAAGGTTTCACTCAAGTTGAAGGTCTAGATTTTAATGAAACTTTTGCTCCTGTTGCTAGATTAGACGCCATAAGAATTATGTTAACTTTTGTTGCATCTAAAGGTTTTAAGCTATATAAAATGGATGTTAAAAGTTCTTTTCTTAATGGCTACATAGATGAGGAGGTTTATGTCAAACAACCATCGGGTTTTGAAAACCCAGATTTTCCTAATCATGTTTATAAATTGTCCAAAGCCTCGTACGGTCTCAAACAAGCCCCTAGAGCATGGTATGATAGGTTGAAAACATTCTTACTTGAAAAGGGGTTTACCATGGGCAAGGTTGATAAAACTCTTTTTGTGCTTAAGCATGGCAATGACTCATTATTCGTTCAAGTGTATGTGGATGATATTATCTTTGGTTGTGCTTCTCATGATCTTGTGTCCAAGTTTTCAGCTATGATGAGTTCAGAATTTGAGATGAGTATGATGGGAGAACTCACATACTTTTCGGGGCTGCAAATCAAGCAAACCAAGGAGGGTACCTTTGTGCATCAAACGAAGTATACAAAAGACCTCCTAAGGCGCTTTAACATGAACAAAAGCAAGCCTCTTCGGACACCAATGGGAACAGCAACAACACTTAAACTTGATGAAGATGGTGAACCCGTGGATCAAAAAGAATATAGAAGCATGATCGGATCACTTTTGTACCTCACGGCATCAAGACTGGATATACAATTCAGCGTATGTCTTTGTGCACGGTTTCATGCCTCCCCACGTGCTTCACATCGTCAAGCCCTCAAAAGGATTTTTAGGTACTTACATGGAACTCAAGAATTTGGCATTTTCCTTCCTTCTTCCTCAATCATTACTTTGAAAGCCTTTTCCGATGCTGATTTTGGAGGTTGTAGGATTGATAGGAAAAGTACTTCGGGTGCATGTCATTTTCTTGGTAATTCACTTTTTGCTTGGTCCTCTAGAAAACAAAGTTCAGTTGCACAATCCACAAATGAATCTGAATATGTAGCTGCTTCTAGTGCATGCTCACAAATTCTTTGGATTGTTCAAACACTTAAGGACTATGGGGTTGATCTAGATAGTGTTCCACTGTTTTGTGATAACACTAGTGCCAATTGCATTGCTAAAAACCCCGTGCAACATTCTAGAACTAAGCACATTGATATTAGGTATCACTATCTCCGTGATAATGTTGAAAAAGGAAACATTGTGCTTCACCATGTAGATACCGAACAACAATTGGCTGACATTTTTACAAAACCTTTAGATTTCACTCGTTTTTGTTTCATTCGTGGTGAAATAGGGGTTATGCATCCTCATGTCTTACATTGAGGGGGAGTTTTGAAACTTGAGAAGTCTATGTGTGAATCTGAAATTAAAATAATATGAGCATAGTATTTCATTCATATATGATTTTGTGATTCCTTTTACATGCTGAAAGTTCTTACTACATTACTCGTGTTATACATTTTGTAGTTTTTGCCATGTCTAGTGATTGGAATAATTACCTACACTAAATCTGGTCATGGTCGAACTTTCTTGCTGTTTTAAACTTGTTGCATGCTCACAAGTTCTTTTAATCATAAAGAATTAATCAAGTAATCAACTCACATGTTGAGTTTTTATGAACAAATATAAATTGAGAAAATATCAAGAGAATATGCATGCATCACACTTCTTCTTTTGAGATGGCTTATCATTGCACTTAGATATAAACTAGGAAGAAATTGTGTATGACTAAAATCATGTCCTTAAGCTTCTGATTGTCAAATGACATAGGCTTGGCTCGGTTGGTTAGAATAAGGCAGATGTGGCATATAATCTCTTGCAAATGTCATATATTAAAAATTTGTGCTTTAAAAAAATTGCAGCAACAAGTGTCATGTTTTCAAATATTGAAATAGTTAAGTTTGTGAGATCATGACTTGCTTAAATTGAAAAATATATTTGATCTCTAGCATGGCTTACACTACTTTATATATCTCATTGTTATGATAGTGTAAGTTACTTGATAGTATGACTTGTATGAGCTTTGTTTTATATGTATATATTATAATATGCTCATAACAATCAAAATTTCTCTTTGGTACCTTGTTGAATACATTGTCAAAGGGGGAGAAATTGATCACATGTTGCACATATTCACAAGTGTTTTTGGCACGATTGCACGATTCTTCTCAGGGGGAGAAGTATGTATAGGAAGGGAAATTTATTTCTATCTCATTTGATTTTCAAAAAAGGGGGAGAAATTGTTTTCAAAACTTTTCATGTAATTAAGCCAATGTTTGGATTTTAAGTGGTGTTGCCAATGCATTCATCAAGGTGGAGATTGTGAGACCTATGTGTGCTGAATACTGGCTTTGACGATACAAGCGTTGAATATTACTAAAACATCTTTTTATCAAGATTCGACGATAGGTCCAACATGTTCTGGTTAGCTTTGGCAAGGTTTGGAGCTTGATCGCACTGATTCAGCTTTTATCTTGCAATATTTCAAACTTGCTTTACACTTATGTAAAGTTTGCTTAATATTATTTTACTAAGTTTTTGGTGTGTTTTGGTTGGTATGGCTGATATCGTTTTACTGTGGTTTTGCAACATGCTTATGTGAGGTGCTCACGTAAGGTGTTGTGTTGGGAACTAATTTGAGTCAAGTCGCGGACTTGGACTCGTACAAATTAGTTGTTTGTTCACGTGCAGGTGTTGCTTGAGTTCAAGACAAGGCTGGTGATGAGATCCATTGAACTAGTCTTAGGGAGGAGATGAGATTCAACAACCAAGTTCGGGAGGAATTGTGATTGAGTTGATCAGGAGGTTGCACAACATGTTTGAATCAAGAACAATGCATATGAAAGTATCGTGGATGTCGTTGGAAGAAGTTTTCACATGTGAAAGGAGTGCATGGACGTGGCTAAATGGTTCCAAGGCGTGATGAAGATATTTGGACGTAAAGAATTGGTCGAAAAGGTCCAACCGACTAGGTTATGGACTCAGACTGCGGCTGAGTCGTGTTTGACTCAAATATGGGAAGATTTGAGTTGGTTATGATAGGATTTCGTGTGGGTCACGAATTTGAGTTGTTTTAGGAATGTGTGATACGTTCCTAAGGTGTTTGGAAGTCTTAAGATTGCTTCTATCTGTGAGCAGTTATGGAAAGTTTCGATTCGTGAACTGAGTAGGATTAGAGTCCTAGTTAGGTTTGGGTTGGCCTAAGGGCTGGTTATATAAGCAAGGGAGGCCAGAGCTCATGTGAGACGACTTTGGGGATGTTCTTCTTGTGTTCTATTGAATAAAATTCATAGTTGAAAGGAACTTTTGTGTCTTGTTCGTCCGACTTGTTTTCTCCAAGTCTTTCTCGTCGAGTTTCTGCACAGCAATACCTTTCTTTGGTGGTTTTTCTCATAACTCGAGTTTTACAGATCCAATTGACGTGATTCTTTTTGGGTTGTATTAAAAACTTAATTTTCTATCATCTATAAAAATTTCATGGTCATTGGATTTTTGGATTGTGATCTACACGAGTTTCTTTGCAGTGTTCTAGAACTGTTTTTTACTCGGTAGAACATATTGACCATTGTTCGATCTTTCCATCGTAACTTGAGTTTCTCTCGATGGATTTGAGTGATTCTTGTTGTCGTCTTTGTGACTTCATTCTCTCTGATATCTACCACTTTTGCCATGGTGAAACACATTTAGATTAGTCTCACACAAGATATCTTTAATAAATCGTTTTTTCTACCGAAGGGGTTGGGTTTTAATTGTTTTCGCTGCGTAAGATTTTTAAATCTACCATTCACCCCCCCCCCCCCTCTGGTAGCTTTTCATGTGCTCTTCGATCCTACATAATGTTTATTAATCAATTACAATGGTTATTAAGAAGTATACACAGGTTTGGAGTTGATTCAATCTAATTTTAGAATTAATTCAACACGATTTAGCCGGGAAAATCGGACTAGTCCGCTAGGAACCGAACTAGTCTGCACTTCACGGAACTAGTGAATTAGGGTTTTCTAGATCAACATGAATTTGGAGATTTGGGGTCGAATTCACATAAGGAAGAGGAAGTAGAAGGTATACCAGATGTCTAAGACTCCAAAGAATCAAGGGTATTGGATGCAACACGTGGATTTTGACGATCTAGGGTTGATGAAGAACTTGATGGTGAATCGTTGATGAAGAACGAAAACTTGATGGAGATCTTGACCCTCTTTCGTTTCTTTCTCTTCTTCTTCTTGCTCTAGATCTCCTTCTCCCTCCTTGGTGGTGGCTATTCACGAGCTCGGGTTTGGGTGTGGTTGAAAAGTGGAAAATAGATGTCAAGCCAAGGCGTGGGGTTGTTTATATAGAGGTGGAGGGCTAGGGTTGGGTGGATTTCGAGTTTGAGATGAGTAGGGGTCGGTTTGGAGTCCCACATTGGCTCTAAAAGAGTTAGGCACGACGTCCCTAGGCCCACTTAATATAAAACCCAAGAAACAAGTCATGAAACAAAAGATCACTCAGAGTCGCGATTTACCGGACAAGTCCGAAAAGGGCCGGACTAGTACGAAGTTAGACAGAGAGATATCGGACAAGTCCGGACTGGACATCGGACAAGTCCGAACTTATCCAGAGGGGAAAAACAGACAAGTCCGCTGCAAAACCGGACAAGCTCGAACACGTCCAGGGACTTAGCAAAATTTCCAAGTAATTGGAACACCGGACTAGTCCGCACTGGACCGGACAAGTCCGAAAGTGTCCAGAGAGAAAAACAGACTAGTCCGCAGCAAAACGGACAAGTCCTATTGAAGTCACGGAGAATCGGACTAGTCCGCACTTCCCAGAATTCTTAAGTGCTGTTTTGTTTCTAATTCATTTTAAACATGTTTTTTATGTTGCTCAATGTTAAACATATTTAATGATCGATGCAGGACATGATTCATGAAAATGAGGGTGCTACAAACCTACCCCCCTTAAAATGAATCTCGCCCTCGAGATTCGACACGGAAGAGAAGAGATAGGGAAATTCCTTCTTGAGAACATCCTCAAGCTCCCATGTTGCCTCTGATTCCATGTGATGCTTCCACTGAACTTTACACCATCTAATAACCTTGTTCCTTGTGACCCTCTCATTGGTTTCTAAGATTTTGACCGGTTGCTTGGCATAAGTCAAATTTGTCTCTAGTTCCAATTCTACCATTGACACTTGTTCTTTCGGTACTCTCAATCACTTCTTGAGCTGGAAAACATGAAACACATCATGGACATCTGAAAGATGTGCTGGCATCTCCAACTTATATGCCACTTCTCCTCTTTTGTCCAAACTCTTGAATGGTCCAATATAGTGAGGTGCTAGCTTGCCTCTTATGTTAAACCTCTTATGACCTCTCATTGGTGACACCTTGAGGTAAACGAAATCTCCTACTTCAAAGGCTAATTTCCTTCTCCTATTATTCGCATAGCCTTTTTGTCTCGATTGAGCAGCCTTCAAGTTTTCACAAATAATCTAAACTTACTTTTTAGCTTCTAGTAACACATCTGGACCAAATACTTGAGTTTCTCCTGTCTCATTCCAAAACAAGGGTGTCCTACACTTCCTTCCATATAGTGCTTCGTATGGTGAAATCTTCAAACTTGCTTGGTAGCTACTGTTGTATGAAAATTCTGCATATGGCAAGCTCTTGTCCCAACTTTTACCATGTTTCAAAGCGCAAGATCTTAACATGCCCTCCAAAATCTGATTGGTCCTCTCAGTTTGTTCATCCGTTTGAGGGTGATATGCTGAGCTAAAATTCAATCTTGTTCCCAATGCTTCATGCAATTTTTGACAGAACCTAGAGGTAGATTGAGAACCTCTATCCGACACTATCCTCTTTGGAACTCCATGTCGGCACACAATATGCTACATATATAGGTCTGCCAGATGTATTGTCGTATACTTGGTCTTGACAGGGATGAAGTGAGCTGACTTGGTCAACCGATCCACAATAACCCAAATTGAGTCATAACCGGGCTTAGTACGCGGTAAACCAACTATGAAGTCCATTCCAATTTCTTCCGACTTCCATTCCAGAATCTTCAATGGATGCAATAATCCCGCTGGCCTTTGATGTTCCGCCTTGACTCGTTGGCACACATCATACAATGCTAGCCCACCAATAGCACGTCTTCAAGTCCTTGTACATCTTCATACAACCGGGGTGAGTCGAGTATGGCAAGTCATGTTCCTCCTTTAGTATTATCTCCCGAATATGCATCACATTAGGCACGACAATCCTTTGTCCAAGCCATAGGGTACCCTGTTCATCCTCATCAAATCTGAATTCTCTTCCCTCTTGAGTCCTTTCCTTGATCTCTTGAATTTCCTCATCCTTGGTTTGGCCTTCCAGAATTTCTTGCTCTAAGGTCAGATTTAACTCCATCATTCCCATCTCATTTACAAATCCAAGGTTCAACCGTTCAAACTCCTTGCATAGCTCGGATGGCAGCCCTTGAACCACGAGTTGATGACTTACTCCTTTCCGGCTCAAGGCATCAGCCACGACATTGGCTTTTCCCGATGATAATTGATTCCCAAATCATAATCCTTAATGAGCTTCAACCATCTTCGTTGCCTCAAATTCAGGTCCGTTTGTGTGAAAATATATTTAAGGCTCTTATGATCTGTATAAATTTCACACCTATGTCCAAGCATATAATGTCTCCAAATCTTCAATGCATTTACCACGACTGCAAGTTCCAAATCATGTGTTGGGTAATTTTGCTCATGTTTCTTCAATTGTCTTGATGCATAGGCAACCACTTGAACTTCTTGCATCAATACACATCCAAATCCTTGCCTTGATGCGTCGCAATAGATATCAAAACTCTTGCTCACGTCTGACAATATCAAAACTGGGGCTGTTGTTAACCTCTTCTTCAACTCCTCAAAACTCTCTTGACAAGCTTGAGTCCATTGAAACGCATTCCCCTTCATCAACAATCCTGTCATTGGTTTGGCTATTCTGGAAAAGTCTTTGATGAATCGACGGTAATATCCAGCCATCCCAAGGAAAGTCCTTATTTCCTTTACGTTTTGCGGTGGCTCCCACTTTAGCACATCCCTCGCTTTTCCGGGGTCGACCGATACTCCTCCTCCTAAGATGATATGACCCAAAAATGACACTTTCCTTAACCAAAACTGGCACTTGTTGAACTTGGCATATAATTGATGCTCCCTTAATTTCTGCAACGTAAGCCTCAAGTGTCCCTCATGCTCATTCTCATTCTTCGAGTAGATCATAAAATCATCAATGAACACTACAACAAACTTATCCAAGTACTCCATGAAGACCTTATTCATGAGGTACATAAAATAGGTAGGTGCATTGGTCAATCCAAAGGACATTACAGTGTACTCATAAGATCCATACCGTGTCCGAAAATCTGTCTTGGGTGATTCTGATGGCCTAATCTTCATTTGAAAGTATCCCAACCTCAAATCAATCTTAGAGAAGACACAAGCACCCTTCATCTGATCAAACAAGTCTTCTATACGTGGCAAGGTGTACTTGTTCTTGATGGTC
Organism: Tuctoria greenei; assembly: GCA_036927565.1. Lineage (NCBI taxonomy): Eukaryota > Viridiplantae > Streptophyta > Magnoliopsida > Poales > Poaceae > Tuctoria > Tuctoria greenei. Next base: position 152,707,521 of record JAYESD010000011.1, read on the forward strand.
ACCTCATTGAGAGTTCGGTAATCCACATACATCCTTTGCATCCTATCCTTCTTATCCACGAAAATAACGGGCGCTCCCCAAGGTGAAGAACTTGGGCAAATAAAACCCTTCTCTAGTGGCTCTTGAATCTGCTTCTTAAGCCCTGCTAATTCCTTAGGAGGCATCCTACACAACCTCTTAGCTATAGGTGCAGTTTCAGGTATTAAATCAATAACAAATTAAATATCTCCATCGGGTGGCATACCTGGCAACTCATCCGGAAACACATCCAAAAATTCGCACACCACTGGAATCTCCTCAATTGCGGCACCGTCCATATGATTCAGCTCCAATTGCTTCAGTGCATGTTGAGATGCTTCAAACTCTATGGTGATCTCTTCCTCATTGGTCAACTTCACCGTCTTTGTGGCACATTCGATGACTCCATTGTGCTTCCTCAACCAGTCCATACCAAGTATAATGTCCAATCCTTGAGAATCCAAAACAATGAGATTGGCAAAAAAAGTCTACCCCCTTATTCTAAGGCTTACTTTTGGACATACTATATTTGTCCTCATCTCTCCTCCAGGAGATTTAACCAATAGGGTAAACTTCATATGCGAGATAGGCAAACTATACTTGGCAACATATTTCGATGCAATGAATGAATGCGATGCTCCAGAATCAAATAACATAGTCGCCGGGTTGGAGTTTGCGAGAAACATACCAATCACCACGTCATCCGCTTGTTGCGCATCCTCCGTAGAGACAAGGTTCACATTGCCACGAGCAAAATTCTGTTGTCCACGATTTCCTTGCGGATGTCCTCCATTGGGTCTTGGGTTTTGTCTTTGAGCATTGCTTCCTTGACCAAGGCCTATCTTAGGACATTGATGTGCAAAGTGTCTAGCTTCTCCACAAGTATAGCACTTCTTTGCTGCACCAGAATTTGGACGGAGTTGATTCTGAACGTTTGCACCAGGAAAGTTGGCACGAGGTGCATAAGGCATTGGAGGACTAGGTACTTGCATGGCAGGGCGCTGCTGCACAAACTGAGATGGGCGCGGTGCAAATCCAGGGCGTTGTACAGGGACTGAAGAGCTGTAATAAGGCACATTGGGTGGTGCGAAGCGAGGGCGCACATTACTACCATGTTGTTGTCCTTGATATGGCGCCTTCCTCTTGTTATCTAGTTCCATCTCACGGATCTTGTTCTCCACAACAATTGCCTTGTCCACTAGCTTCTGGTAGTTGGCATAATCACAATTGAGCAATTGCACTTGGATCTCATTGTTAAGGCCCCTCATGAACAAATATTGCTTCCGGCTATCCCGACTCACATCCTCAAGCGCATACCTTGAAAGTTGAGTGAATTTGTTGAGATATTCACCCACACTCGATCTTCCTTGCCTCAGGTTCTCAAATTCTTGCCTCTTCAAAATCATAACACCCACCGGTACATAATGAGAACGGAAGCTTCCTTGAACTCAGCCCAAGTAATTCTCTCTTGGTTCTCATGAGCATTGCAAAGCGAATCCCACCAATCGGCAGCTGCTCCAACCAGTTGATGAGACACAAATAGCACCTTCTCCCGGTCACTGCATTGGACAATAGCTAGCTTCTTCTCCACAGACTTGAGCCAACCATCAGCATCCGTAGGGTCAGCGGCTTGAGCGAAGGTTGGCGGCCTAGTCCTCATAAACTCCCCCAACCGATTATGAGGAGGTGGGGGTGGCGGTGGAGGCATGTGGGGTTGATTGTTGTTGTTACCAGCCTGCAGTTGTGCCATAGTTTGTATCATGGTCTGTATGAGCTGGTTCTGCATAGCCAAAAGCTGCTCAATATTGATAGCTCCATGAGCAGGTCCTTGTCCATTGTTGTTCTGAGGTGCTCCATTGTTCTTCGCCTCGTCATTGCCATCCCTCTGGTTGCGAGTCCTCACCATCTGAAGAAAAGCAGATATAAGAATTTAGAAGACATCCCAAACTATATGCATCAAGGGATATGAAACTAAACAACTAGCTATACAAGCCTATGTGGACATGGCAATGCTAAAGCATCCCAAAATCCTCTACTAAGCACACAAGCAACAAAACATAGCAAACAACACATCAAGCAAAAACACATCGGTTCCTGAGTGCTCCTATGTGCTCTAAAGTGTCCATTCTATCTAGGCTGCGTCCTACGATGAACCTGTGGCTCTAATACCAATTTGCTACACCCAATTTCGAAAATGAACCAAGTGAACGCACATGTGTGCCCAAGACGTTCAACACACATACACAAGTGCAATCACAAAGGATATACAGAAAATTACCACAAAACAAGATTAATTAACCACTTTTATTACACAATTCATAGCATCCTCAAATACAATCTCTAATGAATATTAATGACAAGTTTGAACTAATGCAGTGGAAATAAACTAATTAAGAAAACTAAGCAGCTAAACAAATAAGCATAAGGGATAGCGCAGCTCCAATCAACTCCACAGGCAAAGCTGACGGCAGACACGGCCTAGAACTCCACATTATCATCGTTATACTCTCAATCCTGACCTGCAACTGTTGGTGCGGGAATTGCAAGAGTGAGTACTTGTCGTACTCAGCAAGTGTGGAAAGTATGACATGTAGCTGATTCAAATGACGAATATAATAATGGCTAAGTGCTAAAAAGTACAATAAAACATTTGAAAAGCAATATGTTATATGTATGTGAAGCAAACCCATCATAAACCATATACTTATCATAATACCAGTCCATATTTCATTACCATCATCCATACACCAGATTTCACCATTACTATTAATCATATCCAATACCAGAATTTAATCCATAACCAGCCATAACCAGTACCAAATCATAACCATCCCAAATCCCAATTTCCCTCTAATCATGGAAGTTGTCCAGGTGCTCATAACTGGGAGCACGCCTATCATGATAGTTTTAATTACACTCTACAGAGGTTGTACCACTTTACCCACGTGTTTGTAATTTCATCACCTTGCAGTGACTAGAACCTCTATTATGCCGTCTCACACTTCTGTCGGTGTGTGGCCAAGAGATCACAAAATAGCCTTTACAAAAGGATTACTAGCCTATTTAGACCTCACTGAGGTTTCACCGGTGGTGATGTCTCCAACTGAGCACATCTTCAACCAAGGGCCCCCGTCTTGAGCCATTCGGATCCCAGGGTAGTCCCACCAATCATCGACAAACCCAATCCGACTACCCCTTCCCCGAGCATCCTTAATGGCCAAAATAGCATTGGCAAAGCCCTAATTAATCAGCTACGTCGCACCCATACTTGGCCTCACGGTGGCACTGTAGTCCTAGCTTATTCTCGCATGAACCGGTCCTTAGACCTAATGCAAGCAAACCACCATAACATCCAACCCATTCGCATACCAGGCTTGCTTAGATCATCCATTACCACATCATATTAACCAGTTCATGTTAATCATAATCTCATAAATGCATAATTAAGTTAAGTTGTGTAGTTGGTTTCCCATCCCAATTAATTAAGAGAGGCAAAAGGGTAAAAAGCCCATCCCGACTCTATACCATGAATTCCAGGTGACAAGGGTGGTCAAATAAGGCTAGTAAACTTCCTATCATAGGATTCCCGTCAAATTGACACAGACATGTAGTTTTGAAAGCAAATCATTCATTTCAAAACAAGATCAATATGTTCAAGTACACTTGACTTGCTCTTGGGATTGGTTCGGGTCAAAGCCTTCAAACTCTTTGTGCTGGAGATCCTCTGCAGCACTCTCTAGTGCCAATCCGCCTAAACCGTGCAATAAACATACAGGACAAGAAACACAATCAAAGAGTGCACAAATATTACTCAATATGACATGATATGCATGATTAATGCAAATGCAAAGCAAAACTAGTTAATAATGTTTAATAATCAATTACAATGGTTATTAAGAAGTCTACACAGGTTTGGAGTTGATTCAATCTAATTTTAGAATTAATTCAACACAATATAGCCAGGAAAATTGGACTAGTCTGCTAGAAACCGGACTAGTCCGCACTTCGCCTTGCCCCCCCCCCCCAGACTTTCCAGACAACTTGTCGACACTAGCTACTAGGGGGGTGATGACCGGGTGTCCTTACTTTCTGCCTTGCCCCCCCCCACCTTGGGGGTGGTCTGGGCAGAGCCGGAACCGGTCTTGACAGCTTTGACGGGAACCTCGATGCCGTCGGAGGGCTGCAGATGGGGTGCAGCGGACGAGTCATGTTGATGCGAGCTCGGCGGAGGCTGACAAGGTCCAGCGCCGCCCGGGGCAGGTGCTGGGGCTGCTGCGAGTGCTTGGGGCTTCTCCAAGGCTAACACCGCATCGGTGCAGTCTCTGCGGATCTTGAGGACGTTAGAGGGGGTCGACATCTTCAAGACGAGGTAGCCGTAGTGGTCTACGACCATGATTCAGTACAGGGCGGGCCTGTCGATGATGGCGTTGAAGGGGAGGCTGACCTCTGCAACGTTGAATAAGATGTTCTCCGTCCTGAAGTTTTCAAGTGTCCTGAAGGTTACCTAGAGGTGGATGTTGTTGTACGGGATGATGTTCCCTGGTCTCACCCTCGAGAACGGACTCGAGAGGGTGAGCTTGGACACCGGGATCTATAGCTGGTCGAAGGTTGCAGGGATGATGAGGTTGAGGCTGGCCCTGCCATCTCAAGACGTGGTGGAGCTTGATGTTGGCGATGGTGGGGGTGACCAGGAGAGGCAGGATCCTAGCTCCTGCCATGTTCTTGCGGCAGTCAGAGGCGTCGAAGCTGATCAGCGTCTCCTTCCACCCCTGGCGCAACGTCGAACTGGGGGTAGGAGCTATCGAGGCCACCGCTCGACGCATGGTCTTGACCGCGTTACGGGACGTGGGATCCCAAGACCCCCCCCCTCCCAAAGATGATGTGGAGTATCTTGCGATGCTCATGGTTGCTGTTGGCATCAGATTCTTCGTCCTTGTGGACCACCTTGATGGCTTGTTCATGCTTCTGGTACTCCATCTCCGCGTCATCATCGACCTTGGGGTCGACCTTCTACTTGCCCTCTCACTAGCGGAAGGGTGGGCCTTCAGGGCGATGTTGTGCCCTCTCTTGGTATGGCTCGGTGCACCTCTTGATCACCTGGCAGACGCTCGTGGTGTGGTCGTGAGTCTTGTGCATCGGGCAAGGCTCGACGCCGTTGTTAGTAGCAAGTGTCTCACGTGGGCGTTTGTCATGGCGTGGGGGTCTCGTGCCACCGATCGCAGCTGCGGCCACGACGGGTGCCCTCTACAGCGGCTTGTTCTAGCCGCCGCCCTAGTTCTTGTTCTTTTTTTGCTCTACCCTGGGTAGCGGCACCTTCGCCGGTCTAGTCAGCTTTACCTGCCCCAGAGACGAGCTGCGAGTTCCAGTCAGGCCTTCTACCGCCTTGGCGCACCTGTCGGCGATGAAGAAGAGCTCAGATACGTCTGGCACATTGTGCGTGGCTAACTTCTCGAGCATCTTCCTATCCTGCACTCCCTGCCAGAAAGTCACTATGACAGAAGCATTTGGGATGTTGGGGATTGAGTGGCGCACCTCGAAGAACTGCTGGATGAACGAACGCAATGTCTCCTTTGGTTGCTGACGCACGGCGTGGAGGTCGAGCTTGGTGCTGGGGCGTGTGTAGGAGCTAGTGAAGTTCACTGTGAACTGCCGGTAGAGCTCTTCCCAAGAGGTTATGGACCCCTAGGGCAGGTTCATGAGCCATGACCAGGCTGAGCCGATCAAGACAACGGGGAAGTAGTTCGCTAGGGTGAGCTCATCCGCTCCTGCAGTAAGGAGTGTCGTTGTGTACATCTGCAGGAACTCGACGGGGTTCACGCTTCCGTCAAACTTCTCCGGCAGGTATGGCCAGAACTTGAGTGGTCACGCTGTGAGGCGGAGGTAAGGAGCCAAGGCTGTGAACCCTACGATGGCCTTCGTCAGAGAAGCGTACGGTGCAGCATACCTTGGGGGGGGGGGGGGGGGGTCTCTTGTGCACTATACGGTGAATGTGGTGCTGCTGCCTGCACGATGTGCGGCTACTGCGGAGCTTGCAACAGAGCGTTCTGCTGTCGTGAAATCTGCTACAGAACCTGCTTTGCCGAGTACTGCTGCTATGGCAACATAATTTTGATGAGGAGGCGACGAAGAGTTTACCTGTGGTGTACCTTGGACAGAGGACGCCTCCTGCTCATGCCATTTAGGGTCGTACTCAGCCTCAAGGTTGCACTGTCTCTCCCGCTGCTGCTCATTGATGACGCAGTTGTCTTCATGAGCTCGATGGTGGTCAAGCTCGCCCCTCTGGTTGATCGTGGGGACCCTGCCAGCACTAGTAAGCCTGGTGGAGCGAGAGTCGACGAAGTAACGGTCGATGGATGGCGTGCGCGACAGCGACACGTGACGTCTCCTCTAACGAGAGAGTTGATGGCCGCAACAATGAGGTGGTCGATGTTGTGGACCCACTACTGAGCTGCTCCCTGAGAAGCATTCAAGGATGGTGGGTGGTAAACAAGGGCCCTGGTTGCTGCCAGAGCGATCTCCGAACTTGCAGCTGGTGGCTCGAGGGGTGCCGACTCGGCCGGGATGTGCCCGGATGCGCCGCCCTGGCCAGCTGCGTCTATGTGGGGGCGTGACGGACTAGACTGTGCCCTGGCGTGGGATCTGGTCACGAGACGATGACCACGGAAATCGCCATCCATGGGCTTGATGTTCACCATTGCAGTGAAGCGAAACCACTTTTTTAGAGGAAAAAGGTCCTACTTGGCACGCAAAATGTTGAAGTGTTCTTGCGACACTTCCTCCGGACCTGCTATGCGAGCAGCCCACAGAGGTTCTTGATCGGTAGGGCTAGTCCTCGGGCGAGGTTGCGCGTATGAGAGATGGTGAGACGATGGTTTTACATGGTTCGGGCCGCCGGAGCAGTGTGTGTTGTATTGTTGGAGAGTGTTCTCTCTTGAGTGTGAATGCATGTGAAAGCATCTGTTTGTAACGGTGGCATTCCAATCCTTTTATAGTCAAGGTCGGACGTGTTACAAGTGGGGCTCGAAGGCCGACAGGTGGCCCTGCAGCGATCTTATCCTAAAGATCTAAGGATTGTCACATAAGCTTCCTCTGACTGTGGCTTGAAGACTTATCGTCTTGCCATCTCACACGCTAGTGGCCCATGCGTAGTCATTGATGATGGCAGGGAATGTCCCGTCCAACTGTTCGGTCACCATAAGTTAGCCACTTGGCAGAGTGGGGTAGGCCTGCGGCGTCTTCACTGCGATACGATTAGACATAGCGGTACTTGACAGTAGACGTGTGCCGCATCATGCGCCTGGAGAACGCGTGTGTCTTCCCCGATTGAGACAAGACGCACTCCTTAACTCTCCCAACCCACCGTCCAGGGCAAGTTGTAGGGCACTTGACAGTATGGGAGCTATCCTCTGCGGGGGAGGTCGGGTCCTGTACTCCGGGCCACATGGCAGCCCTGGAGCCCATTCCTGAGGTGAGCTAGGAATCCGAGACTGCAGGACACGTGGTAGAGTCGGAGCCCGCCTCCGCGGGAGGTGGCCGGCCTGGTGCATGTGGCACCACGGGAGCCCACTCCTATAGAGGAGCATGGTCCCGTCCCGCTGGACACCTAGCAGCTCGGGAGCCCGTCTTCTCAGGGGAGCCAGGGCCCGTCTTGAGGTCCATGTGGTAGCGGAAGAACCCGTTCCTGAGAAAGGCCGAGGTCTGGACCTTCTGGACATGTGGCGCCATCGGACCCTGGCTCAGCAGAGAGGCAGGACACTTAGGTGCTTTTAGGCTGTGCGCGAGGGTACCCGGTATGTTGGGTACCCACTAGAATAATCTAGCAAGACGTAATTGGAAGGAGATAAAAAGTGTGGTTTCTATGCCTTTCTGTAGTACTCAACGGGGACGCATGTTTCTTTGTGAAACATGAACTTTGGTAAAAAAAAATCTCTTGTTCACTTACCTCTATTTTTATTTTGCATCGTATTTACTTCATATACACTTGTAATTTGTCATAAAGGCTCGGTTAGTCATTTCGTACAGTTGACCAACCCGGCAGTTACATCAAGATGCAGTCACGCTGATGACTCCATATTACTCACTACAGGAAAAGCGATCATTTGCGACGGCTGGTTTTATTTGCGATGGCCAGCCGTCGCAAATAGCTTAAATTGCGACGGCCCGCCTCTGGCCGTCGCAAATAAGACGGCCGTCGCTATTAAGTTGTTATTTGCGACGGCCTTCGGACTGGCCGTCGCAAATAAGAGGTTATTTGCGACGGCCAACCCTAGGACCGTCGCAAATAACGGAGCCGTCGCAATTAACATTTATTTGCGACGACCGGACAGACGACCGTCGCAAATAGGATTTAATTGCGACGGCCGTAAGTCGAGGCCGTCGCAATTAACTAGGCCGTCGCAAATTAGGGCTTATATCGGGACGCTCCACCCCGACTCTTCATTTTCCTCTCGTCACACCCCTCCGCCGCACCCCCGCCACCGCCGCTGCGCCCCCGCCGCCCTGCCGCGCCCCCGCCGCCGCGCCCCCGGCTCCGCCGCCGGCCCACCGCCCTCGGCCCCGCCTCCGCGCCAGCCTCCGCGCCCGCCGCCCTCGGCCCCCACCGGCGGCCCCCGCCGCCTGCGCCTCCGGTCCGCCGCCCTCGGCCCCCACCGGCGGCCCGCCTCCGCGCCCCAACCGCCGCCTGCGCCTCCGGCCCGCCGCGCCACCGGCGTCGCCGCCCCCGACCGGACCGCCGCGCCCCCGACCTTGAGGTCAGTACTCCCCCTGTTTTAGTTTTTTTTTCAGATTTAGTTAGCAATTTTGTTAAGAGTAGCAGCAATTAGCTATAGTAGCTTAGAATAGCTTGTATAGTAGCTTAGAATAGCTTAGAAACCGACTCGTCTACAACAACAACAACGTAGCAACGTAGTACGAGTTGTATCGGATCACGTCTCGGGGACGGGAAGGGACTGGACTGCTGTGCTGGCTTGGGTGGGCTAGGCCGGCCGGATGCATGTGTCGTCATTCAAGATGGGCCGGGCCGTTTGGTTCCCTGTGCTGAGAAGCTCGATCCACTGGGCCTGGATGGGTCGCAACTAAGCGCGAATCAATCCACCAGAAGCCGAGTTGACCCCGCTGCCACGAATGCAGCCGCTACTGTACCATAGTTCGTTATTAGGCTTTGTGACTCGGACGAGGAGAAGGAAACAACAATTAACACCGGCCTGCACTGCACGGCCAGAGTCCAAGCCGAACGCTACCTTTCCATTTTTCTCCTCTCTTCCTTTTCAGAACCTAATGACCTAACGACCAGTTTGGCCATAGCTGTTTCTGACATAAATTACAGAGGGGGAGGAGATACCTACTGTACCATAGTATGTCGAAGTTGTACTAGTAGTAGTACTAGTAGTATTATACTCCCTCCATTCTTAAAGCCTCGTCAAAGGCATCTATACACTGACAACAACTGTTTCTACGAGTTCAACAAACAATATCCAAATCAATGTAGTAGTACGGTATTACTGTACACCTCTGGAAACTCTACCTTAGACAGACACACTGAGAGAGCGACACAGGCAAGTACACAACCAAGAACGGACGCATCGAAGCAGGCAACAACCTCAGATGTCGACTAGGGTTGATTAGTCGGCCTAATCGACGACTAATCGTCCTAGTCGACCTTATCGCCCCTTAGGCGACTAGAGTCGATTAGGCGATTTGAAAACATTGGCCTCGTCGGGGAACTCGGCACAAAAGGCCTAACTTGCGTCTGAGCGATTCCGTGTGGGCTCAATGCTGAGCGCGTTAGTGCGTGCATGCCAAGCTCGTGAGTGTGTGTGACGTCAGCGCCTTCTTGTACTTGAATGCGGGCCGACGTCAGCGCCAGCCCGCCACGCCCCTGCCGCCCCCAGCCCCCCGCCGCCCTCGACCCCTGCGCCCCCGGCCCCTGCGCCCCCGCCGTCCGTCCGAAGCCGTCAGCCCGTTGCTCCACGCCGCACAAGTAAAGTAGGCATTAGTTGTTAATTTTTTCACCGGTGAGAAACACCAGAGACCGGTGAACAGTGTCCTCGGGTCCATAGTGCGTTTGCACTATCCCGGGGTCATCGACGGAGTGCCTGCTCTTTCGTGGGAGGACTACGCACGCGTCCATCACCAGGAGCACGGCAACCTTCAGGAGGCCGTATGGGCCGATTTTATGGTAAGTATGTAAAAAAGTTTCTAAGTTACAACTATTAAACTCTTTTAGTGCACATCTCTTCAATATATTCTTTATCGCAGGCAAGATATACTTTAGAGGACCCGGACGACCATCGCATGTTTGAGGATGCGAGGCGAGTGTTTCACTTCAACGCTGCCAAGGCGCTTGGACAAGCTTTGTCGAACGCCCGTGTTCAAATTATTAATGAGCACTTGAAGGCGAACCAGCAGCACGTGTTACACTTCCGGCAAGAGAGCGAGAGGCACCTGACGGAGGAGGAGTACGCGCAGGTACGTGGAGTGTAGTAAGTATTTTTTTCTGATAATGTCCTCGATGGTACTTTTAACGACTTTCAACTATGTGCAGGGCCACGTGAGCTGGTTGCAGGGTCGGAACGATGCATTTCGGGCCCTTTGTCGCTACTGGGCTAGCGACGAGTTTAAAGATAAGTCCGGGAAGGCTCGAGACTGCAGAGGGGTGGAGGGGAAGAGCAGACACGGGCAAGATAACCACTTGCGTTTAGCTAAACGCATGGTAAGTGTGTGTAACTTATGTTTATATATTAATAATATATTGTTCGTACTAACATGTATTGACAGGAGCGCGAGACGGGGGTGCCGCCCACCCCTGCTGAGGTTTGGAAGAGAGGTCACAGGGACCCTTCTCAGCCGACGGGGTGCAGTCAGGCTGCAGCCGAGCGGTTGGTAAGTATAGAAACCATTCATATTACATATAACTATATAGATTGTTGAACTTACACGATTTTATTGTTTTGCAGGCTAAGTACGGGGAGGAGGCTAGGAAGATACACGGCGAGGATTTCGATTGGGAACGTCAACCGATCGATCCTCAAGCCGCGTATGCAACCGGTGGTGGAAAAGCACACGGAAGGTGAGTTTGCAAGTCATTTTATCGTTTTCAATTCAAAGTATTCAAGATATTTTAATTTCATATTACTGACTCTCTTTTTTATAGGCTCGCCATATTCGACGGAGTTGTCGACTCGAGGGCGGGTAGACCTGCGAGAGGCAGCTCCACGCAGGCTTCGGGTACGGGAGGTCGTCGCTCGCAGAGGGACATTGAGATGCAGTCCCTCCGAGAAACTGTAGAAGAAAATGAAAGGCGACATGAGGAGGAAAGGAGGGCGATGGAGGCCACGATCCAAACCCAGGCAGCAGCGTTGGCGCAGATGCGGGAAGCAATGGAGGTAACAATCTAAAAATTAAAATTCTCATTAATTCAGCTTAAATGACTTACTAATAGGTAGCATTTAATGTTTGCAATGACAGGCCATCGCTCGGCCGCAGGGTCTGGGAATCCAGCTACCGGTACTACCACCGGTCCTCCCAGGCGATCCTTCTTCAGCGGGTCAGGTAAGTCTCTATGTAATCCTTCTTCTCCAGCGTAATAAGATTGAGATAGATGAAAGAGAGAGATAGTTAGATAGAAGAAAATGATTGAGATAGAAGAAAGAAAGAGATAGAAGAAAGGGAGACAGAAGAAAGAGTGAAAGATAGATAGAGTAGGATGGGAATGAAGAGAGAGTAAGATGTAGATGGAGATAGAGAGAGGGGAAGATAGAGGGAGGGAGATGTAGATGGAGATAGAGGGAGGAAGATAGAGGGAAAAGGATAGCAATAGAGAGATAGAGTGAGCAAGAAAGATAGAGTGAGAGACAAATAGAGAAATGAAAAGAGAGAGGAAGAGAGGGTGATCTAGATGAAGATAGAGGGAGAGGGAGGGAGAGAGATGTTGATGCATATATTCTAACTCTAAGTTTTATTAATTGCAGGGATCCGCGACGGCTGCACAAACGCCGTCGCCTTCGCTACCGCCGCCTGGATTGAGGCGCGACGACGACGACTTCGACTTCGGAGGTGGCTTCGGAGGTTAGATGGGCGAGTGAGCCCTTTTATTTACTTTGTTGATGACGATGTGAGATGTATCGGAATTTTAGTTTGTGATTGTGATGATGTTTGTGTATGCTGTGTATATATTGTGTATGCTGTGTATATTGTGTTTGTTGTGAATCTGGCCATCGAGCCGGTTAGAGTTTTCTGTTTTTTAAAAAAATAAAAAACCTTATTTGCGACGGCTTTTTATACAGTACCGTCACAAATAAGAGTATTAGCCGTCGCAATTAAGCCACAGTTATTTGCGACGGCCTGGCTGTCGCAAATAATCCTTAATTGCGACGGCCAGGCCGTCGCAAATAGAGTCGTGGGTCTCGGAGGAGGACACGTGGGCCCTGCCCTCTGCACTTATTTGCGACGGCACGGCCGTCGCAAATAGTGGCCCTTAATTGTGACGGCTGTACCGTCGCAAATAAGCTTTAATTGCGACGGCCGGGCCGTCGCAAATAAGGTCGCGGGGCCCACCAGCCCGCAGCAACAACTTGCGACGGCCTCTTCTAGCCGTCGCAAATAAGGTCGCGGGGCCCACCAGCCCGCAGCAACAACTTGCGACGGCCTCTTCTAGCCGTCGCAAATAAGCTTATTTGCGACGACATATTTGCGACGGTCGTAGGCCGTCGCAAATAAAGAAAGCCGTCGCAAATAGCTTATTTGCGACGGCATCCGGCTTATTTGCGACGGCTTCGGCCGTCGCAAATCGTCGGGATTCCTGTAGTGACTATTATTTCTTCTGTTATAAAATAAAAAAAATTTAGTATAGTTAATTTAGTTCACATTAAACCAAACATGAATATGATATTATATTCTAAAAACAAGCATAGGCCGGCTGCTAAGGGGCAATAGCTGCCTGCTCCAGCGGCCGGCTGGTAGCAAATCTCTATCTGGATGGTCACCGACGGCCCTAGCTCGCCGGGATGCATGTTCCTGTCTCAACTGGGACCAGAGTAAAGAGAAGTAAAAATATTATGGATCTCGATGCGAAGAAACAGCGAGACGATTCATGATTTACGCTTAGATGGGAGAGCATAGAATAATATTAAACTGAAATTCTTTGCATCTCGAGATCTACAGCTACACATGATGTGCCGGGAATCAAATGCCGTCCGTGAATAAATAAAAGCGACTCAGCATCGAGTCTTCGTCTATATATAATATGGTTGTACTAATTTTGAGGCAATTGGAATCTGGCCTTAGTTATTAAATAAAAACTCATGTAATTAGTGGTGAAGATACTCTTCATCTAACAAAGTTTGACATTTTTGAACTAAAATTAGAAAAAAATGTCAAACTTTTTTGTATTGAGGGAGTATATATGTACTCTCTTTGTTTTAAAAAATTTGTCACATTTCAAATAAAAATGAACTGAAATATGAGAAACTTTTAAAAACAGAAGAAGTACATAACACCTAAACATGTCTACTGCAGAATTTATGAATTCGTTTTTCTTAAAGATGTGTATTGAAGTACTGCCTCAACACTCACTAGCTCTAGGAGCATATGCTCAGGAACAGGACATGTAGGCTATGTTTGGTAACACAATATTTTTAAAGTTTTAAAGTAATACTTTGGTATTTAAGATTACCATGGTATTTTTTACAGAATAGTGTTCCACAATCAACTCAAAAACTATATATTTAAAACTACGTTTTATCTATACTACAGTATTTTTGTGTATAGAAAATTTTGGCTCCAACCAAAGTTTTTTTCAGCTTGCTTGCTTTTGACGCTTGTTACTTTGCTTCCAAATAGTCCTATATATTGTAAAATTGTGGTATTACAAAACTGTGATATTAAAATACTTTGATATTGTTATAGCATCTTAAAAACTGTAGTTTACCAAAACTTTGTTATTGAAATACTATGTTTCCAAAGCCGTACTTTGTGTTCGTCTGGAAAGTGAAAAAGCGGCAGGTTGAAGCTGCTCAAGCTTCAATTTTGAGTGTAGGTATGCCACTCTATCAATTCAGATCAAATATGAATTTGTTTTACAAAGATGGGTGCTCTATAAAACACAAAAGAGAAGGTAACAAATCCTATTTACCTTTCTGCTAGCGATAGATATAGTCCAACTTCTAAACATTTTGCTTGTTGAGATCTCCTCTTTTCCTTCTTTGTAATTTTTCTCTCATAATATCCATACAAGAACATATTTTCTAAACAGATCTTTTTCACAAATCGAAGTAATGTCGTCAGGAAATATAAATCACAATTATTCCGGTACTATGGTATATATGTTCTTATGGTTCACATTTTTTATGGTGCTGTCTAGAATTTATGGTGACCATAATCAACACTTAATCACTATTATTAGTAGTTAATCTTTTATAATTAACAAAATTAATATTTTTCCCTAGTCCATATATTGATAAAATTATTCTGCCTGATATTTTACAACAAACATAATTCTTACAATTAATAAAATTAATAATTAACAGTTATGTATTTTAGTAATTGTTAATTAGCAATTGTGAACCCATCGCTTGAAACGTGAGGCGATTGAAGAATAGCATAAGACCATCTAGTTTTCTTAGATTAGTCTAACATTTTTTATTGCATTCGTAACAAAACAACTTACGCCTTACAAAAAGGAGCCATTTTGCTTGTGTCGGCGAGGTCTTCTCTTGACTAAACTTGTTGACGAGTAGCGTGGAGTTGAATCCGTAGTCTCTTTGTTAATTCTTCTTGGAGACAATTTATTGCCCTTAGTATTCGCCAGCACAGCACTCTAAGAGATTAGTTTTGGAGACTAGTGATGATGATGTACTCTTTCTTTGTTTACTCACGGGTCATATGAGCCTCTGAGTCATCCTTAGCATCACCCTGATAAGTGATAACTAACTATATCTGCTATGAGCAATTAATTGGTCTAGCGAACTACTCCTTCGGGAATTCCGTTCGGGAATATTTGACGTTTAGAACTAAAAATTTTGTCACATCCATTTCAAATTATTTATTATTTCGAACAAGGTTTTTAGTTCAAAATGAACTAAAAATCTTATCGTAAACGATAAATAATTTGAAAGAGAGTAAGCAGTTCAAAACGAATTAATATTTTTGAGAACGGATGGTATATTAGAAAATGACTTCTACCAAAAATAAATTACTTTTTATTTTAATAATAATAGTATAGAAACTGAGGAAGTATCCCGTTATTGCAATTGAGATGTACAGCCTACATGACACTGTGGCTCAAATTTGAAATAGGGCTAATAAATAGAGACTCCGTCAACTCATCTGGTACAGTTGGCCAACCCGACAGTTACATCAAGACGCAGTCATGCTGATGACTCCATATTACTATTGTTTTTTTCTTGTAGAGAATGCGATCATTTGCGATGGCCGAATTAATTTGCGATGACCGATCGTGGGAAATAACAAAAGCCGTCGCAAATAGGCGACTAATTTGCGACGGCCGCCCCGGGAGCCGTCGCAAATGGGCCGACTGTCGTAAATAAAACTTATTTGCGAAGGCCAGTTTCTTAAGCCGTCGTAAATAATATTAATTGTGACGGCCAACCCTAGAGCCGTCACAAATTAAAGCTTTATACTCTTCTCCCGACTCATTTCCAAACTGAGCGCTTTTTCTGCCGTCATCGCCTTCGCTCAACGTGCCCGCCGCCGCTCAAGGTAAGCTCCCCTTCCGTGGTCGCCCCTCCTCTTCTCCCTCCTTCTATCCATGGCCGCATCCTCTCCCTCCCTCCCCTCCATAGCCGGTCCTCCTCCCCTTCCATGGCCGCCCCCCTCTTCCCCCATCCATGCCCCCCCCCCCCCACTTCCATGGCCGCCCCCCTCCTCCCCCCCTTACATGGCCGCCCCCCTCCTAGCCGACCCCCCTACCTCCCCCTCCATGGCCGCCCCTCCCCCCACCCCTTCTTCCTAGCCGACCCCCCACCTTCCCTGGCCGCCCCCCCCCCCCCCCCCCCCTCCATGGGCGCCCCCTCCTTCCCTCCCTCCCTTCCCTCCTCCATAGCTTAATGTGTTGAATTAATGTGTTGAGTTTTTGCTTAATATGTTGAAATAGTTAGGTTAATTGGTGATTAGTTGATTAGAGGATTGAATTGTGTAACTCGTTGGTTAAATTGGTTATTAGTTAATTGAATTGTGTAATTTGTGAATTAAATTGTTGATTAGTGGAAGAATTGTTGTATTAAATTGATAATTCTTATGTCTATATTAATCATTCTTAGCTAGGTTTAGGTTTAATTATGTTTAGGTTTAATTATGTTTAGGTTTATTTATTCCTAGGTTCATTTTTTTGTTAATTGAGTTTGCTAAGCTATTAGATCAATGCTTATGTCTATGTTTATGATAAAATTGTTTATGTTTAGATTTATATTTATTAATTGATAAGTTACAATTTAACAGATGTTATGTTTATGTTTAATTGAATTGCTTTTTTCTTTAGATTATGGTTATAATTTTTCATTTGATTACTTCAAGGTTACTATATGTACAAAATGGGAGTCGGGTCGGCTTGACCCGACACAACCCATTTAGGATCTGACAAGGCCCATTTAGTTAGAAGTTAAAGTATGCATCTAAACAGACAAGGAGACGAACGACGACGGTGCAGACGGCAAGCACCTGCGCGTGAGGATGGTAGATCTCGATGGACCCACTTTCCTGTCTCTCTCTCTCTCGTTCTTTCCTCCTCTCTCGTCTTGAAGAGCTGCAACCCCCGGCGAGCGGCTGACATACGTATGACGACTATAACCGTATAGTCGTCCCCCTTTTTACTTGAAGAACTGCACTGGATAGGGGGGTGTAGTGTTAAATAGGCGGTGTTATGCTGCCGAAATTTTAGGACCTATCCTGCATACATTAATGATAATTTCTTCCGCTATAAACTGCAGAGTCAAACATAGGTGAAGACTGCAGTAGGATTTATCACTAAAATAATCTATTAATAGGGCGTCGGTGAAAGTAAAAAAGCATCAGAGCCATTGAACTTAAGTCATCTAATATTGTCGGTTTCTGACACTTGACGGTTATAAATTTACAGCCGTCGGTATCATATTTCTAACCGACAGCTATAAATATACACGTCATTCCACTGACTAAAACTGACATACAAAAGTAAAAACGTCGGTATAATAATATGAACTGACGCCTGTATCTGTAACCGTTGGCTCCGGACCGACGGTTGTAACTGCACGCTTTCAGATCCAATTTTTTAAGTGTGCGTGCCGCTTCTCGTTCGAATTTTTTAATTCCCAAGCGCGCTCGTCCAAAATTTTTTATTCCTCTGTGCGTGGGGCATATTAAAAGCATGTTGGCTCCTCGATTCTACACCAGGAGCTTAGTCCACCGAAATCTTCGTCTTCTCCGCTCGTGGGCAAGATCCGGATTGTACTTCTCCACTGAAGTCTCCACCGCGAGCGTCGTCCCTGGTGCATCTCCGCTCCGGCGCCCCGCGTCTCCGCCCCACCGCACCGGCGCCTCGGCGAGGTCTCCCGACGCGTCTCCGCCCTCGGCACGACCTCCCTCGGCCTCCCAGCGCATCTCCACACCAGCGCCTGACGCGGCCTCCCAGCGTGTCTCCGCCCCGACGCCTCTTCGCCCCCAGCGCGGCCTCCCTTGGCCTACCCGACGAGTCCCGTAAGCGCTTGGAGCCCGCCGATGACCGTGGTTTGCGCGTCCATGCTCCGACTCTGCTCCGGCCCGCAGGCTCTCCATTCCGGCGACCACTTACGGCGATGTCGTCCTCTCAACCGCTTGTCCTTGTGTTCATATTTTTTTTTGTTTTGAGCAGATCATATGTTGGAGCTCGTGTGTTGTAGCTTTGAAATTCTGTGAGATTTTGGTACTTAGATATGGATCTAATAATATGTTTGTGTTTGTGGTGATCTTGTCCATCTTTTGCAGTTTTGATACTGAAATATAGAGTTTCGATTGTTGATAGGCATGACATCTGAATATTTTAGCACATATGAATGGTGTACGGCAGTGTAAAAAAAAGGGAAAAAATACTAAAGCCGTCGGGTGGTTTTACGTGTGCCGACAGTTTTAAAGTTGTAAAGACGTCAATATGGAGGCCGACGCTTTTAAACGCATAAGGATGTCGGGTGGTTCAACCGACGGCTATATACTTTAAATGTGTCGGGACCGATAGCTTTAACACTTAAAAATGTCGAATAAAAGACGTCAGATAAAGCTTTGAGTGTATCGACAATTATAATATATAGACATCGGTTTTAGTAGCCTACCGACGCTGTACTACCGACGCTATCGGTACCCTGCGTACCGGATACCTCTTGGGACTGCAAAGACCGCAAGGGAACTCCACCTACCAGATTTAAAGACCTCCGAAGGCCCCATGTGTCAGCTGGAACCGAACCTGCCTCCCCGACATGGTTAGTCTCAGGACCGCCACGTGTATCACAAGACCGGAGCTACAGCCCACACATGGGAAAGCTTCGGACTAGATACCAGTATGGCACCCCCGGACCTAACTCCAAACAGAGAGAAGCTCCGGTACTGACACGTGTCCAACAGCACCAGACCTACCCGTCCATGACGGTAAGCTCCGGAGCTGCCACGCGTCCAACCGTCGGACCTTCGGATTCATCAATCAAACTGGTGGACCTCCAACGGCTAAGACCATCAAGGGACAATCAAGGACTTCAAGACCCGATTAAGTGTCATTAATGCCATCTTAATGGCACACGATCAGAGGGTCCTTAATACCTGTAACGGCACTGTCAAGGCACGTTACAGCACTATTAAGGACAATTAAGCACATTAATTGTGTATTAGACATCAGTAACCGCTAGGGCCACTTGTCGGGCCAGGCTAACCATGTAACGGCCAGCCCTTGTACTATAAAAGGACTGGCCGAGCGATACACAGGGACTCTCTCTTCCGGACTCTCTGAAACACACGCACTCTGAGCTGGGCACTCTGCTGAAAGTGCATCTAGGACTCCCTTGTGGGTTTTGGATGATTTATCACAAGCAATTGGGATCCTAACCTCTTTGTTGAGATGAGTGCAGGCCTATAATAGAAAAATGAGCTAAATACCAAAAAGAAGGAAGAATGAGGAGCAAAGTGGAAATGAGCTCGAGGAAGAAGAGTAGTAGATTATTGTGTATGGAGTGTGTTAAGGAAACACACCCCAAGAGCTCAATCACAATTGAACACACACATTGCACAAAGTTACACAGGACCGGACTAGTCCGATCAAAACCGGACTAGTCCGATATCCTCTTTGCACCAGATCAGACAAGTCCGATATCTGTCAGACTAGTCTGATATCTTTCTGACTAGAATCGGACTAGTCCTCCCCAGTGCGGACTAGTCCTCAAAACACTTCACAAGTCACACACAACCGGACTAGTATGATATTCTTTCTGATCCATATCGCACAAGTCCGATATTTACCCAGACTAGTCCGAAAAACCCTCTGATCTAAATCGGACAAGTCCTCCAAGTGCGGACTTGTCATCCAATAAACTTAGGGTTTCACTTGTCCGGACAAGTTCGATGTCTATCGGACTAGTCCGAAGATTTCCAGTAGCGAAATCGGACAAGTCTGTTTCCAGCCGGACTAGTCCGATATTTTGGGACACTTAGGGTTTGCTATACACAGCACACCGGACTAGTCCAGTGACCACCACGGACTAGTCCGAACTTTTTGAACCCTAACAGTCACTTTTAGAAACCTCATATAAATAGAGGTGCACGGCCCAATTTTGATATCTCTCGAACCCTAGCGCCGTCACACCTCCCAAGAGCCTCAAAAACTACATCTCTCCACAAAACAAGTGCAACAATGATCAATCCTTTGAGGATTCACTCTAGATCATAGGAGAGACACTTGCTACACCACATTGAGCTCTTGGTTTGATTCTCTAACACACTCCTGCGTTTTAATTTAATCTTTTGAGTGTGTTTTCGGTGGTATTTTGAATTGTAATCTAAGGGAGCTCTCAACGTGTGAGAAGGCCCCTTGAATTCGGTTATTTACCCCTTTGTGATTAGTGAAAGAGGATTGGCCTTCGTGGCGATCCGACGAGGGTAGGGTTGGAGAAGACCCGGTCCTTTTGTGGACTCCTCAACGTGGACGTAGGTTGCCTTTGTGGTAGCCGAACCACGGGATAAATACTTGTGTCTTGTTTTTGGTCTTCATCATTCTTATTCTTCAATATAATCTAGGGTTTCAATAATCATTGCTCATCTTACGTTGAATTGTCAAACATAAGATTTAATTGTGATACAATCTGATATATAACATTGAAATCTTTGTTTGATTCTATATTTCCGTTGTATACATAGTAGAATCAATCTAATCGTTCAAACTTAACCAACTTAGTCCGTAAACACCAGAGTAATCCGCACTTTACCGGACTAGTCCGATATCTATGGTATTGAACTTGTTGTTGAGTGTTGCAGGATCCGACAATTTTCAAAAAGGCCTATTCACCCCCCTCTGGGCCCACATTCAATTGGTATCAGAGCAGGTTCTTCAAGAAAGAGTCTAATCACTCGAAGAGATCATGTCGGAGATGAAGGACATCCACAAAACCAACAACCAAGAAGAGGTTAACAATGACAAGACTCAAAAAGTGGAGAAGTACCTCGAAGCCATTCAAGACTTCGAGGACGATGATGAGGAGACGCTGGAGCTACAGGCGCTCCTCAGAAAGAAGGCAATTTCCAAAGGGAAAGTGAAAGTTGAAGAGAAGAATAAGGGGAGTAGTCACACCGACTACTCCCGATATCCTTTTAATTATGATCGTCTAAATTCCAATAACAATCATTACTTATCTATCCCACTTGGAAAAGCCCCACACTTCGATGGAAGTGATTACTCAATGTGGAGGCAGAATATGAAAATGCATTTGATTTCCCTCAATCCAAGTCTATGGCATGTTGTATGCACAGGGATAGATATTCCGGACAACGACGGAGAGCTCACCCTAAGCCAAGAGCAGGCCATTCATAGAAACGCTCAAGCCGCAGCTGTAAAAACCTCCTCACTCAGTCGGGACGAGTTCACCAAGGTGGATGGACTCAAAATTGCTAAGGAGATATGGGATACACTGCAAACTGCACATGAAGGTGACCGACATGTGCGTGAAGCAAAGATTGAGATGATCGAAGGCGAACTAGGAAGATTCGCAATTGAGGAAGGCGAGTCACCCCAAGATATGTACAATCGATTGAAGACACTCGTCAACAAAGTTCGATCATATGGGAGCAAGAAGTGGAATGACCACGAGGTGGTAAAGCTCATGCTTAGAGCTTTTATGTCTCGCAATGTCACACTATGCTCCATGATTAGAGAAAGCCCCGAATACAAAAGGATGACTCCGGATGAATTGCTTGGAAAAATCATCAACTTTGAAATGATGGAAAGACAAGCTAAAAACGTCAAGGAAATTGCCGATCTCACTTCGGCAAAGAAGAAAGGAGTTGCTCTGAAGTCCACCCTCAAGCCTCTATCCAAAGAAGCAAGAGAAGCACAACAAGAGGAAGACAGTGACGACGAGAGCAGTGAGCTAGATGAAGAGGACATGATATTATTCATGAAAAAGTTCAAGAGAATAATGAAGAAAAGACAAGGGACAAAATCAAGTGAAGGAAAGTACAAGGAAAGAACGAAGCCGAAGTTGAGGCGGGCATGCTATAATTGTGGTGAGTATAACCACTTTATAGTTTATTGCCCATATGAGGAGAACAAGAAGAAGACCAAAAAAGCCAAGCCTCAACCTAAGAAATTCTTCAAGAAGAAGAAACAAGTCGAACAAGCGCACATTGGGAAGGAGTGGGACTCAAACGATGAGCCCTCATCATCCGAAGAAGAAGAGATGGCTAGCATAGCCATCGAGAGCACGTCCAAGAAATCTACACTCTTCCCTACACTCGGCGCAAGGAAGAGAAATGGCACTTGCCTTATGGCAAAGGAAGGTAAACGCAAGGTAATCATCAAAACCCCTTACGTGCACTCCTACTCTAGTGATGATGAAATAAATAGTGATGATGCGGATATGCTTAGTGGACTAGATAGGAAAGCTGCAACAATAATGAAATTTTTACTTGATCAACTTGTTGAGAAGGAGAGGTTAATTCATCGTCAAGAGGACATGATTATCTCCCAAAAGGAGGAGTATGTCGAACTTGACAAACTTCTAGAACTTGAAAAGGAGAAAAGCAATTCAATAGAGCTTGAGTTAGCTTCAAGCAAGAAAGCTTGCTTGGAGTTAACTGACTCAAATGTTGCAATCAAGGACCAACTTGCTGACCTGATCAAGGTTAACAATATCCTTGAAGTGCAAGTTGAGCCACTCAAGCTAAGTGAACCTTCCTCCTCTTCAAGTTCAACTTCTCAACCCACTAAAACTGATTTTGCTCATATGTGCACATGTAGTAAAATTGACACCAGTTTGAAGGAGAAGTCAACCTCCACAAAGGATAAACATCCTACCCAATGTGGCATATTTGACAAGGATAAGATCAACTACGCACGTAGTGCATACTTGGTCCAAAGACCTCCAAATGTCAAATATGGCATTGGTTACTCTTATGGTGAAAAGCAGCATGCTGGAAGTAATAAGAATAACAAGGGATGATTTCCTTTGTGAAGGGAAGACCCTCTCAAACTGATAAGTCGAAGGGTAAAAACTTGAACTCACACAACTACAGGACTAGTCCGGTCAGTGTCCAGACAAGTCCGGCCTCCCAGACTAGCCCTGTATACAAACAACAACAATTACTCTTTAGAACCTTTGATGCCTCCTATGTGTTAATGAGAAATAATCTTGGCAAGGTTTATGCTAATTATGTTGGGCCACGCCATGGGAACACCAAATCTCATGTGTGGGTGCCCAAATGTATTGTAACTAACCTCCAAGGACCCAAGCAAGCTTGGGTACCTAAAACCAAAGCATAATTTGTTTTTGCAGGCCTATTCCTCTGGTGGATCCAAATGGGTGCTAGATAGTGGCTGCACCAACCATATGACCAGAGAAAGAAGAATGTTCGTGGAATATGAAGAGAATGAGGACCCAAACGAAGGCATCTACTTTGGAGATAATAGTCAAGGAAGGGTGCTCGGTACCGCACGTGCCAAGCCGGGAAGCAAGATGGAGCACCTCATCCCGCAAAGAACGTCATGACTACAACAAGACCGCTCGAACTACTTCACATGGACTTGTTTGGTCCAATTGCTTACATAAGCATCGACGGTAACAAATATGGTTTAGTTATCATTGATGATTTATCTCGCTTCACTTGGGTTTTCTTTTTGCATGATAAGTCAGAGACACAAGGAACACTCAAGAAGTTCTTCAAGCGAGCTCAAAACGAATTCTCATTAGCAATCAAGAATATTCGAAGCGACAACGGCACGGAGTTCAAGAACACACAAGTGGAGGAGTACCTTGATGAAGAGGGCATCAAGCATGAATTTTCAGCGCCATACTCGCCACAACAAAACGGAGTTGCTGAAAGAAAGAATTGAACACTCATAGAGATGGCAAGAACAATGCTCGATGAGTAGAAGACCTCAGATCGATTTTGGGCGGAGGCGATTAACACTGTTTGCCACGCCGTAAATTGACTTTATCTTCATCGACTACTCCAAAAGACATCTTATGAGCTACTCACCGGTAATAAACTGTAAGACCTATGTGTGCTGAATACATTGACTTGTAGTGAATACACTTGGCTTTGATGATAAAAGTTTTAAATATTACCAAAACACCTTTTTATCAAGGTCCGACTCTAGCTCCGAGCTATAGCAAGGTCCGACCATAGGTCCGACTTGTTTTGGGTAGCTCCGGCTACGTTAGATGCTAGGTCCGGCTTCTTGGTAAGGTTCGACTAGCTTTGGTTAGCTCCGGTGAGCTTTATCTTTAGCTCCGGCATGTCTTTATTAGCTCCGACATGTCTTTGACAGCTCCGGCATATATTTGATAGCTCCGGCATGCTTTTGTTAAGCTCTGATGTACTTTGTCTAGCTCCGATTTTGGGTTGACTAGTTATGACTAGTTTTTGGTAAGCTCCAGAGCTAGGATCTACTAGTTTTGGTGAGCTCCAGCAGGTGCTTCATTGTACTAGTTTTGGTAAGCTCCAGCGCTAGGTTCTACTAGCTTTTGTTAGCTCCGGCTCAAGGTCCGGGATACTCTGGCAAGGTCCAGAACTTGACCGTAGTGTTTCTGCTTTTCATTTGCAATGTTTCATACTTGCTTTACATGATTGGAAAGATTGCTTAGTATTCATTTGCTAAGTTTTTGGTGCATTTTGGTTGATATGGATGATATCGTGTTACTGTGGTTTTGCAACATGCTTATGTGAGGCTCTCACGTAAGGAGTTGTGTTCGAAACTAACTTGAGTCAAGTCGAGGACTTGGGCTCGTATGGATTGGTTGTTTATTCATGTGCAGGTGTTGCTTGAGTTCATGTCATGGCTGGTGACGGGATCCATTGGACTAGTCTCAGGGAGGAGATGAGGTTCCAACAACCAAATTCAGGAGGAATTGTGGTTGAGCTGATCAGGAGGTCGCGCAGGATGATTGAATCAAGGGCGGTGCATATGAAGGTTATTGGACATCGAAGGAAGGTGAATGCATGTATGCATGCAGTGCATGACATGGCAACATGGTTCCGAAGATGGTTTATGGATGGGAAGATCTGGTTGGAAGGATCGGATCGTACCGGTTGATGACTTCGGCTGCGGCGGAGTCGGTTATGGCTCGGTATGGAAAGTATCGAGTTGGTTATGTTAGGATTTCGTATGGGTCACGAATTTGAGTTGTTTAGGAATATGGGATACGTTCCTAAGGTGTTTGGAAGTCTTAAGATTGCTTCTATCTGCGTATAGAAGAATCTTGAGCAGTTATGGAAAGTTACGATTCGTGATCTGAGTAGGATTGGAGTCCTAGTTGATATTGGGTTGGCCTAAGGGCTGGTTATATAAACAAGGGAGCCCCGAGCTCGTGGTGCACGACTTTGGGGCTGTTCCTCTTGTGTTCTATTGAATAAAATTCGTAGTTTAAAGGAACTTTTGTGCCTTGTTCGTCCGACTTGTTCCAAACAAGTTTTACTCGTCGAGTTTCTGGACAGCACTACCTTTCGTCGGTGGTTTTATCATAACTCGAGTTTTACTAATCCAATTGACGTGATTCTTTTTGGGTTGTCTTCACAACTTGATTTTCTATCATCTATCAAAATTTCATGGTCATTGAATTTGTTGTCTATGATCTACACGAGTTTATTTGCAGCGTTCAGAACTGTTTTTTCTCGGGTAGAGCAGATTGACCATTGCTTGATCTTTCGATCATAACTTGAGTTTTTCTCGACGGATTTGAGTGATTCTTTTTGTGTTGTCTTCGTGACTTGATTATCTCTGATATCTATCACTTTTGTCACGGTGAAACACCTTTAGATTTGTCTCACACACAATTTCTTTAACAGATCATTTTTCTGCCGAAAGGGTTTGGGGTTTAATTGTTTCCGCTGCGTAAGATTTTTAAATCTACCATTCACCCCCCCTCTGGAAGCTTTTCACGTTCTCTTCGATCCTACAATTGGTATCAGAGCCACGGTGATCTAATCGTTGTGATTTGCGCGTGTTTTTGACTAATCATCATGGAGAAGTACTCTGCCAAACCTTGTGTGTTCGCTGGTATTGATTTTCAGGTTTGGAAGGCACGCATGGAGGCTTTCATCCAGGCACAAGGTTTTGCAATATGGGAGAAGGTATACAAGCCTTACAAAGTGCCATCAAATGATCAAGTCATGGACACAAACCTACGGGACGTCGACAACAACAACAAAGCCTGAAACTTGATCATCCAAGGACTCACTCAAAGCGACTTTGATCGTGTCGCGCACCTCCGATCAGCATACGATGTTTGGAGAGCTCTCTGTGATTATCATGATGGCTCCAACACAATCAATGAGGTAAAACAAGATATGTTCAAAAAGGAATATATGCGTTTTGAGATGCAACCAGGTGAGTCTATCGATGACCTCTTTGCTCGTTTCAATAAAATTCTCAGCAACATACGTAGTGTCAATGTTAATTTTTCTGATGCTGAGAATGCTAGGCAACTTCTTGGTGCATTAGACATGTCAATTTGGGAGATGAAAGTAACATCTATTTGTGAATCAACTGTCATGAGTTCTCTTACATTAGAGGTACTTTATTCTAAACTAAAAACTCATGAAATTGACATAATCTCACGTAAGAACCCAAATAAGTCTATTGCATTTGCTTCACAATGTGATATGTATAGCTCCGGCCAATCATCATCTTGCAATACTCTTACTTTGTTGTCCTCACTAACCCTAGAGCAGATCGAAGAATTTCCAGAAGAGTAGTTGGCACTCATCTCTACTAGATTCTCAAAAGCATTGCAAAATGTGAGAACTAGAAGGAGAGGAAGCTCCGGACCTCAACGATGTTTTGAATTTGGTAAAACAGGACACTTTCGTATAGAATGCCCTAACCTTTCAGGTCCGACCACCCGGGAAGAAAAACAAAGCAAGGTCCGGACCTCCTCTGGAAATTCCAACAAGAAGAAGAATGGTACCATAGGACGCAAGATGATCAACAGTTTCATCACCGCGCTTCAAGAGTTCAGTTCAAGTGACGTGGACATTGGAAGTGATGAAGATGAAGATGATTTGGCAAACTTGTGCTTTATGGCGGGCAAGTCAAGATCAAGTATGGAGGAGGCAGAACACAACAGCGACAATGAAGAGGTATGTCCTACTTGCGAAGAAATGTGTGATGCTATTTCTCGTGCCACTATTATTGTTAAGAAAAAGGACAAAAAGCTTAGGGATAGTGCTACTAAAATTGAATCACTAGAATCTGAAATCAACCGTTTAAAAACCTTGATTCCTAGTGATGATGCATGTTCCTCATGTGATTTAATATATGAACAATTGTCCTCATTAAGAAGTGCGCACACCTCCACACTTGATAAACTTGAGTTAGAAATTGAAAAGAACAAAGAGTTTGCTGCACTTAATGATAAAAACTTGAAAGATGCTAGCTGTTCTACAATTGATTTGCATTGTTCTACTTGTGATGATCTTGATAAGAAACTACAGGATGCTATGAATGAAATTTCTATATTGAACAATGCTTTACGTTCTCATGAAGTTAAATTTTGTTCCAATTGCAAACTAAAAGGAAAAACTTCATGTGAAAATTGCCTTGATCTGTCCAATAAACTTGATGACATGCATAGGACATTAGATCGGTTTTGTAATGGGAATAAGAACCTAAACTTGCTGCTGAATTCTTCCAAGTCTTGCAATGATAAAACTGGTTTAGGTTTTGATTCTCATGCTCATGCTAAGGCACATCCACCTAAAATTGTAAAGTCATTAGGAATTATTTGATTCAAACAGTTCCTAAACTAAAAGGAGTGGTTTTCAAATCTGCAGGAGTGTTGCCTCATTCGGTTTCAAATAAAAATGTTGATTGCTCATCTAGATATGAACACAAAGTTAAATTTTATTGTACCTTCTGTGGTAGAGATGGTCATGTCATAGATTTTTGTTATAGACTAGCTAAACAACAGAAAAGGGAAAGAATTGTTGCTAGATCTCATAACTTTCATGCAAAATTTGCTGCACACATTAAACCGAGTGTACAACCTACTGTTTTGAGTCAAAAACATTCAAAGTTTACCTCCGGACCTTCTGTTTTTGCCTCCGGAGCTACTGATTTTTGTGCTACACAAGTAACACCTTATAGGTCAGTAGTCAAGAATAAAAAATCTCAAACTTTGACTCATAAATCTGCTGTTTTGTCTCAGCTTTCGCGTGTTTTTCCTGCTGCACGTCGCGTGACTCAGTATTGGATTCCTAAATGCCTTTTGACTAACCCCAGTATTGAGTCATCGACGTATTGTGCTTTTATGTAGGTTACACGTTTGAGGAAGGAGAACATTTGGATTGTGGATTTAGGTTGCTCACGCCACATGACCGGTAACAAAGATTGGTTCTCCTCCCTCTCTTTTGTGTCACGTGTAGAAAATGTTACTTTTGCCGATAATTCTTCAACTCCTATAATTGCTAAGGGTTCAGTTAGAGTAAATGATCACTACACTTTGAAGGATGTGGCACTTGTCAAAATTTTGAAATACAACTTGCTTTCTGTTTCACAATTGCTAGATGAAAATCTAGAAATTATTTTCAATAAAAACTGCTGCAAAGTTGTAGGTTCAAATAGTGAGCTTATTTTTAACATGTCTCGGTTTGGAAGAGTTTTTAAAGCTGATTTTGATATGTCTTCCTCTAAGCATAGGGGTCTAGTTGCTAATGAATCAAAGGACTTATATTTTTGGCATCGTAGACTTGGTCACGTAGGCTTTGATCACCTAACACGTGTTAGTGCTCTTGATCGCATACGTGGGCTGCCTAAGCTTAAAGGGGACAAAGAAATTGTATGCTCTTCTTGTAGACATGCTAAGATGATTGCAGGTTCACATACTCCTCTCACAATGATCATGACAACTGAACCATGTCAACTTTTGCATCTTGACACCGTAGGACCTTCACGTGTTCAATCCTTCGGAGGTAAATGGTATGTTCTTGTTATTGTTGATGATTATTCTAGATACTCTTGGGTTTACTTTATGGCGTCTAAGAATAAAGCTTTTAGTCACTTAAGGACTTTATTTATTAGATTATCAATTGGTCACCCAGGATCTTTAAAGGCAATTAGAAGTGATAACGGAACTGAATTTAAAAATCAATCCTTTGATCACTTTTGTACTGAAAATGGAATAGATCATCAAATTTATTCACCATATGTACCTCAACAAAACGGTGTTGTAGAAAGAAAGAACAGAACCTTAGTTGAGATGGCTAGGACTATGCTCGATGAATATCAAACTCCTAGGAAATTTTGGGCTGATGTGTTAGCAACCGCTTGTTATGTCTCAAATCGTGTTTTCTTGTGTGCTAAGCTAGGTAAAACACCATATGAGCTTCGGTTTGGACATAGGACTAGTGTTACACACTTTCGGGTCTTTGGTTGCAAATGCTTTGTTAAGAAACATGGTAACCTTGATAAATTTGAACCTAGATCCATTGATGGCATGTTTCTTGGTTATCCATCTCATACTAGAGGCTACCGTGTGCTTTTATTTGACACCAACAAAATTGTGGAGACTTGTGAAGTGTCTTTTGATGAAGCTAGCCCAGGTACTAGCTCTGGTGTTGCAGGACCAGATCCGTATCCTCAGGGGGAGTGTATTTTCGAAGATGAAGAAGAGCCGGTGATACTGCCTGGTAGTTCCGAAGTTGACACGTGTCCAGCTCCGGACATTGAACAAGCTCCGACTATCACCTATGCTGGTCCTGATCGCCCACAAGTCACAAGCTCATCAATCTACGATGAACCTAATGAAGAAGAAGCTTGTGAGACATCTGTTCCCCTACGTTTTTACAAAGATCATCCCCCACAACAGATGATTGGAAGTTTGCACGAACGAGTCACACGGTCCAGGTTTTGCGATCCAAAATCTCATGCTCATTCTGCTTTTGTTGCTTCTTTTGAACCCAAAGATATATCAAACACACTCACTAATGAATCTTGGATTATTGCCATGCAAGAAGAGTTAGAAAATTTTGAAAGAAATAATGTTTGGAAACTTGTACCTCCACCTCAAGGTCACACTTTAATTGGAACTAAATGGGTATATAAAAATAAACAAAGTGAGGATGGGGTTGTGGTTAGGAATAAGGCTAGGTTGGTTGCTCAAGGTTTCACTCAAGTTGAAGGTCTAGATTTTGATGAAACTTTTGCTTCCGTTGCTAGATTAGAAGCCATAAGAATTTTGTTAGCTTTTGCAGCATCTAAAGGTTTTAAGCTATATCAAATGGATGTTAAAAGTGCTTTTCTTAATGGCTACATAGATGAGGAGGTTTATGTCAAACAACCACCAGGTTTTGAAAATCCAGATTTTCCTAATCATGTTTACAAACTGTCCAAAGCCTTATACGGTCTCAAACAAGCCCCTAGAGCATGGTATGATAGGTTAAAAACATTCTTACTTGAAAAGGGGTTTACCATGGGCAAGGTTGATAAAACTCTTTTTGTGCTTAAGCATGGCAATGACTAATTATTTGTTCAAGTGTATGTGGATGATATTATCTTTGGTTGTGCTTCTCATGATCTTGTGTCCAAGTTTTCAGCAATGATGAGTTCCGAATTTGAAATGAGTATGATGGGTGAACTCACTTACTTTTTGGGGCTGAAATCAAGCAAACCAAGGAGGGTACCTTTGTGCATCAAACGAAGTATACCAAAGACCTCCTAAGGCGCTTCAACATGGACAAAAGAAAGCCTCTTCGGACACCAATGGGAACAGCAACAGCACTTGAACTTGATGAAGATGGTGAATCTGTGAATCCAAAAGAATATAGAAGCATGATCGGATCACTTTTGTACCTCACAGCATCAAGACCGGGCATACAATTCAGCGTATGTCTTTGTGCATGGTTTCAAGCTTCCCCACGTGTTTCACATCGTCAAGCCGTCAAAAGGATTCTCAGGTACTTACATGGAACCCAAGAATTTGGCATTTTTCTTCCTTCTTCCTCAACCGTTACTTTGAAAGCTTTTTCGGATGCTGATTTTGGGGGTTGTAGGATTGATAGGAAAAGTACTTACGGTGCTTGTCATTTTCTTGGTAATTCTCTTGTTGCTTGGTCCTCTAGAAAATAAAATTCAGTTGCACAATCCACAGCCAAATCTGAATACGTAGCTGCTGCTAGTGCTTGCTCACAAATTCTTTGGATTGTTCAAACACTTAAGGACTATGGGGTTGATCTAGATCGTGTTCCACTGTTTTGTGATAACACTAGTGCCATTTTCATTGCTATAAACCCAGTGCAACATTCTAGAACTAAGCACATTGACATTAGGTATCACTTTCTCCGAGATAACGTTGAAAAAGGAAACATTGTGCTTCATCATGTAGATACCGAACATCAATTGGCTGACATTTTTACAAAACCTTTGGATTTCACTCGTTTTTGTTTCATTCGTAGTGAAATAGGAGTTATGCATCCTCATGGCTTAAATTGAGGGGGAGTTTTGAAACTTGGGAAGTCTATGCGTGAATATGAAATTAAAATAATATGAGCATAGTATTTCATACATATATGACTTTGTGATTCCTTTTACATGCTGAAAGTTCTTACTATATTACTCGTGTTATACATTTTGTAGTTTTTGCCATGTCTAGTAATTGGAATAATTACTTACACTAAAACTGGTCATGGTCAAACTTTCTTGCTGTTTTGAACATGTTACATGTTCACAAGTGCTTTTAATCATAAAGAATTAATCAAGTAATCAACTCACATGTTGAGTTTTTATGAACAAATATAAATTGAGAAAAGATCAAGAGAATATGCATGCATCGCACTTCTTCTTTTGAGATGGCTTATCATTGCACTTAGATATGAACTTGGAAGAAGTTGTGTATGACTAAAACCATGTCCTTAAGCTTCTGATTGTCAAATGACATAGGCTTGGCTTGGTTGGTTAGAATAAGGCAGATGCGCATATAATCTCTTGCAAATATCATATGATCTAAATTTATGCTTTGAAAAATAATAAAATGCAGTAACTAGTGTCATGCTTTTAGGTTTTGAAATAGTTAAGTTTGTGAGATCATGACTTGCTTAAATTGAAAATTACATTTGATCTCTAGCATGGCTTACACTACTTTATGTATTTCATTGATGTGATAATGTAAGGTATTTGATAGTATGACTTGGATGAGCTTTGTTTATATGTATATGTTATAATATGCTCATAACAACTAAAGGGGGAGAGATAATTTGTTTATATGCTCATGACTTGCTGAATACATTGTCAAAGGGGGAGAGATAATCATGAAGAGAAAGAGAATATGTGCATAAGGAGAGATAATAAAAAGGGAGAGATAACATGGGATAATTTTTGGATTTTTGGATTTTCTTCTCATTTTAATTTTGATTTACAAAGGGGGAGAAATTGCCTTCAAAAACTTTCATGTGAATAAGCCAATGTTCGGAATTTAAATGGTGTTGCCAATGCATTCATCAAGGGGGAGATTGTAAGACCTATGTGTGCTGAATACATTGGCTTGTAGTGAATACACTTGGCTTTGATGATAAAAGTTTTAAATATCACCAAAACACCTTTTTATCAAGGTCCGACTCTAGCTCCGAGCTATAGCAAGGTCCGACCATAGGTCCGATTTGTGTTGGGTAGCTCCGGCTACATTAGATGCTAGGTCCGGCTTCTTGGTAAGGTCCGACAAGCTTTGGTTAGATCCGATGAGCTTTATCTTTAGCTCCGGCATGTCTTTATTAGCTCCGACATGTCTTTGACAGCTCCGGCATATATTTGGTAGCTCCGGCATGCTTTTGTTAAGCTCCGATGTACTTTGTCTAGCTCCGGTTTTGGGTTGACTAGTTTTGACTAGTTTTTGGTAAGCTCCGGTGCTAGGATCTACTAGTTTTGGTGAGCTCCGCCAGGTGCTTCATTGTACTAGTTTTGGTAAGCTCCGGCCCTAGGTTCTACTAGCTTTTGTTAGCTCCGGCTCAAGGTCCGGGATACTCTGGCAAGGTCCGGAACTTGACCGTAGTGTTTCTGCTTTTCATTTGCAATGTTTCATACTTGCTTTACATGATTGGAAAGATTGCTTAGTATTCATTTGCTATGTTTTTGGTGCATTTTGGTTGATATGGATGATATCGTGTTACTGTGGTTTTGCAACATGCTTATGTGAGGCTCTCACGTAAGGAGTTGTGTTCGGAACTAACTTGAGTCAAGTCGAGGACTTGGGCTCGTATGGATTGGTTGTTTATTCATGTGCAGGTGTTGCTTGAGTTCAAGTCATGGCTGGTGACAGGATCCATTGGACTAGTCTCAGGGAGGAGATGAGGTTCCAACAACCAAATTCAGGAGGAATTGTGGTTGAGCTGATCAGGAGGTCGCGCAGGATGATTGAATCAAGGGCGGTGCATATGAAGTTTATTGGACATCGAAGGAAGGTGTATGCACGTATGCATGCGGTGCATGACTTGGCAACATGGTTCCGAAGATGGTTTATGGATGGGAATATCTGGTTGGAAGGATCGGATCGTACCGGTTGATGACTTCGGCTGCGGCGGAGTCGGTTATGGCTCGGTATGGAAAGTATCGAGTTGGTTATGTTAGGATTTCGTATGGGTCACGAATTTGAGTTGTTTAGGAATGTGGGATACGTTCCTAAGGTGTTTGGAAGTCTTAAGATTGCTTCTATCTGCGTATAGAAGAATCTTGAGCAGTTATGGAAAGTTACGATCGTGATCTGAGTAGGATTGGAGTCCTAGTTGATATTGGGTTGGCCTAAGGGCTTGTTATATAAACAAGGGAGCCCAGAGCTCGTGGTGCACGACTTTGGGGCTGTTCCTCTTGTGTTCTATTGAATAAAATTCGTAGTTTGAAGGAACTTTTGTGCCTTGTTCGTCCGACTTGTTCCAAATAAGTTTTACTCGTCGAGTTTCTGGACAGCACTACCTTTCGTCGGTGGTTTTATCATAACTCGAGTTTTACTGATCCAATTGACGTGATTCTTTTTGGGTTGTCTTCAAAACTTGATTGTATATCATCTGTCAAAATTTCACGGTCATTGAATTTGTGGTCTATGATCTACACGAGTTTCTTTGCAGCGTTCAGAACTGTTTTTTCTCGGGTAGGGCAGATTGACCATTGCTTGATCTTTCAATCATAACTTGAGTTTTTCTCGACGGATTTGAGTGATTCTTTTTGTGTTGTCTTCGTGACTTGATTATCTCTGATATCTATCACTTTTGTCACGGTGAAACACCTTTAGATTAGTCTCACACACGATTTCTTTAACAGATCGTTTTTCTGCCGAAAGGGTTTGGGGTTTAATTGTTTCCGCTGCGTAAGATTTTTAAATCTACCATTCACCCCCCCTCTGGTAGATTTTCACGTGCTCTTCGATCCTACACAAATCAAATATTTCATACTTTCGTGTTTTCGGTTCTCCATGTTATATCCTGAACAAGAAGCCTAGGACTTCAAAGTTCGCTTCGAAGTCCGATGAAGGTTTCTTGCTTGGTTATGATTTGAACACTTACGCCTATCGTGTTTTTAACAAGGCCTCTGGACTTGTTGAAGTAGCACGTGACGTAGTGTTCGATGAGACTAATGGCTCCCAAAAGGAGCAAGTTGATCCATGTGAATTAGGTAAAGAAGAATCTCCTTGTCAAGCATTGAAAAGAATGGCTCTAGGTGAAGTTCGACCACAACAGCCACCTTCACACGTACATGAGGAAGATGAACCACAAGAGGAGACCAAAAATCAAGGGGGAGCTTCAGCACAAGATCAACCACAAGAATACGAGGATGATCAACAAGTCAACGAAGGCAACTACTTAGGGGGAGAAGCAGATGATCATGAAGACACAACTCCTCGAGTTTCGCACCCAAGAGTACACCAATGCGTCCAAAGGGATCACCCAATCGACAACGTCATCGGTGACATCCAAAAGGGAGTAACCACTAGATCTCGCATAGCTAACTTTTGTGAACACTATTCGTTTGTATCCTTTTTGGAACCACGCAGGGTTGAAGACGCATTGAAAGATCCGGACTGGGTGATGGCAATGCAAGAAGAATTGAACAACTTCAAGCAGCACGAAGTGTGGGAACTTGTGGCAAGACCCAATGCAAACATTGTCGACACCAAATGGGTCTTCTGCAACAAACAAGACGAACACGGAGTGGTGATAAGGAACAAGGCATGACTTGTGGCCAAAGGGTATTCACAAGTCGAAGATTTGGATTTCGATGAAACTTTTGCTCCAGTAGCTAGGCTTGAATCTATTAGAATATTACTTGCATATGCTACCCACCATGATTTCAAGCTGTATCAAATGGATGTGAAAAGTGCCTTCCTCAACGGACCAATCAAGGAAGAGGTGTACGTGGAGCAACCACCCGGGTTTGAAGACGAAGAGTTCCCCGACCACGTGTTTAAATTGCGTA